>JAHIAL010000104.1:0-1319078 GCA_021605145.1 Aegilops bicornis
GATGCCCTCGGGGCGACGAAGCTTGCCAGGCTTTCGCGACGCTTCGCCGCAGAACTCGGGCGTGGGCTAAGGAGCAAAGGGCATGGCGTGACCTTCGCCAGCGCGCCTGCCCAAGAGTTCGCCAATGACTAAGCCAGCAGCGGTATCGCGCCGCTTTCTTCTTCGCAACTCGCAGACCGGTGAAGCTAGCCTCGCGGCCACGATGAGCGCTGCTCGCATGTTCACCGCTTCCCCGGCCGGGTGTGGGTGCCGCCATCAGCCACGTAATTCCAGGATCATGCGGGGTTGCTGCAGGCGCCCGGGCGCGACATGAGGGTGGTGTGCTGCCCACGCCGCCTTCACACATGGAGGCTGGGCGGGCGCCCGGCCGCTTGAGCGCAGAGTTGAGGTCTCCCTTAGCAGACAACGACGCCTGCCCTGGCCTGTGCAGCCTGCTGGTCGGGCCATGGGTCCTCTGATCGCCGACATCTGAACCGTGGAGACAGATGGTAGGTCGATCGACAGAGAAGAAAGTTTTCCCGGCAAGACCCTCTACATGGCGCGCCAAATGCTCGGATTCAGTGGCTCTGCACCTTGAGATGTTCGAACTCAAAAGTGACGAAAGGACCCTCTCTCTCTCCCCAGCCTCCTCTACCTGCAACGCATTCCACGGCCTAGCTTGACAAACCCAAATCTAACAAGAGACACAGAGATTTATATTGGTTCGGGCCACCTTGTGGTGTGTAACACCCTAATCCAAAGGTGTTGGTGGTGGATTGCCCTCATGGGCCGAGGATGAACTATAGTACAATGGGTGAATGGCTCCTGAGGAGAGGTATTCTTGAGCCCCCATAAGGAGCCGTGAGGATGGTCTTGGTGGAATGGATCTAACAGTCCAAGAGGAGTTACCTCCTATGTGGTATGTCTAGTCCTCTTTATAGAGGCCCCGGTCCTCTTCCCCAAATGGGGTGGAAGGGATCCCACAAATCACCAATTTTGAAGGGAGACAACTAGTACATGTTATCCCGACAAAAGTAGTCTTCACTCCCGCCAAAGGCAATTAGTGGTGACGCGCTGCTGTGGGCTTCACGATGACGTCTGCATTCCCGCTGGTCCTAGTCTCGCTGCAACTGACATGGGAAACCTTTATCCGATGCCTCCTGACCCCTCATCAAGGCCATTGCCTCTTTAACACCAAAGGGTAAATCAGTAACACTGCGCCCATGAAGGCAACCTTGCACCGGGCCTTATCGCCACGGCTTATGTCATGTGAACCTCATGTAGGTGCCCCTGCATAGATATCTCCGCTCCTCAGAGCCACATCCTAGGAGAGGCCACCGGTGGAGGCGTCTTGGCGCATCCGCCTCATGAGGCTTGGCTCCCTCATGAGGGACTTGAGCTGCTCCCGCCTAATCAACAGACGGGTCAAGCAGGTGGAGCCACTGGGCCGCAGTGGTGTCTGGGCACCCCTGCTCCTGTGATCGACAGATTACAGGATATGACAAAGAAATTAGTGACAAAAACAACAAGATCTTTTGTCTACCCAATGAAGAAGAGATCAATTCACTACGGGATAATACTAACTGTCATAATTTGTCTTTTTTTTAATTCCTAAAACACCATTTCAATCTGGAGAAGATATTTATGCATATCCTTGTTTTCGTGCCTTTCCAAAGCAAATACTACTAATGATTACCTCTCAAACCATCAGGTCATTGTCGTGGAGGCGAGGAAGGCTCCAGCAACACCCACGGTTCAATATTGAAGTGTTACTAAAGAGGACGAAGGGATGGACGGTCAATCAAACCGTGAGGCACTGGCCTAAAGTTAGTAAAGACCTTCAACATCGGCGAGGGCTCAATATTGACCTTCCGCTTCATCAGCTTTCCGTATGAGATTCATCCGCTCTATGTTCGTCTATGATGCCAATTTCGGAAGGTTGTAGATGCTGCATGTGAAACTTGGTGCCGGTGCAGTTGTGTAATGGGGTAATGAAAATCAAGCTATATGGATGTTGTACTGCAGTATTTCAATTATGGAATCCTGCTTCCTTAATATGGAAATGAAATATATTGTGTGCTTAATATGAAATGTTAATTAGATTAATAAATGGATTGGTTTAATAATAGGAAATTAGCCACTAATTGGGTTTTTTCTATTACAAATTATTGAGAAAACACCATGAGCGGCGACCGAGGCAACGCACACAGTTTTAGGAATAAACCGTGTTGGATCAATGAACAATCACACACTATATCCCTTTTGAAAACCTGCTTGCATTCGCCACCTTGGCGGTAAACGCTTACCACATATAAACCGTGGTGGTGATGGATAGCCTTTTGCCACACGCCGCTTCTTCTACAAACCGTGTGTGATGCATTCAATAACGCAAACGATAAAATTGTTATTATCAGGTAAATGGGCAACGCCATCACAAACGATTTAATGGGGGAAATTGTGTGTGTTGTACCTCGCGAATCCGGAAACGCGTTCCTTGGAGCCGCATCGGGTATGCAAGGGATGTATATATAACGAATCGAAATGTTTTAGAAGCGGGACCGATCGTGGGATGTGGGATGATTACAACCGGAAATGATTTCTCCTATATAATTCTATTTTTAGCAATGTAAATCAACAGATTTGATCGTAAGCCATTTACGGTCATTACGTGACAATGCGACCTTACATTTTTGTCAGAGCGTGGCAGGTGCCAGAGGGCATATCCCCGATGGTTTCCCCTGGTCGCGGTGGGAAGGAGCCCCTCTATCGCAGCTTCACTCACCAAAGCGTATCGGTTCGTGAATTCGATGTCAGGAAAGGGGTTAAACCATTTATATAGCACCTGCTTGTACTTTGCGTACACATGCTTGAGGAATCAAGCAAACCTAATACCATTCACCAATAGTCTTACTAACTACAAAACCATTTACTAGCACCTCCCACATATTATCATCTCTATATGGCAAAACTATTGGTAAAGGAATCGTAAACACATATCATATTCAGTGATCCACAAGTTTTTATGTGTAGGATTTCATGACTCAACTATGCAAATGACCTCAATTTCTCTGCTGACTCTAAATAGTAAATATGATATAAAGTGAAGCATGAGAGTTTAATTACTTTCGTACAAAAGTTCATGCTCCCTAAATAATTATAAGTGAAGCAAAAGAGCATTCTCTACAAATAACGGTTTTCTTTGTGAAAGAGAAATAGGAAATCCAAAATCTCAAATATGATATAAGCGAAGCACCAATGAAGCACTTCTATAAAGCTTTGCATACTCAAAAGATATAACGTTGAAGTGCAATGAGCATTCTATAAATCAACCACATGTGCACTATCTCATACCTTTGCATGGTGCATAAAAATAAAAAAATGAAAACTAAAACACAAAAAAGACGCCTCCAAGATTTACACTATATCCATGAAATCCTTAAAACGAATTTGAGAAAGCATACCCGACACTTCATTCAAGAAAAGTATGTGGATGCCTTCCCGGCCATCCCCAAGCTTTTAGATCGCTCGATTTCTCCTTTTTTTTTGGATATTTACTTGGGGTGCTCTTCGGCATCCCCAAGCTTGAACTCTAGCCTCCTCCTTCTCCTCATACCGAGACCTCCTCGATCTTTGAAAACTTCATCCACACGAAACTTAACAGAAAACTGGTGAGATCCGTTAGTATAATAAAGCAAATCACTAGTTTAAGTACTGTCGCAAAACCATTCTTTTTTTTGCATTTTAGCTCCTTTATTATAACTTCTCTATGGCTCATACCAACGATAGAATCGATAGTTTCATCAAAACAAAGCAAAACAATGCATCAAAAATAGAATCTCTCTTAAACAAGATACTATAGTAATCTGAACTTGACCATACTTATGTAATTCCAATAATTCCGAAAAATTAGGAAAAAATAAACATTTTTTATAGAAATATTGTGTAAAAATTTCAGAAACTTTTGACGCTCCAAAGAAAATGTAAAATTGCACCATGCCAAGGTTTCCTGCTTTTACATCGCACATACCAACAAGCAATCTAATCAACCTAAAGGCAAATCTTGGCACATTCTTTTATAATACAATGGATTTGGTAGAAGGATAATTATTTTGTGAGAAACTTCCATGAAAGTTTACATTGTTTCTGTGAGCATGAACACAAGTGTTCAAGGTCAACCTCGCCTTCTAATGCATAACCTTCCGCTTGTTTCTCTTTTTGAATTTTTTAAGTTTCTCTATATTTTTTAATTTTAAACTTTAAAAAGCACACAACATAAATAAATGACTTCTAAAACTTCTGTGGTGTCTTCCTCGGGAGTGCTTTCTTTAAAGCCGTTAAGCTAGGCATACAAGTTGCTTAAGTAATTGATCCACCCGATCCCAAGGTATATCAAAGCCAATTTTAATTAACAATGATTTGTAATTTAGTAGTAAGTTAATAAAGGAACATCTATCATACAATGATGAAGTCTAACTCTCTTCATATGCGTCATGTCATAAAAGAACAATTCATGCTCATCAAGCAAAGGCCAATACATAGCATAAGCAGTTTCTTGCAATTTTATCATGTTGAAAACATAGAGAAGTGGAGATATAGTTCCTATATCATAATAATTGCAAGTAGGAGCAGCAAGCACATGCATATTATATTCATCAAAAATCATCATGTGCAATGGTAAAAGGCAAACCCATCAATGTAATCCTTAATAAGTGCAAACCTCCGATATAGTGTAGTTTGGAGAAGACAATAGGACTATCATGTGTGGGTGTAATAGAAACAATTTCTTTCTAGCTTCTTTTTGTGTCAAGTGATAATCCCTAAAGTATTCACGCTGATTCAACGTGGTTCCATTATCATGTTGAATGGGGTTTTCTGTGATTATCAAAGTAGTGTTTAATATTTTTCACATAATCTAGCATCGAGGGTTTTAGGAGGTTCCCATCTCCATGAGTAGCAAGTACAACTATTTTTTGGTATTTTGTGTTCAAGATCCATAACTAAAGATAGAGAACAACTTAGAATAGAAAATAAAACTACTTAGTGATAAAGCAAACAAGCACACAAGAGAATATTCACCCCTCATCGCCATCGCTTCCCCGACAACGGTGCCGTAAAAGGTCTTGATAACCTACAAGTATAGGGTATTGTTTGTAACCTTTTCGATAAATAAGAGTGTTGTTAGGGACCAAGAGTATATCAACCAGTAGGGGGTGAATGGGAGATTCAAATTTTCTTTCAAAAGCTTTGAAACTTATCCCAATCACAAGAGTGGAAGTAGTATCAAGGAAATAGACTTAATCGGTCTTCCTCGTCAAAAGCATATTCATCGATGAAAGCATTGATAACAATATGTGTTTGGGAAATCGGGTTTAATTACAATGAGTGTAGCACAATATGCAATTGCATGAAGTAGTATGAGACACAACATATGGTACACATCAAGATAAAATTAGTATGGAGCCATTAACCAAGTGAATCTCGAGGGACAAGATGGTAACGAATGTAAACATGCGATGAAGAACAAAATGTGAAGAACACCAAGAAACAAATTGATGACAAATAGAATGAAATGATCAAGTAAACTATCAAAGACAAAGATGAATAAAATCTATCAAGGAAAATGCAAGAGAGAGATTGAACTAGTGGTGCTTGATGGCTACACACACTTGGTAGGCCAGTTCAAAGATTCTTCCAAAGGGCTACGCCCTGGGTTGGAGGGTTGTGACTTAACACGGAAGATAAAATCTCTTCACCCTTATTATCCTTCAACCAGAGTTGATCGTGACTCAAAGTTGATTTCACTCGTAGGTAGATCCTTGTCACGATCTCCAAACCTTTGATCGAACTCGCCAGAACCACAATTACTCTTGGTTGCTCAAGATCTGCCTCGGTGAAGACAACAACTCTTCAACACTCAAAGCCAAACTCTATCCGCCTAGAGAGTGCACAGCTCAAGAGTAATAGGTACAAGAACTCTCACTCATAATTACTATGATGCTAAACCATTGTCTAAGTTTTGGCTCTGGTTTTCTCTTGGTGGATCTTTTAAACTCAACTCACCGGAGAGGGGTTGCTCAAATCAATCTTCTCGTAAATCTCAAGCGGAGCAGCCAATGACAATGTTGGAGTGGGGTGGCTATTTATAGTCATGCAGCCTTCCTCGATGGGAAATGACCATTTTGGACACAAGATCCAGCCAATGGCCAACCGATACCGCTTATAAAGTCGGATTTTGAGCAACGGTAACATTACTTGAGGAACAAGTAATGCTAAACTTCTATCGGATTACGATTCCGCAACCCTTGTGAGGTTCGAACTCGGGTGTGCACGAAGAACAATCTCTCCCTTGCTCGTCTGCCAATCGATCCCATAGCCTAGCTCGACAAACCCAAAGAACAAGAGACATGGGGTTTATATCGAATGTTTCAGTGCCACCTATGTGTAATACCCTACTCTAGTGTGGTGGTGGATTGCCCTCGAGGGCCGAGGATGAACTAGTACAAGGATGAACATCCTCCGAGGAGAGGTGTTCTTGAGCTCCATGAGCTGGTAGGTGTGAGAATGGAATGGATCCGATCCAAGATGAGAGATGCCTCCACGGTGGTGGATAGCCTCTATTTATAGAGGCCATGGTCCTCTTCCCAAATGTAGGCGGAAGGGATCCCACAATGGCCAATTTTGAAGGGAGACAACTAGTACAAGCCATCCCGACAAAAAGTAGTTTTCACCGCCAAAGGCCTCCGTGCCGACGCCGGACATGTGGGCTCCAAGCGATGACCTCCGTCTCCGCCAGTCTCCCGCTAGTCTTTGTTCTTGTTGAACCGATATGGAAACCTTTTCCTAACACCTCGACTCTCGCCTATGCTTGCCTCTTTAGCACCGAAGAGGAAATCTGCACATCGCGCCGGGCTTAGCGCCCGCCTAGCCTTGGTCGCCACGTACCACGCAAGTGAACCTCGCGAGGTGCCCCCGTGATAGATATCTCCGCCTCGAGCTAGTTTAGCTAGGCCGCCCCTGTGGAGGTCTTGGTGCCAGACGCCATGAGGCTTGGGCCTCACGAGGGCCTTGAGTAGTCGCAAGCCGGGCCGCACTGTGCCATTGGTGGAGCCACACCTCGGGCCGCAGCAGTGCAAGTCTGGCGCCCTGGTCCCGTAATCGCCGACAAGAGTCTCCTGTGCCCAAGGCACGCCTTGACATGGCTTTTGAGGAGAAGCCAAAGGTCAAGTGCGGAGCCAAGGGCCCCAAATCACCGCGGCCTTGATTGACGCCAGGATTAATGGGACGTGGGCGCCCGCTTCCCCACGCTGCCCTCGGCAACCGCTCGACTTGATGAGACCCTACCGCATGCGTGGAAACCATCATTACCTGCGGATCGTGGAGGACGGCGTTGGCCTTCTCCAGCTATAATGAGGGGAGGCAGAGCCCCTGCTGCTCATCTCCTTCTTCATGCTGCCTGTCTCCTTCTTCCTCCTTGCCTCGCCACCTTGCTGCCTTCCTATGGCGCCAACAAAGAGGTTCTCGGCCGCGGAGAAGGGGAAGGCTCGCCAGGAGGGTCCCGGCTCGCCGCCACACAAGAGGGGGCGAGGCCGTCCCCGTAAGCACGCCGCGACCCCTGCTATGGCTCCTCGGGGGCGCGGTGGTACTCCTTCATGGATCAAGGCGTGCCCTCGGAGGGTCCTGCTCGTCACGCACAAGAGGGGGCGCAGGCCGTCTCCTCAGCACGCCACACCTCGCTATGGCTCCTTGGGGGCGCGGTGGTACTCCTTCATGGATCGGCGTCGCCCTGGTGGGTCGCAGCGGTGTCTCCTCCCACGGGCGAGGGTTGCTCCAGACGGAGCATCCCTTGTGCCGAGGGAGGCATGCCGTGTCGCCCGCCTGCCTCCTCGGTCGCGCCCATTCAGCGGAGGTGCCTCCTGGAGTTCGCCGTGTGGCTCGGAGAATCTGGCCAGCACTGCCTCTAGCTTCCACGCTCCTTTGCCGCGAACTGCTGGTCAGGGTCTTGATGGCCTCGCTGCAGGCCGATGATTGGCCGTAGCAAGGCCTCATGGGTCGCGGTGGAGGTCTCCGTCATGCAACGTGGCTCGCTTCGCGCTCGCAAACGCTTGCTCAAGGCTGCCTGAGAAGGCGGTGTACCCTCCACTTCAAGTACAATGGCGCCACGATCCTCTTCGTGAGGGTGTTTGGGTAAGATGGTCGCCGCACAGGGTGCTACCTCGAAGACAATGGCGGTGACGACGAGCTTCGCCTTGACGACGGCCGTGACGACACTGAGGGCGAGCTCGCTCTTAGCGATGGCCGTGGCTCGTCCAGCGGTGGCGGCTCATCCTCCAGCGAGAGGCGTCCCAAAGCTGCATAATTTGTTAGGACATCTGTTGGGTACCTTATCCTTCTCTTGCGCGAGCCCTCAGCATGGGCTAGTCATGGCCTAGTGCACCATGTCGAGGTACCTGTAAGGCATGGACTTAGGAGGGTGCGCCAATCATGAGCTCAATTGAGGGCGCCACGAAAATCAAGGGATTCAATCGAGCGACTGTGGCTTTTATGCGAGGTCCGTCTGTGGTTTATGCTAGCCTCAACTCATGCACACACCTACCCAGCCTGGCGCAGGCGCAAGACGAGGGAGAGCTGCCGCAACCTGTCTGCCCTCTGGGCGCGAAACAAAGAAGCAAGCGAAGAAGTAGAGAAAAAAGGGGATTCAACCAAGCAATCGAGAAAAGCCAGAACTCCAAATTTCACTAAAAGTTTGCAAACCAGCTACAGAAAGCAAATGAACAGTCGCTATTCAAGACTCTAGCCTAGTATTCGCACCAGCGGGAGCTAAGTGCTGCCACTAGGATGTGGGAGAGCCCCCAAGGCCCGAGGGCGGCACTGAGACTCATGCATATACAGCCCCACTCATTATTACATGAGAGTGTCATGAGCGGAGACCTTCACAGAATTGGGCCCGGCTTCATGGGTAGAACTTCCTGGAGGTGTTGGATGTTCCAAGTGCTCGATAGGATCCTGGCCCAAGATCTCTAGGTGCACGGCGCAAGGCCCGAGACGCGGGCAATCCTAAACAGTGCCCTCCCACATGGGTGAGAGAGCTTACGCAGCCCTTCCCCGGAGAGCACTCCGCCAGACAAGATCGCCCCACCTCGAGCGCCCCGAGGGGACGCCGCCAAGGGTACCGCCAGCAAAGGCTCCGGGCCGGGTACCTTGCCGCCGGAGTGAGGCTTGGCGCCATGCTTCCTCCCCAAAGACGTAGGTCCATCCTCGCATGGCGCCCCGACGTGCTCTCACAAACGCCAAGACCCGCGCGGAGCGATGCCTAACCTCATGAGGGAGAACCGCTTTAGCTCCATAGACGAGGAAGAATAGGGTCTCGCCCGTTGGCTTGGTGGCAGTGGTGCAGATGGACCACAACACGAACTGGAGCTCGTCGTGCCAACCCCTGCCGCAGGCCTCGAGATTCTTCTTGAAGGTCCTTGTCTTGAGGCCTCTCAAGACCTCCACCTTGGTGCGCCAGCTTGGCTGTTGCTTCGGGTGTGCCACCGAGGCGTAGTATATCTGCATTCCAAGATTAGCACAATATGTTTTGAAGAGATTGCTAGTGAACTGTGAGCTATTGTCTATGATGATGCGATTAGGGACTCAAACGGCTCACTAGGCCCTTGATGAACTTGGACTATGGAACCGCTGGAATGGTGCGAACGGCTTCCAACTCCGCCCACTTGGTGAATTTGTCGATGAGACGAGAGGTGGCGGTAGCCCTCGGCGCCGAGGGAACGGACCCAGGATATCCAAATTTCTGCACTACAAACGCTGCCATGAGAGTGGGATAGTCTGAGGCCCCGAGCAGGTCGGGTAGATTTTCCCTTGCATGGAATCGGGCAGCCTTGCGTGATCTCACCAGCTCGGTTAAGGCTGCTGAGTGCCGTCAAGAGAACTGCTATGAACACCGTACCCACCAGGGTGCACGATGATGAGTGATGCCCGCAATCTCTGTCATGTATGTCAGCTAGCAGTTCACATCCCTGCTCCCTGGAGATGCATCACAAGGAAACATCGTTCGGTCATTTTCGGTATAGCTCATCGTCCCTGATGCAGATGTCAGAGGCTTGCCATGCCATTAACGCTTCGCGGTCCTCCTCCTTCTCCGCAGGGTCCCTTGTAGTAGGTAACGCCGAATTCTTCGGGTCCAACACCCTCCCGAGGCTCGAGCGCCGAGGAGTAGTCACGCCCCCGAGGTCGGGCTGTAGGCGAGGGCTCCAGAGTTTAGTGGCAGGGAAGCTCCTCCCGAGGCGGTGCTGACCAAGCGCGGAGAGGTCACGCCAAGGCTTGAAGAGCCACCTCGAAGACGCCTGGTTCCTGTGGGCTGACGCCTCGATGCCCTCTTGGCGTATATCGCCTGCTTCCTTGTTTGTGTCATGGGCACATGCCGCAGCCTGCACTCCAAGAATTGCTTTCCATTTTGCATACCTCCGTGAGGTATGCCTCCATATGCTCGTCTCTTCGCCTGCATAATTTTTAGAGAAGTTGACGAGGAGGTGTGAGTCGCCTTTGATGGTGAGGCTGGCGCCCACCCACAAGGCAGCTGCAGCCTTGAGGCCGGTGATCAACCCTTCATATTCCATGATGTTGTTGGAGACCTTTCTCGCCTCCCGTCAAGCAGTAGCTGCACGTAGTTGAGCTTGTCCCTGTGGCGAGATGAGCACGGGCCACAGCCCTCAAGGCTCAAGGCGCGAAAGCGCCATCATCAAGTACATGACCCAGCTGCCTAGTGCTTCGCCTCGGCGAGAGAGACCGGTCCTCACTCTACTTCGGGCCTGAGCTGCCAGTCCACTCCGCCATTTAAGTCGGAAGTGCGGCTCCCTTGATGACCCTCGTGGTGCCGAACTCTAGCCTGAATGCCTGCAGCCTGATGTTGCATTTGGCGACCCTCCACACAGCATTGGGGCTCTAGAGTAGTGGCGAATCTTGTGCGAGGCTATGAGGAGCGCGAAAGCGTAAGCTTTTGGTATGGGGTAGCGCATCTTCGCTGCGATCTCGTAGTACCATGATAACGGCACACCGGGTGTTCGACGAGGACGGGAGTGTTGGCGGGTCCAAGATTCCCGAGGCCGGGTGATTCTTGAGGCTGGGGGTCTGTGGAGGTCGGTCGCCATCGGAGCTATCGCGACCTCGTGAGGGTCATCTTTGTGGAGCCCGGTCATCTGCTGGTGCTGCCGCTTCAAAGTGACATCGCCTTGGTGTCGTGCATCATTTCGACCAAAAGCTCAAGGCCGTGGTGGCAGTGCTCTTGGCCTCGACGCCTTCCTGACGGCCACCACAGCCGCCAGCGGAATGGGGCTTAGCGGCTGTGTAAAGCACCAGGGGCTCGAGGGGATCGGTGCCACCATCACCGGTGGGTCTGGTTAAGTATCTCTTGAGGTCTTAAATGCCGGTCGGGCTCCGGGTCCAATGAATGGCTTCTAACAGCCCTTCTTCTTCATCATCTTGAAGAACGGGAGGGAGCGCCCAAAGAGGATCGGAAGCATGTCCAGAGGGGGGGGTGATTAGACTACTTGACTAAATAAAAATTCAGCTCTTTTCCCCAATTTTAAGTCTTGGCAGATTTTAGCAACCTAGCACAAGTCAAGCAATCAACCTACACATGCAAGTCTAAGAGTATAGCAAATGAATGTAAAACATTGCACATGAAGGTAAAGGGACGAGTTTGAGGAGCAAACGCAATGTAGACATGGAGATTTTTGCGTGGTTCCAATAGGGTGGTGCTATCGTGACATCCATCAAAGTGATGGAGACTTCAACCCAATGAAGAGTAATGGTCATGCATGAGTCCACGGAGGGCTCCACCCACGGCGTCCATGAAGAAGCAACCTTGTCTATCCCACCATGGCCATCACCAAATCGAAGGACTTGCCTCACTAGGGTAGATCTTCACGAGTAGGTGATCTCCTTGCCTGCATAAACTCCTTGGTTCAACTCCACAATCTTGACGGAGGCTCCCAAGTGACACCTAACAATCTAGGAGACACCACTTCCAAAAGGTAATAGATGGTGTGTTGATGACTTAACTCCTTGCTCTCGTGTTTCAAATGATAGTCTCCCCAACACTCAGCTCTCTCTCACGGATTTGGATTTGGTGGAAAGAAGATTTGAGTGGAAAGCAACTTGGGGAAGGCTAGAGATCAAGATTCATGTAGTTGGAATGGAATATCTTGGTCTCAACACATGAGTAGGTGGTTCTCTCTAAGAAAATGTATGCTGGAAGTGTAGGCATGTTCTGATGGCCATGTCCTGGGTGGAGGGGTATATATAGCCTCCACACAAAATCTAACTGCTATACACAATTTACCAAACTTGGTGAGACCGAATCATGAAACTCGGTCAAACCAATTTAGTTCAAAATGTGAATGTTCGCTTTTCTTGGGACCCGACATGTCACCAAGGAGACCGATTTCATTTGGGTTAGGCCATAACGTAATCTCGGTGAGACTGATCACATAAACTCGGTAGGACCGATTTCTGTAATAGGCAGAGAGAGAGAGTTGGTCAGGCAAACTCGTTGGGACCGAATTGCTCATTTCGGTGAGACCGAAACGTTACGAAAGGGAAACAGAGAGTTTGCATTGCGAACTCGGTGGGACCGATCGCTCATCTCGGTTGGCCAGAAACATTAAGAAGGGAAACAGAGAGTTTGCAATCCCATCTCGGTGAGACCGAGATCCCTATCGGCGAGACCGAACTAACTAGGGTTTTTGGCAGTGGCTATGTCAAGTGAACTTGGTGGCGCCGGATATATCAAATCGGTAGGGCCGAGTTTGACTTTTGGTTTGGGACATATGTGGATATGAGAAAGTGGTTGAGGGCTTTTTGAGCATATCACTAAGCATTTTGAGCAAGCAAGCCATTAAGCAACACCTCATCCCCTTTTAATAGTATTGGCTTTTCCTATGGATTCAATGTGATCTTGGATCACTAAAAAGAAAATGTAGAGTCTTGAGCTTGAGCCAATATGTGTCCTTAGCATTTTGAGGGGTCCACATTCCTAGTCCATGCCATGCCAATCATTGGACTTTCTGAAATGATCATCTTGAAATAGCATTAGTTTAATGAGCTATATGTTGTTAGGAATTACCAAAACCACCCAGGGATAGTTGCACTTTCAGCTCCCCCAACTTGGAGATGAAGCGCCCCAGTGAGGTCACACAGCCCGCGATCTTTTGCATTTCCTTGAGAGTCTGCGGTGGGCTCATGTCTTCTATTGGTTTGACTTTCTCCGGTTTGCTTTCATCCTTCACGTGGGACACGAGGAAACCCAGCAGCTTGCCGGAGGGGACGCCGAACACACATTTATCCGGGTTGAGCAGCAGATCTACCTTGCGCGGGCTGGCAAAAGTCTCCTCCAGATCCTGAATGAGGGTCCTTGCCTCCCGAGTTTTTACCACAATGTTGTCAACGTAGGCCTCAGCATTCCTCCTGAACTGTTGGCCGAGAGCGATGTGCATCAGCCACTGGAAGGTCGCCCCAGCGTTACGCAGCCCGAACGGCATGCAGGTGTTGTAGTACACCCCGCACGGGGTTAAGAAAGCCATCTTCTCTACGTCCTCCACCGCCATCTTGATCTAGTGGTAACTTGAGAAGGCATCTAAGAAACATAACAGGTCGCACATGGCGGTGGAGTTGACGATCTGATCGATGTGCAGAAGCGGGAATGGGTCCTGAGGATAGGCCTTGTTGAGGTTGGTGAAGTCGACGACATTACGCGCTCCTTCCCGCCCATCTTGGGCATGACGACCGGTTCGCCACCAATCCGGCACCTGACTTCGCTAATGACACTCGCTGTTCAGAGCTTGCGGGTTTCTGGAGGATGAAGGATCGCTTCTCGTGGACTGTCAGTCGCTTCTTACTTCTTCATCGGCGACATTAGGGCACACCCTTAAGTGGTGCTTGATTACTCCTCCGGGACCCCACCACCGCTTGGGCCTGTGCGAATAACCTCTCATTCAAGGCCAGAATTTCACAAGTGCCTCTTCTTGGTTCGGGTCGAGGTTGGCGCCTATGGTGAAGGTGGCTCCCGAGGCCCCATCCTCATCAACCGATACTTGCTTTGTCTTGGCCCGATCTTGTGAGAATAATCGCTTTTCTTTTGCCAACAAGAGCCCCCTGGGCCCCAGACACTGCTTTGTTAGTGGGGTGAGCTACCGCTACGGCCCTGAAGGTGAGCCTGAGGGCCGTCAGGGCCTCCTTGGTGTCTCCGGCCATGGTGAGGACACCGCTGCTCCCCGACATCTTCATGAGGTTGTAGGCGGGATGGGTTGCCGCCGTGAACTGAGCCAAGGCAGGGTACCCGAGGATGGCATTGTACGGGAGGCCGATGCGAGCGATATCAAAGTCGATAAGCTCGATGCGGTAGTTGTCGCGGGTACCGAAGGTGACGGGGAGGCGGATCTGCCCTAGGGGCTGGTGGAACTGATATGTCTCCAACGTATCTATAATTTTTGATTGCTCCATGCTATACTATCTACTGTTTTGGACTATATTGGGCTTTATTTTCCACTTTTATATTACTTTTGGGACTAACCTATTAACCGGAGGCCCAAATTTCTGTAATTGTTGTTTTTTTGCCTATTTCAAAGAGTTTTGAAGAAACGGAATATCAAATCGAGTCCAAACGGAATTAAACTCTTCTGGAACGTGATTTTCTCATCGATATGATCTAGGAGACTTGGAACCTCCGTCAAGAAAGCCACGAGGCGGTCACGAGGGTGGAGGGCACCCCCAGGGCGCCTGCCTCAGGCCCCTCAAGCTCCACCGACGTACTCCTTCCTCCTATATATACCCACGTACTCCACAAACAATCAAAAATGGAGCCAAAAACCTAATTCCACCGCCACAACATTCTCGTACTCCACGAGATCCCATCTTGGGGCCTGCTTTGAGTCACGCCTAAGGGGAATCCACCATGGAGGGATTCTACATCATCACCATAGCCGCCTGATGAAGTGTGAGTAGTTTACCTCAGACCTTCTGTCCATAGTTAGTAGCTAGATGGCTTCTTCTCTCTTTTGGATCTCAATACAATGTTCTCCCCTCTCTCGTGGAGATCTATTCGATGTAATCTTCTTTTGGCGTGTGTTTGTTGAGACCGATGAATTGTGGGTTAATGATCAAGATTATCTATGAACAATATTTGAATCTTCTCTCAATTCTTTTATGTATGATTGGTTATATTTGCATGTCTCTTCAATTATCGCTTGGTTTGGCCTACTAGATTGGTTTTTCTTGCAATGGGAGAAGTGCTTAGCTTTGGGTTCAATCTTATGCGTGTCCTTTCCAAGTGACAAGAGGGGCAGCAAGGCACGATTGTATTGTTGCCATCGAGGATAACAAGATGGGGTATTTATCATATTGCATGAATTTATTCCTCTACATCATGTCATCTTGCTTAAGGCGTTACTCGTTTCTTGAACTTAATACTCTAGATGCATGCCGGATAGCGGTCGATGAGTGGAGTAGTAGTAGTAGATGCGTGCAGAGTCATCTACTTATCTCGGACGTGATGCCTATATACATGATCATACCTAGATATTCTCATAACTATGCTCAATTCTCGCCAATTGCTCAACAAAGAATTTGTTCACCCACCGAGAATACTTATGCTCTTGAGAGAAGCCACTAGTGAAATCTATGGCCCCGGGGTCTATTCTCATCATATCAATCTCCATCACTTTATTTTTGCTTTTCTTTTTACTTTGCCTTTTACTTTTTACTTTGCATCTATGTATAAAAAATACCAAAAATATTATCTATCATCTCTATCAGATCTCACTCACGTAAGTGACCGTGAAGGGCTTGACAACCCCTAGTCGCATTGGTTGCGTTGAGCTATTTGGTTTGTGTAGGTAGGAGGGACTCGCGCGTAGCCTCCTACTGGATTGATACCTTGGTTCTCAAAAACTGAGGGAAATACTTACTCTACTCTGCTGCATCACCCTTTCCTCTTCAAGGAAATCCAACGCAGTGCTCAAGAGGGTAGCAGAAGATTTTTTGGCGCCTGTCGGGAGGTCTACGAAAAGTCAACATACCAAGTACCCATCACAATTCCTTATCTCTCGCATTACATTATTTGCCATTTGCCTCTCGCTTTTCCTCTCCCCACTTCACCCTTTGTCGCTTTTATTCGCCTCTCTTTTCCATTTGCCTTTTTTCGCTTCCCTTTTGTTTGCTTGTGCGTTGGATTGCTTGCTTGTCGCTATGGCTCAAGATAATACCAAATTGTGTGACTTCACCAATTCCAACAATAATGATTTCCTTAGCACTCCGGTTGCTCCTCTTACCAATACTGAATCTTGTGAAATCAATACTGCTTTGTTGAATCTTGTTATGAAAGATCAATTCGCCGGCCTTCCTTGTGAAGATGCCGCTACTCATCTGAATAGCTTAGTTGATTTATGTGATATGCAAAAGAAGAAAGATGTCGATAATGATATTGTTAAATTGAAGCTATTTCCTTTTTCTCTTAGAGATCTTGCTAAAGCTTGGTTTTCGTCTTTGCCTAAAAATAGTATTGATTCATGGAACAAGTGCAAAGATGCCTTTATCTCTAAGTATTTTCCTCCCGCTAAAATCACCTCTCTTAGAAATGATATTATGAATTTCAAGCAACTTGATCATGGACATGTTGCACAAGCTTGGGAGAGAATGAAATTAATGATATGTAATTGCCCTACTCATGGTTTGAATTTGTGGATGATTATACAAAAATTTTATGCTAGATTGAATTTTGCTTCTAAAAATCTTTTAGATTCGGCCGCAGGCGGCACTTTTATGGAAATCACTTTAGGAGATGCTACTAAACTCCTAGATAATATTATGGTTAATTATTCTCAATGGCACACTGAAAGATCTACTCATAAAAAAGTGCATGTGATAGAAGAAATCAATGTTTTGAGTGGAAAGATGGATGAACTTATGAAATTATTTGCTACTAAGAGTGTTTCTTCTGATCCTAATGATATTCCTTTGTCTACTTTGATTGAGAATAATAATGAATCTATGGATGTGAATTTTGTTGGTAGGAATAATTTTGGTAACAACGCGTACAGAGGGAATTTTAATCCTAGGCCTTATCCTAGTAATCCTTCTAATAATTATGGAAATTCCTACAACAACTCTTTATGGAAATTTTAATAAGATGCCCTCTGAATTTGAGAATAGTATTAAAGAGCTTATGAATTCAAAAAAGAATTTCCATGATTTGCTTGAAGAGAAATTGCTTAAAGTTGATGAATTTGCTAGGAACGTTGATAGAATTTCTCTTGATGTTGATTATTTAAAGCCTAGATCTATTCCTCCTAAGCATTATATCAATGACTCTCTCAAAGCCATGAGAATTTCCATTGATGAGTGCAAGGAAAGAACCGCTTAGGATGCGTATATGAAAGATGCCTTTATTAAAGCCGTGTTCTTCCAATTCCAATGAAAATCAAGATGAAGATCTAAAAGTTATTGATGTGTCCCCTATTAAATCTTTGTTTTGCAATATGAATCTTGATGAAACTGAATATGATCCACCTTTACCTAGAAGGCGTTCTAAAAGTTCGGAGTATTTAGATCTTGATGATGAAATTGATAAAAGTGGGATTGAAAAGAATAAAACCCTAGATGTTGCTAAACCCACTAGTTTGGATTTCAAGGAATTTAATTATGAAAGTTGCTTTTAATTGATTGTATTTCCTTGTTGCAATCCGTGCTAAATTCTCCTCATGCTTATAGTCAAAATAAAGCCTTTACTAAACATATCGTTGATGCCTTGATGCAATCTTATGAAGAAAACTTTGAGTTGGAAGTTTCTATCCCTAGAAAACTCTATGATGAGTGGGAACCAACTATTAAAATTAAGATTAAGGATCATGAATTTTATGCTTTATGTGATTTGGGTGCTAGTGTGTCCACTATTCCCAAAACTTTGTGTGTTTTGCTAGATTTTGATTTTGATGATTGCTCTCTAAACTTGCATCTTGCGGATTCTACAATTAAGAAACCTATGGGAAGAATTAATGATGTTCTTATTGTTGCAAATAGGAATTATGTGCCCATTGATTTTATCGTCCTTGTATAGAGTGCAATCTTTCTTGCCCTATTATTCTTGGTAGACCTTTCCTTAGAACGATTGGTGCAATTATTGATATGAAGGAAGGGAATATTAGATTCCAATTTCCATTAAAGAAGGGCATGGAACACTTCCCTAGAAAGAAAAAAAAATTACCAAATGAATTTATCATGAGAGCCACTTATGGATTGCCTACCAAAGATGGCAATAGCTAGATCTATCCTTGCTTTTATGCCTAGCTAGGGGCGTTAAACGATAGCACTTGTTGGGAGGCAATCCAATTTTATTTTAGTTTTTTTGCTTTTGTTTCTGTTTAGGAATGAATAATTCATCTACCTTCTGTTTAGATGTGGTTTTATCTTTTAATTAGTGTATGTGCCAAGTTAAACCTATAGGATCTTCTTCGATGATAGTTATTTGATCTTGCTGTCATTTCCAGAAACTTTCTGTTCACGAAAACAATTATTAAAAATCACCAGAACGTGATAAAATAGTTATTCCAAGTGCTTCTGATCAATAAACAAATTTCCTAGGTCGTACTATTTTGGCTGATGTTTTGGAGTTCCATAAGTTTGTGTTAGTTACTGATTACTACAGACTGTTCTGTGTTTGACAGATTCTGTTTTTCGTGTGTTGTTTGCTTATTTTGATGAATCTATGGCTAGTAAAATAGTTTATAAACCATAAAGAAGTTGGAATACAGTAGGTTTAACTCCAATCTAAATAAATAATGAGTTCATTACAGTACCTTGAAGTGGTCTTTTGTTTTCTTTCGCTAACGGAGGTCAAGAGATTTCTGTTGAGTTTTGTGTTGTGAAGTTTTCAAGTTTTGGGTGAAATCTTTTGATGGATTAGGGAACAAGGAATGGAAAGAGCCTAAGCTTGGGGATTCCCATGGCACCCCCAAGATAATCCAAGTACACCAAAAAGTCAAAGCTTGGGGATGCCCCGGAAGGCATCCCCTCTTTCGTCTACTTCCATCGGTAATTTTACTTGGAGCTATATTTTTATTCACCACATAATATGTGTTTTGCTTGGAGCGTCTTGTATGATTTGAGTCTTTGCCTTTTAGTTTACCACAACCATCCTTGCTGTACACACCTTTTGAGAGAGCCATACATGAATTGGAATTTGATAAAATACTCTATTGTGCTTCACTTATACCTTTTGAGCTATATAGTTTTGTTCTAGTGCTTCACTTATATCTTTTAGAGCACGGTGGTGGATTTGTTTTAAAGAAGCTATTGATCTCTCATGCTTCACTTAGATTATTTTGAGAGTCTTAAATAGCATGGTAATTTGCTTAATAATAACAATATGCTTGGTATTCAAGATTTGTAAAACTTTCTTTTGCGCGCGTTGAATAGTAAGAAAAGTTTGATGCTTGATAATTGTTTTAAGATATGAAGATGGTGATATTAGAGTAATGCTAGTTGAGTAGTTGTGAATTTAAGAAATACTTGTGTTAAAGTTTGTGATTCCCGTAGCATGCATGTATGGTGAACTGTTATGTGATGAAGTCGGAGCATGATTTATTTATTGATTGTATTCCTTATGAGTGGCGATCTGGGACGAGCAATGGTCTTTTCCTACCAATCTATCCCCCTAAGAGCATGCGCGTAATACTTTGCTTTGATAACTTCTAGATTTTTGCAATAAGTATATGAATTCTTTACGACTAATGTTGAGTCCATGGATTATACGCACTTTTCCCATCCTTCCATCATTGCTAGCCTCTCTAATACATCAAGACACTTTTTCACTGTATCATACACCCACCATATACCTTCCTCAAAACAGCCACCATACCTACCTATCATGGCATTTCCATAGCCATTCCGAGATATATTGTCATGCAACTCTCCACCGCTCCGCTTATTATGACACGCCCATCATTGTCATATTGCTAGCATGATCATGTAGTTGATATTGTATTTGTGGCAAAGCCACCGCTCATAATTCTTTTCATACATGTCACTCTTGATTCATTGCATATCCCTTATTAATCACGGAGGCATTCACATAGAGTCGTATTTTTTTGGAAGTATTGAGGTGTAATTGTTTAGTTTTAAGAAAA
Organism: Aegilops bicornis; assembly: GCA_021605145.1. Lineage (NCBI taxonomy): Eukaryota > Viridiplantae > Streptophyta > Magnoliopsida > Poales > Poaceae > Aegilops > Aegilops bicornis. The sequence goes on from JAHIAL010000104.1 coordinate 20,157, forward strand.
TAAAAGTGTGATGATAATCAATTTTATAGCAATGTACCAACTGAGGAAAGGATGATGGAGACTATGATTACCCCACAAGTCGGGATGAGACTCCCACTAAAAAAGAAGAAAGAAAAAAAAGAGGCCACAAAAAAAGAGACAAGGCCCAAATAAAAAAATGAGAGAAAAAGAGAGAAGCCCCACTTTTACTATCCATTTACCACACTTGTGCTTCAAAGTAGCACCATGATCTTCATGATAGAGAGTCTCTCATTTTGTCACTTTCATATACTAGTGGGAATTTTTCATAATAGAACTTGGCTTGTATATTCCAATGATGGGCTTCCTCAAATGCCCTAGGTCTTTGTGAGCAAGCGAGTTGGATGCACATCCACTTGGTTTCTTTTGTTGAGCTTTCATATACTTATAGCTCTAGTGCATCCGTTGCATGGCAATCCCTTACTCACTCACATTGATATCTATTGATGGGCATCTCCATAGCCCGCTGATACACGCCTAGTTGATGTGAGACTATCTTCCTCTCTTTTGTCTTCTCCACAACCACCATTCTATTCCACATATAGTGCTATATCCATGGCTCACGCCATGTATTGCGTGAAGATTGAAAAGTTTTGAAAATGTCAAAAGTATGAAACAATTGCTTGGCTTGTCATTGGGGTTGTGCATGATTTAAATACTTTGTGTGGTGAAGATAGAGCATAGCCAAACTATATGATTTTGTAGGGATAACTTTCTTTGGCCATGTTATTTTGAGAAGACATAATTGCTTTGTTAGTATGCTTGAAGTATTATTATTTTTATGTCAATATGAAATTTTGTCTTGAATCTTTCGTATCTGAATATTCATACCACAATTTAGAAGATTTAAATTGAAATTATGCCAAGTAGCACTCGCATCAAAAATTCTCTTTATCATTTACCTACTCGAGACGAGCAGGTGAATTAAGCTTAGATGCCCGATACGCCTCCAACGATTCTATAATTTTTGATTGCTCCATGCTATATTATCTACTGCTTTGGACTATATTGGGCTTTATTTTCCACTTTTATATTACTTTTGGGACTAACCTATTAACCGGAGGCCCAGCCTGTAATTGTTGTTTTTGCCTATTTCAAAGTGTTTCAAGAAACGGAATATCAAATGGAGTCCAAACAGAATGAAACCTTCTGAACGTGATTTTCTCATCGATATGATCCAGAGACTTGGACCCTCCGTCAAGAAACCCACAAGGCGTTCACCCGGGTGGAGGGCGCCCCTAGGGCGCCCCGCCTCGTGGGCCCTCAAGCTCCACCGAGGTACTCCTTCCTCCTATATATACCCACGCACTTCAAACGATCAAAAACGGAGCCAAAACCTAATTCCACCACCGCAACCTTCCATACCCACGAGATCCCATCTTGGGCCTCGTTCGGAGTTCACGGAAGGGGAATCCACCATGGAGGGATTCTACATCATCACCATAGTCATCCGATGAAGTGTGAGTAGTTTACCTCGCACCTTCGGGTCCATAGTTAGTAGCTAGATGGCTTCTTCTCTTTTTGGATCTCAATACAATGTTCTCCCCTCTCGTGGAGATCTATATGATGTAATCTTCTTTTTGCAAGGTATTTGTTGAGACCGATGAATTGTGGGTTTATGATCAAGATTATCTATGAACAACATTTGAATCTTCTCTGAAATGTTTTATGTATGATTGGTTATCTTTGCAAGTCTCTTCTAATTATCAGCTTGGTTTGGCCTACTAGATTGGTTTTTCTTGCAATGGGAGAAGTGCTTAGCTTTGGGTTCAATCTTGCGTGTCCTTTCCCAAAGGTCAAGAGGGCAGCAAGGCACATATTGTATTATTGCCATCGAGGATAACAATATGGGGTATTTATCATATTGCATGAATTTATTCCTCTACATCATGTCATCTTGCTTAAGGCATTACTCGCTTTTCTTGAACTTAATACTCTAGATGCATGCCGGATAGCGGCCGATGAGTGGAGTAATAGTAGTAGATGCAAAGTGAGCTCGGTTACTTGTCTCGGACGTGATGCCTATATACATGATCATACCTAGATATTCTCATAACTATGCTCATTTATGTCAATTGCTCAACAGTAATTTGTTCACCCAATCAGTAGAATACTTATGCTCTTGAGAGAAGCCACTAGTGAAATCTATGGTCCCTGGTCTATTCTCATCATATCAATCTCCATCACTTTATTTTTGCTTTGCTTTTTACTTTTCCTTTTACTTTTACTTTGCATCTCTATATCAAAAATACCAAAAATATTATCTATCATCTCTATCAGATCTCACTCCCGTAAGTGACCGTTAAGGGCTTGACAACCCATAATCGCGTTGGTTGCCTTGAGCTATTTGTTTTGTGTAGGTACGAGGGACTCGCACGTAGCCTCCTACTGGATTGATACCTTGTTCTCAAAAATGAGGGAAATACTTACTCTACTCAGCATCACCCTTTCGCTCTTCAAGGAAATCCAACGCAATGCTCAAGAGGTAGCAGGAACCACCACCAACTCTGGAGAAGGGCTTGGTGTGCTGGAGCCGGCCAAGCGGCACGTGGAGCAAGCTGAAGGCTTCCACAGAGAGCACATTGAGGTCGGCTCCTCCACCGATGAGGGTCTTGGTGATCGTTACGTTGCAGATGGTGGGCGTGCAGAGCATCGGGAGCGCGCCCGAGCCTACGGTGGTTGCTGGATGGTCCCCTGAGTCGAAGGTGAGGTTGGCCTTGCGTTCCGCCCATCCCGGAGGAGCCCCCTGCAGTACACGGGCGGCACCCATATTGCGGACGAACTACTTGATGTGACGATCCAAGGGCGGTGCCTGCGAGCCACCGAGGGTGGCTGCAACGGCGAGGGGCGCTGGTGCTGCGAAGCGCACGACGAAGAGACTGCATAGCTCCTCCCAGGAGGCCATAGAGGATTCTAGCGGGTTGAGTAGCCAGGCGCGCGGCACGCCTGCTTCCCGAATGGCCTCCTCGTACACCAGCAGGAAGGCTGCTAGATCCGCCGCACCATCGTAGCGTGGTGGCATATCCGGCTTGAACGTCTGGCCACCGTGCTCGCCGTCAAGGCGGGGTGAAGGCCCGGAGGCCCATGGCGCTCCCGCGCGCGCCCGTCGATCTGGACGGTGGGGCGGCGCCTGCCATGAAAGCCGAATGGAGAGACGAAGAAGCGGAGCTCCGACGCACCACTACCTGGCACGCCAAATGTCGGATTACGGGTTCCGGCAACCCTTGTGAGGTTCGAAATCTGGGGTGCGCACGAAGAACACTCTCTCCCTGGCTCACTCGCTCAACGACCCCACGGCCTAGCTCGATGAACCCAAAGAACAAGACACACGGGGGTTTATACTGGTTCAGGCCACCTTGCGATGTAATACCCTACTCCAGTGTGTGGTGGATTGCCTCGAGGGCTGAGGATGAACTAGTAAAGTGGATGAACAGCCTCCGGAAGAGAGGTGTTCTTGAGCTCGATGAGCTGGTGGGCGTGAGGATGGAATGGATCCGATCCAAGATGAGATGCCTCCAACGGTGGTGGCTAGTCCTATTTATAGAGGCCCTGGTCCTCTTCCCAAATATAGGCGGGAAGGGATCCCACAACGGCCAATTTTGAAGGGAGACAACTAGTACAAGCTATCCTGACAAAAGTAGTCTTCGGCTGCCAAAGGCTCTGGTGGTGACGCTGCTGTGGGCTCCACATGACCTCCGGCCCCGCCGTCTGTAGTCTTGGTATTGTTGCACCGATATGGAAACCTTTGCCTGAGGCCTCGGGACTCCTTGCCTGTGCTTGTCTCTTTAGCAGAGAAGAGGAAACTAGTACACTGCGCCCGCTGGCGCCCACCTGGCCTTGGTCGTCACGGCTCACGTCATTTGAACCTCGCGAGGTGCCCCCTGCATAGATATCTCCGCTCCTCGGGAGCCAGCCTTGCTAGGCCTCCCCCAGGGAGGTCTTGGTGTCGTCCGCCTCGCGAGGGTCTTGATTAGTCGCCACCAAGCCGGGCCATACTAGGTCAAGCAGGAGCCACGCCGGGTCACAGTGTGCAAGTCCTGCACCCCTGTCCTGTAACGCCGAGACTCGGTCCAAGACAAATCTCTCGCAGCAAAGAAGAACACAGTCTCTTGCTGACAAGTATTTGCTCGGAGCATAAAGAGATTTCTCTCACAACTTTCATAGGTTTTGGCTAAGCATCACAGTGGATCTAAGCAATGAGAACCTATACCCCTCTTAATAGTACGGAGGTCCTATGACTCGAAAGAATGAAAGAAGAACAACGAAATGAATACTATGTCTTCACTTTGTCTTTGACTTCCATAGCTGCAGTCAATTCCTTCGGACGATAGTACTGAATCGAAAGTTTTGCTTCAGGAGAAAACTTTCGAGTGGTCGATTTCTTCACATCAATCTTCTCGACTATATGGCTTCAACAGGTATAGCTTGTTCTTCTCTAAAACGCAGATATACTTCGGCAAAGTTCCACGAACTCATCACCTAAGACAGCATTCTCTTCGGTTGAGTATGGACATTTTATTTCTATATGCACTAGCAAACAAATCATTCCATACTTGTTTCTGTCAACAATCTCCAATACACAAGGTAGGTAGATATTGCGCCAACAGTCTCCCCCTTTTGGACGATTGTTGACAAAAGAAATCACATCGAAGGATAAATAAAGAATGGAATGTAATGCGAAGAATATTGAAATACGAGAGATAATTACGAAGATAAAGTATCCTCCCCCTTAAGATATGCTTCGGATCATGAAGAATCGAAGGGAAGCGATATCATTCTTCGTATGAGTGTCATTGACAACAGATCTTAAACTTGAGTTCTTTCAATGCACTCAACAGTGTCTGAGGTGATTCCTGTCACAAAATCATTGAAGAGAATTAGATGTAAGATAAGTTTTGAGAGATTTGTGACAAAGTAGATATCATGAAGGTTTTCTCAGAACACAATTTGAATCCATACGAGATGTAGTTTTCCCTGGAACACAGAAGATAATACGAGGCATAACAAATGAGGGAAAGATATTTTGTTAGCGAATCATATGGCCTTTTCGTAAGGCATAAAATTTTAGACTGAAATTTTCTTCCTGCAAGGTTAGATAATTAAAGATGACAATCAATGCATATCCAACCACATCAGTTAATCTATTAAGTGCTAGAAGTACTTCTACAACTTAGTATCATCACATAATGATTTTCTGTTCTTCTTCGAGGATCAAATATGTTTCCCTGTAAGATAAATAATAATGGAAGATAATCATTCATAGGAAAAACGCGTTCGATGGTACTTGCGGGCATAAAGTGCGAAGCAAATGATATTGCAGGCGGGGGTTATTAACGTTACATGACGTCCGAGTGTTTCAGCACCACATGCGGTACGATAAGTTCATGAAGCAAATTGTTTGAGGGAAAACCAAAGAGCGAATGAAAAAACACCCTACAAACCCCGATAAACTATCACTCGATGTAATTCCCCCCTTTTGTCAACTAGTGTCAAAAAGGAAAGAGAAGGCATACGAGGAATTACTCTGTGGGAGTATCTTCTAAATTTGAATTAAAACCACTCGACGAATCAGTGTCTGAAGAATGCAGAATGGTCGAGGAAGAAGTAGGGGTGGCAACCTGGGCTTTGTAAGACTTGGATTGATGAATATCTGGCTTGAATATGGGAGTACCGGCAGTATCTGCAATTTCATCATCATGGCCGAGAAACAAGAGATCTGTTGAAGCAGAACACCGTGGGAGCACTGGAGTTTGTCTTCGGATGCGTGGAATAGCAAGCAAGTCCAGGTAGTCATACTCCTTGAAGAGGCCCTTTAGAGTAATGCTTTCTCAACAAGGTCCATGAGCGCTTCCTTGCATCCTTATCATGCAAAAGAATTTGATGAGTGTGCTTATGAATCATATTCAGCTCAGTCATTAATTCCACCTTTTCTTTTCTTTCCATCAAAATGTGTCTTTCTAGAGTCTCTGCCAAGGCAAATACAAATCTCATAGAGAGATGGATTTTCCTCACGAGGGATTTCAACCTTGGCTTCCTTGACCTTCGTGAGCATTTTCGACGCAGAAGCATTTGGCAATATTATCAACGGGTTCCTTCCCTTTGCTATTATCCTTCACAATGCGCAGAGTGTCATTGAATCAAGCTGCATCAATACTTTTGGTATTTATGCCCGTAAGAATTTCTCATCGGTAAGCTGCTCAATTCAGTATAAGGCTTCAATGATCGAGGGCTATCTGCTACATGCAAAGCTTTCGAATGAAAAGGTTAGGAATGTCGAACTTAATTCCTTGGGGCATGGCCAGAAGTGCATTTCCTACAATGCCTTTGATGGAATTTGGCATGTTTGTTGGCGTGTTAATGTTGCATAGAATGTGAAACAGAACTTTGTGGTCATAAGCCAACTTCTTCGGATCAACACCAATGCATTCATCACCTACCATGGTAGGATCCATCAGGATGTGGAGTTGTGCTTCAGTCACTTCCCAGTAATGCAGTTTGTGCTCTCTGCCGTTCTCAAATTCACATCGAGGCAAATTTATCAGGGCCGGAAAATGATCTGTCGAACATTTGATTCTTTCTCCGCCAGTCATCCATCCAAACTTCCAAGATGAAGTGTGTGCAAGATGTCCTGAGATATATAGTGTGCCATAGAACTGAAGAATAAATTCCTTGTTCCAGCCATGATTAAAGCGCATGGACCCCTTCATAAGAGCATGTTCAACATGTTCAATTGCATTATGGAAGCAAGACATTTCTTCGAGCTTGGCAAAGTTTATTATCTTATGATTTAAAATTATGTTCTTGCCAAACAGATCCGAAAGCATAATAACAACTTGTTCCTCACCCGTAATCGTGGTGACAGTGAAGTCCTTTCTCCATCGTAGGGCCTGACCAAAAAGAATGCAAGTTTTGATAGATGAAGCTGTTCATTGAAGGCAGGGCCATTGGGGCCGTACTCAGCTGGAGATAGCGAAAATGATTCTTGAGGATTTTTCCGATTTTTTTCCTCACTAACTTCCATGGCTGAACATCATTAGAGGCTGGCACATTCTCATCGATGGGCTTCAATGGAGCAAGTGGCCTTATAATTTTCTCTGGAGCCGATGGCATGGGAGCACTGGTCTAACCTTCGCTTCTCACTGTTACTTCTTTGGTGGCTTTATCATTCTCGCATTAATAGGGCCTTTTCTTTTGGAGAGTTCTCAAAAGTAGGTGGCACGAAAATTTCTTCAGTTACATGAGTCTCAACTTGTTCACCTTTGGTCTGTTGTGGCAACACTGGTGCTAAAACTTGGTTGGCAAAACTGGTGGTACAACTACTTGAACTTCTTCTTTGTGAGCCATGGGCTCTTGCAATCTCTTTTCTTCCTGTTCTAGCTGTGAAGCCAAAAACCCAGGAGCAGGGTCAACCTCAATCAGGGTAGGGGCACCAAATGAGGAGACTGGGTGGTATTTCCTTGGGAAGCAACTTCCTCCCCGTCAACCTTCTCATCCTCCTTGGTGGGTCCGAATGGTTTAGCTTGAATTTTCTTCCAAGGCGATGAAGATGCCTTTTCCATCTCAATTTCTTCACCAACTCTTTCTTCAGGAGCATTTCGCTCTGGACGACATTCTCTTCATCAGGACTAGCCAAATACATGTCCACCACATCAGATTCTTGTTCAACTGAGGTAGGAATGATGACTACCGCAGGCTCAGCTTGTTGCTCGGTTTCTTCCTCGTCACGAGGGGATGGTGGTATCTGTTGTAGTGGGACACTTGAGTCAACAGGTGCATCAGTTGTTGCAGATTGGATATGATGATCCTTGGAAGCCTTCAACTGGTTGGCTGTTGCCTGAGCTCGACGCTTCTCTTCTCTTTCTCATCGTCGAGCAAGATCTTCTTGACGCTTAAGCTCATCATTTCTTCAACCGCAGAGCTGAGAAACATCCATATTGAACTTAGAATGCCACTCAATCTTGTTGTTTCTCATGACAGTGAGGGCTTTGGTGATCTCAAGGATTCCCTTGTTCATGTCTTTCCTTTCGCACTCGTGAGCAAGCTTCATTCCTCATTTTCTCAAGCAGTTTCTTGCCCACTACATCCTGGTTCATTTCCTTGTTAATTTCCTTTAGCTCAGAGAAGTGCTTTGTTACCATCTTGGTAACATCATCAGGCAAACCCAGACTGCTCAACTCAGATGGATTTGCACCATAAGGAGCACCTTCAATGATGCCAAACATAAGATCAAAATCATATTCCTCTATGGAAGCAGGAACAACTTTCTTGGTCGTCTTGGCAAGATCGGCATCTTTTTCATCACCATCAACTTTCTTCGCCATCGGGGCAGCGTAACCCGGAGGTTTGTCAGATGGGACAGGAGCAAGACTTGGTGAAGATCTCACCAGAGGCGAGACTTTTGCTAGAGAGGGTGTTTGGTATGGCTTGTCAAGCAAAGCTCGTTGATCATACACGGGGATTTCTTCGCCAACATTATCATCAGATGAGGCAGATGCTGCCTTCCTTGACTTTCTGGCGGCAGACTTCTTCTAAGAAGCTCGAGGAGAAATAGACTTCCTCTTGTTTTCTTTTCCGGTAGAGGCCCTTTCCTTCTTCACCTGCACATCTTGTTGAGTTAACTCAACATTTCGTTGTTCCACCTGATTCTCCTCTGTGGCTCTTGCCCCACGCTTGGCCTTGGCCTTTTCCCTCTTTACAACCTCCATGGGAAAATCAACAATCGTCTTTAAGGAATCAGCATGAGCATTGGGAGGAGGAGCTGGCCAACTTTTTCATCATCCTGTCCAAGGCAGCCCTCCGGGATGCAGTCATTCCAGGGAGGAATGAATTTGAACAAAATATAATATTTTCTTCGGACGTTTCATAGTCGAATCCACTTCTTCGCCCAAAGGACAAACGAATCTTCTCAGAGTTCGTTGTTTCATGCTTGTGCCACTTCTACCCAAGTGGAGTCTTGTAAGTTTCAAGATCGTACATCTCAACCATGTGTTCCTCTCCGTATGGCGACCACCCTTCTTGGGATTTCCATCAGAGAACAGGGTTTTGGAGTCAGTGACTAGCTCATCCTCTGGCTGACTGTGTGCTGAGGGAATATCATCATCTTCTTCAGTAGATTCTGATTAGACATTTTTCTTCAGTGCTTTTGGCGGCTTCGCTGATTTTATTTCAGCCACCTTTGCCTTATCAGCCACACGCGACTGCTACGGAATTTCTTCCTTGGACCCAGAATGCTCTTCTGAACTATTTGCCATGACCACTCCTGAGAGAAAAACAAACGAGCGAGAGAAAACAGGAGGAAGTCACAGACATGCACAGAAGCATTTTGACTCAAAACCGATAATTGTTCGGAAGTAGCAACGGATCCATGGCATACACTTTGGAATATATCGTCGAGAGAATTGCAAAATGCCCTAAGACAGAATAACAACTCCTCTAATCTTTCGATGTAAACCTTATGAACTCTAGATTCAAATAGACCGGTATGAGGAACCGCTACAAACCATATAAGTTACGACTTAGTGAATCCTAGAGAAATGGGTTCGGGATGAACAACCCTTGAATAGAAGAGGGATGGGGCTAGATCCAGATCTGTATGCCCTAACTTGGCAATACATGTGAACTACGGCAACGCGAGAGAGAAGGAGTTACCGCACTGGCGCGACCAATGGTGATGGGGCTTTGCCGGAGTTGCACGGTGAGGCACGTCGTCGACACTGCTTCGAGCTCGGGCTCGGATGGAGAGCGAGAGGAGAATTTCGAGGCCGGGCAGTGAGAGAATAGGGGAGGAAGAGGCATGGACGGGGGTTTATATAGCCCGAGGACAAAACCGCCCACTCTGAAATCTACTGCCGATAAACACGGGACGCTCCACATTCAATGGACGAGATCACGATTGTGAGATCATGGGCACGTGTCACCCATTTCCTGTGAAAATTTCGGTAACTGAATAGAAAGCCGAAGGGTTTGAGGAAGCGCAAGCACCAAAATAGAGGAAATTTGAAGTGCATTTCATTCACGACCATGGACGTCGGAGTGAAATCACTTTCAGTTCAAGTCGCATGTTTGTGACAAGAAAGAACTGAATAAAAGCAAAGAAGAAACTGAATCAAAGCCCAAAGCCAAACAAAGGTAAACACAAACACACAAACATTACGAATGAGAACGCAGAAAGAAGAGCACCAAAAATTGTCGATCTTGGGGCTTATAATAAACATGAGATATCCCTTGGAGAATTTCCCCTAAAGATGATTAGTTCTTCTTCACAACCCACACTTGTGTGGGAGGTGAGGATCTCATTTTCTTGGACTTGTCTAGGGTTATTCCTTCGTGAGGCCTCATGAGACACTGTGCACTTTGATGATAATCATATGAATAGGCATTGAAGTTATTTCCAGATACATGAGTGTAATCATTTGAAGATGTGCGCATGTACTCCTTCTGACGCATGTTAGGATGATAATCAGTCGAGAATGATACTCGAGTGGACTAGGAATGATAACCATTTCCTCGTCGAGAGTTATCCTCAAGCTCAAAGTTAGCAAAGTGATGCATAAATTTTCAATAAGGTGCACTTCTTTACCAAGATTTGCTTCTTGGGTGAACCTGTCCTGCAGCTTAGTTCCAACATATCGAGCGAAAACCTTACCATTCTCGTTGTTTGAAGAATTTGTAATTTGATTCATTTGACTCACAAGATCAACAGAATGGGCGAAAGATAACTAGTTAAAGTCTCGTGTTCTAGGGTTTTACTCTTTGCATGAACCCATGTCATTCGAGGATACCGCCGAGAGTCCAATAGGATCCATCCACATTGAGTTTCTTTTTCAAACCAAATCCTTCCTTCTGAGGATTTTTGTGAAGTATAGACTTCTTGAGCACATCACATAAGGTTTGATGACCTTTTAGGCTCCTTAGCATTCCAGTCTCAAGTAAGCCCTTCAACCTGCAATTTTCTTCAGTGATAGCTGATACGTCTCCAACGTATCTATAATTTTTTGATTGTTCCATGCTATTATATTATCAATCTTGGATGTTTTATAATCATTTATAGTCATTTTATATCATTTTTTGGTACTAACCTATTGACATAGTGCCCAGTGCCAGTTGCTGTTTTCTGCATATTTTTTACATCGCATGAAATCAATATCAGATGGAGTCCAAATGCAACAAAACTTCGTGGAGATTTTTTATGGACCAGAAGACACATAATGGGCCCTGGCTGCGCCTGGGGGGGGGGTGCTCCGAGGAGAGCACAACCCACCAAGGTGCGCTAGGAGGCTAGACGCGCCTTGGTGGGTTGTGCCCACCTCGGGTGCCCCCCGGACCGCCTCTTTGCTCTATAAATACCCCAATAATCCCAAGACCCTAGGGGAGTCGATGAAATATTGATCCAGCCGCCCAGAGTCCAGAACCACCAGATCCAATCTAGACACCATCACGGATGGGGTTCACCAAATCCATTGGTGCCTCTCCAATGATGCGTGAGTAGTTCTTTGTAGACCTTCGGGTCCGTAGTTAGTAGCTAGATGGCTTCCTCTCTCTCACTGAATTCTCAGTACAATGGTCTCTTGGAGATCCATGTGATGTAACTCTTTTGCGGTGTGTTTATTGGGATCCGATGAACTTTGAGTTTATGATCAATTATATCTTTTTATATCCATGAAAGTATTTGAGTTTCCTCGATCTCTTTTATGCATGATCTCTTATAGCCTCATATTTCCTCTCCGTATTTGGGTTTTGTTTGGCCAACTTGATCTATTTATCTTGCAACGGAAGAGGTGCTTTGTAGTGGGTCTGATCTTACGGTGGTTGATCCCAAAGGATGTATGGGGAACCGACACGTATGTATCATTGCTACTAAGGATAAAACGATGGGGTCTATCTCTACATAGATAGATCTTGTCTACATCATGTCATATTTCTTATTGCATTACCTGCTTTCTCCATGAACTTAATACACTAGATGCATGTCGGATAGCGGTCGATGTGTGGAGTAATACTAGTAGATGCAGGCAAGAGTCGGTCTACTAATCTTGGACGTGATGCCTATGTAATGATCATTGCCTGGATATCCTCATGATTATTTGAAGTTCTTTCAATTGCCAAACAAGAATTTGTTTACCCACCGCTTGCTATTTTTCTCGAGAGAAGCCACTAGGGAAACCTACGGCCCCCGGGTCTCTTTCTCATATATTTGCCTTTGCGATCTACTTTTTCTTTGCATTTATTTTCAGATCCATTAAACCAAAAACACAAAAATACATCGCTGTATTTTATTCTTATTTATTTTATTTGGCGTTCGATCTATCAATCTACTACAATTTATCTTACGTCCGTTTGCCAATTTGAGGCGCCGTTACCCGAAAGGGATTGACAACCCCTTTAACACGTCGGGTTGCGAGTAGTGGCTTGGTTCTCCTACTAGTTCGATAACCTTGGTTTCTTCACTGAGGGAAATACGTACCATTGCTGTGCTGCATCATCCCTTCGTCTTTGGGGAAATACCGACGTAGTCCTTGCCGACATCAAAAGGAATTTCTGGCGCTGTTGCCGGGGAGGATCTTCAACATATACCAGGTTCCTAATCACAAATCTCATCTCCTCGCAATTTACATTATTTTCCATTTGCCTCTCATTTTCCCCTCCCCCACTTCATAAAAATTTGCCATTTTATTCGCCCCTCTTTTTCGTTCGCCTTTTTCTCGTCAGACCTTTTGTTTGCTTGTGTTGCCATGTGCCTTCTATATGCTTGCATTTTCGCTTGCTAAAAATCTATTGATATGGATCCGCATCCACCTGCTAATCTTTTTAAAAGATCCAATCATGATGAACCAATTGCTAGTGAGTTGAGTGAACTAGATTATCTTTACGAAGTCTTGCTTGAGATTCGTGAATCTGAAAATTGTGATAGCTCCTTGAATTAAAAGCATGATTGCAATAATTTTACTATAAATTCTATTAATGTCAATTGTGCTAATAATATGCAAATCCCCAAGCTTGGGGATGCTTGTTTTGTTATGTTCGCTACTTATTGCAATGATCATGATTGGGGTGATAATGTTTCTTATGTTCTTGAAAATTGATTTAAGCCTCATGATGAATATGTTTGCGATAATATTGAAAGTGGGTTTGGAAGAGTGTCAACTTTAGCTAAAAATAATCCCACATATTTGGAGAGTGTTCAATCTTATGATTTTTTTTTATAAAAGTGGGCTTGGAGAGGTCATGACTTTATTTGATGATCCCACTATTTTGGAAGAGTGTTAACTTTGCATGCATGTGGATCATGAAGAGAATATTTTATATGATAGTTATATTGTTGAATTTGATTATGATCCTACATGTAATTATTATGAGAGAGGAAAATATGGTTGTAGAAATTTCCATGTTACTAAATTACCTCTCGTTATGTTGAGATCGTCAATGTTTGACCACTCTTCTTTGCATATTTTAGATGTTTCTTGTCTTGATAATTTGTTTGCTTATAAAATACCTATGCATGGGAATTATGTTAGACTTAAATGTGTTTTTCATATGCTTCATGATGCTTTCCTTGTGTTTCAATTCCTATCTTTCGTGTGAGCATCGTTGAAATCCTATGCCTAGCTAGGGGCATGAAACGATAGCGCTTGTTGGGAGGCAACCCAATGAATAAAATTTATTGTTTCTTCTTACTGTTTGTTCTTGAGTGTTTGCACAATTATGCTACTGTTATGATTGTGTTTTTTGTGTTTTAATTAGTGTTTGTGCCAAGTAGAACATATAGGATCTTCTTGGGTGATAGTTGTTTGATCTTGCTGAAAAAATAGAAACTTTTGCTCTCACGAAAACAATTCTTTTTTTAACCAGAGCGTGATAAAATACGAATTGTTTTTGAAGTAGATTAATATAAAAATTGCTCAGGTCGTCCTATGTTTTTAGAATTTTTGGAGTTTCGTAATATTCTAACAATTCAGATTACTATAGACTATTCTGCTTTTTGATGTATTCTGTTTTCTTTATGCGTTGTGTGCTTATTTTGATGGATCTATGGTTTTCTTTGATGAGTTTTTTTCATAGAAAAGTTGGAATACAGTAGACATAATACAAAAACAACATATGAATTGGTTTGATACAGTACTTATAGTAGTGGTTTGCTTTCTTATACTAACGGATCTCATGAAGGTTTTGTTGAGTTTTGTGTGATTGAAGTTTTCAAGTTTTGGGTTATCTTACGATGGATGAAGGAAGGATAGAAGAGCCTAAGATGGGGAATGCCCTGGCATCCCAAGATATTATCCAAAAATGAGCAACCAACTAAGCTTGGGGATGCCCCCGAGTGGCATCCCCTCTTTCTTCTAACGATCATTGTTATTTTACTCGAAGCTATATTTTTATTCGTCAGATACTATCTGTTTTGCTTGGAGCGTCTTGTATGATATGAGTCTTTTATTGTTTTATTTTGTGTTTTAAGTCTTGATCCCTTGCTAGACACACCTATTTGAGAGAGCCAAAATTATGTCATGACTCGTTAGAATTTCTTTCAATGCTTCACTTAAATTTTTATGAGCTATGGACTTGCTCTTGTGCTTCACTTATATCTTTTTGAGAACGGTGTGCTTTAGTATTTTTGAAGAAATTCTCTCTTGCTTCACTTAAATTATTTTGAGAGAAAGAAAAAAATTTATGCTCATGATCTTCACTTATATTTGTTTGAGCTTACGAAAAGCAACACATGAAAATTAGTCCCAAAGTGATAGATATCCAAGAAGGATATAATAAAAACTTTCACGAAGACCATTGGACAAAATAAACGTGATCCTTAGTAATAGTTTTGAGATATGATGATATGATATGTGAGTTATGTTGATGAGTAATTATGCTTTAGTAAGAATATTGGTGTTAAGGTTTGTGATTCCCGATGCAAGCACGAAAGTCAATAGTCATGTAATGAAATTATATCCTACTTGTGGTGCATTATTCGGTGTTAATTATGCTTAATGCTTGCTTGTGAGATTATTCGTTTCTTGGTTGGTAGCTTCTCAATCTTTTGCTAGCCTTCATTTTGCACTAAGTATGATCTCTACTTGTGCACCCAAAATCCTTTAAACCAATTTTTCCACATGAGTCCACTATATCTACCTATATGCAGTATTCTTTTGCCGTTCTAAGCAAATTTGCATGTGCCATCTCTAATTTTCAAAATAAATTTCTCTTTTGTGTGTTTGTTTCGCTCGCGGAGCGGTGAGGGGTGGCTAATATTTTCCATGTTGGATGTGTTATTCTCACGATGAGTGTTTATTCACTTGTCATTGGACGAGGGTAAGGCAAAGGTTTTAGGGATGCCCAGTCCCTGAAAAAATGAATTTACATTATGTTGTCAAATAATAAATTCCTTGGAAAGTGTTGGTATGGAGGGCAACCGTGGACACGGCTAGCCATGGAAAGTGAAAGTATGGTGCGAAAAGGAACACACTTTATTTTCTGTTTGGGAACCGCCTATGATATATCTAGCATGGAAAGTGTTGGGAACTCTAAGTCATTTTCGTTGGTGGGATGGATACACCTCCCAAAATGTTTTTATCTCTAAGTTTTTCGCTTGAGCTCGCACCTCTACAAATCCCTACTTCCTCTGCGAAGGGCCTTTCTTTTACTTTATGCAATTTTTATTTTGAATTTGAGTCTCCATCTTCTCTCATAAAAGCACCAACTAGGAGGCAATATGATCATACTTAAGTATTGGGTGTAGCTAATATGCGAGTGTGTTTCATGAATGAATCAAAGGTTGAGTATGATGGGCTAGGGATAACTTATTTTAGCGTTGATATTTTGAAAGACATGGTTGCTTGTTGATATGATTGAGTATTTAAATTATCATGTCAAAACTAGACTATTGCTTTGAATCACATAAAAGTCCGAATGTCCATGCTATAAAGAAAAGAACATGATATGACATGTTAGGCAGCATTCCACATCAAAATTTTGTTTTTATCACTTACCTACTCGAGGACGAGTAGGAGTTAAGCTTGGGGATGCTGATACGTCTCCAACGTATCTATAATTTTTTATTGTTCCATGCTATTATATTATCAATCTTGGATGTCGGTTTATAATCATTTTATAGTCATTTTATATCATTTTTTGGTACTAACCTATTGTGATACTGCCAAGTGCCAGTTGCTGTTTTCTGCATGTTTTTACATAGCAGAAAATCAATATCAGACGGAGTCTAAATGCAACGGAACTTCGCGGAGATTTTTTATGGACCAAAAGACACATAATGGGCCCTAGTTGCGCCTGGGGGGTGCTCCGAGGAGAGCACAACCCACCAGGGTGCGCCAGGAGGCCCAAGCGCGCCCTGGTGGGTTGTGCCCACCTCGGGAGCCCCCCGGACCGCCTCTTTGCTCTAAAAATACCCCAATAGTCCCAAAACCCTAGGGGAGTCTATGAAATATTGATCCAGCCGCCGTAGAGTCCAGAACCACCAGATCCAATCTAGACACCATCACGGATGGGGTTCACCACCTCCATTGGTGCCTCTCCGATGATGCGTGAGTTGTTCTTTGTAGACCTTCTGGTCCGTAGTTAGTAGCTAGATGGCTTCCTCTCTCTTGCTGAATTCTCAATAAAATGGTCTCTTGGAGATCCATATGATGTAACTCTTTTGCGGTGTGTTTGTTGGGATCTGATGAACTTTGAGTTTATGATCAGTTATATCTTTTTATATCCATGAAAGTATTTGAATTTCTTTGATCTCTTTTATGCATGATCTCCTATAGCCTCATATTTCTTCTCCGATATTTGGGTATTGTTTGGCCAACTAGTTCTATTTATCTTGCAACGGGAAGAGGTGCTTTGTAGTGGGTTCGATCTTACGGTGCTTGATCCTAGTGACGGAAGGGGAACCGACTTGTATGTATTGTTGCTACTAAGGATAAAACAATGGGGACTATCTCTACATAGATAGATCTTGTCTACATCATGTCATCGTTCTTATTGCATTACTCCATTTCTCCATGAACTTAATACACTAGATGCATGCTGGATAGCGGTCGATGTGTGGAGTAATACTAGTAGATGTAGGCGGTGAGTCGGTCTACTAATCTTGGACGTGATGCCTATGTAATGATCATTGCCTGGATATCGTCATGATTATTTGAAGTTCTTTCAATTGCCCAAGAGTAATTTTTTTATCCACCATTTGCTATTTTTCTCAAGAGAAGCCACTAGTGAAACCTATGGCCCCCGGGTCTCTTTCTCATATATTTTCCTTTGCGATCTACTTTTACTTTGCATTTGTTTTCAGATCTACTAAACCAAAAACACAAAAATACCTCGCTGCGTTTTATTCTTATTTATTTTATTCAGCGTTCGATCTATCAATCTACTACAATTTATCTCACGTCCAGTTGCCAACTTGAGGCGCCATTACCCGAAAGGGATTGACAACCCCCTTAACACGTGGGTTGCGAGTAGTTGTTATTTGTTTACGTTGTGTTGCTTGGTTCTCCTACTAGTTCGATAACCTTGGTTCCTTCACTAAGGAAAATACCTACCGTCGCTGTGCTGCATCATCCCTTCCTCTTTGGGGAAATACCGACGTAGTCCTAGCCGACATCAATAGCAGTGAAATCCTCGGAAGAGGGGTTAGTAGGACCAACTTCAGTAGTAGCAATATTCTCTATGACAACATTAGAGGTTTCAAAGATGAGAATCAAGATTGCTACGTTTCTAAGCATTTTAAGCATGAAGGTACGAAATCATTAGGAAGTCGAACAGATTGCTTGGCGAAGAGAGAAGCTTTCTCTAACGCCAGCTTGTTATGAGATTCTTTCAGTGACACGAGTTCTTGATTCCTGTTACGGAGTTTATTTGATCAACACTCATAGTCAACTGTAAGTGAATCATATTGATTGGTAAGATCATCAACAGTTGATAAAAAAGCATCTTCCTCTTCGATCAAATTTTGATTCTTCTCCATCTCTTCGACCAGTAATCCTTCAATTTTCCTGAGATTTCTCTCAAGCATTCCAAGTTCATCATGTTGGGATTTAGCGATCTTGACCAGCTTGGCATAGGAGATATTTTCAGGTGAATATTTGTTCATGGATCTTTGGTGTTTAATGGATACCTGATCCTTTGAAGACTTTGCCATGAGACAGAAGGTGATTGGTTCATCATCGCTTGAATTGTCATCACTTGATGCATTATCACCATCTGATTCGCTGAAATTCTTTGATGATTCAATGGAAACATATGCATTGCTTCTCCCAATCCTTTTGTAGAATTCTTCATCATCTGATTCAGTGTCAGTAGCATCTTCTTCAGAGTCCAAAGTCAGATCAGCACATGCTTTGTTCAACCGTGACATCCTCTTCATGTTTGATTCTATGGTGGCTCTATCTTTCACATCGCTGATCGGTCTCCTTGAAGAAGATGATGAGGGAGATGCAATTTCCTCGAGAGCTTAGTATGATGATCCATTCGCCAAGAAAACCACCGCAGTGAAGATATTTCCATCTGCTGTGTTTTCCTTCCCAGCTAGGCAATCAATAATGAGATGACCATATAGTTTGGCGCTGAAGCACTTCATATCTTTTAGGAGGCAATCTTGTTCTTGATGATTCTCGCGCCAAGCTCGCCATCATTTGTGTGGTAGAGATTTTGCCTCTTGAGATCAGTTAGCCTTTGTGTAAGCATTTCGAAGTTCTCTCGTGATGGTGTGTTGATTCTCGACATCTTCTTCTTCTTCTTCGTAACTGCCATAGTGTGAGAGAATTTTTCCTTCACTTTCCAAGAAGGTTCTTGATTGGCATTTCAAGTTCCATCTTTTCATGAATTGACAGCGGTGTCATGACCTCAACATAGTGAAGTTCTTCATAGTCTAGTAATTGCTTGATTTTAGCTACAATGGGATCGAATGATTCATCAAGAGCACTCAGAAGTTTGTTGAATACATCTCTGTCGGTGATATCAGTTACTCCTCGCTGATGTAGTCTTTCGACAGTGTTTGTCAATCGATCAGTGAGTTCCATGTCACTTTCTTTACGAAGGCTTCTGAATCCAGTGAACATAGCTCGAAGCATTTGAGTGTGAGGATCTGATCTGGCAACAAATTCTCCATGAGCTGTGTTGAACCTTTGGAACCTAAAGAATATGTCTTTTGATAGACAGCTATAGATGATATCTATTGCTTGAGCATCCAACTGCAGATTTGCTTTATCATCAGAAGTCAGATCATTTTGTTGATGAATGTTGTAGCCATCTTCCACCATCTGCCACAAATCATAGTTGATAGATTGAATTCTGATTCTCATTCGTTCCTTCAAGTACAGATAGTCATTTCCATCAAAGATAGGAAATCTTTTAGAGTTCGAGGATCTACCTGCAGATGACATACTCAAAACTCCAAGGACGTTAGACCTTTAATAAACAGAAACATGGAGTACCTGCTCTGATACCAATTGTTAAGACCGAGAGTATATCGACCAAAGTGGGGTGAATGGGAGATTCAAATTTTCTTTCAAAAGCTTTGAAACTTATCCCACTCACAGCAGCGGAAGTAGTATCGAAGGAAATAAACTTAATCAGTCTTCTTCGTCAGAAGCATACTCATCTATGAAAGCATTGATAACAGTATGTGTTTGGGAAATCACAGGTTTAATTGCAATGAGTGTAGCACAACATGCGAATAGATGAAGTAGTATGAGACACAACATGGTACGCACTGAAGATCAAATTGCTATGGAGTGATTAACCAAGTGAATCCGAGGGACAAGATGGTAACGAATTTAATACGGTGATGAAGAAGAAACAGGAAGAACATAGGTAAACAAATTGATGACAAACAGAATGAAATGATCAAGTAAACTATCGACACAGAGGACGAATAAAATCTGTTGAGGGAAATGCAAAAGAGAGATTGAACCAGTGGTGCTCGATGGCGACAGAAAGATTTGGTAGACAAGTTCACCCTTCTGCCAAGGGACTACATCTGGTTGGAGGGGCTGTGACTTAACACGGAAGACAAACTCTCTTCACTCTATTCTCCTTCAAAGCAGACATGATCAGACTCAGGTTGATTTCACGCATGGTAGATCCTTGTCGGTGATCTCCAAACCTTCGGCCGACCTTCGTGAACCATAATCGTTCTTGGTTGCTGAAGATCTAGCTCAGTGAAGACAACAACTCTTGATCATTCAAAGCCAAAACCTATCCGTCCACAGAGTGCGTAGCTCTCAAGAGTATTAGGTACAAGAACTATCACTCAGAACTACTGTGATTCTAAACCACTGTCTAAGTTTGGGCTCTTGGTTTTTCTCTCGGTGGATCTTAAACTCAAATCACTCGGAGAGGGGTTTCTCAAATCAATCTTCTCAGAAATCTCAAGCGGAGCAGCCAACGGACAATGTTGGAGCGGGGTGGCTATTTATAGCCGCAGCCTTCCCTGATGGGAAATGACCATTTTTGACACAAGATCAAGCCAATGGCCAATCGACAAGTTTGCAACGGTCAGATTTTGGAGCAATGCTAACATTACTTGAGGAACAACTAATGCTAACTCCTTCGTCCGAGACAAATCTCTCGCAGCAAAGAAGAACAAGTCTCTTGCTGACAAGTATTTTCTCGGAGCACAAAGAGATTTCTCTCGCAACTTTCATAGGTTTTGCCTAAGCATCACAGTGGATCTAAGCAACGAGAACCTATACCCCTCTTAATTGTAAGGAGGTCCTATGACTCGAAAGAATGAAATAAGAACAATAAAATGAATACTACATCTTCACTTTGTCTTCGACTTCCATAGCTGCAGTCAATCCCTTTGGACGATAGTATTGAATAGAAACTTTTGCTTCACCAGAAAACTTTCGAGGGGTCGATTTCTTCACATCAATCTTCTCGACTATATGGCTTCAAGGTTGTTCTTCTGTGGAATGCAGACCTTCTTCAGTGTAGTTCCATGAACTCAGCACCTAAGACAACATTCTCTTCGGTTGAGTATGGATTTTTTCTCTCTGTATGCACTAGCAAACAAATCAGTCCATACTTGTTTTTGTCAACAATCTCCATAACACAAGGTAGGCAGATATTGCACCAACAAGTGTCGAACCCAACGAGGAGCTAAAGGCAGAACAAATATTCCCTCATGTTCTATCAACCACCGAGACAACTCTACGCACACTTAACGTTTGCATTACCTAAAATAAGAATAGAACTATAAGTACTTTGTAGGTGTGGATAGGTTAGCAAGATAATAAAGAATGTGAAAATAAAATATATGTGATGTTTAAATAAAGAAACAATTAAGTTTAATAAAACGAGTGTGGATTAGTGGTGGTGGGATTTGCAGAATTGTCCCTTAGCAATTCACTATGTTGCTAGACCGATAGCAAGTTTTTATGTGGGAGAGGCCACTGCTAGCATGTCGTCCCTTACTTGGAATTCTATGCACTTATGATTAGAACTATTAGCAAGCATCCGCAACTACTAAAGTTCATTAAGGTAAAACCCAACCATAGCACTAAGATATATATTGATCCCCCATCAATCCCATACGTATCAATTTCTATGTTTAGGCTGAAGCTGCTGTCACCCTTGCCCTCCAATGCATAGTCCTATCAATGTACAACTAACCCTATGGTGTGATCCACACACGCGCTCATATGATGGGTACCAAACTACAACAACATAACCACAAGCAAATTAAACCAACCATAGCAATTCACCAATTACCGGTAGGAGAACAAAAATCTAATCGGACATCATAGGATGGAAACACATCATTGGATAATAATATGAAGCATAAAGCACCATGTTCAAGTAGATGATACAGCGGGTTGCGGGTGAGTGGACCGCTGAACATAGATGGGGGAAGGTGATGAATACATTGGTGAAGATGGCAGAGTTGTTGGAGTAGATCGCCGTCACATGATGATTGCCCTGGTGGCGTTCCGACGCCACTAGGGGAGAGGGAGAGAGAGCCCCCTCCTTCTTTTTCTTCCTTGACCTCCCCCCTAGATGGGAGGAGGGTTCCCCTCTGGTCCATGGCCTCCATGGCAGCGGAGGGGCGAGAGCCCCTCCAAGATTAGATCTGTCTCTCTGTTCTCTTCTGCTTCGTTCTCTTTCTCGGGTCAAGATCGTTTCTTATATTCCGCAGATCCAGAATCTGATTGCGCTGAGATTTTAACACAATTGTTTTCCGGATATAAGCTTCCTTGCACCCGAAGTAGAGCTCCAACCGACTTACGAGGAGGGCACACACCACCACCACGCACCTGGGCTGCCTGGCACGCCCAGGTGTCTTATGGTGGCTGTGGGCCCCGCTTATGCGTTGATTCCACCTCCCAAAATCACAAATATTCCAAAATAGTTATTCTTAAATTTTTATCGCTTTGGACTTCATTTGATATCGATATTCTCATGAAACAATAAACATGCGTAAACATAAACCGGCAATCGAATCAATATGTTAGTCCAATAAATCATATAAAATGTTGCGAAAAATATGTGAAAGTTGTATAATATTGGCATGAAAGAATCACAAATTAAAGATACGACGGAGATGTATCACCTACGAGCGGCTGCTACTTGTGAGCCGCGTTAGGATTTCCTTGAAGATGAGAGGATGATGCAGTACAACAGAGATAAGTATTTCCCTCAGTTATGAAACCAAGGTTATCAATCCAATAGGAGAACAAAGCAACGACTTGTAAACAGGACCAGCACACAAACAACAAATACTTGCAACCAAACACGCAAATGGTTGTCAATCCCTCAACGGTTATGAGCAAGATGAAACGACATAGTTTTTGATAGATAGATCGAACAAAAATACAAAATAAAATAAATAAATGAAAATTGCAGCGAGGTATTTTTTTGGTTTTAATATATAATAAAAGATAGACCCGGGGGGCCATAGTTTTCACTAGAGGCTTCTCTCAAGAAAATAACATATGATGGGTAAACAAATTACTGTTGGGCAATTGATAGAAAAGCAAATAATTATGACGATATCCAAGATAATGATCATGTATATAGGCATCACGTCTGAGACAAGTAGATAGGAACGATTCTGCATCTACTACTATAACTCCACACATCGACTGCTATCCAGTAGGCATCTAGTGTATTAAGTTCATGGAAAAACAGAGTAACGCCTTAAGCAAGATGACATGATGTAGACAAGATAAACTCACATATGAAATAAATCCCATATTTTACCCTTAATAGCAACTATACATGCGTGTCATGTTCCTTTCTGTCACTGGGATTGAGCACCACAAGATCGAACCCATCACAAAGCACCTCTTCCCATGGCAAGATAAATCAATCTATTTGGCCAAACCAAACCAATAAATCGGAGAAGAAATACGAGGCTACAATAATCATGCATAAAAGAGTTCAGAGAAAACTCAAATAATATTCATTGATAGATCTGATCATAAACTCACAATTCACCGGATCACAACAAACACACCGCAAAAAGTCATTACATCAAATAGATCTCAAGAAAACCAAGCAGAACATTGTATTGAATATCAAAAGCAGAGAAGAATCCATCTAGCTACTAACTGTGGATCCATAGGTCCGTGGTAAACTACTCACGCATCATCGGAGGGCAGCAAGGATGATGAAGAGCCCCCTCCGTGATTGAATCCCCCTCCGGTAGAGTGCCGGAAAGGCCTCCAGATGGTATCTTGTGGTTCTGGAGCTTGCAGCGGCGGAAAAAGTATTTCATCGACTTCCCTGTTGGTTTCACGATTCTAGAGAATTTATAGAGGTGGAGTTAGGTCAAACGAAGCCACGTGGGCCCCACCACCCACCTGGGCGTGCCCTAGGGCCTTGTGAGCCCACGGTCTATCATCCGTCTTCTCCAAGCTTCTAGTGTCTCTTTTATCTAAAAAAATCTCTAACCAGTTTCATGGCATTTGGACTTCATTTGGTACTAATATTCTGCGAAACCAAAAACAAGCAAAAAAATAGCAAATGGCAATGGGCACTAAGTTAATAGGTTATTCCCAAATATGATATATAATTGCTTGTAAGTGTATATAAAACATCCAAGATTGATAATATAATAGCATGGACCAGTAAAAAATTATAGATACGTTCGAGAGGTATGAAGCATCCCCAAGCTTAATTCCTGCTCGTCCTCGAGTTGGTAAATGATAAAAACAGAATTTTTGATGTAGAATGCTACGTAACATATTCATCATATATTCTTTTCTTTTGTAGAATGGATATTTGGACTTGAATGATTCAAGGCAATAGTCTATTATTTGACATAAAAACATCAATACTCAAGCATATCAACAAGCAACCATGTCTTTTCAAAATATCAACGCTAAAGAAAGTTATCCCTTACCCATTATGGTCAATCATTGATCCATTCATGAAACACACTCAAATATTAGTTACATCCAATACACAAGTATGAAAATAGTGTTCCCTAGTTGCTGGTTTATAAGAGAAGATGGAGACTGTAGTAAAAATAAAATTGCATAAAAGTAAATATATATAGGCCCTTGATACATCTTCAACGTATCTATAATGTTTTATTGTTCCATGCTATTATATTATCATTCTTGGATGTTTTACAATCATTTTATAGTCATTTTATAGCATTTTTCGTACTAATCTATTGACATAGAGCCAAGTGCCAGTTGATGTTTTCTACATGTTTTTTACATCGCAGGAAATCAATACCAAACGGAGTCCAAACGCACCGAAACTTTTCATGAAATTTTTATGGACCAGAAGACACCCAATGGGCCGGAGAAGCACCTAGGGGGCGCCCAAGTGGGTTGTGCCCACCTCGGTGGCCTCCCGCAGCGCCTCTTTGCTCTATAAATACCCCAATATTCCAGAAACCCTAGGGGAGTCAACGAAAATCAATTCCAGCCGCCGCAAGTTCTAGAACCAACAGATCCAATCTAGATACCATCACGGAGGGGTTCATCATGTCCATTGGTGCCTCTCCGATGATGCGTGAGTAGTTCCTTGTAGACCTACGGGTCCGTAGTTAGTAGCTAGATGGCTTCCTCTCTCTCTTTTGATTCTCAATACAATGGTCTCTTGGAGATCCATATGATTTAACTCTTTTATGATGTGTTTGTTGGGATCCGATGAACTTTGAGTTTATGATCAGATCTATGTTTTATCCATGAAAGTTATTTTTTACTATAAACATTAGGGTGAAAAACCCACTGCAACCTTTATTAAATAAATAAAGCAAGGTAACAAGAGTAGTCTGAAAGGCTTGAGGTAATCCTTAAAATAGGACAGAGAAAGAAAGAAATTAAGAGAAAACTAAGAAAGAAAAGAACTAAGAAAAGAACTAAAGAAGGGCTAGAGAAACTAACTAAGAAACAAGAAAAAAAACTAAAAAAGAAATAAACAACTACTGAAACAGAAAAAATTACAACAAAGCTTCCAACCAAATAGAGAACTGCCTTTCATGCTTCTGCTTCATCCTGTATTTGAGTAGCTTCAGTTCCTCTAGGAAGATGAATTTCCAGCCTTGGAATGAAGGTGCAATCTTCTCAAATATCTTATTATTTCTGGTTATCCAAATGGCCCATGACCCAAGAATAATGATCTCCATATAGAAAGGGTAATTGAGCTTATCCTTCAGATCTTGAAATGCTTAAAACACTAATAAGTTTGGTGTTCTTGTTGGACAAATAAAATCCCAGCACTGTTGTGCAAAGGGGCAGCCCCAAAAGAGATGATGCAATGTTTCTTCCTGTTGACAGTCTCTTACTGCACGATTATATGCTTCTAGCTCAAAGCTCTTTCTCCTAAGCATGTTCCTTGTGTTGACTCTATCATGTAACAACATCCAGAAAAAAACTTTATGTTTGGGCTGACATGAGCTCTTCCAAATCCAATTGAAGTGGAGGTGGTGTTTGCTTGTGTCCAATCAGAACATTATATGCTTTGATGGATGAATAGAATTCATTCCCCCAAATATAATTCCATGTGTCCATTGAGTCCAAGAATTCAGATTGTCTCAAGGAGATGCATATATCCTCCATTTCTAAAAATTCTTCATATGCTTGTGTTGTGAGAGGTAAATGAAACAGGTCCTGAAAATATTCAGTATTAACCACTTGCTGGACATTTAATTGTGGATTTTTGACAAATGAATGCAAGTGATGGAATTTGTGTTTGAGGACTGATTGATGCCATAGATCATCCCAGAAGAATGCACTTTTACCATCTCCCACATTACATCTAGCAATTGCTTTGAACTGATCAATGAGTGCCAGGTTTGATTTCCACCAGAAAGAGTGTTGGGGGAAATCGACACCTATGGAATCACTGGGATCCCTTCTACGGTCGGCGGGCGCGGAGTTGTTCAAAGAGCGGGTCTGACCGAAAGCACATAGATTGTTTACCCAGGTTTGGGCCGCGAAGATGCATAATACCCTAGTCCTGCTTTAGTGGATGTATTTGAGTGTTCTTGTGTTCTTGAGCTAGCTACAGGGTGTGACTTGCCCAAAAGATCCGAATCCTTCTCCTGGTCGCCTCGGGCCTCCTTTTATAGACAAAAGGGATTGCCACAAGGCCACCACAGAGGTGGAAAGGTGTACAATGGATAAGTCTATCCTCCGCACCGTCGGACAAACACATTTAATGCCGCCGACGTGCCCCTCTCGCTTTATCGGGGACGGCAAGGAAGCACGTCCTAGTCGCCGCCGCCGCCTGCTTCGGCACGCCCGAGCCGATGAGGTGTCATGGCGCCACGTTGGCTGGCTGCTGGGCTGGCGCGGTGGTGGAGCCTTCACAAAGATCTGCATGCCACCACGCAGGTGCTTGCTGGGTCGGTGTAGAGGCCGCTCGTCGCCACGCAGGTGTCTTGGCAGGCGCGGGCCTGGCTATGGCCCCACTGATGCCCTCGGCAAGGATCTTGCCTGGGCCCCGGCAAGGGTCTTGTCGTGGCGTCGCTGTCTTCCCCAGCAAGCGTCTCATTGGGGGTCTCGTGGATTTCCTCGGCTAGGATCCCGCCAAGGGTTGTTGTCTTCTGGTCCTCATCTGATCTCGCGTGTTTATGTTCTTGACAAAGATCTGCATGCCACCACGGAGGTGCCTCCCGAGCCTTGGTCCCAATGTGGTTGATGGCGTTGGTACCCCTGGGCTCAAGGGAGGCGCCATCTGAGGGCTTCTGTGAAAGTTGCCCCGACAAGGCTCTTGCCGGGGCCGCGGAGGCTGTCCCGACAAGGGTCTTGCTGGGGGAGTCCACCTCGCCCTCTTGCTCTTTGTGTCTCTGGTCTTGGCATTGCCTTGGCTGTCTTGTGCTCCAGCTTCCCTCCCCTGCTCTGCTAAGTGTGGCCGTGGGTGCGGCTCTGACTTGTCCTCGGCATGGAACTGCTCCATAGTTTGGATAGAGCCCTCCACCGAGACCGGATCGTTCGTGGTACACCACCGAGAGGGCCTTTCCCCTCACGTGGGTGTACACTATGTGATGCGTGGTGAACTGCCCGCCGTTGTCGTCGTGACCGCCACCGGGAGCGCCATTGGAGCCACGGGATCGCCATTGGAACCGCTGGATGTCCTCTCTGTATGTGTTGTCGTGGGTGTGCTTATTGTGTGATGCGGCGACGGAGAGAGCGAAGGTAAATAGCCGCGAGGGAATAAATGGGGGCAGGCGGCTGGATTCTCTGTCGCGTCGCATGGCAGTTTTTGCAGCGGTAATCAGCATTGTCGCATGCCGCGCCCGGCGCAACCGCATGCACACGAACGTCGGCGTGATCGCAAGGCCGCCCCAAACACCGGCAAGCGTGGCGTGGAGGGACGAGGGTAGAGCACCAGGAGGGACGCGAGCAGAGCGCGCCGCGGCCGCCTGAACCACAAGCAACCACACGCATAGAGCAGTTGAACACGCAGGAAATGGTCGCCTACAAGCCGGGCGAAAGTTGTGTCACTGCATAGAGAGCGGCCATGTGCTAGTACCTCTGTCTTGGTCTATAGTCCCCTTTATATTCTGTGCCATACTTCGCCCTCAAATTTAACCAACAAAATGTTAATCCATGTTATAAAAATTTATATAATTGGAAGCTATGTTCAAATACGAATCCAACTATATAATCATTGGCGACATGCATTCATATTTTATTAGTTAAATCCTACTTATAAACCAGGATGGGGGTATAGTAGGTAACTAAATTGCAAACGTTTTTTTACTAACCGTATGTGTATGTGGCCTTTCGTCCTCCTCTAGCACGTCTTGTCACCCCGCTGCTGCAGACGGCTTACAACGCAAGCTTGCGCAGCGCACGGGGGCGTTCTTTTGGCCAAACGGTGGCGCCAATGAATCGTTGGTGAGCCCGTTCCCGCGCAACCTCGCAGGTTCCCGCGCAAGCTTCCTACCCGACTCGGTGAAATCCCTCAAAACCCCAATACTTACCGGCCTGCTATATAAACCCTCACGGCCAGCGAGTCCTGCGTCACATTTTCCACTCCATCCTTGTAGCTTATATCATCTGCTTCTCCCACAATCGCCAATGGCACTGGTCTGTCATCATAGCTCAGCCACTCCACTGTCATCAGAGGACAGCTCCAGCTGGGAGGCTACACCACGGCGGAGGCGCAGTCCCTGGCGTAGTGTAGTGTGCGTGGCGTCCCTGCTAGGTGTGCACGGAACATCCACCACACGCTCCACCACCGCTGCCGCCTGTCGGCCGGGTTGCCGCCGTTGTCGCCACACCAACGCGTTGAATGCCGTGGCTATCGCCCGCTCGCCGCCGCCGCTGCCCGAAGGAGGGAGGTGGTCGTCATGGCCGCCACCCCACTGCCGGCCACCGTGGACATCACCCGCTCCGCCACCACGACCCAAAGGCGAGAGGTGGTGGTCGTGGTTGCCACCCCATCATCGATCGTCGTGGCCGCCAGCCCACCGTCGACCGCCGGGGTCATCACCCGCTCCGCCACTGCCGCCCGAAGGCGGGAGGCAGAGGTGGATGCCCACATGTGCATCAGCGACCTTGCGCGCTACACCGAGTTCCTGCGGGAGAAGGAGGAGCGCCTCGTCGATCACGCAAAGAGCCTTACTGCCGCCGTGGCCGCGGCACACACCGCCTCAGAGGCGAGGGATCAAGCGATCTACGAGGAGAACCATCGCTTCGAGAGGAGTCGTCTAGAGCAGCAGAGGGCGTTCGAGGTGAGTGTCACTGAAGGTGCAGCAGTGGCAGGCACCGTATTGTAGTTGTCCAGCTCGTCGGTAGGCTCCTCCTCCTCTGCCTCTTACTGAGAAAGCTCGACAGAGGAGATACAGCCGGAAGTAGTACAAAGCCCCTCCGTAGTAGTAGTAGTAGTAGTAGTAGTAGTAGTAGTAGTAGTAGTAGTAGTAGTAGTAGTAGTAGTAGTAGTAGTAGTAGTAGTATTTAGGGGCTATTTTGTTCAGTTCATCTGACTATAGATGTAGTGGAACTGTACAAAGTACTTAAAATTAGCTAGTATATAAAGTAGAACTAGCTAGTTCAATACGTGGTTGGCAACAATTGGTGAAAAGTTTGGTCGGTTCAGCTGTCGAGTTGAACTGTTTGTATAAAGAATGACTGCTTAATCTGTGAATGACATCTATGCTTAATTACTGAATTTTAGTTGCAAAAATTAGATACTACTAGTGATTTTTAGCTGCATATTTTGACAAATCGTAGTGTTACAAGGTTGACAAATCCCAATGTTACTAGATCAACAAATGTCAATCTTTCTAGTTTGACAAATGGCAACATACCCAATATGACAGATGCAAATCTTACAAAAAAAATTGTAAGTGGTTGCACACGGGTCATCCAGAAGAACCGTTTGCATTGAAGAGATGCAAAAATATTTCTCTCACTTTGCATACGGGTGTTCTAACGTTTGCGATCAAGAGCCGCAAAAATCCTGCTCGGCACATTTTCCCTTGGCTTCCTGGGAAGCTGTCGGTTTACATATGGGTGTTCTAACTAAAACGTTTGCGATGAGTGTTTTATATTTAAAAACTATTAACGTTTTTTTCAAAAGAAAATCGTTTGATAAGTCTATACATTAAGAGAGAAAATTGCAAGTTTTCTCAACCCATATCTTTCATTCAGTCATACTGCAAATTTATATTCATATGATCGAGATACGTGATTAAACCCAAGAAAAAACTATTTCGGCAGCGAAGGAGGCGGCGTCGCCACCGTCGTTGTCGTTAATAAATACTCGACGCTGTTGTTGAAGTCTTCAATGCATCATAGAATGTTCTTCACTTGTAAATCAAACATCAAGTCGTCAGCGATCGACCCGGGCGCTGGAGGACGGCAGCGGCGCTGAGAGGTAGCGGCCGGCCAAGCGTCCCATGCCGTTGAGGAGGAAGCGTCTTGCACGGCAAGCGGCGGGTGCAGCCAAACGCACGGGGACCGGCGCCGCAGTGGGTGGAGGGGCGCGCACGGTCACGAGCACGGGCATTGGCGCTGGCATGTACATGAGCTTGCATGGGTCGACGGAGACCTCGCTGACGCCTGGGGCTTCCAGCTCTGTGATAGTGCTCGGCGACCAGCCCGTCAATGCTACTGGGATGAAAGGCCATGCGGGCGAGGGATGGGAGCTGGGATGGGAGCGGGGCAAGAAAGCTGCCATGGCCGGCTGCTCGGGCCATGTCCATGAGGCCCCATTCCTCCTTATTTTCTATCTCCTCTAGCTTGGAGTCCACTTCACCAAACTTGAAGATTAGTGGCAGATGATCCTTCAAGGCCATGACGCCGGTGGAGGTCTCGGGAGGGAGGGGAATGGGAGGCTAACAAGAAGGCCGCCCAGATTAAGCAGCGGCTCGGCGCCATTAATGGAGAGGAAGGCGGGCGACCATGGAAGTCAAAGGGCTTCCTCAAAGTGAGCTCACAGAGCACATGCCTCGCACACTTCCTGGTTAGCCTGCGCATTGGAGGACAACTTGCACGCCTCTCGGTCAGCCTGCCACCGGACTGCACTCGCATGCCTCCCGTTCAGTTAAGGTCAAGCAGCTATCCGCACGACACCTCCTATAGCCATTAAAACCAAGACACGCGACGTCATGTTAATGGTTAACAGGATGCACACAGTTTGAATTATACAAACGTTTGACATATTAAAGTGGCAGCTATTTTTTCAAAATGCCTTTGTTGGCTGTTATTCGATTGCGCCTTCTCTCAAAATGGACATGAAAAATACCACGGCATGTCGTGTGCCATTCCATGATAGCATGCCAAGTTTCATGAATTTCATACGAGTTTTGGATTTACTAGAATTTAAAAACAAAGTATCTCAACATTTTGCCGGCAATCAACGGTGCACCGGTGTTTGAAATTCATTCCCATTTCTTGAATGGGACCTAAGCATGCACCCAAGGACAAAAATTTGATTTTTCAACCAATTTATATGCACTGGAGCATGTGCATGTAGTTCAAATTTGAATTATGCACATAAATGGATTGAAAACTCAATTAATGCATAAAATGTCCAAACGAACCCCGAAAAATCCCAAAAATTGACACAACACTCCTGTTGTTCTATGTTGACACGAGAAATTTTTTGGAAGCAATAAGAGGCAATGGATATCGTTTTGCCCCCAAAGGTGGGACGTTCCCTACCGAAACCATCATGCTTGTTGTGAGAAGCTCTGGTTTGTGAGAAGCATATACCCAATCCTGCCCAAAATGGGACAAAATTTTTACCATGGCATGTTGATGCTGCTCCATGATAGCATGCCAAGTTTCATGACTTTCAGACGAATTTTGGATTTACTAGAATTTAAAAAGTAGGTATCTCAATATTTGCGGCCGAGTGATGCTGGCAGGGTGTTTGACATTAATTCCCATTTCTTGCATGGGACCTAAGCATGCAACCAATGACTCAGATTTGAATTTTCAACAAATTTATATGCATCAGGGCATGTGCATGTAGTTCAAATTTGAATTATGCACGTGAATGCATTGAGAACTCAGTTAATGCATAAAAATTTCCAAACGAACCCCGAAAAATCCAAAAAATTGACACAACACTCCTGTTGTTCTATGTTGACATGAGAAACATTTTGAAAGCAATAAGAGGCACTGGATATCGTTTTGTCCCTAAAGGTGGCACGTTCCCTACCGAAACCATCAGGCTTGTTGTGAGAAGCTCTAGTTTGTGAGAAGCATATACCCAAACCAGCCCCAAATGGGACAAAAAATGTACCACGGCATGTTGATGCCGCTCCATGATAGCATGCCA
This sequence comes from Aegilops bicornis, assembly GCA_021605145.1. NCBI lineage: Eukaryota > Viridiplantae > Streptophyta > Magnoliopsida > Poales > Poaceae > Aegilops > Aegilops bicornis. The sequence goes on from JAHIAL010000104.1 coordinate 52,368, forward strand.
AGTTTCATGAATTTCAGACGAGTTTTGGATTTAGGAGAATATAAAAACCAGGTATCTCAATGTTTGCGGCCGAGTGATGGTGGCAAGGTGTTTGACATTCATTCCCATTTCTTGAATGGGACCTAAGCATGCAACCAAGGACACATATTTCAATTTTCAACCAATTTATATGCATTAGAGCATGTGCATGTAGTTCAAATTTGAATTATGCACATGAATGCATTGAAAACTCAGTTAATGCATAAAAATGTCCAAACAAACCCTGAAAAATCCCAAAAATTGACACAACACTCCTGTTGTTCTATGTTGACATGAGAAATTTTTTGAAAGCAATAAGAGGCAATGGATATCGTTTCGTCCCCAAAGGTGGGACGTTCCCTACCGAAACTATCAGGCTTGTTGTGAGAAGCTCTGGTTTTTTAGAAGCATATCAACAAACCTGCCCCAAATGGGACAAACAATTTACCACGGCATGTTGATGCCGCTCCATGACAGCATGCCAAGTTTCATGAATTTTAGACGAGCTTTGGATTTAATAGAGTTTAAAAAATAGGCATCTCAATGTTTGCGGCCGAGTGGCGGTGGCAGGGTGTTTGACATTCATTCCCATTTCTTGCATGGGACCTAAGCATGCAACCAAGGACACATATTTGAATTTTTAACTAATTTATATGCATTAGAGCATGTGCCTATAGTTCAAATTTGAATTATGCACATGAATGCATAGAAAACTCAGTTAATGTATAAAAATGTCCAAGTGAACCCCGAAAAATCCCAAAAATTGGCACAACACTCCTGTTGTTCTATGTTGACATTAGGAAAAAATTTGAAATTGAGAAGAGGTAACGGATATCGTTTCGTCCAGAAAGGTGAAACGTTCCCTACCAAAACCATCACACTTGTTGTGAGAAGCTTTGGTTTATGAGAAGCTTATACCCAAACCTGCCCCCAAATGGGACAAAATTTTTACCAGGGCATGTTGATGCCGCTCCATGATAGCATGCCAAGTTTCATGAATTTCGCGCAACTTTTGGATTTACTAGAATTACAAAAGCAATTATGTCGATGTTTGCCGGAGAGCCATGGTGCCGTGGTGTTCGAAATTCATCCCCATTTCTTGCATGGGACATAAGCATAAACCCATGGACACATATATGATTTTACAACCCATGTTGGTGCACCGGAGCATGTGCATGTAGTTTAATTTTAAATAGTGCACCTGAAATGGCTTGAAAACCAACTTAATATATAAAATGTCCAAACGAACCCTGAATAATTCCAATTCTTTTACGACACACATATAGTTGCATGTTCACTGCAGATAAAAGGTCTAGCAATTCAAACACCGTCCATTGCCGCTATGACCCCATTATGTAATTCAAATCAAGATGAAAAATCAAGTAGACCCCACACAGTTTAGTATCAGCAACCGTGTGAGATGCAACACAAAATATCCTGGAGCACCGTCGGTGTATAGTACGCCTATGGCTTACGTGAGAAGGTGCATCGGCTACAGTCCACAGCCGGCGTGTCAAGAACACTGTTCGCTCCCCAAATATCATGTCACTGTTCAATCGTCACCGGTGAAAGACGGGGACGTGGACCTACGTCATGAGGGAAACATCGGTGGCCCACTCCGGCGAGAGCGCTGTAAGCCGCCATCTTGTGACCGTCAGAAAGCTTACGCCATCTTGGCGTGCTAACAAAGTGCATGTGCGCGACTGCAATCTGCGACCTGGCGGCCAAGGCAGCCCAAACGGTCGCTATTGCTTCTCAGGTGGCGGCAGCAACATCTACCTCGGGGATAGCAACTGGCGAGAGCGGAACCGCAGTTGTCCGTTCCGCAGCGGCGGCCTTAGCCCTGATGGAGGCCGCCCACACCAAGATCGTGGTGGTCACCTCACAAATCAAACTAAGCTTCTCCGACAACGGTCGGCAACCCATGGCCGAAGAGTTGGCAATCACCGAGAGCGTTCGAGCAGCCGTCCATTCCTCCGCCGCATACCTTGCAAGGACGGAGCCCGTCCAAGCCCAGATTGCGGCCGCCCACGCCCAACTCGTGGCGGCCTTTTCCAAAGAGATGGAGGACACGAATGGCGAGATGCTTGCCGAGTATGGTGCGATGGATGACATGGAGCCCCTTCCCCAGGAGACCGTCGGGCGCGAGCTGGACATGGAGGCGGTAGCGGAGATCGACGAGCACCAGCCGTAGTAGTACTCTTTGTTTTGTTTAATTAAGAGTGCCGCTCTTTAATTTGTTAGAGTAATGTTTAGGTCCGCTAGCTCTGTTTAATTGCCGAACTTGCTCGATTAAGAAGTGTGGGTGTGCTGTAGTCTCCTTTATGTACCCAAATTATGGAATGACGTGGATGACCACTTTAACCAGGGAAATTCGAACCAAATTTTTTGATGTTTAAACTCATCACACACTGGTTAAGATATCCGAATCGTTTGTGATGTTCACATATCATAGACAGTTCTGAATAAGGGACCGTGTCTGATGACACTTTGCGCGCCAGTTTTTTCGCTGAAGCGATTCCAAATTTTCGGCTTCCGCAGAAATATCTACCTCCCTGCCCCCTCCCCCTTACCAAAAGCAACATTTCCCCTGTTTCTGCCTTCCTTTGCAAGTTGAAACCTTCACTCCTTGCTTGCAGATCAACCTCCTCACCGGCGACCCTCCTTTACGCTGCTCGACCTCGTCTATCCAGGCAGGTAATCCATACCCGACCCCCATCCTCCTCCTCCTTCGACATCCCACATGCCCCGACCGCCGATGCGACACCTTCCACCCAAATCATCGACCCCTCCACCAAATAAGCGCCGCCCTAAGCCATGGTGCACGCACTATAGCCAGGAGCTCAAGGAGCATTTGGCAACAGAGAAGCAAATCGCGGCCGCACGCGCGGATGAGGTCGCGATGGCTGCCATTCATGCCGACCCCCAGATCTTGGAGGGGCACCTCGCCATTTGCTAGCTGCGCCGGTTAAGCATGCTCGGATTACTCATTGCATGTGCTGCTCCTGCCTTTCCTTCACAAATTCTAGTGAATTGTGCTATCTAATTTTACCATGCAATCTGTTGCTCTAGTGTATATGTTCTATATGTCGTGCAGTGTGGTGCTCACTTATTAACTGTTTGGTTAATTACTTGTTGTCTTCAGTTAACTGTTTGGTTCAATTCTGCAAATGTGATGTTCAATTCTTCAGGCTGCAATTTTGTATTGTCTTCCATGTGAGAAATAAATCAAATTTATCTTTACAAAATACATGAGAAACGAATACAATTGCTATATTTCCAAGTTGTCCAAAGATGCTTGGTTTGGTTATACATTGTGCAATGTGGTGCTCGATTAACGCTTGGTCTATTTGTGTTGTGGTGTTTAGTTAACTGTTTGGTTCAATTCTGCAATGCGATGTTCAATAGTTGTGGGTGCATTCTGTTATTGTATACCAAGTGAGGAATAAATTGAATTTGGCTGTAGTAAATACATGAGAAACACATACAATTGCTATATTTCCACGTTGTTAAGCATGCTTGGTTTGGTTAACTGTCTGATCTTGTATTAGGAGTATGTTATATTGTGCAATGTGGTGCTCAGTTAATGTTTGGTTCATTTGTTGTGGTGTTTAGTTAACTGCTTGGTTCAATTCTTCAATGCGATGTCCAATTGTCGTGTGTAGAATTTTGTATTGTTTTGCATGTGAGGAATAAATCGAATTTGGCTGCACTTAATACATGAGAAACATATACAAGGGCTATATTTCCTAGTTCTTAATCATGCTTCGTTTGGATAAATGGGTTTTCCATGTGGCTCGAATTAATCTGATGAATCTGCAATGTGCTTATTTTTTATCAACATATTTTACTGATAGCATGCAAATCCTTACTTAACCTGATGACTAACTACCTTATATGTGTTTACAATCGAATAGCACGTGCATGGTCCGTTGTCTAATAGCACATTATTGTGCAATTGCAGGAACCATTATAATATTTAGGTTTTTAACAATTTGGTCTTGCACATGTAGGTCCTGCTGTCAGAGGTTTTGACCCACTGTTCGACCCTTTTTGCATATGGGGAAATCAGTTGTCCATGAATATCAATAGTGTCAAGAAACTTAGAAAGATTGTTAGGATAAAGAAATTAGCGACAAAAAACAACAAGATCTTTGTCTGCACAATCAAGAAGACATCGGTTCACTACAAGATGGTAATAACTATTATACCTTGCCTTTGTTTATTCCTTTGCCCCATTTCTAATATAGAGAAGATATTTATGCACATCCTTGTTTTCAGGCCTTTACAAAGCAGTTCACTAATGATTACCTCTCAAACCACCTCTATGGTCAGGAGGCGAGGAAGGTTTTCATACAACACCCATGGTTCAATATTGAAGTGTTCCTCAAGAGGATGAAGGACGGACGGTCAATCATCCACAGGCACTGGCCTAAAGTTGCAAAGACCTTCAACATGAATGAAGGATCAATATTCGCCTTCCGCTTCAGCAGTTTTCTAGATGAGATGCATCTGTCTATATACAATCTATGATGCTAATTTCGAAAAGTTCTACATGTTGCATGTGAAACTTGGTGCTGGTGCAGTTGTGTAATGGGGTAGTTGAGTGCTGAAGCTATATCATGTTGTACTCTAATGTATTTCAATTATGAAATCCCGCTTCCTTAATATGGAAATGAAATAATTATGGGTATAATATGAATGTCAATTAGATTAATAAATGGATTTTTAATAATAGGGCAATTAGCCTGCTAATTGGGTTTTGCTACTGCAAACGGTTATTGAGAAAATACCGTGGGCAATGACCTCAGGCAACGCGTACAGTTTCTAGGAATAAACCGTGTTGGATCAATGAACAACCGCACACGACCTTCTCTTGAAAAACTGCTTTGCGTTAGGGCCACCTTATGCATAACGTTCACCACATAAAAACTATGTGTGATGGACAGCCTTTGCCACACAGTTTCTTCTATGCACCGTGTGTGATGCATTCAATAACACAAAAGATAAAATTGTTAATATCGTGTGCAATGGCAACGCTATCACAAACGACTTAACGGGGAAAATTGTGTGTGATGTACCTATGAACAGAAATGTTTTCCTTGGAGCGACTGTATGGGATGTACATACGAACGGAAACGTTAAAAGGGGACTGACTGTGTGGGATGTACTTGCGACCGGAAACAATTTCGCCTATATAATTGTATTTTTTTTTCTAGCTCTATTGTACGTAATACCATATTTAAGCGCTCGCCGGTCGCACACGACCTCATTTTGCTGAGCATGTGTGCAAGGAGGGCATATCGCCGATGGTTTCTGGGTTGTGTGGGGAGGACCCCCCTATCGCCCACACTCACTTGACGATGGTTTATGCCGTCGTGGAAAGGGGTTAAAAACCGTTTGTATAGCACCGATGCGTACCAGTGACGCACCTCACTACAAAAAAATACACTTCTGTGATGATACATGTCTGTCACAGTAGGTCACATTTTCTGTCATGCATGTACATCCATGATGATTTTATGACATAATCAAGATAGTCATACCTGTGGTGTCGTAGAAGTGTTCCATTACATTACCAAAATTATCATCACGGAAGTGTCCACTTCCATGAGGATAAATCGTGCGTCATAGAAGTGCTTTCGTCAAGGGTGACCGACACATGGCATCAACCGTAACGGGTCGTCATTAAGCTATCGGGTTCCGGTTTTGATCCGATAACCCGTTAACAGCCCCGACCAATGGGGATTTTCCACGTGTAAAATTCTCATTCGCCGCATAATGCACGTGTCAGCTAATCGCTGGGACTGATGTCATTCCTACAATGGACGGAAGACGCCTATGATATGTCGACACATGGCACAGCCCAACAGTGGCCCATTTTAGGTAAAAAGGCCGGCCCAGCTAAAGGCCCACCATGTTTTTTCAAACACTAGTGGGCTGGCCTATTAATAGCCTGCCATGTTTTGGGTCAAATTGAGGCCCATATCAGATTAGGCCTGTTCACAGCCTACCGTGGTTTGGGCCAAATTACGGCCCATATCAAATCAGGCCTGTTAACAGGCCACTGTTCTTTTGGGCCCATTCTAAGATAGGTTTGTATTTCAGCCTGTTAAATGTCGTTTACCAGTTCGGCGCGATAATAGTTTCGGCCTGTTAGCGGCCCGTGGTGCATCTGGGATGTTGTCGGCCCAGTTTAACTTTAGGCCATTTAACATCCCATGCAGAAACTTTTTGCCTCTTAACGGCCCGTAGTCTTCGTGGACAAATTTCAGCCCAACTGGCCTATCGGCCTGTTAATGGCCCGTGTAACAGTTGGGCCTAATTACAGCCCGCATTGAATCTGGCCTGCTTACAGTCCATCTGATAATGGCCCATGACACTTTTGGGCCTATGGCCAAAGATGGATATCGGCACCTTAAAGCCCATAATTTTATTGGGCCAAACAGTTTAGATATATTTTGGCCTGTGAACTGCCGTCCTATTTGGGCCAAACATGGGTCTTCGCAGCTTTTGGCTCAGATGGCCCATGAATTTTTCGGCTCAACGCTAGCCCAATCTAGGTTTTAGCTCGTTAAAATCCCATGGTATTCTCTCGCCCAACCGGGTTGGCGAACTTTACTCGCCTTGTTAAAGGCGTAGAAACTACTATAGATTTAGACCTCCTAATGGCCCAAGATGATTATAGGCCCACGTTGGCCCATATGAGTAATGGGCCGGCCTGAAGACTGACAACACTGAGATCCACTGAACCTTCCAAATTTAAATAACGGCATAGCGACTGTGAATAAACCTAGACTATACAATAAAGAAATTATGGCATATTACATCCACTGGAATCAAAGTTCGCTACCGGTGATAATAAAGCGCAACGTGACCGTGGATTACATACACTGGGCATGAAAGGTCGCCACCAGTGCATATAAACATGCCGACAAAAGAATATACAAAACTGAGAGCACTTTAGAAGGCACTAGGCCTGGCCAGGATGGGCTCATAGCAACCGAACAAGTCGATGAGACCTCAGTTGTGTCAACCTTAGATGCTCCATCCCTAGCTTTATATCACCATAGTGCACAAGGCAGTCCTCCGAGATCTTCATTGCATCTTTGACTTCAAGTCGAAGCTGAGCTGAAGCAAGCCTTTCCACTTTAAGTTGAGATTGAAGAAGTCGAACTGATTGAGGCAGCGACTACACAGAGGTTGTCTCACAGCTACTGTTGAGTAGCTTCAACTCACTGTCTTCATCAAGACAGGACCTTGCGGTCATCTCGCTCTCTTCTAGATGGTTTGGCTCACTATCTTCCCTAAAGTTCTGCCTCGCATAAGGGATATGACTTTGAAAGAGAAACAATGAGACACGTAACATGTTTCACAATTATATAAGCAAATAAATGGATCTGTTCTGCATAAGGAACATGTTTAACTACAATTTAAAACTTGTTGTTGCAAACATCCAATCAGATGTAAACAACAAAGTAAACAGCAGTGGAGGAAATGATGCGTATCCAAATCTATACTAGAACAAAGTTTGAAGGCTTGAGAAGGATGAACTTACATTACATGTTAACACGGGCTGGACAAAGCCCTTCTCCATGTTGATGGAAGGATAATTCAATAAATTCCCCAAAGAAACTTGTTTATAAGCGTTGCCATTATTCTACATTTTGCAAAGACTAAATATAGATCAAATAATATTGGAAGAAATAGAGGATAATGAAGCTCAGTTGCAGACTAATGATACATAATCAAATAGCAATTAATTAAGTACAGCGTTACAAGGCAAAAGGTACTGACAAGACAAATGCAGACATCAACGTGTGCAGTGGCATTGGCTTTATTCAACATTTTGGTAAGAGCAAATGTAGATATGATAATTTGGAGAAAGTGGAGGGCAGGGCAGATAAGATGCAGAGTAATGCTAGAAAATCAACTATCTCACGATGCAAGTACAATAATACCACCACCGTCCGTTATTACTTGTCGCTCAAATGGATCTATCTAGCACTATTAAGTTCTAAATACATCCAATTGATCAACAATTAATTCGACATGAGGGAGTACATGACAACAGAATGCGCCATGAGCAATCCAAAACTTCATAACCATCGTGTTAATTCTACATTTATCTAAGAGTAAATATAGATCTTATAATTTCAAGGAAAGGGAGGATAAAGAAGCGAACATTTACAGTGATGCTACATAATCAAACAGCAATGAGTGTAAGTATGCTGACAAAGGGCAAGAGGTACTGACAAGAGGAATGCAGTGCCCAGTATTTTTGTGAGATCCTGTGAGCAAGGAGATTCATCTGAAATTAGTTTTCATATAAGAGAGAAGGTAAGGCACATGTAGAAATTTAGGAGTTCAAATTTTGAATTGATATCATAGATAGTACCTGACTCTAGGCTCTCAGCAGTTCTAATAGGGGTTTGACTAGTGGAGTAGGGGTAAAGTGTTGTACAGTTGGGCCTGTGTTTTCTATGGCTGCTGATCTATCTGATTTAATAGGTATCACTACCTTCTCCAAATACCTAGTTTGTACTCCTTGAGGATCTGCACTCACCCTCTTCCTTTGGACATCTATTATGAAAGAACAACATTTGATTGGAAAAATATAGGATGACGACACATGGAATAGGTACAGAAAATGGATAGGTATGGAATATACTCATATATGATGCTTAAACTAAGCAGATGGTGTAACAAAGTAGAAGTAATGCAAGAGGTCAGATGCAAAATATGTGCGACCAATACAACCTTGCCAAGTAGAGCAAGCACCTTGATGGGTGAATAAGATAGGCCATCCTCCACCATGCCAAGTTTGTTAGGCAGTCGATTCTTACGCAATATTCCTCTCGTGAGCCCATTCTCATATTCATTTTGATAATGTTCAATACCTAACATGCATGAAAACATAAAAACAAGTGAGATTATCTTTGTAATGCAGAAGTGATTCTAATCCAATACTGCCTCCCTGTAAACCCTTTGTGCTATCTCTACAATTCTTCTGAGAGATGCCATGCATGCTGTAATTTGGTGTGTGCATTAATATAATGTGGCCTACTAATCAAAATATGAGAGCTCCAGAAGTTATGATACTTCACAGATGACAGCTTCAACATATAGTAAAGAAGAACAAGTCAACCTGACCTGACAGATTCAAAATATACTAAGGGAGAACAACTCGACCTAACCAGTCGACCGCAAATGTCTCCGCTACTCTTCCCAACAAGTAACGTACTTATTAAAGAGGAGAAGATGATCATCTTAAAGAAGAGCACAAGAGCAAGCATATTGAAGATATTACAGGTCTTTTTATACAATGTCGGTTGCCCACCCATGGTGAACCAGAGCGCACAGAGAAATACTATTCCTTCCGGTCTCTCCATATGTGGCTCACATGCATTTTGAAACTAAAGTGGGAACATTTAGCTGATTAATTGAACATCTCCCAGTTTTACTAATATCAGCATAATATCATATTTGAATTTGTACAACTAAGCTTGTTTAGCTCGATGGGTGGAGCAGTGCTATTACGACACGAACCACGTAAGCTGATCGTGGTCATCATACAATGGGGAAACTGTAAGCATGATGAGTATAGTGTTGACCGTGGCAGTGGGATGGCAGATCTGAAGCTGTAAACTGCACAAAGGGTAGTTAGCAACCGATGTTTGCTTTGAAATAACAACTAAGATTTGGTATGGACAAGAAAGTACAGGCAACAAGTGACAAAGAAATGCAATTCTGCTGCATCTCTATATGTCACGACATGCATTTGGAAACTCAAGTGGGAACTTTAGCTAACCAATTAAATGTGTCTGTTAACTTATATCAGTATCATATCACAATCATATTTGAACAACTAAGCTTTGTAATTTTGAGTGTTGTGTTGCTTAGCTTGAAGGGTGGAGTAATGCTAGTACGACAGAAAGCACCTACGCAGATCATAGTAGAGTAGATAAAAGGGGAAAATCCTAATCATAAAGAGTAAAATCAGGAAAGTGAATCTAGGTGGACCAGTGGGTGGCGCGATTGCTTTTCGAAACGAATATAGGAAGATTAGGTGACCAATTAAACATTCTCTGTTTTAGTAGTATGAGCATCATATTAGGTTCGTATTTCAACACCTATGCTTTGGAATTATGAGTGGCATGTTGTTTCGCTTGATGGGTTGAGGTCTTGAGGAGCAGTGCTAGCACGACACGAAGCACCTACGATGATGGTAGTGAATATAAAGGGGGGGACATAAGCTTTACGAGTATAGTGACCGTGCCATGGCGGATCTGAAGGTGCAAACCGGACAAAGCTACTTCGCAAACAATGTTTGCTTTCAACAAGACACTACGATTTGGTACGGACAAGAAAAGTACAGTAAACAATTTATGATCTGATTTATGGGTGAGATCAATAATTTAAGCACATATGGAAGAGTACCACCTCTCTTGCGATGCCATGTAGCCCCCTGCTGATACATTGAGGGCGCCTGCCAAGCGATGGTTGTCGGCGGCACGGAAGAAGACTTTAGACGGAAGACGGCCGGGTCGGGGGATAAATCCTGTTGTCGTGGACGAGGCAGTCGTAGGAGTGGCAATGACAAGGTGGACGACGGCGCCGATGAAGCGAGAGGACGCGATGAAAGGATCCTGGTCCGGCGTTGTGGATGAGAGACGTCCATCTCCTGAAGTGGATCACGGGGTAGGGGTAGCGGCTCCTGCAAGGTGGAGGTTGGGGTGGCGGCCGAAGGAGGCTGGCCGTAGTGGGGAGGTTGTTGTGGCGCCTATGGCGTATGAATGGGGAAATGGAGGGGGAGGGGGGATCTCAAACTTTGGGACGCGCTTGTCTGAAATGTGGGAAAGTTACGAACTTATCCCCCGTTTAAAATTTTGGACATCACGTCGGTTGGGGATAGGACGGTAATCTCGCATCTCCCAAATATTTGCCGGTAGTGATTTCAAAGTAGGAGAGAGTGTTTTGCCGCCCATGGTTGGCGCCCACGGTGTATGAACGGGGCTGACAGGTAGGGCGGTTGTGTCACGTCGGAGGGAAGTTACACATCTGCCCATATTTAAAATATTTAGCTACATCGATTTCGGACGAGGAGAGTTTCTTTTGCCACCCACTATGTATAAATGAGGAAATGGAGGGAGAGACACATGTCTTTCGGACGAGCTTGAATCAAATGTGTTTTGCCACCCATGTTTGGTGCCCACCATGTCTGAATGGGCACATAGGCGGTAGTGTCACGTCTGATTGAAGGGACTAGTCTACCCCTATCGACCGCCGTGTAAATCGGGTCGATTAGGATGTCAAGTGTCAGGGGTAGACAGTAATTTCCATCTCGCAAACACTTGCTTCGGGCAGCCCACAAATGATAGTGGGTGTTTAGCCGCTTCGTTCAAAACTTGGGAGAATTAGCATTCACGTTTACCCTGGGCCCTGGCAACTAAATTCAAATCCAATTTGTATTCGATTACGAACATCCATAGATAATTCTATGTTTTGTTATTTATTTATTCAAAACCACGACAAAGATTTATTCCACTTTTATATATGATTATGATTTAGAAATGCCGTGATCTTCGAATTAAGTAGGTTGGATACACTTTGAGTCAAACAGTTATTTCATCCAATACAATATGCTCATACGAAAAACAGCTCACCTTATGTCAATCATACAAGTACTAAGGATTACATTGTCTAAAAAATTCGGATCATTACAACACATGGACAACATAGGGGGTATTACAACATAATCCATTCAGAGAGATGACACAACATGCAAGTACAATAATCTAATGACAATTTCAACTGGTATCTAAAGAAGAACTGGATTACCTGGGCTTCAGAGCAGCGTAAACAAAGCAGGACCTCCTCCGTCTTCAAATGCAACATTCTTACTTCCTCTAATTCTTGGGTTGCTTGCATAATGCGTGCAGCTAATTGCATAATTTCCAGCCTCGAGATCAAGATTACCTCATTCATGGCAGCCACACCATCTCTTTCTGCGTCTAGTAGAGCCTTAAGAACTGTAATATCGTGTTTCGCATCGCTCTCTCGCGGTGTTGCCTCCTGAACTGCTACCATCTGGTTACATGGATGGCGCACTACTTACACAAATAGATTCCAGGGTTGTACAATGTGAAGTGTGAACGGCATCCTGAAAGGATTCTGCTGGACATAAGTAAGAGATAGTTATTACATGATCCAGGCAGTAAGCTTACATGGTAAATGACATACGAATTATTGCCAAGCATGGAAAGCTATATTTAAATGGTTCAAAGCAGCATCAGCCGAAAATAAATTAAAATGGTAAGATGAAACTCGGGATGTAAGTGGCAAATAATCGACATCCACCAGTCCCATCTAGTTAGTTTTTGCTAGCTCCCTAGTTCCTTTTCCTCAAAAAACAAAAACTATTTTGAACTATCATACCACTAGTGGACTTTAATCGAGATTAAACGGGACCCAGTTGACATCCCTAGTTGAAAGGGAGTGTACCACCGCTATATTTAAGTTGCCAAGGCATCTAAGCGATTGAAATAATCTAAGAAAGCACTTAACAAAGGTGGCCTTATATAAACTACAAAGACAGTCTTGTGATGAATTTCCTAGGAAAAGTTAAGGACTCAAATGAACTCGGCATGCATTTCTTTACGATAGTCAGCAGGCACTGCTGATATTTTGGCCAACTCAGGTATAGCCTAACAAGTAACAAACAAGCATTCGAATCAAGCAATCTGACCAAAGAAAGGCATAACCGAACTATTTGTAATTACAGAGGATTACAGGTTGAGGGCACAAGCCAAGAAAGCAGCCCACACGCATTACATTTCACTTGTACTAAAACACACTGGCTTACCATATGTTGCTGTGAAGCCTTGCTATTGTTGCAATGTTCTTTGAAGATATCTTCAGCATCCCGTGGTTGCAAATCTAGTTGTTGTAGTTTATTCTGCACCCTCTATTTAGGTAAAATTAATTTTAGTCGCATGCACTCGTTCGAATCAATCATCAATGGTTCATCTAAACTAATGAAAGAAGGGTGTGTGCTTACACGACAATATATGTGCTTCACTCTATTTTTATGCTTATTCGAGGTGCCAGCCCCAAAAGAACAAATATTTTGCTTGATGGGGTTGGCACCTCCATAATTAATAAAAGCATCAAATTTGTCATGGAAGTTGGGAAGATCAAGGACACACAAAAAAGTAATGAACATAGGCTCGGAGCAGTGATGTAATAGCTAGCATCAGAAAATGTAGGGTAAAACGAACAAAAAGAAGCGGAACCACATGCTAGTTTGTCGATGTGTAATTAAGCATAGAGAACATGAAGCGATGCGATGGAACCAACGGTTGGCATCGTAACAACACCATTATCATAAATATAGCATGCAAGAAGTAACATAGTAAGCAGTGATATCTAGGAAGTACGGTAATACTTAGGAAAACTAAAGCATTGTAACTATATGTGCACGTGTTTGTAATTTAGCACATGTAACATGTTCATCGCCGTAAGTATGGCCCTCTGATTGCAAGTAGAATAACGCGTCTCATGAAACATTGAATGATTCCCTAAAGAAATTCAAAGGTGTGGTGCTTATGCTAAGAAAGTGAACGTAGGCGCCGGCCGTTGGATAGCTATCTCATCGAAACATCGGGACACCTTTGCCTCAGAAAATGATAGCTATCTCATCAAAACATCGGGACACCTTTGCCTCTATCAAGTGGTATCCGATTTTCAGGTTGCTCGATGAGATTTTATATTTTTTTGTAGTTTCGATCAACTTTGTTCTACATACCTACAGTCCATGAAAAAGCCACAAAAAAATTAGGGTTAGTTCATCATATCAAAACCAATATGAGCCATTGCATAATCTTTTCTGTATTTGCGTTGTTGGATTTGCGGTTGCATCGTCATGTCAAGTTGCTGGTCTTAGCGTCTAGTTCTTTAGAGTTTCGAGTTCTGTTCACAAGTCATCACACCGCCGCCGCACCATCATCATCGCCCTAGCATACACCACCACCACTTATCCGTTACTTCTCTGAGTCCATATACCATCACCTATCCGAGTCCATATACCACCACCACTCCGAGTCCATATACGACCACCAATCCGATTCCATATACCACCACCGATCCGAGTCCATATACCACCACCAATCCAAGTTCATATACCACCACCAATCCGAGTCCACATATACCACCGTCATATACCATCACCAGTCCAAGTTCCACTAGATTCATCTCCGCCACCAGTCCTAGTCCGAGTCCAGTGTTTGTTCCTTTACTTTCGAGTTCCAGAGCACGCGTTACTATGGCTCGTGAACAAGTCGGATTCCCCAATTTCCGTTCTACCCGTACAAGAAAAATAGTCCTATTTAAAGACAAACTACGTCTGGAAAATTCTGGCTAGGCAGTTTTTAGACCATTCGTAGACTTTTTCGAAACAAAATTGTTGCCGAGCAAAAAAAGAGGAAAAGAGTGCAAAAAAAAGTCAAAAATAATTCAGAGTGTGCTCCTCTATTGTTTACGCGCAGCGCCGTGATTTTGTTAGTGTTATAGGCTCGCGTCTTTAGCACGGTCTAGCCTAGGACCAGCACAGTAGCGTCGTTGAGCGTTTATTCAACTTTGCATCTATGAATTGATTATTGCTGACATTTTTGCAACCATATCATAAGCCTTCCCAGCTCCACATACATCTACGTCATGCGTTTGACACCACCTGGTAATCTCTCTGTCCAAGCGTTGATAGTTTTGACTACAACGGTTGCCGATCGCCACCTGCTGCTGGGTAAGAACCGGTAAGAATTGAGATCCGCTTGACGGATTTGTGATACACCACCACCACCACCACCATTTCCTAGTAGTTTGTAGGATCATATTCTTGTGTGTTTCTAGTGTTGCTAACCATGGCAGGATCACAAGCCAATGAGACTGATTGGGAGAACATGACGAACAAACAGCTACATGATAAATTTCAGCAAATGATGAGTGGCCAGGTGCAAGATGTGCTAAACAGATTTGAAGAGGCCAGGGAGAAGATAGATGGAATTGAGAAGACGTTCTAAACAAAGCTTGATAACAAGTTTAATGAATTGCTCGCGCATCTTCCACAACCACTGCCAGCTGCACCTGTCGCACCTCAACAACAACAACAACAACAACAACAACAACAACAACAACGTCGCCTTCCAAATCAAGTGGGACGAGCACTGCGCATTCCCCTTGAGTCTGGTCAAACTTCTAGTGCTGCTGCACCTACTGTTGATGCTTCTGTGGATCCTGCTGCTGCCGCTAAGGAGGATGCCGATTATGTGGCCGATTACGAGGATGAGGTTGATCAAAATCAGAACTACGTGCAACCACCAGTACCAGGTCGTCCACATGCAAATAATCGCAACGGTAGGGCTGCACCACCACCTCAGGTACGAGAGCCTGACCATCTCCCTAAACTAAAACTGAATATTCCACCATTTGAGGGTAGATATGTTCCTGATATATATCTTACTTGGGAGTTAGAAACTGAAAAACATTTTACATGTTTATAGTATCCCAAGGAGAGACGTGTTGCTGCTGCTCTTTGTGCATTCACTAGTTTTGCTTGTGTGGTGGTGGTCTGAACATCGTAGGTTATATCCTAATAATATTCCAAATACTTGGGCTGCTTTGAAAGCTGCTATGCGTACTCGTTGGGTTCCACCATATTATCAACATGAGTTACTACAAAAATTGCAGCGTTTAAGACAAGGAAAAAATTCGGTAGAAGAATATTATCAGGAATTACGAACTGGCATGATTAGATGTGGTATTGTTGAGGATAATGAAGCTATGCTTGCATGTTTTATGGGTGGATTAGATAGAGAGATTCAGACCATTCTAGAGTATAAGTAGTATAATAATGTCACTCTTTTATTCCATCTTGCTTGTAAAGCTGAACGTGAAGTGCAGGATCGACATGCATTGGCACAAACTAAGTTTTTTGCAGGTCGACCTTCCTCATGGACACCGCGTGCATCCTATACTTCGACACATTCTACTGCATCGGCACCTCCATCAGCTGCCACCTCCAGTCGTGATAAAGAAAGCAGGCACAACCACCACTATCTACCAAGAGCACACCTGTCGGGCCTGTACAGAGCTCTTCTTCTTCCATGGCATCAACAGGGCACACAAGTGATATTATTTGTTTTCATTGTAAGGGAAGAGGTCATCATGCGAGAGAATGCAAATCTCAGCATGTGATGATTGCTACTGAGGATGGTCGGTATGAGTCCGCTAGTGAATATGATGAGGAGACTTTGGCTCTTATTACACGTGAAGAACACGGTGGAGATGATTCTGAACATGAGACACAATACATGGCTCCTGAAGATGATCAACGTGTTTTGAGTGTGCAGGCCACACAAGCTGAGCAAAATCAGAGGCATAATTTGTTCCATACAAAGGGAGTTGTGAAGGAACGTTCTGTTCACATCATCATAGATGGAGGGAGCTGCAACAACTTGGCTAGCATGGACATGGTGGAGAAGTTATCTCTCACCACAAGACCACATCCACATCCTTACTATATCCAATGGTTCAATAATAGCGGCAAGGTTAAGGTAACATGTATTGTTCGTTTGCATTTTAGTATCTCTACATATGCTGATTATGTTGATTGTGATGTGGTACCATGCAAGCATGTTCCTTATTACTTGGTAGACCATGCCAATTTGATAAAAAATATGTACACCATGGTAGAAACAATCAATATACTCTTGTTCATAAGGATAAACATATTACTTTGCTTCCTATGACTCCTGATTCCATTTTGAAAGATGATATAAATGGAGGTAATAAAGCAAAACAGAAGCACAACAAGAGTGAAAATCAGATTGCGGCAAAAGAATTTGAGCAACAAATGAAGCCTAATATTAAACCATCTAGTGTTGCTTCTGAAATTAAATTGAAAAGTGCATGTTTACTTGCCACCAAATCTGATATTGATTATCTAGATTTCAGCAAATCTATTTGCTATGCTTTTGTGTGCAAAGAGGCATTATTTTCATTCGAGGACGTGTTTTCCTCTTTGCCTCCCGCTGTTACTAACATTTTGCAGAGTTTGGCCGACGCTCTTTCCACAAGACGTGCACCGTGACTACCACCTATTCGAGGGATTGAGCATCGATTGACTTAATTCCGGTGCTTCGCTACCCAACCGTGCACCATACCGCATCAATCCAGAGGAGATGAAGGATATTATGTGTCAAGTCCGAGAGCTGGTCGACAAAGGTTATATTCGCGAATCCCTTTAGTCCTTGTGTTGTTCCTATTATTCTTGTGCGAGAAAAGAATGGTACATCGGCGTATGTGTGTTGATTGTAGAGGCATTAATAATATTACTATTCGTTATCATCATCCTATTGCTAGGCTAGATGATATGCTTGATGAATTGAGTGGCTCTACAATATTCTCCAAAGTTGATTTGCGTAGTGGATACCATCAAATTCGTATGAAATTGGGAGATGAATGGAAAACTGCATTTAAAACTAAGTTTGGTTTATATGAGTGGTTAGTCATGCCTTTTGGGTTAACTAATGCACCTAGTACTTTCATGAGATTAATGAATGAAGTTTTACGTGCTTTCATTGGACGATTTGTGGTAGTCTATTTTGATGATATACTGATTTATAGTAAATCTTTGGAGGAACATTTGGAACATTTACATGATGTTTTTATTGCTCTACGTGATGCACGTTTGTTTGGTAACATTGAAAAGTTCACCTTTTGCACCCGAATCGAGTATCTTTTCTTGGCTATGTTGTTACTCCACAGGGAATTGAAGTTGGTAAAGTCAAGATTGAAGCTATTGAGAGTTGGCTGCAGCCCAAAACAGTCACACAAGTGAGGAGTTTCCTTGGCCTCGTTGGTTTCTCTAGGCGTTTTGTGAGAGATTTCAGCACCATTGTTGCACCTCTCAACGAGCTTACAAAGAAGGATGTGCCTTTTGTTTGGGGTACCGCATGTGAAGAAGCCTTCACGGTATTGAAAGATAAGTTGACACATGCCCCTTTACTCCAACTTCCCGATTTTAATAAGACTTTTGAGCTTGAATGTGAGGCTAGTGGAATTGGATTAGGAGGTGTGTTATTACAAGATGGCAAACCTATTGCATATTTTCTGAAAAATTGAGTGGGCCTAGTCTGAACTATTCTACTTATGATAAAAAATTATATGCTCTTGTTCGGACCTTAGAAACATGGCAACATTATTAATGGCCCAAGGAATTTGTTATACATTCTGATCATGAATCTTTGAAACACATTAAAATTCAAGCAAAACTGAACCGTAGACATGCTAAATGGGTTGAATTCATTGAGACTTCCCCTTATGTCATTGAACACAAGAAGGGTAAAGAAAATGTTATTGTTGATGCACTGTCTCGTCGTTATACTATGGTTTCACAACTTGACTTTAAAATATTTGGTTTGGAGACCATCAAAGATCAATATGTGCATGATGCTGAATTTAAAGATGTATTGCAGAATTATAAGGAAGGGAGAACTTGGAACAAGTTAAATGCGTTCCACGATGGATTTTTGTTTACGTGCTAACAAGCTATGCATTCCAGCTAGCTCCATTCATCTTTTGTTGTTGCAGGAGGCGCATGGAGGAGGATTAATGGGACACTTTGGCAAGAAGAAGACGGAGGATAGACTTGCTACACATTTCTTTTGGCCAAAGATGAGACGGGATGTTGAGTGTTTTGTTGCTCGCTGCACTACATGTCAATAAGCTAAGTCATGACTCAATCTGCATGGTTTATATATGCCTTTGCCTGTACCTAGTGTTCCTTGGGAGGATATATCTATGGACTTTGTTTTAGGTTTACCTCGAACAAAGAAGGGGAGGGATAGCATATGTGTTGTCGTGGATAGGTTCTCAAAAATGGCACACTTTATACCATGTCATAAAAGCGATGATGCTGTTAGTGTTGCTGATTTGTCCTTTCATGAAATTATTTGCTTGCATGGTGTGCCAAATAATATTGTTTCAGATCGTGATGCTAAATTTCTTAGCCACTTTTGGAGATGTTTATGGGCTAAGTTGGGGACCAAACTGCTTTTTAGTACTACATGTCACCCCCAAACTGATGGACAAACTGAAGTAGTCAATAGAACATTGTCTACTTTGCTTAGGGCTGTTTTGAAGAATAACAAGAAAATGTGGGAAGAAAGCTTGCCTCATATTGAATTTGCTTATAATCGTTCATTGCATTCTACTACTAAGATGTGCCCTTTTGAAATTGTGTATGGTTTCCTTCATCGTGCACCTATTGATTTGTTGCCTCTACCATCTTCGGGGAAGGTTAATTTTTATGCTAAACAACATGCTAAATTGATCTTAAAAATGCATGAGTTAACTAAGGAGAACATTGAGCGTATGAATGCTAAATATAAACTTCCGGAGATAAGGGTAGAAAACGTGTTGTCTTTGTGCTTGGAGATCTTGTTTGGTTACATTTGCGTAAGGATAGATTTCTGATTTATGCAAATCAAAGCTAATGCCACGTCTTTGATGGTCATTTTAAGGTGTTAGAGAAAATAAATGATAATGCATATAAACCGGAGCTGCTCTGCAGATTTTGGGGCTAGTCCCACTTTTAACATTGCAGATTTGAAGCCTTATTTGGGTGAGGAAGATGAGCTTCCGTCGAGGACGACTTCATTTCAAGAAGGGAAGGATGATGAGGGCATCAATACCATGGTTACACCCACAGCCCCTGCTGCTATACATACTGGACCAATTACTAGAGCTTGCGCACGCCAATTAAATTATCAGGTACTTCCGTTTCTTGGTAATGATTCTAATGTTCATGAGAATATGATGATGCCTAAATTGGATACTTTTGTTTTGCTTACAAATGAAGGGCCTGTCATGGATAAGAGGGATGAACACTGGAGCAAGACCAAGCATGGAGATAATGGCATGCACAAGGGGAACAAGAACGGAGTTACAAGTGATGATTTTCAGGACTTTGAAGCCACCATAAGGAGTGCAAGAAGCCTTGGACAAAATATACAATCTGCCACTTCATAAATTTCATCCAGAGGCTATTCTAGGTGTTGCGTCACCTTATTATTGTGCCAGGCCCATGTAATTTCGAAATACTTAAGTATAGGCTGTTTTTAGAGTCCGTATGTGTGGGGAAACAAGAGTTAGGGTTGGTTTCGGCCCCCTCCTCCAAGGGCCACGAAATTCCCCCCTCTTCCTCCATATATACAGCCCTTAGGGTATCGTTTAGACTTTGGGTTTTTTTTAGATTAAAAGTTCGCCATAGCGGCAACTTCGCGTACTTCGTTTGTGTTCAATGACCAGACCAAGACATCACAGAACCCCACCTTCATTAATAAAGCTTTCCTCTTATATTCGCAATATCCAGATTGTAGTCTCAGTTTCTTGCTTGTTCTTCGTTTGCTCGTAGGAAATAGACCCTCGTGGTCAGGTTGATCATGCTCCGGCATGGTCAATAACCCCTCGGAAGTTGGTTTAGCAATTGCTAAGGTGCGACATCTTCGCACATTCGTAGTCGGATTGTCAAAGTCGACTTAGTCATAAAACGGTAGCTATCTCATCGAAACATCGGGACACCTAAGATTGGAATTTTGGAATTAGCTTTTGTAATTCATTTAGCGTAATTGAGATAAAGACCTATATTGTAAGTTTCGTACTTCAAGGTATATCACGCATGTTCAAAAGTATCGTTGTCTCATAGTCCAAGCTGTGAAACAAATTGATGAACCATGAGTGCACACACTATTTACCATATATATCTCAATTACGCTAAAGTCCCTCAAATATAGACACCTCACTCTTTATCTTAAGCCAACCCCACCCCCCCCCCCCCCCACACACACACAAGTCGTTCTCTCCCCCATACACGAACACACGAGAACACTAACACCCCCCTCTCTTCTAATGTCCGGATGCCAATACAGGTCTATCACTTTGTCTCTCGGGCATGCACACATCTCTTCCCCCACTCTCTAGGTCTCCCGGCATCTCTCTTTCCCAAGCACACGCACTATATAGAGTGTATCTTTTCCATACACACAAAACGCAGCCCCCAACGCCTATCTCCCTAGTTATGTGGTTCTACTTTTCGGCTCACACACCACCCCCATCGCAAACAAGCACACTTTGTCTCCTTGTGCACCACTCTCCTCTTTCTATCTCCCTCAGCATGCGGACCCAGCCTCCTTCCCTCAGATACATATATGTTGTGGCTCTTTCCATAGCTCCCTAATGTATCATCATTCCAAATCTCGCACGTTGTTCTCTACACCATCTATTATAGATCTCTCATGAAGTCCCTACACACACGATGACCCGCTTCCCTTGCATCTCCGTACTTAGGCCACTTTCAAACAACATCAACATTGTCTCCCTATCTATACGCCACTTCTGCACACAAATGACCCATCTCTCTCCCCATCTCTTCCTCTCTCTCTCTCTCTCTCTCTCTCTCTCTCTCTCTCTCTCTCTCTCTCTCTCTCTCTCTCTCTCCGTCGCTAGCTCTCTCTCTCGCTCTCACACCCCTCTCGCACACACACTCGATGTCTCTTCCAAATAGTCTGCTCCCCGCCCGCACCCATGCTATCCCGCTACTAGACATGCCTTTGTCTCTCTTTGACACACATGTCACACCATTCCCCCTTCCCTATACTAGGTTTAAATCATTAGTGGTCTCTCTACTCCATATACACACACTCCCTCTCACACACAAACGTGCGCACAAACACACAGACACGCACAAACACCCATCTATCTGTATCCTTATTTTAAGACACACACCCTTGCATATTCTCTCTAGCTCTAGGTATGTATATATCCTCCCCCCCCCTCTCTAGCTCAGATGCACACTAAAATTCTCCATCTCTCTAACTCACACATCTCTCCCCATGTCCGCATGTGTATCTCACACATTCACTCTCTGATTATGTCTACGTGTCTCCACGTTACACAACACAAAGCCCCATGTACATGTCTCTCTCTATCCTCCACACACAGACACAAAGAATCTCTTATCATTGCCTCAGTCTCTACACATATCACACACACACACTGTCTCTCTCTCTCTCGCACACACACTCAACAAAGGTTTTCCCGTGAATAACTTACCGTCTATTCATCAACAAATGTGGCGATCTGGCGAACACGAGATGTGAAAAGAATAAATCTACACGCAGCAGATACCACCTAGTATGACTACTAGGACTAGAGCAAACCGAAGCGCCGTCATTGTCACCCCCTCCTTATCGGCGACGGGAAAACCTTTGTTTTACACAGTCGAGAAGTCATTGTGCTAAGTCCCCACATGCTGAGACGTTGAATAAAATGTAGGTCCTAGTTTACGGAAACAAGTATCGATAATACGTTTGTATATCCATAATTATATTTCTTCTCTTATAAAAACACCGAGTTGGTGATGATGAATGCAGCGTGCCATCTTGCAATATAGACCGTCCGATCTATATCTGACGGATAGAAATTAAACTAAAAGATACCCGCACCTCTCTCCACATTTCCAGACAAGGCATCCCTCGTTCATCCATATCTCCAACAACCTCATTGTTGAGCAATTAAAAAAGGAAGCCTCTGGAAAAAAAACCGGCATGGTGGTCGCTGACGGTGTCGTCCATCCCCATGCCTCTGCTCAGTCCGACCACCAATCACCACCACGCCTCACTCCTCTTCACCTTATCTCCTCTTTCTCGAGATATCATTAGTTTATACACATGGGATTACTCCCGCATGGTTCAATCACAACAGGTGTTTTATAAAAAAATGCATCTTGATGTTCCGTGCAATGCACGGACGTCTTGCTAGTACTCCTACAGAAGACTTAGTTGGTGATGATGGTGTGTCTGCCATCCGTCATTTCTGACCATTAGATCTACATCTAACGACTGTGAGGTAAGTTGTTGACTTTTCTCACCAACATCCCACTTCTCTACCAATTTGCAGAAAAACCCATAATTAGTATCTTAAAACCAACCACATCCCTCCCTCACCTCACCAAAACAGCCCAATGAATATATTCTGATTGAAACATAATATATCTCTAGTAATATATGTATATCAAAATTAGAGTGTTTTCTATCAAGTTTGTGAATAAGTATTATTCTAATTATGATCCGTTGCAACGCACATGAACATTGCTAGTATTTCCCACCATGCAAAAAACTGCTAGTATTTCCATAGTTTCGAGTTTTCCATCAAGATATTAGTCACTCATGGTTGATATTTAGTTTCAATCACATACACATAGGCACTATGTAACTAGCCTTTCTTATTGTCTTCCAAAGCTTAACTTTCACTCCTACTTACAGTATGTAGAGTATTTAACACAAAACTACCACTTTCAACCAGCCCTAGGAAGAAACTATTGTACAAAAAATAGCAAATATATACCCAAAATTTCTTAATCCGCGCAAAAAACTACTACCTAGCGCCGATTAGGCTCGTTTAAACCCATTTATGATAGGGTTGGCCCACACGTCCGTGCTGATGAGGCACCTTAAACTAACACATTTTGTTTAACCGTTGACACGAGGGACCCACGTCTGACCTTCTATCATGTTATTCCCCCTCAAATCATTATTTTTCCTAAACAATACTTCCAACAGTACTAATGCGTGTCCGTCAGTGGCGTCGGTGATGAGCGAGTTGGCGCCCGCTCACGGGACGGGCAGACGCCGCTTGGCCTTCGCTCGAGCCGATGGATGGTGGCCTTAGCCAGCCTTGAAAGCAAAGTCCGCCGCTGTGCCAATCTAGCTAGCAAACCTTCCGACAAGCAGCTGGATGCATCCAGCAGGGTGTGTGCTATCTTGGCTAGCTAGCGGCCGCGAGCACCGAGCGAGGCATCCCGGCTGCCGCAAGATGGGCTCTGCACCGCCGGCGATTTTGACCTCACCTTCTGCCAGCGGCGGTAGCTGCGTCCCATGGCCGAGAATGACTAGGTGGATGGGCCGGAGGTAGGAGGTCACTCGGGGATTTTTGTGCAAATTGACATGTAGGTCTCACAAGTCATAACGCCTAACTTGTGGTCGAATAGAAGGCGTTGAATTAAGGGGTGACATGGGTTGAAACGTGCTTATAACGGCACTTTGTAGAGTAGTTATTTCTTGGTAGGGCTGGTTGGTAAGGGCATGTACAATGGTTGATAAGGTAGTCTCAGCTTAAGTTTGCCACGTATGCAAGTGGTAGTAGTTTCTTGGCATTATTAGTGGTTTCTTGTAAGGAACAATGTACTAGCGACAAAAGGTGATTCTAGGTTGCGTTGTACTCCAACGAGTACTACTAGTGGTCGCGGGAGTGTATAGCTTGTTTTGTGGGTTCGATCCCGGCCGAGCGCACGGCAACCTTTTTTAAAATAGTAACTTTGATATGAGCCAATATTGTACACTGGTAGTTTGAGTTTTGAAGTCGAATGGATGTATCGCACCACAATCTGGGTGCACTGGATAGCCCAGCCACATGAACGGGTTTTCCCTCCCATCATCTCGTGGCTCGCGTGCTCTCCCTAGCCACACCTCGCTTGAAGCTTCCTCATCAGCTAGCATATTTAAACTAGCGCCTCCCAATTAAGCCCGAGGAGCCAGAAAAGCCTAGCGCGACATTGGGAACTATGCAATATGGCTCTGTACGTAAAGTGCTAGTACTCTACTACTCTGTAGCTTGTGGGGTTGCACGCATGGACTTCACTCCATTATCGGCTCTATAAAAGGAACTCCTCTTGACGGTTTTTTTGAAACGGAGGCAAAAGTTTTGCCTCATCTCATTCATAAAGAAGGAACTACTAACAAAGTTCGACGAGATCCATTACACCTCCATAAATGGAAGCGAAAAGCCTAGTCTTGTTGTATGAAATAACTCAAATGTTCTGCCCCCGCAGTAACCGTCGCTGATAAACAGGTTGCTAGTGTGTGCGTGCGAGGAGCGGCTGAGTAGGCCAGCTACGTGCTTGAATAGAGCACCGAGAGTACCCACTAGGCAGGTGTACTTTCCTTGGATTGATAGTACAGCGATGGTTCTAGAGAACAGTAGTACCCTCCACTTCCAACTGTATCTCCTTGGCCCTGAGATTCAAGAATTAAAAACTGGTGCACTATACTAGAAGTACAGCACATCGCACTACTAATTGAGAAAGTAGTACTAGTACTGCTACAGTACGAGTACATAGTAAATAATAGCCTCACCCCTTCGCTATGGAATGATCGAGGAGCTACAGTTGGTAGAGACGAGGCCCTGTACTACGCTCTTATCTCCTCCTCACCAGTTCCCCTCCCCCCGAAGAGAAGGCAGTTCATTGCTGCTCCCATGGATTCGCCAGGCGGTTCTCCTCCTCGTCGGGGCTGGGAGAGCTTGGACGACGATCGTCTGGGAAAATCGCACGACACTCCGACGTCCTTACCGCCGCAAGACTCGGTGCTTCCTGCACCAACTTTTTTAAGACGGTGCTTAAACAAGCTTGGGAAAAGGACATGCTTGTTGGTCTTCCATCTGTTCTCGAGGAGAAGGTTCTTCTATGGGACAATCCTTTGAACAGTCCACCGCTCCCTGGCCATGGTTGCACATTGACTCCGCTAGAGTTGTCGACATTGAGAGGTAGTCAGATTTTGTCCGATGAGCAAGTCAATCATGGAGTTTGATCATGTAGTACTTAGTTATTCCATTTCCATCCCGTAATTTCTCCGCTGCAAACCTCTTATATATTGGTCTGGGTTGGTGCCAACGAAGATTGGCTTGCATACCTCTGGCCGGATACCACCATCATTTTGCACAACATCCACAGTAGTGCGACTGTTCCCATAGACCCCTTCTCCACCATTGGGATCGGCCTGCTGAACTGGCCGGGCTTGAATACGTATGATGATGCCTACATGAGATTGAAGAAGATAGCAATTGTGGACCCGCTGACAAAGCGACGCGGCTACGAAGATTACTATCTCATCGCGGTGTTTGACATAAGGATTGCCATCAATACAAGAGGCAGTAACGGCAGACAGGGCAGAGGCTGGCGCATGTTCGCAGCGGTAGATTTGTACCCCTACACGTTCGAAGACGCCGTTTTCCATCTAGGCCGCATCTTCGCGGTGACAAGCTAGAGGACTTGTTTCATCTGGTTGCCATCCTACGGTACGGTTGATTACAAATGGAGTGCACAAACCATCATTTGCATCCCTAACGGTACTCCATTATTTTGCAAGGACCAGTCATCCCCCGATCAAAATAATATCGCCGATCCTGGATGTGCATTTGCATCCACGATTCGGTCTAACCTGGAACCTTGTAGCTGACTTTGGCATATAGGGATCAACTATGTTAGCAGTCCTTACCCATGGTACCACTGATGTGCAACATGGTCACACAATCTACCACGATCAGACCGTCACCATCTACCCAGGTATTCCATTTAGTATTATATTTTTTAACCCTCTCACCTTCTCTTTCATTGTTGTACTACTTACTAGTACTAGTGGGAGTACTTTTTACCTTGGAGGACGTGTATAGCTAGCTAGGCCCTTGAAGACTTGAACCCACTAGCTCCCACCATTTTTTTCCATGTCTTCCTATCTCATCCATGTACCCAAGAGTGGCTATATATAATAAGCCGGTAATTTTACTTCCTCTATACCGGAGTAGTACTATTTGTCGCAGAGTAAGTATCGACCGCCATATTTGAGCACAACATTATTATGCATGGACCTTGACTATGTACGTCACCATGTGTCCAGATCTGAGATGCCGTGTGTACCAGATGAATGGCACCGAGTTCAACCCCCGTGATGCTACGTGGGTGCCGAGGAACACTCTTGGAGAGTACTCGCTTTTCATTGGGGACAACTACCCATTGTGAAGCGGATGCCACCTTTCGTGCATGACACCGAAGGCCTGCCGTTCATGAAGCATGGTTATGTCTTCAGTGCGCACTCCCGGATGAACGACATGCTGGGACACGCTATCCCTGATTTATGCCGCTTCAGCTTGGATGAGTCTCCATCATGTGGAAGCGAACTAGAAAGCTGCGACAATGATTCCTGTTGCCCACCGCTATGGATCGTGCCATCCATGAAGAACACCTGGGACTGGAACCTAGATGAGGACATGTAGCCCATCTATAACGTGTAAGTGGAGTATGGTAGATTGTGAACGGTAGCGCTGTGAATATATGTAGACTAGTTGTGCACAAATTTATCACATGAAGTGGAGATGAACTTGTGTGGCATACTGGTTTGTCCTTTAGAATTTATTACTAGTAAATGTGTTATGTGTACGTGCAACTTGTGTGGTTGTTGCACGAGCTCCAATACACTCTTTGAGAAAAAAAAGGTGGCACAGCTTTGGATATAGGTGACGTGGCGGCATCATATAGTAGCATCGTTCGCTATAGTTGTAGTATACTCCTACTG
This sequence comes from Aegilops bicornis, assembly GCA_021605145.1. Classification (NCBI taxonomy): domain Eukaryota; kingdom Viridiplantae; phylum Streptophyta; class Magnoliopsida; order Poales; family Poaceae; genus Aegilops; species Aegilops bicornis. The sequence goes on from JAHIAL010000104.1 coordinate 79,850, forward strand.
GGACGACAACTCCTATAAAACCTTGCACTTGGCTGTTTGCCTCTTCGGGAGGTTCAACAGTTTGTACTCGTGTGAACCTTGCACTTGGCTCTTCGCCTTCTTGGAAGGTCCAACAATGATGATACTACAAAGACAATATGCTTCCGCAATATGACACCGATTGAACTGGCCGCAGTCCATCATGTAGGGAGAGAGGCGAGGAGAGGGTGTCAGAGTCAAAACCCTCTCCTCGTCCTTCGAGCCACCATGCAAGTGGGTGAGGGAGAGGCAAAGTAAGCAAGCTTCTCCTTGTTCGGCGAGTTGACGGGACACATCAAAGCAGTACTAGTACTAGTCCGTACTACATCCTTTCCGGTTAATATGGCTTAATTTGAAATGAGAAAAATACACTGGCGGTCAACGTATGTAACAATACGCTCTTTATGGTCACTATATAGTTTTGCGGTGATTATACGATCACTAGCTCATCGTAGAGCACCGTATTGCACCCTACTGACCGGCCACATAGTCAACGTGGCACTTTGTGGATTGGGTCACCTAGTTTCTGGGTCCCACCTGTCAGTTGGCAGAGCAAAGAAATCAGTTAAAAATACTTTACGCAGGCGCGACAAGAGTCCAACCCTTGCGCGCGAACCACCCTAGCTGTGTATGTGAGTGAATGAACGTGTACTCCCTCGGTCTTCCAACAAAGAGTGTACATCGGCTCAAAAACAAAGAGTGTACGACTACACTTCCAAAGCATTTAGCCTTTAATCTAATCGATATTGATTGACTAATGCCCCTGCTTGTGGTCTAGCTGTAGGCTACTTGTCTATCCTTAATTACAGCATGCAACAACCTTCATTTAATCTTCTTCTCTCAATGGTCGCATGCACATAAGTTTGTTATTTTTGGGCGTTAATTATGCCATGGTCAATGTGTAAATCTCTATATGTACAATCTTTCACGGACGTAGGGAGTAGGTTGAGCACTTGAGCGTGAGCGTGTGCGTCGTGTGCTGTGTGACACATGGGTGCGTGAGTGTTGCATGCGTCCATGTGTTCGTGTGAGTGTTGCATGTTGCATGCATGCATGCATGCATGAGGCTTTTACTCCCTCCCATTGACATGTACATATTTCAAGCTTCATTAAAACGTTAAGTGCAATAATTAAGAGATAACTCACCAATTCGTGTAAAAGTTCTGGTCATTTGTTCCTCACGCATGCATTCCAATTAATACGTTCATAAACACATTTTCTTGAGGAAAACGAGCCCATTATTGAGTACTCCCGGAAAAAAAATCTTCGGGCACTTATCATTTACTACTACATTGTTGACCTGTATATAAACCTCCGTCCTGGTTTAATGGTCCCCTTCGTACTTAGTGTAAAATTTTGACCGTAGATTTAACTAACAAAGTGTCAATGCATGTCATAAAAAACTATACCATTAAAAACTATGTTCAAATACGAATCCAGTGATATGATTTTTGGTGAAATCCATTAACATTTTAATAGTTAAATACTCCCTCTGTCTAGGTGCATAAGTCACTTTACGAAAACCAAATAATCCTAAAACACTTAGGCGTGGTGCATTTACTCCCACCTAGTTTCTTGACATATCAACTAATAAGAGATGTGGGCGTGCATGTTTTCAATGACTCGAGACTACCAAACACGACATGAAGTGGTTAGTTCATTGCATGCAATGCTATTAATTATAAAATAAACACTAAGTTCTCTTGTTTTTCCCTCCTGGGTCACGGTGCACAACCAAAGATGACTTATTCACCTGGACGCAGGGAGTAGATGGTCAAAGTTTGACACAAAATTAATGCATTGGCAAACTTAATTTTTTGAGAAAAACGAGTGCATTAATTGAGTGTTTTGCAAACTACAAAAATTATTCCACCACTCACCATCTACCTTGGTTGATGAGATTTTTGAATTGAGCCCTATAAACCGGAACAGAGGTAGTACTAGTACTCCTACATTATTGGCGCCGGGTGCCTTGGACAATGTTCATCTTGTTGGACAGGATGAGCGTAGAGGCATAGGGATACTGTAGATAGGAAGTCTTCGTGATCCATTATTCCCCATCTCGGTCAGTGAGAACTATTCAACTAGTCTTGACAGTGAAGTGACAATACACGCTGCAAAGACATGGGACACTTAATTAATAAGCTCAACCAGCGTGTTGGTGTTACTAAATCAGCCTTACCCAAAGATCGCCATCATGTTTGCCAGTGGAGCATGCTTCCGCAAATACGCCTACGCACATCTCTCCTCCATTAACTAACATATGGGCCCTCTTGAGGTAGACCCACATGTCATCGGCGTAACTATTTACACTACGAACGATGGTATATCCTGGTAGTAGTACTAGTAGAATTGAGATTTAATGCACTTTCTTCCCCGTCTTTCACTCTTCTTCCTCCTCTCTTCTTCTTCCTCCTCTCGACCCCATCGTCAGCCGCACACCATTTCCCCGCGCTCACTGCTTGCCCGCCCACGCCATCTTCCTTGGTAGCTCGCGCATACCATATCCCCCCGCTAACTGCTCGGCCACACACGCCATCTTCTTCGCTCGCCTACCCGAATGCACTTCATCGCTCGCTCGCAGGCACCAAAAACCCCAATCACTCAGCGCCCTAAAAAACCCTATGGAAGAACCGACTGACATGCGTAGCCGCGATGGAATTCCTCCTCGATGTTCTCTTGGAGCAGATCTGTAATCATATGGACCTGCTTTCGGCACCATGCGCCCGCCGCATGCTCGATGTCTTTGTACCGTCTACTCATCTCGCAACCGCCAAAGCACTTTTCCAAACCCTGTTTGTCGATGCCCGATCCTCGCAGGTGGCCCATAATCGACTTGACGATCCTACGGAGGTTGCCGTGGTGCCCTCGACATGCTACCACTACCCGTCCACACATCGCCCTTCATGCGCGGCCACTACTAGGCGGGAATGAAGGCCAACTGGATCGTCCTCATCCACCAATCCGGTTGTCCGTGGTGTCTAGTGGATATCTACACCCAGCGAGAGATCACCTTTCCATCGTTGGATACCACTGTCATCGAGCCTTGCGGCCCGCCGAACACTCCTGCCTACTACGCACGAGACGCGTCGAGCTTTTGGCTCAACCGCTGTTTGCTGAAGGTTGTAATCTGCGAAGTGCCCACACCATCATAAGACTACATGGATTACAAGCTCATTGCCTTGTTCAATATGGTATTAGTCTATCTGGAATCCGGTCACCATACATGGTTATGGCTCATCGTCAATCATGTTGAGGCAACATTTCTGTCTGATGCTATAGTGCATGATGGCATCGTTTATGCTACGGTCGGCCTTACAGTTGGCTGCCTATACTGGTGGAATCTATCGTCCTGTAATTGTTCTATCTCATCTCATCTTTACCTTATGAATACGACTGCCTATTGATTGTTACAAATTTAGAATATATAGTATCTCTATAACCGCATCATTGCTATATGTTCCTCTCGTTTCCTAGATTTTTATGACCACACATGTTATTGTTAGAGTTGATATGAGAACAATTGGCATCTAATGATTGTTAGAATAGATATTATGAGTATAACCTCATGATTGCTATATGTTACTCTCATTTCCAAGATTTTTATAACAATGCATGTTATTGCTTAGAGTTGATATGAGAACAGTAGTAAGTGCTATGGTAGAATATGAGTAGGCCCCGTCATATCATTTGTTTTCCTCTCATTATTGCATGATGTTTGAACCATGACATATAACTAGAATATGAAAGCCATTGGCTTATTTTTTTAACTTGGGGTATGATTATGACCACGACATTGCAATTCTCTGACTATGATATGTGTCACTATTATAATAATCCTAATTCCACACATACTCTGAACATGATTGTATATTTTTGTCCTTTTGGTCTCCAATTTGATTTGTTGCAACAGACGCAAATGCGCTGGCCTTCATGATTCCAGGACTTGGAATCATACCAGTCGATGGGTGGTGGTTTATTGCTCGTTCAGCTGACGGCAGTCATTTGATGCTCGTCCGCACGTACCAAATTGAACAAACCATTACATCAAACCACATGAAGTACAATGTCTGGGGCATTCGAGACATTGATGGCTATGGTTGCTTCATGTTCAAGAAAGATCCCAGCTCCGTTGGGCCAGGCGTATTCAACTGGAGGCGGGTTTATAGCCTCAGCAACCACTCCATGTTCCTCGGGCTCAGTTATCCGATCATCCAACCAAACATCGATCATATCACAGGTGATGATTACCGTTCTATGCAACTTCCATTCGCCAGGGGGAACTGTGTTTACACATCATACCATGGGTTTCAAGAATCACCATATCTAGAGATTTGTCGACACAGCTTGTTGCCAGATAATCTTCAGTGAGTGAAAGGCATCAAGCTTCCATGCGATGGATGGCTTTTGCAAACCCAACATGCGGCGATGTGGTTCATGCCAACAGCAAATATATACAACTTGATTCGTACTGATATCTAGACTGAGCCATGTATCTTGCTACTGTAGCATGACCCTCTTTTGTTGGATATTATGTACTGTTGTTAGTTTGAAGCACTCCTCTAGTTTGAAGGATAGATACCTTTCTGGGATCAAGTGCATCCTAACTCACCCAGTAGGATGTACCGATAATGATGATGGAGATGTCATGTGTAAGGCTATATATATATATATATATATATATATATATATATATATATATATATATATATATATATATATATATATATATATATATATATATATATATATATATATATCAATTAGGCTTCAAGTGCGTACTTGTTGGTGAAAGTGTTGTCCAAAGGGAATTATATTTTGTATTACTCATGTAGCCTACAAACTCTGTCCTACAGCCTTGTAACATCTTACTCCATTTCTAAATTTGTACTAGTCCCCTATACCGTATATTGCGCTACTCCTAATACTACCTCCCTCCTGGTTTATTGGTTCGCTTCGTAACTTGTGTCAAATTTTGACCATAAATTTCACTAACTAAATGTTAATGCATGTCACAAAACATTATATCGTTTGATTCGTATTTGAACATAGTTTCCAATGGTATAATACATGCATTGACATTATGTTAGTTAAACCTATGGTTAAAATGTGACACTAAATACGACTAGTAAGTAGTACAGTAGCAGTACTAGTATACATCGGTCAAATTATTCATCATGTCCTCACATTGAATTGACGTGGCAACACGCTGCGCGTGAGGTGACACAAGAGTCCTGGTGGCGTGTTCGAGTATTGTGGACTTCAGATTTGGAGTACCACTTATCTGTCAAAATCTTTCATCATTCACTTAAAACAGTCGACTGATCATACATTGAGTACCATATAACTGGAATTAACCGATGCAAGTCCAAGAAGGATTAGCCGGTCTTTGCCGGCATTAAGTTCGATCCCATGGATCAGGAGCTAATCGAGCACCTTGAGGCCAAAGTGAGTGCTGACAGCGCGAGATCTCACCCTCTCATCGATTTGTTCATAGCAACCATTAATAGCAAGCACGACATATGCTACACCCATCCTGAGAAACTTCCAGGTAAGACACCGATCAGCCGTCTACTTGCACAAACATATTCCTTTGTTTATAGCTCTTTTTTTATTTTTAGACACAGACATACTGAAGCAATTACTATTTGATACTTAATAAAAAGTGAAACAAGTGACTGTAACATGCCGAAGATGTTATGAAAATGCCAACTACGTACACTAAAACATGTATTCAACAATACTGCAGGTATCACACTGAGTGGCCTAAGCAAGCATTTCTTCCAGTATGCAACTCGAGGCGTTCAAAGACGCGTTGACACGCCGCATGAAGATACAATCGGTCACGGCATGCATGCGATGTGGCACAAGACCGAAAATACCTTGCCGGTGATGGTCAACGGCCGGCAGAAGGGCAACAAAAAGGTTCTGGTGCTGCAAACCAACAATAACTTCGACCAACAGAGGACCAACTGGGTGATGCACCAGTACTACCTCGAGGACCTGGAGCAATAGAAGGAGCGGCAGCTGGTCCTCTGCAAGATTTTCTACCAGACGAACACTAGGGCCAGGACTAAAAAGATTATAAGTTAGGTTGGCATTGCTACTTGTACTACCTGGTCGTCTGCAAGTTGGTATTGTTGTTAACGATCTTTCGTTATGAACTAGGCATTTGCTTCCAACCATCATGCCGAGGGTCGGCGTGGATATAAAGCTGAATCATTTGTTTCGAAATGAATTTTCTGGCACCTGATTTTTATTTGATGGGTAGCATAAGCACCTGCCATTCGAATTCCCAGTTCTCCAAATTTTTCAAAACAAGTGCATGCACTTATTATCACGATGAAAAAATAATATACCTACTAGATCCCAGTTATCATTCTATATTTGTAGAATTCTCTCGTTTATTGAGCAGGTATATTGTTTCTTCAGGTCGAGCAAGTTTCAACTGGGCTGTAGACTGCCCAGGCTTGGTTTTGTTGTTAACAGGCCCAGCCCATGACAACAACGGGGCACAAAGATCCAGCAGGTATCTACTGGCCTCTGGGCCGCCAGCGTTAGTTATATTTTGTCTTAGAACATCCGCAAGTAGTTTTTTTACTGAATCAAACACACAGCCCAGTTCTATTTTCCTCTTGAAACGCCATGTCCTACTTCCGTTTTCTAATCTCTACCTATAGTTTTACTAGTTCATATGCACGTATCATTATATTGAAAATACATAAAGTTCCCTTTTCATATTTACATCCTTATTTTTTGTTGTTGTTTTCCCTCCCAGCGCAGATTTTTTACCACTGGTTTCCCCTTAAACCAACTCAATTGTCCCACGTCTTATTTGCTTACAAAAACAAAACGATTTTTTGGAAAATCACTAAGTTCTTAAAAAATAAATGGTTATCATTTCGGGATTACAACAGTTGGGACTCCACCGAAATATGCAAAATAAGGTTGAAATCTTTGACCGTGGTCCTGGGCAGAAAATGGGCTGTAATAAATTACTTAAGAATAAGCAAATGGGCTCTATGTTGTCTGCCACAGATTTGGAGGCTGACTTGTGGGCCTACTAAGTTCATGCATACACAATGTTTCTCAAAAAAAGAAACTTAGACAACAATCGACTCTACTAGCGTCAGACCGTTAGATGTCAATCTAACGGCAATCGTGCTACTTCAGTCTTTGATCTTCCTGCTCCAGCCACCCAAACCCAAGACCGTGAACCACTTTGCTCCGCCTCCCGTGGCGGTTGTGCATTGAAGCAGCCTCACGGCCCCACCATACTCGCATCCCTAGCACGGCTATCCCCTGTACTCACCCACACCTCCCCTGTTATTTTTCCAAATGACGGCAGGACCAAATCAACCTCGTACTCCCCACCGCGTGGGCAACCAATGCCGTGTTTTCCCCGGCTCCATGTCGTTCCCTTCCTAGGTCTCACTGTCGTCCACCGCCCTGGTGCTCTCAGCGCGGCGTGGTCAACGTGTCCAACGAACGATATCCATCGGAAGTGGACTGTACGTGGAGAGGCTGACAGCTGGGTCCATGACCGAACAAAAGGAAATGCCTCCTTATAACGTGCAAAATAATGATTCCTCCACCTGACATCTGGGACCCACCGGAAGGGCCTTTGTATTTCGTGAAAAAAAAAACGTTCCCCCCGCTAACAGCTCAGACCCACCAGCTATATCTTCGCACGCAAGGAAGTGCCTCCTTATTACGCACAAAAAAAATGAATACTCCCCATGCTAGCTGGGACCCACCATAGTGGGAGGCTGACTCGTGGGCCTACTAAGTTGACGCGGATGGAGGGCTTTGTCAACTTAGTCAACAAACAATTCTATCACCAGTGATTGTTGGATTGTTAACATCCAACGGTCATCCTGCATCTTCGACCTCTGATTTTCTTGCTCCAGCCGTCCAAACCACCGCGTGCTCTTGCCTCCCGTGGCCGACTGTGCTGCTGCGGATGCCTGACCGGCCCCTACTACTGCCACCACTGGCCTGGCCATCCCTCTACTCACCCACACCCCCGTTATTCTGCGGTGAAAGCAGCCTCACACCGCAACCAAACCAGTGAACCCTCGTACTCCTCTCTGAGTGGGCATCCACTGCCGCGTATTCCCCGGCTCTGGGTCGTCCCCTTCCTAGGCCTCACCGTCATTGAGGGAGTCCCGGATTAGGGGGTATCCGGACAGCCGGACTATATCCTTTGGCCGGACTGTTGGACTATGAAGATACAAGATTGAAGACTTCGTCTCGTGTCCGGATGGGACTCTCCTTGGCGTGGAAGGCAAGCTTGGCGGTACGGATATGTAAATCTCCTCCCATTGTAACCGACTCTGTGTAACCCTAGCCCCCTTCGGTGTCTATATAAACCGGTGGGTTTAGTCCGTAGGACAACAACAATCATACCATAGGCTAGCTTCTAGGGTTTAGCCTCTACGATCTCGTGGTAGATCAACTCTTGTACTACTCATATCATCATGATCAATCAAGCAGGAAGTAGGGTATTACCTCCATAGAGAGGGCCTGAACACAGGTAAACATCGTGTCCCCGCCTCCTGTTACCATCCTCCTTAGACGCGATTCGGGACCCCCTACCCGAGATCCGCGGTTTTGACACCGACATTGGTGCTTTCATTGAGAGTTCCAGCATGCCGTCACCGTAAGGAAGGATGCCTCGTCTCGTTGTCAAGGACAGCGTCACCTCTGGGAGCCACGGCTGTCGGCCGAGACTCTCCGGCTAGGCGGTTTCGTCATGACCGCTTTGTTAAAGGCCGACGGCAGTGACTTCTCGGGTCATCGAAAACAGCCTCCACGTCGACTCGAGAACTTGCCGAGCAGATGGATCCAATGGAGCTCTCCTCCCTAAACGAGCTCTTGGATCACATCGCCGCTTTGGGAGTTGCTATGGACTATGATCGGATTGGGCTTAAACCCGACCAAAGGGAGATTAACTCTCCGCCGGTCACCCATCAGGTAGCGGTGGTGGAGGAACAATGCGGCAATTCTTCCTCTATCTTGAGGACAAACTATGTCCGGATTCCAGAGCTCTCGAGCCGGATACCCGTCTGGAAGGACATCGCCCAAGCCTCGAGCCTAGAATCGTGCGGTGGGCCAGACCTATCGGGCGACATCCGGAGTCCGAACTTCCAAGATCGGAAACTCCCATGCCCCAGGTCTCGAGATCGGGTCAGGGGCCGGACTCAAATCCGCCCACCCACCCAAATACAAGCGATCTCTCCCACATTAGACAGGAGCCCCAGGAAACAGTACATCACTATTGGGCCAGATTCCTCCTTGTAATGAACAAGGTCAAGGACTCATCGCGAGGAAGACATAATCTCATTCTTCTGCAACAATTGCATGGACAAGGGAATCTTTAACGCCATAAGCCACCGCAACATAGCACACTTCACGACTTGGCGACCATGATGCAATCTTTGTGTGATGGAAAGTGCAGAAGAACCAAACAAATTTTGGGATAATCCGGCTCTGACTAAACACCCAGTCCGAATAAAAAGGGTGCATCCTCGTAAGTCACCCGATTAAATTGCAAAAAAGCAAAAGCCCACTACAGGGCATGGAACCATATTGGAGGGATGGCTTAACGGACCCTGCAAACTTCACAGTACGGCGGATACCATACCAACACACAGCCTTAGTGCATGTTGGGTACTCCGACAGGTTGCCAAGAGCGGTGAGGATCTCCTCATTCAAAATACCGCAGAGCAACATCCCGTGGACTACAATACAGTTTTAACAGTCTTCGAGACATTTGCCTCAAATAATAAGCGCAAGCGAGCACTCCACAGCCTTGCCGAGATCAGCCGGGTGGCAGCAATAAATCCATGGAGCAACACGGCTATCATTTTCAATGCCAGTGACGAACCTAAATTCTGAACAGCTCGAGCTCCAGCCGCATTGGTCCTTAGTCCAATTGTGGACGGCTTTCGGCTTACTAAAGTACTCATGGACGACGGCAGCGGATTAAACCTCATTTATGAAGAAACTCACCAAAAAATGGAAATAGACTGGAACCGCATTCAGCAAAGCAGCACAACCTTTAGAGGAATCATCCCCAGTTGGGAAGCACGTTGCGTTGGGAAAATCACACTAGATGTGGTATTCGGCACACTGGAAAATTACATGTCCGAAGAAATCACATTCCAAGTGGCCCCGATTAGTAGCAGATACCACGCCCTTTTAGGGCGGGAGGCATTCGCGATCTTCCAAGCCATACCCCATTATGGGTACATGAAGCTCAAAATGGCTGGGCCCAATGGAATTATCACTCTAGCTAGTGATCCGGACATAGCGCTCCGCGTCAAAAACAAAACAGCCGCACTGGCCCTCGAGGCACTATCTGAAGCCCTCGCGGCAGAGGAGTTATCTACGCTACGCTCGGCCGTAGACAGGGATGACGTGATACTCGACAAGAGATCCAAGTCCACCTCTTTCAAACCAGCGGATGAAATAGTCAAATTCCAGGTCCACCCAACGGACCCTACAAAAACAGCCTCCATCGGGGCACAGTTAAACCCCACCATGGACGCCGCACTACGGGAGTTCCTGCGGCGAGAATCGATATATTTTCTGGCACCCATCGAGATATGCCAGGAATCCCACGCAGCTGGCGAACACAGCCTTAACATTCTAAAAGGATTCAAGCCGGTCAAGCGAGACTCTTGGCGTTTCTTTGAACCCTAAGCGACAAGCTATGGGGAGGAGCTATCCAAGTTATTGGAGGCCGGATTCATCGAGAGAAATAAACACCGGACTGGTTAGCAAACTGGTGATGGTACCAAAGAAGGGCAAATCCTGGCGCCTATGCGTCGATTTCAAGGACCTCAACAAGGCATGCCCAAAGGATCCCTTCCCCCTCCCCCGCATCGATCAAAATATCGACGCTACCGCAGGACACGACTCATTGTGCTTCCTCGACGCATACTCCGGCTACCACCAAATTAAGAAGGCGGAGTCCGACCAAGCCATAGCGGCATTTATCACGCCATACGGCCCTTCGCTGTTTAACACAATGCCTTTTGGGCTTAAAAGCAGCGGTGCAACGTATCAACGCATGATTCAGACATGCCCGGAAAAGCATATCGGCAAAACAGTGGAGGCATATGTAGACGATGTGGTCGTTAAAACCAAACACGTGACTCTTTAATAGATGACTTGAGGCTCACGTTCGACAATCTCCGAACATACGACATCAAGCTCAACCCGAAAAAATGTGTCTTCGGCGTACCCGCCGGAAAGCTCCTAGGTTTCATCGTCTCCAGTAGAGGAATTGAAGCAAATCCGGCTAAAATCCGAGCCACATCACGATTGGCCATCCCAAGCGACCTCAAGCAAATCCAGAAATTAGCTTGGATGTGTGGCGGCCCTAAGCCGCTTTATCTCCAACTTAGGAGAAAAGGCGTTACCGCTTTATCTCCTCCTTGGTACTTACCGAACACTTGATGGGCCAGTAGACTGGCGGCCATGTAGCAGGGTAAGGAAGAAATAAAGGCCATTCTGGCCACCAACCCAATCCTGGCCGCGCCAAGTGTCGGTGAACCAATGCTGCTGTACATAGCGACAACTCATCAAGTTGTAAGCGCAGTGCTCGTCATCGAGCAAAGCGGACGGACACAAGTTCCCCCTTCAAAAGCGGTATATTATGTATCCTTGTCCTCACTCCGTGCAAATCACGATACCCGCATTATCGGAAGATAGCATATGCGGTATTCATGGCATCCGGAAGCTACGACACTACTTTCAAGAGTGTTCAATTCACGATGGCCTCGGAAGTGCCATCTGAATGACATAATAAACAACCCGCGACGCCACGGGCGGATTGCCAAATGGGACATTGAGCTCCTCCCGTTCGACATAACATATAAACCTCGGCGAGCCATTAAGTCCACGGTATTGGCCGATTTTGTCGCCCGAATGGGACAGAGGCGAACTCCCTAAAGAGTCTGGCGCATACTCCAATTGGATTATGCACTTTGATGGCTCTAAATCTTGCTGCCTGGTCTAGGAAATTTGGCGTCGTCTGGCGTCCCCTACGGAGATACTGATCCAATATGTACTCCAAATACTGTACACGGACTCCAACAATGCAGCGAATACGAGGCCCGCCACGCTACGGTTTCACTGGATGGCGCTTCCATGGGCATTCAAAGCCTGGAGGCGCGTGGGGACTCGAACCTCGCAATATCCCAAATAAATGGAGACTTTGATGCTAAAGATCCAAAAATGGCGGCTTATCGCAATGCCGTCCTCAAGATGTCAGCTCGATTCGAGGGGCTCGAATTCCACCATGTGGCTCGGGAAAACAACTAGGCGGCGGATATCCTCGCCCGTATCGGTGCTAAGCGCGATATGGTCCCACCCAACATCTTCTTGGAAAGGCTGCTTAAGCCATCCGTGGTATGGGAAGGGGATACCGGCAACAACAGTCCGGACCCAGCTTCTAGCGCCGGATCTGGGACACTCGACATAATCGGTGGCTCGCCGCTTTGAAATAACACCTTATTACGTAATAATGGTCGTCATCATCCCATGGACTGAACCATTCCTGGCCTACCCTAACGGTAGGGAACTTCCGAGGACCAAAATGAGGCACGCTGCATTGTGCGGCGATCTGAAGCTTACAAAGTCCATGAGGGAGAGCTTTATAAGAAAAGCACCACCGGAGTCCTTCAAAGGTGCATCTCCGAAGAGGAAGGGCGGAAGCTTCTATCAGAAATCCATGCCGGACTCGGTGGCCACCACGCCGCAGCCCGGGCCCTCGTAAGTAAGGCCTTCCGTACAGGATTCTATTGGCCGACGGCCCGGGCGGATGCTCAGGACTTGGTCCAACGCTGCGTCGGTTGCCATCTTTTTGCAAGATTGGAGGGAGTCCCAGATTAGGGGGTATCCGGACAGCGGGACTATATCCTTTGGCTGGAATGTTGGACTATGAAGATACAAGATTGAAGACTTCGTCTCGTGTCCGGATGGGACTCTCCTTGGCGTGGAAGGCAAGCTTGGCGATAAGGATATGTAGATCTCCTCCCATTGTAACCGACTCTGTGTAACCCTAGCCCCCTCTGGTGTCTATATAAACCGGAGGGTTTAGTCCGTAGGACAACAACAATCATACCACAGGCTAGCTTCTAGGGTTTAGCCTCTACGATCTCATGATAGATCAACTCTTGTACTAATCATATCATCAAGATCAATCAAGCGGGAAGTAGGTATTACCTCCATAGAGAGGGCCGAACACTGGGTAAACATCGTGTCCCCGCCTCCTGTTACCATCCGCCCTAGACGCACGATTCAGGACCCCCTACCGAGATCCGCCCGGTTTTGACACCAAGCGATGCGTCCACCGCCTTGGTGCTCTCGGCGCAGCGTGGTCAATGTGGTCAAGGAACCACTTCCATCAGAAGAGTACTCTACGTGAAGGGCTGACAGCTGGGTCCACGGCCGCAGCAAGGAAATGCCTCCTTATTACCCGCAAAATAATGATTCCTCCACCTGACAGCAGGGACCCACCGGACGGGCCACCGTATTTAGTGAAAAAAAACATTTCCCCTCTGACTGCTGGGACCCACCAGCAACATCTTCGCACGCAAGGAAGTGCCTGACAGTCGGGACCCACCTGGTCGAAGCGTACATAGCGTTGTCATTACGGTCGCGACGATATGCGTACATCTTGGTCGACCGGTGCATGCTGCCGAGCTGCAGCGATGAACCGTGGCCAAGTAAGGAAGGACATGTGTCATAGTAGAGGCTCGCACGTAGCATGTACACGTACGTACATCCAGGGTGCAAGAATGTAAATAAGGCCACATACGTACATACAGGCGGGGTCTCAAACGCTTACTCGCGCATACGTACGGCCAGGGCTCGTGTACATGGAGAGGCAGCAACGGCGTCCTGTTCATCGGCAGCCAACCGGCTGGGTCGGAATGGATTAACTGCGTCGTCGTGTTCATCGGGAGCCAACCAGCTTGGATGGAAGAGCCGATCGAAACGAGGCCTGGCGTACCGCAGAACGAAGGAAACGGACTTCTGTTCGACCGACCATGGTCGAAACGGGATCATGTTCATCGGGAGGGGTCTGGCGTATCGCAAAACGGAGGAAACGGACTTCTCTTGGACCTCCTATGGTCGAAACGGGGTCCTGTTGATCGGGATGGGTGTGGCGTCTGACCAAAAGCGGAGAAGCAGACTTGTGTTGGGCGCTAGTCCCGAAGCAGGGGTCCTGTTCGCCGGGAGGGTGTGCGTACCGCAAAATGGGACTCCGCAGACTCTGTTCATCTCCACCATCGACCTCCTCCGGCCTCCACGGGCTCTTTGTTCATCCACCGTCGACCTCCTCCGGCCTCCACCTGCGATTGTTCATCCATGGGCTCCTGTTCATCCAGCCTCCACCGCTCCTCCCCGCTCTTTGTTCAACTTAGCCCTCTCCACGGGGTCTGTTCAACCACCCCTCCACAGGCAACTGTTCATCTAGCCCTCCACGACTCTTGTTCAACTAGCCCTCCATGGGGTGCGTCCTATTCATCCGGCCGTCCACGAGGTCTCCGCTTCATCCACCCCAACCGGGCTCGACCGGGTCCTGTTCATCCAAATAGCGGCCTCTACTACCTCGGTATCCTGTTCATCCAACCCCCACCCGAATCGTTTCATCAACCCCAACAATGCTCCTTTGTTCATGAAGAGGCATCAGGTTCGATCGGCTTCAGTTAGCAGCAGTAGTAAAGGAATTGCTTGATCAGCTTCAATTAACAGCCAGATCGATCGATCGCTCGGGTTCAGTAACGCGTAGCCTACAGTGCAATCGCTCGGATTCAGTTAGAGCCCAACGCCTCGCACCCACGCGCGTACGTGTATGAGAGAAACACGCATCACTTGGCCCACGAACACCCACCGTAACCGGGAACTCCCCGATATTTCGTCGCCCTCGCTTCTACCACTGTCTTTTCCATCATGGACGGTCCAAAGAATGTCATGCAGCTGTGTCTCCGGCCCGCCCAGGACGAAAAGCCCATTTTCTGCCATGATGTTTTGTCATTGAAGTAGGAGCCCACCACATCTATGATGATACCGGGTTTTGTCACAATTATCGTCATAGAAGTGTCATAAGCATGACAGGAAAAAAAATCGTTCGACCAAAAATGTCACGGATGTGTCTTTTTTTTGTAGTGCCTCTTCCCATGGCAAGATAAATCAATCTAGTTGGCCAAACCAAACCAATAAATCAGAGAAGGAATACGAGGCTATAACAATCATGCATAAAAGAGTTCAGAGAAAACTCACATAATATTCATTGATAGATCTGATCATAAACTTGCAATTCATCGGATCCAAACAACCACAGCGCAAAAAGTCATTACATCAATTAGATCTCCAAGAACACCGAGGAGAACATTTTATTGAAGATAAAAAAGAGGGAAGAAGCCATCTAGCTACTAACTATGCACCCATAGGTCCGTGGTAAACTACTCACGCATCATCGGAGGGCAGCAAGGATGATGAAGAGGCCCCTCCATGATCGAATCCCCATTCGGCGGAGTGCCCGAAAAGGCCTCCAGATGGGGTCTCGTGGTTCTAGAACTTGCGGGGCAGAAAAAGTATTTCGTGGACTCCTCTGTTGGTTTCATGATTTGAGAGAATTTATAGAGGTGGAGTTAGGTGAAATGGAGACACGTGGGGCCCCCCACCCCCAGGGCACGCCTGCCCCCTAGGGCGCGCCCTGGTGCCTTGTGGGCCCATGGTCTATCGTCTGGTATTCTCCCAAGCTTCTAGTGTATCTTTTGTCCAAAAAAAGTTTCCAAAAAGTTTTCTGGCATTTGGACTTTGTTTGGTACTGATATTCTATGAAACCAAAAACAAGAAAGAAACAGCAACTCGCACGGGAACTAAGTTAATAGGTTTGTTCTAAAGAAATGATATATATAATTCCTTGTAAGTGTATATAAACCATTCAACATTGATAATATAATTGCATGGAACAATCCAAGAGTGCCCACGTTGATGAACACACCGCCGCCATGTCAGACAGAGCGCGATGAGCGGCGTCTCGTCGAGCACTTAACCTTTGGGCGTCCCACAGAGTCTCTTGTGGATCATCCCCAAGATGCAAAGGATCAACATACCGCCCGGTATCTTTGGCGAAAGGCTAATAAGGTCACAAGCTCGAGGTGGTGCTCCTTCCAAATCCTTTGGAAGTAAAAACACCTCTCATTTCGCACCTTTAGATTTGTCGTGAAGCGCGGAAGAAAGTTGTAATGTCTGTTTATAAGCAGGTCCATAATCTGAAATGTGTGCGAAGACCAATAATAACACAGACGATTACTACTAATAAGCCATGTGAATTGCTCTGTCTACAGTAGAATAACATGTATATATATATATAACTAAAATAAACATCCAATTACATAAGTGACTATACAGATCATTCACACGCACCTCAAATAAACAATTGCATGCATTCTAAAGTAGGAGAAACGATCGTCTAGTCATATACTTCTTGTGACGCTCCCGCCACTGCCATGTGGCTCAATCCCTCGTCTTTGTCAGGAAGAAGACACTTCCTGATGTCAACGATCTGCCTGTACATATCGTAGCTTGTGTACGCATCCATGGCCGCGTACTTGACATGTTGTTCATCCAGTCTCTTATGCGACACACTGTGCCAGGCGTTCTTGTCCTTATTACTCTCATTCTTCATCTTCGCGTAGTAGGGGTCGATGATGGCCGAGGCGAGGTCAACCAGGGAGTTCATTTTGTTTTTCTCGCTGCCCTAGACCTTGTTGTGGTGCCGGATGTTGACAAGATTCGGGCATTTCAAGTCCGAAACCTTGAGCGCTTTTAGATGCGTTGGCGGTGTCCACCGTGAGCGAAACTGTAGTCGGAGCTGTTGATAAACTGGAGAAATGCTTTCAAGGCCTTGTGGCAAGGTGGAAGTGGTAGACGAGGACATCATGTCGCGACGCACAATCTGGGCGGCTGCAACCTTCGATCGTGCCGGCCCACGACCGATGGTGCACTCAAGGTCGAAGCCGACCACTCGGTACTTGTCCTCGGCAAGGAACTGCTCCATAATTTGGATGGAGCTCTCCACCGAGACCGGATCGTTCATGTACACCACCGAGAGGGCCTTCCCCCTCACGTGGGAGTCCACTATGTGATGCATGATGAACTACCCGCCGTTGTCGTCGTCGGCTGCTGGGAGCGCCATTGGAGCCACGGGGAGCGCCATTGGAACTGCTGGATGTCCTCTCTGTATGTGTCCCCGTGGGTGTGCTTATTGTGTCGTGTGAGACGAGAGATGAAGGTAAATGGCCGCAGGAATAAAAGGGGGCCGGTGGCGTGGATTCTCGGCGCGTCCGCATGGCAGTTTTTGCAGCGGTAATGCAGCATCGTCGCTACGCCCGGCGCAACCGCTTGCAGTACCTACGAACGTGCGTGATGCGTCGCCGCCCCACACACTGGAAGCACGCGTGGAGGGACGAGGGCAGAGCACCCGGAGGGACACGAGCAGAAGTCTTGGCGGCGGGGCCTTGAAACAGTCTTGTGGCCAGGGGCAGCGAAGCCTTGTGACGCTGAACCGCATAACAACCACACACATAGAGCAGTTGAACACGCAGGAAATGGTCGCCTACAAGCCGGCCGACAGTTGCGTCGCTGCATCGAGAGCGGCCGTGTGGTACCACCTCTGTCTAGTCTATAGTCTTCTCTATATTCGGTGCCATACTTTGCCCTCAAATTTAACCAATGAAATGTTAATGCATATTTTGAAAATTATATAATTGGAAACTATGTTCAAATACAAATCCAACTATATAATCTTTCGCGACATGCATTCGTATTTTATTAATTAAATCATACTTATAAACCAGGAAGATGGTATAGTAGGTAATAAAATCGCAAACGTTTTTTTATTAACCGTATGTGTACATGGCCTTTCGTCCTCCTCTCGCACATCTTATCACCCATTGCCTTGAGGAAGCTTACAGCGCATAGCTTCACTTGGCAAGCGATGGCGTTCTTTTTACCAAACTATGGTGCCAATGAATCGTCGGTGAGCCCGTTCCCGCGCAAGCTTCCCGCCTGACTCGGTGAAATGCCCCAAAATCCCAATGCTTACCGACCTGCTATAAAAACCCTCACGGCCGGTGAGTCCTGCAAGGTCCGCATTTTCCCCTCCATCCCCTGTAGCTTATCTCTCGTCTGCTTCTCCCACAATTGCCAATGGCACTGGTCCGTCCTCGTCGCTCAGCCACTATACCGTCATTAGAGGACAGCTCCAGCTGGGAGGCTACACCGCGGCGGCGGTGCAGTCCCCAATAGTGTAATCTTGATGTGGCGTCCCCATTGGGTGTGCGTGGAACACCCACCACACGCCCGCCACGGTGCCCATCGGCAGTTGTTGCCGGCCGTTGCCGTTAAGCCGCCACACCACCGTCAGCCGAAGTTGGCGTCGCCCGCTTCGCTTGGCCGCCGCTGCACGGAAGGTGGGAGGTGGCCGTCGTGGCCGCCACCCCACCGCTGGCCCTGCATGACCATCACCCGCTCCACCACCCGGCCCAAAGGCGGAGGTGGTGGTCGTGGCCGCCACCCCTGCCGTCGGCCGGGCCGTGGCTGCCAAACCCACCGTCTGCCACCACCGGGTTCATCACCGCTCTGCCACCGCCGCCCGGCGGAGGCAGAGGTGGATGCCCGTCGACAAGGCCGACCTTGCAGCGCTACACCGAAAGTTCCTGCGGGAGGAGGAGGAGCGCCTCGTCGAGCATGCAAAGAGCCTTACCACCACCGTGGTAGCCACGGTGCACACGCCGCCTCGAGGCGAGGAATCGAGAGATCTACAAAGGAGAACCACCGCTTCAAGAGGGGTCGTCTCGGCGGCAGAGGCGTTCGAGGTGAGAGAGTCAGCTGCATTAGCAGCGAGCACCGCATGCATTGCCCAGCTCGTCGGTAGGCTCCTCCTCCTCCGCCTCTTACTTAGAGCCCTCGGCAAAGGAGAGGTAGCCGGAAGTAGTTAAAAGCCCCTCCGCGGTAGTAGTAGTGGTAGTAGTATTTAGGGGCTATTTTGTTGGTTCATCCGACTATAGATGTGGTGGAAGCATGGCGTACTTAAAATTAGCTAGTATATATAGTTGAACTAGCTATTTCAGTACGTGGTTGGCAACAATTGGGGAAAAGTTTGGTCGGTTTAGCTTATCGAGTTGAACTGTTTGTATAAATTAAGAACATTTTGCTTAATCTATGAATGAAAATCTATGCTTAATTACTGAATTTTAGTTGCAAAAATTAGATATTGCTAGTGATTTTTAGCTTCATATTTTGACAAATCGCAGTGTTACAAGGATTGAAAACTCTAACCAAATTGTTTGTACGTGGTTGCACACGGGTCATCCAAAACAACCGTTTGCGTTAAAGGGATGCACAAATCCTACACTGCTCTCACTTTGCATATAGGTGTTCTATGTAAAACGTTTGTGATCAAGAGCTGCAGATATCCTGCTCGGCACATTTTCTCTTGGCTTCCTGGGGAAGCTGTCGGTTTGCGTATGGTTGTTCTAACTAAAATGTTTGCGATGAGTGTTTTATATTTAAAAAGCGAATTAAACTACGGCTTGGGCGCCATTAATGGAGAGGATCTTGGCGAGCAAATGTGACCATGGAAGTCAAAGAGCCTGCTTCCCGGAGTCACAGCAGCGACAGCCTCAGACATGCTTCCGGTGAGCTCACAGACTCGAGAACAACTTGCCATCACGGCTTCGGTCAGCCCTCGCCTTGCCAGGATGGCTTCGCCGCCTCCCGTTGATCAAGGCCAAGCATTTTGTCACTGCACGGCACCTCCTACACAATTAAAACAAAGACACCTGGCGTCACGTTAATCGTTAACAAAAATTTTTTTGACTGAAAGACTGTAAGGGAACCCCCTACGGTATAATTGGTGCAACAAACCCAAATTGGAAGTACCATGCGTTGAACCTGGGTGGGTGGGAAGGCATATGCCCCTTCCCACCACTAGGCTATGCCTTAGTTAACAGAATTTTGGATTTACTAGAATTTTAAAACCATGCATCTCAAGTATTTGCCGGCAATCAACGGTGCGCTGGTGTTTGAAATTCATTCCCATTTCTTGCATGGGACCTAAGCATGCACCCAAGGACACGGAATTGATTTTTCAACCAATTTATATGCACTGGAGCATGTGCATGTGGTTCAAATTTGAATTATGCACATAAATGCATTGAAAACTCGGTTAAGGCATAAAAATGTCCAAACGAACCCCCAAAAATCATAAAAATTCACACAACACTCCTGTTGTTCTATGTTGACTGGGGAAAAAAATATGAAGCAATAAGTGGCAATGGATATTGTTTCGTCCCCAAAGGTGGGACGTTCCCTACCTAGAACCAGCATGCTTGTTGTGTGAAGCTCCGGTTTGTGAGAAGCATATACCCAAACCTGCCCCAAATGGGACAAAATTTGTACCACGGCATGTTGATGCCGCTCCATGATAACATGCCAAGTTTCATGAATTTTCAGACGAGTTTTGGATTTACTAGAATTTAAAAACCGTGCATCTCAATGTTTTGCTTTAATCTACTTGCGTTCTCGGTGTTTGAAATTCATTCCCATTTCTTGCATCGGCCCTAAGCATGCACCCAAGGACACAGATTTGTTTTTTCAACCAATTTATATGCACTGGAGCATGTGCATGTAGTTCAAATTGGAATTATGCACATAAATGCATTGAAAAGTCAGTTAATGCATAAAAATGTCCAAATGAACCCCGAAAAATCACAAAAATTCACACAACACTCCTCTTGTTCTATGTTGACACGAGAAAAAATTGGAAATCAATAAGAGGTAATGGATATTGTTTCGTCCCCAAAGGTGGGACGTTCCCTACCGAAAACCATCATGCTTGTTGTGAGAAGCTCTGGTTGGTGAGAAGTATATACCCAAACCTGCCCTAAATGGGACAAAATTTGTACCACGGCATGTTGATGCCACTCCATGATAACATGCCAAGTTTCATGAATTTCAGACGACTTTTGGATTTACTATAATTTAAAAACTAGGCATATCAATGTTTTGCCAGAATCAACGGTGCCACAGTGTTTGATATTCATTCCCATTTCTTGCATGGGACCTAAGCATGCACCCAAGGACACAGATTTGATTTTTGACCAATTTATATGCACCTTTGGAGCATGTGCATGTAGTTCAAATTTGAATTATGCACATAAATGTATTGAAAACTCAATTAATGCATAAAATGTCCAAACGACCCCAAAAATCACACAAAAATTCACACAACACTCCTGTTGTTCTATGTTGACACGAGAAAAAAATTTGAAAGAAATAAGAGGCAATGGATATCGTTTCGTTCCCAAAGGTGGGATGTTCCCTACCGAAAACGATCATGCTTGTTGTGAGAAGCTCCGGTTTGTGAGAAGCATATACCCAAACCTACGCCAAATGGGACAAAATTTGTACTACCGCAAAGCAGTTGTCCGTTCCGCAGCGGCGGCCTTAGCCCTGATGGAGGCCGCCCACGACCATGTCGAGGCCGCCCACCCCCAGCTCCTAGTGGTCACCGCACAAATCGAGCAAGCTTCTCACACCCACGATTCGGCAACCCACGATCAAGAGCTGGCAATCGCCCGAGCATTGAAAGGCAGTCTGCTCCTCCGCCATGTACCTTGCAACGACGGAGCCCATCCAAGCCCAGATCGTGTCCGCCCACACCCTGATCGTGCCGGCCTTTTCCAAAGAGATGGCGGACGCGGATGGCGATATGCTTGCCGAGTATGGTGCAATGGATGCCATGGAGCCCCTTCCCCAGGAGACCATCGGGCGCGAGCTGGACATGGAGGCGGCGGCGGAGATCGATGAACACCAGCTATAGTAGTACTCTTTGTTTTGTTTAATTAAGAGCGCGGTCTTTTAATTTGTTAGAGTAATGTTCAGGCTCAGCTAGCTGTTTAATTCCTGAACTTGCTCGATTAAGAAGTGTGGGTGTCTTTGTAGTCTCCTTTGTGTACCCAAATTATGCAATGACGTGGATGACCACTTTAACCATGGAAATTTGAACCAAAACTTTTACGTTCAAACTCATCACACACGGGTTAAGCTATCTCAATCGCTTGTGATATCCACATATCGCATACGCTTCAATAAGGGCGCAATGTGAGAAGCAATCGCGTCACAAGACGCGGGATGAGGTCGCGATGGCTGCCATTCATGCCGACCCCGGATCTTGAAGGAGCACCTTGCCATTTGCTAGCTACGCCGGTTAAGCATGCTCGGTTTACCCGTTCTGTCTATGCTCCTGCCTTTTCCTTCACAAATTCTAGTGAATTGTGCTATCTAATTTTACCATGCAATCTGCTGCTCTAGTGTATATGTTCTATATGTCGTGCGGTGTGGTGCTCACTTATTAACTGCTTTTTTAATTAGTTGTCGTCTTGATTAAGCTGCTTGGTTCAATTTCTGCAAATGTGATGTTCAATTCTTCAGGCTGCAATTTTGTATTGTCTTCCATGTGAGAAATAAATCGAATTTGTCTTTACAAAATTGTGGGTGCATTCTATTATTGTATACCATGTGAGGAATAAATTGAATTTGGGTGTAGTAAATACATGAGAAACAAATACAATTGCTACAATTGGTCAGAAGTTAATCGCTTGGTTAACTGTCTGATCTTCTATTAGGAGTATGTTATATTGTGCAATGTGGTGCTCAGTTAATGTTTGGTTCATTTGTTGTGGTGTTTAGTTAACTTCTTGGTTCAATTCTGCAATGTGATGTCCAATTGTCGTGGGTAGAATTTTGTATTGTTGTGCATGTGGAGGATAAATCGAATTTGGCTGCACTTAATACATGAGAAACATATACAAGTGCTATATTTCCTAGTTCTTAATCATGCTTGGTTTGGATAAATGGGTTTTCCGTGTGGCTTGAATTAATCTGATGAATCTGCAATGTGATTATGTTTCATCAACATATTTTACTAATAGCATGCGAACCCTTACTTAACCTGATGACTAACTACCTTATATGTGTTGCAGGGAAACAATGGGAAGCATTGAGGTTTACAATCGAGGTAAGCACGTGCATGGTCCATCGTATAATAGCACATTATTGTGGAATTGCAGGAACCATTCTAATATTAAGTTTTTAACAATTTGGTCTTGCACATGTAGGTCCTGTTGTCAGAGGTTTTGACCCACTATTCGACCCTTTTTGCATATGGGGAAATGAGTTGTCCATGAGTATCAATCAAATCAAGAAACTCAGAAAGATTGTTAGGATAAAGAAATTAGCGACAAAAACAACAAGATCTTTATGCGCACAATGAAGAAGACATCAGTTCACTACAAGATGGTACTAACTATTATACCTTGCCTTTTTCCTTTGCCCCATTTCCAATATAGAGAAGATATTTATGCACATTCTTGTTTTAGGCCTTTCCAAAGTAGTTCATCGATGGTTACCTCTCAAACCACCTCTATGGTCGAGGCGAGGAAGGTTTTCATACAACACCCACGGTTCAATATTGAAGTGTTCTTGAAGAGGGCGAAGGAACAAATGGTCCAATCACCCACAGAGCCTGCCTAAAGTTGCAAAGACCTTCAACATGAATGAAGGCTCAATATTCGCCTTCCGCTTCAAAGCAGTTTTTCTGTGAGATGCATCATCTATATACCGTCTATGATGCTAATTTTGAAAGGTTCTACATGTTGCATGTGGAACTTGCTGCGGTGCAATTGTCTAATGGGGTAGCTAAGTCTTTGAAGCTATATCATGTTGTACTCGATGTATTTCAATTATGAAATTCTGCTTCCTTAATATGGAAATGAAATATATTGTGTGCTTAATATGAAATGTCAATTATATTAATAAATGGATTATGAATAATCGAGATAATTAGCCTGCTAATGGCGAATTTGCTCGCTAATTAGGTTTTGCTATTGCAAGCGGTTGTTGAAAAAATACGGTGGGCGATGACCTCAGGCAACACACACAGTTTCTAGGAATAAACCGTGTTGGATCAATGAACAATCACACATGACTTTCCCTTGAAAAATGTTTGCGTTAGGCCACCTTGCGCAAAATTTTACCACATAAAAACTGTGTAATGCGATGGATGCCCTTTGCCACACAGTTTCTTCTACGGACCGTGTGTGATACATTCAATAATGCAAACGATTTAACGCGAAAAAATTGTGTGTGATGTACCCAAGTGAGCAAGCGTTTTCCTTGGAAGCGGTATGTGGGATGTGCATACAAAGCGAAGCGTTTAGCGGGGACTATTTGTATGGGATGTACTTGCGACCGGAAACAATTTCGCCGTATAATTGTATTTTTTAGCTCTACGGTATGTATTTCCATATTTGAGCACTCGCCGATCGCACACGACCTCATTTTGCCGAACGTGTGTGCCAGGAGGGCATATCCCCGACGTTTTCTGGGTCATGTGGGAAGGACCCCCCTATCGCCCACACTCACTTGGCGACGGTTCCAAATGCCATCACGGAAAGGGGTTTTAAACCGTTTGTTTAGGACCGACGCGCACCAATGTGTAAAAACTAATGATATCTCGAGAATTTTATTGGAAAAATGGTATCTCGAGAATTTCATCGAAAAAATGAGATCTCGAGAAATATGAGAGATAATGTGAGGAGGAGTGGGGCGTGGTGGTGACTGGTGGTCGGAGTGGGCGGAGGCATGGGGATGGACGGCGCATTATGTCTAGGTTTGTATCTCTCTCACACACACCCATGTAGGTGGGCGGCGTGCACGAAGAGAAGAGGTGCATGAACGGCGCACGTACTCTCGTCTCTTTCCCAACCACACCCGCTGGGCGTACACGGTGGAGCTCATTTACTGTACGAAAAGGAAGCCCATGTGGTAATTTGACACGCAGCGTCTTTGGTTGTCCACTTGATGGAGGATCGTCTACCACGTGCGAACAAACAAATTGCGACTTGACGCGTTATGTTAAAAAAGAGGCAAACCATGTGGGTCCTACCTTAGAGGCAAGGCTCTATACACTCGAGATGCTCTGTTCGTATTATGTACTTTTGATGTGTCCCGTCAACTCGCAGAACGAGGAGAAGCTTGCTTAGTACGCCGTATCCCCTGCCCACGGTGCGGTGGCTCGCAGGACGCAGGTGAAGCTTGCTTAGTACGCCCACGCCCGCTCCCTCGCCTCACGTGCAGTGGCTCACAGGTGACGAGGAGAAAATTTTACTACTCCCTCGTTTACTCCTCGTCCCTACCTTGGTTAGAGAGATTATCATATTGTTTTGAAATATATGTCTTTTAGTAGTAGGAGTAGTACGGTGGTATATAGGAGTAGTACTACTACAACAATTTCCTTGGAGTCCGTGGTGCAGCAAGCTACCCTAGGCTATGTTACTACTACCTCCTTTCCAGTTTATGGCTCAATTTCAAAATCTCTCCAACCAAGGTAGACGGTGAGTGGTGGAATTAATTGCGTAGTTTGCATAAGTAATTAGTATGCTTGTTTTTCTCAAGAAGTTATGTTTACCGAGGTATTAATTAGAACGAATGCATGCATGACCAATAAATTTCCATGAACTTCTACATGCATTGGTGAGTTTTCTCTTGACACTACTTGCAACGGGTGATTTAACGCACCTCGAAATCCAAACATGTGATGGTACTACTACTACTAGTAGAATTGAGACTTATAAAACGGAAAAATGAATTTTTTTAGATCATCCCTATAAACTGGAAAGGAGGGAGTAGTAAGTAGTACAACCTCCATAGTGGGTATGTACTCCGTAAAATCAGATTTTCCCAAAACTAAGTCGCTCAACCTTTATCTGCTTGTTTCCCTTCCTGCCTCGTTGGCTCAAACAAACTATGCCAAACTCTCCTGCCTGCCGCGTAGGAAAAGACCCGCCCTCGCCTCTTTTAGTCCGGGTTTGTAGCGATGGATCGCGCGTAGCAGAAAAACCAAGCCGTGTCTTGTACTCCTCCGTCGACGCTCGCATTCATGAATTCTGTACTTCCTCTCACCGACATGTGGGACATATAGCAACTGGGTCGACATGTCATGCACCAAATAACAGTGCAGAACAGCAGGGGCACGCACCCCAGTCATACCGCTCCAGTAGTAGTAATGAGCAATGAGACGTCAAATCACAATGCCGCACCTTCCCTGACAGACGAAGCAACCATTCTTTCACACTTCGCTTCGCCATCATCTCCTTCAAGAAAACCATGTAGTATTGCTTCTACCATTGTTCTACCTCAAGAGGGACACGCGCATCGCCTTGGTACATCATGACATGTGGGAACGCATGACAGCCATGCTCCCCCGCCCATCGCTCGGTAAAATCACCTCAATTTTACTACTTCCTTTGTATCGGTTTACATGGCATGCACGTCATTCTAGGTTGACGATTTAATTGGCTATATATGTGATGAACAATATATGTTTAGAAACTACATCCGCTTAAGAATCCAATGATATACTTTTTGTGACATGGTAACTCATATTTAGTTAGTCAAATGGATGGCCTAGAACTACGTGCATGCCATATAAACCGAGACGGAGAGGGTAGTACAGTACATATATTTTTAGATCAATATAGTCGGGATTCACCAAGGAGCAAAACCAAGTGGTAGGCTGCTCACCGTGGTTACGTAGCAACTCAAGCGAGGTCAGTCCGCACATGAAATGGCGACACACTTAACATGACCCCTTTGGCCGACATGTGGCTCATCCACCGTCTTGTTCCACATGTGATGCACCAAATTACAGGTCGTAACAGCGGTTGGACTTGGAGGTACCCCGGTCGTAGGGCCGCAGTAGTAGTAAATGAGTGATGAGGGGTCAAATCACAAAGCCCCACCTTTTCCGCATTAAGCTGGACGGACGAAGCAACCATCATTTCACTCTAGGGCGCAAGAGCATAATGAAAAGAAAAAACCAATGATGTGTGCAGCAGCTACCTAGGTCACCCTAGAGTAGGGCCCTCCAATACAAATCCTTTTTTTGAAAGCGCCTCCACTACAAATTCGCTTCTCCCTCGTCCTCTTGAAGAAAACCGATGATGCATGCGGCGGTAGGATTTGTAGGAGTACTACGGCGTGCGGGGCCACGTCGTAGTAAACGGGAGAGGGATTGAGTTCGAGTCGATGCCTTAATATGTGTGGGCCTCTTGGTTTTAAGGGAACGAGGCATCGTTTTGGGTTCGGGGACCAGTGGAGATATACATACAAAAAATTGTGGACGTAGGTTTTGGAAACCAAAATTGCTACTCCACTCAAAACTAGTAAGGTACACATGCATTGAACGCGTGGGATTTGGAAACCAAATTATGAATAAATACACACTATAGCATGTAATAAAGCTTTGAGTCATATATGCATGATGTAGATGTTCATTTAGTTCTTATAGTTCATCCATGTAATGGCAATTCATTTAGCAAAAAAGTTTGGGCAATTATGATACGGAAGATTCTAGAATGAAGGAGAAGTGCTTGTGTTTTGAGGTTTGTGCATTATGCTTAAGTTCAACCATGGAGTCTTCTAGATTGTACATCTGGCAGAATCTGGTGGAATGTTGATGATATCCAACGGCCAGTAGTGCTCGGATTTGCCATCTCTGCACTATCGGATTAGCTTCATCCAACGACCATCTTTCAAAATTATTCGCACACTATATAGGGGTATAGATAATGCATAAAAGTTCCTCCAAAAACATCTATAACTAATGGGAAGTGAATGTATGCTTAAAATGAAAAAATGTAATACTCCCCTCCGTCTAGGTGTATAAGTCATCTTAGGTTTTTTTGCTAGTTAATTGCATTCCATGCAATGAATTAAGCACTGCATGTCATGTTTGAAAGTCTCAAGCCATTGAAAGCATGCACGGCCCAAATCTCTTATTGGTTGATATGTCACGAAACAAGAAACGAGGAGGGAGTTAATGTACGGTGCCTAAGTGTTTTGGGATTATTTGGTTTTCGGAAGATGACTTACACACCTAGACGGAGGGAGTACAAGGAGAAAAAATGAATTGTAGTTAAAAGAATGACATTTCTAACAAAAATGTGAATGTGAACTACATATGTGTGCACGTGACCAGCACACACATTATCAATACAAAATTTAATGCAAGAAATAACTTATGAGTAACATGCACGAATTGATGATGTGGTGCTTGCATGCATAGAGTACAAAAACAATGTGATTTATGACTTGCATGCATAACGTGTTCTTGTGCCATAGTTGCATGTCTAGGAAAAAAGCTACTGGTGGGTTGTACTAGCTATTTAGGAATAGAAGATGTATACATGGAAGTTGTAGGGAAGAGATGACATGTATCTCAATTCCTATGAGTAGGGATTGGAAAAGAGATGTCATTTGGTTCACATCATAGGAACTTTTCTATTGAATCTAGAGACGACATGTATCTCAATTCCTATGAGGAGGGATTAGAAAAGAGATGTCATTTGGTTCACATCATAGGAACTTTTCTATTCAATCTAGAGATGACATGTATCTCAATTCCTATGAGGAGGGATTAGAAAAGAGATGTCATTTGGTTCACATCATAGGAACTTTTCTATTGAATATACGCTAATGTTTATTTTCCTTTGAAATTATGGGAGTATAGGAATCCATTTATATGAACCAAGTGGCTCTAAAGCTATAAAATGATATCATGTTTATTTCCTTTGAAATGTGGAGTATATGAATCTATTCCTATGAACCAATTGGCTCTAAAGGAAAATTCCTATAAAAAATCATATCATATAGAGTTCCTATGATATTCCTCCACACCAAAGGATGGTTGAAATTGATGCACGAGGTGATACGACGGTTTTTCTTTGTAGACTCCTCCCCATCTTTATAAGTTACCTCTCAAGATGAATGAAATGATATATACTAGGTATTCTATATGTGCATTTTGGTACACACGAAAACTTCGATAAAAGTTTGCGAGGTTCAATTTTCAATAAAGCTATATGCACCTTTGCATTTTGGAGCGGAGGGAGGAGCATACGGCGCTTGCTAACACTCATGTGGAAGATTTGTGTGTAGGAGGATTGGCTGTTCTGTTAAATGACATGGCAAAACCGACCTTTGTCGGATGCCGATCTAACGGTTCTTACGGGCGTTAAATCGAGGAAAGCGGCTTGTGGCGTAACGTTTGTTGGATAATGATTTACGGACACATGCATTGCATTGATACGTGCCCCCTCTCTCTCACGCGCACACGCACCCTCACGAGTCCACGACTCTCCCGAGTCCTCTCGCACTCCACCGCTCTATCTGCTGTGGACGTCACACACCTATGTGCTCTTCACACCCTACCCTCAGAACTTCTAAAATACAAAAGACATCGCGCACCTTTTATTTTAGCTCACACGTCACACACTTATACTATTACTCTTGTGGCGAACGTTCTTTGGGCATAGTATATTGTACTCTCATGCAGAGAAGCGGTGCACGCACGCACTAGTTCTCTCACACCCACTCGCGGGTACACGTAGCAGCGCAATTTTTTGAAGCTGGTACAACTAAATCACTCCACTATATATATAAGAAGGAGCCTTAGTGCTTGCTTTACTAGGGTTCCTCTATTTCACTCTCTCATGCTCTCCAGACCTAAGCAAGACATAGGTGGCCACACTCTCTCTCTGCTCAAGGCTGGTCAGAAATCCGGCCGGACCACCTCGACCGGGGCAGGGGTGTAGGTGCACCGTTCACGTTGTCGTCGTCGGTGAGGTAGGAGACCAATGGCTGCCCGCACGTCTTGATCGGCGGCCGTGTCGTTCTCTCCGAGAGAGCGCCGGCTCGGGAGGGCCTCCGACCCCTTCTTCCTCCCTGTGATATTGTGGCCTGATACGTCTCCAACATAACTATAATTTTTGATTGCTCCATGCTGTATTATCTACTGTTTTGGACATTATTGGGCTTTATTATCCACTTTTATATTATTTTGGGACTAACCTATTAACCTAGAGGCCCAGCCTGCACTGCTATTTTTGCCTATTTGAGTTTCACGTAAAAGGAATATCAAATGAAGTCCAAACGGAATGAAACCTTCGAATGTGATTTTTAGGAAGATTATGATCCAGGAGACTTGGACCCTATGTCAAGAAACAAAGAGGAGGCCACGAGGTAGGGGGCGCCAAGACACTTCTGTATGCGCATTCTCCACCCTCGTGGGCCCCCTGTTGCTCCACAAGCGTACTCCTTCCTCCTATATATACCTACTACCCCCAAACGATCAGACACGGAGCCAAAACCTAATTCCACCGCCGCGAACTCTTCAGAACCACGAGATCCCATCTTGGGGCCTGTTCCTAGGTTCACGGAGGGGGCATCCATCACAGAGAGGGCTTCTACATCAACACCATAGCCTCCGATGAAGTGTGAGTAGTTTACCTCCGACCTTCGGGTCCATAGTTAGTAGCTAGATGGCTTCTTCTCTCTTTTGGATCTCAATACAATGTTCTCCCCCTCTCGTGGAGATCTATTCGATGTAATCTTCTTTTTTGCGGTGTGTTTGTTGAGACCGATTTAATTGTGGGTTTATGATCAAGATTATCTATGAACAATATTTGAATCTTCTCTGAATTCTTTTATGTATGATCGGTTATCTTTGCAAGTCTCTTCGAATTATTAGTTTGGTTTGGCCTACTAGATTGATCTTTCTTGCAATGGGAGAAGTGCTTAGCTTTGGGTTCAATCTTGCGGTGTCCTTTCCTAGTGACAAGAGGCGACAAGGCACGATTGTATTGTTGCCATTGAGGATAACAAGATGGTTTTTTATCATATTGCATGAATTTATCCCTCTACATCATGTCATCTTGCTTAAGGCGTTACTCTGTCTTCATGAACTTAATACTCTAGATGCATGCTTTGGATAGCGGTCGATGAGTGGAGTAATAGTAGTAGATGCACCAGTGAGTCGGTCTACTTGTCTCGGACCTGATACCTATATACATGATCATACCTAGATATTCTCATAACTATGCTCAATTCTGTCTATTGCTCAACAGTAATTCGTTCACCCACCGTAAAATATTTATGCTCTTGAGAGAAGCCACTAGTGAAACCTATGGCCCCCGGGTCTATCTTTATCATATTAATCTTCCAATACTTAGTTATTTCCTTTGCTTTTTTACTTTTCTTTTATTTTACCTTGCATCTTTATCACAAAAATACCAAAAATATTATCCTATCCATATCTATCGATCTCACTCTCATAAGTGACCGTGAAGGGATTGACAACCCCTTATCGTGTTGGTTGCGGTGTTATTTGTTTGTGTAGGTACGAGGGACTGTAGCGTAGCCTCCTACTTGGATTGATACCTTGGTTCTCAAAACCGAGGGAAATACTTATGCTACTTTGTTGCATCACCCTTTCCTCTTCAAGGAAATCCAACGCAGTGCTCAAGAGGTAGCAAGAAGATTTACGGCGCCCGTTGGCGGGGGGAGGCTTACGCTTGATCAAGTCAAGATTTGACTCCGACAACGAGCCATTTCTGGCACCGCTGCTAGGAGTCTATTTAAAGTCAACATACCAAGTACCCATCACAAATCCCTTTATCTCCCGCATTACATTATTTGCCATTTGCCTCGCTTTCCTCTCCCCAACTTCACCCTTGCCATTTTATTCGCCCTCTCTCTTTGTTCATTTTCTTCCCGTATGTATCTTTGTTTGTGTTTCCTTGTGCCTTCTATATGCTTGCATCTTCGCTTACTAAAATCTATTGATATGGATCCACTTAAAGTGTTCTACTTGGATCATCTTCGATCCTTATGCTACTGCAATAAAAACCCCAACTAGCCTAGTTTATGGGAAATCTTTAGATGAGCATGCTCATTTTAAAGCGTCATCGCTATGTCCGAAAAGGAAGCTCTTATGGTATCATATAAATAGTTTGCTATGCTATGCTTGGAATCTTTGTGAAATGTGTGATTTTACTTGTTGCTCTAAGAACCCTAAAACACCTTCCCTACCTATGTGAGTTCAATGATAATGAAATCTTATCTTCTTATGCAAAGGGTGTTTATAGTTACTATGATATCGAACAAATTGAAGAATTTTTCATTTTTAAGGGTGCTCATGAAGTTGCTTTTTGATTGATAATTATTATTTTACTCTCAACAAATCTGAAAATTCCGTCATACTTAAATATTGCAATGAAAAATTGGAAGAAAACGCGGTAGGGGGCGCGCCCACCCCCCCCCCCAGGGCGCGCCCTCCACCCTCGTGGGCCCTCTGTTGCTCCACCGATGTACTCCTTCCTCCTATATACCTCACGCACTTCAAACGATCGATACGGAGCCAAAACCTAATTCCACCGCAAGAACCTTCTGCACTCCACGAGATCCCATCTTGGGGCCTCTGTTCCGAGCTCCGCCGAGGGGGCATCCATCATGGAGGGCTTCTACATCAACACCATAGCCTCTCCATGAAGTGTGAGTGGTTACCTCAGGACCTTCGGGTCCATAGTTAGTATCTAGATAGCTTCTCTCTTTTGGATCTCAATACAATGTTCTCCCCTCTCTCGTGGAGATCTATTCGATGTAATCTTCTTTTTGCGTGTGTGTTTGTTGAGACCGGAATGAATTGTGGGTTTATGATCAAGATTATCTATGAACAATATTTGAATCTTCTCTGAATTCTTTTATGTATGATTGGTTATCTTTGCAAGTCTCTTCAAATTATCGCTTTGGTTTGGCCTACTAGATTGATATTTCTTGCAATGGGAGAAGTGCTTAGCTTTGAGTTCAATCTTGCGGTGTCCTTTCCCAAAGGATGTGAGGGGCAGCAAGGCACGATCGTATTGTTGCCATCGAGGATAACAAGATGGGGTTTTTATCATATTGCATGAATTTATCCCTCTACATCATGTCATCTTATGTATATGCGTTACTCTATTTTCATGAACATAATACTCTAGATGCATGCGGTGATAGCGGTCGATGAGTGGAGTAATAGTAATAGATGCGTGCAAGAGTCGGTGTACTTGTCTCGGACGTGATGCCTATATACATGATCATACCTAGATATTCTCATAACTATGCTCAATTTCGCCAATTGCTCAAAAGTAATTCGTTCACCCACCGTAAAATATTTATGCTCTTGAGAGAAGACACTAGTGAAACCTATGGCCCCCGGGTCTATCTTCATCATATTAATCTTCCAATACTTAGTTATTTCCTTTGCTTTTTTACTTTGCTTTTATTTTACCTTACATCTTTATCACAAAAATACCAAAAATGTTATCCTTTCATATCTATCAGATCTCACTCTCGTAAGTGACCGTGAAGGGATTGACAACCCCTTATCCGTTGGTTGCGAGTAGTTATTTGTTTTGTCTAGGGTACGAGGGACTCGCTGCAGTAGCCTCCTCATCGGATTGATACCTTAGTTTCAAAAACCGAGGGTAATACTTACGCTACTTTGTCAAGATCACCCTTTCCTCTTCAAGGAAATCCAACGCATGCTCAAGAGGGAGCATGGCTAAGATGCGGCCTCCTACACTGCCTTGCCACATGCCGACTAATTCTAGTATATATATTCCTGCAAAACCTGCCTTGCTCTATTGCCCTGGGCCCCACGTGCTCGCTCAAGGTGTCGATCTTTTTTCTTCTTCCGTCTGCTGTTCCAAATCCACCTAGACTTTTTCTATTATTAGGTGTAAATCTTTTTCATACAATCGAATCTAAAAGTTGGTTCAAACAGGGAATAAAGTGGGAAAGTTGTAGCATGAATCTAGGACTTGGTTCTAAGAGGAAACGGGGGAAAGTAGTAGGTACTGGCTACCCAACCGGTCTCTTGGTTGAAAAGGTGAAGAAAGCATGGTGGATGGCGAAGG
Organism: Aegilops bicornis; assembly: GCA_021605145.1. Lineage (NCBI taxonomy): Eukaryota > Viridiplantae > Streptophyta > Magnoliopsida > Poales > Poaceae > Aegilops > Aegilops bicornis. The sequence goes on from JAHIAL010000104.1 coordinate 113,755, forward strand.
GTGGGGGGAAGTGGACCTGTCTCTTGGTTGAAAAAGGAAAGAAAGTGAGGGGTGTTGGGGGACAACGCAACTGAGAATGAGCAGGTCTAGATTTCCTGTGCTCACATAGGAAAATGTCAATCGAGGAGATAAAAATTGGGACAAATGCGTACATGCTGCTCGAAAGTGTTTGCCGCTCTCAAGCAACCACATCTGCCTCACCACTGTATGCCCCTGCTGTCCCTACGCCCATATCCCTACCGTTAATGTAAATCACATGAAGCATTAAGCAATGCCACCTAATGTCACTATAAGTAATGGTCTAGTGTCGTCGATAAATTGAAGCAATTCCACCACCATTTTATGAAGTGCTTCCGCCTTTGCTTTTATTTCCCATGAATTGTGTTTTTGCAGTTACACTTAAATCAATAATCGCTAACATTGCTTCATCCGAGTGGATCTGCACAAATTTGATTGCACATTTACTGACCTTGTGCTACTCTCATGACAGTAATACTAATGCTATTGTTCTGCATGTTAATCTAGTGGCAGTGTTGATGTGATGTGATGCTACTTACTTAAGGGCACTTTCATACTGTCAATCTAGTGCCAATTATAGCTCAATAGATGCTCCTGTTAATCATACGCCACTACAAATATCTTTCACTGTTTAAATAATAGTATTTCATATTTGTGCAAATAGGGATGTCTGTCTCCATATCGTTTCTATCTGCGCAATCAAAAGTACACACCTTAGTTTTAGTACAACTGCACAAAATGAGATGGCTATTCCTAGTCACCCTTGTCGGATTTTGGGTTCAGGCAGACCCTTAAGGTTCGAACTCTTGGGTGCGCGCGGAGATCTCTCCCCTACCGATCTATGTCCGATCTCCTCGTGCGATCTAAGATGGAAATGATGAACAACACAAGGGACACGAGATTTATATCTGGTTCGGGCCACTGCTAGGTGTAATACCCTTCTCCAGTGTGTGGTGTGGTGGATTGCCTCAGGGGCTGATGAAGAATAGTACAGGGGAAGAACAGCCTCGTGAGGGGTGTTCTTGAGCTGGTGCGGGGTGTTCTACTTGGTCTGGATCCCTCCCTCTCTTCCTCTAGATCGATCTGATCCGGTCCCCCCTACTCTGTGGTGGCTAGCTCTATTTATAGAGGCCCTGGGCCTCTCCCCAAATAATGAGCGGGAAGGGCGCCAACAATTGGCCATTTTAAAGGGGGAACATCTAGTACAAGTTATCCCGACCAAAGGTGGTCTTCGCTACCAAAGCACCGGTGGTGACGCCTGTCTTGGGCTCCACGGTGACCTCCGCCCCGCCAGCCTCGCTGGTCTTGGTCTTGTTGCACCGAATGGTAACCTTTGCCCGATGCCTTGGCATGTGCTTGCTCCCTTTGCACCGAAGGGGAAACAAGGACACTGCGCAGGCCGGCGCCCGCCTGGCGCCCGCCTGGTCTCGGTCGTCATGGCTTGCGCCATGGGCTCCTCGCGAGGTGCCCCTGCCTTGATCTCTCCGCCTCCTCGCGAGCCTGCCTAATGAGGCTGCCTCCGAGGAAGCTTCCTGTCGTCCGCCCCGTGAGGCTTGGCCCCTCACGAGGGTCTTGAGCTTGAGATGATGAAGATGGGCCGGGCCCCCACTTCAGCCACGCCACAGCCGCAGCAGTAACTCGGGACCTCCGCCTCCTGCATCGCCGACAAGAGGCCCCGGCCCAAGGCGCGCCAGGCTTATTAGCAGAGAAGCGAAGGGCAAGCGCTGGCCGCTGCCCCAACAGCTAACAAGGCCTTGGGCGCCACGTGGCGATTGATTGGACGTGGGCGCTCAAGGCTTCCCACGACGCCTCGGCAAGAATCCATCTGAGAAAAGAGGTGCCCGCCAGATTTACTTGCTTTGTTCTCGTTCGCTCCACCTGCATCCCCTTCGCTTCTTGTCCTTCTTGCTCCCCGAAATCCTCCAGATCTGTCTCAATCCTTCTCATCCGCACGCCATGGCGCCTCGCAAGTCCTCGACCGAGGCCTCGGCATTTCGCCGGCTCTGGATTCCCCGAATCTGTCGGAGAGGAACCTCGCGCTCACGCGCCTGATGACGGTGGCGCAGGGCAGCGAGGGGGCGACTGTGCTCAAGGCCGGCTCCGACCAGCCTGAGGGCAAAGGTAGCACCTTCTATCCATTCTTTGTGAGCGACATCATCGCCGGTCTAGTGCCTCCTTTTTCCGAGTTCTTCTTTGCTGTTCTCCGCCAATACAACTTGCAGGCTCTGCATCTCCACCCCAACTCTGTTCTTCTCATGGCGATTTTCGCCTACTATTGTGAGGCTCACGTCGGGCTAAAGCCCTCAGTGGCCTTGCTGCGCCACTATTTCTCACTCCGGGCTTCGGGTGGCCATGTCTCCGCATGAGTGAGCTTTATCGCATACTCCAACTCCAATGCTATCTTGAAGCCTGGGAAGAGGATCGAAGGCTTCCGGAGCAAGTGGGTCATGGTGGATGTCGGGCGCCTTCACCCCGCTACCGGTGTTGCACGGGCAGCCCAAGGCCGTTAATGGACATGATGGTCCCGTATGAGCTCGCCGACCCTGCATGGGCGTGTGCTCAAGAGGATGAACGCGACTTGAGGCCAAGCAACTTAGGGGCGGGCAGCCAGGGCCACGCCTCCCGAGGGATTTCTTGAGCATCGGGTGGCTCCACTCCGTGAGCACTTGCTCCCATTGTGGAGGCTTGGGAAGCGGCGCCGCCTTTGCGCCCTAAGCTCCGAGGACCTGATCGACGGGATCTGGTCATGCCTCCATTCCTTGGTTGGGGAGACGTGGCGAGCTCATGGCGCCCCATCCCCATCCTGCTCTTCGTGGATAAGCTGGGGAGTGTGGTGAACACCATGCCCACCTTCAATGGTGAGGGGTCAGCCATGGGAAGCCCCGAGGATCTCGCGGCGGGCGATGGTGGACGTGGGCGTGTCCTCCGGCAGCTCAGGGAGTAAGGGGGAAGAAGAGGCGGAGGAGGAAGAGTCTGACTCTGAGGCGACTGGCGAGGAGTCGGGGGAGTCCTTCCCTCGGCGCAGGTCCCGGGCCCTCCGCTCCATGCCGGACGACGACGAGGCCGGCGCCAGGCGAGGAGGGGAGGACTCTCCCTTGGTCACAAGGAAGGGCAGGTCGGGGCCGGTTCTCCTGTGGTCCGCCTCGTCCTCGGGAGGTCTGAGGCCAGCTCCAGCCCTCCAGACGTGCCTTCTCCTTCCGGGTCTCCCAAGGCTGACCCCCGCTGCAGGCTCTCAGGCTTCAAGTTTGGCCGGAAGCTGCTTGAGTCCGTGAACAACGACCAGTAAGTGCTCGTTTCTGCCGCCGAGGCTTGACGCTCAGACTCTATTGCCAAAGCGGCACCCGCAGAAAGAGGTTGAGAGGGGCTTCATGCCTCGCTTGGGGCGAGTCCATCTGCATGGCGGCGCCTTCATCCGTCAAGGTGAAGACGGTAAGGCTCACGCCTCGCCTGATCGCCTTCATGAGGTCGGGATTAGGACGCCTCGGCAGGAGTCAGCCGTGGCCCACGACCCCGAGTCGATCAAGGCTGATGTCAGCAACTGGGCAGCCCAAGGCCTGTGGGGTTCCTTCCTCGCCAAGCCATGATCACGGTGCCGCCCTTCTCCGGGCCGCTCCACTGGTCCCCATCTGCTCTGCCCCTTCGCCGCCGCCTTGGACCAGGTCGCCAACGAGCCGAGCTACCAAGGGAGGATCTTCGAAGCGCGACCGCCTAGTGGTCGGCGCGTCTGAGTCAAGGCTTCGGTCAGGCTCGTTTCTGCCTCATCCGGAAAAGCGCCGAGCCAGCCGCCTCAGCCTCCGATGGGGAGAAACAGGCCGCCAACCAAGCCAAGGCTACTCGCGACATCGCTCAAGGCGACGCCGCGACCGCCAGGCCGCTGCAGTAAGGCGTTGGAGGCCGAGTCAGCAAGGCTCGCGCGACGAGCTCGCCAAGGAGTGCGCGGCCGCCAGGAGAAGGAGGAGGAGATGAAGGCTCGGAGGCCGCCGCTGGCGACCGACGCTAAGCTTGATGACCGCCACGGCTGATTGGAGACGCCGATGGTCGCCGAAGGTGGAGAGGATCGAGCTAGACGCCAAGGCGGCGGTCCCGCGGAAGATCGGGTGGCTCGCTTAAGCCGGAGAAGAAGGCTCGCGCCAGTCAAGACGCTTTATGAGAGCGGCTTGAGGAGTCATTGGCTGGTGCGGAGGACGGCCCGCCAAGCTGCTTCCCCTTCTCGGTCGATCGCGCTTGAAGATGTCGCGGCACAACCTTGGCCCCACCGGGTTGAGGCCGAGGCGCTGCGTCTGCCTTTCTCGCAAAGATAGACGCATGTCCTTAGCCACGCTTCACCGCGCGACCCGACGCCGACTTTGACAGCCATTGAACTCCGTGAGCGGCGATCGTGGTTGCCACGCCGCCGAGGCCGTGAAAGGCCGAGCCGAGGCTTTGCCGGGAAGTTCCGCTTTTCAAAGATCTTGCCCGGGCGCTGGTGCCGCCAGCTCCGCTGGCCTCGTGAGGTGGAGCGCCAGCGTGACTCCACCACAGGCCACGGCGCCACCGTAGAGTGATCCCTTCGCTTCATTCTCCGCTTTTTATTCCGCAACATGCACCATACCGGCGGAGGCGCTTAAACTTGTGTTTACGTCGTGAAACAATCCATGGCTTGTAATATTTGCTTTGAATTATCTGGAATTTGCATTTATCCTCCTATTTGTCTCAAGGCTTCACGCCGGGTGAGGGCCCGCCTCACGCATACCTCAATCGTCGTTAGCCCCGACCGGAAACCGTGGACGGGACTAAGGAGTGAGGGGCTACGTGGCAAGTTAGGCTCCCCGAGTCGCGATGCTCGTGGAGTCCCCTTGACGCTACGAGCAACAAGTACTAAGGGGGAGCAAGGAGGATTGGTCGTTTCAAGGCCGGCAGGGTCTTTGCCCTGCATACCTCAACTCACTGCTAGCCCCGACCGAAACCAGGACGGGACTAAGGAGTGAGGGGCTACGTGACTAGTTAGGCTCCTGTCGCGATGCTCGAGAGTCCCCTTGACGCCTCAAACGGGTTTTCATACCTTGGCTCCGGGAGTGGCGTAGGACGCACCAGTGTCCCGGGGACCTAGCTGGGTGGCGGCGCCGGGCAAGGCTCGGGCGTAGCCCGTGTTCAGCCTCGCTAAGCGGGCGCCTCCCGAGGAGGCGCTATGACGGGTGCCTGACACCGAGCCTGGGCTCCTCGAGGCTGAGTACGGCCGTGGCCGCCTCGCTTGTTTATCACCGGTAGCATAGCACTTACGTATGTGTGCATGTGCATAGCCGCTTCCTCCTCTGCAAAGGTCATCGCAAGCATGGAGCATGGTGCTTCCACCTGCACGTGGGAGGGGGCCTCCCGGGAGGAGCCCCAGGGCGTGTGGCTACCCCACCTCGGACATCGTGGCTGCACAGTAGGGCTAGGAGAGGTGTATCCGGGCACTCATGAGCCAACATGGACTCACGAGGCCCTACCTCGGCGGGTTGCGCCTGGCTCGGGCCTTTATCAAAGGTGTGTTCTCGCAGGGTGGTTAGAATGTAAATGTTTCACGTCCTCGTGTCCCGGCCCTCGAAAGTGAGCTCACCACTACCGGTATGACAGGTCGCGATGACGTGGGTCAAGGCCAGGGGGTGAGGGCTGGAGAGCCAGTAGGAGCCCATGAGTCGCGATGCTCAGGTACCCCCCCTTTTAACGTGCAAGCGCTTTGCATGAGAGCGGAGAAGTCCGCGATAAGCAGCAGGTGACAATCATGGGAACCAGATTAAGCGCGAAAGAGCAAATTCATCTTAAGTAGATGCGGGAAAAGCAAACGCCGCTAGGCCATACCCGAGCAGTTGGGGGATGATGCAGCCGGAGGGGCGCCCCCAACAAGGTAGGTAAAGAGCATAAGCAAAACGGATACATGCCGCGGGGATGGACCCATGCGGCTCGAATGATGCGCCTCGCGGGCGCCCCAGATAAAAATGGAACTTTGAGAGATGTCACCTGATGCTGTTGAAGATGAAGTGATGCTGGAGAAGCGGGCGATGCACGGTGGAGACGTCGGTCCTCACGAGCCCCCAGGCCCTGGAGCCTCGGGAGGCTCCGAGGGCACGGATAGGTCTTCGAGGGCCATCTCTACCTCCGCCAGGACCGCACGATGCCTGACCTCCTGCGCCTCCAGAATGCTCCTCAGCATGCGCTGCTGAGCGATGACTGCGTTCGGCAGGCCGAAAGGCATGCGAACGTAGCTGTGAGGAGGTCCCTCGCAGCGCCCATCGCAGCGTGAAGGCCGAGGCGCTCCCAGACGCTACTGCTGAGCCTGAGCACGTCGATGCAGGCCGCGCCCACCATCCTCGCCTAGATGTGGGGCTACAGGCGGTAAGCCCGGCGGCTGCCCAGCATGACTCTTGACTCCTATAGCTCCCCGGTGTTCCTTGTGATGAACTCCTCGTGGTTTGGTCTTCCTTGCCTTGTACCTTCCCCGAGGGAAGCGTGCCTGGAGGCACCCCTCCAAGTGGTGCTCGAGCGCCTCCCTCGCGACTTTGGCAAAGTCTGTGGCTCTCCAAGAAAGAGCCCCCGAGCCCTACCTGAGGAGGGTGCCGGGCGCGCCTTCCTATGCGAGAGAGGGTGGCGCTCCCTGAACGGGCGCAAATCCTGGCGCAACGCCTCTGGAGGTGCCTGCTTCCTTGTGGCTTGGGCCAGGCGAAGCCTTCTTCTTCTTCAGGGTCGCCTCGGGAAGTCTTCCGCTCCCGTGATCTGGGTCTTCGACTGCTACGGCTTGGAACGCACGCTCAAGTGAACACACTGCGTCCCTTTCTTTGCAGGGTATGGTGATGACTCCACCGCTTCCCGACATCTTGAGGACATTGTAACCATGGTGAGTCACTGCCATGAACTTGGCTAGGGTTGGGTACCTGAGGATGGCGTTGTACGGCAGCCGAATGTGGGCGACGTCGAAGTCGATGAGCTTGGTGCGGTAGTTGTTGCGCTGCCCGAAGGTGACTAGAAGGCGAACCTGCCCTATCGGAACAGTGGAACCACCAAAGGACTCGAGAAAGGCTTGGCTCAAGCTGGATAAATGCAGCACGTGGAGATTGTCGAACGCCCGACGGGCGGGGCGTTGAGCCTGCTCCGCCATCAATGAGGGTCTTGGCGACCGCACATTGTCGATGGACTGGGAGCAAAGCATCGGGAGGACTCCAGCTGTTGCCGCAAGACTTGAGCTTATCCGCCGAGCTGAACGTGATAGCGCACGTAGACCACCTCGAGAGGCGCTGCGTGGCCTCAAGCTTGGGGAGGACTGCATTCACCTCGCGAGCAAACCGCTTGAAGATGCGCTTGTGAGGTCGGGCTTGGGCGCTACCCAAGATGCAAGCGGTTGCGCTGTGGCTCCTCGGAAGCCCCCAGCCCTCGTCTTGATGTTGGTCTTCGTTCCTCCTTGGCAAGGGCGGCAAGAGGAGGAAGGCATGCGATGCCGTGTGGGCGGTCCTCACGAGGCTGATCCTCCGGCCTCCCTCATGAGGCTGGTCCCGCCAGCCGATCCTCACGAGGTCGGTCACGCCACCTGGCGAGGGCCACGGTATTCCCATCGTCCTCCACCTCTTCCTCCTCCTCGGCCATAGCCCCCTGCCGTTGCTTGGCCAAGGCGTGGCCGATTCGGCCCATCTCACACGGCCCCGAGCTCTTGACATTCATGGTGTTGTGGGTGTGGAGGTCGTGGGTACACGCAGATCGGCTGCCCTTGGATGACTCCAGGCTGGTCCCCGCCTTGCTTGGTGTCTGGTTCCGCTGCAACCGCAGCAGCCCCCTTGCGCTTCACGCCCTGGCCTTGAGCTTCTTCTCTTAAGGTCGGCTGCCGGGAGCTCGAGGAGGGAGAGGCGCCTCTTCCTCAGCCACAGCGCGCACTTGGTCGCCAAGTTGAACAGCTCGAGGATGTGCACAGTCTTCATGGATTGCTAGCTCCTCCTTCATCTTGATGTCGCGCATGCCATCGGAGAAGGCCGAGATGATGGCTTCCTCAGTCACCTTGGGGATCTTGAGGCGAGCGTTGTTGAAGTGCTGGATGTACTTCTGCAGGGTTTCCCCTGGCTGTTGCTTGATGCGACGCCGGTCGCTCATGACTGGGGGCCGGTCGCGAGTGCCCTGGAAGTTGGCGATGAAGCGAAAAGATCTTGCCCTGTGGAGGAGATCGTGCTAGGGAGCCAGTGTTCGTCAGAGCCAAAAGGGCGCCGTCCTTGAGCGCCATGGGAAACCGGGCCATGACCTTTTGTCTCCGTTAAGCGGCTTGATGCCCACCGTGAGAGCTGCAGGAATTCGCAAGGTCCGCCGTGCCATCGTAGTAAGGGGGCGATCAGGCTTGAACTTGCTCAGCCATGTGACGCCTCAGAAGCTCGGGGAGTGAAAGCGGCTGGCTGACTCTTTGGCCACCGGGCGCCCTTTTGCCGATGGCCGGCTTGCTCCCGGGATGTCCACGCGCCGCCGCCTGGAGCAGCGTGGGGTCTTGTCGTGGAGGCATAGGGACGCGATCTTGGCGCGCCGGTGGTGGGAGCGCGCGGGCACCTTCTTGGGGACGAGAGATCTCCTGGCAGCTCCCTTCTTGCTGCGCAGGCGCCAGACGTGGAGGGTCTCGCCCTGGGGCTGCGCGCCTTGGAGCCAGGATGCCTTCTTGGGGGGGAGGTGGTGGAGGTGCCTCCTGATCCTCGCCCCCTGCACGGAATGGAGGGCGAGGCAGCGAGAGGGACGGCAAGGGGAGCCCCACGGCGCCGACGAAGCCTCAAGAGGCGGGCGAGCCATTGCCGACGGGCGGTAGTGCAGGAGCTTCTCTTGCCAGAGCGCGCGGCGTCGCCCATGGGGCGCTGACGGCGTGGGACGACATTTAACCAGCCGGAGTCGGGCGGGGTGGCGGTGCAGCCATCCCGCCAAGATCAAGGGTGCTTTGAGACGAGGCTTGCTGCTCGTTTCGCCGGGCAGTGGCGGGCAAGTTGGCGGCAAAGCGCACGGGAACGACGAGGCGCCCACCGACGCGCGCCGTTCGGGCAACGCTGGTGGCGAGAGCAGCCCGACGCCGCGTAGCTCGACGAGCGCCAGCGTCAGCCATGGACACGACGGAAGATCACACGCGAACAACGGAAGAAAGATTCCGGCGCACTTCTACCTGGCGCGCTTAAATGTCGGATTTCGGGTTCCGGCTGCACTCCTTAAGGTTCGAACTCGCGGGTGCGAGATCTCTCCCTACCGATCTACGTCCGATCTCCCTCGTCCGATCTAAGCCGGAAATGATGAACAACACAAGGGACACGAGATTTATATCGTTCGGGCCACCGCTAGGTGGTGTAATACCCTCTCCAAAGGTGTGGTGTGGTGGATTGCCTCAGGGCTGATGAAGAATAGCACAGGGAAGAACAGCCTCGTGAGGGGTGTTCTTGAGTCAAAAGCGGGTGTTCTACTTGGTCCGGATCCCTCCTCTCTTCCTCTAGATCGATCTGATCCGGTCCCCCCTACTCTGTGGTGGCTAGCTCTATTTATAGAGGCCCTGGGCCTCTCCCCAAATAATGAGCGGGAAGGGCGCCAACAATTGGCCATTTTGAAGGGGAACATCTAGTACAAGTTATCGACCAAAGGTGGTCTTCGCCGCCAGCACCGGTGGTGACGCCGCCTTTGGGCTCCACGTGACCTCCGTCCGCCGCTCTGCTGGTCTTGGTCTCATTGCACCTGAATGGTAACCTTTGCCCGATGCCTTGGCCTCAGGCTTGCCTCCTTTGCACCAAAGGGGAAACAAGGATATCACAAGCAGTTTGGCGGTGCTCGGGCGCCTCGCCTCGGGTCTCGATCGTCATGGCTTGCGTCACGGGCTCCTCGCGAGGTGCCCCTGCCTTGATCTCTCCGCCTCCTCGCGAGCCTGCCTGATGAGGCTGCTCCTAAGGAAGCTTCCTGTCGTCCGCCCCGCGAGGCTTGGCCCCTCACGAGGGTCTTGAGCTTGAGCTGATGAAGAAGGGCCACGCTGGCCCCCACTTGAGCCACGCCGCAGGCAGGCAAGTCTGGGGACCCCCGTTCCTAGAACGCCGACAAACGCCCTCTAACCACCAGTGTTCCAGGTATTCCTACATTGGTAGTAACTAGGTAGAATGACCAACGCAATCTAAAAGAAGCTGATTCGTACAATTTACTTCCCCGATTGCAAAGGCAGGGACAAGCGAAAACAATCAGATCCTAGTCCGGAATGCACTTTCTACCGGTTCATCCATGGACCGAGGATTAGCCGCACGGCTGCATGGAGCTTCTTGGGACAAAAAAGTACCTGCGGACAAGAGGCATTGTGGTCTGCTTATTTCGCAAATAGCGGTGCTTAAATTTAGTGGAATGCACAAGAATTTCAGCTGGTCAAGACACTACATGGTTCAGCTTCAGCATTCCAAATTGAGAACACAATTATAATTGGTTATTACGGAATGAGAAAACCTAACCCTCGATGGTGGCAACAAGAAAAAACCAGAGTGAACTCCAGAAATTTAAGCCTCACTGGGAGGCCCTTTGCTCAGTGAAGCCTTGTTTTTTTTGTCATGATTTGTAAACCTTCTCACAACTTTGTCTTTTGCTGTGAACTAGTATATGTTTGTTATGTTCTATGAATCATTGAGATGTATAAAATTGCTTAACTTATGCTTTTTCAAGTTTTTTATGAAGCCGAGTTTAATGTGAGTGTTCCACATGAATGCTGGACTAGCGCGTGAACGCTTGGAATTTACATTGGGGCCTCAGTTAACTTCATGAACCACTTTAACAAGATAATGAAGTTGCTTATATATCGGGCAAGATTATTGATTGTTAGCTGGTCGATGGCCTAGTGTTGAAGCGAAGCTGAGCCAATGTGCCGTGTTTTGCATAACCGCTACAAGTGGGGTAGCACCAATAGTGTTTTTACAAGTACTTATGTATACGTAAGCGCACAGTTCTCGAACGAGTACTCTATTTCATCAAACACACACTGCTCATATGATAAACCGTGACAACTTATGTCTTACCATGCCATATTCATGAAAAAACTAGTGAGGACGCATTTTTTTCCGCAACAATTACGATGGTTCTCACATGATTCACGGGCACACAAAAGTAGCAGCAGTTCCCATAGACGGATTCAAACAGAGTACTAGCCCCAGAGGGCTCGATAATAGGCAAGGTTCAGATAATACACAATCCAAACTACTATTAAACACTAGTTGGGGCAACTATTTCATGCCTCGATCTAATTTGGGCTGGACACAAGATGGACCTTGCCATGAACATCATCGAGGACGTCCGGCACCAGCTCAATACTGTGAACCTTCATGAAGATAACCTTGTGGCCTTGCCACTCATAAACTTGTTTGTGGAGGCATGCCACGTCATCTTCCTGCTTAAGCTTGACAAGAATAGTATGCATGACAAACGAAGGAGTAGCTTTGAACTTCTTGTGCTTCAGTACACCCTCGACAACACGCCTGACAACAGTGAGGCTGGAATAACACTCGACATCGGTATAAGCACAAATGGCTTCCAGGATCCAATAGCCTAAAAACCCTGTTTTGCGAGTGCGTATATTCAGGTCATCTGCCTCATAGCGAGTGACATGTACAACCACACAATCCTTTGTCTGCATCAGGGCTCTAATTGAAACAGAAACAAATTCAATTACTTTTCCAAAGATAAGAAACACAAGTTATTTAAACCACTATGTATAGCATGGCATCGAAGCTAATAGAATTTTGCATTATTCATCACCACATACTTAGATGAAAACCACAATCGAGATCGGCAAAGAAGAAAATCACCTTGGGCAGCTTCGGTGGGGGACACATCCTCGAAGGGGAAAAGTACTCCTGCAGGCCACGGGGCTGTAACCTCAAATAGGGTGTCGACCATCTCAGTAGTGGCCGTGAGCGTATCCGGGGTCGGCTTGGTGGCTGCCTCCATATTCTTGGAGCTCTCTGTCTCGTGGGGATCAGCCTCCCGCGTTTGCTCGAATATCGGTAGATCTTTGCGTGGTTCTCCTTGGTCCATCATGAAACTGACGAATACTAGGAGACCACTGAAAGGAAAACACAATCGCAATGACAATAAAACAAAAAAGAGAGTGAGGATCGGTTACTGCTTTGCAAAAGTTTTTTTCTCTGAATGAAAATATACCAACATCACGGATCCGCTTACCTTCCCTTCGTTGGGAGAGAAGAATAGTGGCAGATGCAAGTGTTGACTTTCTTGAAGATGGTGAGGGAGAAGGGGATTCGGGGAAGAGTGGAATGATGGTTGCTTCATCAGTCAAACTTAGATCAAGGGAGGTGGGGTTTTGTGATATGATTTGTCACATCGCCAAGGCTACGACTGGGGTGACTTCTCACAGACACCGCCTTCTAATTTGGTGGATGGAATTTGGGCCCACACACTGCATGGCCCGTGACAATGTTTGTGAACAAAAGTAAAATGGTATACAGTAGAGGGAGACGTTTGATGACCTAGGAGGAGCTGTAAGCGGTATTGTATCCACTGTACTAGTAGTAATTGTTTCTCCGGATAGTCAGTAGAGTGTCTCCACTGCATTAGTAGTAATTGTTTCTCCTGGGCCCGAGACAAAATAGCCCATCCACCCTAGTAAATAATAAAATCAATTCAAAAGCCCATATATTTACTTAATGAGAGGCGCCACCACACCCAAAGACACCACCCCCCCAAAAAAAACATGGGTGCTCTTCTTCCTCCTCACTCCCACCCACCTCACGTCAGCACGCTCTACTCATACCCCCAAATTCCTCACCTCAATCCTATAGAAAAACCCAACTCCCCTTCTTCCTCACTACTACGTAAAAACCCCAGCTCCTTCTTCTTCACTCGCACTACAACTAGGCTCGCTATTCTACTCGCTTCAAGTCCGTGAGCGCTGACGCCGACGCCTCGAGGAAAATGAAGTCGGCCGACCCCAAAGACCAAGAAGATGAGGCTCCGCCAGGCGACGCTGCGTGTTGTAGATCCGCACCGCAACGTGGGGAGAAGCGGCGACCCCGCCCCCATCGGATCCCAGAACCAGTAGAATCTCGGTGGACCGTGATCACGAGCTCCTCAGACACGCCCTTGGGGAGATCATCTCGCTTCTCCCCACCAAGGATTGCTGCCGCACCTAAGTCCTCTCAATTCGATGGCGCCCTCTATGGCGCATCGTTCTCTTAATCTCGACCGGTCGTCAACTATCTCTTCAATGATTTTGAAATCCCCGAGCTATCATCTTCTTCCACTGTGGCTCTGTTCAAAGCCTCTGCATCCCGTCATGCTACCTGAGCAAGCATACCATGCCCTGCACAGTGGACGCCTGGCTGAAATCCCCTGAATTCATAGAAGTACAACTGCTTGAGTTCTACTATTCCCCTGGAAATCACCTACCAGATACCGAACGCCATGTACTTGTGCCCTCAGCACCGATGTCCATCTCACGGTTTTCCTCCTCTCTCCACACCGCCACCTTTTGCGTGCTACCTACCGTGCATAATCCTGGTACTAAACCTTCAATTCCCATTTCTCAAGAAACTTTCACTTGTGCGGGTTCAGATATCGGAGGCCCTCATTGCATTAACATCATCCACTCCAGTTGCCCTTGCCCTCGAGTGCTTGGTGCTTGTTTTCACAGCTTAGAATCGGTTGTCTCCAAATAAAGTCGCCTAACCTTGTAAGAATTGGAATTTCTTTTGACGGAAGGCAGCTCATCATCCAAGATGCCCCTTCACTTCAAAGGTTGATCCTTGATTCTAGTTATTCACCGTCGTAGATAACCATTCTCTCTGCGCCTAAACTGGAGACCTTGGGTGTAATACATGATCTCTGTGCTCATTTCAAGATGGTGTTTGGCTCCACAATTCTTCAGGTACTTTATATTATCATCTACACTTGTAACCATAAGCTGCATTTTAAATTTTTGCGCATAAGTTATATATCATCTTGGAGTACACATTTTGTACTAATATTATGTTCTATGCTCAATGAAGAGTTTATCCATAGATAGCCTATCAATGGTGCTGGATTCCGTTAAGATCTTATATATCCAAATGAATAGTTTTGATCTGAACAAGATTATTGGCTTACTGCAATGCTTTCCATGTATGGAGAACTTGTATATAAAGGTGATAATTCCACGCACATTGGAAGCCCGCATATAGTGTACTGGAATTAACTGCTCACCTGCTGTTTCTTCTACACTCTTTTTTAGACCTTAACTATTTTCAATCTTCATGTCTATTTAGGCAACAGGATGGGGTAAGAAAGTTATAACCAATCGGTGGATTCGTAAGCACCAGGATTTTGTCACTTCTCATGACATTCGATTGAAGACAATAATGCTTGAACGATATGTAGCCAACCATGCAAACACTAGATTTGTCACATTCTTCCTGCTGAATGCGAGGTTACTATTGTCCATCAGGCTTAAGTTTATCAGCAGCATGGTTTTGACGGATGGGTATGTCGAAGAGGAAAAAGGAGTTTTAGGTGGGTAAAAGAGCTTCTGAACATGTCAGGCTTCTATTTACAACATATTGTGGTCATAATCCGGTAAATTTTACGACCCAGGATGTTCATTCTATGGACCTGACCGCTCCATTTTACTGTGACTGCCGAAAACAGTGCTGGAGTTAGATGTTGTTGCCCTTTTCAAACTGGGTTTTGTCTAAACCTGATGAACAATTAACCCTCGTGCTTTTGTACAGTTTGTAAGCTGGAGTTAGATATTCTTGCCCTTTTCAACTCGACTATGACTGTCATATTTTCTTTGAAACAAGGCAAATGGCTTTCCATTCGTTTAATTTAGTGTGAAATATTGTAACAAATCCCAACCAAGGGAAATAACATCACTCTCGCCGGCTACTTGAGCTCACTATGCATTACAGAAGCCAAGTGATTAGCCCCCACCAGCACCCACAAAATTATTTTGAACTAGCACACCAAATGGGCTGTAAATTTTCATAGGAAAGGCTGCATGACCGTGACAGATTTGGATTCTGACATTTGGGACCCACGAGGAAATAGCCTATCCAAGGTGGTGTCGACTTACTAGCTAGTCAACAAACACTTATTTACCAATCGTTGGATTGACATCCAACATCCGTCAGGTATCTTCTATCTCCGCCTTCTTCCTCCAGCCGCCCAAACCAAACCACCTGCCGACTACCGCCTCCTCAGCTCCCATGGTTTCATCGCGCCACGCCTCACCTCACTGCACTCTCCAACGCTGGCTACGCCCTCCCTCTACTCCCCCACACGCCCCGTTATTCTCCCGCGATGTCAGCCCCAACACGCACTCCGCACTCCTAACCACCAACCTCAGACTTCCCTCCGCCGTGGATCGACCAACGCATCTTCCATGGCTCCTGTTCATTCCATCCGAGGCCTCACCATCGTCCTCCGCCTTGGTTCGCTCGCCGTGTGCGGTGCGTCGCCCTCTTGTGTTGTCAACATCTTCAACAACCGAGAGGAACAAGGAGATGACTGTACATGGAGAGGATGACAGTAGGGACCCACCAGTGTCATGGCAGTCCGCAAGCAAGTGCCTCGTTATTACAAGCCCAAAAAAATGGTCCCTCCTAATGGTTGGACATCTGGGGCTCACGCCATTGTCAACGTAGTCAATAAACAACAGAATTACACAACAAGCGGCTGACAACAGGGACCCACCAGGTTGCGCAGCTTGTTATTTACTTTTTAAGGAACAAAGCCATATTTATACTAGTTTTAGCGATGGATCAGGTAACAACGGGCTAAAGTGGGGGGCTATGGCCCGTCTAGCCAGGGTTTTATTTATGTTTACCACATCATGAGCCCAGTTGTGTTTTTTCTTGCTGAAAATCGCTAGCCAGTTGTATTTTTTTAAAATTCCATTGATTTTTATGCGTGGACAATTATTTGGATTTTATATTTATATAATTATTTTTCAAAATAGTTTGAATGTGACTTGATATTTCAGGATTAAAAACAGTTGACCGAACCGAAATATCCAAAATTTCTTATAATTTTTAACCGTGGCCACAATATGGGGTGTAATGCTAACAAAAAGAAGATCGGCTCCAAAAAAATTCTTAAGTATTAGCAAATGGGCTCTAAATTCTTAGAAATAATGGCAGATGGGCTATATGCTATTTTCCGTAGATTTGAAACTGACTTGTGCGCCTACTACAGGTTGATGTGTATGCTTTCCTAAAAAAAGGCTTGACGCACACGCAACGCCGTGTAAACTTAGTCAACACACAAGAGCAAAGGATCGCTGGATGTCCATCCAACGGCCATCGTGCTTCTTCGCCTCTCGCTTCTTCCTACTCTAGCCACTCAAACAAGCGCCAAGGGACTACTCGCTCCATCCTCCCGCGGCACGGCCGCCAGAGGCCTCACCGCCCCCACCATACTCCCATCATTGGCCCAGCCATCCCTCTACTCACCCACACCTCGCTGTTATTCTCCGACGATGGCAGATTTAACCAAGTAAACCTCGCACTCCCCTCCGCGGGAAACAACTCGCCGAGTCTTCCCTGGCTCCGAGTCGTTCCCTTCCTAGGCCTCGCCATCGTGCACCGCCCAGGTGATCTCGTCGCGGCATGGTCAACATGGTCAACGAACGACATCCATCGGAAGTGGACTGTACCTAGAGAGGCTGATAGTTGGGTCCATGACCGCACGCAAGGAAATGCCTCCTTATTACGCGCAAAATAATGATTCATCCACCTGACAGCTGGGACCAATCGTAAGGGCCTCAGATTTCATGAAAAAACGCTCCCATCGACAAGTCGGGCCCACCAGCTATATGCTCACACGCAAGGAAGTGCCTCCTTATTACGCACAAAAAATGAATACCCCCTACTAGCTGGGACCAGTGAACCCTTGTACTCCTCTCTGTGTGGGCTTCCACTTTCGCGTCTTCCCCGGCACCGCGTCGTCCCCTTCCTAGGCCTCGCCGTCGTCTACCGCCCTGGTGCTCTCGGCGCGGCGTGGTCAACGTGGTCAAGGAACAACTTCCATCGGAAGAGTATTGTACGTGGAGAGGCTGACAGTTGGATCCACAGCCGCAGCAAGGAAGTGCCTCCTTATTACACACAAAATAATGATTCCTCCACCGACAAAGAGGACCCAATCGGACGGGCCACCGTGATTTCGCGAAAAAATGTTTCCCCCTAACCGCCGGCACCACCAGCTACATCTTCGCACGCAAGGAAGTGCGCCCATATTACAGTGCAAAATGAGTCGCCCCACGATTGTTGGGACCCACCAGCCTACATCTTTGCAGCAAGGAAGCGCGATGATACCGGGACCCACCTGGCCGAAGTGTACGTAGCATTGTCATTCTGTCACGTAACATGTACGCATACACGATCGGTCTGTCTCGCAGGCCGCAGCCGATGAACCGCGCCGTGTAAGGAAGGGCACGCGTGCCGTAGTAGAGGCGCCGCATGTGGCATGTCATGCGCCCCGTTAATATCGCGGTACACGTATCGCATACAACCAAGGTGCAAGAAAGTAAATCTGACCACGCGTGCGTTATACGAGGCAGGGTCTCGAACGCCTACTCGCGCATACATACGGCCATCGCTCGTGTACATGGCTGGGTCGGAATGGAGAAACTGCACCGTCGTCATGTTCATCGGGAGCCAACCGGCTTGGACGGAACAGCCGATCGAAACGAGGCCTGGAGTACCGTAAAACGGAGGAAACGGCCTTGTGTTCGATCGGCCACGGTCGAAACGGGATCATGTTCATTGGGACGGGTCTGGTGTACCGCAAAACGGAGGAAACGGACTTCTCTTGGACCTCCTACGGTCGAAACAGGTTCCTGTTGATCGGGAGGGGTGTAGCGTACCGCAAAATGGAGGAAACAGACTTGTGTTGGAGCGCCATCAAAACCGGGTCCTGTTCATCGGGAGGGTGTGGCGCATCGCAAAACGGGACTCCACGGGATACCGTTTCATCTCCACCGCCGACCGCCTTCCACGAGCCATCGTTCTTCCACCGCCGACCTCCTCCAGCCTCCACCCACGACCTGCTCATCCACGGCGCCTCCCTCCTACCTCCACCCACCATCGCTCATCCAAACCTCCACTGCTCCTCCACCGGCTACTGTTCAACCAGCCCTCTCCACGGGTTCCTATAAAACCACCCCTCCACGGGCTACTGTTCATCCAGCCCTCCACCCGCTACTGTTCAACCAGCCCTCCACGGGGTCCTATTCATCTAGCCCTCCACGGGGTCCTATTCATCCACCCCCAACCGGCTCAATCGAGGTCCTGTTCAACCAGCGGCAACGGCCTCTACTACCACGGGGTCCTGTTCATCCACCCCCCACTGGGAACTATTCATCCAACCCCGCCAACAACGCTCACTATTCATCAAGAGGCAGCAGGTTCGATCGGCTTCAGTTAGCAGCAGTAGCGAAGAATCACTCGATCACGCTCAGCTTAATGTACCATCAATCGATCGCCGGGTTCAAGAACGGTAGCCCAGCAGCAATACATTTTCGGGTTCGATAGGCGTATGCCTCGCTCGGAGTTCGGATTAGAGGCCAATGCCTCGCACCCACACGCCAGATGTGTACGAGAGAACGTGCATTGCTCGCCCCGACCACCCACCGTGAATCGGAACTCCCGATATTTTCCTCGCCCTCACTTCTACCACGGTTTTTTTCCGTCATGGACGGCCCAAAGAATGTCATGCAACGCCTCTCGGCCCGCCTGTGACGAAAAGCCCATTTTTTGTCATGATTTTTTGTCATAGAAGTAGGAGCCCACCACATCTATGATGATACCGGGTTTTGTCACAATTATCGTCATAGAAGTGTCATAAGCATGACAGAAAAAATTTCTGTTCGACCCAAAATGTCACAGATGTGTCTTTTTTTGTAGTGAAGACAAGACCCTCGCGAGGGCCCTGGCCTCACGAGGCAGACAACACCAAGACCTCCAGAGGCTGAGGAGCAGAGATTTCTATGCAGGTACCCGGCATCCTAGGCTGCGATGACATGAGCCATGACGACTAAGGTCGGGCGGGCGCCAGCGAGCGCAGAGGAAGCAGTTTCCTATTTGGTGCTAAGGAGGCAAGGACAGGCATGGGTTCCCGAGGAATCTCCCAAAGGTTTCCATTCCGGTGCTACGAGACCAAGACCATGAGCTCGGCAGAATGGATCTCATCACCGAGCCAAACGCTGCGTCACGACCAGGAGCTTTGCAAGCGAAGACCACCTTTCGTCAGGATTAGATGTACTACTTGTCCCCTTTCAAATTGGCCATTGTGGAATCCCTTCCCACCTCGGTTTCAAGGGAGGAGGACCAAGGCCACTATAAATATAGGTTATCCACCACCGTAGAGATGGTCCGGATCTGATCCAACCCTTTCCAAATTTCACCACAACGGCCCTTGCAAGGCTATTCATCCATCAGATTCTGCTCAACCTCACTCGTGAGGCCAATCCACCCCAAAGCAGGAGTAGGGTTTTACACCGCAAGGTGGCCCGGACCTGTGTAAACTGCCGTGTTCATCTTCTTCCCCCTCCACGTGAATCCGGCAAGGCTAGGCTGTAGGGCGACGAGCTCGAAGCTTGAGAGGTTCAGATCTTCGCACACGCCCCAGAGTTCGAACCTTCTTGGGTCTACGGAGCCCTGAATCCGACAACAACCATCTGACATCCTCGGTGTTCCTAAGGAGGTAATTGAGAACCACCTTGTCGTCTTCCCTCATGCGTGGCCCATCAAGTAGAATGTGTGGAAGCAATATTTCAAATGGCAACATTTCATTGCCAAAGAAATAAAGAAGTTGGGAGCGGCAGGTTTGGTCAGAGGTGTGCTCCATCCTACGTGGTTGGCTAATCCACTTGTTGTGCGCAAGGCGAACAGCAGGTGGTGGCTTTGCATTGACTATACAGATATCAATAAGGCTTGCCCGAAGGATCCTTTTCCCTTGCCATGCATCAACCACATTGTTGACTCCACTGCCAAATGTGATCTGCTATCATTCCTTGATGCCTATTCTTGGTATCACCAGATTTTCATGTCAAAAGAAGATGAAGAGAAGACCGCATTTATCACTCCATGTGGCACGTACTGCTTCATACGTATGCCTTTTGGATTGAAAAGTGCCGGTTCAACATTCGAAAGAGCAGTCCATATTGGTTTTGAGCCCCAGCTGCACAGAAATATGGAAGCATATATAGATGACATAGTGGTCAAAACTAAGGACAAGACAACACTGATACAAGATTTAGAAGAAACATTTGCTAATCTATGCAAGGTCAATCTGAAGCTCAACCCCGAGAATTGTGTGTTTGCCATTCCATTCGGTAAGCTTCTCGGGTTCTTTGTTTCTCAACGTGAAACTGAAGCTAATCCTGACAAGATCAAGGCGATTGAGCAGATTGAAGCACCAAAGCGCGTCAAGGATGTGCGCCGCCTTGCCGACTGCATTGCTACACTGAGAAGGTTCATTTCCAAGTTTGCTAAGCGTGCCCTATCATTTTTTAAAATCTTGAAAAAGGCGGGTTCAACAAAGTGGACTCCGTAAGCGGAGATAGTGTTGCAAGACTTGAAGAAGTACCTCTCTTCTACGCCAACACTAGTCGCGCCAAGACCGCAAGAGTCGTTGCTACTATACTTGGCTGCAACGAATCAAGTGGTCAGTGATGCACTAGTGGCGGAGAGGGAAGCTAAAGGTGCAGAAGAAATGGATGCAGACCTGTCAAGCGACAAGCTGGAAGCCTGGAATTTTCTCCGGCAAGTCTTGGTGCTGACAAGTCAAGTGCAGAGCAAGCAAGTGGATAAGAACAACAAATTGTGCAGAACAAGAAGTTGGTGCAGCACCTAGTCTATTTCGTTAGCTCCCTTGTTCAAGGATCTCAATCGAGATATTCTGGTGTGCAAAAGTTGCTCTTTGGTCTTCTTATGGCCTCAAGGAAGCTACGCCACTACTTTCAAGCACACGAAATCACTGTCGTCACTATCTTTCCGATGCAGAGGATCTTGAGGAATCCAGATGCAACATGCAGGATTGTTGAGTTAGCATTGGAGTTGTCAAGCTTTGAAAGCACTTCAACAATTTAGAGCAGAGCCTTGGTGGAGTTGATTGCAGAATGGACACCAATGCCAGATGAAGAAATCCCAGAAACCTCTCTCCCCGGCAAGGAAACAATACATGATTGGATTATGTACTTTGACGGGGCCTTTTCGCTGCAAGGCGCCGATGCTAGAGTGCTGCTTACCGCGCCCACCGGAGAGCACCACAAGTAATTCAGATGCATTCCCCATGCATTCCTCGGGGAGAAGGCGACAAACAATAGTGCTGAATATGAAGGATTGCTTGCCGGTCTCAGGATCGCGATAGACCTTGGAATCATAAAGCTCATTGTCAGACGCAACTCGTACTTAGTTGTGAAGCAAGTCAACAAAGATTACTAGAGCCCATTAATGGAAGCATACGTTGATGAAGCGAGGAAATTGGAAGAGCACTTTGACGGATTGCAAACAGACCACATCCCTCGTTCAGAGAACAGCATTGCACATGATTTGTCAAAGCGTGTCGCACTCAAGCTACCTGTGGAACCAGGGACTTTTGTGGTCCACTTGTCTCGGCCATCCATAACACCATCAGTTGGACAGAACAAGAGAAGAAAGTTGAATTCCAGCAAGTATTTTCCTACTATGATCCCAGAATCTGTCGTGAAGGATGTTGCCGGAGACAACGACAAGCTTGCCGGTGATCAGCAAGCGCTGGCAAGAAACAAGTGCTTGCCATCGAGACAAGCACTCCCGCAGCTGAAGAAACGCCTTTAGTCCTTGCTGTCGAGCCACAGGCTCCGGCATGGGCGCAGCAGATTGTCGATTTCCTTCAAACATGAGAACTTCCCAAAGATCAAGAAGAAGCCGAAAGAGTAGCCCGTCAGTCCAGTATGTATCAGTTTGTCGGCAATGACCTATACAGAAAGAGACCAAATGGGGTGAAATTGAAGTGCATTTCTCGGGAAGATAGACAGAATTTGGTGGAGATACATGGGGGACATGTGGCTCGCACATACGATCAACGGCCTTGTCGGCACAGCTTTCCGGCAAGGTTTCTATTGGCCCACTGCCCTCCAGGATGCAACTGAGCTAGTAACCAAGTGTAAAGCATGCTAGTTCCATTCAAAGCAATCACATCAGCAAGCTCAAGCTCTTCAAATGATCCCTCTGTCCTGGCCTTTCTCAGTCTGGGGGCTCAACATACTGGGCCCCTTCCCACGCGCTGTCAGGGCTTTGAGTACTTGTATGTTGCAATCGACAAGTTCACAAAGTGGTCAGAAGTGGAGCCGGTGAGGAAGGTGACAACATAGTCAGCCGTGAAGTTCTTTAAAGGACTAGTTTGTCGTCTTAGAGTTCCCAACAGGGTCATCACCGGCGACGACACACATTTCACTAGTCGTGCCTTCATGTAGTACCTTGACAACCTTAGCAGCAATATCTGTTTTGCATCAATTGCCCACCCAAGGAGCAACAGCCAGGCGGAAAGTGTTGGCGTTCTGGGAACGGGGGTCCCCAGACTTGCACTGCTCATGCTCCACGGCATGGTTTCCACCAAGGGGCCCAGACGCCCATCTTCACCAAAGAAGCACTCAAGACCCTCGCGAGGGGCCAAGCCTCGCGAGGCGGACGACACAAGACCTCCTCAGGAGCGGCCTCACCAGGATGGCTCGCGAGTAGCAGAGAGATCAAGGCAGGGCAAACCTCGCGAGGTTCCAATGAAGCAGGCAATGACGACCGCAACCAGGCGGGGGCCCGCGCATGCAGTGTCCTTGTTTCCTCTTTGGTGCTAAAGGGGCAAGCACAGCGCGCGAGTCCAGAGGCATCGTGCAAAGGCTTCCATATCGGTGCAATGAGGCCAAGACCAGCAGGATTTGCAGGATTTGAGGTCACCGTGGAGCCCAAGACGGCGTCACCACCTGTAGCCTTTGGTAGGCGAAGACCGCTTTGTCGGGATAAGCTGTACTTGTTGTTCCCCTTCAAACTTGGCCGTTGTGGGATCCCTTCCCGCTCAATATTTGGGAAGAGGACCCGGGCCACCACAGAGGGAAGGGGACGAAACCCTTCTCCAGCTCACCAGCACAAGAACACCTCACCTCAGGAGGCTATTCTTCCCCTTGTACTGTTCATCCTTAGCCAAAGAGGCAATCCACCACACCACACTGGAGTAGGGTATTACACCACAGCGGTGGCCCGAACCAGTATAAATCTTGTGTCTCTGTGTTCTTCGGGTTTGGCGAGTTCGTCCGTTAGATCATGGAGTGCGAGAGCTAGGGAGAGGAGAGATCTTCGCGTGCACCCCAGTGTTCGAACCTTGAGGGTTTTGCCGGAACCCGTGATCCGACATTTGGCACGCCAGGTAGGGGTGCATCGGAGCTTCGCTCCCTCGATGGCTTTGCATCCCCAACAGGCTCTCATGGACGGCGCCGCTTCTCCGCCTGGATCGACAGGCTCCCCAAGCAGCCCCATGGGGCTCCGGGCCCTCACCCACGCCTTGAGGCGGGTACAGTGGCCGACCAAGTTCAGGCCGGAGATGTGATACGTCTCCAATGTATCTATAATTTATGAAGTATTCATGCTATTATATTATCTGTTTTGGATGTTTATGGGCTTTATTAAACACTTTTATATTATTTTTGGGACTAAACTATTGACCCAGAGCCCAGTGCTGCCCAGCTTTTTTTCCCTTGTTTCAAGATGTTTCAAGAAAAGGAATATCAAACGAGTCGAAACGAATGAAACCTTCAGAGAAGTTATTTTTGGAAAGAAAGCAACCCAGGAGACTTGAGTCCACGTCAAGAAAGCAACGAGGAAGGCACGAGGCAGGGGGCGCGCCCACCCCCCTAGGTGCGCCCTCCACCCTCGTGGGCCCCTCGTGGCTCCCCTGACGTATTTCTTCCACCTATATACATCCATATACCCTACGAACTTCGTGGAACAGAATAGATCTGGAGTTTCGTCGCTGCAAGCCTCTATAGCCACCAAAACCAATTCCAAGACCCCGAGGGGGAATCCTCACCGGTGGCCATCTTCATCATCCCGCGCTCTCCATGAGGAGGAGGGAGTAGTTCACCCGGGCTGAGGGTATGTACCAAATGACTATGTGTTTGATCTCTCTCTCTCTCTCTCTCTCTCTCTCTCTCTCTCTCTCGTGTTCAATATTTGGCACGATCTTGATGGATCGCGAGATTTGCTATTACAGTTGGATCTTATGTTGCTTCTCCCCCTCTACTCTGTTGTAATGGATTGAGTTTCCCCTTTGAAGTAATCTTATCGGATTGAGTCTTTCATGATTTGAGAACACTTGATGTATGTCTTGCCGTGCGTATCTTTGGTGACAATGGGATATCACGTGATTCACTTGATGTATGTTTTGGTGATCAACTTGTGGGTTCCACCCATGAACCTATGCATAGGGGTTGGCACACGTTTCGCCTTGATTCTCCAAAAGAGGAACTTTGGGGCACTCTTTGAGGTTCTTTGTGTTGGTTGAATAGATGAATCTGAGATTGTGTGATGCATATCATATAATCATACCCACGGATACTTGAGGTGACATTGGAGTATCTAGGTGACATTAGGGCTTTGGTTGATTTGTGTCAAGGTGTTATTCTACTACAAACTCTAGGGCTGTTTGTGACACTTATAGGAATAGCCCAACGGATTGATTGGAAAGAATAACTTTGAGGTGGTTTCGTACCCTACCATATTCTCTTCGTTTGTTCTCCGCTATTAGTGACTTTGGAGTGACTCTTTGTTGCATGTTGAGGGATAGTTATGTGTTCCAATTATGTTATTATTGTTGAGAGAACTTGCACTAGTGAAAGTATGATCCCTAGGACTTGTTTCCTAGCATTCCAATACCGTTTACGCTCACTTTTATCATTAGTTACCTTGCTGTTTTTATATTTCCAGATTACAAAAACTTATATCTATCATCCATATTGCACTTGTATCACCATCTCTTCGCCGAACTAGTGCACCTATAAAATTTACCATTGTATTGGGTGTGTTGGGGACACAAGAGACTCTTTGTTATTTGGTTGCAGGGTTGTTTGAGAGATACCATCTTCATCCTACGCCTCCCACGGATTGATAAACCTTGTCCTACAAACCTCTGCACTTGGAGGCCCAACAACGTCTACAAGAAGAAGGTTGCATAGTAGACATCAAGCTCTTTTTCTCGCTACTGCTGTCAGGGAGGTTTGTGCTTGAAGGTATATCTTTAGATCTTGCAATCGAATCTTTTAGTTTCTTGTTTTATCACTAGTTTAGTCTATAAAAGAAAACTACAAAAAAATGGAATTGAGTTTGCCTCATACGCTTCATCTTTTTAATATCTTTCGTGAGTATGATGGAAAAGAAAATTGTGCCAAGGTGTTAGAAGAAGAATGCATTAAAATGTTTGGCACTAAATCTTTGAACGATGAGCATGATTGCAATGTTGTTAGTATGAACTCCTTGAATATCCATAGTACTAATGATGATTGCACTAGTTATGATGAAAATGGCTCCTATAAACATGTCAATTTTTGTGGAGTGCATTGGGTTTGCAAGTACACACCAAATAGGGAAGATAGATATTGCAAGAGGAATAAGCATTTAGAAACTAAATTGTTGCAAGAAAGTCTTGATGTTTGCGCTGTAAAATTCAATATTTTTCGCGATCCTTGTGAACTTTGCAATGAACATGGTCACTTAAATCTCCAATGCAAATTGTTTCATGACCAAATCGTGTCCAAAAATTGTGATAATTTGATTACCCTTGAGCATCACAAAGAGCTTAGACTTCTTTTGGGTATGAGGAAATGAAACGTATAGCTGAGGGTATTCCAAAGTTTAATCTTGATAGATTTCTTGATTTTGATCTAGAGAAGATTTATATGTACTATGCGGTGAATTGCATTGAAAATCCTTATATTGCCAATTACATAAAGAAAAGAAAACAAATAGAAGATGAAGAGAGTACTAATGAAAGGTAAGAGACTTCCCAATATCCTCCTATTATTTCTTATGATGAATCAGGTAACGAGGAGGAGCCTTCTATTCAACCAATTTCATTAATAAGGGGCTCCAAAAGAGGATTGAACCCACACATGATGTGGTGAAGAAGAAGAAAAGAAAAGGAAGAGAGGTAAAAAGATATCTCTTCCAAATAATGTTGCTCCTATTATTGTTGTGCCTCATGAAAATGAATCAAAAATAATTGTGGAAGATGATGCACTCGATGTTGATCTCGTTATGGGTCTTGCTTGTTGTGATGATGATGCTTGGGAAGATAATGATAGTTCTTATGAGCTTGAAAATCTTTTGGCACTTGCTTGGAATATGACAATTGCTATACTATTGGTGCTATCCATACTATTAATGATGAGAGTGATTATGCTTATGATATGAAAAGGCCCAAGCTTGGGGATGCTATGTTTGATGAAGATGATGTTTTTGAGAATATATTTGCTGCAATTAATGTTGGTCCCAAGCTTGGGGATGCTATGTTTAATGAAGATGATATTTTTAGTCTCCCAAGTTTTGATATGCAAATTTGTTATGATGATAGCATGCCTCCTACTTATGATGATTATATTTATGAAGTGGGTTTGGAAGAGTGTCAACTTTAGGATGTAATGATCCCACTATTTTGTAGGATGTTGAATCTTATAATATTTATGAAAGTGGATTTGGAGAGGTCATGACTTTATTTAGTGATGTATCCACTATTTCTAAGAGGTTTCAATCGATTATGATGAGAACAAAGTTGCTACATATGATGATTATTGTGACAAAACTTATGCTATAAAGAGTAGTGATGATTATATTTATAAAACTTGTCATGATTATGATTACCCTTTTTCTGAACATTACTCTTTTAATGTGGAAACAATTTATAGTATTCAAGTCTCTTATGATACTCCCACTATTCCGAATGAGAAGAACTTTGCTTATGTGGAGAGTAGTAAAATTTCTATGCATGTAGATCATGAAAAGAATGCTTTAGGTGCTGGTTATATTGTTGAATTCATTTATGATGCTACTGAAAATTACTATGGGGGAGGAATTTATGCTTTTAGGAATTGCAATAATACCAAGTCTCCTCTCTATGTGCTTAAAGTTTTGAAGTCATGCTTGTTTTGCCTTCCTATGCTAGTTGATTATTGTTCCCATAAGTTGTTTGCTCACAAAATCCCTATGCATAGGAAGTGGGTTAGACTTAAATGTGCTAGTCATATTTTTCATAATGCTCTCTTTATGTTTTGATTCTTATCTTTTATGTGAGCATCATTGAAATCATCATGCCTAGCTAGGGGCGTTAAATGATAGTGCTTGTTGGGAGGCAACCCAATTTTATTTTAGTTTCTTGTTTTTGGTTCTATTTAGGAATAAATAAATCATCTAGCTTCTGTTTAGATGTGGTTTTATGTTTTACTTAGTGTTTGTGCCAAGTAGAACCTTTGGGAAGACTTGGGTGAAGTCTTTATGATCATGTCAGAAAAAAATGTAAACTTTAGCGCTCACGAAATTAGCTTCAACATTTTACTGGAGAGTGATATTTAGTTGATTCTTTTTGAATATGATACTAGACAAATTCCTCAGGTCCACCAATTTATTTTAGAATTTTTGGAGTTCCAGAAGTTTGCGTTAGTTCTAGATTACTACAGATCGCTCTGCTTTTGATGTATTCTGTTTTCTATGTGTTGTTTGCTTATTTTGATGAATCTATGGCTAGTAAAATAGTTTATAACCCATAGAGAAGTTGGAATACAGTAGGTTTAACACCAATATAAATAAAGAATGAGTTCATTACAGTACCTAAGTGGTGATTTATTTTCTTATACTAACGGAGCTCACGAGTTTTCTGTTAAGTTTTGTGTTGTGAACTTTTCAAGTTTTGGGTAAAGATTCGATGGACTATGGAATAAGGACAACCAAGAGCCTAAGCTTGGGGATGCCCCGGATGGCATCCCCTCTTTCGTCTTCGTTCATCGGTAACTTTACTTGGAGCTATATTTTTATTCACCACATGATACGTGTTTTGCTTGGAGCGTCATTTTATTTTCTTTAGCTTTGCTTGCCGTTTGAATAATATCACAAGATCTGAAATTCTTAAATGAGAGAGAGTCTTCACATAGCTACATAATTATTTAACTACTCATTGATCTTCACTTATATCTTTTTGGAGTAGTTTTTCATTTACTCGTGTGCCTCACTTATATCCTATGAGTAAATGGTTGAATGATTTGAATGTCATAGATCTGAAATTATATAAGTTTCATATGCTTATCCCATGGGGAGTAATGACTTTAAATATAAGAAGTAGAGGTGGTAAATTTATTGAAGGTTAGAAAACATTGTATTGGTCACTTGAACAATTCATGAAAGAATATTGAAGGAAGAGAGATTTCATATATAGATATACTATCTTGGACATCTTCTATGATTGTGATCCCCATTAATTATTTTCAAACCTGAGCAAATTAGTTGAAGTTGGACAAGGAAGACAACATAATGAGTTATGGTTGGGTATATTTGTATAGAAGTTATATTGTTATGGCTCCTCTAACATGTGGTGCTTGCTATTTAGAATCCTTTGCTAGCCAAAATATCTGTACTAAGCGGGAATACTGCTTGTGCATCCAAACTCCTTGAACCAAGTTTCTTCCATGAGTGTCCACCATATCTACATATATGCGGTATTTACCTACCATTCCAAGTAAATTTGCATGTGCCAAACTCTAAACCTTCAAATAATAATCTGTTTTGTATGCCCGAATCGCTCATGTAGCGACTACGGGTTAGCAGTATCTTCCATGCTAGGTGGGTTATTCTCACGATGAGTGGACTCCACTCATCATTCACTAGAAAATGGCTCAGAATCGATGCCCAGTCCCATGATCAAAAGATCGAAATCAAATCAAAAATAATTACAAACAAAACTCCCCCAGGTTTGATGGTAGTTGGAGGCACCCGTTGTTTTGGGCAAGCCATGGATTGATGATTGTTGGTGGAGGGGTTTCTGTTTGGGAACCGCCTATAATGTATGTAGTATGGAAGATATTGGGAACTCTTGGTCGTTATGTTGACAATGAAAGCATACCTCTCAAAATTATTTTCATCTCTATTTTTGCTTGAGCCTCGGCACCTCTGCAAGAATCCCTCGCCTTCCCTACTGAAGGGCCTATCTTTTACATTTATGCAAGAGTCAGTAGTATTCCTTCTCATTCCAACCTACTCTTTAGTTGGCAAGCATCATGTGATGGAAAGATCTAAGCATATATGGACATTCAAATATATTTGAGCATTAATTATTGTTGTTGACATTACCCTTGAGGTAAAAGGTTGGGAGGCGAAACATTAAGCCCCTATCTTTCTCTGTGTTTGATGAATGCTATTTGTTCTAAAAATATGCTTTGAGTGGTAGCATCATGGAAGACTAAATGATAGTTGAGTATGTGAAGTTTGCTGAATCAAAGCTCTGACATAGACGCTTCCTGAAAATAAGATGAATTGTAATTGTTTGATGACTAATAACACAGTTTGTTAGTTTTCAAGAAAGTGTATGTTCTATACTTTAACATGTGAATAGTTTGTTACTTGATCATGAAGAGTTTTATGAGTTGAACTACTGCTATGACATATAATGATGCTAGAAAAGGTGATTGAAATTATCATTGATCAAACTTATGCACCTGCTAGCATTCACACTTCATAAATTATTTCTTTTATCATTTACCTACTACATGAATGAGCAGGAATTAAGCTTAGATGCCGATACGTCTCCAACGTATCTATAATTTATGAAGTATTCATGCTATTATATTATCTGTTTTGGATGTTTATGGGCTTTATTAAACACTTTTATATTATTTTCGGACTAACCTATTGACCCAAAGGCTCAAAGTGCCGTTCCTGTTTTTCCTTGTTTGATGTTTCAAGAAAAGGAATATCAAACGGAGTCGAAATGTAATGAAACCTTCTGGAGAAGTTATTTTTGGAAAGAAAGCAACCCGGGAGACTTGGAGTCCACGTCAAGAAAGCAATGAGGAAGGCACGAGGCAGGGGGTGCTCCCACCCCCCTGGGCGCGCCCTCCACCCTCGTGGGCCCCTCATGGCTCCCCTGACATATTTCTTCCGCCTATATATATCCATATACCCTAAAAACTTCGGGGAACAGAATAGATCTGGAGTTCCGCTGCCGCAAGCCTCTGTAGCCACCAAAAACAAATCGGGACCCTGTTAAAGACCACGCCGGAGGAGAATCCCTCACCGGTGGCCATCTTCATCATCCCGGCGCTCTCCATGGCGAGGAGGGAGTAGTTTCACCCTCGGGGCTGAGGGTATGTACCAGTAGCTATGTGTTTGATATCTCTCTCTCTCTCTCTCGTGTTCTTGATTTGGCACGATCTTGATGTATCACGAGCTTTGCTATTATACTTGGATCTTATGTTGCTTCCCCCCCCCCCCCCTCTACTATCTTGTAATGGATTGAGTTTTCCCTTTGAAGTAATCTTATCGGGTTGAGTCTTTCATGATTTGAGAACACTTGATGTATGTCTTGCGATGCGTATCTGTGGTGACAATGGGATATCACGTGATTCACTTGATGTATGTTTTGGTGATCAACTTATGGGTTCCGCCCATGAACCTATGCATAGGGGTTGGCACACGTTTTCGTCTTGATTCTCCGGTAGAAACTTTGGGCACTCTTTGAGGTTCTTTGTGTTGGTTGAATAGATGAATCTAAGATTGTGTGATGCATATCGTATAATCATACCCACGGATACTTGAGGTGACATTGGAGTATCTAGGTGACATTAGGTTTTGGTTGATTTGTGTCTTAAGGAGTTATTCTAGTACGTAACTCTAGGGCTGTTTGTGACACTTATAGGAATAGCCCAACGGATTGATTGGAAAGAATAATTTTGAGGTGGTTTCGCATCTAACCATAATCTCTTCGCTTGTTCTCCGCTATTAGTGACTTTGGAGTGACTCTTTGTTGCATGTTGAGGGATAGTTATGTGATCCAATTATGTTATTATTGTTGAGAGAACTTGCACTAGTGAAAGTATGAACCCTAGGCCTTGTTTCCCAAAGATTGCAATACCGTTTACGCTCACTTTTATCATTAGTTACCTTGCTGTTTTTATATTTTCAGATTACAAAACCTATATCTATCATCCATATTGCACTTGTATCACCATCTCTTCATTAACTAGTGCACCTATACAATTTACCATTGTATTGGGTGTGTTGGGGACACAAGAGACTCTTTGTTATTTGGTTGCAGGGTTGTTTGAGAGATACCATCTTCATCCCTCGCCTCCCACGGATTGATAAACCTTGTCCTACAAACCTCTCGCACTTGGAGGCCCAACAACGCCTACAAGAAGAAGGTTGCATAGTAGACATCAATCTCTTTTTAAGGCCATTTGTTGCCGGGGAGGTTAGTGCTTGAAGGTATATCTTTAGATCTTGCAATCAAATCTTTAGTTTCTTGTTTTATCACTAGTTTAGTCTATAAAGAAAACTACAAAAATGGAATTGAGTTTGCCTCATACGCCTCATCTTTTTAATATCTTTCGTGAGTACGATGGAAAAGAAAATTGTGCCAAGGTGTTAGAAGAAGAATGCATTAAAATGTTTGGCACTAAATCTTTTAACGATGAGCATGATTGCAGCGTGGCCGTCACCAAGACCCTCCTCGACGGCGGCGCCGGCCTCAACGTGCTCCCTGTGGAGGCTTTTAGCCTCCTCCACGTACCGCTCAAGCGGCTCCACCCCAGCAAGCCCTTCTCTGGGGTCGGCGGCGGCTCCGCCCACCCCCTGGGGCAGATCCATCTTCCATTAACCTTTGGCATGCACGACAACTACCGCACCGAGCTAATCGACTTCGACATCGCCCGCATCGACCTCCCATACAACGCCATCCTCGGGTACCCGGTGCTGGCTCAGTTCATGGCAGCTACTCATCCTGCCTACAACCTCATGAAGATGCCGGGGAGCAAGGGTGTCCTCACTGTGGCCGGGGAGACCAAGGAAGCCTTGGCGGCCCTCAAACTCGCTTTCAAGACCATTGCATCAGCTTTCCTGGCCGGCAAGGCTGAACCGGAATCAAGGGGGCTGCGCCGACCAAGAAGAAACAACTGTTCACTCAAGGCCAAGCCTAGACGAAGCAAATACTGGTCGACGAGGACGGGGCCTCCGGCGCCACCTTTACCATAGGCGCCGACCTCGCCCCAGATCAAGAAAAGGCGCTGGTGGACTTCCTGAGGGCAAACAAGGAACTGTTCGCCTGGGAGCCCAAGCAGCTAGTTGGGGTCCCGAGAGGAGTAATTGAGCACCATCTGAAGGTGTGCCCCAACATGCGCCCTGTAAAGCAGAGAGCACGGCGGCAGTCCACGGAGAACCAGGCCTTCATTGTCCAGGAAACCCGCAAGCTGGAGGCAGCGGTTGTCATTCGCGAGGTTCGGTACCCAGAATGGCTGGCGAACCCTGTCGTCGTGCCAAAGAAAGGAGGCAAGGAGCATATGTGCGTCGACTTCACCAACCTCAACAAGGCCCGCTATCCGTACCTGCTTCCTGCCACAGACGGACCAGATTGTTGACTCCACTATGGAGTGCGACCTGCTTTGCTTCCTGGATGCGTTCTCAGGGTATCACCAGATCAAGATGGCAGTGGAAGACGTGGAGAAGACGGCCTTCCTGACCCCGGGCGGGGTGTACTGCTACACTTGTATGTCGTTTGGACTGCGCAACGCAGGAGCAACCTTCTAGCGGCTGATGCACATCGCCTTGGGGAGGCAGCTCCGGAGAAACACTGAGGCTTATGTCGACGACATCGTGGTGAAGTCTTGGGAGGCGAGAACTTTGATTCAAGACCTGGAGGAGACCTTCGCAAGCCTACGCCAGGTGGACTTACGGCTAAACCCAGAAAAGTGATTGTTTGGTGTCCCCTCAGGCAAGCTGTTGGGTTTCCTCGTATCACGACGAGGGATCGAGGCCAACCCGAAGAAGATCAAGGCAATTGAAGACATGAGCCCACTGCAAACCCTGAGGGAGATGCAGAAGGTAGCCAGCTGCGTGACCTCGCTGGGGAGCTTCATCTCAATGTTGGGAGAGCGCGCCCTGCCGTTCTTCAAGCTGATGAAGAAAAAAGGCCCATTCGAATGGACCCCTGAGGCCGACCTGGCATTTCAAGACCTCAAGAGATACCTGACCAGCCCGCCGGTGATGGTAGCACCTCGCCCTCTCGAGCCTTTGGTGCTCTACTTGTCTGCCACACCCCACTCTGCCAACGCAATGCTGGTGGCCATCAGAGAGGAGCGTCAAGTCAAGGGCCACCCAAGTGGAGCCACCGAGCCAAGTAAGGTCGCGCAACACCAAGGCGACGCTCCTGAGACAGTGGTTGCTCCGGCAGATTGTCAAGCTCCTGAAGCTGGAGATCCGCGAGAAACACCTCAGTCTCCCGAGGCCGAAGACTCCACCCACTCCCCCGCCCTCGTTGAGTACCCGGTATACTTCGTCAGCACCGTGCTACGAGATGCGAGAACGCGATACCCCATGCCTTAGAAGCTCTTGCTCGCGCTCCTGGTGGCCTCGCGCAAGCGGCGCCACTACTTCCAGGGGCACCCCATCAAAGTTGTCTCGGCTTTCCCACTGGAGAGGGTGCTCAGGAGTCCCAACGCTGCTGGATGAGTTGCTGAATGGAACGTCGAGCTGCAAGCATTTGACTTGGAGTTCAGCACGACCAAGGTCATCAAGGGGGCTGCGCTCGTAGATTTTGTGGCAGAATGGACCGACACCCCGGAGACCGACGCAGGCGAGAGAAAATCCCTCTCACCAGGGAGTGAAGCGCTGGATGGCTGGGTCATGTAAATCGACGGTGCGTTCTCACGCCAGGGCGCGGAGGCTGGAGCAGTGCTTATTTCGCCCACCTAGGACAAGCTCTACTACTGTTGTGCAGCCTGCTCCAAAGGGTGAGAAGGTCTCCTACAACATTGCTGAGTACGAGGGGTTGATCGCTGGCATCAAGGCAGCGGTGGCCTTAGGAGTGAAGCGCCTCACCATCAAGGGGGACTCTCAGCTCCTCGTCAACTTCTCCAACAAGGTGTACTGTAACACCCCAAAAAAAATTTAACATGATTTATTAATTAAAATTTTGCCATGGTAAATTAAATTTTTATTGTCTGGATTTTTCTTTGGATTCGTAACCACTCTTTTCTCGAATTGTGGAATTTTCCTCCAAGTGGAAACTTTTCAAAAACATTGTTGGACTTGCATATCTTCCCAAGATCTTTTTCTTTTTATCGGTGGAATATTATTTCTATAAATTATTTCTTTCTCGAGCTTTATTCCTTTAAAATGATTTTCATTAGTTTTAGAGATCTATTTGCACTACAACCATTTGATAAATGCATTGAAAATTTTCACCAAAAATTGGGGATGTCATGTGAAGTTCCTAAATCACTTTTATACAAAAATATCTTTTAGTCATTGGAGATTTTGAGCCCTACCTCAAGTTTTCAAAACTGGTCCAGTTTGTAATTTTGCACTACAACCTATTTAAATATTTCCTTAGAAACTTTTCCAAATGTTTGGAGATGTCAGTAGATGCATATAATTCAACTTTATGCAAAAACCCACTGGTGTTCTTTGAAAAATTTGAGCAAATCATCCTCATCTTCATTCCGGTCCAAATTTTGGTGATTTGTATTGCAACCATATTTTTTCTTGCTCTTGTGGCCTTAAGTTTTTTCGTGCTTGTAGTACACTCTACCAAACCCTTAAGTCCAGGAGATTGGACCCATTGGAACATTTTTTGTCCATGCAATAATAGCCTTTAGTTTCTGCCCAGATTTGGTTTTCTCAAAAACGTGCACTAACAAGTTTCTGGTTTTGCCCAACTAACCTTGCCACCCTCTTTATCATCCAAAGAGACTATGATCTGGAGTTTTTGGCCACCCCAAGAGATGCCTAGATGACCATAGCCTTCTGTCGAACACCTTGAGTGCATGAACAGAAATGGCATGAACACTAGTTTGCATTTTGAACCTGCTTGCTTTGCCAAACCAGCATGTCCACTAAGCCCCTAGATAACTCTAACCTAGACCTGTTAATCCCCAGGTCCACCCAAGCCTCTGGCATGCCTTGGCATTTTGCCGAGCAGCTTGGCGTCTCGTGCTCTGGCGCGGGCGCTGCGTTTTGCGTAAGCGCACCCGAGCCGCCGCGTTCGCTCACCCCGCGCCCCTGACCTTTTCTCGCCCGCAGGTCTACGCCTCGTCCTCACCCACTCGCCAGAACCGCTAAGCCACCTGGCGCCCTACAACCCTTGGCCGTCGAGCCCTTGGCGGCACGCCGACAGGCCACTGCCATGGACGGCGCCGCCCGAGCCACC
The DNA here is from genome assembly GCA_021605145.1 of Aegilops bicornis. NCBI lineage: Eukaryota > Viridiplantae > Streptophyta > Magnoliopsida > Poales > Poaceae > Aegilops > Aegilops bicornis. The sequence goes on from JAHIAL010000104.1 coordinate 149,173, forward strand.
CTCGCCCGCCAGCTGCCCCTGGAACAGCCCGAGCTCATCCATTCGCTCTGCCAAACCCCGCCAGCCATCGCCACGTGCCCCTGGCTACAGAACGGCGGTTCATCGGCGTTCTTATCCACGGCCGTGGGAACAAACCTCGACCGCCTATAAAAGGAGCCCCCGAGCTCATCCAGACCCTCAGGCGACCTCAAGCCATTCCACTAAAGCCCCCACAACCAGCAATCGGTGGAGGGAGGCTTGCTTCCTCGTCTCCGATCAGTTCGGCCGCCGCCACGCTCCGGTGCCGTTCGTCGCAAGCAGAGCCTCCCCAGCCCACCCAGTGCCACCATCCTTTTCCCCTCGATCCTGCGGAGCCACCCCACCTCTCAAACACGACCGGGAACCACCGTAGCTCGAAGCCCCAATTGTTCCCGAAGTTGCCATCCGCCGCGGAGTTCGCCGGAGCCCCGCCTCCGCTCCACCAGCCTTTCGACCACCGGGAGGACCACCCTGGACCAGCGGATCCATCCCTGCCCTTGGAACCCCGCGGGGAGCCACCGTTCATCGACGGCAATCGCCGGAGCCCCGCCTCCGCTCGGACAGAGGAGGAAGGAGGCGCGGGTGACTGGTCAAACCTGACCAGTGGGCCCAATGGACCCACTGTCAGTGACCGAGCACCGCCGAAGCGTGTTTTAAGTGGAGGCGTATCCCTCCAAATACGTCTTCGCTAGAGGAAAGCTTAAGCTCCCCGAAACGTTTTCTTTTTCTGGTTTTATTAAAAACAGAATTTTGACTAAACTTTGACTGGCTATAACTTTTTAAATATAAGTCCAATTGACTTGATTCTTTTTCTGTTGTTTCTCAAATTCTGTCTAGTTTATTTTCATATTTATTTGAAAATTTTCCAAACAACTTTTTTGTACTGTTTTGAAACTATGTGTTAATAGAAGAAGGCAAGTTTCAAAAAGTGCACCCCATTTGCATACTTTTGAAGGTAAGCATTCTGAACCCTGGCATAATATTTTTGTGTGTTGTTTGATACTGTTACAACACCACCTTGACATGGAGCATTCGTTATTTTATGTGATGATATGATCATATGCATGAGTGCATAATGAAGATTCTTTGTTGTTGGAAATGTATATGCTTGTGATAGTAGCCATCCTCAGTATGCCTTTCATGCCTACCGGAAGGAAGCCGGAAAGTCTCTGTCTTGGGTAGACACGAGCTTGTCTTTAGTTCCTCGTCGAGACGGTTGTGTCCGTCTGACAAAGATGATGAGGTATGATGAGTGGTGATTCTGTCTAATGGTTGAAATATATTTGTTGTGCCAATCATGCAGGGAATACTTAAACCTCCTGAGTCGACCATAGATCGAGTCTTGTTCCAGTAACCCCATACTTGTTTCAGATTACCACTTGTCCCCGCAAGGTAGGGCAGTCGATAAGTTGTCAACCCCTTTCTTGGCACACACCGTACAGAGAGGCCATGGTGGAAGATACCGGCTGCATCCGGTAGGCATGCCACTTGGTTCGAGGGCATGGGTGTTTCTGGTTGGGACCGAGAGGGGGGCACCCCTTAGTAGCGCATGGTATAAATTTGATCCCATGCTAATCGAGGTTGTAGCCTCCCCACTTAGAGTTTTGCTTAACAGGTGTCGTGGGTGATTCCGGACCTTTGGTAAGTTAAGTGTGTCTTGAATCTGGTGTGTTTTCAATTAAAAGACCGTAGACGGAATTAGTCCCGATGGACTAAAGAAATCCGTTACTCGTGGGTAAAGAGTACACCCTCTGTAAATATTATATCTATTCAAATAGCCGTGTCCATGGTTAAGGACTACAGTCTGGGATGGGTCAAGTGTCGGTCCTAGTGTCGATCTTCGGAGCAAAAACTGCTAAACCAGAACATTGATTATGACCTGTGACATATGATGATTATGATTATTATTATTATTGTGGACTAAGCATTTGTGTTATTTGGATTATTGAGTATCCCTGGGACGGTTCTACCTCCTGGATATTCACTGTGATTATTCTTATATAAACCCATTATGTGGTGTCGCTCGTATCGCCTGAATCGTGGAATGCTTGTTATTTCAATTACTTATAAGCCCTTTATGTGGTGTCGCTCAGACGCCCGACTGTGGCATGCTTGTTATTTCAATTACATATAAGCCCTTTATGTGGTGTCGCACAAACGCCCGACTGTGGCATACTTGTTATATCTTTTATATATAAGCCCTTTATGCGGTGTCACTCAGACGCCCGACCGAGGCATGCTTTATATTATTATCCTTTCGAGGCATCGCTTCAGACACCCGATCGGTGCATTTTATTTCTATTCTCGGGTTGTTTATTCATGTTCTATATGAATAACTTGCTTGCGTGCATCATAAATTTTATTTCGTGACTGACGTAGTGATCATGGCATATTTCAGAGCATGATTATCATTTGTTATATTATACCCGTGTTTATAATGTTTGCGAGTACATTCAAAGTACTCACTGGTTTGTCCCTGGCTATTGTCTTGGCCAGATTTCTTGCGTAGGAGAGGAGCCTTGCGATGACAACCCCGGAACCTACATAATGGTGATAGCAGCCTCGTGAAGATAGGAGTCATCCTGGTCAGCTGTTCCTGTGGGAAATGGTGTCCCATAGACGCCGACGAACCATAAACCGCTTCCGCCATCAACCACTGGAAACCACTTGTTGTACTCATAGGCCAGAATGGTTTTGTACTACATATTATGTACTTTGCTTGGAATTTCTATATCAAGTTGGTGCCTCATCAGCTAACAGTAATCCTGGGGCTGGTGAGCACAAGGACCATTTTCTGGGAAATATTATCCCGAAAATCTTGTGTCGACAACCTTGAGTATCGTGAGCAGTCGACCATTGGCTAATCCTATCTTAGCCAAAGTTGATAAACCTAGGTTAACCAACCCACCAGACCTTAACCTAACCTCGGCCAAGCTTCTCATGTAAGATAGCCACACAGTAACCCCGACACCTTTTGGCAGTCGGTGCCCAACCTATCAGCCTAGCCTGTCGATCACGCGCCAGTGACCGACACCTAGATTGTATCTTTTGCAAGCGTGCAAAAGAAGACTCCGTCCCCTTTTTCTATAAAAAGGGCACGCTAGCCTCAACCCAGCACAACACAGCCTCTACCCCAAACTGAGCTATAATGCCTGGCCCCTTTGTTCACAATGAGACCACAGCAACCAACCTTGGAGATTTTGTGACCGTGCTAGCAAACCTCACCCATCGTGCCTTTGCATTAGAGGAGCCCCCAGAGTATGTTGTGTACCAAGGGCTCATGAGCGGTGAGAGCCGTCAATTCTGGGCCACTGTGCACGTCTATGGTAGGGGTCTATCTCCAGACCGCCCCTACAGGTTCACCGGAAGGACAACTTCCTTTGAGCCACAAGCCATCCAATTAGCTGCTCGAGAGGCTATAGTTCAACTCCGGCACTTGTCGCCCGAGTTAAGCGTCAGCTCGTTCTACTACTACCCAGCCGTAGCCGGGTATGGTAGGACACCCCTGTGTTACCAACGGTGATCACGAGACGGATCCTGCATTGTTGCATCTCGGTGCGCTATGTAAGTGCACTAGAGGAACTGCTCGATCAAATCACCCTTGATCTGATCGCGGCCCATGGAGAACTGGTTCGCCGAGCCCTAAGAGAGGCGAAAATGAGCCCGACGCCGACAACCCGGTCGTGCTATTCGGACAACCGATCGAGTCCTTGAGGTCTGCCCGACCATCGATCAAAATACTTTGGTGTCCCCGTAAGTGCTTCACGCCTTTTGGGAACACGCTCCAATCTGGATTGTGGCCAACAAACCCCACGATGGTCATCATCGCTACCCCGACCTGCAGCTCCTCAACCCCTCCGGCTAACCCCGACGGTGAAACCCGGAGAAGCCTCGGCGATCCACAAGGCACGCCCGCTTAGATATAAACGAGGTAGACTATGTCACTCGAGTAGTACCAAGTCTTAGTATGTCCACGCCCTGTAATTGTGTGATCTTGTATCACCATAGTTAAATGCTGTCTGTTTGTGCGCTCCTATTTTTTTATAGTAGCCATGCATAAGTATGTTGGTGCACGGTTGCATTTTTTTTTATTCCGGGCGTAGCTACCAAAAACCACCCCGACGGCACCCACAGTAATACGTCACTTTTGTGAGATATGTGTATCTGTGACTTTGACCCCGACCCCATAGAGCAGAACCAACAAACTAGTTGCCCCTCACCGCGATAAATAACCCAGCCCCAATTCTATATAAAAGTCCACCTCGTGACCTTGCCAAGTACCCCTCACCTTGTGCACAACACTCACAGCTATTCCTTTGCCATGCCGAGCCCTAGTATTTATCTGAGAACCCCAGATGCCACCCCAGGTAGTTTTGTTAAAATATTGTGGGACTTTACCCACAGTACCATGAGTGCTATCCATCCACCCCAGTACGAGTTGCTCAAATCAAGGATCACCCCATCCACCTCGAAATATTGGGCAGTAGTGCACATCCCTCCCACATACCCAAACCAAGACCCAACGGAAGTCTCCTTCGTGGGGAAATCTATGCCGACTCCGCAAATGGCTGTAGAAGTTGCTGCGTCTGACGCTTGTTTCGCCTTCGATTCGCGGTACCCTATGCCAGCTAACGAGGGTATTATTACTTTCCGAGTCGTGCAAAGACACCGGAGAAGTAGCATCTTTTCGGTGGATCGAATTGAGAGAGACCCAAGCTGGCCAACCTTGCCCAAGATGTCATCGCGCAAGAAGCGTTTGACCCAATAGTAATGGGTTATCTCCGAGCCTCGCTGATTTAAATCCTCGAGATCGCCATCGGCGGAACCAATCGAGGCGACCGGAGACGTACGCAGTCACCGACTAGTCAACCCGCTTCCCCCGATAGAAGAGGACTGTGCCCCAGTACCAGAGACGTTTTCTCAGGACCCTGTCTATTTGTCGTTTTCGTTGTAGACGTCACCACTATGTTTATTGTCCCAGCATTTATTTATGTGTTGCAACTTATGCGTTGTACCCTAAGTTTGTGCTATGAGTAAACTTTCGGTTTCAGCTAATGGGAGTATTATTTTTAAAACAACTCCTAGCAAATCTCGAGGACGCGATTTTTTTTCTTAAGGGGGGTAGTGTTGTAACACCCCAAAAAAAATTTAACCATGATTTATTAATTAAAATTTTGCCATGGTAAATTAAATTTTTATTGTCTGGATTTTTCTTTGGATTAAGAACCACTCTTTTCTTCTGAATTGTGGAATTTTCCCTCCAAGTGGAAACTTTTCAAAAACATTGTTGGACTTGCATATCTTCCCAAGATCTTTTCTTTTTATCAGTGTAATATTATTTCTATAAATTATTTCTTTCTGAGCTTTATTCCTTTAAAATGATTTTTCATTAGTTTTAGAGCTCTATTTGCACTACAACCATTTGATAAATGCATTGAAAATTTTCACCAAAAATTGGGGATGTCATGTGATGTTCCTAAATCACTTTTATGCAAAAATATCTTTTAGTCATTGGAGATTTTGAGCCCTACCTCAAGTTTTCAAAACTGGTCCAGTTTGTAATTTTGCACTACAACCTATTTAAATATTTCCTTAGAAACTTTTCCAAATGTTTGGAGATGTCAGTAGATGCATATAATTCAACTTTATGCAAAAACCCACTGGTGTTCTTTGAAAAATTTGAGCAAATCATCCTCATCTTCATTCTGGTCCAGCTTGGTGATTTGTACTGCAACCATATTTTTTCTTGCTCTTGTGGCCTTGAGTTTTGTCCTGCTTGTAGTACACTCTACCAAACCCTTAAGTCCAGGAGATTGGACCCATTGGAACATTTTTTGTCCATGCAATAATAGCCTTTAGTTTCTGCCCAGATTTGGTTTTCTCAAAAACTTGCACTAACAAGTTTCTGGTTTTGCCCAACTAACCTTGCCACCCTCTTTATCATCCAAAGACTCTATGATCTGGAGTTTTTGGCCACCCCAAGAGATGCCTAGATGACCATAGCATTCTCGTCGAACACCTTGAGTGCATGAATGTAAATGGCATGAACACTAGTTTGCATTTTGAACCTGCTTGCTTTGCCAAACCAGCACGTCCACTAAGCCCCTAGATAACTCTAACCTAGACCTGTTAATCCCCAGCTCCACCCAAGTCTCCTGGCATGCCTTGGCATTTGCGAGCAACGCTTGGCGTGCATACTCTGAGCACGCAACCCGAGGCCGCGTTTTACTGCGTGGGCGCTTTTACCCGAAACGCCCGCGTTCGCTCACCCGCGCCCTGACCGTTGCTTTCGCCCTTGAACTCGCCTCGTCCTCACCCACTCGCCAGAACCCGCCAAGCCACCCCTGGCGCCCTACAGCGCCGCCGTTAGAGCCCTTGGCGGCACTCCGGCAGGCCCCTGCATGGACAGCGCCGCCCGAGCCACCCTCGCCCGCCAGCTGCCCCTAGAACAGCCCAAGCTCATCCATTCGCCCTGCCAAACACCGCCAGCCATCGACACGTGCCCCCTGGCTACAGAACGGCGATTCACCGGCGTTCTTATCCACGGCCGCGGGAACCGACCTCGGCCGCCTATAAAGGGAGCCCCCGAGCTCATCCAGACCCTCAGGCAACCTCAAGCTATTCCACTAAAGCCCCCACAACCAGCAATCGACGGAGGGAGGCTTTCTTCCTCATCTCCGATCAGTTCGGCCGCCGCCACGCTCCGGTGCCGTTCGTCGCAAGCAGAGCCTCCCCAGCCAACCCAGTGCCACCATCCTCTTCCCCTTGATCGCCGGGGAGCCGCCGTTCGTCGGCGGCAATCGCCGGAGCCCCGCCTCCGCTCGGACAGAGGAGGAAGGAGGCGCGGGCGACTGGTCAAACCTGACCAGTGGGCCCAATGGACCCACTGTCAGTGACCCAGCCCCGCCGAAGCGTGTTTTAAGTGGAGGCGTATCCCTCCAAATACGCCTTCGCTAGAGGAAAGCGTAAGCTCCCCGAAACGTTTTCTTTTTCTGGTTTTATTAAAAACAGAATTTTGACAAAACTTTGACTGGCTATAACTTTTTAAATATAAGTCCAATTGAGTTGATTCTTTTTCAGTTCTTTCTCAAATTCCGTCTAGTTTATTTTCATATTTATTTGAAAATTTTCCAAACAACTTTTTTGTACTATTCTGAAACTATGTGTTAATTCAAATTTTCTTAAAGAGGATTTTTGAAGAAGAGGGCAAGTTTCAAAAAGTGCACCCCATTTGCATACTTTTCAAGGCAAGCATTCTGAACCCTGGCATAATATTTTTGTGTGTTGTTTGATACGGTTACAACACCACCTTGACATGGAGCATTCGTTATTTTATGTGATGATATGATCATACGCATGAGTGCATAATGAAGATTCTTTGCTGTTGGAAATGGATATGCTTGTGATAGTAGTCATCCTCGTATGCCTTTCATGCCTACCGGAAGGAAGGCGGGAAAGTCTCTGTCTTGGGTAGACACGAGCTTGTCTCTAGTTCCTCGTCGAGACGGTTGTGTCTGGTACGGCATGATGAGGTATGATGAGTGGTGATTCTGTCTAATGGTTGAAATATATTTGTTATGCTAATCATGCAGGGAATACTTAAACCTCCTGAGCCGACCATAGATCGAGTCTTGTTCCAAGAACTCCCCATACTTGTTTCTCAGATTACCACTTGTCCCTCGCCATGGGTAAGTGCGATTCAAGAAGTTATCAACCCCTTTCTTGGCACACACCGTCTGTAGAGGCCATGGTGGAAGATACCGGGCTGCATCCGGTAGGCATGCCACTTGGTCCGGGGCATGGGTGTTTTCGGTTGGGACCGAGAGGGGCACCTTATAGTAGCGCCATGGTCTAAATTTGATCCCATGCTATTCGAGGTTGTAGCCTCCCCACTTAGAGTTTTGCTTAACAGGTGTCATGGGTGATTCCAGACACCGGTAAGTTAAGCTTGTGTGTGCGGGTCAGGTGTGTTTTCAATTAAAAGACTGTAGACAGAATTAGTCTTGATGGACTAAAGAAATCCATTACTCGTGGGTAAAGAGTACACCCTCTGCAGAGATTATATCTATTAGAATAGCCGTGCCCATGGTTAAGGACTACAGTCTGGGATGGGTGAAGTGTCGGTCTTAGTGTCGGTCTTCGGAGGAAAAACTGCTAAACCAGAACATTGATTATGACCAATGACATATGATGATTATGATTATTATTATTGTGGACTAACCATCTGTATTATTGAGTATCCCTGGGACGGTTCTACCTCCTGGATATTCACTGTGATTATTCTTATATAAACCCTTTATGTGGTGTCGCTCAGACGCCCGACTGTGGCATGCTTGTTATTTCAATTACTTATAAGCCCTTTATGTGGTGTCGCTCAGACGCCCGACTGTGGCATGCTTGTTATTTCAATTACTTATAAGCCCTTTATGTGGTGTCGCTCAGACGCCCAACTGTGGCATGCTTGTTATTTCAATTACTTATAAGCCCTTTATGTGGTGTTGCACAGACGCCCGACTGTGGCATACTTGTTATATCTTTTATATATAAGCCCTTTATGCGGTGTCGCTCAGACGCCCGACTGAGGCATGCTTTATATTATTATCCTTTCGAGGCGTCGCTTCAGACACCCGATCGGTGCATTTTATTTCTATTCTCGGGTTGTTTATTCATGTTCTATATGAATAACTTGCTTGCGTGCATCATAAATTTTATTTCCTGACTGACGTAGTGATCATGGCATATTTCAGACCATGATTATCATTTGTTATATTATACCCGTGTTTATAATGTTTGCGAGTACATTCAAAGTACTGACTGGCTTGTCCCTGGCTATTGTCTTGGCCAGATTTCTTGCGTAGGAGAGGATCCTTGCGATGACAGCCCCGGAACCTACATAATGGTGATAGCAGCCTCGCGAAGATAGGAGTCATCCTGGTCAGCTATTCCTGTGGGAAATGGAGTCCCATAGACGCTGACGAACCACAAACCGCTTCCGCCATCAACCACTGGAAACCATTTGTTGTACTCATAGGCCAGAATGGTCTTGTACTACATATTATGTACTTTGCTTGGAATTTATGTATCAAGTTGGTGCCTCATCAGCTAACAGTAATCCTGGGGCTGGTGACCACAAGGACCATTTTCTGGGAAATATTATCCCGAAAATCCGGTCCTGACATGTACGAGCCAAGGGACGAGCATATGGAGGCGTACCCGCGGAGGTACGCAAAATGGAGGAAGCAGTTCACAGGTGCAGGTTGCAGCATGTACTTAGTGACACAAAGAAGGAGGCCGACAAGATTGCCAAGAGGGCATCAAAGCGTCAGCCCCAGGAACCAGGAGTCTTCGAGGAGCGTCTCTTCAAGCCCTCAGCAGCCCCACCAACCGCTAAACCGGCGCCACCTCGGGAGGAGCTTCCCTCGCCACCAACTTCAAGAGCCCCCGCCTGCGGACCGACCTCGGGAGCACGTCTGCTCCTGGCGCTCGAGCCTCAGGAGGGGTGCTGGACCAGGGAATTCAAGGAATACCTAACGCAAGGGGACGCCGGAGGAGGAGGAGGGCCAGCGGAGGCGTGTGCTGGCAGCCACGGCCATCTTTGCATCAAGATGGTGAGTTATACAGTGCACGCCCGAATGACGTTTCCTTGCGTTGCATCTCCAGGGAGTAGGGGAAAGAGCTCCTTGCCGACATACACGGCGGGGACTGCGGGCACCACTCGTCGTCACGAACTCTCGTCGGCAAGGTGTTTCGCAGCGGATTCTACTGGCCCACGGCACTCAACGACGCGGCCGAGCTGGTGAAGTCCTGCGAGGCCTGCCAATTCCACGCCAAGCAGATCCATCAGCCAGCTCAGGGCCTCCAGACCATCCCGCTCTCGTGGCCATTTGCGGTCTGGGGGCTTGATATCTTAGGCCCATTCCCTCGAGCACCACGGGGCGCTACCTCTACGTCGCCATCGACAAGTTCACCAAATGGGCGGAAGTGGAAGCAGTCTGCACAATCCTAGCCGGGTCAGCGGTTAAGTTCATCAAGGGCCTCGTAAGCCGCTTTGGAGTCCCCAACCACATCATCACTGACAACGGCTCACAGTTCACTAGCAACCTCTTCAAAACATATTGTGCTAACCTTGGAACACAGATCACTTTCGCTTCCGTGGCACACCCCAGGAGCAATGGCCAAGCCGAGCGCACCAACGCGGAAGTCTTGAGGGGCCTCAAGACCAGGACCTTCAAGAAGAAGCTCGAGGCCTGCGATAGGGGCTGGCATGACGAGCTCCAGCCCGTGCTGTGGTCCATCCGCACCACCGCCACCAAGCCTACAGGCGAGACACCGTTCTTCCTCGTCTACGGAGCAGAAGCCGTTCTCCCACACAAGGTCAGGCGTCGCTCCGCGTGGGTCCTGGCGTTCGATGAAACGCAGTAGGACGCCATGCGGGGGATGGATCTTGTGCTGGGGGAGGAACACCGCCATGAAGCCTCGCTCCGAGCTGTGAGGTACCAGCAGACGCTGCGGTGGTACCACTACCGCAGCATCCGCTCCAGGACGCTCGAGGTGGGCGATCTCGTCCTGAGGCGGGTGCTCTCCATGGAAGGGCTGCACAAGCTCTCACCCATGTGGGAGGGCCCGTTTTGGGTCGCCCATGTCTCCATGCCTGGCACCGCGCGCGTGGAGACGCAGGACGGGATCCCCATCCAGAACGCCTAGAACATCCAGCACCTCCGGAAGTTCTACCCATGAAGAAAGGCCCAGCACCAGTGAAGAAGGCCCAGTGCCTGCGAAGGTCTCCACTCGTGACACTCTCACGTAATAATGAGTGGGGCTATACACGCCCTGGAGTCTCAGGAGAGCCGCCCTCGGGCCACTGGGGCTCCCTCTCACGTCCTAGTCGCAGCACTTAGCTCCGCGCTGGTGAGAAGACGAGAAGACTAGACTAGGTGTCGGACGCGGCTTTTCATTTGCTTTCCGTCATTGGCTTGCCCTTCTTTAATCGAAATTTGCCTTCTGGTGTTGCTTGTTGATTTGATTCTTTTGCCTTGAGCCTCCTTTTTCCGTCCCCGCTTCCTCGTTTTGGCCCGTACTCTCCCTCGCATGCCTCGCGAGGGGGCCGGACGGGTGCCCTCGTGAGTGTTTTCCTGTTCTTCGCGAGGCACCCTCACTCGAGCTCGCAAACTGGCGCACCTCCCTCAAGTCCGTACCCTTCGGGTACCGCGACGCGGATCGCTGGGCTGTGGCCGGCCGCGCCTACAGCCAGGGCTTGGCGAGTAAGGATTTTCTAATTAATTTTTGCAGTCCCCAGACGCCTCCCGAGCCACGGAAACCTCGTGAGGCACGCAGCTACTACTTCAAGAACGTTAAGCTAAGTTATTCCTACATGCCTATATAAAATATTGATATTGCAACACAACTCAGGAACAATAAGCATAGCATAACAGCTGGGAAATCATAGTCTGTTGCACACCCCCACGGGACTCCATACTTGTCTCTCTCTCTCAGTGCAGGAAGGAAAGGAAGGACGAAACAAAAGCGACGCTTGCACCCGCAGCAGTTCACGAGGACGGGCCCATGGCGCTTTGCCCGGCTCAGCCAGACCCCTCCTCGCGCTTCACCGGGGCGCGGCGACGAGACGACCCGCTACCGCCTTCCAGGTGGGCGCGTCGGGGAGGAGGCTGGTCATAGCCGCCGCTGCTAGAGCCGTCGCCGGAGGAAGAACCGCCGTAGCTAGACAAACTGCGACGGGCACTGTCGGTGTCAAAACCGGCGGATCTCGGGTAGGGGGTCCCGAACTGTGCGTCTAGGCGGGTGGTAACAGGAGACAAGGGAGACGATGTTTTTACCCAGGTTCGGGCCCTCTCGATGGAGGTAAAACCCTACTCACCTTGATTAATATTGATGATATGGGTAGTACAAGAGTAGATCTACCACGAGATCAGAGAGGCTAAACCCTAGAAGCTAGCCTATGGTATGATTGTTGTTCGTCCTACGGACTAAAACCCTCCAGTTTATATAGGCACCGGATAGGGTTAGGGTTACACAGAGTCGGGTACAATGGTAGGAGATCTACATATCCGTATTGCCAATCTTGCCTTCCACGCCAAGGAAAGTCCCATCTCGGACACGGGACGAAGTCTTCAATCTTGTATCCTCATAGCCGTGAGTCCGCCAACGGTGATAGTTCGGCTATCAGGACACCCCTAATCCGGGACTCCTTATAGTAGCCCCGAACCAGGCTTCAATGACGATGAGTCCGGTAGCGTGGGTGTCTTCGGCATTGCGGCGGGTTCTTCTCCAAATTCCATATACTTGTCGAATAGTGTCCGCTTCGATAAGTCTGCGCTCCTTTGGCTTCTACGCCCAATAATGGCAATCTTCCACGTGTCGAGCCGAATGTGAAAAGTCGTGGTATCTTTACATTTACCCCCTTGCTGTGCAAATGAGCCGTCTATAAAAGAGACGGGATCTAGATCCGGATTGCACCATCCTCCCTCGCGAGCCTTCATCAGGCGGCCGACAAAAAATCCATTCCACCATGGACGATCGTGGCGGCTCCTCCTCTCGCTCCAGCCCTCACCGGAGATTGGGGAGATGCTTTCGATCCCTTGCACCGCCGGTGGTGGTGCTCAAACCAAAGTTCCTTCCCCGGCCTTCCTGGTTCCGGTAAGTTCCGGACTACGCCACTTATAAGGGCGGAAGCAAGCGGAGAGCGTTCCCGATCCCTCTAAGGGAGAGCGGGTATGCTTCGTCTCTCACCTAATGAGAGGACTCGGTTTCCAATCCATCCGTTTCTCTGGGGCTTTTGGAGTTCTCGGCCTCCAATTTGCACAACCTTACGCTGCCTCCATCTTGCATATAAGCGGGCTTTGTGGCCCTCTGCGAGCTGTTCACAGGTGTTGAGGCCCATTTCGATCTGTGGAAGATATTGTTACTGCGTTGTGCCCGTTCTCATGAAGGGTCAATATATCAAGTGGGGCGGAGCCGAGCTGTATGGCGCATCGCCGGGACCGGATATCTATCCGGAACCCGAAGAAGGCGTCCAAGACCGCCTTGGAATGGTTTTATATAGAAGGCGTCCGCTGCGGATCCTGTCGGATCGGTCTCCCGGAGTTCAGCAATGCTCCTTTGAAGAAAGCGCTGAGTTAGGCGCCAGAAGCCCCGGAGGGAAGTTGGCGGGGCGTCCTTTACCGATGAGCCGAATAAGATTGTTGGCTCATTCCGGATCGACCATGATTGGTGTCATGGCCACATGCATTATCTGAAGGAGTTCAGCCGCTCCAATATAGGGGCCACCCCATGTGGGATTTCAGCGGGAGGATGATGCCACGCAGCGCCCACGGCCGCAAAGGGCGGGATCGGTCACCGAACTGGTGAAGACCTTGTCCGCCATGTACAAAGGAGAAGAGGAGGATTTTCTCGCGTCCAGGTCCGCTGAGCAGGTTTTCTTGAATAATCCTCGAAGTTGGGTAAGCGAATATCTTTGTGGCTGTCGATCCATGTTCCCGTGGTTAAATATCTCATTTTATGGTTTCTCTACGAGGAACTGCTTGCCCGGGCCGTGGAGAAGATACACAGCCCGCCTCCACAACCCGAGGATCCGAGCGGTCCTCGATCCGACCTCTGAAGAGGACCCGGATATAAAGGTGGAGCTGATCGACGGGTGTTCCATCAACTTAGCATCGACAATGCTTTGGTGGCCATCACGGCCGACTACCCGGACTATTTCGGCCTCCTGTAACCGTGACGAAGTCCGGATCCCATGACCCACCCGTGCTTTATTTCTAACCACCGCGTATTTGATGGTGTTTGAGGGGTTCCTTCGAAGGCGGAGGGCCGAGCCAGCGGCTAACCAACAAGGCAGCGTGGCCACGCGGGCTAAAAAGAAGTGCGGTTCGGATTGAAACGCCGCCCGCATAGCGGTAAGGCGTGCCACCATATCACCAGGATTGATTCATGGAAGGCGTACTAACACCAGTGATCTTTTCAGGAAAAAGAGCGCTCGCCGGACTGTGTCCGGGAGATTACAATCGAGCCTCCATGACCCGGGCTCCAACACCGGGTCCGAGCGGAGGTAAATCTGGCGTCGTCGGATGCTCCTCCGGCGAGAGGATCTTGACAGATTGTCCGCCACCAACTCGAGGTGGAGAGTGCCATGAATCACAGGCGCCGCGAACGGGTTCTTCGTGGCGCATGTTTCTCGAGGAGGCATTGAATGCCTTCAATTGGAGATCGCACCTCCGTGCCACTCAAGATGGTCTAGCCAGAGCCACGGAGCGGTATGTAAAGGACATACGAGTAAGGAATTTTGTGATTGTATATGCTAGTAGCCCCGAGACATAAAATAGTTAGGGATAACTGATTTAAGGATCATTTGTTATGCTGAGATCTTACGGAAAAGAATACCCGACTGTCCCACGAGCTTGAAGAGTGCAAGGCCCAACTTGAGGCCGCACTAGCACAGCCACGAGGGGAGCCACGAAGACCCCCTCCGTAATATATACTTTGAAAAATAAGTAGTTTGTGAAGTGCGGCGTGTGTATAAATCGACAATAATATTGCAGATGGCGCGGACTAGATCCGGACAAGCAACAGCTCCTGCGCCAGCTAAAGGCTGGCGAGGCGTGCTTACAAAAGGGTGTGGCAGGAGAAAAACAACCTCCAAGATGCCAACACCCAACCGGGAGAGGAACTAAAGGATGTTCGTGCCCGGTTATCCGACTCCGTAAAGGAGAATCGGCTTAACCATTCGTCGCGGCATTTTCGATAAAGTGCTTAAACGAACTTTGAAATAGTTCGCGAGGAAAGGCGACTAACATAAACATGTATGTAGGTTTGCTCACGAGTCGTCACGAGGAGGAGATGCCCAGTTCTTGAGCGATCTTCTTCCCGAACTACGTCGATTTACTGAGCGAGTTGGCCCGGTGATGAAAAGCGTCGCCAGCCTTGTGGCCATCTATCTCCCTGCTGAAGGCATTGGAAAGTGGCGGAAGCGGCTTCAAGGAAAGGCAATGGCGCTTGACTATGGAAGATATCGGCTGCCCGTCAAAGGCGCCAGGGAGGCTGGGCCATGGTAAGAAGACCACAGTACCACGAAGGCTGACCCAAACCACATGGCCGAGGTCGGACCTGTGGGGCCTGATGGGAAGGAGATCCCTGTAAGCTTAGTGTACGGCCAGTAGAATTGGTCGCGAAGTATTCCCAGCAGGACTGTAAACTAGACAGCCTATTAGATGGTATTGAAGAGGAATACAATCAGTCGAGTTCACTATGTAATTTAAAATGACATGTAAAATGCCTTCTAGCCGGATTGTAGATCGTTTGTCGTAGCGGACCTTTTCGCTTCAACCTCGGGACCCAATAGTCCGGAGTGTGTCCGAATACCCTCGTGGTTATGTAAGAACCGGGGCATGCGTGGAGAAAAGGCGTAGGGGTCATTATTGCTGTATCAGACAAGTGCCCAACTAGTCATGTTATATTACATGGATAGTAAGAAACATCTTCCGGGGAGAATAGTTCCGTTAAGGGTTCCTTTCACAGGAGGCATGCCCTAAAGTGCATGTCCGAGCTGCTAAGAAAGCGAAAATCATCACGGGGCAGATGGGTAAATAGTTAAAAATCATCTTTCAGTTCACCGACCGAATATTCCCTTAAGAACGCTAGCTTCGCTTCACCCGATCTGAGGTACGTCCGGTGACCAGCAAGAATAATCGCAGAAGGTGCTCCCTTTACCGCCTAGCCGAACAATCGGGAGCGTAAGGAGGTAAGCCACGAGGAGCCGAACAACCCGGCTTGGCCAAAACTTAAGTCATATCGATGCATATAATGGTGAGTAAAAGGTACATGCGGAAGTTTGACACATGTGTTAGGCATAAAGCCCGTATAAATAAGCTTCATTAAAGAAGCCCCGAGTATAATGAGAGGCGGGTGGTAGCGTAGAGTATGTCTGCGAACAAAGCGCAAAGCGAGCCTCTAAAGGCTTCAAGAAGAAGGAGGAGGAAGGAGAGAAATAAAAGACAGCTAAAGTATAAATTTTGGACAAAGGAAGGAGAGCGAACCCAGTCCGCGCTAGGCGTAGAATCTTCGTGGGCGGGCTGCGTTCCATGGGTTTAGCTCGAGTCGGTTATCCGATGCGTTTAAGTGAAGCGGTATGCCCGCCCGGTCAGGACCTGATGTCGATGATGAAGGGACCTTCCCATTTGGGCTTGAGTTTGTCCTTTTTCTTGTCCGCGGTGTAGAACTAGTTCGCCAATGTTGTAGGCTTTGGCCCGTACTTCTCTGCTTTGATATCTTGAGCACTGCTTTGTTGATAAAATGCGAGAGCGAGCTTTTTCGCGTCGCGCTCCTCCTCCAAGGCGTCCAGACTGTCCTACCGATTGAGTTCGGCTTCTCTTTCTTCATACATGCGCACGCGAGATGAATCATGAATTATGTCGCAGGGCAAAACTGCCTCTGCGCCGTACACCATAAAAATGGTGTGAATCCATTAGTGCTTGATTTGGCGTGGTCCGCATGCCCCAGTCTGGTCGAGCTCCTCTACCCGATGCGTGTTAGATTCCTTAAGGGACCGCACTAGTGCAGGTTTAATGCCGCTCATGATTAGACCGTTTGCCCGCTCGACTTGACCGTTAGTTTGAGGGTTATAGACTGAGGGGTAATCGAGCTTAATGCCCATGTTTTTGCACCATAATTTGACCTCATCAGCTGTGAAGTTGGTGCCTTTATCAGTGATGATACTGTGGGGGACACCGTAACGGTGCACTACCCCTGATATGAAGTCTATCACCGGTCCGGATTCGGCCGTTTTAACAGGCTTGGCCTCTATCCATTTGGTGAATTTATCCACCATGACCAATAGGTATTTTTGCTTGTGGGTTTCCTCCCTTAAGGGGTCCAACCATGTCAAGCCCCAGACCATGACGGCCGGTGATGGGTATACTTTTGAGGCGGTGGGTGGCATGTGGCTTTGGTTAGCAAAAAGCTGGCATCCGACGCATCGTTAGACTAAATCCTGCACATTTGCTCGGGCCGTCGGCCAATAAAATCCTGTACGGAAGGCCTTGCCTACAAGGGCCCGGGCTGCGGCGTGGTGCCCACCCAGTTCGGCATGAATTACAGCCAGGAGGTTTCGCCCTTCCTCTTCGGAGATACACCTTTGAAGGACTCCTGTTGTGCTTTTCTTATAAAGCTCTCCCTCATGGACTTTATAGGCTTTGGATCGCCGCACTATGCAGCGAGCCTCATTTTGGTCTTCGGGGAGTTCCTGCCTAGTTAGGTAGGCTAGGAATGGCTCCGTCCACGGGGCAATAACCGCCATTATTTCGTGGGCGGAGGGTGTTATCTCGTTAGCGAGCCTCCGATTGTGTCGAGTGTTCGGTGTCGGGCGGTGCGGTTGGGTCCGGATCGTTATTTCCGGACTCCCCTTCCCATAAATACGGATGGCTTGAACAGCCGTTCGGAAAAGATGTTAGGCGGGGCGGCATCGCGTTTTGCGCCCGATGCATGCCAATATATCCGCCCGCTTTGGTTGTTATCCGGGCTATATGATGAAATTGAGCCCTTGAACCGTGCGACATTTTAGAACCCGCGTTGCGTCTGCTGCCATTTTCGGATCTTTGGCGTCAAAGTCTCCGTTTATTTGAGATATCGCGAGGTTTGAATCCCAGCGCACCTCTAAGCGTTTAAAGCCCATGGAGATCGCCATCCGGAGGCCGTGCGAAGGGCCTCGTGTTCGGCTGCGTTGTTGGAGTCCGTGTACATTATCTCGAAGGGCGTATTGGACTGTGTCCCGGTTGGGAAACGTCGGGGCGATGCAGCCCCAGGCCGGCCAGCATTTTGGAGCCGTCGAAGTGCATGATCCAATTGGAATATCCGCCGTACTCTTTAGGGAGTTCGGCTTCGGTCCATTCGGCAATGAAATCGGCCAACACTTGTGACTTAATAGCTCGTCGTGGCTTATAGGTTATGTCGAATGGGAGGAGCTCGATGGCCCATTTGGCAATCTGGCCTGTCGCGTCGCGGTTGTTTATAATGTCGTTAAGAGGTACTTCGGAGGCTACGATGGTAAGAACACTCTTGAAAGTAGTGTCGCAGCTTCGGGATGCCATGAACACCGCGTATGCTATCTTACGATAATGTAGATGCAGGACTTGCATGGAGTTAGGACAGTGGACACGTAATAAACTGGTTTTTGAATAGGGAACACAATGTCCGTCCGTTTCTCGTTCGACGACGAGCACCGCGCTAACAACTTGATGTGTTGCGGCGATATATAATAGCGATGGATTCGCCCGTGTTGGCGAGACCGGTTGTTGCCAATATGGCTTTTATTTCTTGAGTCCGGCAGTGGCGACATCCGTCCACTCGAAGTGTTCCGTCTGCTGGCCGGAGGAGGCGGTAAAGGGTAACGCCTTTTCTCCCAAGCGGGAAATAAGCGGCTTAGAGCCGCCACGCATCCGATCAATTTTTGTATTTGTTTGAGGTCTTTTGGAATATCCAATTGTGATAGAGCTCGGATCTTGGCTGGGTTTGCTTCAATTCCTCTACGGACACAATGAAGCCCAAGAGCTTTCCGTAATTTGGAATGCGAAGACGCATTTTTCCGGGTTGAGCTTAATGTCATATTTTAGGAGATTGTCGAATGTGAGCCTCAAATGCGTCTACTAGAGTTTCGACATGCTTGGATTTGACGACCACGTCATCTACATATGCCTCCTTTGTTTTGCCGATCTGGTTTGCGGACATATACGAATCATGCGGCTGATATATTGCGCCCGGTGTTTTTGAGCCCGAAGGGCATTGTGTTGAAGCGGAATGGGCGTATGGAGTGATGAATGCCGTTGTGGCTTGGTGCGGCTCCGCCATCTTAATTTAGTGGTAGCCGAGTATGTCGTCGAGAAACACAATGAATCGTGTCCTGCTGTGGCGTCGATAATTTGATCAATGTGAGGAGGAAGGATCCTTTGGGCAAGCCTTATTAAGGTTTTTGAAATCGACACATAAGGCGCCGGGATTTGTCCTTCTTTGGTACCATCACCAGAGTTGCTAGCCAGTCCGGATGTTTTATATCTACGATGAATCCGGCTTCCGGAAGTTTGGCTAGCTCCCCATGGCCTGTCTCTTGGGTTCGGAAAAATGCGAAGAAGCTTGCTTGGTAGCTTAAATCCTTTTAGGATATTTAGGCTGTGCTTTCGGCCACCGGCGATGGGATTCCTGGCATGTCTGAAGGGTGCGGGCAAAAATGTCCCGATTTTCGTAGAAATTCTCGTGGTCTTGACGTCTACATCGAGGTTTAATTGTGCCCCAATGGAGGCCGTCTTTGCAGGAGTCCGTTGGGTGGACTTGGAATTTGACTATTTCATCTGCTTTGGTTTAAAAGAGGTGGACTTGGATCTTTTATCAAGTATCACATCGTCTCTGTTCACCGTGGGCGCATCGCGATTAGTTCCTCGGCCGCTAGGAGCTTGGATAGTGCCTCGAGGGCTAGTGCGGCTACATCTTGTTTTCGGTAGCGGAGTGCTATGTTTGGATCACTAGCGAGAGTGATGATTCCGTTAGGTCGGGCATTTTAAGCTTCATGTACCCATAATGGGGTATAGCTTGAAAAATTGTGAATGCCTCTCGCCCTAATATAGCGTGATATCCGCTCTTTGAGCAGGGCCACTTGAAATGTGACCTCCTCGGACCTGTAATTGTCCGGTGAGCGAACACTCACGTCAATGTGATTTTTCCTGTCTAGCATGCTTCCCGGGTAGGGATTATTCCTCTGAAGGTTGTCTTTGCTTAAGCTCAATGCGGTTCGATCTATTTCCATTTTTGGAGGGTTTCCTCATAGATGAGGTTTAATCCATTGCCGCCATCCATGAGTACCTTAGTAAGGCAAAAGCCGTCCACAATTGGGCCGAGGACCAATGCGGTGGTGCTTTCGGGCTGTTCGGAATTTGGGTTAAATCCTTTGGCATTAAAGGTAATAGCCAGTGTCACTCCATGGATTTATTGTTGCTACTTGGTAGACTTGGCAAGGTTGCGGAGTGTTAAGCTTCCGCATGTTATTTGATCACGAAAGTCTCGAAGACTATTAATACCGTCTTGGTATTGTTGGGCTGGGATTACGAAGCTAGAAGCTCTTCGCCACTTTTGGCCACCTTTGTAGTATCCAACATGCTTTCGAAGGCTATGAGTTGGAGTGGCGTCCTCTGCGCTATGAATTTTGCGAGTCCGTTGAGCCATCCCTTGATGCAGTTCCATGCCCTTTAGGGGTCTTTGTCTTTTGGTATTTAACCCGAGATGGTTGGTGATAATACACCCTTTTATTTCGGACTAGGGCTGTGTTAGGGGCGGATTATCCCAAAATTTACTTTCGGTTTTCCAAGCACTCTCCAAAGCCGCGATGCTTTTGTACTATGGTCACCAAGTCGACAAAGGCGTGTAATTTCCACGATGACTTATGGCGTTTAGGATTCCTTCGTCCGTGCAATTATTGCGGAAGAGTGAGATTAAGTCCTCCTCTCGGCGATCCTTTATCCCATCCATAACCGGAGGAATCGGCCCGATAATGGTGTACTATTTCAGCGGGCTCTTGCGAATTCGGGATAGATCGCTAATGTTTGGGTGGGCGGGTGGAACTAAATCTGAACCCCGTCTAATCTAAGACTCAGGGGCGAAGTTTCGAACTTCTAAGTTTGGGTTTTGGATGTTATCCTTTGAATCAACCCGCCGCTGACTTTAAGTTCAGGATTTGATCGTCGTCCGAATCCCTCCGTGAGAATCCGGCATGGAGGGGTCGGGAATCCGGACGTAGCTAGTCCTTAAGATAGAAGAAGAGTCGCCGCATTGTTCCTCTACCACAGCAACATGGTGGGTGGCACGAGGGAGAGTTAATCTCTCGAGATCGGTTTTAGGCCCGATCGATGCGTAGTCGATGGCGACTCCCGAGGCGGCGATGCGATCCAAGAGCTGCGTTCACGGAGGAGAGCTTCGATCGGATCTAGCTGCTCGGCAAGTTCCGAGTTAACACGAAGATTGGTCGATGACCCGAGAAGTCATCGTCGGTATGACGGCAGGCCCGGTGGTCATAAGGAAACCACCTGGCGAAGAGTGCGGCGGCGTGCCAAGGCTCCTTTGGCGATAATGTCATCTTTAAAGAGGATGAGGCATCCTTCACGGCGGTGGCAACGCACGGAAGGAACTCTCAATGAAAGCACCAATGTCGGTGTCAAAACCGGCGGATCTCGGGTAGGGGGTCCCGAGCGTATGCGTCTAGGCGGATGGTAACAGGAGACAAGGGACCACGATGTTTTACCCAGAGTTCGGGCCCTCTCGATGGAGGTAAATCCCTACTCCTTCTTGTTTAATATTGATGATATGGGTAGTACAAGAGTAGATCTACCACGAGATCAGAGAGGCTAAACCCTAGAAGCTAGCCTATGGTATGATTGTTGTTAGATCCTATGGACTAAAACCCTCCAGGTTTATATAGGCACCGGATAGGGTTAGGTTTTACCGCAGTCGGTTACAATGGTAGGAGATCTACATATCCGTATTGCCAGAAAGCTTGCCTTCCACGCCAAGGAAAGTCCCATCCGGACACGGGACGAAGTCTTCAATCTTGTATCCTCATAGCCCAGGAGTCCGGCCAACGGGGATAGTTCGGCTATCCGCACACCCCCTAATCAGGGACTCCCTCAGGCACCAAGGGCGAGCTCGCCCTCACCTTCGTCATGGCCGTCGCCAAGGCCGAGCACCTCGTCGCCGTCATTGTCCTCGGGGCAGCACCCAGCGCGGCGACCATCTTCCCCAAATGTCATCACAAAGAGGGTCGTGTCACCGTCATACTTGAAGTGGAGGGTGCACCGCCTGCCCGAGCACCATGGCAGCAAAGCGTCTGCCACGCGAGCCAAGGCTATGTTGCTGTAGCGGAGACCTCAACGCGACCAGGAAGCCCTGTTGTAGCGATCGATACACTGCAGCGAGCCCGCTGGATTGACGGCCGGCAGCTCGTCGGCGAAGAAGCACGGGAGCTGAAGCGAGTTGCCGGCCGGTTCTCCGACCACACGACGAACTCCGGCAGCACCTCCGCCGAGTGTAAGCGTGGCCGGGGAGGTCGCGCGACCATGGCACGTCTTCCTTCACCAACAGGGCTGCCACGACCAGGGTGACCCCCACCGCGCGAAGCGGCCGCGGAGGGCTACGGCGGGGGTTGCGGTGTGCTTACGAGGACGACCGCGTCCACGCTTGGGCGCCGGAGAGCCGGGCTCCTCTCGGCGAGCCTTCCCCTTTTCCGCGACCGAGAACCTCTTCGCAGGCGCCATAAATGTCGCTACTGGCAGTGGAGCGAGGAAGAAGAAGTGAGCAGAGCAGGAAGGGATGAGCGACGGGAGCTCTACCTGCCTCCTCATTTATAACGAGGGAAGGCCAACCGGCGACCCCCACGATCATAGGTAATGATGATTTTTCTTTCCATGCAGCAAGGACTCATCAAGTCAGTCAGTTGCCGAGGTAGCATGGGGAAGCGGAGACGCCCACGTCCAATCAACCGCCACGCGTCGACCAAGGCCACAGGCTATTGGGTCCCACGGTGCTCCGCACTTGCCCTTTGGCTTCGCCTCGAAGCTAAGCCCGAGCGCGCCTTGGGCCCGGGGGCTACTGTCGGCGTTAAGAATGGGGTCCCCATACTTGCTCACTGCCCATGGCCCATGGCGTGGCTCCACCCAGTGAGCCCGTATGACCCATCTTCACCGGCAAGCACTCAAGACCCTCGCGAGGCCAAGCCTCGTGGTAAGACGACACAAGACCTCCTCGGGGCGGCCTCACCAGGCTGGCTCGCGAGGCCGGAGAGATCAAGGCAGAGGCGAACCTCGCGAGGTTCCAATGACCTAAGCAATGACTGACCGCAACCCGGTGTGAGGCCAGCATGTATGTGATGTCCTTGTTTCCTCTTTGGTGCTAAAGGGGCAAGCATAGGCGCGGAGTCCCGAGGCATCAGGCAAAGGCTTCCATATCGTTGCAACAAGACCAAGACCAGCAGGACAGCAGGATGGAGGTCACCGTGGAGCCCAAGACGGCGTCACCACCCGTGCCTTTGGCAGGCGAAGACCGCTTTTGTCAGGATAAGCTGTAATAGTT
This sequence comes from Aegilops bicornis, assembly GCA_021605145.1. Taxonomy (NCBI): domain Eukaryota; kingdom Viridiplantae; phylum Streptophyta; class Magnoliopsida; order Poales; family Poaceae; genus Aegilops; species Aegilops bicornis. Next base: position 172,303 of record JAHIAL010000104.1, read on the forward strand.
GTTCCCCTTCAAACATGGCCATTGCGGGATCCCTTCCCGCTCAATATTTGGGAAGAGGAACCGGGCCCCTATAAATAGGACTAGCCACCACAAAGGGAAGGGGACGAAACCCTTCTCCAGCTCACCAGCACAAGAACACCTCACCTCAGGAGGCTGTTCGTCCCCTTGTATTGTTCATCCTCAGCCCAAGAGGCAATCCACCACACCACACAGTAGTAGGGTATTACACCACAGCGGTGGCCCAAACCAGTATAAATCTTGTCTCTATGTGTTCTTTGGGTTCGGCGAGTTCGTCTGCTAGATCTTGGAGTGCGAGAGCTAGGGAGAGGAGAGATCTTCGTGCGCACCCCAGTGTTCAAACCTTGAGGGTTTTGCCGGAACCCGTGATCCGACAGAAAGAGCAAATGCTGATGTGTTGCGTAGGCTCAAGACGAGAACTTTTAACAAGCCACACAAGTGTGGAAGACGTTGGACTGATGAGTTGATAGCGGTTCTTTGGTCAATCAGGATGACACCAAATCGAGCTACTCGCTAGACACCTTTCTCCCTAGTCTATGGGGAAGAAGCAGTGCTCCCCGCGGAACTCATGTACGGGTCACCTCGAGTGCTCACTTATGATGATATTGAGCAAGAGCAGCTGCCTGAAGATCGTCTCCAGGCTATTGTATGTGTTGCACATTACCAACAAGCTTTGTGTCGCTATCGTAGCTACAAGGTTAACACTAGGAGGAGTGAGGAAGGCCACCTTGTTCTTCGGCGAGTTCAGTCCTCCAAGAATTCAATAAGTTGACGTCAAAGTGGGCAGGCCCTTACCGGGTGGTACGAGTCACTAGGCCTGGCGCAGTACGCCTAGAGACCGAAGATGGCACTCCAGTGCATAACTCATGGACTATTGAGCATCTTCGCAAGTTCTAACCATAAGAAGCGGGTTGCCGGGCCGCCCGGCAACCACCTTTTGTACAAGTTTGTCGGCAAAGCATGTAATCCTTTGTACAAAGCCAGGCGCAGACCCTGTGCATAAGTGAAATAAAGCTAAGTGTCTCACAACTCTTGTCAATTCACATGTTTAATCATATGTGTTTTCTCTGTGATGTTGTGGTATGCTTCCCTTGAATGGATGAATAACGAATCGTCAAGGTTCCATATCATTATTTTCTCTTCTTTCTTTTTCTCAAAGGACGGAAGGTTGCCTCGATGTCGGATTTAGGGCTCCGCAGACCAAAGAAAGGTTCGAACTCTGGGGCGTGTGCAAAGAACTCGACCTCTTCAACCAGCCAGTTCGTCACCCCCACGGCCTAGCTCGATGAACAAGGAAGAACATGGACACGGCAGTTTACCCAGGTTCAGGCCACCTTGTGTTGTAATACCCTACTCCTGCTTTGGGGTGGATTAGCCTCACGAGGGGCTGAGTATGAACTAGTACAAGGGAAGAACAACCTTACGAGGTCTGCTCTGGTGTGGGTATGAGCTGATGAGGTGTGGATTCGATCTAGCGAGAGCTCTCCCCCTTCCTACGGTGGTGGCTAACCTATATTTATAGTGGCCTTGGTCCTCTTCCCCCAAAAAGAAGGCGGGAAGGAATCCCACAGTGGCCAATTTCAAAGGGGACAAATAGTATATCTTATCCTGACAAAAGGTGGTCTTCGCTTGCAAAGCGTCTGGTTGTGATGCTGCGGTGGGCTCGGTGATGACATCCGTCCTGTCGTCCTCGCGGTCTTGGTCTCATTGCATTGGAATGGAAACCTTTGGCCGATTCCTCAGGACCCCGCACCTGCGCTTGCCTCCTTTGCACCAAAGACGAAACCTGCTCCTCTGTGCCTGCTGACACCCGCCTAGCCTTGGTCGTCATGGCTTGCGTCACCTCAACCTCGTGAGGTGGGCACCTGCATAGAAATCTTCGCTCCTCAGGAGGCAGCCCAGGGGGGGGCGTTCCCTCCGGAGGTCTTGATGTCGCCCGCCTCGCGAGGATTAGCCCCTCGCGAGGGTCTTGTCTTGAAGGTGTTGTAGATGGGCCATACCAGGCCATTGATGAAGCAACTCCATGGGCCGCAGGCAGGCAAGTCTGGGTACCCTGGCTCCCAGAACGCCGACAGTAGTCCCCGGGCCCAAGGCGTGCTCGGACTTGACTTCGAGGAGAAGCCAAAGGGCAAGGGCGAAGTGTCGCGGGCTCCTATCGCCTATGGACCGAGTAGAAGCGTGGCGCTTGATGGGACGTGGGCATCTCCACTTCCCTACACCGCCTCGGCAACTGCATGCACTCTTGCGGGATCTTTGCTAACCGACACTACAATCGAGAGACCCTTGAGAAACTGTAATGCGATGCCATAATGCATAAGCGATCTTTATGTATGAAACCGTCAGAAATGTATCAAACTTTTGCGATGACGGATGCATCAAACACGGTTCAAGTTTTAGTTGCATGTGCAATGAAGGGCATACGGTTCAGTTAAATTAATTGTTTGCGATGAGGAGGAACAAAATAAATGGGCAGCCAGATGAAGGCGTGTGCGATACACAGCATACGGTTCACTCGGTTGAACTATTTGTGCTTAAGCAACACAAAAGAAACGGGCAGCCAGATGAAGGTGCGTGCGATATACAACATATGGTTCACTCGGATGAGCTATTTGTGATTGGGCAACACAAAAGAAACGGCCAGCCTGATCAAGGTGTGTGGGATATACGGCATGTGGTTCACTCGGATGAACTGTTTGCGTTGACACAAGAGAACAGAAATGGTTCAACTTAACAAGGCGTGTGTGTTGTGCGATGGGATTGCATGCGGTTCACTTTCGGCCCTTGTCGTCGATTAATGTGACCTCTGTGGCAACCGTTCGCTCCCCAGGCGCCTCTTCATGTACCATGGCAACCGTCCACCGACTCTTCGCCTTTCCATCTCGATTTGGAACTGCTGTCGCACGCTAGCTCTTCCTCCCTCCTCCTTTTGCCTTCACCCTTCCTTCTGCCATTTTTTCATCGTCTTCTCCATGGAGGGAACAAGCCGGAAACGACCCCATTATTCTTGCCCCGATCTGAATGATGACGCAGTGGAGGAACTCATTGATCGGTGCGACTTCATCACCTCGGTTAGCATGGCAGGTTCGTTCAAGACCATTCTCGACTCAACTAATAACATCATTACAAGGAACCCAAGGGTTCAGGAGCGGTTTGATCTCCCCTATCTCTTCGCCGTGACCCCGCTTACTGGCGCGGGGACGAGGGAAGCCTCGCCTTGTGTAAGTTGATGCTACTTGATAATGATACGTATGATGTTAAGATGCCATCGCTTGAGGGCAAGGCTTAGGCAGGCGCAAATGGAGATTGGGTTGTTTATATTGGGTACAACTGCGAGTGGGAACTTGTGAATGTGTACACTTGTCACCGGGTTCCACTTCGAAAAATCTCAAACGACTGCCCAGAGGTTGAGTACACCGGTATTCTACGTGAGTTCAAATACGATCATGCTGATTGTCGTCTACGGAAGATAGCAATTTGTCGACTTCCCAACCGCTCAGTGGCGCCTGGCAACTTATTCCGATGGATCACCTCTTCTTGTCTGTATACGGAGCACTGCTGATGTTACTAAGGAAGCAAGTGTTGTCTCATATGGTCGCACTCTCGGACCTATTCCAAAATCTATTGCGTGGTATTCCGGATGGATCTTTGGTGTACTAGCACCAACACCTTCTCCTGATTCGATATTGAAAGTCTTGGCGGAAACTTCGCTCTTCGTTGGACAAAACTATCCAATGATGGTGGAAGGTGATCCAATTTGCTGTTGACACAACATTACTACCATTTATGAGAAGCATTTGTATCTATACCTCGGACATTACTATGCTTCCCTACCATCACAATATGGGTATTGAAATAGGTACACTTCCTTTGGATGATCGATCCTGCGTTGGTCTCGAGATTGGCGATAGTTGGCCCTTCGAGGAAGAACGAAGCAGTTCAACTTAACAAGACGTGTGTGTTGTGTGATGGGATTGCATGTGGTTCACTCGGCCCTTCTTGTCAATGTGTGACCTCTGTGGCAACCGTTCGCTCCCCAGGCGCCTCTTCCTTCTGCCATTGTTTGATCGTCTTTCCCTCTCGATTTGGAACTGCTGTCACACGCTAGCTCTTCCTCCCTCCTCCATTTGCCTTCACCCTTCCTTCTGTCATTTTTTGATCGTCTTCTCCATAGATGGAACAAGCAGGAAACAACCCCGTCCCCAATCTGAATGATGACGCGGTGGAGGAACTCATTGATCGGTGAGACGTCATCACCTCGGCTAGCATGGCAGGTTCATTCAAGACCATTCTCGACTCAACTAATAACATCATTAAAAGGAACCCAAGGGTCCAGGAGCGGTTTGATTTCCCCTATCTTCTTCGTCGTGACCCTGCTGACTGGCGCAGGGATGAGGGAAGCCTCGCTTTGTGGAAGTTGATGCCGCTTGATAATGATACGTATGATGTTAAGATGCCACCGCTTGAGGGCAAGGCTTGGGCAGGCACAAATGGAGATTGGGTTTTTTATATTGGGTACAACTGCGAGTGGGAACTTGTGAATGTGTACACTCGTCACCGGGTTCCACTTCCAAAAATCTCCGACGATTGCCCAAAGATTGAGTACACCGATATTCTACGTGATTCCAAATATGATCATGCTGACTGTCGTCTACGGAAGATAGCAATTTGTCGAGTTACCAACCGCTCAGTGGCGCCTGTCAACTTATTCCGATGGATCACCTCTTCTTGTCTGTATACGGGGCACTGCTGATGTTACTAAGGAAGCAAGTGTTGTATCATATGGTCGCACTCTCCGGACCTATTCCAAAATCTATTGCAGGGTATTCGGGATGGATACTGGTGTACTAGCACCAACACCTTCTCCCTGGTTCAGTATTGAAAGTCTTGGCGGAAACTCGCTCTTCGTTGGACAAAACTATCCAATGATGGTGGAAGGTGATCCAGCTGCTGTTGACACAACATTACTACCATTTATGAGAAGCATTTGTATCTATACCTCGGACATTACTATGCTTCCCTACCGTCCCAATATGGGTATTGAAATAGGCTGCTTCCGCCTGGATGATCAGTCCTGCGTTGGTCTCGAGATTGATGATGGTGACCCTTCCAGAGAATCACTTACGGTTCAAAGCAAGTGTTTCCAACACCGACGAGTGGTTGAGCTGAAGTTCATTTCATCGCTTTGTTTTTTGTTGTGTGAGAAAAACTTTACTAGAATGTTTTGTTGGAAATGATCTATAATCCAACGTGTATCCTCGTTGTCATTGTGGGTTGATGACTTGTTGTATGTAATCAATGGTACATTTGCATATGCGTCCATAAACTCACGCCTGCTAGTGGTGTCCATATGAACTGTGCTAGTGATTTTAGTTGCAAAAATTAGATAGTGCTAGTAATTTGTAGCTGCATATTTTGACAAATTGTAGTGTTACAAGGTTGACAAATGGCAATGTTACTAGATAAACAAATGTCAATCTTTCCAGTTTGAGAAATGGCAACATACCCAAAATGGCAGATATGCAAATCTTACCCAATTGTTTATGCATTAGTTTGCTACGGGTCATGCAAAACAACCGCTTATGCGTTGAAGGGATGCAGAAATCCTGCTGGCACATTTTCCTTGGCTTCACAGGAAAGCTGTGGGTTTGCATCTTGGTGTTCTAACTAAAACGTTTGCGATGAGTGTTTTATATTTAAAAACCGTTTAAGTTTTTTCAAAAGAAAATCGTTTGATAAGTCTGTACATTAAGAGAGAAAAACACAAGTTCGTTCAAACCATATCTTCCATTCAGTCACACTGTGAATTTATATTCATATGATCGATTCGAGATACAGTATTAAACCCAAAAAACTATTTCCGGCGGCGGCGGAGGCGGTGTGTCGCGCCGTCGTTGTCGTTGTCATCCTCTGGGACGCCGTTGTTGAAGTCTTCAAGGCAGCACAAAATGTTCTTCACTTGTAAATCAAACATCATGTCGTTGCGTGATCGAGGGGCGGGGCGCGGGAGGAAGGCAACTGGCATCGCTGAGAGGTAGCGGTCGATGGCAACATCCCATGCCGCTGAGGGGGGGGGCGCATGGGCACGGGCACGGCGGGTGCAGCCAAACGCACGGGGATCGGTGCCACGGTGGGTGGAGGGGCGCGCACGGGTGTGGCGGGTGCAGCCAAACGCACGGGGGCCGGCGGCATGGTGGGTGGAGGGGCGCACACGGGCACGGGCGCTGGCATGTACACGAGCTCGTGCGGGTCCACGGAGACCTCGGCGGCGCCCGGCTTCCTTCCGGCTGCGATAGTGCTGGCGACCAGCCCGTCAATGCTACGGGGATGGTCGCTGGGCGAAGTGAGGAGTCCTGGATTATGGGGGTTACGGATAAGCGAACTATCACCGTTGGCCGGACTCACGGACTATGAAGATACAAGATTGAAGGCTTCGTCCCGTGTCCGGATGGGACTTTCCTTGGCGTGGAAGGCAAGCTTGGCAATACAGATATGTAGATCTCCTACCATTGTAACCGACTACGTGTAACCCTAACCCTATCCGGTGTCTATATAAACCGGAGGGTTTTAGTCCGTGGGGCGAACAACAATCATACCAAAGGCTAGCTCCTAGGGTTTAGCCTCTTTGATCTCGTGGTAGATCTACTCTTGTACTACCCATATCATCAATATTAATCAAGCGGGAGTAGGGTTTTACCTCCATCGAGAGGCCCGAACACTGGGTAAAAACATCGTGTCCCTTGTCTCCTGTTACCATCCGCCTAGACGCATAGTTCGGGACCCCCTACCCGAGATCCGCGGTTTTGACACCGACATTGGTGCTTTCATTGAGAGTTCCTGCGTACGTCACCTTTAGGCCTGATGGCTCCTTCGATCATCAACAACGACGCGGTCCAGGGTGAGACTTTTCTCCCGGACAGATCTTCGTGATTCGGCGGCTTTGCTGCTGCGGGCCAATTCACTTGGTCATCCGGAGCAGATTGAAAGCTACGCCCTTGGCCATCAGGTCGGATTTGGGAGTTTAAACTACCACGGCCCGACATCCGCGGAGACTTGATCTTCGACGGATTCGAGCCACAGCCAGCGCGCGCCTTGTCTCGATGGGTATGATCTAGCTCTCTGCCGCGAGCGGTGCCTTGGAGGCCGCACCAGCGTCCGCTCCGACCCTGAGCTCGGAGCCGACTTCGCCGATCGAGGACGAGTGGCTGGACACCGCCTCGGGGGCTACGATCTCTACGGCGATTGAGCCAAATTCCATCCTGGTCTTTGCAAAGCCCGTGACTCCGAGGTGCCGGACTCCTCTCCGGACTCCGAACCTCTCGCGCCCCTGCCAATCGAATCCGATTGGACGCCGGTTAGGGAGTTCACTGTCGCGGACATCTTTCAAAGACTACCCCTTTGGCGACATCCACGAATTCACTAAAGTCTCTCTCTCTTTATCAGAGAGCCACGGTCGGACTATGGTGGGAAGGTTGGGATGCGGACGGCGAAGAAATTCAACACCCACCCACCACCCACTTCATAGCCACCGCCGAAAGTTTAAGCAGCGTGCTCAATTTCGACTCCGAAGACATCGACGGTATGGACGGCGATGGGAGATAACCACGAGCCAGCACCTCTGAAGTCTTTGGACAGCCACCCCATCTCACGATGTATACATGGTGGATACACCTAAAGGAAGTAACGACGAGGAACAACGGGACGCCACGAAGGATAAATCCCTCGAAAAGCAGTCAAGACGGCAACGAAAGCGCCGCACAAAGTCCCGCCTCGACAAAGACGGCGGCCATACAGACCCAGCCATAAAGCAGGTCGAACCGGTGGACGACGAACATGCCATTGAACAACCGTCCAAACAGGACAACTTGGATAAACAACTCGTCCCCGGCGAAGATAACAATCCGGACGATTTCAGACCGGACAAGTTGTTGGAGCAGAAGAACCTCCACAAAAGGCTCGTCGCCACTGCGCATAGCCTGAAAAAGCAGAAGCGGAAGCTCAAAACAGCGGAAAATGCACTCAGAATCAGATGGAGCAAAGTACTCAACACCGCAGACAAATCTGGCGGCGATGCGCCAAACAAAGAGCTACCCGAGCGCAAACTACGCCCGAATTCGATGAGGAGGCCTTAGAGCCCCCGCAATCAAAGAACAAAGAGGCCGCCCGGTCGGATAAGCGTCCACATGACAAGCATAGAGCCGCAAGTGGCGCCGCACAAGCCGACGCGATCCGCTGTAAGGATTCAAGCATCAAAAGGATGGCCCGATTAGGTCCATTTACGGGCCAAGAAAGCAAGCTCTTCTAAGCAATGCAACACGCCAAATATCCGGACATCACGGCACACCCAAATATACGGTGCCGCACACCCCTATGTTTCACCGTTGAGGTCTTTGGATCACGAATTTCCAGCCGGGATTTAAACCCGTAAACATAGAGGCATACGATTTTAACAATACTTGAACTGAGTCTGGATTGAGGATTACATCCTCCACATACACATGGCTAGAGGAGATGATCTCACGCCATAAAATACTTACCCTCAAGCTCAAAGGGCCAGCACGGCCTTTGGCTTAAAAGCCTCCACAGAAAATACCATTGGAAGTTGGGAAGAGCTCGAGGATGCTTTTTGCAAATTTTCAAGGGACTTATGTCCGCCCTCGGGATGCGGCGATTTAAGTCACATAACTCAACAACCCGGGAGAGTCGGCCGCCAAATTCTGGAACAGGTTCCTCACCAAAAAGAACCAAATAGTCGATCGTCCAGACCTTAGAAGCCTTACCAAGCTTTCAAACACAACGTCCGAGACGAATGGCTCGCCGAGCACCTTGGCCAGGAAAAGCCAAGAACAATGGCCGCACTAACAAGCCTCATGACCCGCTTTTGCACGGAGAGGATAGTTGGCTGGCAAGATGTAGTACCAATGACCCAAGTACATCCGAAGTCGGAGATGGAAAGCAGGAAACCACGGCGCGACAAGGACCAGCGCCGGACAAGGAAACAGCCGAAGAGCACTGGCCGGTCAAAGCCGGATTCAAAAGCTCTCGGCAGAATCATAAAAACTGCCCCTCAAGGATAACAGCCACGAGCTATCCAACTTAAACAAAATCTTGGACAAAATATGCCAAATCCACGGTACCCAGGAAGCACGCAAACCATACCCACAGATTGTTGGGTCTTCAAGCGATCCGACAAACTAAATGCCGAAAACAAGGGGCTCGACACACCAAGCGACGATGACGAACCCCACAAGCAGAGCACCGGAAGAAAAAAGAATTTCCCACAAGAAGTCAAAACAGTAAACTCACTTCAAGTGACAAAAGGGAAAATCAGAGCGGCGCCCATAGAAATACAGCGCTACCGCACGGCCTATCCCAATGAGTCCCGACATTGGTTGTCAAAACCAATCATCTTTGATCATCAGGATTACTCCGAAGTATCCGGAATGCAGGATGGACTGCCACGATAGTAGATCCTATAATCGACTGACTCCAATTCACAGAAGTCCTAATGGACGGCGGTAGTGATCTAAACCTGCTATATTAGGACACAATCCATAAAATGGGGATAGACCCAACCAAAATTCGCCACAGCAACACCTCCTTCAAGGGGTAATGCGTGCCTATATGCCCATTATGCGGGCTCCCTCTTTGCTAGAAGTTGTGTTCACTCATCCGAGCAACTTCCGCCGCGAAAAGTTAACCTTCCATATCGCCCCATTCAAAAGTAGCTATCAAGCACTATTGGGGCGTGAAGCTTTCGCCCGCTTTAACGCAATACCGCATTATGCATCTCTTACACTTAAAATGCCCGGTCCACGCGACATCATCTCATTAAAGGAAGTATCAAGTGTTACTCGAGCACGGAAGAACATGAGACTGCACAGTCAGTCACACACTAATCCGGCTCCGCTAAACCAAGCACCTGAACAGGTCATTCGGACCCCGGACACGGCTAGACGAGTCCGGCGTAAACATATAAAGGCCTACTAGCCGCACACCCCCGTACAAGGGGCTGCATGCATGTACAACAAGAGACAATAAGGCTCAATTTTATTCGCTTTTGAATCGTACTCCGTTTATTTAATACAAAGCACATTTTTCATACGACCTTTTTTCAACTAAGTCCTTCTCTTTTCTGAGATGAACACCATGCTACACCTGCCCAGGATAATGTGCACAACGGAGACACAGCGCAGACGCAGATGGGGACCCGTAGCAAGTATTCTTTTCAGATTAAGACCCTGCGTAAACCTTTTTAACTGTCTCTTGTTGATACACATCCCACGGTTTCTTGATATAACCGAGGAGGAGGCTGGCGTTTGGCATCGGCAGCGTCCGAATTTTTTTTGCGCATACACCGACACCAGGGCTTAGGCATTGTTACGCCCGTTTTCATAAAGACCGAATACCTTAGGGAGTGTTCGCGTCTCGAAAGTTAGGCCTTATATGCATCAGCTCGAATCATGTCTTTGGTCAAATGTTGGGTTTGCCCGGCTCCTGTGTTTTGCTACCTTACGTTCCGTTCTATCGGCTAACGTGGCACCGGAGAACTACTGCGATTGTGCCCGGTTCGCCTGGTGAGCACCTCGAGAGAAAGCGAAAACTGATCGGCTGTCATGATGTAGCGTGAGACTGGTCAACCACTCGATGACCCACCGGAATGTTTAGAATTCCTCCGCATTAACGAAGGACCGCTTTCTGGTCAGGCACATACGCCCGAATTCGTGGAGAGCGCGGTGCTTCTAGGGGCTATATAGTAGCCCCACCATCGAACTCCTATGGCTAAGTGAAAGTGATAAAGCATTATAGTCCTGTTGCCTAGTTTGCTACGCTATGACCTCCTTTATAGGACCAAGACGTTGGATTAACTGTGAAAATGCGCCTTTTTTGCAAACACCCCCACACTATGTGCGTGGGGGCTGAAGCCGAAGACTGCCATCTTTCAGGTTATATACACATATACATTAACGGCCGCACAGGAGGTATTTTAATACTTGAACGCACAATTATAAAAAGTCCTTATATTATATTGAAACATTGTTTCACAAATCATACATGTCATTAGAACATAATATCCTTCGAGCGCTGCGTCTCTATTAAACGAAGCGCCCTGCAGACTTCCTCAAAATAGTGCTCGGCAGTGTACTCTTCTGTCCGAATCACGGGATGCAACGTCGGTGGCCTTCATCTCCGCTTTCAAGATGTCTTGACACGGGCAAGAGCCATCCGCGCACCCTCTATGCATCTTGACCGCTTCATTGCACCAATATGCGGCACCGCACCAAGGAACTGCTGCACCAAGCCAAAATAACTCTTCGGCTCGGGCCTGTTCGCCACAAATGAGTCACGACATCCTTCATGGCAAGTCCGGACAACCTATTCAAGCTCAGCCCATTCGGCCAAACGATTGGCCAATGGGCGGGCGCTCTGGACTATGGAATCATGCGACCAAGAAAGCTCTTCCATTCCGTGATCCTTTTGGCCTTGGAAGTGTTCGGCCCGCGTCATGCGGCACTCGTCGCCAAGTCGAGATAAGCATCCTCCGCACCCCACGGCTGGCCCCAACGGAGCATACTTAGGATCCATGAATTTCCTCCCAAAGCGAAAAACTTTCGGCCGCAATATCTTGACTGACGTAGCTCCTCTTTCATAGCTCTCATCGCAGAAGCGAGCATCCTTGGCCTCGATGGCGGCCTCTTTCAGCTCCTCTTGTTCCGCTCGACCTTCTTTTTCAAGAAGCCCCTAGCAGTCGGTAGCATTCTTCAACTTTACGGCCATCTCGCCATTTCTTTCTTGTTTCGGCAATGAGCAGCTGTTGGCTCTCGGCTCTTGACGCTTTTAAGGCAGCGCATCACTTTTTCGGGCTTGCTCCTTGGCTCGGGCGAGTTCATGAAGGTTCTCCATGACAGCGGCACCATCTGCGTCAAGCATACATGTTGTAAGGCATATACATTAAGCTACCTTACCAGGTGTCCGCAGAGAAGCTGCATACCTTGTGACTCGTCAAGCCGCTTATTGACAAGCGCGATGTTAGCATCCGCCACGTCAAGTTGCCGCTTTAGTTCGGCAAATTCGTCATCCCGCTTTTGCCACCGGACGCTTCGCCACCTACATAGGAAGAGCGCATATTATACAGGATTATGATCCTTGGCGCCGCTGTCATCTTTGACAACGCACCGAGTCTCGAGGGCTACTATCTATACAGGCACATTCTATATGCAAAACTATCGGAAAGGTACATCATTTTGCGTACCTCAAAACCCGTCGATAAACTTATAGCGGCTTCATGCAATCCGCTTTCGGCGGATGAAATCCTTTCAATCACCATACCCATTAGCGCCGCGGTGATCTTCCGAGATAGACGCTCACCCGAGCAGATCTTTCAGCTCCTCCGACCAGACACGATCGATGCCGGACTCGTCCGATGGCCTTTTCGAAGGCGGACGTGGAGGGCTTTGAGGACATCTGACCGCCTTGCCGGGCCCGCGGATTCGGAGAAACCCTCCGGCGACACCTCGTGGTCAGTTCCGCCTGCATGATGACGGGCAGGCGGAGGCGTTTCGCTCTCCATCATCTCCGGACCAAGATCCCCTGAAGACGTGCTCTGCTGAGAAGGGCTGAGATCCGAACTACAAAGAAAAATTTTGGGTATCTTCAGAAATAAAACAGGGATGTCTCTCATTTTAAGAGAACGCCTCTTTACTTACGGCTCATTTGGAGGGCTGATCTCCTTGGGGAAATAGTGCGGCCGGGGCATCTCCCGGCGCAGGACCCTCTGGCGAAGATTTCTTCCCCCGCTTCGAGGCCTTGGTCTCCGGATCTTCAGAAGCGGTCCTCTTCTCCCCTTGGAGGGAGGGATTCTCGATCCCTCCTTTCTTGATAAACTCCTTCGCGGAGGCAGTAGCTCCCTCGTTCCCCCCTTCACCTTCTTCAAAAGGCGTAGCCTCTAGCATCCTGGTTAACACAGGATCCGGCGTGGTCTCAGGGAGGGGGCCGGACACCGGTCAGCTTTTTGCTTTCGCTATCCACTCCTGTTCAAGGGACAGCTCTTTTAAAGGCAAGTTTATGATAGATATACGGATAGCATGTCCGGCATGTAACTACTTACTTGAGTATCCGGGCGATTGCAGCTTAGACCTGCGTCCTCGGTCAAGTTCGGACACATTGCTTGTGATCCAAGAACAAGCTTAGTACATCTCCACTACAAGCATACCCATAAGATTTTGGAGAGCTTCGTGGTCCTCCGGATTGAACTCCCACAGCGGAGGCACTACAAGAAATATGTCAACTAGTGACCTTCTCATAAGTGACCACGAAGAATTGGTCATAGATCTATGACCATTTCAGACCAATTGGTCAAAAGTCGCTCGAGGGGCTCCAAACCCTAAACCATTGCGACCATTTTGGTGGAAAGGTCAGAATTTCCTTACACGAAAAGGTCATAAAGCAAACAGCTATTCAGCTGCCTTATTTCTAGTTGTTAACGACCAATATAGATGGTCATAGCCTTGTAAATTGTGGTGGGTTGCTATGACTAGGCGCCCACCTCACTGGGCTTTTGCCTATGTGTCATGTCCATGTGGCAGTTTTGCCCTAGGTTGTGAAGCAACCTATATTTCTATCATTCCCAAAATTCCCAAAAAAATCTCATAAATTCTTTTGGGTCATATCTTCGTCAAATATGTAAAAACATTCCTTGCCTAGTTCAAAAATAATTGAAATATTCATTTTCCTATTATGTTCAGAAAGCACTTTGTGAAGGAAGTACCACTTTGGCATGTCCAAATGGTATCCATTTTCTACTGATGCTTTCCTATGCCCAAATAACCATCCTCCACCAAATGCCAGCTCAATCCATTCATTATTTTGAGCTCAACTTCAACCTTCAGATTTATGTCCGGTGTGGTAGTTTGTAAAGCAAGTACCACCTAGGCTCCTCCTTTTGAGGTGAAAATTTGTGAAGACGGTCTTCTTAGTAATCGATCATCCTCACCCAAAACTCATGCCCATTAGCCATGTGCATTTCCGTCTGCAAATCAAACACTTGGCTGCTTATTCATGTTTGAGCATCGATCGGTCTCCTCGTGAGAATCTTATGTTGTGATTTTCTTCCTAGCACCTACCGGGAGTGCCCAACCCACTAGACATGCCTAGCCGCCTTGGAACACATGGGCAACGCCACGGTCAACAGTGACCTTATGCGGCCCGAACATCTTGAGCTTCGATGCTCTAGAGTTGGGGCCCTCGGCCACCGTCCAAACCTCGATGTCTCGCCATCGAACCATGTATTTCGATTAAATAGATACTTATTTACCTAGAAATGATTTTGGAAAAAATAAAGAGCAAACTATGAGGTAGTCATAGTTCAAATTTGACCCGCTTCCATCCGAATCGACGGAATTTGTCTTTTCACCAGAGGTGGATCAAAAATTTTGACACCCAACCATTTTGTCAATTGTGCATTATATATGGCCTAGTATTTTATAAAATTGATTAGGTCCAATTTTGCAACAATTATTTGGTAGTTCCTTCACAAAAACCCTCCTTTTGGGCACTCGGGAAAATGAAAAATGAATTTTTCCGTGCAAAAGAAAATGAAAACTTCCTTAGGCAACATTGTTTGAATTCCAAGATGCACCCTCGTGCACAATATGAGATCATTTGAACAAACTATGCCATGAATGTGGCCATAAGATTGATCATTTGGCTTGAAAGCCATGAATCTTCATGCATGATAGCTCATTTCTGAGAACACTTTTTTAAAATAATTACCGTATTACAAGTTTATTATTTTTCCTGGAAACTTGGTCACATATAATGACACAATGCAAAGGTTTTCCAATTTTTTGATTTTTTTTATTTTTTTATGCCCGTTTCAATATGCTGTCAAAACGGCGGGCTTGACCGTTCCTAGATAGTGGTTGAATCTTGGATTTTTTTTGCTGTTTCTATGATTAAATAGATACTTATGTACCTAGAAATGATTTTTGGAAAAAATAAAGAGCAAACTATGAGGCAGCTGCAGTTCAAATTTGACCCGCTTCCAACTTATTGGCGGGAATTTGTCTTTTTCACCAGAGGTGGATCAAAACTTTTTACACCCAACCATTTTGTCAATTGTGCATTATATATGGCCTAGTATTTTATAAAATTGATTAGGTCCAATTTTGCAACAATTATTTGGTAGTTCCTTCACAAAAACCCTCCTTTTGGGCACTCGGAAAATGAAAAATGAATTTTCCGTGCAAAGAAAATGAAAACTTCCTTAGGCAACATTGTTTAGAATTCCAAGATGCACCCTCGTGCACAATATGAGATCATTTGAACAAACTATGCCATGAATGTGGCCATAAGATTGATCATTTGGCTTGAAAGCCATGAATCTTCACGCATGATAGCTCATTTCTGAGAACACTTTTTTAAAATAATTACCGCATTACAAGTTTATTATTTTTCCTGGAAACTTGGTCACATATAATGACACAATGCGAAGGTTTTCCAATTTTTTGATTTTTTTTGAATTTTTATGCCCGTTTCAAAATGCGGTCAAAAGCAGTAAGCTTGACCGTTCTTAGCTAGTGGTTGAATCTTGGAATTTTTTGGTGGTTCTCTGATTAAATAGATACTTATGTACCTAGAAATGATTTTTGGTAAAAATAAAGAAGCGAACTATGAGGCAAATTGTAGTTCAAATTTGACCCGCTTCCTGCTGAATCGACAGAAGTTTGTCTTTTTCACCAGAGGTGGATCAAATCTTTTGACACCCAACCATTTTGTCAATTGTACATTATATATGGCCTAATATTTTAGAAAATTGATTTGGTCCAATTTTGCAACAAATATATGATAGGTCCTTCACAAAAAAACCTCATTTTGGACTCTCGAAAAATGAAAAATGATTTTTTCGTTCAAAGAAAATGAAAACTTCCTTAGGCAACATTTTTTGCCATTCCAATATGCACCCTTTGTGCAATATATGAGATTATTTTAACAAACCTCATTTTCCATTTTTTTGATTTTTTTTAATTTTTCATGCCCGTTTCAAAATGTCGTCAAAATGGCGGGTATGACCGTTCCTAGCTAGTGGTTGAATCTTCGAAAACTTTTGGTGTTTCTATAATTAAATAAATACTTATGTACCTAGAAATGATTTTTGGAAAAATTAAAGAGCAAACTATGAGGCAGCTGTAGTTCAAATTTGACCCGCTTCCTACTGAAACGGCGAAATTTTGTCTTTTTCACCAGAGGTGTATAAAAACTTTTGACAACCAACCATTTTGTCAATTATACATTAAATATGGCCTAATATATTATAAAAATGATCTAGTCCCATTTTGCAACAAATATATGGTACGTCATTTACAAAAAAAAACTCAATTTAGGCACTCGAAAAGTAGAAAATGATTTTTTTTGACCAATTTAGATGGTCATAAGGTCGTGATCAGTATTCTGATTGGTCCGTGGACGTCTCACGCGGATCATGCATTGAACATCGTCGGATGTTCGTGGATCCAACGGCAGTCCTCAGCCCTTCCACACCAACCCCGAAACCCTAGCTCTGCCCTATGGTAATTTTGCATCCACCCCCCCGCCTCCTTTCTTTCCCTCGATCTCTTCTCCTCCTCTCCTCTTCCAGATCCGCTCCTCTCGATCTCCTCCTCCAGCCTCGCCGCCACCCGCCCATTCCAGATCGCCACCGCCGCCACCTCCCATCAGCTCAACCGTGAGCCCTTCCTCACCGCATCCCCACCCCGCGCTCATCCATGGCCACCCCTCACACGGGCAGGGACGAGGTACTCGCAGGAGAGCTTCTACAGCTCACTGGGTCTTCGTGCTCAGCTGCGTCAAGCCCCTGCTTCTGCCGTGTCCTCGCCTACCCGGCCCTCCCGCACCGGCGTGATCTCCGCCCGCCCACGGGCCTCAGCCATCGTCGCCAGACGCTGGCCTCTCGCGCCCAGTCCATGGCCACCTTCACCCGCACGTGAGCTCGCGAGATCCGTCACCGTTGTTGTCCAGGTAGGCCCTTCCCCTCCTTCCTCACCTAGATCCACCCGCTCCTCCTCACCTTCTCCTCCTATCCGTCCCTTTGTTGTAGGTCATCATGGCGTGGAGATGGCGATGACGGCAGGAGGGCGCCGACCTTGCCTTGCTCGAGATGGATGAGGGCTGCACCTAGCTTCCGGCCGCTCTGCTTTCGAGGAGGAGGGGCAGGATGGTCGGCCACCTCCCGGGCGTCCTCGCGCTCTCCGCCTCCGCCATCGCCACCTCCCTCGCCTCCGTCTCCAGGATTCAGCCTCCTCGTCGTCATCCCTCACACCCCTCTCTCTCTATAACGCACGCGCTTGATTCCGGCTTAAACTGATCGCCGCGCATTGCCCATGTCAAACCTTGATTTGCCGGCTTAATAAAAAACATGTGTTTTATTGTTGCTGTGCACGATCGATCTAGCTAGAAAGAATTGATGCGAGCCCGCCCATGCATTTGGTTTTGGGGGTTCGCGGTGCGGTGCTCATTCACCGTATGAGCACAGGTGGTCAATCTCGAGTTGAACACAAGCACCTTCTTTGTAAAAGCGTAAAGTGACCTCACTAGCAACAAAATCGTTCTCTTTTCCTCTTTGTAGCCAAATCACGGTGTTCTTTCCTTTATACTCTTGTACATTATAATAGTAATATGTCATAACAAAATTGTAAAAAATCCTGCCCTGAACATAGGTAGCTACTTTGGTAATCGGTGTACTAGTACCAGCTTACCAAGGCATGGCGCGATCAATTAAATTATGCAAAGTTCAAGTTTAAGCCACAGTTCAAGTTTAAGCCATAGTTAAGTCTCTCAAGCATATTTCTATAATGTCATTTGAAAGAATTATGTAGGATGTTAACTGTCAAATCTGAAAATGCAGGAGTTATGGTGAATTCCCAATCTAGTGGGTAGTGGTGGAATGCTAATTTTCTTATTCTCTTCAGGTGAGCCTGGGCATGTTTTGTGTTCTCCTTGCCCATCTTCATGGCGATCGCTCGATCGGCGCCTCCGCCTCATTTGTTTCTTGTTCCTGTGTTTACTCTATTTATCTGTGTGGATGGATGCACGATAGGTCAGAGGCTATGGAACTAAGCGAGCTACACGGCCTAATCGCTGCCGGTTTGTGTCTTCTTTGCTAACTAGACATGCGCAAGAAACAGATCGATCAGCCGGCCTTCAATGGCTGGATTAATTTAACCAGGAGGTGCATGATTGATCAAGAGCATGTGGCAACTTAAGTTCATCAATCAACTATAGATTGAAGTAATACAATCCTAGGAGCGTGCTGCTATCATATGTCTATACGTGCACGACGTAGATGACAACGTCAGCTACACTTTCTCTCAATTCTGTTTAGAAAAAGGAGCTAGGGACCTCTTGACTTGGTATTTGCTATATCCTGTTGGTTGAATGTATGGTGGTGCCAGTACAGTGGTAGTATATTCAGGTTGGTGTGTTGTTGTGAGGTTAATCCCTTCGAAAACATTATTTGAGAATTTTGTAATGCCTCCTTTGGGGTGTTGATACACTATTGAACAAGTTCTATTGTATGTGAGTTCCTTTTGTTGCTGCAAAGCATTGATACAATGTCATTTGCAGGGAGCTCGCTCTGCATCCGAGTCTCGGTCATCCTGCACAGCAAGGAGCTGGACCAAGGGAGCAAGCAGTGCTGCTGGTTCCTTGAGACATGTGCAACACATTTAACTTAACAAGATTCAACAAGATTTAACTTACTTTTCCAGTTAATTAAATGGACATCTTGGATTAGTTAGAAAATCATGAATTATTTGCAGAAATCCATAGAAGTATTGTATTCCAGTGTGCATTACTCACATAAACTTGCTTGCAAGCTTATTTTCTGACTTGTATATTCTGAAACTGAAAAAGCTTAGTTAACTTTTGTTAAGTTTCAGTAATATGCACGATGAGTATTTATCAGTAAATTTTGCACATCACAGTAATTTCACTTGTCATTAGCTTCTTTGTAGCATTAGGAGTAGTTTTACTACAAGAATGCTTGAACAGGTGAATGGAGGGTGAGGAAGTTTTTACTTGAGTTGGATTGCACAGGGAGTAGTTAGGAGTAGTAGATGTTGATGATCATAGTCAGGAGTAGTTTTGCCTTTGGTGATCATCCAAAAATGTGATGTAGATCTCCAGCCTTTGGTGATCATCTGAAACAGAGTTAGAGTGCTCAAGCGTGCGCCAAGGTTCTAACATTTTCTCGAACGCTTTGTGCCGGTATGTATGTCACATCTTGCTTCCATTGCAGTCTCAACACCCACTTTGCGTTTCTGCAATCACTAATTATACTCCGGTTGGTGGGTTCCAAATGTTGTTGTTGCACATGTAAAAGAAAGGGATTCAAAGCTACACATCTAGCTTCCGGATGTATCTATCTCACTTTGCCTTTTGTTGTTCCACTCTGGTTTTGCTTACTTTCTAAAATGGGTGTTTTAATAATAATGTTTATAAAGGCCGGAGATGTACCATTTCTCTCACCTCGACTTCTTATCATTGCTTGGGACATATGCCCCTTCTTTTGGGTGATGGTGATTTCATATTAATCATGGAATAAAATAACATGCTACAGGCGTAAACTATTCAGTTAACTATTTAAGGCCAAGAAGTATAAATCAAGGCACCTCCTCTCCTCTCCTCCCATTGATGCTTGATTGTTACCTAGAATAAAGATTGTTTTCAGGAACATGAAAGTATTACCGTTTGTTAGGACATGATGACTGTTTGTTTACTGCTTTATGATTTTGTGTAGAGTTGCGTCCTTCTTGTCCCCTTTTACCCAAGGCCATCTTGTTGTTTGCAGCCCGACAAGACAATATTGTGTTTGCTGGAAACTGAACTCTCTTCTATGTTTAGTTGATGCAGTTCCTTCCTTTAATTTATCTGTTTCTTCAATTTGGATGCAACAGGTTCCCTTCATGAACGAGGACATGGGCATGTACTTCGACGGTGAGCTCATCCACCACTACCACCTCGACTCCGCGCACAAGGTCAATTCCTCTCTCTCGTCTGTGAGGTTTTTTTTCAAGTTTTGTCTTCTCCGTTGTAGCCTGCTAGTTTACATTACAGTCCTGAAACCAAACTAGGTAGGATGGCCTTGTGACCTCCACAGATGTCGAGGCTTTGGTTTTCATATCGTGTATGGTTGATCCTGTATGATGTGTACGCGCTTGATGGTCACCTATTAGCTAAGGTTCTCATATCATGTTTGGTGCTCATATGTGCTTGCTTGATGGTTCTCATATCATGTTTGGTGGATCCTTTATCATGTTTGGTTCTCATTAGCTAAGATCGTTATGTTTTGCTACTAAATCGTATTTCATCGGGCACTTGCATTGATCAAGCTCACTCTTATTATTAATTGCCAACAATTTGCTCTTTGGATACACACACAGTTTTGCCATGTTATTATCGATGTTCTACTCTAGGATGGTTTCTAGACACTCGCATTGTGTGTGCTCATCTTCACACTAGACTCTTTAGTTTCTATCTCATGTTCATAGCATTCTAGTTTGTCGACGACATAGTATCCCCTGTGATCTCTTAGTGAAATGAGAGGTTTGATTGATGTTGTATAGGATTGGCTAGTTTTGCTTAATGCCATATGTCTTATGCAATCAGATTACATTTCTGTTTGTTATGGTAATATAAAAAATAATCGTGCTGTCAAAATTTTCACAGTGCGTGCCTTTTATTTCTTTAGTTTGATTGTTTCCCTTGTATTCAATATGCTTCTAATGCCTGATCCTTTCATTTTTGTTGTGGCATCTTTATTTTCACAGGTGTTGTGTGTCCTGGAAGATGGAAGAGGAAGAAAACTTACTTTTGTTGAACTAAATTTTCTGTATTTTGTTTTGTTGTACGTATCATTTGATAGTTTTGTATAGGAACAAGTGATACTATTTTGTAGGGCTTTATGGCCTGTGATGTAATCATATTTAGTGCTGAAATATGAAATTATTTGCAAAATTTGTCAAAAAGGTGGATCATATGTATGAATATGTGAATGGGCTGAAAAGAGTAATGGACCAACTCCGAGTTGAATTAATATTTGAATGTATAAAAAGGCTGAATGTAAACGTAAATGGGCTGAACAAAATTGTACATATATTCTTGAAAGGCCAAACGTGCATAAAATTGATGGGGAAATTTGGTCGGTTGAGAAACTTGGCCCATGTAGCAGATAAAAATTAACAGAAATAAATATACCAAATGGGTTGAATTAATGGGCCCGGCCCATGTAAAACACCTAATTGGACCGGGCTGAATCTTGTGCCACATCAGCTTGCCACGCTGGATGCCTACGTGGCCTGGGGAGGTTGCTAGTGACCAAAACGCCACAAGAGGGAATATTTTGGTCAGTGGCGTCGGCGACCTTCTCACGCAGAAGGTCGCTATAGTCGATTAACGACCCTCGACTTTTGACCTTCTGTTTTGGTCAAAAAGGTCGCAAATGAAAAACAATGACCTTCAAAGACCAATAGTCAAGGTCACAAGTTGACATATTTCTTGTAGTGAGGTGGCGACGTTTGCGGGTGGTGCGAATCAAAGATGACCTGCGCTTACTACGACTAGATTGATCTCTCTCTCTAGGAGGTCTCGAATACGGCCTCGCAACAAGGGCACGTCCTTGGGCGGCCCCAGTCGAGCCCTTTATTGACCCATGACGCCCGGCCGCGGTGGAGGACCCGAAGCGAAAGGCGGTGGCGCCACCCATTTGGTGCCCTAGCTGTGATATAAAACCACTCTTGTTGCCTGGTGAGCTCCTCTTGAAAAGAGCCCTCGGGCCATGGAGCATCAACATTCTTACTTATAACAGCCCTCCGCATTCTCGCCTCACGCCTTGATCATCTTCGGTTCCACTTTGAAGGTTTTGAGCCACAACCCAAAGTGAGGGGTAATCTGCGGAGGAAGGCTTCACATACGACAATGAACGATGAGATGTGGAGGATGGACTCGAATCCAAGTCATGAAATTCCAGCCCATAATAAAACATGAGCCCCCTCACGAAGGGTTCCGTCGGAAACCCTAACCCCGAAGGAAGTGAGACACGAACACCACGCCTCACCCAAAGCTTGGGAGTGGGAATAACCTGCCCTTGGGCGGGGCAGCTGTCAATGAAATTTCGCCGGTTAGATATGCAGGCGTCTCTCGGCTTTAGCACGTCTTCTTCCGTGACGGAGGAAGGCATCCACCGGCCTTCTATGGTCGGAGCCGACATCCTCGGAGGTCCGGCGCTGAATCTAGAGCTTTGGGTGTTGGAACTCGAGGCGAGGGGCGGATTCGATTGAGATTGAAAGAAAGGAGCGGGCCTTGGTCTCGTTATAAAGAGGTTGAATACCAAGAGCCCTCCCGTGACCGTTTGGGACTCGCCGATAGAGGAGGCGTGCCAGCTAACGGCACGACAGGTTACCACATCCGTATTGATGAGAATCCCGGAATAAGGGGACCACGATCTACCGCTTTGACAAGACGTGCCAAGGAAACCGCCTCGCTAAACGCCTTGAGGTGAGTACAGAAAACGATTGAATAAAGACTTGGCCGTGGCGTGATGGCACGCTGCGGAAAACGTCAGCATATTGATTTTGTGTAAATATTATTCTCTCTACAGTGTTATGTGGAAATTATATTGCAGAGCAGGACACTGTCCTTGTGTTCAAAATCTTCTATGAAGTATTCGGAGGAGGAACCCGCCTTGCAATGCCGAAGACAATATGCGTCTTGCGGACTCCTCGTCATTGAAGCCCGGTTCAGGGGCTACCGAGGAGTCTGGATTAGGGGTGTCCGGATAGCGAACTATCACCGCTTGGCGGACTCTGGACTATGAAGATACAAGATTGAAGACTTCGTCCGTGTCCAGGATGGGACTTTCCTTGGCGTGGAAGGCAAGCTTGGCGTCACGGATATGTAGATCACCTACCATTGTAACCGACTCAGGTAACCCTAACCCTATCCGGTGTCTATATAAACCGGAGGGTTTTAGTCCGTAGGACGAACAACAATCATACCATAGGCTAGCTTCTAGGATTTAGCCTCTTTGATCTCGTGGTAGATCTACTCTTGTACTACCCATATCATCAATATTAATCAAGCAGGAGTAGGGTTTGACCTCCATCGAGAGGGCCCGAACCTGGGTAAAAACATCGTGTCCCTTGTCTCATGTTACCATCCGCCTAGACGCACAGTTAGGGACCCCCTACCCGAGATCCGCCGGTTTTGACACCGACGGTGGCGTGAGGATGGGAGCTGGGGGAGGCGAGGCGACAACCGCCGCGGCCCGGCTCGTTTTGGGCCATGTCCATGAGGCCCCATTCCTCCTTATTTCCTATGTCCTCCTACCGGAGTCGACTTCACCAAACTTGAAGACTAGTGGCAGATGATCATTCTGCGCCATGGCGATGGAGGTTGGAAGTCAAAGGGCTCGCTTCCTAGTGAGCCTGCGCAACGTAAAGCTCACACACTTCCCGGTGAGCCTACGCATTGGAGGACATCTTGCATGCCTCTCGGTCAGCCTGTGCACCGGGCTGCGCTCGCACGCCTCCCGTTCAGTCAAGGTCAAGTAGCTGTCCGCATGGCACCTCCTACAGCCATTAAAACCAAGACACGTGGCCTCACGTGAATGGTTAACAGAATGCACACGTTTTGAATTATACAAACGTTTGAGATATTAAGTGGCAGCTATTTTTTCAAAATTCCTTTGTTGGCTGTCATTATTCGAGTGCGCCTTCTCTCAAAATGGACACGAAAAATACCACATCATGTGGCGCCATTCCATGATAGCATGCCAAGTTTCATGAATTTCAGACGAGTTTTGGATTTACTAGAATTTAAAAACCAGGCATCTCAATGTTTTGTTGGCAATCAACGGTGCCCTGGTGTTTGAAATTCATTCCCATTTGTTGCATGGGACCTAAGCATGTACCCAAGGACACGGATTTGATTTTTCAACCAATTTATATGCACTGGAGCAAGTGCATGTAGTTCAAATTTGAATTATGCACATAAATGCATTGAAAACTCAGTTAATGCATAAAAATGCCCAACGAACCCCAAAAAATCCCAAAAATTGACACAACACTCCTGTTGTTCTCTGTTTAAACTAGAAATTGTTTGAAAGAAATGAGAGGCAATGGATATCGTTCCGTCCCCAAACTTGGTACTTTCCCTACCGAAACCATCATGCTTATTGTGAGAAGCTACGGTTTGTGAGAAGCATATACCCAGAACCTGCCCTAACTGGGACAAATTTTTAACACAAAGCATGTTGGTGCGCTCCATGATAGCTTTCTGCTAAGTCTCATGAATTTCGTATTTAGTTTTGGATTTACTAGAATTTAAAAACCAGACATCTCACTGTTGTGTCGTCAATCAACAGTGCCCTTGTGTTTGAATTTCATTACCATCTCTTGCATGGGACCTAGAAATTCACCCAAGGACACATATTAGATTTTTCAACCAACCTTAGTGCATTGGAGCATGTGCTTGTAGTTCAAATTTCAATTATGCACATAAAATGCCTAGAAAACCCAGTTAATGCATAAAAATGTCCAAATGAACCCCGAAAAATCACAAAAATTGACAGAACACTCCTGTTGTTCTATGTTGACACTAGAAAATATTTGAAAGTAATAAGAGGCAATGGATATCGTTTCGTCCCCAAAGGTGGGACGTTCCCTATCGAAACCATCATGCTTGTTATGAGAAGCGTATACCCGAACCTACCCCAAGCAGGACAAATTTTTTACCATGGCATGTTGATGTCGCTCCATGATAGCATGCCAAGTTTCATGAATTTCAGACGAGTTTTGGATTTACTAGAATTTAAAAACCAGGCGTCTCAATGTTTTGCAGACAATCAACAGTGCCCTGGTGTTTGAATTTCATTCCAATCTCTTGCATGGAACCAAGAAATTCACCCAAGGACACACATGCGATTTTTCAACCAACTTTAGTGCATTGGAGCATGTGCTTGTAGTTCACATTTGAATTATGCACATAAAATGCCTAGAAAACCCAGTTAATGTATAAAAAGGCCAAAGCGAACTCGAAAAATTCCAAGATTGAACACAACACTCCTGTTGTTGTATGTTGACACTAGAAAATTTTTGAAAGCAATAAGAGGCAACGGATATCATCCCGTCACAAAAGGTGGTCCGTTCGCTATCGAAACCATCATGCTTGTTGTGAGAAGCTCTAGTTTCTGAGAAGCTTATACCCGAACCTGCTCCAAATGGGACAAAATTTTCACCACGGCATGTTGATGCCGCTCCATGATAGCA
Source organism: Aegilops bicornis (assembly GCA_021605145.1). Lineage (NCBI taxonomy): Eukaryota > Viridiplantae > Streptophyta > Magnoliopsida > Poales > Poaceae > Aegilops > Aegilops bicornis. The sequence goes on from JAHIAL010000104.1 coordinate 197,640, forward strand.
TGCCAAGTTTCATGAATTTCAGACGTGTTTTGTATTTACTAGAATTCAAAAACCAGGCATCTCAATGTTTTGCCAGCAATCAACAGTGCCATGGTGTTTGAATTCCATTCCCATCTCTAGCATGGGATCTAGAAATTCACCCAAGGACACACATGTGATTTTTCAACCAACTTTGGTGCATTGGAGCATGTGCTTGTAGTTCAAATTTGAATTATGCACATAAAATGCCTAGAAAACCCAGTTAATGTATAAAAAAGGCCAAATGAACCCCGGAAAATACCAAGATTGAACACAACGCTCCTATTGATCTATGTTGACACTAGAAATTTTTTGAAATCAATAAGAGGCAACAGATATCATCTCGTCCCCAAAGGTGGTACGTTCCATATCGAAACCATCATGCTTGTTGTGAGAAGCTCTGATTTGCGAGAAGCTTATACCCAAACCTGTCCCAAATGGGACAAAATTTTCACCACGGCATGTTGATGCCGCTCCATGATAGCATGCCAAGTTTCATGAATTTCAGACGAGTTTTGGATTTACTAGAATTTAAAACCGGGCATCTCAAAGTTTTGCTTAAGCAATCAACGGTCTTGATGCGTTTGAAATTCATTCGATCTCTTGCATGGGACCTAGAAATTTACCCAAGGACAAACATGTGATTTTCCAACCAACTTTGGTGCATTGGAGCATGTGCTTGTAGTTCAAATTTGAATTATGCACATAAAATGCCTAGAAAACCCAGTTAATGTATACAAAAGGCCAAACGACCCCAAAAAATTCCAAGATTGAACACAACACTCCTGTTGTTCTATGTTGACACTAGAAATCTTTTGAAATCAATAAGAGGCAACGGATATCATCTCGTCCCCAAAGGTGGTACGTTCCCTATCGAAACCATCATGCTTGTTGTGAGAAGCTCTGGTGTGTGAGAAGCTTATACCCAAACCTGCTCCAAATGGGAAAAAAATCACCACGGCATGTTGATGCTGCTCCATGATAGCATGCCAAGTTCCATGAATTTCAGACGAGTTTTGGATTTACTAGAATTTAAAAACCAGGTATCTCAATGTTTAGCCGGCAATCAACAGTGCCCTGGTGTTTGAAATTCATTCCCATCTCTTGCATGGGACCTACAAATTCACCCAAGGACAAACTTGTGATTTTTCAACCAACTTTAGTGCATTGGAGCATGTGCTTGTAGTTCAAATTTGAATTATGAACATAAAATGCCTAGAAAACCCAGTTAATGTATAAAAAAGGCCAAACGAACCCCGAAACGTTCATTCCCATTTCTTCCATGGGACCTAAGCATGCACTGAAGGACACAAATTTGATTTTTCAACCAATTTGTATGCACCGGAGCATGTGCATGTAGTTTAATTTTGAATTGTGCACCTAAAATGGCTAGAAAACCACTTTAATGTATGAAATGTCCAAACGAACCACGAATAATTCCAATTCTTTTTACGACACACATACGATTGCATGTTCACTGCGAGATAAAAGGTCTAACAATTCAAACACCGTCCATTGCATTTGTGACCCCATTTTGTAATTCAAATCAAGTAGATCCCACAGTTTATTCTCACCAACCGTGTGAGATGTAGTACAAAATATCTTGGAGCACCGTCGGTGTATAGTACGCCTATAAGCTTACACGAGAAGGTGCGTCGCCACGATCCACAGTAGGCGTGTCAAGCACACTAGCTCGCTCCCCCAAAACTCCCGCCTCTGCATCCCTCTCTGCTTCAGTCCCTTGATTCAAATTTTCAGTAGCCCTGGCATTTTACTCCCGCCTCTGCATCCCTCGCAATCTCAAAAATATCTGCTCACCCTTGATCCAAATTTTTAGTAGCCCCGCCTTGTTACTCTCGCCTAGTAAAATATTCAGTTGTCGCAGTATTTCCTCAAACACAACCTCCGCTCACACAGACACACACAACCCTCAAAACCATTGGTAGGTCGCCGCCATCGCCGGCGCTTCCATCCTCAACCTCTTGCTGTGTCTTGGGGAGCCTCGAGTAATAATGGCCAAAGGAGGTTTATCATGACCTTTTTAAGCCTTATTTGGCGAGGTGGCCGAGGTGTCCCGTCGTCCTCCATGAGCCCGATCCGGGCCGTCGTGGGTCCCCTCGCTGGTTTCAGACTTCCCGTCCTCCCCGGACTCGGCAGCCAAGTCCTACCTCGAGGTTCTTGGCGGTGGTGGGGGCGTGGAGTCGCCAAGATTACAGATCGAGACCCACACCCGCCGGTGGCTCGGTAGCTTCCACACGTCGAGCTCATGCGGCCATGGAGTACGACCGTGCAGGTCCGCTACCATGGCGCGGCAGCTAGGCTCAATTTCCCCTTGACTACGTCCGGTCCACCTCATTCCACTGGAGCTAGGGGTGGTGAGCTCGGCTATGGCGCGGGAGGACCGCGAGGCGTGGGAGCGTCTCGAGGCCGAGGCCGCCGATGAGGCCTACATGCAAGAGCTCCGCCGGCAGCACCCGGAGCTCGAGGAGGCGGAGCGGGCGATCTTTGCCGGTGCGGAGGCCGGGGAGGTTATCATGCTCTCCTCCAATGACGAGGTCGAAGGCAGCGAGGACGGCGGCGCGGAGGGCGGCGAGCTTATCGCGCTCTCCTCTGATGACGAGGTCGAAGGTGGCGGCGGCACGGAGGGCGTCAAGGTGGGCCCTGAGGACGAGGAGATCGACATTGACGAAGTGGAGGAGTGCCTTCCCCAACGACCCGACGATGGTAATCGCCCGACCTGCTCATGACACCACCGTACATATGACGAGGAAGGATTGGCTCGACCTCTACTTCGACTGAAAGTTGTTTAGCTTAGTTAAATTTATGTTTTATGTTCAGTTATGCAAAACTATGTATGTTTATGTTTGAATGCAATCTACTTTCGGTTGAACCTGCTTTCAACTTGATCAAATTGAAGTTTACATCCTTAAGTTTAGGGGATCGACTAGAAAAGGCCAAAAATTGCTGGAGTATATATATATATATATATATATATATATATATATATATATATATATATATATATATATACTAATGGTTTTAGTCCTTTAACTTTTTAAGGATCGCCTAGAGATGTCCTTATGACTTGTTTATTTAAGTTCTTCACAATGTGATGCTCTATATGTGCAACTATTTGTTGTGCAGTTCAATTTCATCAATAACAGTTTCAACAATACCACTATGAATTACGATATTTGGTTCTTTGTTAAGGATTTTGCGATTAACATGCCTTTTCGTTTTTCAATTCATGTTTAGCAACATGCATTATCTTGAATGACTAAATATGCAATCCCAGGCTACATAGCAACAAGGAAGAGTGTTACCTTAATGTTCTGATGATGTCTAGATATACATGTAATAAAATATTATATAATGGGATGGATGGAATGTTGTACTACATCATTTTTCAATTGTTGTTTAGCTTCCAATATTAACTTGGTGCTTTTATGTACATATATCATTGCCAAAGATCCACACTTCAACCCTTTCTGCGCATGGGACAATGAGATATTCATGAACCAGCATCAAGTGAGGAAACTGATAAAGATTGTTACTAAAATTGGTCAAAAGATGTCAATCGAACTATTAGATTACACTTAATGCAAGACAACGATGAACCTGCGGGATGGTAAGTAAGAACCCTATACCCTTCTTTTTTTACTGCCCATAATGAGTTGTGTTAGATGACAATATCTGAATCTTTTTTCTTTTGAAGTGGATCCTGAAGCAGTTTACTAAAGATTACCTCTCAAACTACATGATTGCCGGCCATCACAAGGGGTTGGACTAGAGTCGCAAGATGCCTTCTCGTGATCCAGAGAGCACAATAGGGCCATTCCACTTCACCTTGTTCAAAGAATCGGAATGTCTGTCGCCTCTTCCTTTACCATTTGTAATAGTACAAGTATAGAACCACAGTACATCATTCTTTATTTGGTGCTTCATAATTCTTAAACATATGTACACGTGAATCGAATAATGCATTGGTTGTTTGAACACGATGGATATGAATATAAATGTAGCCTACTTTCAACTTTAAATTAGGTACAATTTTAAATAGCAGCAATTAAATTAGGGCAAAATTATATTTATGCGGTCATTTCTGACACACAGTTGGTAAAACACAAGCGTTTGTGATATACACCATAATCCGAGAGGCCAGTTCCACAGAGAGGAAATGTGTGCAAGCATGCACATAGTTGCCGTTCGCAAAGCGTGTGTGATGTCAGACACTATCACATACGGTGCGGGAAAACTAAATGTGTGTGATTGTCTACCTATCGTACATGGTTTATAATCATGAATTGTTTGTGATGTGCCAGGCATCGTAAATCTCGCATGCCTGGTATCTGCCTAGAATCTGCCTGGAAAGCTCCCGTGCCTAGAATCTGCCTAGTTTTAGGTAGAACCATAAATCTCCGACTGCGATGGCAATGCGAGCACAAACGAGTAGCAAGGATGAAGCGTTTGGGATATTCGAGATATCGGAAACGGTTATATAGGGACAACTGTATGCATCAAGGCTCCCTATCCCCGACGGTTTCTGGGTTGTGTGGGAAGGACCCCCCTATCGCTCACACTCACTTGGCGACAGTTCCAAATGCCGTCCCGGAAAGGGGTAAAAAAATGTTTGTTTAGGACCGACGCGCACTAGTGGTGACTTGACAACTGCCTGGCGCATGTAGAAAGTCCTTCATGGCTCGGAGCGCGAGTGGCTGGTGGTTGGCCTTCCTCCGGCTATAAATGGGGCAGGGGCACAGCCCCCGGCCCATCTTCATCTTCTCGCTGCTCGCTCCTTCTTCTTCCTCTTCGTCCCACTGTATTGTCAGAGCGTCCATGGCGCCACTGAGGAGGTTCTCTGCCGCGGAGAAGGGAAAGGCTCCCAAGGAAGGACTAGGCTCGCCGCCGCCTAAGAGAGGCTGTGGTCGCCCCTTAAATCTGTTGCCGCAACACCCAGTGGCTCCCCAGCTGGCGCACCCTCAGTGGCGCGCCATTCCGTGATCGTGGGGATGCGCCCTCCAGCTGGAGTTGCCATGGCCCGGGGTGGCGTGTGACAGGTGAGGCATGTGGCGGCCGTTTGGCCATCGCACCCACAATCCCACTCGACGGATGCGTCCTCGGAGTTCGTGGTGTGGGCAGAGAGGCCCGCAGGCATCTGGTTCTAGCTCCCATGCTTCTTTGCGGGTGCGCTGCCGGCCAGGGGACCCGGTGGCCTTTGGCCGCAGGCCGACGGCTATTGCAGCAAGGCCTCATGGGTGGAGGTCGGGGTCACCGCCACCAGTAACGTGTTCCTGAACCGCGGGTGGCAGCCATTTGCCCATGCGCGCGGCCTGCAAGGGAGGTGTACCCTCCACTTCAGGTATGACGGTGCCGCAACCCTCTACGTCAGGGTCTTCGGGGAGAATGGCAGACGCTTGGGGGTCTACCCGGAGGGCGACGGCGACAATGAGGACGCCCACCCCTCCGATGACGGCGGCCAGGGGGGCGGTAGAATCTCCAGTGGTGAGCTTACCCTTGGCGACGGTCGCGAGGCCTCCAGCGGTGGTGGCTCCTCCTCTAGGGAGAGCGCGAGCGACGGTGACTACGACGAGCCACCACGTTGCCGAGCTCGGACCGAGGAGGGTGACGAGCTGCCTTGCCGACGCGCCCCGGTGAAGTAGTAGGAAGACTCCGAATGAGCTCGGGCACTGCTGGAGCCGGGTCTCAGGAGCCGCTGTAGTCGCGCGGCTGCTTTTGTTTCTTTCCTTCTCCTGCATCACAAAAGTAGAAGGCCCTGTCGGGGCATGTAATGAACCATGGCGCTTGCGCTGTTATGTTATCATTTTTTATTACGTCGTGATATCCGCTGCTGATTGTGATTGGGTTGACTTAGCTTAACGTGCTTGTGGTAGACTCCTGTGCCACAAGAGCGTGCCTCTCTAGGGCTTGGATTTCCTGCACGCCCCTTATTCTGGGGAAGTTCTCAGGGGGTTTCCTTCTTGAAGATTCAAAAGTCGTCAAGCCTCGGGAGGCACCCTGTGGCTGGAGGGTTAGGAAACCTTCGGAAGTGCCACTCCTCGCATGAGCCTCGAGCATGGGCTGGTCGCCGCTGGTACGTCACATCGCTATTCCCGGAGGCACGGACTCAAGAGGGCGTGCGTGTTCGTAAGCTCGCTTGAGAGCGTCGCGCAAGGATTAAGACGCCAAAGGCTGGGGCACCAAGGCTTTGGCAAGGTGTGTCAGCGGGTGGCCCCAACGCACACACCATGCCCAGCCCCCACATGTGGATGCGCGAGGAAGAGCAATGGGCAACTGTCACTCTCCCTATGGCAAGACGTGAAAGAGCGAACGCTGCGAGGAGAAAAAATTTCCCAACCCTTTCAAATAGAAGACACGAAAGCTCCAAATTTCATTTCGAGAAGTTGCAAAGCAGCTACTATCGTGGAATTGTCACGGGAGATGTCCTCTTGCAAGGACTTATTCCTGGAGCCATCGCAACTAGGAAGCTTAAAGGGGTTAATCGGGACAAAGGACACGAGAGGTTTTATACTAGTTCGTCCCCTTACGGTGAAGGAAAGCCTACGTCTAGTTGGGTTGGTATTGCTTGATGTTTCGATGACCAGGGAGCGAGATACGCTATACCCGGCTCTCGATCGGTTGTTTCTTGCCCTAAGCACGCTGCCAGTCGTCCCCTTATATACACGGGTTGGCGCTCTGCGGCTTACGAGTCCCGACGGCTTATAAACAGTGTCGGCTCGGTGACTAGTTAAATCTACCTTATTATACAAGTCATGCCATTGTGGCGGTTTTGCTACAACGCCTTAAGTCGCTGTGGGCCTTAAGCCCTTTATTGAACCGCCATCTTCATGTTTGATTACAGCCTCGATCTGGCGAGCCTTCTTTGTGTAACCCAGCCCCTCCTGGGCGGCTTACACAAATAGTTATATCCCCAACATTAGGCCCCAGATTGATTTGAACCTGTTCATGTCAATCTTTAAATACCTTAGGAAGTAAATCTTCAGTCTTCCGGCTGTGCAAAGGTTTTCTTTAACCCGCCATGACGTCATCTTTTGAATTCGTGTTAACCCGCCGCGACGTCATCCTTACTTAAATTCATTCTTTATTTCCTCGTATCCTCCAACGAATCTTTGCCTTCTTGTTGTTAGAAAACCGGCGTCGGGGCATTTGGATAATAACTTCTATCTCCTCGTTTCTCGCGTCGTCTCGCCTATCCTTTCCTTATAAATAAGCGCTGACCTAGGTCTTCCCATTCCTCCTTCCAGTCATCCTCTTCCTCTCGCTGCTTCTCTGTCGCTCAAGCTCCGCCGCCGATGCCGTCGTAGACTCCTTCGTCTTCACCAACTCCGACCGCTGCATCAACTTGGTTTGACCAGAAAGAACGCAATGACCCTCTGCTGCAATCCTGCATCTGTAAGTCTCATGTTCCCTGCTTCGTAGATCCATACTAGGACCTTCGAGTTCTTTGCGTTCTTCGCTGTTCATCAGGATCCTCCCATAGATTTCATCGCCTCCGCTCTTCTTGATCTTGAAGATGGTAAAAACTGATGCGGTAGATATTCGCACCTATTTTTAATACAAATAGATCCCTTTAAGTCACATAGAAGCCCCATTCAAGCCCTTGAGCTTCATCTGCGCCAGTTTTAGGTCTAGAAAATTTTCTTCTTAGAACAACTGTTTGATCCGAAATAATATCAGCAACTTGTGAAACTTGTTTGTTCCACCCGGAAGTGAAAAACCGCCTTTGTCGAATATGTTTAACTGCTCATTGACACCTGTAGCGGCTTAATATTTATTGCATAGTCATCCATATATCATTAGACCCCTTCTTAAGCCGCCATCATGACTAGTTTTAAATATTTTCCTCTGGGTTAAATTTGAGCGAATCCTCTTATTTTGTCATAGGCCTCAATTTTTGTCATGGCACCTAAAGCGGCCAAGGCTCCTGTGACCTGTAATTGGGTCCCATCCATAGTCCACGAGGAGTAAGCCCCTGGCAATTTGTGAAGTCCGGACATCTGCCCTAAGAAGGAGGTCATGTCTTATTGTGCCTCTGACCCGTCTCAAGAAAGGCCTCAACCCAAAGAAGGGAGGTGGTAATTTTACGGATCACATGAGTAGGGATTTGCCACTCCGGCTCAAAATTCTTCAGGAGGTTTTGAATTTCTTTGACCTTAGGCCTCAAGATATTGGACCCAATTCCGTGTCAAATATCTGCCAATTTCTAAGTCTTCTTGAGGTGTACACAGGAGAGGAGCCAAATTTGCTTTTGTTCAGAGCTTTTCTACTTGAACGGCAGAATGAGCGTGCCAACGGTCCCGATCTTGAACTTGGCGGTATCTCAATTCAGCGGAGAGACTGCCTTTTCCCTTATCTTTGAACTATCGAGTCATCCAAAGATTGGAATCAGGCGTGGTTCTATTGCCGGGACACTTCCCGACTAACGAGAACCCTCTGCCCGGCTTCAAGCGCTCTGCGCCTTGAATCCAACCATCCACTAGCGGACAAGCTAACTGCTATTGAGCGTCTGCCTCTCAATCCCACCATCAAAAAGATCAAAGCTCTTGTGGGAAATGGCCTAAATGGCATTGATTTGGTCCGAGTCTGGGTCGCTTGGCGAGTACTTCCGTTAAGCCGCCGCCCCGGCTTAATGTGTACATATTCAGGCGAAAAGGATGATCCACTGCGTCATAGCTCTGACGACTTACCAGATGATATGGTGGAAGCTACGACCAAGTCGCTGCTGAAAGAGGGCACGGTAACTAGTAACGCCTTCGGCTTACTTCCCTCTGCAAGAAGAACCCGGCCCCTGCAGTGAGTCGTCCATTTTAAAAATACTCCTAGCCTTGTCACACCTTACTTGTACTCATAATTTCTTATCTTTTTTCACAGGCTGATGACAATTTTTGGAAGGTCCAGTATGACCATGAGGCTGCTAAACAAGCCAGGGCAGCCAAGAAGACCGAAAGGAAAACTGCCAAAACGGGAACTTCAAAGAAGAAAAAACCCAGTAGCTTCGATTTACTCAAATTGGACGACACTTCTTCGGATGATGAGGAGGTAATCCTGATTCTCTTAACTCCTCTGTCATTATCTTATTGACATTTCATACTTTCGAGGAAGATACGGGCACAGCCATAGCGGTTGGCGAAGAGGTAACTATAATTTCCTCCAGGCTTCGCAGCCTTTGCCCAAGCAAAAATCCGAAAGGTGACCCGGAATGTAAGTTTTTCACATCCTCTATCTTATCAAGATCCTCAATTTCTTTTGAAGCAACAACAGTTTGAAAGCCGGAGGCAGACCCGGACCAGCAAGGATGCAGAACTCTCCTCCGGCTTACCTGACGTGACTAGGAAGCGTCGGACTGAGGTTAGCCCACCTCTCCATTCATCTGACCCCAATTATCAGGATACCTCTCCTTCCTCCGGCGAGTCTATGCAATCAAACATGCCGGCTTTCAAAACGGCTCCTGGGTACTGTAACCTTAATTACTTTAGGCTTTTACCTTACTCATGCTTTAGTATTCATCCTTCTACCTTTGTTGACAGCATGCAAGTGAAACCCAGCAAGAGGGCAAAGAAAAATAAGCCGTCCCAAGACCCGATTGTTGCTGAACCGGCGCTGATATATGCTGCTCCAGCCAGCTCCACCCATCGGCCGCTTTGAACCCGACCCGACATTCCGGTGCCAACCTCGACCCGCCGTCAAGATACTCTCAATAGCTCAGATAACCGGAAGCTCCTAGCCAGTCAAGCAGACAGACCCGGAAGTTGAAATATTGAAAATCCAGTTTATTGAACCGGGGTGGCCTACTGTCCTTGCCAAATTTACTGCCAAGGAAGAACTTGTCGAACGCCGAAAGGCTAAGCAGGACATTACTGATTATACTCACCTAAGCATTGGTGATATAGTCTCGGGTTATCTGAATCAAGTGCATAATAGCCGTGACCCAGAAATTGACTTGGTGAAACAAATACAATTACAAATCGAGGTATAACTTATCTTTTTTCCACGAACCTTACTTCTGTACCGACCCCCAAGTCTCACCTTATGAATAAATATGCTGTAGACTTAGAAATCTGCTTATTGTTGATATCTCCGGTTTAAAGAGAATATATTTAACCCGGTTTAGTATGATAGTTTTGAACTTGCGATACACATTAGCCCCCAAGTGGCAAGTATCTTTACTTGTAAAGTGCTTAAGACTTAATACGCCTAACCCGGCTGTCTTGACCATGATTCCAAGTCACATCGATCTAGCCGGTAACACCTCATATCACTTTGCGGCCTCACGCACGGTATTCCCACGGGTGTCGCCTTACCATGGCCCGGACCATTTGTGCCTTTTTGGCTCACGTATATGATAGTGTCGCTAGCATCCATATGATGAGAACACGGGCCGACATGGCTAGTCGTGAACCCAAAGCGGCACTAACCCATGGGGACAGGCATACATGAATCAACCGAGCATGTCGGTCGATGGCGTGTGAATCAGAACAGCAACCTTTGGCTATGAGGACTCAGGAACCCGGGCTATAGCGAGCTAAGCGGGACTCACGGATGTCACCGCGTGACATTTCCTCGAAGGGGCGGAACCACAGGAACAAAGTGAAACACATGCCCGCCAGTCAAGTGTCTGAGCGGTAGTCTTTGGGCTAGCGAGGACTCCGGTGAACGGGTTGTAGCGGACTACTATGGCTCAAGGAAGCACTAGACTACATTTCCCCATAAGAGAGGCTGCCAAGGATAAACAACTAGATTGTCGGATCCCACACATACCAAGCATTTCAAACATACACATAATATGCTCGATATGTGTAAATACAACATGGCATCACAACATAACTCTACGACTCAAATATTTATTCATTAGGCTCGAGGAGCGAGATATTACAAACATGGGTCTCATGACCCAACATTCAGAGAAACATACAAATCAAAGCACATGCGGAAGCTTAACATGTCCGAGTCTGAGACATCTACAAATGAAAAAGGTCGAGAAGCCGACTATCTACCGAGATCTGCCGAGGGCACAAGATCGTAGCTGAGGTAACAAGCTAAACGTCAAGTCCACGCGGAACTACTAGCAAGACCGAAGTCTCTCTACAAAACATAAATTAAGCAAACGTGAGTACAAATGTACCCAAGAAGACTTACATCGAATCTAACTACATATGCATCGGTATCAACAAAGGGGTGGTGGAGTTTATTTTGCGGCAAGCCAGCTTTGACTTCGGTGGCTATCCTAACTACATTTGCAAGTAACTCTTTCTAGGTGGCGCACGAGTCCACATATTCACCATAACAATACACCACTATGGAACCGCTCCGCCTCCCCTCACGAGAACGCCATCCATAGCACTCACGCTTATCTTGCGAGTTTTAGAGTATCCACTTTCACTTGTCTATGAACCTATGGGCAACCCAGAAGTCCTTTTCCTTGGACACGGCTATTCGAATAGATGATGTTAACCCTGCGAGGGTGTACTTCTTCACACACGCTCTCGCCACTTACCGCCATGTACACGTCATGTATCTCGGCAACCTTCAAGTGGAAGCTTTGGCGAGGTGTCGGCCACGCCTACCTAAACACTCAAGTCTCTAGTCCAGCTTTATCGCCTATTCGGGTTCCATCCATGAGGAGATCCGTGGGAGTTTCGCTCACAGCCCCAAACGATGTGTGCAGGGTTCCCGAGACACCAAGCAGGCGCCCGGTACATCAGGCTACACGTGTATCTACCACGTCATAGCCCACCCCTAGGGTCAGCGCCACGCACGGCCTCCAACACATATCCTACAAACACCGTAAACTAGTTGCAACTCCCGGACAGAGAATAAGGGTGGTTAAGAAGCCGAGAGTCAATTAAGGATCCCAATGTGTGGTAATGGCTGTTCATGGATCACAAACACAGAACTCGGTTCTGAGGGGGCTTCAATGAGACAACCCACCATGTACTCCTACATGGCCTCTCACACTTCTACCTTTATCAAATCGTGTTCACACACTTAGCTCTCAACAGTAGGACATGTTCACACACCTCCAATTCATCCCTGATGAATCAGAGCTGACACAACTCTAAGCAATAGCAGGCATGACAAACAAGCAAGAATGAGTAGGCACAACATGGCTCAAACAACTCCTACTCATGCTAGTGGGTTTCATCTATTTCATCGTGGCAATGATGTGTCATGCAAGAGGAAAGGGGTTCAACTACCGCATGACATATGATTGAATCGTTGTTGTCCTAATGCACGATAAAAGAGAGCAGGAGGCGAGAGAGTGGGATTGTATCGGAATGAACAAGGGGTTTTGCTTGCACAGCACTTCCGAAGATAATATAGTTCTTCATCGGTGTCATCGAACTCATCGCCGGAACGTCGTCTCATCGAGAGGGGACAAACACGGCAACACGGAAGGAAACACCATCAATGCAATGCACAATATGATGCATGATCATGACATGGCAATATGCTTTGTGGTTTAAGCTAATGCAACTAGCAAGCAGAGTTAAATGAAGTTGGTTTGAACCCTAGGTTCAAATTCAAACTCCATATGTGAAGGTTTAAATGCCATTATAAGATTTGGCCTAAACAGCAGCCCTAAGTTGTTCTATCATGCATGAAAATGGTACGGATGGATAGATTGGATTTTTCTGATCATTTTTCATATATAATTTATTTCATTTGGAGTTACGGTTGAATTTATATGATTTTTAGGGTTTATAACATTTTCTATAATTTTCTGAATTATTTAAATCCGAGAAAATGATTAAGCTGCGTCATCATCGCGTCATCTTGACCTCGACAGGTCAATGCAGACCGCTCCAGTCAAACGACCGGTGGAGCCCTTTGGTCGATGACTAAGTGCTGGTTTGGGTCACTAGCTGGTGGGACCAGTCAACGGCCACGTCAACTTGGTCAAAGCTGACGCGTGGGGCCACTTTGGTTAGGTTAAGGCTAAACAGGGGTTTACCCCGTGGTTAATTAACGTGGCGGGGTCCAACGACAAAGGATCTGTGGTGGAAGTTAGTGGGCGGATTAGACCTAATCTAATCGCGCCACGTCGGCTTCTTGCGGAAAGTTAGGCCACGGCGATCATCCAGGCGGGCGGAGGGTTTTGCTGTTTCTTCAAGCGCCCAAATGGACGTCAAATGGGCGGGCCACGAGGAGTCATGGCGGAGTGGCGCATCCAAAGGTGGAGGCGGTGGAGCTGGGGTGGCCGGAGCTCATTGGAAACGAGCTCGGGGCGGCGGTCGGAGTTCGGCCAATGACGGGTTGGTCGCTACGGGGCACTACAAAGCGGGCGACTGGGTGTTTGAAGCTCCTGGAAACGTGCTGAGCACGATGGAGCGCTCAGACGCGAGTGGCGCTCGCTCTAGCCTCGGCGGCTTCATAGTCGGCGGCGAGGAGCTCTCGGCTCCGTTGGCTAGCGCGGCTAGGGAATGAGGACGAGCTCGGGGAGCACGGGGAAAAACGGTGAAGCTCACCGTGGGGTCGAGGCGGAGCTCAGCTGGATCGGGGAGGCAGCGAAGTCGGCGAATCGGCAAGCGCGGTCGTCGGATGCAAAGGACGAGGACGGCGGGCGTAGTCAGCGGCAGGCTTCTGGCTTGCTCTTGTTGAGGGGGAGCTTCACAAAGGCGGACGTCGGGGACAACATGTAGAGGCGCTGGGACAGTCAGGGCCGTGGTGGCAGCGTGAATGGCGAGGCTTCATTCGGTGCTGCAGGAGAGGCGAGGAGGAGGGAGAGAGAGCGAGTGAGGGAGAGGTCTGAGGGGCTTCAGGGGTCTCCGTGGGCGCCTCGGAAGAGTCAGGCGTCAGCAGTGGAAGCAGGAGCTGGGGCGCAGTGACACCTCCACCCTCTTGGCCTTGGGAGGAAGGACGACAGAGGGTTGCGGTGGTGGGGTGGGCTGATTAATTTGGGCCGGCCACCATGATCTTTGGGCCGCAGTAGGTGGGCTGCTCAGTGAGGCAGTAAGCTCTCCTCTCTTACATTTTCTGATTTGTTTTTGTTTTCTAATTATTTGCCTCTGTTTTGAGCTTAGGAAAAATACCAAGGCATTTCCTAAAATCCTGAAAATATTCATGGACACTTGCTGGCTTATTTCAGTGGCCCAAAAATAGTTCCAACATTATTTGAACATTTAAATTATTTATAGTATTTAAATGCCCAAAGTCAAATACAATAAGATTTAATTCAAAAATCAAGAATTGCCTAGAAATATGTGCATCATTTTTTGGCGGAGGTTTTCACCTTTAACAAAAATCATGAACTTTTCTAAGGAGCATTTTGGGTTTACTGAAAATATTTTTAGTTGAACCTAGTTGAATTCATTAGGTGCTAGGGTTTGAACATCCCCAATTCAACTTTCTGTGAAAAGTAAACATGATGCAAGACCAGATGCTAGCACTGGGCATGGTTAGAACTAGGGATGTGACAACTCACCCCCACTAAAACAAGAATCTCGTCCGAGATTCAAGGCGCGAGGTAAGAAATCAGAGGGGACACAAAGCTGACACGATCTTCACGATCCAGGTTGCACTTCATAAGAACGTTGATTCGATCACCATCTTTGTCTCGATGTCTTGCCCTGAGAACTCGAACTAACATGACAACGAGAGGGAAAGAAAGATTCTAGAAGGACCGATCTTATCGAAGGTCGAACAACTTAGGATCAACTCACGGAATGAGACATAGCAACATCTCTCGAGCTGAGACATGAAGCACACATCTAGAGGAGGTGACTCGTAGAGTTATTCCCCAAAATGGCAAAAGGAATTACTTTTGATATAGAGATCATTGGAACTCTCCATACCAGCCTAAGGAAAATCACAAACGACTGTTTGAAGGAGTTCGGAAGAACGACACACTCGGGCTAGAATGGATGATATGGACTACCTTGTTGAAGACAACGAAATGGATGATTTCTGCTTATCATCGGAAATGGATGGGACTCATGGTAGGACCACTTTTGACTATGAAATTGGACAGCAACTACCGATAAGGGCAGCCCATGGGAAATTGGCACAATGGCGGTGGAGGTTGGGAACAAAAAAGGCAAGCTGTTGGGAATGTTCCAACCATCATATCTGCACGAGATTCAGATCTGGTTAGAAGCAGGATACTTCAGACTCACATGTCTGAAAAGAAGAGTTGCAACACAAATCGACGAGATGACGTTGCGAGATTCTCGGGAAATGAACTACGATAGCAAGCTCCAAAACATGAGCTGGTTCTGCTACATACATGTGAACACGTTGTCCAAGACAAGCATGATCACGTGGTAGTCTTATAATGAAACACTACCGAGTTCAGGAGGGGAACCATCAACGAGGATATCGAAGTCCTTTTATAAGCCCGGGTTAGCTCTTAAGAAGGAGCTTCTCCTCCTTGAACAATTCAATCAGTGGCTTGGTGTGCTAGGAACACATATGGAGTGGAGGTAATTAATCTACCAAACCATAGAATACTTCGCACGTATGCATGACTGACTTGGGATGATTCCAAGGGATACAAAACAAACCTTTCTCAAATTCATGGCGGCAACTTACACCTAATGCACGTGAATTCGAGGAAGTCACTTCTTCCATCCAAGCATAGGCTTCATGAACGGAACACGAAGGCATTGCTTACAAAGTTTTCAACACTAGGTTGATGTTCAACATGAATCATGGGGGAGACAAAAATCTTGGCGGCAGGCTCAACAACAACTCATCGGAATTTCCATATCACTGGACTTCCACCATCATGTGAACACGGTGATAGCATTGGTCAGACCAAAAGATGTAATGGTATATGCTCGAGGAATCAACCACGAGTAAGACAACATTACGAACATCGTTGGTTCTGATTTGACTTGACAATACCCCATACTCGGTCAAAGTTTTGACAAGGCAATAGATCCAACAACCGATCACGAGGACCAATCGATGAAGATATCATCTTTCTTCAACACACACACACCAGGATATCCCTTGGAGATGAACTAAGTCAGGTAAGCTTTTATCTTCCAACTCTCCAAGTTGTTGTTTAGCTTAACCAACTAGCTAAGGGTATCCGGCACAGATTCTTGGAGAAAGGGTGGTTACAAGAAAACCAACTTGATCACGAACTCAACATAGCGGTCAGGTGACAACCTGGTAATACTTCCGAGAAGATATTCGAAAAATCACGAACCACCAATATGCTACTAAGATCGGGAATGATCTTGCTTTTCAGGGCAAGACGATATGATCAAAAGAGCGAGGGATTGACACAATCCTAACTCCTTGGTCGATGAGTGCACCCGGAAATATGGACTAGGTAGCACGATCAATCTTAGGGTGATGATTCAATAATCAACACGCTAGGAATGGAATATTGTCCATTAACTACCAAGCAACACGGTTGCTAGGAGTATAAATTTCACACATCATGGTTCACTTGTCGGCATTAGGTTACAATAACACGGGAACCGAGGAATGAATAATGATGGCGAGAAGTATCACTACGTCAAGAATTCATAAGAGAAGGTGCAATTCTCATGACATTTCCGACTTAAAGTGGGTAATACTTCAGGGTAGAACAGAACAAAAGCTGGATTGACATTTTGATCTGCGAAGTACAATTGCTTTGACCCAATCCTAGATATGGATGAGGTACTGGAGTTTGTTTCTCCTAGTCATTCTGAAAAAGAATGGCTTGACGGACCACAAGAGTAATAGGTATCGATGAACGAATGCACACATACTCTTGACTATCAATTGATAGACGAGGGTCAGAATACAACTAAAGAGGGACAACTCAAAGGAACATATAACTTTCTGAGTTGTGGATGCATAGATTAGTATGTCGAACCAAGTTCAACAGACTTCTTCCAGATAACCCATGCAGAGAGGTAGAACTGGCAGATTCACAATGTAGAACGAAGAACTCATCAAGAGCACTCTTATTGTGATCTTTGGTTCAAAGGAACTCCTGCCAAGGATGGTTCATGGTATTTGGAAGAATGATATACCACGGACCTCAGGACTGTCGCAAGGTTACTAATAACCTAAAGGAACTAGCAAACACTATCAACATGAAATAAGTAGGGTGAATCTCGGGTTCAAAACCCAAGGAGTAGAATACCTACTACTAAGTGGCATCACGGGATGCTTTCGAGAATAAAGGCAAGAATCATCACACTAGGAATATAAAGCATGGCTAGATTACTAGATGATCCTCTAATACACTTATGGTCATAATAATAGCTCCAACATATAAGTCGAGGCAATAGAGTACCTCAACTCACCGATTAGTGTGCTTAATCTGGCCCAAAGGACTATCGAGAACGGAAGGAAAGGATTTGCAAATGCATCAGACTATTTAGAAACCTGGGATGACTCGGACAGCATAACGGCTGTAAATGCTCAAAAAGGTTTGAGACAGCATGCAAAATGGTGGCATAACCACTCAACAACATCATATCAAGGTTTCGAGATCAACAGTTACAACACAAGGAAGTAGTAGGAACTGAACTGAGACTTAAAACCAACAATCCTATAAGTCTACGGATTAGTAACACGTGACCCTGATAGACAGAAGAGAAAGCCTAGTTCCTTAACCCCGTAGGAAAGATAAGATGACTCAGATTAGAAGGGCATAAGGTATAAGGAGTAAAAAGAGCCTTACGTTCCATTCCACAATCAATTCCCTTACATAACTAAAGCATCTCTAGACTCAACTTCGACCAGTTTGGCTTGGTAATCCTACAGCGATCGAGGGCTCACGATACCAAAGCTATCGGGACCCGATTCCAAGTCACATCGATCTAGCCGGTAACACCTCATATCACTTTGCAGCCTCACGACGGTATTCCCACGGGTGTCGCCTTACCATGGCAGGGACCGTCTCATGCCTTTTGGCTCACGATATGATAGTGTCGCTAGCATCCATATGACAGAGAACCGGCCGACATGGCTGGTCGTGAACCCAAAGCGGCACTAACCCATGGGGACAGCATACATGAATCAACTTGAGCATGTCGGTCGGCCAGCCAGATGAATCCGGGCTGTAGCCTTTGGCTAACAGGACTCCAGAACCCGGCCTGTGAGCTAAGCGGCAGACTCCGGATGTCACTGCGTGACATTTCCCAGAAGAGACAGAACGGAAGGCAAGTGAAACACATGCCGGCCGATCAAGTGTCCTGGCGATGAGTGTTGGGCTAGCGAGGACTCGGTGAACCGGGCATGTAGCGGACTACTATGGCTCAAGGAAGCACTAGACTACATTTCCCCATAAGAGAGGCTGCCAAGGATAAACAACTAGATTGTCGGATCCCACACATACCAAGCATTTCAAACATACACAGAATATGCTCGATACGTGTAAATACAACATGGCATCACAACATAACTCTACGACTCAAATATTTATTCATTAGGCTCCGAGGAACATTCAGAGCATACAAATCAAAGCACACGCGGAAGCTTAACATGTCTGAGTACAGACATCTACAAATGAAAAAGGCTGAGAAGCGACTATCTACCAGATCTGCCGAGGGCACAAGATCGTAAATTTGAGGTAACAAGCTAAACGTCAAGTCCACAGCGGAACTACTAGCGAGGCAAGTCTCTCTACAAAAACATAAATTAAGCAAGCGTGAGTACAAATGTACCCGGCAAGACTTACATCGTAACTAACTACATATGCATCGGTATCAACAAAGGGGGTGGTGGAGTTTGATCAAGCAGCAAGCCAGCTTTGACTCGGTGACTATCCTAACTACGACTGCAAGTAACTCTTTTGAGGTGGCGCACACGAGTCCACATATTCACCATAACAATACACCACTATGGAACCGCTCCCGTCTCCCTATGAGAACGCCATCCATAGCACTCACGCTTATCTTGCGAGTTTTAGAGTATTCACTTTCACTTGTCTATGAACTGCATGCGGGCAACCCGTAAGTCCTTTTACTGCGGACACGGCTATTCAATAGATGATGTTAACCCCGCAGGGGTGTACTTCTTCACACACGCTCTCGCCACTTACCGCCATGTACACGTCATGTATCTCGGCAACCTTCAAGCGGAAGCCTGGCGAGGGTGTCGGCCACGACCTACCTAAACACTCAAGTCTCTAGTCCAGGTTTATCGCCTATTCGGGTTCCATCCGCGAGGAGATCCGGCCGGAGTTTCGCTCACAGCCCCAAACGATGTGTGCAAGGTTCCCGAGACACCAAGCAGGCGCCCGGTACACTGCCCACGGTGTATCTACCGCATCATAGCCCCACCCTAGGGTCAGCGCCACGCACGGCCTCCAACACATATCCTACAAACACCGTAAACTAGTTGCAACTCCGGACAGAGAACAAGGGTGGTTAAGAAGCCGAGAGAGTCAATTAAGGATCCCAATGTGTGGTAGTAACTGTTCATGGATCACAAACACAGAACTCAGTTCACGAGGGACGGCTTCAATGAGACAACCCACCATGTACTCCTACATGGCCTCTCACCGCTACCTTTATCAAATCGTGTTCACACACTTAGCTCTCAACAGTAGGACATGTTCACACACTTAGCTCTCAACAGTAGGACATGTTCACACACCTCCAATTCATCCCTGATGAATCAGACCTGACACAACTCTAAGCAATAGCAGGCATGACAAACAAGCATGAATGAGTAGGCACATCAGGCATCAAACAACTCCTACTCATGCTAGTGGGTTTCATCTATTTACTGTGGCAATGACAGGTCATGCAGAGGAAAGGGGTTCAACTACCGCAACATGTAACAGTTGAATCGTTGTTGTCCCTAATGCAGTAAAAGAGAAGCAGGAGCGAGAGAGTGGGATTGTATCGGAATGAACAAGGGGTTTTGCTTGCCCAGCACTTCCGAAGATAATATAGTTCTTCATCGGTGTCATCGAACTCATCGCCGGAGCACGTCGTCTCGAGAGGGGACAAACACCTAAGCAATACGTATGGAAACACCATCAATGCAATGCACAATATGATGCATGATCATGACATGGCAATATGCTGTGGTTTAAGCTAATGCAACTAGCAGCAGGTTAAATGAAGTTGGTTTGAACCCTAGGTTCAAATTCAAACTCCATATGTGAAGGTTTAAATGCCATTATAAGATTTGGCCTAAACAGGAGCCCTAAGTTGTTCTATCATGCATGAAAATGGTACGGATGGATAGATTGGATTTTTCTGATCATTTTTCATATATAATTTATTTCATTTGGAGTTACGGTTGAATTTATATGATTTTTAGGAGTTTATAACATTTTCTATAATTTTCTGAATTATTTAAATCCAGAAAATGATTAACTGCGTCATCATCGCGTCATGCTGACCTCAGCAGGTCAACAGACCCGCTCCAGGTCAAACCTGACCAGTGGAGCCCAGCGGTCGATGACTCGATCTGGTTTGGGTCGGGTACGGTGGGACCGATCGGCAACCACGCTCAACTTGGTCAAAGCTGACGCGTGGGGCCACTTTGGTTAGGTTAAGGCTAAACAGGGGTTTACCCCGTGGTTAATTAACATGGCGGGGTCCACTGACAGTGACTGTGGTGGAAGTTAGTGGGTGGATTAGACCTAATCTAATCGCGCCACATCGGCTTCGCCGGAGTTAGGCCGCCGGCGACCATCTAGTGCGGTGGAGGGCTCGGGCTTGCCCCTTCGGCGTCCAAATGGACAACGGATAGCGGCTACGGGGAGCTGGCGGAGTGGCGCATCCAGTGGTGGAGGCGGCTGGAGCTGGGGTGGCCGGAGCTCGTCGGAAACGATCTCGGGGCGGCGGCCGGAGTTCGGCCAACGACGGGTTGGTCGCTTCTACGGCACTACAAAGCGAGGCGGCCAGGTGTTTGAAGCTCTGAAGCGTCTTTGAAGCACGATGGAGTGCTTAGACGCGAGTGGCGCTCGCTCTAGCCTCGGCGGCTTCATGGTCAGTGGCGAGGAGCTCTCGGCTCCGGTGGCTAGCGCGGCTAGGGAACGAGGACGAGCTCGGGGAGCACGGGGGAAAACGGTGAAGCTCACCATGGGGTCGAGGCGAACTCAATTTGGATTGGGGAGGCCCTTGAAGTCGGCGAATCGGCAATGGCCAGTCGTCGGATGTAGAGGACGAGGCAGTGGCGTAGTCGGCAGTGCAGAGCGTCTGGGCTTGCTCTTGTTGAGGGAGCTTCACAGCTTGTCGAGGCGACGTCAGGGGCAACCAGAGGCGCGAGGACAGGCTGTGGCCCGTGGTGGCGGCCAGACGTGGCGAGCTTCGCTTTCGGCACGCAGGAGAGGCGGAAGGAGGGAGAGAAGAGCAGCAGTGAGGGAGAGGGACAGGGCTTCGAGGGGTCTCCGTGGCGCTCTCGGAAGAGTCGAGCGTCACGGTGGAAGCAGGGAGTCTGGCCTGGCGACCACCTCCCCCGCCATCTCGCAGGGGAGGAAGGCAACAGAGGGGTTGCGGTGGTGAAATTTGGGCCGGTTAGGCTGAGCCCGGCCAATTTCTGATCTTTGGGCCGCCTGGTGGGTGGGCTTCTCAGTGAGGCCGTGTAAGCTCTCCCTCTCTTACATTTTACGATTTGTTTTGTTTTCTAATGATTTGCCTCATTTTGAGCTTAGGAAAATACCAAGGCATTTCCTAAAATCCTGAAAATATTCATGGACACTTGCTCGATTATTTCAAAGGGCCCAAAAATAGTTCCAACATTATTTGAACATTTAAAATATTTATAGTATTTAAATGCCCAAAGTCAAATACAATAAGATTTAATTCAAAAATTCAGAATGGCCTAGAAATATGTGCATCATTTTTGGCAGAGGTTTTCACCTTTAACAAAAATCATGAACTTTTCTAAGGAGCATTTTGGGTTTACTGAAAATATTTTTAGTTGAACCTAGTTGAATTCATTAGGTGCTAGGGTTTGAACATCCCCAATTCAACTTTCTGTGAAAAGTAAACATGATGCAACACCAGATGCTAGCACTAGGCATGGTCAGAACAAGGGATGTGACACCGGCATGGTAGATTAAAAATTCTTCAGCATACATTAGCCCCGAATTGTCAAGTATTTTTACTTGTAAAGTGCTTGGGACTTAATATATCTTACCATGATTCTTACCGTAACTCGGTATCCATGTAGGTCACCATAAGTCAATTTGAGTCGGAGATTGCTGACCTGAAGAGCCGTCTGACAACTCAAGAGCTTGAAACTCAAAAAGCCAACTCCAAATTTGAATTCAGCATCTCTGAACAAGAGAAGTTGAAGAAGAATTTTGAGTCAGAGAAGAAAATATGGGCTGATGAGAAGGCTTCACTGGTGACCCGAAATTTGAGGCAAGCGGAGGCTTCACTTTCATGAAGCAACAAAGCGAGCTGTCCGACTTAAAGCGTCATATATCTCAAATGGTCTCAGCCATCTTCGGTAAGTTATTGTTCATAACTCCAAATATTGCAATCCTTCGTTTGATTATTGTCGTTACCGTTATCTCCGGCTCACCTTCATGTTTGTGAACATACAGGCCCCAGGAGTACCAACCTCAAGAAGAATATGTTGGTCAAACTTAAGGCAGTTTACACTCTAGTGGAGCAAGCATACACCGGGTCACAACGTGCTTTGGCTATTGTAGCCTTATCAAATACCACTCCTACCTTCGCAAGACGTCAAGTGTCTCGTTGTGCTACCTCGGCCGGATCCGAGATTTAAGGCGGGCATCTTCAAGAGCCGGGGCCGTAGCCGCATTGAGTCGGGCAAAAGCATGGATTCAGAACTAGACCCGCCGACCTTGCTCTTGGATACCGAGTCCTAAGGAGGATGGCACGATTTGATGATCATGATTTCACCGCCTGTGTCAAAGCCATACGTCCCGTGGCTACCCTTATTGGGAACGACACTGACCTCTCCAAGTACTCTCCGGGTTATGACAGTGAGAACCGGAGAATTCCAACCACTCCATACGATCAAGTCACCGATCCCTCCAACGCGTAAGCATACCTTTTGCCCTCGAAGTGGATCCGGTAGGTTTAATAGATGATGAAGCTTAGTTTGAAGCATTGAGTGGCATTGACCGTGCCTTGTCAACCTTCCATGACAAAGCAACCAACGGAGAGGCGGAGAAGGATAACCCGGAACCATCAAGCCCACCATAGGAGTGAACCGCCGGACATTATGACTTTGCAAAAATAATGCTTCATTATTCAGACTCGGGGAGTCTTGTAATAGGGTTGAAAAAACCTCTTAACTTTGTCATGCCTTCGCGCATGTTTGTGGCGCTTAATACCTTCGTAAGCCGCCATCGTTATATATTTTGATCTTCCCTTGATGTCAAAAGTCTTCTTGCTTTATCCTGTGTATAAAACAAAATAGAATTCCCTTGGCGACTTATCGCATCCGGGGTCACATAAAGTATTGATAACCCGGAATATGAACCAAAACATCATATAAAGGTCGGTTTATGATTATTATCACAATAGCATACCTGCGATCTTATTTGGTATATACTCGCCGGCTTATGTGACCCAAATCAAAGAGTTAATTTAACTCCTAGTAGTTGGCACATATAATGGTTACCTGGCCCTTAATAACATTTATACTTACGGAGTATAATGAATAGTAAACTTAATTTCAAAGGCCTCGATTCGAAAGTAATGATCGGTGAACTGCTCCAAAGGGGTTAAGCTAAGATTGAATACGATCATATAGCCCCAGTGGTTTTGGCGATGCCGATCAAGTGGGTATCGACACTATGTTCTCTTTGGTTGAATACGACCTATGTTTGAACAGAAGCCCCTAGCGACCATGAGAGTTGTTTAATGACGCTGATTCAAATCTGATCCACGTCGAGACCCAAAGAGGTTAAGCTATGATTCAAATATGATCAAGAAGCCCCCAAGTGGGTTTGGCAAGATGCCGATCAATTGGGTATCGACAAATTATGTTCTCTTTGGTTCGAATACGACCTATGTTTGAACAGAAGCCCCCAAGTGACCATGGCTAGATTCAGATATGATCCTAAGCGGACCAAAGGGAAAAGCTGGATTCAGATATGATCCGCTCCCTGTTGGTTGTTTCCACCACCTGGTAAAAAAGATATGTAAACCTTTGAAGGTGGAAAGAAAAAGAGGTCCTGCTTTATTGCTTTATATAATATATACATTGCTAAAAAAAATAAAAAACACATATATATCCTGAGAGCCGGTGGCTCAAGTATAGTAAGGCCGAAGATGAGCTATGTTCCACGGCCGGCGGGTCTCTTCCTCCGACTTATGTGAGTCTTTGTGCTCCCGAACATCGATAAGGTAGTATGACCCGTTGTTCAGATTCTTGCCAACCACAAAGGGTCCTTCCCAAGAAGGGGATAGCTTGTGCATAGCAGACTGATCCTGGATGAGATGGAGCACTAAGTCGCCTTCTTGAAAGGCTCTGCTTCTAACCCGGTGGCTGTGATAGCGGCGCAGGTCTTGCTGGTAAATCGCCGAGCGAGCTATTGCCAAGTCTCGCTCCTCATCCAACAAGTCAAGTGCATCCCCACGAGCCTTTTCATTATCGGCCTCAACATAAGCCGCCAATGGGTGAGTCGTCTTAGGATGTCACTTGGCGTAATCGCCTGCCTCTGTACACCATGAAGAAAGGTGTATAACCTATAGATCTGTTAGGAGTTGTGTTGATACTCCATAGCACAGAGGGTAGCTCCTCCACCCAACAACCCAGAGTTCACTGTAAGGGGACCAAAAGCCGGGGTTTGATACCTTTCAAGATCTCTTGATTAGCTCTCTGCTTGACCATTAGATTGAGGATGAGCAACGGTAGAAACATCAAGCTTCGGATATGTTCTCATTGATGTAACTCTTCCATGGCACCCTTGGAGAGATTAGTACCATTATCGATTATGATCTTTGTGTGGAAAGCCAAAGCGAAAAATCACCTTTTTCATGAACTCAACCGCCGTGGGCTGCATCACACTTCATCGACCTCTGCCTCAACCCACTTGGTGAATTTATCCACCGCCACCAAAAGGTGTGTCTTCTTATCCTTAGACCTTTTGAAAGGTCCAACCATGTCAAGCCCCAGACCAAAGCGGCCAAGTAATTGGAATCATCCTCAATTCTTGGCCGGCACATGAGCTTCGTCGTGAGAATTTTTGACATCCGTCACATCTGTGACGAGATCCTCCGCATCAGCATGAGCCGTCAACCAATAGAAACCATGACGGAAAGCCTTGGCCACCAGAGATTTTGAGCCGGCATGATGACCACAATCTCCTTCATGGATCTCACGAAGTATCTCCTGACCCTCCGCAGGCGACACACAATGTTGAAACGCCCCAGTGACACTGCGGTGATGTAACTCGCCATGAACAATCGTCATAGACTTGGACCGCCTGATGATTTGTCTTGCCAAGGTCTCATCCTCAGGCAACTCTCCCCGGGTCATGTAGGCCAAATATGGCACTGTCCAATCCGGGATGACGTGAAGGGCTGCCACCAACTGTGCCTCCGGGTCTGGCACTACTAGTTCTTCCTCTGTAGGTACCTTGACAGAAGGATTATGCAAAACGTCGAGAAAGGTGTTAGGCGGCACCGGCATACGCCAGACCCGGTCGACTTAAAGCATCAGCCGCCTCATTCTTCCTCCGATCAATGTGCTCCACTTGATAACCTTTGAAGTGTCCAGCCACCGCATCCACTTCACGACGATAAGCCGCCATCAAGGGATCCTTGGAATCCCACGTGCCTGACACCTGTTGAGCGACGAGGTCTGAGTCGCCTAAGCACCTTACCCGGCTCAAATTCATCTCTTTAGCCATCCGGAGACCATGGAGTAAAGCCTCGTACTCATTTGCATTGTTAGTACATGGAAACATAAGCGGAGCACATAACAAAATTTGTCACCTCGGGGAAGTTAAAATGACTCGACCCCGAGCCTTCCCAAATTACTGGATCCATCAAAGTGAATAGTCCAATATGTGTTATCCGCTTCTCCTCGTGTGCCTGTAATTCCATCCAATCATTGATAAAGTCCACCAAGGCTTGAGACTTAATAGTTATGCGTGGCATGTACTTCAAACCATGAGGCCCAAGCTCAATGGCCCACTTGGCGACTATCGCCTGCGGGCTTCCCCCTGCTCGATGATGTCTCCCAAAGGGGCGTAACTTACCACGCTTATAGGATGACCACGGAAATGCTTCTTCACTTCCGACTTGCCATAAACACTCCATAAACAAGTTTACGCCAATGTGGGTACCTTTGCTTGGACTCAATGAAAACCTCATCGATGTAGTAAATCGACTGTTGAACGGATGCTCCTTGCCGACCTCCTTGCGCTCCACCATAATGGCCCAATACCGATGGCTCGAGGCGTTAGCGACCACATATAACAACAATGGCTCTCTATCAATGGGAGCTGCAAGGACAGTGACTCGAACAACCGTCTCTTTAAATCCTCAAAGGCAGCATCAGCAGCGTCACTCCAGACGAAAGCATCCGTTTTCTTCATCATCTGATATAGCGGCAGGGCCTTCTCGCCTAACCGGCTTATGAACCGGCTTAAAGCGGCAACACGACCCGACAGTCGTTGAACATTGTTGATGCACGCCGGTTTGGCCAAAGAGGTGATCGCCTTGATCTTCTCCGGGTTAGCTTCAATGCCTCTGTTTGAGACTAGGAAACCCAGAAGCTTGCCTGCAGGTACACCAAACACACACTTGTCCGGGTTAAGCATCACCTTATAAACCCGGAGATTATCAAAGGTCTCCCTTAAATCAGGTATCAAGGTTTCCTTCTCCCTGGACTTCACCACGATGTCATCCACATAAGCGTGAACATTGCGCCCAATTTGACTGTGGAGACAATTTTGTACACATCTCTGATAAGTCGCTTTGGGCACTCTTGAGCCCAAATGGCATAGATACATAACAAGGCGTAAGCGGAGTGATGAAAGCCGTCTTCTCCTGGTCCTTAATCGCCATTTTGATCTGATGATAGCGAGTAAGCATCCAAAAAACTCAAACGCTCGCAACCCGCCGTAGCATCGATGATTTGATCAATTCGGGGGAGGGCAAAGGGATCAGCCGGACAAGCCTTATTTAATTCCGTGAAATCCACACACATCCGCCAAGTGCCATTCTTCTTGAGTACCAGCATCGGGTTAGCCAACCACTCCGGGTGAAAGACTTCCACAATGAACCCAGCCGCTAAGAGCCGAGCGACCTCTTCCCCAATAGCTTTCAGTCTGTCCTCATTGAGCGGTCGAAGAAATTGCACGACCGGCTTATACTTTGGATCAATATTAAGAGTGTGCTCGGCCGAGTTCCCTCGGAACACCCGGCATGTCAGAAGATTTCCATGCAAAGATGTCCCGGTTCTCACTGATGAACTCGATGAGTGCGCTTTCCTATTTAGGATCCAAGTTGGCACTGATGCAGAACTGCTTGGAAGAGTCGCCTGGAGTAAAGTCAACAAGCTTTGTTTCAGCGGCCTATTTAAACTTCAATGTCGGGTCATGCTCTGTAGTCGTCTCTTGTAAAGAGGTCATATCTGTCGGGTCAATATTATTCTGATAAAACTTCAGCTCCTCTGCTGCACAAACAGACTCAGCATAAGCCGCGTCGCCTTCCTCACATTCCAAGGCTACCTTTCGACTCCCATGCACCGTGATGGTGCCCTTGTGACCCAGCATCTTGAGCTGCAGATAAACATAACACGGTCGCGCCATGAACTTGGCATAAGCCAGCCGTCCAAACAGAGCATGATAATCTGGGCTCCTGATTTTGACTACCTCAAACGTCAATTTCTCATTTCTGGAATCATATTCAACTCCAAAGGCCACTTCAGCTCAATCTTGCCAACTGGGTATCGCCTAACTTACCAGGCACCACTCCATGAAAGACAGTGTTGGACGTCCTCAAGTCCTTATCAGTCAACCCCATGCGATGAAAGGTCTCATAATAGAGAATATTGATGCTGCTTCCTCCATCCATGAGTACTTTAGTGAATTTATATCCACCAACCTGAGGTGCTACCACCAAGGCCAACCGACCCGGATTATCCACCCGGAGGGGGTGATCTTCCCTGCTCCATATAATGGGCTGCTCTAACCACCTCAAATAACGGGGAACCACCGGCTCAACAGAATTTACGGCCCTCTTATGAACCTTTTGGTCACGTTTGCACAAATTAGTGGTAAACACATGGTACTGCCCACCATTCAGCTGCTTTGGGTGGCTTTGATAACTTGATTCTTCTTTGTTGTCCCCCTTGACCAAAGCTGCTTTGTTGATTGTAGCCACCTTGACTTCCTGGCCGGAACTTGAAGCGCCGCTGGGCCATGAAAGCCGCCGCCCCTGAACCGCCGGATCCACGATTGCCATCAAACATGTTGGAATTCTTGAAAGCCTTCATGATCGCGCAATCTTTCCATAAGTGGGTGGCGGGTCGTTCCCAAGTACCGTGTCTCGGACAAGGCTCGTTGAGAAGCTGCTCAAGAGATGGACCTGACCCGCCCGGATCGAGGCGGTTTTCCCTTACGTCTCTGATTGTTACCACCATTACCTTTGGCATTGGCCACAAACTCCGGGTTACCCTCCGCCTTACGCTTGTTGCCTCCTTGATTCACCGGGTTATGCTGCTGACCCTTTCCATTGCCGTTCTTCTTTCCCTTCCCTGTCTTTTCCTCATCAGACGCGGGATCCTTGGTACTATCAGAATCGGCGTACTTGACTAAAGCCGCCATCAGCGTACCCATATCGTTGCAATCTCGCTTAAGGCGCCCCAGTTTTACGCCTCGGTGACTCAAAGCGGCAATTCTTCTCCAACATGAGGATCGCAGAGCCGGCATCCATCTTATCAGACGAATGTATTATTTCCTTGACCGGCGCACCCAATGAGTTGTGGATTCACCTCCTCCACCTTTACAATTGGTCAAGTCCACAATTGACATAGATTGCTTGCAAGTGTCCTTGAAGTTACGGATAAACCGGGCCTTTAGCTACGCCCATGAGCTAATGGAATTGGGTGGCAAACCCTTTAACCAAGACCGGGCTGTTCCGTCTAACATCATGGTGAAGTACTTGGCCATTCTTTGCGTCGTGACCTCCGGTAGCTCCATGGCCATCTCGTAACTTTCGATCCATGCTCAGGGCTGTAAGTCGGCCGTATAATTGACACCTTTCGAGGTCCCTTGAAGTCCTTAGGTAGGCGTACATCCCTTGAGAACCGGCACCAAACAAGGAACACCGCCGGTTACGGTAGCCACTCCGCTCCAACGAAGTCGTGGGATACTCAGGAGATCTTGATATGCCGCCATTGAGCCGCTTCAGCTGAGCCACCCGCTCGTCCTCTGATGTATTCGGTCTTGCACGGGTTATAGCCACTGGCTGGATTCACGATCTTGGGCATTGCTTGACAAAGCTTCGACTCCATCTTGCGCCGTAACTTTCGGACTCCGGTTTTGGTGAGGCGGTGCTAGCCAAGGCGGAGGTGGAATGAATCCTTTCCGGCTATAAGAATAGGTATCTTGTTGCGCCAGGGGCAAATGCGAATAAGATCTCGACCCTCCGGGTCTCCACCATTGTCGGATCATCACCGTCCTTTGGGAGGCGGCCAAAGCAGCGCTGATCTTGCTATCAAGTTCTCCATGGGGTTGGAGAAGTGACCCGGTGGTATTGGGACATAGCAGGCGGGGCCATACTCCCATCTTGGAGGTGCCATCTCTTGAAGCCGAGCCGCCCCCCATGGTGGTGTGAACTGATTTGCTCGGGCGGGTTGCTAGGGCGGCACCGGTGTAGCGAAAAAGGTTCCGAGGGTCATAAACCGGAGGCAACCGGACCAGGTTTTTGATGTCTCCTCCTCATCACCTCATTGGATGTGTTCGAGGCTCATATTAAAATTTGGAAAGCCTCTCATTTGGAGTTGCTTTGCGACCACGTCCAAAGCCGCCCGCTCTGTAGCTAACACAGTGTCCTCGGTGCCAAGGCCTCCTTAGCAAGCTATCTCCTCACGCACCCTCGCCACCTCCAGCGTTATGCTCATCTTGATTTGCGGGAATAAGCGTGGCGGTTAACGGGGCCGTCAACTTATCCATAAGATCCATCAAGACCGAGCCGGGCGCGCACGGGGCCTCCCGCCTGGGCTGCTCCTGACCCGGACGTTATTGATGTTGCGGCCGTTGAATTTTGACCGGAGTTGGGTACCGACCATGAAGACTCTGCTTGACTTGGCGGCTCATAGAAGTCCGAGTGCTAGAGCCGTCGAGCAGCCCCAAGCATGCCCTCTTGGACTTGATATAAAGAATCTGTTGAACCGTGGACGAATCATCATCCGAGGGACGGCCGTCTCACCACCATCTTTAGATCCTTCAGGAAGTTCCTCTCCGTGGACGCAGCCCACGAAGGCATGCTTCACGATAGGTTGAGCTCAGGCGGGTCTCGCACGCTGAGCCGTCTCGACGAGGTCGGTGCAGTTGTTCGGCTCAGGGTCCGGCTCACCGATCCGACCGATGAAGACGTGGATTCCGCCAAAGGGGACCCGGTACCCGTACTCAATTGAGTCGGCAGGGGCCCCAGCCGTTGTCGATGTAGATCTTGCCGCGGCGACTCTTGGTCATCCGCCCATGCGTATCCCTTGAGCCCTTGAAGGCGCCCTTCAAGAACTCAAATCCGCCACGTAGCTGGCCCCACGGTGGGCGCCAAGCGTGGAATTGTCACGACAGATGTCCTCTTGCAAGGACTTAGTCGTGGAGCCATCGCAACTAGGAAGCTTAAAGGGGTTAATCGGGACAAAGGACACGAGAGGTTTTATACTAGTTCGGCCCCTTGCGGTGAAGGAAAGCCTATGTCTAGTTGGGTTGGTATTGCTTGATGTTTCGATGACCAGGGAGCGAGATACGCTATACCCGGCTCTCGATCGGTTGTTTCTTGCCCCTAAGCCGCCTGCAGGTCGTCCCCTTATATACACGGGTTGACGCTCTGCGGCTTACAGAGTCCCTACGGCTTATAAACGATGTCCAGGCTTCGGTGACTAGTTAAATCTACCTTATGATACAAGTCATGCCATTGTGGCGGTTTTTACTAGCAGACGCCTTAAGTCGCCTGTGGGCCTTAAGCCCTTTATTGAACCGCCATCTTCATGTTTGATTACAGCCTCGATCTGGTGAGTCTTCTTTGTGTAACCCGGCCCCTCCTGGGCGGCTTACACAAATAGTTATATCCCCAACAGCTACAGAAAGCAAGCAAAGGAACAGCCACGTCCGGCACCTACACTAGACTTCTGGTCTTCCCACCAGCGTGGAGCATGGGGCCTCCACTAGGACATGGGTGGGAGCCTGATATGTCTCCAATGTATCTATAATTTTTTATTGTTCCATGCTATTATATTATCTGTTTTGAATGTTTTATATGCATTATTATGCTATCTTATATTATTTTCGAGACTAACCTATTAACCTAGAGCCCAGTGCCAGTTCCCTGTTTGTTCCTTGTTTTAGAGTTCCGCAGAAAAGGAATAACAAACGGAGTCCAAACGGAATGAAACTTTCGCGATGATTTTTTTGGACCAGAAGACATTCACAGGACTTGGAGTACACGTCAGGGAAGCCACGAGGCGGCCACAAGGACGGAGGGCGCGCCCAGGGGGTAGGGTGTGCCCCCCACCCTTGTAGGCCCCTCGTGACTGCACCGACCTATTTCTTTCGCCTATATATTCTCAAATATTCCAAAACCAACCAGGAGAATCACGAAAACACTTTTCCACCGCTGCAACCTTATGTACCCGTGAGATCCCATCTAGGGGCCTTTTCCGGCGTCCTGCCGGAGGGGAATTCGATCACAGAGGGCTTCTACATCAACACCATTGCCTCTTTGAGGAAGCGTGAGTAGTTTACCATAGACCTATGGGTCCATAGCTAGTAGATAGATAGCTTCTTCTCTCTCTTTGATTCTCAATACCATGTTCTCCTCGATGTTCTTGGAGATTTATCCGATGTAATACTCTTTTGCGGTGTTTTTGCCGAGATCCGATGAATTTTGAATTTATCATCAGCTTATCTATGAATATTATTTGAATCTCCTATGAATTCTTATATGCATGATTTTATATCTTTGCAAGTCTCTTCGAACAATCGATTTGGTTTGGCTAACTAGATTGTTTTTTCTTGTAATGTGAGAAGTGCTTAGCTTTGGGTTCAATCTTGCGGTGTCCTTTCCCAGTGACAGTAGGGGCAGCAAGGCATGTGATGTATTGTTGCCATCGAGGATAATAAGATGGGGGTCTCATCATATTGCTTGAGTTTATCCAGCTACATCATGTCATCTTACTTAATGCATTACTCTGTTCTATGAACTTAATACTCTAGATGCGGCGGGGAGCCGATCGATGTGTGGAGTAATAGTAGTAGAAATGAGGCGAGTCGGTCTACTTGATACGGGCGTGATGCCTATATTCATGATCATTACCTTAGATATTTTCCTAACTTTGCGCTTTTCTATCAGTTACTCGGCAGTAATTTGTTCACCCACCGTAATATTTTCTATCTTGAGATAAGCCTCTAGTGAAACCTATGGCCCCCGGGTCTACTTTCCATCATATAAGTTTCCAATCTACTATTAGTTTCTATTTACTTCCTTTGCAATCTTTTACTTTCCGTTTCATAAACCAAAAATACCAAAAATACTACTTTAGCTTTTATCCATCTCTACCAAATCTCACTTTGCAAATAACCATGAAGAGATTGACAACCCCTTTATCGCGTTGGGTGCAAGTTGGTGTTTGTTTGTGCAGGTATTCTGTGGCTTGTGCATTGTCTCCTACTGGATTGATACCTTGGTTCTCAAAACTGAGGGAAATACTTACTCTACTTTTCTGCATAACCCTTTCCTCTTCAAGGGAAAAACCAACGCAAGCTGAAGAAGTAGCAAGAAGAATTTATGGCGCCGTTGACGGGGAGTTCTACGCCAAGTCTAGACATACCAAGTACCCATCATAAACTCTCATCTCTCACATTACATTATTCGCCATTCGCCTCTCGTTTTCCTCTCCCCCACTTCTAAAACGATTTTCGAAAAGATTTGCCATTTCTTCGCCCCTCTTCCATTTGTCTTTCTACAGCTATGGCCGACCCTAGAAGGGCTAAGGGTCTTCTCCCAGGTTTTAGTGCTTTGGATAACCCCTCTGTCCTCTCTAAGCTCAAAAATAATGATGCTATGGAAAGACGTACCGGGGTGGTTAAGGAAGATTTCAATAATTTTGATGAAGATGATCCCAGAATTTTTTGTTATTTGCTTGATGAATCTTTGAAAGATGCTTGAGATGGGCTGTTGAGGATTCGAGCTAGCTACATGCCCCAATATCAGATTGAGATATATTTAAAAGGCTTTTATATTGGCCTACTGCTAACTCTTGAGCACTGCGTTGGTTTTCCCTTGAAAAGGAAAGGGTGATGCAAGAAAGCGTAGTATTTCCTCATTTTGAGAACCAAGGTATCAATCCAAAGAGAGGCCACGCACGAGTCCCTCGCACCTACACAAACCAATAAAATCCTAGCAACCATCGCAATAAAGGGGTTGTCAATCCCTTCGCGGTCACTTACGAAAGTGAGATCTGGTAGATATGATAAGATAAATTTTTTGGTATTTTTATGATAAAGATGCAAAGTAAAATAAAAGGCAATAAAAATAACTAAGTGTTGGAAGATTAATATGATGGAAAATAGACCCGGGGGCCATAGGTTTCACTAGTGGCTTCTCTCGAGAGCATAAGTATTACGGTGAGTAAACAAATTAGTGTTGAAAAATTGACAGAATTAAGCATAATTATGAGAATATCTAGGTATGATTATGTATATAGGCATCACGTCCGCGACAAGTAGACCGACTCCTACCTGCATCTACTACTATTACTCCACACATCGACCGCTATCCAAAGATGCATCTAGAGTATTAAGTTCAAAAGAACAGAGTAACACTTTAAGTAAGATGACATGATGTAGAGGAATAAATTCATGCAATTTTAACCTATAATGACCCTAGCCAACCTGCATCCAGAATGCTCCCCCAGATTGGAGCTTCATCAGCCATCAGATTTGGTCAACTTGATCTTTTAGCCGTTGGATTTTCACCAGCCGGTCATCAGCGGTTTTCACCGTGCAGTATCTTTCCACGCCCGATGACCGGTGGGCTCGCTTCGAATGGCTATTGGCTGGGTGAGCCTTTCCAGGGTTTGCCCAATCAGCTCCTCGCGCGCCGCGCGTGCGACGTGCAGCCTGTGGCTTGGGCGTGGGCATGAACCCTAGCGCCCCAGTCCACAGCCGCCACACCCCCTCCTCCCCGCCTCGTCTCCTCCCGGCTCCCCCATCTCTTCTCCCACACCGTCGCCTCCCCTCTCCCCGCTCGCCTCAGCCACCTCCTATGCTCCCCCGCACCACCGGCTCCCTCCCTCGTTATATCGGCTGACCCCATGGCGGCGGCCGGGTCGGGTTGGAGGCAAAAGGCCATGGGGAATCTGGTGTCTTTGGGCGCAACAGGGGTTGATGGAGCGGGGGATTCGGGCATGCTCCCGCCCTTAGGCGCTCCACGACGGTGGCCAGTTCCGAGGGAGAAGGCAGAGAGCGATGGCGAGTCCTGCGCCTCTGGGTGGAAGCAGCGGGGTTGGTCGAGCAGTGGATGTGGTCGGGGTCAGCAGTTGAAGGAGGCTCGCCGGCCGGAGCAGCAGGAGGTGATTCAGGTTTGCCTTCACCTCCTCACTCTCTTCTCCCCCTCTTGTCTCATGGATGGTGTCGCTGACTGCAGGAGCGCCTCGAGGAGTGGAAGGGAGAGGTCGTGCAGGACAGGCCAACAAGAGCATTCGAGCAAGGAGGATAAAATATTCGATCAGCCATATACTATCTTCTTCTCAATGCATCCCCGCATGAGGAGTCATGCTAGGTAACTTCTTGCATCTCGGGGAAACATTGCCAAATACTTACTGAAGAAAGTGTTCCCTTACTTGTTCCCATTGCTCGATAAGCATGCTCATGTTTCTCTCTCTCCATTTGGAAGCCACTGATTCAACCATTTAGTACTTGTTGTTTCGTCGCTGAGTGTTCCCTTAATGGCACTTTAGGCATCCTGGGGTGATTCAAGATGCTCAGGTGTATCACACTGCATGCTACACAGGTCAGTTTTGCAGGCTGCTCTGAGATATACTGATTTAGATACAACCACATGTCCGCAGCAATTTCTTACTCTCGGTATAAAGGTACTACTTCTTGCTTTCTTTTTTTCAAATGCACTCCTGCTTCACTTCAACTCCCAACTATAGTTGCATATCTGCTATATTCCTGATTCAATTAATTCTGTACCAGACCAGCTCATGGTGTGAGAAGCATCTCATATGGTTCACCGAATCAATTGATGAATCTGAAGCGATTCAAGAGGAGGAGCAAAAACTGTTTATGCCTATAGGTTGTCCGAACTACACCTTTAGTTCTAACTACCTTGTTTGTTCTCCTTCTGTGTGATATCACTTTGTTCTGTATAGTTGTCACTGGGACCTATATATTACTTCTTGCATGAATCATGGATGTATGAAGACATCAAGTCAGATATAATATAAAGCAAAATGCATATGAATACTTTAAAGACAGATCTTTATGTTCATTTACAGGAAGATACATTATAATAGTATTAATGGGCGCATTTGTCCACTAATATGTTAGTTTAATTTTGTAACCAATGTTTTTCATCTCAAGTACCATTAGGAATATTTGGTAGATAATTATTTTATTCAAGATGCAACATGTTGTTTTGATGTATTTTGCTCTCGATATTCTGTAAATGTTTTATATACTTTGTTTTGTTACAAGCAAACATGTGGGTTTATGGTTACCTCATTTCTATATGCATACTTTATATACGTGTTGATGATTTTGTGGTAGTAAATTACTAAGTCTTCTCTTTATATTTTGTCCATACGAAGTGAAACGAAAGGCCATGAGCAACGCGTCTCCAGGAAGTGAATTTTATGGTGCCTTGCATTCTGCTCATTTGGCGCATTTGTTCATCACAAAGTGGAGAGGAGAGGTCTGGCTGCTACCAATGGGAAATGGGTGCCTCTCCAGTCAACCGAGCGACGACAAATCCAACTGGAAAGGGCTCTTGTGATCTTCATGTTATCAGTAATTGTTCGTGATTTTCCTTGCTGACAGTTGTTATCTTTCAAGGCTACAAGTTTAGCCCTGTATGCAATACAACATTTAAGCAAATAATTTCTGCTTTATCTTTTGAAACGCATGTGCAGCATGTTTTTTTCTCTTTTATCCAAGCTACTATGCAAAATTGTATTGTTTTACGGCCATTTGGTTCATAGGAGTGAGCTTTGTAGGACTGGGATAGTACATGCATGTGCAGTATTACAGATACACAGTTAGCTATTGAATGGTTCTTATTTGTAGTTATCTTAAATATTACTTCCTGACTTTAAATTTACCTTCTTTATCCATGTACAAGCTCAACACATGGTATCTCTTCTTGATTCCTGCTGGAAAGGAAGCCAGGCGTCGTCGTACGACAATGATTCGTGTGCCTGCGGCATGACGGCGTTGCAGAAGCATGCAGCATTCTTCGACGGCAAACAAGGACGCATTTATTTTCCGTTCAGTTTCTTTTTGTTCCCTACGCTTTTCCTCAGAGAGATTTCTCTAAGTGATTCTCCGTTTGATGTTCGTTGATTCTATCTCACGTACAATTTACCCTCCTTGCATATCAGCGTTTCGGGCCCTCAGATTTGGATTTGCAGCCTCCACCATGAGTGCCACCTTCATCAATGGTGTCCTTGGCCCCCAGACAAAACCGGTAATCCTTCGACAGAAAAATCATACGTCTTTGTCTATATGAGTTATTTTCTCTATTGGAATTTAATGTTCCTGGTTAGCTACTTAGCTTGCGACTGCAACGTAACCTTGCTTTCCTGAGAAGGCAACACAACAACGCTTCATTTTTCTGCGATTTTGAGCTGATAATTCAGTGATGGCATGGTAGGCTAGCTACCTAAGCCATAAAGTTGTTGTGTTGAAAATTACAGCATGTGTGTTTGAGAGAAAGGGATGGTAAATAGGAACTGGAACAAGTGGATAATAAAGTTATTAGTTGATTCTCCCATCTGATAGAAATTGTCTCATGAATGTTTATTTATTTAGTGATCAGCTGTGAGATCCGGAACATTGAAGAGCAACAATGGACAGAAGTATTAGATGAGTTTGGGAAGACATGGTCGCCTATGGAGTATTTTCACAATTAGGTTTCCGTCATTTCGGCTCCTGAAGGCATGATGCCTCATTTCAATTCTCTTATCTCGGTGTGTTTGTATTCAGAAAATTAAGGCATGATGCCTCATTTTTATTATCTTATCTCGGTGTGTTTTATTCAGAAAATAGTTTTGCTTATTTTTGCTTTTTTAGGGCTATAACAAGAGAAAACTTCATTGCTGAAAATCTTTTAAAGAGATCAAGGATAAAAAATCCAAGTAAACTGTGCTTTACTGCTGTATTTTTTATGCACACCTTCTTAATCTGTGTTGGGACGATGTTGCTTTTTTTTCAAAAAATGTTTATTAGATGGAAAATACTTGGCATTTAAAGTTTTTTCTCCAAATGTTTTTGTGCGTGCAAATATGATCCGATTTCCTTGCAGCCAAGCCAATGGATATGTGCAGAGGGCCGCAATGAGGCAGACGGCAGCGGGTGGCAGCAATAGGGGTTGGCGGATGCTGCGAGACCATGAAGAGCCTGTTCGATGGTGTATTCCCTCCCTGTTCGTTTTTTGGGGGTTCCGTCTCTAGATTGGTGTGGTGCAATTCTGAGTTGTTGTGCGTGTGTGTGTTGTGTGATGCAGATGAGAAGCATGACGTAGCGAAGGAGGATTGCGACATGGTAGTTCCCACAATCGCGCAGTTGAAGAGAATGCACGAGTTCGGTAAACTATGTATTCTATTGGTATAGCTCTGAAAGGTTAGGATGCTTTGGGTCGCGGCCTGAACTATGTATCTGTGGATATTATTACACTTTCTACATGCTATTTCCTATTTTTTAGACATCAAATTTTGTGAATTGTGGCTGAACTATGATACTTTAGGTTGCATGCTCAACTATGTGTAGTGTCATTACCGCTTTCTCCCCTGATTGTATTGTCCTTACCATATTATCCCCTAAATGTTAACTCTTGCCATGTTATTCCCTAAATTATTACTGATTTATTCTTTTGCCAGTGTTCCGCTTATGCATCATGTATTTATAGTACCAAAAAACGAGGTATGCTTCTTTACATTAAACAGTCTTTCCTTCTCAGTATATATGGAAGTATATGGGACGGCTTCCATAGAATACTTGTTTCTGTACTATATACTAGATGATAATTTCCTTGCATGCGAACATGCTAATTAGTAGCTGCACTACATTCCTGAAGCTTTTTTGAACTATTGGGAAACATGAGAAAGTTGTTACACAGAAGTAAATGGTTCTTGTTTCCATTTCAAACAAAACGAAGGCTAAAAGTTGCTACTTCTGTAGTACTGCTATATAGAACAATTAGTGTTCAGCTAGACTGTCAATCTTACAGTTTGTTACTAACCGCTGCCTCTGTAGGCTTATGTCCAATGCTGGTGGAAAAGCACCTGGGGCTGGGAAGAAAGCAAAGCTGTAGCTATCATGCACCGTGCATGCATGCAATTAGAATTTACAAAAACAATTAGAAATTGTGATT
Organism: Aegilops bicornis; assembly: GCA_021605145.1. Lineage (NCBI taxonomy): Eukaryota > Viridiplantae > Streptophyta > Magnoliopsida > Poales > Poaceae > Aegilops > Aegilops bicornis. The sequence continues at coordinate 236,345 of JAHIAL010000104.1, forward strand.
CTAATCAGAATCATTGTGTTACAGGATATTTTGCATATCAGACTCTCCTTGCTGACATCCGGTGAAGTTGTGGTCCAGGAGAAGAATGAAGATTTTATAGCTCTAGCTTCCCCTTCAGATAGTCATGGTCTCCTCCTGGTTTAACATCCAGTTGTAGTGTGATAGCTTTGGCACACTTTAATGTAATTGTTCTGGTTTAACATCCAGCTATAGTGTGATAGCTTTGACACCCTTTCATGTAATTGCCCCCACACACCCATACCCAGCTCGACTAATGGTTAATGATCGGGTGTGAGAACAAAAGTAGGTGGAATGCTCATTAATTATTAACTGTCTTTGCTGTTCTTACCATATGGGACTGTGCAAAAATGCAAATTTACAAGAGAAATCCAGTGCATATGTTATGTTTCTAAATTTTCCCTAAATTGTTTCTGTAGAATTTCTTGCCTAACCATCAATCTATTTGACTACAAGAACATGCACCATGCTATTGTGCTTTTAGTCATACCCATCTTATTTAGTTTCTTGGGTTTCTAGCCCCGCTGACTTTCCAGGTGATTATTAAGTTAACTAACACTTAATTATGTTCTCCTGTTAGCCAAGCCTATTGGTTGGGTATGATTGTGTGTATGGAAAATTTGATGCCTGGGATATGATCTTGTTCCTATTTCTCATGATGCTATGTTCTGCCTGTTACATGACCTCGTGTTATAAATCTACTACATAAGTACCTAGAGATTCATTTCTTTCATTTCGGTTCCTACATTTGATCATAGGAAACTAAAAATGATAAGTAGAAGGTACTCTACTTCTCATGCAAGATTGTATCCTATGTGAACTGTGGAGTCATTCTGGAGGTATCTTTCTAGGATATCTATCTTTGTTGTTATTCTTAGCTGAACCATCCATTAATTGGTTATCATATTTGTGCGGGAACTGGATAAAGAATGTACCTTTCACGTTCCTATAGTATGTTGGTTGGCGGTGCCAGTTTGATTTTCCTTAAACAAGACAGAAGACGTGTGTGGCTTCTTTAACTTTACATCATGCTATATTTGCATCTTTAACACCATCTCTTTCATCAATATTGAGATGGTTCAGGGTCAAAAGCAATGAAAGATTGTTTCAATTTTGATTTCCATCTTTATGAAGAATTATACCAGCGGCTGTCCTATTACTATCCAGCTTAGGATTACCTACGTCTCTTTTCGGCCCTTATGGTCTAATGTTCCATGGTCTTTTTTCTTGAAGCACCTTTTTCTGTCCTACTCCCTCCGTTCGGAATTACTTGTCGCAGAAATGGATGTATCTAGACGTCCATTTCCGAGACAAGTAATTCTGAACGAAGGGAGTACATGACATGGAGTTTGGAGTGCCAACAGGGCTAGGACAGTTAATCAACCACACAAGAACTTGGATTAATGGTATATAGTATAGTATGGTTACTTTCAGCCTGACATGCGATGTTTTATGTGTGTACTTTTAATTTGGATGCAATGAGACTCTGTACTACCAAATAAAAATGTGTATGTATATCTCACTGTAGACAGCGGGCATCTGCACCATTTGGCGCAACGGGTCACACGTGACTTTGTTCGTGGGGTAGGCTAGGTAGCATACAAGCCTTTCAAATACCTATGTCTTCGTATGCACAACAAAGAGTTTCTTTTGTGCACATGGAAAATAAAAGTTTGGTGGCAAACACTGCTAAAAAAATACATTCTTAATTGATCTATACATCTTATACAAATATGTTTTTTTAACTCAGATTTCTAACCATATTTTCAACTAAAAAAATACTTCCTTAGCTGGTCTACATGTTATACAAATATAGTTATTTTTCAAGTTCGGATTTTGCAGCGTAATTTTTTTTAAAATATAACATGGTTTAACACATGGGCTTTTTACTACGAGTATTGAATAAATGCAACTATTTTCATCGACAACATGGCTTTAGCGGGTCTCTGCGCCATTTGGCGCAACGGGTCAACTAGTATGATATAAACCCCATCTTGTTATCCTTGATGGCAACAATACAATCGTGCTTTTTGCTGCCCTCATCACATCGGGAAAGGACACCTCTAGATTGAACCCAAAGCTAAGCACTTCTCCCATTGCAAGAAAGATAAATCTAGTAGGCCAAACCAAACTGATAATTTGAAGAGACTTGCAAAGATAACCAATCATACATAAAAGAATTCAGAGAAGATTCTAATATTGTTCATAGATAAACTTGATCATAAACCCACAATTCATCGGTCTCAACAAACACACCGAAAAGAAGATTACATCGAATAGATCTCCACAAGAGAGGGGGAGAACATTGTATTGAGATCCAAAGAGAGAGAAGAATCCATCTAGCTAATAACTATGGACCCGAAGGTATGAGGTAAACTACACACACATCATCGGAGAGGTTATGGTGTTTATGTAGAAGCCATCCGTGATCGATGCCCCCTCCGGCGGAGCTCCGGAAAAGGCCCCAAGATGGGATCTCACGAATGCATGTAAGGTTGCGGCGGTGGAATTAGGTTTTTGGCTCCGTATCTGGTAGTTTGGGGGTACATAGGTATATATAGGAGGAAGAAGTACGTCGGTGGAGCAACGTGGGCCCCACGAGGGTGGAGTGTGCGCCTGGGGGGGTAGGTGCGCCCCCTACCTCGTTCCTTCCTGGTTGCTTTCTTGACGTAGGGTCCAAGTCCTCTGGATCACGTTCGTTCCAAAAATCACGTTCCCGAAGGTTTCATTCCGTTTGGACTCCGTTTGATATTCTTTTTCTGCGAAACTCGAAATAGGCAAAAAAAAACGACAGTGCGGGCCTCCGGGTAATAGGTTAGTCCCAAAAATAATATAAAGTGTACAATAAAGCCCAATAATGTCCAAAACAGAATATAATATAGCATGGAACAATAAAAATTATAGATACGTTGGAGACGTATCAAGCATCCAAGCTTAATTCCCGCCGTCCTCGGTAGGTAAATGATAAAAACAAATTTTTGATGTGTAATGCTACTTAGCATAATTTCAATGTAATTCTTCTTATTGTGGCACGAATGTTCAGATTTAATATGATTCAAGATAAAAGTTTAATGTTGACATAAAAACAATAATACTTCAAGCATGCTAACCAAGCAATTATGTCTTATCAAAATAACATAGCCAAAGCAAGTTATCCCTACAAAATCATATAGTCCTGCTATGCTCAATCTTCCCCACACAAAATATTCATATCATGTACAACCCGGTTTTAGCCAAGAAATTGGTTCATACTTTTTAGCAGCGCTTCAGCCTTTTCAACTCTTACGCAATACATGAGCGCAAGCCATGGATATAGCACTATGGTGGAATAAGGTATAATGGTAGGGGTTATGTGGGAAGACAAAAAGGAGAAAGTCTCACATCAACGAGGCTAATCAACGGGCTATGGAGATGCCCATCAATTGATGTCAATGCAAGGAGTAGGGGTTGCCATGCAACGGATGCACTAGAGCTATAAGTGTATGAAAGCTCAAACAAAAGAAACTAAGTGGGTGTGCATCCAACTTGCTTGCTCAGGAAGACCCTGGGCATTTGAGGAAGCCCATCATTGGAATATACAAGAGAAGTTCTATGATGAACTTTCCCACTAGTATATGAAAGCGACAAAATGAGAGACTCTCTATCATGAAGATCACGGTGCTACTTTGAAGCACAAGTGTGGTAAAAGGATAGTAACATTGTCCCTTCTCTCTTTTTCTCTCATTTTTTTATTTGAGCCTTTTCTCCCTTTTTTATGGCCTTTTTTTAATCTGGAGACTCAGCCCGACTTGTGGGGGAATCATAGTCGCCATCATCCTTTCCTCACTTGGGACAATGCTCTAATAATGATGATCATCACACTTTTATTTACTTACAACTCATGAATTACAACTCAATACTTAGAACAAAATATGACTCTATGTGAATGCCTCCGACGGTGTACCGGGATATGCAATGAATCAAGAGCGACATGTATGAAAGAATTATGAATGGTGGCTTTGCCACAAATACAATGTCAACTACATGATCATGCAAGGCAATAGGACAATGATGGAACGTGTCATGATGAACGAAACGATGGAAAGTTGCATGGCAATATATCTCGGAATGGCTATGGAAATGCCATGATAGGTAGGTATGGTGGCTATTTTGAGGAAGATATAAGGAGGTTTATGTGTGATAGAGCGTATCATATCACGGGGTTTGGATGCACCGGTGAAGTTTCCACCAACTCTCAAGGTGAGAAAGGGCAATGCACGGTACCGAAGAGGCTAGAAAATTGCAGAAGGGTAAGTGTGCGTATAATCCATGGACTCACATTAGTCATAAAGAACTCATATACTTATTGCAAAAATTTATTAGTCCTTGCAGCAAAGGAGGAAGGGTTGGTAGGAGTTAACCATCGCGCGATCCCGACCGCCACACAAAGGATGACAATCAATAAATACCTCATGCTCCGACTTCGTTACATAACGGTTCACCATACGTGCATGCTACGGGAATCACAAACTCCAACACAAGTATTTTTCAATTCCACAATTACTCAACTAGCACAACTATGATATTACCACCTTTATATCTCAAAACAATTATCTAGTATCAAATTTATGATGATATTATAATTAAAGGAAATTGCCATGCTGTTTTAAGACTCTCAAAATAAAAGAAGTGAAGCATGAGAGATCAATAGTTTCTATAAAACAAATCCACCGCCGTGCTCTAAAAGATATAAGTGAAGCACTAGAGCAAAACTATATAGCTCAAAAAATATAGGTGAAGCACATAGAGTATTCTAATAATTTCCGAATCATGTGTGTCTCTCTCAAAAGGTGTGTACAGCAAGTATGATTATGGTAAACTAAAAAACAAAGACTCAAATAATACAAGACGCTCCAAGCAAAACACATATCATGTGGTGAATAAAAATATAGCTCCAAGTAAAATTCTTGATGGAAGTAGACGAAAGAGGGGATGCCTTCCGGGGCATCCCCAAGCTTTGGCTTTTAGGTGTCCTTAGATTATCTTGGGGTGCCATGGGCACCCCCAAGCTTAGGCTCTTGCCACTCCCTGTTCCATAATCCATCCAATCTTTCACTCAAAACTTGAAAACTTCACAACACAAAACTCAGCAGAAAATCTCGTGAGCTCCGTTAGCGAAAGAAAACAAAACACCACTTCAAGGTAATGTAATGAACTCATTCTTTATTTATATTTGTGTTAAACCTACTGTATTCCAACTTCTCTATGGTTTATAAACAATTTTATTAGCCATAGATTCATCAAAATAAGCAAACAATACACGAAAAACAGAATCTGTCAAAAACAGAACAATCTGTAGTAATCTGTAACTAACGCAAACTTCTGGAACTCCAAAAATTCATACAAAATACGACGAGCTGGAAAATTTGTTTGTTGATCAGCATCAATTGGAATCAATATTTTATCACATTCTGGTGATTTTTAACAATTATTTTCGTGAACAGAAAGTTTCTCGAATTTTCAGCAAGATCAAATAACTATCATCCAAGAAGATCCTATAGGTTAAATTTGGCACGAACACTAATTAAAACATAAAAACAAATCTAACCAGAGGCTAGATCAAATATTTATTCCTAAACAGATGCAAAAACAAAAAAAATAAAAATAATAAAATTGGGTTGCCTCCCAACAAGCGCTATCGTTTAACGCCCCTAGCTAGGCATAATAGCAAGGATAGATCTAGGTATTGCCATCTTTGGTGAACAAATTCTTAATAGAGTTATGCTCGGTGATCCTTTGATCTAAAGCATCCATCCGCTTGTTGCAAAGCATAATCAGATTATTCATGCGGTTGATATTCCCACTAGTACTTTTAAGAGGTTCAACAATTTTTTGTAATTCACATTATTTCTCTAGAATATGAGTCTCTTATTGGGTAAGGGATGATCCTTTTTGTAGGGGGAGTACTCCCACTATCCCCTCTATAATTTCATAAGCGAAGCCAGGATCAATATCAATAAAACTACCTTTGGCGGAAAAATCGAGGAGTTGTCTATGGGGCAAGGTTAGCCCAACATAAAAATTGCGAAGCAAGATTTTAAAATCTCCCTCTATATTGCAAGTACGATAAGATTCGAGCATCCTAAACCAAGCATATTTTAAATTTTCCCCTTGTCTTTGCTTGAAGTGGAGGACTTCAAAGTCGGGAGACAAAGGGATGAAGACCGAGCTAGCCATAGCGACGAAACAAGCGGAAAAGAGGCGAACGGAAAAAGAGAGGGCGAATAAAACGGCAAGGGTGAAGTGGGGGAGAGGAAAACGAGAGGAAAATGGCAAATAATGTAATGCGGGAGATAAGGGTTTGTGATGGGTACTTGGTATGTTGACGTTTGCGTAGACTACCCGGCAACGGCGCCAGAAATCCTTCTTGATACCTCTTGAGCAGTGCGTTGGTTTTCCCTTGAAGAGGAATGGGTGATGCAGTAAAGCAGCGTAAGTATTTCCCTCGGTTTTGAGAACCAAGGTATCAATCCAGTAGGAGGCTACGCACGAGTCCCTCGCACCTACACAAACAAATAAAATCCTCGCAACCAATGCAATAAAGGGTTGTCAATCCCTTCACGATACTTACGAAAGTGAGATCTGATAGATATGATAAGATAATATTTTTGGTATTTTTATGATAAAGATGAAAAGTAAAATAAAAGGCAATAAAAATAACTAAGTGTTGGAAGATTAATATGATGGAAAATAGACCCGGGGGCCATAGGTTTCACTAGTGGCTTCTCTCAAGAGCATAAGTATTACGGTGGGTAAACAAATTACTTGTTGAGCAATTGTGAGAATTGAGCATAGTTATGAGAATATCCAGGTATGATCATGTATATAGGCATCATGTCCGCGACAAGTAGACCGACTCCTGCCTGCATCTACTACTATTACTCCACACATCGACCGCTATCCAGCATGCATCTAGAGTATTAAGTTCACAAGAACAGAGTAACGCTTTAAGTAAGATGACATGATGTAGAGGGATAAACTCATGCAATATGATATAAACCCCATCTTGTTATCCTCGATGGCAACAATACAATCGTGCCTTGCTACCCCTCATCCTTTGGGAAAGGACACCGCAAGATTGAACCCAAAGCTAAGCACTTCTCCCATTGCAAGAAAGATCAATCTAGTAGGCCAAATCAAACTGATAATTCGAAGAGACTTGCAAAGATAACTAATCATACATAAAAGAATTCAGAGAAGATTCAAATATTGTTCATAGATAAACTTGATCATAAACCCACAATTCATCGGTCTCAACAAACACACCACAAAAGAAGATTACATCGAATAGATCTCCACAAGAGAGGGGGAGAACATTGTATTGAGTTCCAAAGAGAGAGAAGAAGCCATCTAGCTAATAACTATGGACCCGAAGGTCTGAGGTAAACTACTCACACATCACCGGAGAGGCTATGGTGTTGATGGAGAAGCCCTCCGTGATCGATGCCCCCTTCGGCGGAGCTCCGGAAAAGGCCCCAAGATGGGATCTCACGGGTACAGAAGGTTGCAGCGGTGGAATTAGGTGTTTGGCTCCGTGCACTGTAGTTTGGGGTGCGTGGGGTATATATAGGAGGAAGAAATGCGTCGGTGGAGCAACGTGGGCCCCACGAGGGTGGAGAGCGGCGCTTTGGGGGGGGTAGGCACGCCCCCCTACCTCGTGCCTTCCTGGTTGCTTTCTTGACGTAGGGTCCATGTCCTCTGGATCACGTTCGTTTCAAAAATCACGTTCCCGAAGGTTTCATTCCGTTTGGACTCCGTTTGATATTCTTTTTCTGCGAAACTCTGAAATAGGCAAAAAACAGCAATTCTGGGCTGGGCCTCCGGTTAATAGGTTAGTCCCAAAAATAATATAAAAGTGTATAATAAAGCACAATAATGTCCAAAAAATATAGCATGGAACAATCAAAAATTATAGTTACGTTGGAGATGTATCACCTACCTACTTCTTTTAAGCAAGTTTTGGATTCTATATTTGAAAATGATTTTCATGGAGGGGATGCCATTGACACTTATGCATTCATATAGATTCATATCTTGTTCTAGTATCGATTTGTAATTTTTGAGTTGTAAGTAAATAGAACTATTATGATCTTCCTTTTTAGAACATTTTCCCATGTGAGGAAATAAAAGAAATAAAAAAAGAGGAAAAGGAAAAAAAGAAAGAAAAAGAAAAGCAAAAAATAATGAGAGAAAAAGAGAGAAGGGGCAATGTTACTATCCTTTTCCATACTTGTGCTTCAAAGTAGCACCATGATCTTCATGATTGAGAGTCTCCTATGTTGTCACTTTCATATACTAGTGGGAATTTTCATTATATAACTTGGCTTGTATATTCCAACGATGGGATTCCTCAAATTGCCCTAGGTCTTCATGAGCAAGCAAGTTGGATGCACACCCACTTAGTTTTCTTTTTGAGCTTTCATAAACTTATAGCTCTAGTGCATCCGTTGCATGGCAATCCCTACTCACTCACATTGATATTTATTGTTGGGCATCTCCATAGCCCGTTGATACGCCTAGTTGATGTGAGACTATCTCCCTCTTTTTGTCTTCTCCACAACCACCTTCTACACCACCTACAATGTTATGTCCATGGCTCACGCTCATGTATTGCGTGAAAGTTGAAAAGGTTTGAGAACATCAAAAGTATGAAACAATTGCTTGGCTTGTCATCGGGGTTGTGCATGATTTGAATATTTTGTGTGATGAAGATGGAGCATAGCCAGACTATATGATTTCATAGGGATAAGCTTTCTTTGGCCATGTTATTTTCAGAAGACAGAATTGCCTTGTTAGTATGCTTGAAGTATTATTGCCTTTGTGTCAATATTAAACTTTTGTTTTGAATCATACGGATCTAAACATTCATGCCACAATAAAGAAAATTACATGTATAAATATGTTATGTAGCACTCCACATCAAAAATTCTGTTTTTATCATTTACCTACTCGAGGACGAGCGGGAATTAAGCTTGGGGATGCTTGATACATCTCCAACGTATCTATAATTTTTTATTGTTCCATGCTATTATATTATCTGTTTTGGATGATTTATATGCATTATTATGCTATTTTATATTATTTTTGGGACTAACCTATTAACCTATAGCCCAGTGTCAGTTCCTGTTTTCCTTGTTTTAGAGTTTCACAGAAAAGGAATATCAAATGGAGTCCAAACGGAATGGAACTTTCGCGATGATTTTTCTTGGACCAGAAGACATTCACAGGAGTTGGAGTACATGTCAGGGAAGCCACGAGGTGCCACAAGGAAGGAGGGCGCGCCCAGGGGATATGGTGCGCCCCCACCCTTGTGGGCCCCTCGTGACTCCAACGACCTATTTCTTCCGCCTATATATTCTCAAATATTCGAAAACCAACCAGGAGAGCCACGAAAATACTTTTCCACTGCCGCAACCTTCTGTACCCGTGAGATCCCATCTAGGGGCCTTTTCCGGCTCCTGCGAAGGGGTTCGATCACGGAGGGCTTCCACATCAACACCATTGCCTCTCCGATGAAGCGTTAGTAGTTTATCACAGACCTATGGGTCGATAGCTAGTAGCTAGATGGCTTCTTCTCTCTCTTTGATTCTCAATACCATGTTTTCCTCGATGTTCTTGGAGATCTATCCGATGTAATACTCTTTTTGCGGTGTGTTTGCCGACATTCGAGGAATTGTGGATTTAAGATCAGCTTATCTATGAATATTATTTGAATCTCCTCTGAATTCTTATATGCATGATTTGATATCTTTCCAAGTCTCTTCGAACTATCGATTTGGTTTGGCCAACTAGATTAGTTTTTCTTGCAATGGGAGAAGTGCTTAGCTTTGGGTTCAATATTGCGGTGTCCTTTCCCAGTGACAGTAGGGGCAGCAAGGCACGTATTGTATTGTGGTCATCGAGGATAACAAGATGGGGTTTTGATCATATTGTTTGAGTTTATCCCTCTACATCATGTCATCTTACTTAATGCGTTACTCTGTTCTATGAACTTAATACTCTAGATGCAGGCAGGTGTCGATCGATGTGTGGAGTAATAGTAGTAGATGCATGCAGGAGTCGGTCTACTTGACACGGACGTGATGCCTATATTCATGATCATTGCCTTAGATATCGTCATAACTTTGCGCTTTTCTATCAATTACTCGGCAGTAATTTTGTTCACCCACCGTAATATTTTCTATCTTGAGAGAAGCCTCTAGTGAAACCTATGGACCCCGGGTCTACTTTCCATCATATTAGTTTCTGATCTACAATTTTAGTTTCCTATTTACTTCCTTTGCAATCTTTTACTTTCCGTTCCATAAACCAAAAAATACCAAAAATATTACTTTACCGTTTATCCATCTCTATCAGATCTCACTTTGCAAATAACCGTGAAGGGATTGACAACCCCTTTATCGTGTTGGGTGCAAGTTGGTGTTTGTTTGTGCATGTATTCGATGGCTTGTGCATTGTCTCCTACTAGATTGATACCTTGGTTCTCAAAACTGAGGGAAATACTTACTCTACTTTACTGCATCATCCTTTCCTCTTCAAGGGAAAAACCAACGCAAGCTTAAGAAGTAGCAGAGCCCCCGTGAGGCCCAGGGGCGGCACTCAGGATACTCCGGGGTGTGTACAACCCCAACTCATTATTACGTGAGAGTGTCACGAGCGAAGACTTGAGAGGCGCATGGCCTTGATCATGGATAGAACTTCCGGAGGTCCTTGATGTTCCAGGCATTCTAGATGGGGACCCCGTCCTGTGTCTCCAGGCGCGCGGCGCCAGGCCTGGAGACACGGGCGATCCTGAACGGGCCCTTCCACATAGTCTCTTGTGAAGCTCCTCCTTGGAGAGCACCCGCCTCAAGACGAGGTCACCCACCTCGAGCGTCCTCGACTGGATGCTATGGCAGTGATACCGCCGCAGCGCCTGTTGGTACCTCGCGGCTCGGAGCGAGGCTTGGCGGCAGGCCTCCTCCCAGAGCACGAGATCTATCCCCCGCGAGGCGTCCTGGCATGCCTCGTCAAACGCCAAGACCCTCAGGGAGCGATGTTTGACTTCGTGTGGGAGGACCGCCTCAGCCCCGTAGACGAGGAAGAATGGGGTCTTGCCCATGGGCTTGGTCGCGGTGGTGCGGATGGACAACAGCATGGACTGGAGCTCGCAGGCCTCGAGTTTCTTCTTGAAGCTCCTCGCCTTGAAGCCCCTCAGGACCTCCGCATTGGCACGCTCGGCTTGGCCGTTGCTCCGTGGGTGTGCTACCGAAGCGTAGCATATCTGCGTTTCAAGGTTAGCACAATACGTTTTGAAAAGGTTGCTCGTGAACTATGAGCCAACGTCAGTGATGATACGATTGGGGACCCCAAAGCGGCTCACGAGGCCCTTCATCAACTTAACAGCCGAGCATGCTGGGATAGTGCGCACGGGCTCCACCTCTGCTCACTTGGTGAACCTGTCGATGGCGATGTAGAGATAGCAGTAGCCCCCGGCTGCTCGAGGGAACAGGCCCAGGATATCTAGCCCACAGACCGCGAACGGCCATGAGAGTGGAATGGTCTGGAGGCCCTGAGCAGGCTGGTGGATTTGTTTGGCATGGAATTGACATGCCTTACAGGATCTCACTAGCTCAGTGGCATCGTTGAGCACCATGGGCCAGTAGAACCCGCTGCGGAACACCTTGCTCACCAGGGTGCGCGACGAGGAGTGATGCCCACAATCCCTGCTATGGATGTCAGCCAGTAGCTCGCACCCCTACTCCTTGGAGATGCACCACAGAGGGACATTGTTTGGGCGCCTTCGGTAGAGCTCTCCATCTTGGATGGAGTAAGCGGTGGCCTTTCGGTCCATGCACTCAGCGTCTTCCTCCTTCTCCGGCAAGGTGCCTCATAGCAGGTATGCCTTGAACTCCTCGGTCCAGCTCCCCTCCTGAGATTCGAGTGCAAGGAGCAGGCGAGCTCCCGAGGTTCGGCCGCAGGCAGGGGCGCCCGAGGAGGGTGCTGACGATGACATGTACCTAGGGTAGGGTCTTAGGCCTGACCTATATGCCCTTCCCAACGACACCACACAAGAGGCCAAGGCATACAAGGACAGAAAGAAGATACCGACTGGAATCATCATAGAGTGCAAGTCACTCGACAGAAGATTCACTCGGGTAACCCAATTCCACTTGACAAACGTCATTCACTTGGAAGACAAGGATCCACTCGAAGGACAGAAGACTTAGAGCTACCCCTGGATGGCAACGGTCGGACATTCACTCTGTCACTTAAAGATCATTAAACACAGGCATTACCAGTAACATATGTGTCTTTATTTCCACATTGAACCCTTGCATAACTGAGGACAGCGAGGGGTCGGCGCACTCTATATAAGCTACCCTTCTCCTCTGGCACAAGGGTTCACACCCCCTGTAACTCAACCCTCCAATCTACAAAGCCTCCGCGGCACTAAGACGTAGTGCTGTTACCTCCTCCGAGAGGGGCCTGAACTTGGAAATCCAAGTGTACATCCTCGTCGTAGCTAGGCACTGCCTCCTCCTACGTACCCCCTATCTCTACTGTCCGATCCGTTCCCACGACAATTGGCGCCCACCTAGGGGTAGGCATCTAAGCGACTTCTGGTGAGGTTGCAATCTTCGATCTTCGCCAACATGGTTTCCGGCGGTGGATTGTCCTTGGGTTGCGAGATTCGTCTCGGCGCGCTCACCTTCATCACCGACAATTCGGCTTGGCTCCAAGAAGCCCTCCTCGATGTCGAGGCGCTCCCCGTCCATGGGGCGGTGCACTTCCGCACGAGTGCCTGTGGCGTCCTCCTGCGGCAGCCGTCGACTTAGTATCAGTTGGCTCCCGCGGCGTTTTCGCTTCCCGCTACCCGTCGCCGCAAGCGATCCGATCACTCGCGGCTCCAGCGGTGGGTGAAGCACGCGGTGGCCCGTCAGTCGGCCACTCCTCAAATCATGGCAATCAAGCCCGATGGAACTCTCTATGGATTGGTCGATCTGTCGATCGGCCACTTGGATACTCCCTCCGAGTGCGAAAGCAACAACCCCCGGCAGAAGTCCTCATGGTTGGCCCCCAGTAGAGCCCGCCTGGATTTCCCCGTGGCAGGGGTGACATCGGCGGTCCATCGCGCGGCAACGACGAGTACTATCCTCAAGCTCTCACTGTGGAGCAGAGGAAAGAGCTGCAGTGCAGGAACGATCAAGCTCTCCAGACCCCCATCGTTGGGGAGACCCCCGAGGCTCAGGCCCTAGAGGCTGCGCGCGTAGCAACTCTGGCCGAGCATGCGCGCCTGGAGAATCTTCAGCAAGCACTCGACGACAACGCGCGCAGGCTGACGAGGACATGTACCTAGGGTAGGGTCACATGCCTGACCTAGATACCCTCCCCAAGGACATCACTTTATCACTAGGAGCATTCAAAGAAGAATCATCTTTCAATCAACCATGAAGTGTTCCACTCGACAGACTTAAAGTCACTCGACCATGAAGACTATCACTCGACCGCCCGGAGATCTAAAGCCAGTCCGCATTGCAACGGTCGGTCATTATGTAGCATTAATGATCATTATGTCACTTTATTCTTAGCGTTACCAAAGAACGCCTATCTTAATGTACTTTAAACCCTCACAGAATCGAGGACCGGAGGGGTCCGCGAACTCTATATAAGCCACCCTCCTCGGTGACAAGGGTTCGCACCCTCAGAAACTCACACGCATATAATCCAATCGACCGCCTCCGGGCTCCGAGACGTGGGGCTGTTACTTCCTCCGAGAAGGGCCTGAACTTCGTAAAACTCGTGTACAACTCCTCCATAGCTAAGATCTTGCCTCTACATCACTACCCCCATTCTCATCGGACTTGGAACCACGACAGTTGGCGCCCACCGTGGGGCCGGTGTCTTAGTGACTTGTTGGAGAAGTTGCAATTTCTTCGATCTCCATCAACATGGTTTCAGGCGGAGGTTTGGCCAAGGGCCGCGAGATCCGTCTCGGCGCGCTCGTGTTCGTCGCCGACGACTCCGCTTGGCTCCAAGAAGCTCCACTCGATGTCGAGGCGCTCCCCGTCCGTGGGGCAACGCACTTTCGCGCGTGCGTTCGCGGCGTCCTCCTGCGGCAGCCGTCGACTCAAGACCGGCCCTCGCAGTTGTCCTCACTCCTCACCGTATGCCGGCGCAAGCGTTCTGGTCGATCGAGGCTTCAGCGGTGGGTGAGGCACGCGGTGGCTCGCCAGTCGACCACCCCCCAAGTCGCGGCAATCGAGCCCGACGAAACCCTCTACGGCCTGTTTGACCTGTCGACTGGCTCCGTAGAAACTGCATTCGAGTGCGACTGCAGTGACCCCGCGGTGGAAGTGTTGATGGTCAATGGACCGAGCAGTCCTCCTGGCTTCCCCCGTGGTGACGACGGCGATGGTGGTGGCGATCCGTCGCGTGTTCACGACGAGTACCGCCCCAAACCTCTTTCGTCGCAGCAGAGGGAAGAGCTCCGCTGCCGCAATATGGATGCACTACACACTCCTATCGTTGGAGAAACCCCCGAGGCCCAGGCCTTGGAGGAAGCACGCCTGGCAAGCTTGGCCGAGCGCACTCAACTGGAGAATCTCCAAGACGACTTCTGACGAAAGCACGCCGACAACGGATTCTCGAATCCAGCCGATTTACGACTTTTTTCCGCCTCCAACTCAGGTATACCGAACTCCGATTTAGAATCTCACAGCTGCAGCCCGAATAGCGGAGTCGATTCAGCCTTCCCAGTCAGAGGCTGGCAGAGGTTTGATGCAGATCCAGGCTCTCCTTCGAGCAGCAGGAGAGCAGAATTCAGCGGTATCTCAGTCGCGGAATAGGATCCATAGCAGATCCGTGGTTTCAGACACAGTGCAGTCGGATCACAGCCCAACATCGCCCCCGAGGCGTGAGGGACGTGTAGACCGGAGGGATCAGTACAGAAACCGTGAGCAGTATGATCACCGACTCGATCACGATGATCGTCGTCGAGTGCCCACGCCTCCCCCAAGGAGTGGGTCATACGTGCCTCGACAGCATGATGACAGACGCCCTCATAGTGGTGGGCGAAGGATTCCAGTCGACCCTAGAAAACAGGGCTTTGATGCGAGATCTATTCTCGTTCAGGGTTTGGTCGACAGAAATAGAGCTCACAGAGAAGGCCATGATAGAGATTTACCAACCAACAAAGCAGAGTGCATGTCTCAGTCCAGTGCTTCAAATAGAGCCATCGTGGCTGCGGTTATTCCTCCCAACTTCAAAGTTGGCGATCGAGTCAAGAGTTTATCGTGAGTCCAATCCTCGACACTTGGCTTGAGGACTACCGAAAGTGGTCATGCAGATTGGTGGAGGCAATGATGAGGTGGCCATGAAGCATCTTCCTCTAATGTTGGAGGGCTCGGCGAGCATGGTTAAATCGATTAGCACCGGCAGTATTTACAGCTTGGGAAGAACTTGCCCAGTGTTTGTCGAGAACATTCAAGGAACATGCAAACGGCCAGCAAAGGTGTGAGCTGCAATCTTGTGTGCAGAAGCCAAATGAAACTTTGAGGGATTATATCCAGAGATGGATCACGTTGCACCACACGGTGGAGAATGTGTCTGATCACCAAGCAGTTTGTGCCTTCAAGGAAGGCGTCAAATAGGAGAGTTGAATCTGAAGTTCGGTCGGACCGGAGATATGTCTCTGAGTCGGATGATGGAGATTGCCACCAAGTATGCCAATGGTGAAGAGGAGGATCGGCTCCGGAGTGGGAAGCACAAAACAGTCGCCCACGAAACCGGAGGAGGGAACTCCAGTCGGAAACAGAAGCGCAAAGCCGAGCCAGCTGCTCCCAGAGAAGCCTTAGCCGTGACTCAAGGAAAATTCAAGGGGAAGCCCAAGGGGCCATGGAACCCTAAGAAAGTAAAATATCAAGATGGGAATGATGTGTTGGATTTTCCATGCCACATGCACACAAAGAAAGATGAAGAGGGTAATCTCATTTACCCAAAGCATACCACTCGACGATGTCGGCTCCTAATCCAAAGCAGCCCGAGAGAAACAACCCAAAGAGAAGGAAAAGAGTCGGACAAAGTTGAGGACAAAGAGGAAAGTGATGATGGTTACCCTCACGTCAATTCCACTGATGATTTTTTTGATGTTGAGAGCAAAAGTCGAATCGAAGTCATCAACAGAGAAGTAAACATGGTCGCCTCGGCGACACCCAATTATTTGAAATGGTCTCAGATCGCCATTACATTCGACCGGTCGATCACCCGACGCATATAGCCACCCCCGGGAGGCAAGCATTGGTGGTCGACCCAGTCGTCGAAGGCACTCGATTGACTAAAGTTCTAATGGATAGTGGTAGTGTCCTGAATATTCTGTACGCGGAGACGTTGAAAGGAATGGGCATTCCAATGTCCGCACTCAAGAAAGCAATATGAGTTTCCATGGAGTCATTCACGGCAAGAAGGTCGAGTCACTCGGCGGATCGTCCTTCATGTAGTTTTCGGTGATTCCAAGAATTACCACAAAGAAAAGTTGACATTTGAAGTTGTGGATTTCCAGAGTGCTTATCACGCTATTCTGGGCAGGCCAGCTTATGCACGTTTTATGGCTCGACCATGCTACGTATATCTCAAGTTGAAGATGCCTGGTGCTAAAGGTGTGATCACTATCACTGGCAATCGAAAGAAGGCAGAAGAGTGCTTCCAGAAAGGCTCGAAGATCGCCGATGCACATATGTCTGTAGTGGAATTGTAGGAGTATCAGAAAAATGCAGATCTGAGTGGTTTGTTGCGAGCTAAGAAGCCTGCCACGGATTCAGCATTTCAGTCGTCTGGCGAAACGAAGCCGATTCATATTCACCCGACGGATCCCAATGCTGCTCCGACTCACATTTCAACAACACTCGACTCCAAATAGGAAGAAGCGCTCATCCAGTTCCTCCGTGAGAACTGGGACATCTTTGCATGGAAACCTTCTGACATGTCGGGTGTTCCCAGGGGGCTGGCTAAGCATCGTCTGCGAGTCGACCCAAAAGTCAAACCAGTCAAAGAACATCTTCGACGGTCCGCCGTACAGAAGAGAAAGGCAATCGGTGAAGAAGTGGCTCGGCTTCTAGCAGATGAGTTTATCCAAGAAATTTACCACTCCGAGTGGCTAGCTAATGTTGTCATGGTCCCTAAGAAGGACGACTCACTTCGCATGTGCATTGACTTCAAGCATATCAATCGGGCCTGCCCGAAAGATCACTTTCCTCTCCCCCGCATCGACCAAATAGTCGACTCAACTGCGGGGTGTGAGCGCTTGTCCTTTTTGGACGCCTATTCCGGGTATCATCATATCCGTCTGTATGGACCCGACGAGATAAAAACAGCTTTCATCACCCCATTTGGGTGCTTCTGTTATGTCACCATGCCATTCGGCTTGAAGAACGCTGGAGCCACATTCATGCGGATGATTCAGAAGTGTTTACTCACTCAAATCAGTCGGAATGTGGAAGTGTACATGGATGACATTGTGGTCAAGTCACGTAAAGGTTCTGACCTACTAGCTGACCTTGCTTAAACCTTTGCCAACCTCAGAAGGTATGATATCAAGCTTAATCCATCAAAGTGCACATTCGGAGTTCCAGGCGGAAAATTACTCGGTTTTCTCGTTTCCGAACGAGGGATCGACGCTAACCCAGAGAAAGTGGGTGCCATACTCCGGATGAAACGCCCTGTGCGTGTGCATGATGTCCAGAAGCTTACTGGTTGTTTGGCCGCCCTAAGTCGATTCATTTCTCGACTCGGTGAAAAGGCACTGCCTCATTACCGATCGATTAAGAAATCGAGATAAGTTCGAGTGGACTCCACGAAGTCGATGCAGCATTTGCGAGCTAAAAGCCCCGCTTTGCACCCGATCGGTGCTTGCTGCCCCAATCAGCAAATAGGCTTTACTGCTTTACATTGCAGCCACTGGACAAGTCGTCAGTACAGTACTTACGGTCGAGCGGGAAGAAGAAGGAAAAGCCTATAAAGTTCATCGCCCAGTATATTATGTTTCTGAAGTTTTGACTCCATCAAAGCAAAGATATCCTCATTATCAGAAGCTTGTTTATGGGATTTATATGACCACGAAGAAGGTTGCACATTACTTCTCTGACCACTCCATTACAGTCGCCAGCAACGCTCCCTTGTTAGAGATTCTGCACAATAGAGATGCAACTGGTCGAGTGGCAAAGTGGGCGATTGAACTCCTTCCCTTGGATATCAAGTTTGAGGCAAAGAAAGCTATCAAGTCGCAAGCAATAGCAGATTTCCTCGCCGAGTGGATCGAAGAGCAACTGCCGACTCAAATTCACTCGGAGCACTGGACCATGTTCTTTGATGGTTCCAAGATGCTAAATGGTTCCGGTGTTGGGGTGGTACTGGTATCCCCCCGAGGAGACAAGCTCAGATATGTCCTCTAGATTCACTTTGATTCCTCCAATAACGAAGCAGAATATGAAGCACTCTTGTATGGGTTACGTATGGCCATTTCACTCGGCTCCATCGCCGTATGGTCTATGGCGACTCAGATTTGGTAGTCAATCAAGTGATGAAGGAGTGGGACGTCAGAAGCCCAGCCATGACTGGTTACTGCAATGCGGTGAGGAAATTGGAAAAAAAGTTTGAGGGGTTAGAGCTCCATCATATACCCCGCTGAAAAATCAAGCAGCCGATGACTTGGCAAAGATAGGTTTCAAGAGAGAAGCCATTCCCAGCAATGTGTTTTTGGAACACATTCACACACCGTCAGTTCAAGAAGATCCTTTCACTGAAGAGCCCCCGCAGCCTAAGAGTGCCACAGATCCAATCAAGTCAAGTCCCAGGTAGTGGTCGACCTGATCATGGAGGTTTTGGCCATCATTCCCGATCGACAAGGCCATACATTGCGTATATCCTTAGGAAGGAACTCCCAGAGGATGAAGAAGAGGCTCGACAGATCGTCTGCCGATCCAAAGCCTTCTTTGTGATAAGAGGACAACTGCTCGTGGAGAGCATAACCGAGTCGACCGTAAATGCATAACACCGTAAGAAGGTCGAGTGATCCTCAATGACATCCACTGGGACCTGTGGTCACCATGCGCCCTCTCGGACCATTGTGGCTAAAGCATACCGAGCTGGGTTTTACTTGTACGAACAAATGAAATGGCGAAAGATATAGTCGACAAATGTGAGGGCTGCCAGTTTTACTCCAATATGTCTCACAAACCTGCGTCAGCCCTGAAGACCATTCCACTCGTCTAGCCCTTTGCCATTTGGGGATTGGATATGGTTGGACCGCTGAGAACTGGTAGGAGCGGCTTCACTCATGTGCTTGTAGCAATCGACAAGTTTACCAAATGGATTGAAGCTAAGCCTATCAAGAATCTTGAAGCCAGCACTGCCGTCAGTTTCATCAGAGAGTTGACATTCAGATACGGTGTTCCGCACAGCATCATCACTGACAATGGATCGAACTTCGATTCTGATGAGTTCAGAACCTTCTGCGCATGCCAAGGCACACGAGTCGACTATGCTTCCGTCGCCCATCCCCAGTCGAATGGACAAGCAGAAAGAGCAAATGGTCTGATTCTCAAAGGACTGAAACCCCGACTGATGCGAGAGCTCGCCACGCAGCGGGCGCCTGGGTTGATGAACTTCCATCAGTTCTTTGGGGATTGAGGACAACTCCCAAACGGTCGACTGGCCGAACTCCATTCTTCTTGGTCTATGGAGCTGAAGCTGTTCTGCCGAGTGACTTACTTCACAATGCACCACGAGTCGAGCTCTTCTCTGAAGATGAAGCGGTAACAGGCTCAAGAGACGCAATGACCTCCTAGAGGAGGAAAGAGAGATGGCCTTGATCCGGTCGACCATTTATCAACAAGACTTGCGTCGATTCCACGCCAGAAACGTGAGGGGTCGAGCTTTCCAAGAGGGAGACTTGGTTCTTCGAGTGGATCAGCAGAAACCACACAAGCTCGCCCCTGCTTGGAAAGGCCCCTTCATAGTCACCAGAGTTCTCCACAACGGAGCATACCATCTTTACAATGTAGTGCATCAGAAAGACGAGCCACGGGCTTGGAACGCGGAGCTACTCCGCCCCTTTTATACTTAAGTACTCATTCAGATGAGATGTAATAAGAAATACCTTTGTAGTCTGTTTATCAAAGACAAGAACTTTATAGTCTGTTTATCAAAGATAAGAGCTTTATAGTCTTCCTAAACGATTGTTGTTGCTTTTGTTTGCGTTTGAAATCCCCCAGTGGATGACTTTGCTGCGAATCCGTTTCGCCTAAGTTTAAAAATCCTACAGAGTGCTGAGCAAGCCTCTCACTCGGGGGCTTAGCCGCGAATCCTTTCGCCTAAGTTTAAAAAATCCTACCGAGTGGTGAGCAAACCTCTCACTCGGAGGCTTAGCCGCGAATCTGTTTCGCCTAAGTTTGAAAAATCCTACCAAGTGGTGAGCAAGCCTCTCACTCGGAGACTTAGCCGCGAATCTGTTTCGCCTATGTTTGAAAAATCCTACCGAGTGGTGAGCAAGCCTCTCACTCGGGGGCTTAGCTGCAGTCCAAAGACTACCTAAGTTTAAAAATCCCACCGAGTGGCGAGCAATCCTCTCACTGGGACTTAGCCGCTGAATCCGCCTCTCCTAAGTTTAAAAATCCTACCGAGTGGTGAGCAATCCCCACTCGGGGCTTAGCTGCAGTCCAAAGACTACTTAAGTTTAAAAATCCCACCGAGTGGTGAGCAATCCTCCCACTCGGGCTTAGCTGCAGTCCAAGACTACCTAAGTTTAAATCCCACCGAGTGGTGAGCAATCCTCCCACTGGGCTTATCTCGCAGACAAGACTCGCCTAAGTTTAAAAATCCTACCAAGTGGTGAGCAATCCTCCCACTCGGGGCTTAGCTGCAGTCCAAGACTACCTAAGTTTGAAAATCCTACCGAGTGGTGAGCAATCCTCCCACTTGGGGGCTTAGCTGCAGTCCAAGACTACTAAGTTTAAAATCCCACCGAGTGGTGAGCAATCCTCCCACTCAGGCTTAGCCGATCCAAAGACTGTGTAAGATTAAAAATCCTACCAAGTGGTGAGCAATCCTCCCACTGGGCTTAGCTGCTGTCCAAGACTACTTAAGTTTAAAAAATCCCACCGAATGGTGAGAAATCCTCCCACTCGGGGGCTTAGCTGCAGTCCAGTACTCGCCTAAGTGTGAAAAATCCTACCGAGTGGTGAGCAACCCTTCCACTCGGGGGCTTAGCTGCAGTCTTGTACTCGCCTAAGTTTGAAACACATCCCTATCCGCAAGGACGACGAGGTGCAGGTCGACTGCAATATTCTCCTTCGGAGCTACTCCACAAGTACAATGTGCGCTCCATCCCTATCCGCAAGGACGACGAGGTGCAGGTCGACTGCAACCTTCTCCTTCGGAGCTGCGCCACAAATACAATGTGCGCTCCATCCCTATCCGCAAGGAGGACGAGGTGCAGGTCGACTGCAACCTTCTCCTTCAGAGCTATGCCACAAATAAAATGTGCGCTCCATCCCTATCCGCAAGGACGACGAGGTGCAGGTCGACTGCAACTTTCTCCTTCGGAGCTGCGCCACAAATACAATGTGCACTCCATCCCTATCCGCAAGGATGATGAGGTGCAGGTCGACTGCAACCTTCTCCTTCGAAGCTGCGCCACAAATACAATGTGCGCTCCATCCCTATCCACAAGGATGATGAGGTGCAGGTCGACTGTAACCTTCTCCTTTGGAGCTGTGCCACAAATACAACATGCGCTCCATCCTTGTCCGCAAGGACAACGAGGCGCAGGTCGATTGAAGTCTCCACTTCAGGGCTGCATCTCAAACACAAAGGTCATTCCAAGTGAAGAACAAATTCCAAAAGCAATCGCAAGCATATCCTGAGATAAATCAAGTTCAGTTGAACCCTAAAAGTTCAAGACCGCGGATCAAAGTACTCAGGCATTCAGCCCGAAAGAGTTCAACGGTTACAAAAACCACTCGGCATCCCGAGGCAAATTTAAGGTGGATCATGAAAGTTTGTTCACTCCGCAGGAGGAGGGCTGGCAGGCTCGACGAATTCGTCCAGGTCAATGCCGTCGGCGATCCGAGTGGCGGCAGCAATGAAAGTCTCCATAAAGGATTGGAAATCATGCCTCTTGGTGTTGGCAACCTTGATCGCTGCCAGCTTCTCTTCTCGCGCTTCCTTGCAATGGACGCGAACCAAAGACAGAGCCACATCAGCACCGCACCGGGCAGAAGACTTCTTCCACTCCTGCACTCGACCAGGAATCTCGTTAAGTCGAGTCATCAGAGACTCGAGGTCATTCTGGAGCGTTGCCCTTGGCCAGAGTGCTGTGTCGATCCGCGACGTTGCGACCTTCAGTCGAGTGAGATAGTCAACGACGCCGTCGATGCGAGATTCCAGTCGGAGCAAATTCATGGTAGATTCATCGGCTACAGGGGAGTTGATGGGGTCCAAGCTTGGTTCAATTCGCCCGGTCTCCTCCTCGAAGTCCCGGCAAAACTCTGCATGCACAATCCGAGGGTGAGTCAATAGTTGTATGCCGAGTCGACGAGGACAAACCAGTCAAAGCAAGGGATATACCTTGAAGCTTGAGAACAACTTCTTAGCAAGGCTCCTCAGATAACTCTCCAGATCGTTCCTCCTACGGGTAATGCCTTCCATCTTCTCGTTCAGATTGACCTTGTCCTTCTTCAAGCCAGTTACTTCCTTATTGGCTTCGTCCAGAGCAGATTTGATCTTGGCATTTTCCTCCTCCAATTTGCCGACTGAAGCAAGCTTTTGTTCAGTCAGAGCAGTTTTCTCATCAGCCTTTTTCTGCGCGGCAGCCAGATCTTGATCCTTTTTCGCCAGAGCCTGGTTCGGTTTCTCTGAAAAGAAATAAGGCTTGATTCGTAAAAAGCGTATGAAATCTAGACCAAAGACAAACCAAATGACGAAGTCTTTCTTACCAGTGGCGTCATCCTTGGCTTTCTGCAGCTCTGTCTTGGCCAACTCCAGATCAAGGTTGAGTTGAATCTGTTGTTTCTCCAGGTCAACAAAGCGAGCTCCAAGATCACAAGATTTCTACAACCAAAGAACAAGTCAGTCGACTAGAGAAAAGATTGGTTATGTCGGAAGAATAAAAGGATAAAGACAACAAATTCTAAGACTACTGCTGAATCAAACATCCAACAGTAGTCTCGGGGACTACACCCAGTGGGTGCACTTAGCGTGCCCCCACTGGTTCAGTTTACACTTGACAATGCCTTTTTCAAGCGCGAGTCAAAAAAAAAGAAAGAGAAAGCAACAAACAGAGTCTTTAGACCATAGTCGATTGCCGACGATGCGACCGCGATCTCGAGGACTACACCCAAGGGTGCACTCAGCATGCCCCCATCGGTTCGTGAAGTTCCACTCGACATTGCCGACCGGACCGAGTGAAGAAATTCATAATCTAAGACTACAATCGACTGCCTGCAGTCCATCATAGTCTCGGGGACTTCACCCAGTGGGTGCACTCAGCATGCCCCCACTAGTCCAAAAATTCAATCGACGACAACATCGAATTCAGCTCAAAGTACGAATTTGCTCGGTGTCAAATCGAAACACCCAATGGGTGTACAGGTGCAAAGATCCTTGGAAAGAGAGTTTTCAGGTATCATATCCTAAACAGAGCAGGCCAAGAGAGTCAATCGACAGTCTGCTAACCTGAACGTTGCTCTGGAGAGCAGAGCTGACATCATAAGCAGCCTGGCTGGCATCCCGCACCATCTTCATATTTTCCATCATGATGCCCGCTTGGCGTATAGCTTCTTTGGCAACACTCAGTTCGTCCTCTGGGACGTGATGTGTAGCAAAAACTGAAGGAGGATCGGTAGGAGCTTGGGCAGCTGACCCGGAAGGTAGAGCACTCGACAGCGGTATGGCGAAGGAGACAGAAGTCCGATTGGCGTCACCGGTGTCCTGGACTACCGGTTCCGCCACCGGTGTCGACTGAGGCGTCTTGCCAGCTGACGTTTTCCTGTTCCTTCTCCCCAAAGGCCTCTGTGGCTCATCCTCATCATCGTCGGAGAGGTCAATGACATTGGGAGCTATAAAAAGATCAGTCGCCAAAATTACATCGCCCGATTGGATATATCACAGTTCAGCCAAAGGAAGGAAGACAGAATAACGAAGATCGTACCCAGATTGGAGGTGACCGCATCTTCCATTTCCTCATCCTCGTTTTTATAAGCTGAAGTCCCAGAGGTAGCGGCACTGCCATTTTCAAGATTCATCTAATCAAACCAAAGGAAAAACAAATAGCATAGAACATCGAGTAAATGCGAAAGAAAAACACTCACGCAGAAGCAACAGGGATATCGATCTTAATCTTCGGCAGCGCCTTCCGAGGCTTCTGCACTACAACCATGGACTGGTTTGGGGCTTTCTCAGTCGGTGCCGGAGAAGACGTCCGAGGACGCTTTGAAGACTGGCCAGTTTGAGTGATCGCCTTTTCACGGACGCTCACCCGATTTTGATCGAGCTTGGATCGCCTCTCCCTGCGAGGAGACGAATCGACCTCTTCCTCATCACTCGAGTCGTTCCCCTCTCCGTCAGAATGCCACTCGCCACTTTCACCTCCGCTTGCCTCCCCCTCCTGATTCTGCTCCTGCTCTCCGTTGGGCATCGAGTACATTTCGGTAAGGGCCTGGAAGAAAACAAGCAGAACAAAGTCAGTCGGGGAAGCATAAACAGCTGCACGATTAAATCAAGATTACAGTCGGAAGTTCAGAATTAGACCTTGTCTGGTTCGTAAGATTGGTCGAGTGGAGGAATTCTCCTGGCTCCCCTGGGGTTATCTTTGTTTCCAGTGATACTCGTCAGCCACCCCTCCAATGTGGTCCCGTCGACCTCCTCCGGATGGGTCCGAGTGGTGTCATCAGTGCCCGAATACATCCACATCGGATGGTCTCGAGCTTGAAGCGGTTGGATGCGTCGCAGGAGGAAGACCTCCAACAAATCCAGACCGGTCACCCCGTCACGGATAAGTTGGACAACTCGTTCGACCAGCACCTTAACTTGTGCCTTCTCCTCCGGGATCACCTTCAAAGGGGAGGGCTTCCCCACTCGGGCCATGGAAAAAGGAGGAAGTCCAGTCGACTGCCTAGGAGTCGGCTGGTCTTTGGTCAGAGAACCAGTCGATCGCCACCCACGGACCGAATCGGGAAGGATCATGGCTGGAAAGGAACTTTTGCCCCTCATCTGAATCCCAAGACCCCCACACATCTGAATCACCTGCATCCTCTCGTCACTCGGATTGGCATTTTTTACCGTCTGGGAGCGACATGTGAAAATGTGCTTGAAAAGGCCCCAGTGAGGTCGGCAACCCAAGCAATTTTCACACAGAGACACGAAGGCAGCAAGGTACACGATGGTGTTGGGAGTAAAGTGGTGGAGTTGCGCCCCAAAGAAATTCAAGAAGCCTCGAAAGAAAGGGTGGGGAGGCAAGGAAAACCCGCGGTCGACGTGAGTGGCGAGGAGAACGCACTCACCCTCATGAGGTTGCAGCTCGGTCTCGTTCCCCGGAAGCCACGCCGATACGTGGGGAATCAGTCCTCCCTCGACCAGGTCGTCGATGTCGTCCTGACGAATCGCCGAGCGTATCCAGTCGCCCTGGATCCAGCCCTGCGGCAGGCCGGTCCTCGAGGAAGATCCGCCCCGGCTGGACTTCTTCCCCTTCGCCCTCGCCGTCGCCTTCTTTGCACGCTCGAGAGCCACCGTCTTCTCTTTCCCCATTGTCGCAGGCGAAACGCGAATGGCACAAAGGCACTGCGGTGAGAGCAGGTGCGGCAGACAAATCTGAGAAGGAGGGGGAAGAATGAAGGAGCACTGTTCAAAAACCCTAGTCCGGCGCCTTATATGAGGTTACTTCCGAGTGACTGACTTGTAGGCCCGGGCGATCTTATCAAATCTCGCAAATCGGCACAAGGCGATACGTGGCAAAAAAGTATGAAATTGAGGCGGCCTTTGCCTTATCCAGCCCGACATCAAGGCCTCCTCTCCGCGTGCTTCCCAAAATTCGAATCCCGCGAGATCCGCGGACAGCAGAGCAACTTGTCAGACGGAAGATCTCCTCCACATCAACACTCGGAGCTCTTCCAGTAAAAGTTCACTCGACAAAAACAAGAATGGATCAAGGCGACTGGAAAAGAAGTTGACATCACCACCTCAGTTCGTTGATCCAAGACCAGACACACCCGAAGTGCTAAAAATGAGTCGGAAGTATTTTACAACTCCTTCCCCACTCAAACCCTGACCCATTCGGGGGCTAATGACGAGGACATGTACCTAGGGTAGGGTCATAGGCCTGACCTAGATACCCTCCCCAAGGACATCACTTTATCACCGTGAGCATTCAAGAAGAATCATCTTTCAATCCATCGTGAAGTGTTCCACTCGATGCACTTAAAGTCACTCGACCATGAAGACTATCACTCGACCGCCAGGAGATCTAAAGCCACTCCGCATTGCAACGGTCGGTCATTATGTAGCTTTAATGATCATTATGTCACTTTATTCTTAGCGTTTCCAGTAACGCCTATCTTAATGTACTTTAAACCCTGCGTAACTGAGGGCCGGAGGGGTCTGGCGAACTCTATATAAGCCACCCCTCCTCAGTGACAAGGGTTCGCACCCCCTGTAACACACACGCATATAATCCAGTCGACCGCCTCCGGGCACCAAGACGTAGGGCTGTTACTTCCTCCGAGAAGGGCCTGAACTCGTAAAACTCAAGGTACAACTCCTCCATAGCTAAGATCTTGCCTCTACATCACTACCCCCATTCTATTGTCGGACTTAGAACCACGACACGAGCAAATCCCAAGTTCCGATTGACGGCGGACAATTGTTCCCGACTAGGCCTCGAGAAGAGTGTCGTATACCGCATAATCGATCCAAAATGTTGCGGCGACTGCGCGTATCGCAGATTCAATCCAGTCATCCTGCTCTGAGGCTGGTGGAGGCCTACAGCAGATTCGGGCACTGCTCAGGGTGGCCGGGGAACAGAACTCGATTGTTTCCTAGTCGTGCAACAGGATTCACAGCAGGTATGTCATGGCGGAATACAGTTTAGTCGGCACACAGCCAAAGATCGCCTCCGTGGCGGGAAGATCGTGGTTATCACCAGGAGCAGTACCTGGGTCGAGGCCACGGGTAGTTTGAACCTCTATACCACCGTGATGACCACCATCGAGTGCCCAGGCCCCCTCCGAGGGGTGATACGTCTCGAACGTATCTATATTTTTTTATTGTTCCATGTTCTTTTATTATCAATCTTGGATGTTTTATAATCATTTTATAGTCATTTTATATCATTTTTGGTACTAACCTATTGACATAGTGCCAAGTGCCAGTTGCTGTTTTTTCCATGTTTTTTACATCGCAGGAAATCAATATCAAACGGATTCCAAATATCACGAAACTCCATGATGATTTTGTATGGGCCAGAAGGAAGGAAATGGGCCCTGGTTTCATCTGGGGGGTGCCCCGAGGGGGGCACAACCCACTAGGGCGCGCCAGGAGGCCCAGGCGCGCCCTGGTGGGTTGTGCCTACCTCGGGTGCCCCCAGGACCGCCTCTTTGCTCTATAAATACCCCAAAAATCCCAGAACCCTAGAAGCGTCGAAGAAATATTCATCCACCAAGCGCAGTCCAGAACCACCATATCCAATCTAGACACCATCACGGAGGGGTTCACCACTTCCATTGGTGCCTCTCCGATGATGCGTGAGTAGTTCTTTGTAGACCTTCAGGTCCGTACTTAGTAGCTAGATGGCTTTCTCTCTCTCGCTGAATTCTTGATACAATGGTCTCTTGGAGATCCATATGATGTAACTCTTTTTGCGGTGTGTTTGTTGGGATGTGATGAACTTCGAGTTTACGATCAGTTACATCTTTTTATATCCATGAAAGTTATTTGAGTTTCTTTGATCTCTTATATGCACGATCTCTTATAGCCTCGTATTTCTTCTCCGATATATGGGTTTTGTTTGGCCAACTTGATCTATTTATGTTGCAATGGGAAGAGGTGCCCGTTAGTGGGTTCGATCTTACGGTGCTTGATCCCAGTGACAGAAAGGGAACCGACACGTATGTATCGTTGTTACTAAGGATAAAAAGACGAGATCTATATCTGTTGGCATTCTAGGAACGGGGGTCCCCAGACTTGCCTGCCTGCGGCCCATGGCGTGGCTCTGCAAGCGGGCCCGTACGGCCCATCTTCACCAACAAGCATTCAAGACCCTTGCGAGGGGCCAAGCCTCGCGAGGCAGACGATGCAATACCTCCTCAGGAGCGGCCTCACCAGGTTGGCTCGTGAGGGGCGGAGAGATCAAGGCAAGGCAAACCTCGCGAGGTTCTAGTGACGTGAGCCATGACGACCAAGACCAGGCGGGAGCCAGCGCGCGCAGTGTCCCTGTTTCCTCTTTGGTGCTAAGGAGGCAAGCGCATGCGCAGAGTACCGAAGCGTCAAGCAAAGGTTTCCATATCGGTGCAACGAGACCAAGACCAGCAGGACGGCAAGGCCGAGGTCACCATGGAGCCCAAGACGGCGTCACCACCAGAGCCTTTGGCAAGCGAAGACTGCTTTTGTCAGGATAAGTTGTACTAGTTGTCCCCTTTCAAATTGGCCATTGTTGGCTCCCTTCCCGCTCGATATTTGGGAAGAGGACCAGGGCATCTATCAATAGGACCAGCCACCACCAAAGACGGGGACGAAGATGAGACGCACCCACATACAGAGCACAAGAACACCTCAACCTCAGGAGGTTGTTCTTCCCCTTGTAACTGTTCATCCTCACCGAGAAGCAATCCACCACCACACACCGAGTAGGGTATTACACCACAACGGTAGCCTAACCAAAGATAAATCTTGTGTTCTTTGTGTTGCGAGTTCGTCGAGTTAGCCCTTGAGATCTTAGCAAAGCTAGGATGTGGATTGGTAGGGGAGAACTTACGCCGCTTCAGTAGTTCGAACCTTAAAGGTTTTGTCGGAACCCGAGATCCGACATCTGGCGCGCCAGGTAGGGGTGCGCCGAAGCTTCCTTTCCGTTGCTCCGCGTCCCGTCGCTTCATTGTTTCCATGGTGGACGCATCCGCGCTCGCGCTGAGCGCCGGGCTGCCCTCGCCGCCCGTGTCGCTCAGACGGCTCCCGTCGGTGGGCCACCCCATCAATCTCCGTCGCCTGCCGCCAACGCAGCCACCGGCCTGGCGGGGAACGAGCAGCAAGCATCCTTGCTGCACCCCTCGGTGCGGCGGGACGGCCGAACTGCCACTCCATTGCTGACTCTGGCCGGTTCGTCATCCCACCTCGTCGCGCTCCCCTGGACGCGCATGCCGCTCTGTGCATGGCACGCAAGCTCCCGTGCTACCGCCCCGTCGACGACCTCTACGAGGACTGTCTCAACCGCTTCGCCGAGCTTGTCAACGCCGCCAAGGACACTCCTACGCCGTCCCTCTCGCTGCCTCGCCCTCCACCAGCTGCGGGCGGCGTGGCTCATGGAGCACCTCCACCACCTCTTCCCCAAGACGGCGCCCTGGCGCCGAGGCTCACGGCCCCACGGCGCGACCTGCCGCGTCCGGCGCCTGCGCAAGAAGAGAGAAGCTGCCAATAAGTCCCTCGACCGCAAGAGTATGCTCCACCGCTTCCCGCACCGCCGCGTCAGGATCGCTTGCCGCGAAAGGGTCCCACGCCGCTTGCTGTGGCGGCGCGCGGGCGACAATACCAAGCTCCACCTCCAAGACAGGCACCGGTGACCATGGCCGGCTGCCGCGCCTTCACCCCCGAGCTGCGTAGCGTCGCCTGGCCGGGCAAGTTCAAGACGGACCTGCCTCCGCGCTACGACGGCACCCCTGACCCCGCGGAGTTCCTGCAGCTCTACGAGCTGAGCATCAAGGCGGCCAATGGCGACGAGAAAGTCATGGCGAACTGGTTCCCCATGGCTCTCAAAGATGGTGCCTGCTCCTGGCTCCTCAACCTGCCTCCAAGCTCAATCTCCTCCTGGGAAGAGATGCACAACCGCTTCGTCGCCAACTTCCAGGGCACTCGCGACCAACCTCCAGCCGCGGGTGACCTACGCCACATCAAGCAACAACCAGGAGAGACCCTCTAGAAGTACATCTAGCATTTCAACAATGTTCGCCTCAAGATCCCCAAGGTGATGGACGAGGCCATCATCTCCGCGTTCTCTAATGGCGTCCGTGACGTCAAGATGAAGGAGAAGCTCGCCATCCATGAGGAGCTATGCACGTCCCTAGAGCTGTTCAACCTGGCGACCAAGTGCTCAAGAGCTGAGGAGGGGCGCCTCTCCCTCCTCGAGGTCCCGGCTGCGGACCCGGAGGAGAAGAAAGCCAAGGCCAAGGACGTTAAGCGCAAGGGAGTCGTCGTGCTCGCGGCGGAGCCAGACACCAAGTGCGGCAGAGATCAGCCTGAGTCATCCAAGAGCAACCGACCGTTTTGTGCCTTCCATAACCTGCATAGCCATAACACTAGCGACTGTCAAGAGCTCAGAGCCATTCGAGAAGGACGCTTCCGTCGACGCCCCGAGTGCAACGACCGGGGTTACAACCGAGCAGGAGGACGTGATGGTGGATGCTGGGATGACCGTGGCCCGCGCCAGGAGTGGTGCGACCAGCCTCATGAGGACCGCTGGCAGGATCGGCCTCGCGAGGGCGCCTGGAGGGACCAGCCTCGCGACGATCGTCCTCAGGGCAACGCCGGTCTTCCTCCACTACCGCCACCACCAAGAAGGAATGACGACCACCATCAAGACGAGGGGGATGGGGGCTTCCAGGAGCCGCGTGCTATCGCCTGCATCTTGGGCGGAGCTCAGGCTGACCTCGCAGCGTATCTTCAAACAGTTTGCTCGTGAAGTGAATGCAGTCCTCCCCAAGCTCGAGGCCACGCTACCGCCAGATGGTCCAAGTGCGCCATCACATTTAGTTCGGGCAGATCAGCTCAAGTCTTGGCGGCTATCACCGCCCTCCCGATGATTTGTTCCTGTCATCAGCAATGTGCAAGTCACCAAGACCCTCATCGACGGCGGCGCAGGCTCAACGTCCGTCTGGCCGATACGCTCGACAACCTCCAAGTGTCGTATGACCAGCTTCAGCCCACCAAGCCTTTCTAAGGAGTGACCGACGGCTCCACTACCCCGATCGGGCAGGTCCGCCTCCCTGTCACCTTCGGAGAACGTAACAACCACCGCACCGAGCTCATCGACTTCGACGTCGTGCACATCCCTCTGCCGTACAATGCCATCCTCGGGTATCTAGCCCTGGCCAAGCTCATGGCGGTGACCCATCATGGCTACAATGTCCTCAAGATGCCAGGAAGCGGCGGAATCATCACAGTCCCGTGCAAAGAAAGAGACGCGCTGTGCTCCCTCGAGCATGCCTTCCAAGCTACAGCAATCGACGACCCCGACAGCAAGGGCGAGTGCCCTCCTGAGGCCACCCCCAAGAAGAAGAAGCAGCTATGCCGTGCAGGACCTCAAGAGGGTGGCGTCGTGAGCAGAACCTCGTCAGGATCAGCGCCCGCGCCTGGGGCGCCTCCCTCCATCACATAGGAAGACACGCTCGGCGCCCTTCTCGGGCAGGGCTTGGGGGCTCTCTTCTAGAGGGCCTCAGACCTTGCCAACATCACGAGGGAGGATGATATCAACAAAAGACATTACAGACCCTTTACATGCCCCCACGGTGTACTCCTTGATTCCTCGTAGGGAACAAAAGACAAGAACTTCGGGAATCCTAACTACACGCTCCCGCGGCCGACGCCATCATCAACAGTGGGCCACGGGAGGCCGGCACCAACCACATCCAAATCAACGACGGCGGCGGCTGGACGCTGCAGCTTTGCTCCGGGCGCAGCGAGAGCTCGGGGGCACGTAGCTGTCGTCCCTCGTCTCCGGAGTCTCGTAGAGCTTAGGAGAACCGTTGGACTCCCAAGAGTCGCTGCTGCTGGAGGAGCCACGGGCTGGGCGCGCATCATCCTGGCGCTCCCCTCCAGGGCAACACTCCAAGTGGCGGCCCTCTGCATCAAAGACCTTGAAGAACATCGTGGAAGCGCCGTCGTACTCGAAATGGATCGCGAGGGCGACGTCACCCCAGTCGTGGGTCATGAAGATCTTGCGGGAGGAGACCACTTCAACCTGTACTCCGGTTGTCGGAGCGTCGCAGTCAGCATGCTGCAACCAGAGCTCGAGGGATCCCCTCGGTGGCATCACGTCGGAGAAGAACCGCGGGAAGTGGATCCAAGTGCTTGGAAGCATCGCTGCCCACAACACGAGTTCACGAGTGGAGTCTGCAGCATGGACTCCAGGGGCGACGACGTGTGTCACCACGGCGCGGGCGGCGCCGCTCGTCGTTCCTTCCTCCTGAGCCCCCGTCTTGGGCGTACAAGGGCAGCGGATACCCTGGAGGCGGTCGTTCGCACCAGGGCCTCGTCACCTCCGCCCTCACGACAATGTCGTGGCAGTGGACTAGCCTCTTCTTCAGTGGAAGCGGCCCTGGCTCATCGCGGGGAGCCTTTCCTTTCTCCTCGGCGGAGAATCTTCGGATCGGCGCCATTGGAATTGCTACTATCAGTGGAGCAAGGAGGAAGAAGCAAGCGGAACAGGAAGAGATGGGCGACGGGGGCTCTGCCCCCCTCCCCATTTATAGCAAGAGAAGGCCAACCAGCACCCCCCACGATCACAGGTAATGATGGTTTTCCCTTGCATGTCGCAGGGACTTGTCAAGTCGGGCAGTTGCCGAGGCAGCGTGGGGAAGCGGAGACGCCCATGTCCAATCAAGCGTCGACCAAGGCCGTAGGCTATTGGGGCCTGTGGTGCTCCGCACTTGAGCTTTGGCTTTGCCTCGAAGCCAAGCCTGAGCGCGCCTTGGGCCCGGGGGCTACTGTCGGCATTCTGGGAACGGGGGTCCCTAGACTTGCCAGCCTGCGGCCCACGGCATGGCTCTACAAGCGGGACCATACGGCCCATCTTCACCAACAAGCATTCAAGACCCTCGCGAGGGGCCAAGCCTCGCGAGGCGGACGACACAAGACCTCCTCAGGAGCGGCCTCACCAGGTTGGCTCGCGAGGGGCGGAGAGGTCAAGGCAAGGCAAACCTCGTGAGGTTCTAGTGACGTGAGCCATGACGACCAAGACCAGGCGGGCGCCAGCACGCATAGTGTCCCTGTTTCCTCTTTCGTTCTAAGGAGGCAAGCGCAGGCGCGGAGTACCGATGCGTAAAGCAAAGGGTTCCATATCAGTGCAACGAGACCAAGACCAGCAGGACGGCAAGACGGAGGTCACCATGGAGCCCAAGACGGCGTCGTCACCAGAGTCTTTGGCAGGCGAAGACTGCTTTTGTCAGGATAAGCTGTACTAGCTGTCCCCTTTCAAATTGGCCGTTGTTGGCTCCCTTCCCACTCGATATTTGGGAAGAGGACCAGGGCCTCTATAAATAGGACTAGCCACCACCATAGACGGGGACGAAGATGATCCTCACCCACATACAGAGCACAAGAACACCTCAACCTCAGGAGGTTGTTCTTCCCCTTGTAACAGTTCATCCTCAGCCCGAGAAGCAATCCACCACCACACACTGGAGTAGGGTATTACACCACAACGGTGGGTCTGAACCAAGATAAATCTTGTGTTCTTTGTGTTGCGAGTTTGTCGAGTTAGCCCTTGAGATCTTAGCAAAGCTAGGACGTGGATCGGCAGGGGGAGAACTTCGCGTGCACCCCAGAGTTTGAACCTTAAGGGTTTTGCCGGAACTCGAGATCCGACAATATCTACTGCCATATAGATAAATGGATCATTGCTACTAAGGATAAAACGATGGGGTCTATCTCTACATAGATAGATCTTGTCTACATCATGTCATCGTTGTTATTGCATTACCCCATTTTTCCGTGAACTTAATACACTAGATGCATGCTGGATAGTGGTCGATGTGTGGAGTAATAGTAGTAGATGCAGGCAGGAGTCGATCTACTAATCTTGGACGTGATGCCTATGTAATGATCATTGCTCGGATATCGCCATAATTATTTGAAGTTCTATCAATTGCCCAACAGTAATTTGTTTACCCACCATTTGCTATTTTTCTCGAGAGAAGCCACTAGTGAAACCCTACACCCCGGGTCTTCTTTCTCATATATTTGCCTTATGCGATCTACTTTTCCTTTGCATTTTTATTCAGATCTATTAATCCAAAAATACAAAAATACCTTGCTGCGTTTTATCTTTATTTATTTTATTTGGCGTTCGATCTATCAATCTACTACAATTTCCCTCGCGTCCATTTTCCTATCTTGAGGCGCCATTCCCCGGAAGGGATTGACAACCCCTTTAACTCGTCGGGTTGCAAGGTCTTGTTGTTTGTGCGCAGGTGTTTTTTACGTTGTGTTGTTTGGTTCTCCTACTGGTTTGATACCTTGGTTTCATAACTGAGGGAAATACCTACCGTCGCTGTGCTACATCATCCCTCCCTCTCTAGGGAAATACCGACGTAGTTGCAGCAACCATCAAGGAGAATTTCTACCGCCTTTGCCGGGGAGGATCTTCAACATAACCAGGTTCCTAATAAAAAATCTCATCTCCTTGCAATTTACATTATTTGCCATTTCCCTCTTGTTTTCCTCACCCCCACTTCACAAAAATTTGCCGTTTTATTCGCCTCACTTTTCCATTCGCCGTTTTCTTCTCAGATCTATTCTCTACTTGCAATCATGAGTGATTTTGGTATGGCACCAACATATGATGGCCTGACTCCTAAGATTCGACGTATAGGCAATCTAGATGCTAAAATTTTTATCTTGGGGCAAGGGAACGTTATGGGAAAAGAACGTATCCAAGATTTTTCAATTGTGTTGGAAATCTGAGTCTTGATGATGCTCCTATACTTAAAACTACTAGATCTTATGCGGATGCTCTTTCAGCACTAGTTCAAACTTGAAAGTAATTTATCCTCAAGACTCATCATACTTTGCAAAGAATGTTTTTTGAGCTTCCCAAAATAAAGAATCCTAGGGCTAAAAACTTAGCCACTCTCATTCTTATGAATGAGTTTGACTACATAATACGGGAAGCTAGGGAAATCTTTGACTTGTATGGTATGAATCGTGAAAAACCCATGATAGATGAAATTCTTTACAATAGTGATTATGCACTAAGGCATTTCCTTGGGGATAATAAGATCTTTGATGAGAATCTTAAAAAGGAGGTTCCCATTCTAGAAAAAATCCAACAAGTTTTCAATAATGTCAATCAACATTACTCTTGGATTTTGGTGGGAAATCAAAGGGGTTATGATGAAAACCAACTAAGGAATGCTAAAGTTTCCATGGATAATATGTTTTATGTTTTCTTTACAAAACCTCATGATGGAAACACCCCTAAGAGAACTAAGAAGAAGAAGGATGACAAAACTTAGATCCTTGCCTTACGCCTAGCTAAGGGCGTAAAACTATAGCGCTTGTTGGGAGGCAACCAAATGAATAAAATTTATTTTTGCCTTTTTCTTTCTGTTCTTGTGTGTTTACACAATTGTGCTACTAGTATGATTGTGTTTTTTGTGTTTTAGTTTGTGTTTGTGCCAAGTAAAGCCTTTAGGATTGTCTTGGGTGATAGTTGTTTCATATTGCTGAAAAAGACAGAAACTTTATGCTCACGAAAATAATTTTCATAAATCACAGAAAAGAGATTTTTCCCTGATTCTTTTGGTAGAAGATTAATATACAAATTACCCTGGTCATCCTAGTTTGGTAGAATGTTTGGAGTTACAGAAGTATTCGCTAAACTCAGATTACTACAGACTGTTCTTTTTTGACAGATTCTGTTTTCTTTGTGTTGTGTGCTTATTTTGATGGCTCTATGGTTTTCTTTGATGAGTTTTTGCCATAGAAAAGTTGGAATATAGTAGATATAATACAAAAACAAAATATGAATTGTTTTTGATACAACAGTTATAGTAGTGGTTTGCTTTCTTATACCAACGGATCTCACGAAGGTTTTGTTGAGTTTTGTGTGATTGAAGTTTTCAGGTTTTGGGTTATCTTACGATGGATGAAGGAAGGATGTAAGAGTTTGCTTGGGGATGCCCGGCATCCCAAGCTATTATACAAGAATGAGCAACCAACTAAGCTTGGGGATGCCCCCGAGTGGCATCCCCGCTTTCTTCCAACAACTATCAGTATTTTACTTGAGGCTATATTTTTATTCGTCAAATGATATGTGTTTTGCTTGGAGCGTCTTGTATGATATGTGTCTTTGCTTGTTTCATTTTGTGTTTTAAGTCATCAATCCTTGTTGGACACACCTATTTTAGAGAGCCAAAATTATATCATGACTTGTTAGAATTGCTCTCTATGCTTCACTTAAATCTTTTATGAGCTAGGACTTGCTCTAGTGCTTCACTTAGATCTTTTGAGCAAGGTGTGCTTTGTTATTTTTGAAGAAATGCTCTCTTGATTCACTTAGATTTATTTGAGAGTTAGTAAAATTTTGAAGAAATTCTTGCTTCACTTAAATTATTTTGAGAGAAAGAAAATTTGTTATGCTCATGATCTTCACTTATATTTGTTTGAGCTTATGAAAAGAAACACATGAAAATTAGTCCCAAAGTGATAGATATCCAAGAAGGATAAATTAAAAAAATGTCATGAAGATCATTTGACAAAATAAACTTGATTCTTAGTAATAGTTTTGAGATATGATGATGTGATATGTGAGTTATTTTGATGAGTAATTGTGCTCTAGTAAGAATATTGGTGTTAAGGTTTGTGATTCCCTATGCATGCACAACAACAACAACAACAACAACAACAACAACAAAGCCTTTAGTCCCAAACAAGTTGGGGTAGGCTAGAGGTGAAACCCATAAGATCTCGCAACCAACTCATGGCTCTGGCACATGGATAGCAAGCTTCCACGCACCCCTGTCCATAGCTAGCTCTTTGTCGATACTCCAATCCTTCAGGTCTCTCTTAACGGACTCCTCCCATGTCAAATTCGGTCGACCCTGCCCTCTCTTGACATTCTCCGCACGCTTTAGCCGTCCGCTATGCACTGGAGCTTCTGGAGGCTCATACCGAATATGCCCAAACCATCTCAAACGATGTTGGACAAGCTTCTCCTCAATTGGTGCTACCCCAACTCTATCTCAGTATATCATCACTCCCGACTCGATCCTTCCTCGTGTGGCCACACATCCATCTCAACATACGCATCTCCGCCACACCTAATCGCTGAACATGTCGCCTTTTAGTCGGGCCAACACTCCACCATACAACCTTGCAGGTCGAACCGCCATCGTGTAGAACTTGCCTTTTATCTTTTGTGGCACTCTCTCGTCACAGAGAATGCCAGAAGCTTGGCGCCACGTCATCCATCCGGCTTTGATTCGATGGTTCACATCTTCATCAGCATTCCCCATCCTCCGCAAATTGACCCCAAATACCGAAAGGTTCCGAGGTACCACCGCCATCAAGGCTAACCTCCTCCTCCTCACACCTAGTAGCATCAAACCGCACATCATGTACTCGGTTTTAGTTCTACTAAGCCTAAACCCTTTCGATTCCAAGGTTTGTCTCCATAACTCTAACTTCCTATTTACCCCCGTCCGACTATCGTCCACTAGCACCACATCATCCGCAAAGAGCATACACCATTGGATATATCCTTGTATACCCCTTCTGACCTCATCCATCACCAATGCAAAAAGATAAGGGCTCAAAGCTGACCCCTGATGCAGTCCTATCTTAATCGGGAAGTCATCGGTGTCGACATCACTTGTTCGAACACATGTCACAACATTATTGTACATGTCCTTGATGAGGGTAATGTACTTTGCTGGGACTCTGTGTTTCTCCAAGGCCCACCACATGACATTCCGCGGTATTTTATCATAGGCCTTCTCCAAGTCAATGAACACCATATGCAAGTCCTTCTTTTGCTCCCTATATCTCTCCATAAGTTGTCGTACCAAGAAAATGGCTTCCATGGTCGACCTCCCAGGCATGAAATCAAACTGATTTTTGGTCACACTTGTCATTCTTCTTAAGCGGTGATCAATGACTCTCTCCCATAGCT
The DNA here is from genome assembly GCA_021605145.1 of Aegilops bicornis. Lineage (NCBI taxonomy): Eukaryota > Viridiplantae > Streptophyta > Magnoliopsida > Poales > Poaceae > Aegilops > Aegilops bicornis. The sequence continues at coordinate 274,524 of JAHIAL010000104.1, forward strand.
TCATTGTATGGCTCATCAGCTTAATTCCACGGTAATTAGTACAACTCAACATCCCCTTGTTCTTGAAGATTGGTACTAATATACTCCGCCTCCATTCTTCCTGCATCTTGTTTGCCCGAAAATGAGATTGAAAAGCTTGGTTAGCCATACTATCGCTATGTCCCCGAGACCTTTCCACACCTCAATGGGGATACAATCAGGCCCATCGCCTTGCCTCGCTTTCATCCTTTTTAAAGCCTCCTTCACCTCGTGACTCGGATGCGCCGCACAAAACGCATGTCGGTCTCATCAAAGGAGTCGTCCGCTCAATGGTAGAACTCTCATTCTCCCCATTGAATGCCTTTGTCAAGTACTCCCGCCATCTATGCTTAATCTCTTTGTCCTTCACCAAGAGTTGGCCTGCTCCGTCCTTGATGCATTTGACTTGGCCAATATCCCTCGTCTTCCTCTCCCAGATCTTAGCCATCTTATAGATGTCCCTTTCACCTCCCTTCGTGCCTAACCGTTGGTAGAGGTCCTCATATGCCCGACCCCTTGCTTCACCAATGTACCGCTTATGCGGCCTTCTTCACCATCTTGTACTTCTCTATGTTGTCTGCACTCCTATCCAGGTATAAGCGTCTGAAGCAATCTTTCTTCTCTTCAATTGCCTTCTGGACATCATCATTCCACCACCAGGTATCCTTATCTTCGCTTCTCCTTCCCCTGGACACTCCAAACTCCTCCGTGGCCACCTTACAAATGCAAGTCGCCATCTTCATCCACACATTGTCCGCATCCCCTCCTTCCTCCCAAGGGCCCTCCTTAATTACCCTCTCCTTGAACACCTGAGCTACCTCCCCCTTGAGCTTCCACCACTTCGTTCTAGCGACCTTGGCATGCTTATCCCGCTGGACACGAATCCGAAAGTGGAAGTCAGCAACCACCAGCTTATGCTGGGTACAACACTCTCCCTGTGTATCACCTTACAGCCTAGGCACGCACGCCTATCTTCTCTTCTCGAGAGGATGACATCAATCTCGCTAGAGTGTTGGCCACTACTAAAAGTCACCAGATGTGATTCTCTCTTTCTAAAGAGGGTGTTAGCTACAATCATGTTGTAGGCTAGAGAAAAGCTTAAGACATCTTCTCCTTCTTGATTCCTGATGCCATAGCCAAAGCCCCCATGCGCCCCTTCAAAACCTGTGTTAGATGTACCCACGTGGCCATTGAGGTCTCCTCCTATGAAGAACTTCTCACCAATTGGTACACTCCTAACCATGTCTTCCTGGCCGTCCCGGAACTCCCTCTTGGTGTTCTCATTGTGGCCTACTTGCGGGACATACGCGCTGATAACATTGAGAACCAAGTCCTCAACTACCAGCTTGACCAGGATAATCCGGTCCCCACGCCTCTGACGCCTACCACTCCATACTTGAGGCTCTTGTTGTTCAAGATGCCTACGCCATTTCGCTTGTAGCCGCCCCTGTGTACCATAGCTTGAAGTCGTATCCTCCACCTCCTTCGCCTTCGTCCTCTCCATTTGGTTTCTTGGACGCAAAGGATATCAACACCTCTCCTCACCGCTACATCAACTAGCTCCCAAAGCTTCCCGTCAGAGACCCTACTGCCCAGCCTACCTAAGCGAATCCTCCTAGGCTCGGCTAGCTTCCTTACCCTTCGCACTCGTCGAGTCAAATGCGAAGACCCTTGCTCATTTTCCACTACATCCGGGCGCCGATGTAGCGCGCCACTAAGGATGCGACGACCCGATCCTCGCTCACTTGCCACCGTCCGGATCAAGATACGGCGTGCCACTTGGGGGTGACGGCCTGGCCCTTGCCCATTTTCCACCACACCCGGGTTCCGATGTGGCGCGTCGCTGAGAGGGTTACGCCCCAACGAAAAAATCTTTTGGGTTTCATCTCCATAAGAGTGGCTGAATTTTCACGTTGGCTCGCCAAGCCTATCACAACCCTCCTCCTTTACCCGGGCTTGGGACCGGCTATGTTGAGACAACATAGGCGGAGTTATTCCCTATGCATGCACGAAAGTCAATAATCATGCAATGAAAATTATATCCTACTTGTGGTGCATTATTCGGTGTTACTTATGCTTAATGCTTGCTTTTGAGATTATTCGTTTCTTGGTTGGTCGCTTCTCAATCTTTTTTCTAGCCTTCATTTTGCACTAAGTATGATCTCTACTTGTGCATCCAAAATCCTTTAAACCAGTTTTGCCACATGAGTCCACTATATCTACCTATATGCGGTATTCTTTTGACGTTCTAAGCAAATTTCCATGTGCCATATCTAATTTTCAAAATAAACTTCTCTTTTGTGTATTTTTTTCGCTCGCGGAACGGTAACGGGTGGCTAATATTTTCCATGCTGGATGTGTTATTCTCATGATGAGTGTTTATTAACTTGTCGTTGCATGAGAGTAAGGCAAAGGTATTAGGGATGCCTAGTCCCGAAATGCAAAAATGAATTTACTTTATGTTGTCAAATAATAAATTCGTTGGAAAGTGTTGGTATGGAGGGCACCCGTGGATACGGCTAGCCATGGAAAGTGAAAGAATGGTGGAGAAAGGAATAAACTTTATTTTCTATTTGGGAACCTCCTATGGCATATCTAGCACGGAAAGTGTTCATAGCTCTATATCATTTTTGTTGGTGGGATGCATACACCTCCCAAAATATTTTTATCTCTAATTTTTTCGCTTTGAGCTCTGGCACCTCTAAAAATCCCTACTTCCCTCTGTGAAGGGCCTTTCTGTTGAATCAAAGACTGGTAAGAGCTCGTGGCTCCCACTCCCTCCCGCTAGGGTTTCCCTCGCCGCAGCCGCCCTAGCCTCCTCCCGCCGCGCCGCAGCCGGGCGAGCGCTGCTTCAGCCTGGCCCCGCCTCCTCCATCGGCCTCGCTTCGCCGACCCCGGGCGGCGCGCGAACCCCCCACTCCTACCCTCTCCTCCGCCCCTCCTCCCCGTCCTTCTCCCCCAGCCGCCGCCGGCTTGGTCCGCCGGGCCCAGCCCGCGCGGCACTGGTGGCGGCGGGCCGTTCCATCCCCACGCGTGTGTTGGGGAGCGCGGGGGCCTCGATCACTGGCGGTGCTACTGCCAGCAGCAGCAGTGGCTGATGGCGGTCCCGAGGGCCATGGGGGCCCTTGGCGCGGCGACACGGCTGTTGGTCGTAGGCGGCGCGATGGCGCTGGCGGCTGGTGGCGCCGGCTCGGCCCAGATCTGGGCCCGTTAGGGCTCGATCTGGGCTGGCGCGGGTCGGCGGCTTGGCGCTGCGGCGTTGCTCCCTGGTGGTGGCGAGGTGTTGGCGGTCTACGGGCGGTGCTGGCTTCGTTGACCGGTGTGCTGCAGCGTGGGGATAGGGACTGTCCGGACCCATGTGGGTCTGGCTGGGCCGTCGTGGCCTGGCAAGTCCATGTTGCCGCGTCTGGTCGGCTCCGCGCGAGCGATGGAGGTTGTCCGCTCCCGCCGGTTGAGTTGCGGTTGCCCTCGTGGTTGTTGTCTCCTTTCCCTGCCACCAGGTCTCGTGTTGGCGGCCCCAGTGAGACAGTGATGTTGGTTCGGTGAACGTGGTGGCACAGGCTGGTGGGCGGCCGATTGGTTGGTGCATTACAGAGTGTCCGTGGTGGTGGTGGTTGTTTGGGTCGGGAGAAATCCCTGGCGGCTTGTCCGGCTCCAACGTGGTGACGCCTGCGGGCGCCGCCGGACCTTACTGAAGGGCGCCGGGTATACCCCTTCCATGCTGCCCTTCGCGTACCGGGGGAAACCCTAGGATGGCAACAGCGGCGGCGCCGTCGCATTCCTTCTTGAAGGTGTTGCTTGGTACGCGATGCTCCGGCATGCTAGGAACGCGGTTGTACTTCTCCGGAGTGTGCAACGGTTGCCTGTCTTCGTCGCTTAGTTGATCTGCCGGTGTCGGCATTTGTTTCTCTTTTCTTTCTCTTGGTTTTTCCTTTTGGGCTTGGTTGTGTCACAGCCCCAGCGAGTTGGATGTATCGGTTGGATGCTTTATAATATAAAGCGGGGGAAAACCATTTTTCGTAAGGGCCTTTCTTTTACTTTATGCAATTTTTATTTTGAATTTGAGTCTCCATCTTCTCTTATAAAAGCACCAACTAGGAGGCAATATATGATCGTGCTCAAGTATTGGGTGTAGTTAATATTCGAGTGTGTTTCATGAATGGATCAATGTTTGAGCATGATGGGCTAGGGATAACTTACTTTAGCGTTGATATTTTGAAAGACATGGTTGCTTGTTGATATGCTTGAGTATCTAAATTATTATGTCAAAACTAGACTATTGCTTTGAATCACGTAAAAGTCCAAATGTCCATGCTATAACGAAAAGAATATGATATGACTTGATGAACAACACTCCACATCAAAAATTCTGTTTTTACCACTTACCTACTCGAGGACGAGTAGGAGTTAAGCATGGGGATGCTGATACGTCTCAAACATATCTATAATTCTGTTTTATTATCAATCTTGGATGTTTTATAATCATTTTATATCATTTTTTGGTACTAACCTATTGACATAGTGCCAAGTGCCAGTTGCGGTTTTTTCCATGTTTTTTACATCGCGGGAAATCAATATCAAACGGAGTCCAAATGCCGCGAAACTCCACGATGATTTTTTATGGACCGGAAGGAAGGCAATGGGCCCCTGGTTGCACTGGGGTGCCCGAGGGGGCACAACCCACTGTAGCGCCAGAGGCCTAGGCGCGCCTTGGTGGGTTGTGCCCACCTCGGTGCCCCGGACCGCCTCTTTGCTCTATAAATACCCCAAAATCCTAGAACCCTAGAAGCGTCGACGAAATATTCATCCAAAGCCACAGAGTCCGTAACCACCAGATCCATCTAGACACCATCACGGAGGGGTTCACCACTTCCATTGGTGCCTCTCCGATGATGCGTGAGTAGTTCTTTGTAGACCTTCGGTCCATAGTTAGTAGCTAGATGGCTTTCTCTCTCGCTGAATTCTCAATACAATGGTCTCTTGAAGATCCATATGATGTAACTCTTTTTGCGGTGTGTTTGTTGGGATCTGACGAACTTCGAGTTTATGATCAGTTATATATTTTTATATCCACGGAAGTTATTTCAGTTTCTTTGATCTCTTATATTCATGATCTCTTATACCCTGATATTTCTTCTCCGATATTTGGGTTTTATTTGGCCAACTTGATCTATTTATCTTGCAATGGGAAGAGGTGCCCGGTAGTGGGTTCGATCTTACGGTGCTTGATCCAAGTGATGTAAAGGGAACTCGACACGTATGTATCGTTGCTACTAAGGATAAAACGACAAGATCTATATCTACCGCCATATAGATAAACAGATCTTGTCTACATCATGTCATCGTTCTTATTGCATTACTACGTTTTCCAATAACTTAATACACTAGATGCATGCTGGATAGCGGTCGATGTGTGGAGTAATAGTAGTAGATGCAGGCAGGGGTTGGTCTACTAATCTTGGACGTGATGCCTATGTAATGATCATTGCCTGGATATCATCATAATAATTTGAAGTTCTATCAATTTCCCAACAGTAATTTGTTTACCCACCGTTTGCTATTTTTCTCGAGAGAAGCCACTAGTGAAACCTACGGCCCCCGGGTCTTCTTTCTCATATATTTTCCTTGCGATCTACTTTTCCTTTCCATTTTTATTCAGATCTATTATTCAGATCTATTAATCCAAAAATACAAAAATACCTTGCTGCGTTTTATCTTTACTTATTTTATTTGGCGTTCGATCTATCAATATAGTACAATTTACCTCACGTTCGTTTGCCTATCTTGAGGCGCCATACCCCGTAAGGGATTAACAACCCCTTTAACTCGTCGGGTTGCGAGGTGTTGTTGTTTGTGTGCAGGTGCTGTTTATGTTATGTTTCCTAGTTCTCCTACTGGTTCGATACCTTGGTTTCATAACTGAGGGAAATACCTCCCTCTCCGGGGAAATACTGACGTAGTTGCAGCAACCATCAAGCGGTGGTTCATACGCGGCCCGGCGGTATGATGACAGGCGCCCGTACGGTGACGAGCGGAGGGTTCCAGTCGACCCCGAGAACCCCGGTTTGATGCAAGGTCGATCCTCGTGTAGGGCCTAGTTGATAGAGGCAGAGCTAACAGAGTAGGGCTGGACAGAGATCATCCGAGTGGCAGCAGAGCGTTCATATCTATCCCCGAGTGTTTTAGCAGAGCCATTTGAGCGGTTGAGATTCCTCCCAACTTTCGATTGGCTGCAGGAGTGAGCAAGTTTACTGGCGAGTCGAAGCCAGACACATGGTTTTAAGATTACCAAGCCGCAGTGCAGATTGGTGGAGGCAACGATGAAGTAGCCATGAAGCACCTGCCCTTGATGCTTGAAGGCTCGGCCAGGGCCTAGTTGAACCAGTTGGCTCCTGCTAGCATATACTGTTGGGAAGACTTGGCCCGAGTGTTTATCAAGATATTTGAAGGCACTTGCGAGCGACCCACTGGGTTGTCCGAGTTGCAGCATTGTGTCCAAAAACCGAATGAAACTCTGAGGGATTACATCCAGCGTTGGGCTACACTTCACCATTTGGTGGAGAATGTTTTAGAGCAACATGCAGTCTGCACTTTCAAGGAAGGCGTACGGTACAGAGAACTCATTCTGAAGTTTGGTCGCTCTGGTGCCATGACTCTGAACCGGATGATGGAGATAGCCACTCGATACGCCAATGGCGAATAGGAGGATCGACTCCGAAATGGTAAAGGGAAGGCTACAGAACCCGATACTGGAGGTGGGAATCCCAATCGGAAGCAAAAGCGAAACGCTGAAGCCACATGTCTAGCTGAAGCCGCAGTAGTGAATCCATAAGGAAAGTTTAAGTGAAAGCCCAAAGGACAATGGGTACCCAAGAAGATGAAGGACCAGTCGGGTCAGGATGTCCTGGATTTACCATGTGCAATCCACACGAAGAAAGATGAAGAGGGTAATTTGATTTTGCCCAAGCACACCACTCGGTAGTGAAGATTCCTAATCAAGTAGTTCCATGAGGGTCAACCGAGTGAGAAAGGCTCTGATAAGGATGAAGATGAAGAAAAGGAAAATGATTACCCAAAGGTCAATGCAACCCTGTTGATTTTTGCTGATGTTGAGAGCAAAAGTCGACTGGATGTCATCAACAGAGAGGTGAACATAGTTGCTCCGGCAACTACAACATACCTCAAGTGGTCAAAGACTCCTATCACCTTTGACCAGTTGGATCACCCAGCTCACATTGCTACCCCGGGCGGCAAGCTTTGGTGGTCGACCCAGTCGTTAGAGGCACTCAACTGCGTAAAGTTCTCATGGATGGTGGCAGTGGTTTGAACATTCTGTATGCAGAAACCCTCCAGGGGATGGGAATTCCGATGTCCTGACTCAGTGAGAGCAACATGCAGTTCCACGGGGTCATCCCAGGAAAGAAGGCGAAATCACTCGGGCAAATTGCTTTGGATGTTGTTTTTGGTGATTCAAAGAATTTTCGCAAGGAAAAGTTGACGTTTGAAGTGGTAGATTTCCATAGTGACTATCATGCTATTCTGGGCAGGCCGGCATATGCTCGTTTCATGGCCCGTCCATGCTGCGTGTATCTTAAGCTGAAGATGCCCGGGCCCAAAGGCGTGATCACGGTCACTGGGAACAGACAGAGAGGAGAGGAATTCCTCCAGAAGGGGTCCAAGATCGGTGAGAAGCAAATGGCAGTGATGGAACGGGAAGAATACAAGAAGAATGTCGATCCGAGTGATTTACTCCGTTCCAAGAAGCCTACTTCTGAGTCTGCATTTCAGTCAGCCAGCAAGACAAAACCAGTTCACGTTCACCCAGAAGACCCCACAGCTGCTCTGAACAACATCTCAACAACACTCGAGAGCAAATAGGAAGTCGTGCTCATCCAGTTCCTCCGTGAGAACTGGGACATCTTCGCAAGGAAACCTTCTGACATGCTAGGTGTGCCCAGGGGGCTGGCTAAGCACCATTTGCGTGTTGACTCCAAAACCAAACCTGTCAAAGAGCATCTTCGTCGGTCCGCCGTAGAGAAGAGAAAGGCGATTGGCGAGGAAGTGGCTCGGCTCCTGGCAGCTAAGTTCATCCGCGAGATATACCACTCCGAGTGGCTCGCCAACATCGTCATGGTCCCTAAGAAGAATAATTCACTCCGTATGTGCATTGACTTCAAGCATATCAATCGGGCATGCCCGAAAGATCATTTCCCGCTCCCTCGCATCGATTAGATGGTCGACTCGACTGCGGGGTGTGAGCGTTTGTCTCTTCTTGATGCGTATTCTGGATACCATCAGATCCGACTGTATGGGACAGATGAAATAAAAATGGCCTTCATCACCCTGTTCGGGTGTTTTTGCTATGTCACCATACCTTTCGGTCTCAAAAACGCTGGCGCCACAATCACGCGCATGATTCCGAAGTGCCTGCTCACTCAGATCAGTCGGAATATGGAGGCGTATATGGATGATATCGTGGTTAAGTCACGAAGGGTTCCGACCTGCCGATCGACCTCGCTGAAACCTTTGCCAATCTGAGAAGACATGACATCAAGTTGAATCCCTCCAAGTGCACATTCGGAGTTCCTGGAGGAAAGTAACTCGATTTTCTCATTTTTGAACGAGGGATAGATGCCAATCCCGAGAAGATTGGCGCACTCTCCAAATGAAACGCCTGCAATGCGTGTGCATGATGTTCAAGAGCTCACAGGTTGTCTTGCTGTGCTGAGTCGATTTATCTCACATTTCGGTGAAAAGGCATTGCCTCTTTACCGACTGATGAAAAAGTATGATACGTTCGAGTGGACTCCAGAAGCTGAAGCAGCGTTTGTAGAGCTCAAAGCCCTGATTTCTACCCAGCCGGTGCTTGCTGCTCCGAACAACAAAGAGCCACTACTCTTATATATTGCAGCCACTGGTCAAGTTGTCAACACAGTGCTCACAGTGGAGCGAGAAGAAGAAGGCAAGGCCTATAAAGTTCAACGCCCAGTGTACTATATCTCTGAAGTTCTGACTCCATCCAAGCAGAGGTATCCACATTACCAGAAACTTGTTAATGGAATTTACTTGACTGTAAAGAAGGTTGCACACTATTTCCAAGATCACTCGGTTTCAGTCGTCAGTGATGCTCCATTGTCTGAGATAATGAAAAATCAAGATGCAACTGGTCGAGTGGCTTAGTGGGCAATTGAACTTCTCCCTTTGGACATCAAGTTTGAAGCGAAGAAGACGATCAAATCTCAGGCGCTCACAGATTTCTGGGCCGAGTGGATCGAACAACAACAACCGACTCATGTTCACTCAGAACGCTGGACTATGTTCTTCGATGGATCTAAGATGTTGAATGGTTCTGGGGCTAGAGTAGTCCTGGTGTCCCCAAGAGGCGATAAACTCAGTTATCTCCTCGAGATTTAGGTCGATTCCTCCAATAACAAAGCTAAGTATGAAGTGCTCCTTTACGGGTTGCGTATAGCTATCTCACTCGGTGTCTGTCGCCTAACGGTCTACGGCGACTCGGATTTGGTGGTCAATCAGTGGCGAAGGAGTGGGATGCCGTAAACCCGCCATGACTAGATATCGCAATGCGGTGAGGAAGTTGGAGAAAAATTCGAGGGTTTGACCTTCACCACATTCCCTAATCAATAATCAAGCAGGTGATGATCCGCAAAAATAGGTTCTACTCGGAAACTTATCCCCAGCAATGTGTTTCTTGAGCATCTCCATTCCCCATCAGTACAAGAGGATCCTTTCACTGAAGAACCTCCCCAAGCGATAAGTCCTACTAATCCAACTGAAATCGAGGTACCAGCAGTTAATGATCTAGTTATGGAGATCCTTGTAATCACCCCGACTGGACAGTGCCGTACATTACATATCTGCTCAGGAAGGAGCTTCCAAAAGATGAAGTCAAAGCGCGTCAGATTGTCCACAGATCCAAGGATTTCACAGTGATCAATGGGCAGCTCTATAGAGAGAGTGTTACTGGCGTAGCTCAACGATGTATTTATCCAGAAGAAGGTCAACTGATCTTGGACAAAATCCACTCAAAAACCTGCGGTCACCATGCGTCCTCTCGAACCATCGTGGCCAAAGCATACCAAGCAAGATTCTACTGCTCGTGGGCCAATGAAGCTTCAAAAGAAATTGTTCAGAAGTGTGAAGGTTCTCAGTTCTACGCAAACATGTCCCACAAGCCCGCATCTGCGTTGAAAACCATTCCACTCATCTGGCCATTTGCTGTGTGGGGTTTGGACATGGTTGGACCACTAAGGACCAGAAGAAGTGGCTTCACTCATCTTCTTGTCGCAGTCGACAAGTTCACCAAGTGGATTGAGGCCAAGCCTATCAAGAACTTAGACTCAAGCACAACCATCAGTTTTATAAAAGAGCTGATATTCCGATATGGATTTCTGCAGAGCATTATCACAGACAACGGCTCAAACTTCGACTTGGAAGAATTTAGAGTGTTTTGCGCTTCCCAGGGCACTCGGGTGGATCATGCATCCATTGCGCACCCGCAGTCGAATGGCCAAGCCGAAAGAGCAAATGGTCTGATCCTCTAAGGTTTGAAACCTCGTCTCATGCGCGATCTTGAGCATGCAGCTGGAGCCTGGGTGACCGAGCTGTCGTCCGTTCTGTGGGGATTGAGGACAGCTCCCAACTGATCCACTAACCGAACCCCTTTCTTCATGGTGTATGGGGCTGAAGCCCTGCTACCTAGTGATCTATTTCACAATGCACCCCGAGTGGAACATTATTCAGAAGCTGAGGCGGAGCAAGCACGTTGATAATCCCCAAGTGCAAGGAATCATCGTAGCAATTTCCAAAGGAGGAAGTGATAAGTATGGAGTGTCGAACCCACAAGGAGCTAAAGGTAAGATCAATATTCTCTCAAGCCCCATTCCGCCATCGACACGACTTCACGTGCACCGAACGCTTGCTTCCAACTAGCAACGAGAAATAAAACTACGCTAGGGTATTAAGAGGATAACTTTGTATGATATCGGAGAGCTAAAATACAAAAGTAGGTGTTGTTATCATAAAGTTAGAATATATTACTAAATAATATAAATAGCGAGTGTGGAATAATGGTGGATCGGTAAAAAGCGGAATTGTCCTAGGCAATTGTTAACAAGACCGGTAATCACTATTGCAGTTTCATATGAGGGAGAGGCATAAGCTAACATACTTTCTCTACTTGGATCATATGCACTTATGATTGGAACTCTAGCAAGAATCCGCAACTACTAAAGATCATTAAGGTAAAACCCAACCATAGCATTAAAGCATCAAGTCCTCTTTATTCACATACGCAACAATCCCTCTTACTCGGGTTTTTGTTTCAGTCACTCACCAACCCACTATAAGCGAATCATGAACGATTGCAACACCCTACAGCAGAATCCCTCACGCTATGCCGACACGGAGGGCACTATAGGACAGCACCAAAGTAAAACATACAACTCATACCAATCTAGATCATCAATCAACCCCAAGACAAAAGATATCTACTCAAAACATCATAAGATGGCAACACATCATTGGATCATAATATGTGGCATAAAGCACCATGTTCAAGTAGGGATTACAGCGGTGTGCAAAGTGGAGAGTGGACCGTGTAAAAAGAGATGACGATGGTGATGATGATGGTGATGTTGATGAAGACGATCACATGGGCGATGATTCCTCCCCGATGGCACTACGGTGCCACCAAGAGAGAGGAGGAGAGGTTCTCCCCCTTGTGCTTCCTCCTCCATGGCCTCCACCCTCTGGTCCTTGGCCTTCATGATGATGATGGCCCGTCCGGGATACTCCTCCATGGCCACCGGTGATGATGGCCCCCTTCGGCAGGGTGCCAGAGAGGGCCTAGATTGATTTCTCGTGGCTACAGAGGCTTGCGGCGGCGGAACTTCCGATCTACTAATCTCCGTTCTGGAGGTTTTAGGGTACGAGAGTATATATGGGTGCAGGAGGTACGTCGGTGGATCTCGGTGGCCACAAGGCCTGGGCGCGCCTCACCCTGTGGGCAGCCCGGACTCCCCGGTGAGCTTCCTACTCCATGGGCTTCTTCTGGTCAAAAAATAGGTTCCGTGGAGTTTCGTGTCTTTTGGACTCCATTTGATATTCCTTTTCTTCAAACACCTAAATAGGCTAAAAAAACAAAGAATTTCGGGGCCTTCGTTAATAGGTTAGTCCCAAAATAATATAAAAGTGGAAAATAAAGCCCAATATTGCCTCAAATAAAGTAGACAATATAGCATGGAGCAATCAAAATTATAGATAACGTTGGAGACGATCGTGCATCCCTAAGCTTAATTCCTGCTCATTCCTCGAGTAGGTAAATGATAAAAATATAATTTTTGATGCGGAATGCTAGTAAGTGCTTAAGTTTGATCAATGATAATTCCAATCACTTTTTCTAGCATCATTATATGTCATAACAATAGCTCATATCATAAAACTTTTCATGATCAAGTAACAATCTATTCACAATGTCAAGTATGGTTCAGAAACTTCATTGAGAACTAACAAACTATAATCTCGATCATTAAAGCAACTGCAATTTATCATAACATCGTAAAGAGTCATCAATAGAGATTTTCAAAGAAGTTCACGACTCAACTATCTTGTAGTCTTCTATAATTGCTAACACTCACGAAATACTTGTGGTTATGGAGTTTCACTTGACATCGAGAAAGATAGGGGCTTATTGTATTGCCTCCCAACGTATTCACCTTTAGGTGATGTTAACAATAATAGCCCATGCTAACGTACATCCAATTGGATATATATATCATGATCTTTCAAACACGAAGAGCTTGCCAAAGGATAAAATGAAAAAGGGAAAGGTGAAGATCACCTTGACTCAAGCATAAAGTAAAACATAAAGTAAAAGATAGGCCCTTCGCAAAGGGAAGCAGAGGTTGTCATGCACTTTTAGGGTTGGATGCACAAAATCTTAATGCGAAAGAACGTCACTTTATATTGCCCCTTGTGATATCAACCTTTATTATGCAGTCCGTCGCTTTTATTTCTTCCACATCACAAGATCGTATAAAGCTTATTTCCTCCACACCAATCAATCATACATATTTAGAGAGCAATTTTTATTGCTTGCACTGATGACAACTTACTTGAGGGATCTTACTCAATCCATAGGTAGATATGGTGGACTCTCATGGCAAAACTGGTTTAAGGGTTTTGGGAAGCACAAGTAGTATCTCTACTTGGTGCAAAGAATTTGGCTAGCATGAGGGGGAAAGGTAAGCTCAACATGTTCTAAGGTCAATGACAATATACTTTAACCGAGATGTGAGAAAACATAAACCATTACGTTGTCTTCTTTGTCCAACGTCAACTCTTTAGCATGTCATACTTAATGAGTGCTCTCAATCATAAAAGGTGTCCAAGATAATATATTTATATGTGAACCTCTCTTTCCTTATTACTTCCTATTAATTGCAACGATGACCAAAACTATGTTTGTCAACTCTCAACAACTTTTATGCCTCATACTCTTTATATGTGAAGTCATTACTATCCAAGTTATAAGCATATGAAACACATATAAATTCAGATTTATGACATTCAATTCATTCAACCATTTACTCATAGGATAGACATGAAGCATGTGAGCAAATGACAAACTACTCGAAAAGATATGAGTGAAGAACACTGAGTAGTAAAATTATTAACTAGCCATGGGAGGATTCTTTTCATTCAATATTTCAGATCCAATGATTTTATTCAAACAGCAAGCAGGACACAATAAAATGTCATTGCAGGGATAGCACAACTCATGTGAAGAAGCAAAAACTTAGGTTCAACCGATACTAACCGATAGTTGTTGAAGAGAAATGGTGGGATGCCTACCGGGGCATCCCCATGCTTAGATGCTTGAAACTTCTTGAAATAATGTCTTGGGGTGCCTTGGGCATCCCCAAGCTTGAGCTTTTGTGTCTCCTTAATTCCTTTTATACGTCGGTTTCCTAAATCTCAAAAGCTTCATACACACCAAACTCAACAAGAACTCGTGAGATAGGTTAGTATAAACCAATGCAAAACCTTATCATTTTCTACTGTGACAAATTACTAAAATTATTATTCAACATTGCATACTAAATGCCTCTGCATATTTAACACTCCTATCCTCAAATAGAATCATTAAACAAGCAAACATATGCAAACAATGCAACCATAACAGCAATCTGCCAAAACAGTATAGTCTGTAAAGAATGCAAGACTCATCATACTTCCCTAACTCCAAAAATTATGAAAGGAAATTCCCACTGTAATAAATTTATCATAGCTTATTATGCAAAAGGTTTCAACATTTTAGCACATTCTGACTTTTCTAAGGAATTTTTGCAACGGCGGTAAACTTTCTGTTTTCAAACAGCAACATGTATACTTGCAAAATAAGCATGGTAAAAGGCTATCCTTGACATTTTTATTGAAAATAATGATGCAAAACATTATTATACATAACAGCAAGCAAATACTAGCAAAATAAATTGACGCTCCAAGCAAAACACATATCATGTGACGAATAAAAATATAGCTCCGAGTAAGGTATACCGATAGTTTTGAAGACGAAAGAGGGGATGCGAGTCTTCCTTGAATATTGCCTTGGGGTGCCTTGGGCATCCCCAAGCTTAGGATCTTTCCACTCCTTATTCTCCTCATATCGATATCTCACCCAAAACTTGAAAACTTCAATCACACAAAACTTAACCAAACTTCATGAGATAGATTAGTATGATAAAGAGCAAACCATTCACTTTGGTACTGTCAAAGACAAGGTTCATAATTGTTATCACACAATTCCTACTGTACCATATCATTTCTACAATTTATATTGAGGAATATAACTCATAGAAACTAGAAAACAAGCAAACTATGCAATGAAAACAGAATCTGTCAGCAACAGAACAGTCTGTAATGATCTGAACAATAACCATACTTCTGCTACTCCAAAAATTATGAAATAAATTGGTGGACGTGAGGAATTTGTCTATTAATACCCTCCAAAAATAACCAACTCAAGAGCACTCTTCTGTAAAAAATGGCATCTATTCTCGTGAGCGCAAAGTTTCTGTTTTTTACAGCAAGATCACATTAACTATCACCCAAGTCTTTCCAAAGGTCTTACTTGGCACTTTATTGAAACAAAAGCTATAAAATGTTATTAATACAATAGCTTAATCATGTAAACACAAAAAAACAGTAAGGGTAAATATTGGGTTGTCTCCCAACAAGCGCTTTTCTTTAATGCCTTTTAGCTAGGCATGATGATTTCAATGATGCTCACATAATAGACAAGAATTGAAGCACAAAGAGAGCATCTTGAAGAATATGACTAGCACATTTAAATATAACCTACTTCCTATGCCTAGGGATTTTGTGAGCACACAATTTATAAGAACAACAATCAACTAGCATAGGAAGGCAAAACAAGTGTAACTTCAAAACTTTAAACACATAGAGAGGAAACTTGATATTATTGCAACTCCTACAAGCATGTATTCCTCCTTCATAATAATTATCAGTAGCATCATAGATAGCAACTTTGTTCTCATACTCAATTGGAACCTCTTCCAAATAGTGGAATCATTACTAGCTAAAGTTGACACTCTTCCAAATCCACTTTCATAAATATCACACTAAGATTCAACACCCTCCAAGATAGTGGGATCACTAATTCCTAAAGTTGACACTCTTCCAAACCCACTTTAAAATGATAGTATTATTCATACTCCAAAGGATATAAGTGAAGTTCATGGAGCATTCTACAATTAATATAGACTAACCAAGCTCAAAATGTATAAGTGAAGCACACGAAGCATTCTATAAAACCATACTCAAAAGATTTAAGTGAAGCACAAAGAGCAATTCTATAAAATCATACTTAAGAGATATAAGTGAAGCTCATGAAGTATTCTATAAATCAATGAAGGGCTATCTCATGCTAGCATGGTTCTTGAAGAAAAAGAAAAATACAAAGGAGACAAATCATGTGAACAAAACAAAACCGTGGTATACCGATAATCGTTGAAGAAGAAAGATGGGATGCCAACCAGGCGCCCCCAAGCTTAGATGCTTGAGTACCCTTTGAAATATTTACTTGGGGTGCCTTGGGCATCCCCAAGCTTGAACTCTTGCCTCTCTTTATTCTTCTCACATCGGTAACTCCTCGTTCTTCAAACACTTCATTCACAAAAACATAAACAGAAACTTGTGAGATCCGTTAGTGTAATAAAACAAATCACTACCTTTAGGTACTGTAATGAACTCATTCTTTATTTGTATTGGTGTTAAACCTACTGTATTACAACTTATCTATGGTTCATACCCCCCGATACTAGCCATAGATTCATCGAAATAAGCAAACAACACACGCAAAACAGAATCTATTAAAAACAGAACAGTTGGTAGTAATCTGGAAGTTTGGTAAACTTCTGTAAATCCTAAAATTATGAAATAAATTTGAAAGAACAATTTGTACAGAAGTAATGTGCAAAAAGTTTCAGACCCATTTGACTT
This sequence comes from Aegilops bicornis, assembly GCA_021605145.1. Classification (NCBI taxonomy): domain Eukaryota; kingdom Viridiplantae; phylum Streptophyta; class Magnoliopsida; order Poales; family Poaceae; genus Aegilops; species Aegilops bicornis. The sequence goes on from JAHIAL010000104.1 coordinate 291,084, forward strand.
TCCAGTAAAAATGTAAATTGCCAAGACTACAGCCAGGAGTTTCTTTTTGTTTTGCACATCGCAAACAAGCAATCTAATCATCCTAAAACCAAAGCTTGGCACATTTATTTTTATAATACAATGAATATATACAAGGATAATTATTTACAGAGAAACTTCCATGAAAAATTCTACATTGTTTCCATGAGCATGAACACAAGTGCTCAAGGTCGACCCTCACTTCTTCAATGCATAACTTTCCAATCACTTCTCTTTTTGAAAAACTTTTTAGGCATGAAAGGCAAGTAATTTTTTTTTGTATTTTCATTTTTAATTTTTTTTGTATGTTTCACCCACAACTAAACTGAAACAAAAGGAAAGACAAAATGTACTTAGTGAAGAAAGCAAACAAGCACACACGAGAATATCAACCCCACGCTATTGCTCTCCAAGAACGGGCGCTTTAAAAGAGCTTGATAATCCCCAAGTGCAAGGAATCATCATAGCAATTTCCAAAGGTGGAAGTGATAAGTATGGAGTGTCAAACCCACAAGGAGCTAAAGGTAAGATCAATATTCTCTCAAGCCCTATCTCGCCATCGATACGACTCTCACGCAATCAACGCTTGCTTCCAACTAGCAACGAGAAATAAAACTACGTTGGGGGTATGAAGAGGATAACTTTGTATGATATCGGAGAGCTAAAATATAAAAGTAGGTGCTGTTATCATAAAGTTAGAATATATTACTAAATAATATAAATAGCGAGTGTGGAATAATGGTGGATCGGTAAAAGCGGAATTGTCCTAGGCAATTGTTAACAAGACCGCTAATCACTAATGCAGTTTCATATGAGGGAGAGGCATAAGCTAACATACTTTCTCTACTTGGATCATATGCACTTATGATTGGAACTCTAGCAAGAATCCGCAACTACTAAAGATCATTAAGGTAAAACCCAACCATAGCATTAAAGCATCAAGTCCTCTTTATTCCCATACGCAACAATCCCTCTTACTCGGTTTGTGTTTCAGTCACTCACCAACCCACTATAAGCTTAATCATGAATGTATTGCAACACCCTACAGCTGAATCCCTCACGCTATGCCGACACGTAGGGCACCATAGGACAGCACCAAAGTAAAACATACAACTCATACCAATCTAGATCATCAATCAACCCAAAGACAAAAGATATCGACCCAAAACATCATAAGATGGCAACACATCATGGGATCATAATATGTGGCATAAAGCACCATGTTCAAGTAGGGATTACAGCGGTGTGCGGGAGAGAGGACCGCGTAAAAGAGATGACGATGGTGATGATGATGGTGATGTTGATGAAGACGATCACCACGGCGATGAATCCCCTCCTGATGGCACTACGGTGCCACCAAGAGAGAGGAGGAGAGGTTCTCCCCTTGTGCTTCCTCCTCCATGGCCTCCACCCTCCGGTCCTTGGCCTTCATGATGATGATGGCCGTCCGGATACTCCTCCATGGCCACCGGTGATGATGGCCCCCTGCAGGTGCCGAGAGGGCCTAGATTGATTTCTCGTGGCTACAGAGGCTTTGCATGCGGAACTTCCGATCTACTAATCTCCGTTCTGGAGGTTTTAGGGTACGAGAGTATATATGGCTGCAGGAGGTACGTCGGTGGACTTCCGGGCTGGCCACAAGGCCTGGGGCGCGCCCCCACCCTCGTGGGCAGCCCGGTACTCTCGTGAGCTTCCTAGACTCCATGGGCTTCTTCCGTCCAAAAATAGGTTCCGTGGAGTTTCAGGTCTTTTGGACTCCGTTTGATATTCCTTTTCTTCAAACACCTAAATAGGCTAAAAACAACAATTACGGGCCGGGCTTAGGTTAATAGGTTAGTCCCAAAAATAATACAAAAGTGGAAAATAAAGCCCAATATTGCCCGAAACAGTAGACAATATAGCATGGAGCAATCAAAAATTATAGATACGTTGGAGACGTATCACACGTCAGGATGCAGTAGACCTTCTAGAAGAAGAACAAGAGATGGCTTTGATCCGGTCGACTATTTATTAGCAAGATCTGTGTCGATTCCATGCTAGGAACATCAAAGGTCGAGCATTTCAAGAAGGAGACCTAGTACTCCGAGTGGATCAGCAACGGCCACACAAGCTCGCCCCGGTGTGGGAAGGCCCTTTCTTCGTCACCAAGGTGCTTCACAATGGGGCATATCACCTTTACAACCTAACTCAAAAGAAAGATGAGTCGCGCTCCTTGAATGCAGTTCTTCGCCGTTTTTATACTTGACAGTCAGATTGGTAGGATGTAATAAGAGTACTTGCTAGATCGTTTATCAAGACATGATTCTTGCAGTCCCTTAATGATTGCTCCCGCGTAAACATGCGTTCAAATCCCCCCAGTGGGTGACTTAGCTGCGGAAACCCATTTTCGCCTAAGTTAAAAAAACTACTCTGAGTGGAGAGCAATCATCTCACTCTGGGGCTTAGCCGCGAGCCCGTCCTCGCCTAAGTTAAAAAACTACTCCGAGTGGAGAGCAATCCTCCCACTCGGGGGCTTAGCCGCGAGCCCGCCCTCGCCTAAGTTCAAAAAACCAACTCTGTGTGGAGAGAAATCCTCCCACTCGAGGGCTTAGCCGCGAGCCGGTCCTCGCCTAAGTTAAAAAAATACTCTGAGTGGAGAGCAATCCCCCCACTCGGTGGCTTAGCCACGAGCCCGTCCTCGCCTAAGTAAAAAAATCTACTCCGAGTGGAGTGCAATCCTCCCACTCGGGGCTTAGCCATGAGCCTGCCCTGCCTAAGTTAAAAAATACTTCGAGTGGAGAGCAATCCTCCCACTCGGGGGCTTGGCCGCGAGCCCGTCCTCGCCTTAAGTTAAAAAAACTACTCCGAGTGGAGAGCAATCCTCCCACTCGGGGGCTTAGCCGCGAGCCCGTCCTCGCCTAAGTTAAAAAAATACTCCGAGTGGAGAGCAATCCTCTCACTCGGGGGCTTAGCCGTGAGCCCGTCCTCGCCTAAGTTAAAAAAAAAACTCTGAGTGGAGAGCAATCCTCCCACTCGGGGGCTTAGCTGCAATCCCGCCCTCGCCTAAGTTAAAAAACTACTCCGAGTGGAGAGCAATCCTCCCACTCGGGGGCGTAGCCGCGAGCCCGTCCTCGCCTAAGTTAAAATCTACTCCGAGTGGAGAGCAAACCTCCCACTCGGCTTAATCATGAGCCCATCCTCGCCTAAGTTAAAGCTACTCCAAGTGGGAGAGAAATCCTCTCACTGGGCTTAGCGGCGAGCCCGTCTCGCCGGGTTAAAACTACTCCGAGTGGAGAGCAATCCTCCTATTCGGGGCTTAGCCACGAGTCGCCCTCACCTTGTTATACTTCTCGAGTGGAGAGCAATCCTCCCACTCGGGGCTTAGCGAGTCTGCCCTGCTTGCCTAAGTTAAAAAACTACTCCGAGTGGAGAGCAATCCTCCCACTCGGGCTTAGCCATGAGCCCGCCCCTCGCCTAAGTTAAAAACTACTCGAGTGGAGAGCAATCCTCCCACTTGGGGGCTTAGCCGCGAACCCGTCCTCGCCTAAGTGAAAAAACTACTCCGAGTGAGAGCATCCCTCCCACTCAGAGGCTTAGTCGCGAACCAGCTTTGCCTAAGTTAAAAAAACAGTTCACACAAAGCATTCCGAAAACAAGATAGCAATATTCGGGTAAATCCATCAAGTTTGGATAAATCCGCCAAGTTCAGAATCGCAAGCAAAAGTACTCGGGCGTTAGGCCCAAAAGAGTTTAACGGTTACAAGATCACTCGGCATTCCGAGGAAAATAAATTCAAATTATTAAGTTTTTCTTCACCCAGCAGGAGGAGGACTCGCTGCCTCGACGAAGTTGGCCGGGTCTATGCCATCAGCTATGCGAGTGGCCGCCTCAATGAAAGTCTCCATGAAAGATTCAAACTGGAGCTTCTTCATGTTCGCCACCTGGAGGGCCTTCAGCTTTTCTTCGCTGGCATCTTTGCAGTGGGACACGAACAAGCCAAAGCGCCACGTTCGCTTCCGCAATGAAAGCAAGCTGATTTCTTCCATGCCTGCACACGACTAGGAATTTCATTGAGCCGAGTCATCAGTGACTCGGGGTCATTCTAAAGTTTGTCCTCTGGCCACAGCTCTTGGTCTATCCTTGATAGTGCAACCTTCAGTCGAGCAATATACCCAAGACGCTTATCGAGACGAGCTTCAAGTCGCAGTACATTCATTGTAGCTTCATCTTTGACGAGTGAATTTGTGGGGTCCAGGCCTGGTTCAATCCGTTCGGTTTCATGCTCAAAATTCTGATAGAACTCTGTACAAGGAGAGAAAATACGAGTAAGCAGCAATATTATGTGGAAGTTTTACAGATTCACTTGGACGAAGAAAGATACCTTCGAGCATGATGTAAATCTTCTTTGCAAGGCCCCCCAAGTAAACCTCCAGCTCGTCCCTCTTCCGAGTGAGTTGGTCCACCTTGTCAGTCAAGACAACTTTCTCCCCTCAGCTGAGTGGCCTCCTTCTTCACTTCCTCAATGTCACCTTAGGTCAGATTCTCCTCTTCGAAGTTTGCCGACTAAAGCTAGCTTTCTCTCAGCTGCTTGGGTCTTCTCTCGAGCCACCTTCTCATATCTCAAGAAGTTCAGTGTCCTTCCTCTCCAACGCCTGCTTCATAGTATCTAGAGAAATAACATTCTTCAGCCGTGCTTGGAGTTGACGGTTTTCACTACACACATCTGTTCGAGTGGAATCACTCGCTTCAAAGGATGAAAAAGAAGAAACGACAAAGCATACAGTCGGCAAAGTATTACCTCCCATGGTCTTCACTTTGGCCTGAGCATCCTTGAGGTTCTTCTTGGCAAGTTCCAGATCCAGTTGGAGTTGGATCTTCTCCTTCTAAAAGGCAACGTACTGAGTCCCAAGTTCACAAGATTTCTGAGATCAACAAAAAATACAATTCAATCGACGAAGACAAAGACCCTTTACTTCCAAGTGAAGAAGAGCAAAACCAGATTGCTGTAATCAAAAGAGTTCTAAGACCACCACCGAATCAAACATTCAACGGTTATCTTGGGGACTACACCCAGTGGATGCACTCGGCTTGCCCCCACTGGATCAATTTCCCACTTGGTACGGCCTACCCGACCCGAGTAAAAAAAACTTGTTCTCAGACCCTCGCTGACTGACCGCAGTCGACAACGGTCTCGGGGACTGCACCCAGTGGATGCACTCAGTGTGCCCCCACTGGATCAGTTACCCATTCGGCATGGCCCGACCGGCCCGAGTGAAGAGCTACAAACAAGACCCCCACCGAATCAAACATTCGACAAGGATCTCGGGGACTACACCCAGTGGGTGCACTCAGCGTGCCCCCACTGGAAGAACTACATCAGAAAAGAAAACACCCGATGGGTGTACAGATTCAAGACGAAGAAAATCCAATCGAAATGAACTTACAATCGTACTTACTTCGGACATTGGTCTCAAGAAGGCGGGAATCAAGGCGTCAGATGCAGCCTTGCCGATTCGTACACCCCTTCGGGATCAGCATCATCAGGCCAGCTTGGATCATATCCTCCTTGGCAGCTCCTGTTTGGTCATCTGGGACATGATGTAGAGTGAATCCACTCGACCCAGGAGATGGTGACGCAGCTGGACGGATCAGCATTTGTGGTTGTCCAGTCGGGTTTGAAGCCTGAGTGGTCAACATTGGAGGCTCGGCAGCCGATAGTGGATCAGCAAAAGAAACACCAACTCGAGACGAGCCACCGAGTTATTGAACAACAGGTTCAGACGGCGGATGAGACGCCCGACTTGAAGGCACTCTCCTGGCAAGGCTCCGCGAGGTGGTCGAGGTCCTGCCTCTTCCTCCTGCACTCCTTAGAGCTCCTCCTTGTCATCGTCTGGAAGTTCGAGAAGGCTCATTGCACCTGCAGCCACTCGACAAGAAGATTTCAAATGACCACCAAGACAATTGACAAGGTGTGAGGTGATCATACACCTTTCGGGAAGTGGCCATCTCATGATGTCTCAGATCGGCTGTCACAGCCCTAGCTCAGCTCCTGTTGTCTTTGCGTGATCATCATGTTTAAAATTCAAATGAATTTGAAATGGGGACTTTTAAACCCTGGAAGCAAATCAAATTCAACTAGGGTCAAAATTAAATCTTTTCAATGAACCCAAAATGAACTTCATAAATGTTCATCATTTTTGAATTGGTCTAGAACCACTGCCAAAAATGGTGCACACTTCTCTAGGACACTCTGGATTTTTGAATTAAATCATAAGTATTTGAATTTGGACATTTAAATTCTATAAAGTATTTTAAATGTCCAAGTAATCTTGAAAGCATTTGAGGGCTGTTGGAAATAATTCTAAAAGTGCCCACAAATATTTCCATGATTTTATGAAATGACTTAGTATTTTTCACTAAATCAAAACAGAGCAAATAAATATGAAAAACAAAACAAAAAGAAAAGAGAGAGAGAAAGGAAACCTACCTGGGCTTACCTCATGTGCAGCCCACCTGGCAGTCCAGCCACCTGGCGGCCCAGCCCACCCTAAGAGCTGTGGCCATCCCCAACCTCCCGCCAGAGGAGGATGAGGCGCGTGCTTGTCGTGCACATCCACACGCGAGGCCACCTCCTGCTTCTGCCGACGTAGGAGAGGCTCCAGGAGCCGCCACGTGCCACCCCGGTCCCTCTCGCCCGTCGCACATCCACGTCCCCTCCTCTAGCCCCCTCTCCCGAACGCGCCCGAGCAACTCCGTCGCCACCTGCTACCTCTTGAGCACTGCGTTGGATTTCCCCGAAGAGGAGAGGATGATGCAGTAAAGTAGCGTAAGTATTTCCCTCAGTTTATGATAACAAAGGTATCAATCCAGTAGGATACCATGCACAAGTCCCTCAGACTACACAAAACGATAGCAACTTCGCAACCAACGCTTAGGGTTGTCAATCCCTTCACGGTCACTTACGAGAGTGAGATCTCGATAGAGATAATATTTTGGTATTTTTAATAGATAGATGCAAAGTAAAAAGTAAAAGGCAAAGCAAAACAAAGCAAGTAAATAAAGTGATATAGATTGATATGATGAGAATAGACCGGGGCCATAGGTTTCACTGTGGCTTCTCTCAAGAGCATAAGTATTCTACGATTGGGTGAACAAGTTATCGTTGAGCAATTGACATAATTGAGCATAGTTATGAGTATATCTAGGCAATGATCATGTATATAGGCATCACGTCCAAAACAAGTAGATCGAAACGATTCTCATCTACTACTATTACTCCACTCATCGACCGCTATCCAAAGATGCATCTAGAGTATTAAGTAAAAACAGAGTAACGCCGTAAGCAAGATGACATGATGTAGAGGGATAAACTCATGCAATATGATAAAAACACCATCTTGTTATCCTCGATGGCAACAATACAATACGTGCCTTGCAACTCTTTACATCCTTTGAGTAAGGACACCGCAAGATTGAACCCAAAGCTAAGCACTTCTCCCATTGCAAGAACTACCAATCTAGTTGGCCAAACCAAAAGATAATTCAAGAGACTTGCAAAGATAACTCAATCATACATAAAAGAATTCAGAGAAGAATCAAATATTTTCCATAGATAATCTTGGATCATAAACCCACAATTCATCGGTCTCAACAAACACACCGCAAAAGAAGATTACATCGAATAGATCTCCACGAGAGAGGGGAGAACATTGTATTGAGATCCAAAAGAGAGAAGAAGCCATCTAGCTAATAACTATGGACCCGAAGGTCCAAGTAAACTACTCACACTTCATCGGAGGGGTTATGATGATGTAGAAGCCCTCCGTGATGACAGCCCTCTCCATGAGCTCCTAACAGGCCCAAGATGGGATCTCGTGGATACGTAAAGTTGCGGCGGTGGAATTAGGTTTTGGCCTCTGCTCGATCGTTCGGGATACGTGAGGTATATATAGGAGGAAGGAGTACGTCGGTGGAGCTCGAGGGGCCCACGAGGTAGGGGCGCGCCTGTGGGCGCCTCCACCTCGTGATCGCCTCTGGCGCTGCTTGGAGTAGGGTCCAAGTCTCCTGGATCACGCTCGCTGGAAAATCACGATCCCAAGAGTTTCATTCCGTTTGGACTCCGTTTGTTATTCTGCTTTCTTCAAATACTGAAAAAGGCAAAAACAAAGCAATTCTTGGCTGGGCCTCCGGTTAATAGGTTAGTCCCAAAAGTAATATAAAAGTGGAAAATAAAGCCCAATATAGTCCAAAACAAGAGACAAAGTAGTGGAGTAATCAAAATTATAGATACGTTGGAGACGTATCAAGCATCCCCAAGCTTAATTCCTGCTCGTCCTCGAGTAGGTAAATGATAAAAAGAATTTTTGATGCGGAGTGATACTTTGGCATAATTTCAATGTAAATCCTCTTAATTGTGATATGAATATTCAGACCGAAAGATTCAAGACAAAAGTTCATATTGACACAAAAATAATAATACTTCAAGCATACTAATCAAAGCAATCATGTCTTCTCAAAATAACATGGCAAAAGAAAGTTCATCCCTACAAAATCATATAGTTAGGCTATGCTTCATTTTGTCACACAAAGATGTTCCCAACTTCTATACCCCGATGACAAGCCAAGCAATTGTTTCATACTTAAATAATCTCAAACTTTTTCAACTTTCACGCAATACATGAGCGTGAGCCATGGATATAGCACTATGGGTGGATTAGAATATGATGATGGGGATTGTGTGGAGAAGACAAAAAAGGAGAAAGTCTCACGTTGACGAGGCTAATCAACGGGCTATGGAGATGCCCATCAATTGATGTCAACATGAGGAGTAGGGATTGCCATGCAACGGATGCACTAGAGCTATGAATGCTCAAGAAAAGAAAACTAGTGGGTGTGCATCCAACTTGCTTGCTCACGAAGACCTAGGGCATTTGAGGAAGCCCATTGTAGGAATATACAAGCCAAGTTCTATAATGAAAAATTCCCACTAGTATAGAAAGGACAACTTATGAGACTTACTACATGAAGAATGAGGTGCTACTTTGAAGCACAATATATGAGACTCACTACATGAAGAACAAGGTGCTACTTTGAAGCACAAGTGTGGAAAAAGAGATAGTAGCATTGCCCTTTTTATTTCCTTTTTTTTGGCCTTTTTCTTTTTTTTCTTCTTGGCCTTTCTCTTTTATTTATTTTTTATTTTTTTATTTGGGCAATGCTCTAATAATGATGATCATCACACTTCTATTGGTTACAACACAAGGATTACAACTCGAAACTTAGAACAAGATATAATGCCTCCGTGATGTACGGGATGGTGCAATGAATCAAGAGTGACATGTATGAAAAATAATGCATGGTGGCTTTGCCACAAATACGATGTCAACTACATGATCATGCAATGGCAATATGACAAAAGTAATGTATGTCATGATGATGATGATGGAAGTTGCACGACAATATATCTCGGAATGGCTATGGAAATGCCATAATAGGTAGGTATGGTGGCTGTTTTGAGAAATATATAAGGAGGTTTATGTGTGATAGAGCGTATCGTATCACGGAGTTTGGATGCACTTAAGTTTGCGCCAACTCTCAAGGTGAGAAAGGGCAATGCACGGCATCAAGAGGCTAGCAAAGGTGGAAAGGTGAGAGTGCGATAATCCATGGACTCAACATTAGTCAAAAGAACTCACATACTTATTGCAAAATTTAGAAGTCATCAAAATTCAAGTACAACGCCAGATGCTCCTAGGGGGATAGATTGGTAGGAAAAGACCATCGCCGTCCCCGACCGCCACTCATAAGGATGCACAAGCCGTGTACACTTCATGTTTCAATTTTGGTACACTACTTTAACCATACGTGCATGCTACGGGACTTGCAAACTTCAACACAAGTATTTCTCAAATTCACAACTACTCAACTAGCACTACTTTGATATTATCACCTCCATATCTCAAAACAATTATCAAGCATCAAATTTATCTTAGTATTCAATTCACTCAAAAGAAAGTTTCACATATCTTGAACACCAAGTATATTAACATTAAGCAAATTACCATGCTATTAAAGTCTCTCAAAATAATCTAAGTGAAGCATGAGAGATCAAATAGTTTCTTTAAAACAAATCCACCACCGTGCTCTAAAAGATCTAAGTGAAGTACTAGAGCAAAAATTATCACGCTCAAAAGATATAAGTGAAGCACTATGAGCAAAACTATCAAGCTCAAAAGATATAGGTGAAGCACAAAGAGTATTCTAACAAATTCCAATTCAAGTATGGCTCTCTCAAAAGGTGTGTAAAGCAAGGATAATTGTGGTAAACTAACAAGCAAAGACACAAATAACACAAGACGCTCCAAGCAAAACACATATCATGTTGGTGAATAAAAATATAGCTCCAAGTAAATTACCGATGGAAGTGGATTAAAGAGGGATGCCTTCCGGGCATCCCCAAGCTTTGACTTTTGGTGTCCTTGGATTATCTTGGGGTGCCATGGGCATCCCCAAGCTTAGGCTCTTGCCACTCCTTGTTCCATAATCCATCAAAAGAATTCACCCAAAACTTGAAAACTTCACAACACAAAACTCAAAAGAAATCTCGTGAGCTCCGTTAGACAAAGAAAACAAAAGACTACTTCAACGTACTGTAATAAACTCATTCTTTATTTATATTGGTGTTAAACCTACTGTATTCCAACTTCTCTATGGTTTATAAACTAATTTACTAGCCATAGATTCAACAAAATAAGCAAACAACACACGAAAAACAGAATCTGTCAAAAACAGAACAGTCTGTAGCAATCTGTTACTAACGCAAACTTCTGGAACCCAAACAATTCTACCAAAATTAGACGACCTGGAAAATTTGTTTATTGATCAGCAGCAATTGGAATCAGTATTTTATCACGTTCTGGTGATTTTTAACAATTCGGGCACTGAGCACAAAGATTTTGGAAATTACAGCAAGATCAAATAACTATCATCCAAGAAGATCCAATAGGTCTAGCTTGGCACAAACACTAATTAAAAGATAAAACCACATTTAAGCAGAAAGTAGAAACAAAATTTAGCACTAAACAGGAACAAAAACAAAGAACCCAAAATAAAATTGGGTTGCCTCCCAACAAGCGCTATCGTTTAACGCCCCTAGCTAGGCATTATGATTTCAATGATGCTCGCAAGAAAGACAAGAATTGAAGCACAAAGAGAGCATCATAAAACACGTGACAAACACATCTAAGTCTAACATACTTCCTATGCATAGGCATATTATAGGCAAACAAATTATCGTAGCAAGCAAAAACTAGCATATGCAAGGAAGCGTAGAAAGGAACAATAGCAATCTCAACATAACGAGAGGTAATTTAGTAACATGAAAATTTCTATAACCATATTTTCCTCTCTCATAATAATTACATGTAGGATCGTAAGAAAATTCAACAAAATAGCTATCAAAATAAATACTTTCAACACGATCCACATGCATGCAAAGTTGACACTCTTCCGAAATAGTGGGATTAACATTAACTAAAGTCATGACCTCTCCAAACCCACTTGAGGGAGTCCTGGATTAGGGGCTGTCCGGATGGCTGGACTATGACCTTTGGCCGGATTCCTGGACTATGAAGACACAAGATTGAAGACTTCGTCCCGTGTCTGGATGGGACTTTCCTTCGTGTGGAAGGCAAGCTTGGTGATACGGATATGTAGATCTCCTTCCGTTGTAACCGACTCTGGGTAACCCTAACCCTCTCCGGTGTCTATATAAACCGGAGGATTTTAGTCCGTAGGATGAACAATCATACCATAGGCTAGCTTCTATGGTTTAGCCTCTCTGATCTCGTGGTAGATCTACTCTTGGACTACCCTTATCATCAATATTAATCAAGCAGGAGTAGGGTTTTACCTCCATCGAGAGGGCCCGAACACAGGTAAAAACATCGTGTCCCTTGTCTCCTGTTACCATCCGCCTAGACGCACGCTCGGGACCCCTACCGAGATCCGCCGGTTTTGACACCGACATTGGTGCTTTCATTGAGAGTTCCTGCGTATGCGTGGCCTTTAGGCCCGATGGCTCCTTTGATCATCAACAACGACGCGTCCGGGTGAGACTTTTCTCTTGGACAGATCTTCGTGTTCGGCGGCTTTGCATCAGGGCCAATTAAACAGCCATCCGAGCAGATTAAAAGCTACGCCTCCTGGCCATCAGTCAGATTTGGAAGTTTGAACTACACGGTCGACGTCCGCGGAGACTTGATCTTCGACGGTTCGAGCCCACATTAGCGTGCCGCATCGCTATTACGATGGGCATGATCTAGCTCACGAATAGTGTCCTGGAGGCCGCACCAGTGTCCGCTCCGACCCTTAGCTCGGAGCCGACTGCGCCTATCGAGGACGGGTGGCTGGACACCGCCTCGGGGGCTGCAATCTATACGGCGATCGAGCCAAACACCATACCTGTCCTTTGCGAAGCTCGTGACTCCGAGGTGCCGGACTCCTTTCCGGACTCTGAACCTTCCGCGCCCCTGCCAATCGAATCTGATTGGGCGCCGATAATGGAGTTCACCGCCGCGGACGTTTTTCAGCACTCGCCCTTCGGCGACATTCTGAATTCACTAAAGTCTCTCTCTTTATCAGGAGAGCCCTGGCCGGACTATGGTCAGGAAGGTTGGGATGCAGATGATGAAGAAATTCAAAGCCCACCCACCACCCACTTCAGAGCCACCGCCGATGATCTAATCGACATACTCGACTTGACTCAAGACATCGACGGTATGGACGACGATGCAGGAGACGAACAAGAACCAAAGCACTTACAGTAGAATCGAAGGCCACCTCGTCATATGACATATACATGGTGGACACCCCAAAAGAAGGGAACGGCGATGGAACAACGGAGGATGACCCCTCCAAGAAACAGCCTAAGCGCTGGCGTCAGCGGCGCCGCTCTAAATATCGCCACAGCAAAAACGGCGATTCCGGCACCGGAGACAATAACACCCCGGAAAGTGCCGAAGACAGCCCCCTCCAGCAGGATTCAAAGACAGAGGATGGAGAAGCCAACCCTCATGAGAGAGCGGCATGCAGAGATGTAGAGGACGATAATTACATGCCTCCCTCAAGACGAGGCAAGCCTCGATGATTTATTAATTCACGTGCCCGAGGATCCCGTCGAACAAGAGCGCTTCAAACGCAGGCTCATGGCCACGGCGAGCAGCCTCACGAAAAACAGCAACAGCTTAAAGCTGACCAAGATTTCCTAGGCAGCAGATGGACTGATGTCCTTGCGGCCGAAGAGTACGAACTCGGCGCCCTCCAAGAGCTACCCAAAACGCAGGCCGCTACCTCGATTAGAGGGGAAGCACCTAAACCTACATCACCAATAAGATGATATACGGCCGCCGATCGCCACCTCGTGGTCATGACAGAGGCCTCTCGCCCTCCACTCAAGCCGCACTTTGCGCCGCTCAAAGAATACCAAGGCACGGGGAAATGCGCCAGACCTGCGAGATATATTGGAGGACAGGGCAAGGAAAACAAGATCGATCTACGGATCGCGTGGGCGCCTCACGACACATGACGATAACCGCCATGCCGGATATAGTAAAATCCGCCGGGCGAACACAGCAGACAAAGCTCATTTGAGCTACGAGTGATATAGCCCAATGCAGGCGCCAAGACACCCACTATGCTTCACGCATTTAAGTAATGGATCATCAAATCCCTGAGGGTTTCAAACCTGTAAACATCGAATCATATGATGGCACAACAGACCCTGCGGTATGGATCGAGGACTATCTCCTTCATATCCACATGGCCCGCGGGGACGATCTACACGCCATCAAATACCTCCCACTCAAGCTTAAAGGACCAGCTCGGCATTGGCTTAACAAATTGCGAGCGTAATCAATTGGTTGTTGGGAGGACACTGAAGCCGCATTCCTCGACAACTTCCGTGGCACCTATGTGCGACCACCGCAGACGCCGATGACCTAAGCCACATAATCCAGCAGCCGGAGGAATCGCCGCACAATTCTGGACACGGTTCCTAACGAAGAAAAATCAAATAGTCGACTGTCCGGACGGAGAGGCCCTTGCAGCCTTCAAGCATAACATCCGCGACGAGTGGCTTGCCCGGCACCTAGGACAGGAAATGCCGAAATCTATGGCAGCCCTCACGACACTCATGACCCGCTTTTGTGCGGGAGAAGACAACTGGCTAGCTCGTAGTAACAACATGACCAAGGTCCTTGGTAATTCGGATACCAAGGACAACATGGGCAGGTCGCGTCAAGAATAAGCAAAAAGCGCCGCATTAACGGCGCGATAAAGGTTGAGGATACGGGCAGCTAATGCCGGATTCGTGAGGCTCTAAACCGGTCAGCAGAAAAATCCATTCAAAAGAAATACCCCGGCCCGTCTAATTTGGACCGAATACTCGATCGCTGTGCGGATACACGGCACTTCGAAAACTAGCCAACCACACCAACAGGATTGTTGGGTGTTCAAGCAGCAGGCAAGTTAAGCGCCGAAAACAATGACAAGGGGTTGCATAGCGATGACGACGAGGAGCCCCGCCACGTAACAATAGGGGATGTATGGTTTCCCCACAAGTGCGGACGGTGAACATGATATACGCAACCCACATACCCAAAAGGGAGCGGAAGCGCACTCGTGGACGATATGCGTTGGAGCCAGTCGCCCCAAAGTTCAACCCATGGTCCTCCTGCCCGATCACTTTTGATCAAAGGGACCATCCCACGAGCATCCGCCATGGCGGATTCGCCGCATTGGTTCTAGACCCAGTCATTGACGGATTTCACCTCACTAGCGTCCTTATGGATGGCGGCAAAGAACTGAACCTGCTTTATCAGATACTGCGTGCGAAAAATGGGCATAGATCCCTCAAGGATTAAACCCACAAAGACGACCTTTAAAGGCGTCATTCCAGATGTAGAGGCCAACCAGATGTGCTCGATTACACTTGAGGTGGTCTTCGATCCCGGATAATTTCGAAGCGAGGAGTTAATCTTCGATATAGTCCCGTTCGCGATGGCTATCACGCCTGCTCGGACGAACCGTGATTCGCGAAAGTTCAATGCGGTGCCGCACTATGCATACCTCAAGCTCAAGATGCCGGCCCTCGAGGAGTCATTACGGTCAATGGAAACACTGAACGCCTTCTCGGACGGAGGAGCATACTGGCGCCCTCGCGTAAGTACAAAGCAGCCCGTCAAGGCAATTCTCCAGTCCAGCGATTAAACGTCCGGACACCGTTAAGCGCCCAGAGTAACCCACAACCAGACCGCCGCACGCTTCGAAAGCATCGCCAGCAATGCGGCCCTAACCCCAGCCCTCGCGAAATTGTAAAACCAAGATCACACAGACATAACTCACGCCCTGGAAATACCATGGGCATAGGGGAGGGGCACGACAGCAAGACGCCCAAAATACGGCTCAACCGCACAAGGGCCTCGATTTTGTCATTCTTTTTTCTTTCTTTCTTACTTTTCAGACTCCCTCTCCTGGAAGGCCCGTCTGGCAAAGATAATCGAACACACGATGCAACAGCCGTGGAGGCGTAGTTACGCCGAGTGTCCGTGTGGTCTCTATAACGAGAAGTATACTTGTTTCACATATAATCCCGCATAGCTCGCCTTGGAAGGGGGACATGTTAAATAGTCCCATCTCTTGCTTATCGCACAATTTGTATCGCTCGCTTTTACCGCAGACTTCTTGAATAAACAATGCATAGATTTTATCTATTATTGCATTATTATATATATTATATTTATATATATATATATATATATATATATATATATATATATATATATATATGTTCGATTATGACATTATGCAACTGCATTACACTTTGGTACGGCCAATACACCGTGGGCTTACGTACCCTGCAATATGGTGTGAGAAGTTTGAACACTCTCATGAGTGCCTCACCTCAACTTATAGCATTATATGCATCGGCTCACGAATCATGTCTTGGGTCAATAGTTGGGTTTGCCCGGCTCTCATGTTTTGGTACCTTACGCTCCATTATATCGGCTAAGGTAGCACCGGAGAACCATCGCGATTGTGCCCGAGCCGGGCCGAGCACCTCAAAGGAGAAAGCTAAAACTGACCGTCATGATAGGGCGAGAGCTGGTCGCTGTTCGAGAGGTTTTCGAGTCCCTAAAGACTTATGCCACTTGAGCGAGGGTCGGCTTTGTCCGGCCTAGGCGTGATAGCGCCTCGAACTCGGTCTTCCGAATACTAGGGGCTTCACTAAATTTAAAATTATAGAATTCTATGGCTAAGTGAGAGTGTTCAAGCATTATAGTCCGGTTGCCTCGTTCGATTGTGTTGAGCGCCTCCTCGAAGGACCCAATAATGGGAAAAAGAGCGATCAAGTTTATCCCGAACACCCCAGCCCTCGCGGCATGGGGGCAAGTTTACGACTCGCCATCTCTCAATTTTGATAAACGGCTGCACAGAAGGTAATATTTTAAATTCAAAAGTGTTGCTTAGCGCATATGAAACAAGTTTTCAGTGAACAGGATCACAAATGCGAGTTTACTCAAAAATTACATCTTTGGAGCACTCATCCGATACGGCGGGCACCCTTCAGACGCCCTCATAATACATCTCAAAGCTTGCGACGCTCCTTCCCTGGCGGTGGTCCGTCTCACGAAGCTTCTCAACGTCCATATTGCCCCAAAGTGCACTTTAGCATCGGGCAAGGGCCCACGGGCACCTTCGATGCATACAGAGCGCTTGATGACTTCAAGCCTTGGACAGCATCCACCACCGCCTTACCGGCTGAAGTAGCTTCCGGGCATGGCCTCCCGGCCACGGCCCGGATGCGAGACCCTTCATGGCCTATTCGGCCACCTTATGGAGCTCGACCAGCTGCTTCTGCTGGTCACTCAAGGGCACCGGGTGTCCGGCCTCAGCATACTGAGACCAGAACACTTTCTCCGTCGAGCTTCCCTCCTCGGCTCGGTAGAATGCGGTGCGCCGGACACACTCGGGAAGATCTCGCGAATGCTCTGGAGAGCTTCGACCGGGTAAGTAACAAGTAATTCACTCGCGTGCTTGCTTTGCATAAAAAATGCCTTACCCGCCGCTATCTTCTTCATCGCCTCAATTTCTGGAGGGCTTTTGGGCTTCGGCCTTGGCAGATTTGGCGCTCTCAAGCGGCGAGGCGAGCCTCGGACTCTCGAAGTCTCGAGTCACGCCCAAACTCTCGTGTTTCTCCACGAGAGCCCGGAGTTTGCTGCACCGGCGCCACCCGCGCCTCTTGCTTCTCTCGCTCGGTGCGCTCCACGGCCGCACTGTTTTCGGCCTAGGACAGCGCTTCCTTCAGGGTCGCCACCTCGTTCGTGGCCCCTGCATACCCACGTTGATCCTATCATCTTTTTTTGCAACCACATTTTTTTATATATGCTTACATAAGGTATTACTTACCTTCCTTGTCCTCGAGCTGCTTCTTGGCACGGCCGAGCTCGTCCTCGGACCGCTCGAGGCTCTACTTCAATACATTGACCTCCAGCGATCGGTCGACAGAGGTCAAGCAAAGACAAATTGCATTCCCATATTGACACATTTATGTTAGACTCCTGCGTATATCTTTTTTGATCCTCGGTTCGGCTTTTCTTTCCGAACACCAAATTGAGCATCACGGCTACCGTCTATGCGGTAATATTTTACATTTCTTAAACACGCACTCTCAAAGCCTCGTTAGAAGGCTGGCATATTTCGGCCAGCCCGCTCTTGGCGGATCGAACCTTCCGGATCACCGCACTCATAATAGTACGGTGCTCCTCGTCGATGGAGGCGCCGTTAAGCACCTCCAGCAGATTATCGGTGCCTCCGGTTGGACGGAGGACACCGGCGTCGTAGGCTTGCCCTTCTTAGTAGGGGCCGCCTGCCGGATGCCGGAACCGCTGAGGGTTCCGGTGCGGTGTCCGGCCTAGGGCCGGACCTAAAGCCCTTAGGGGTTTTATCCCTCTTCGCTCGAGTCCGGAGGTCACCTTGCGGCGCCCAGACCATCTCCTCCGGCTTGGCCCTTTTGGGACGCCACCGGTGTCATCCGGCGCGAGGAGAGGAGGCGGTCGGAAGTGAAGTGTTGTTCACATCCGACGAACCTGTGGAACCGCCGACGAAGATTCGAGTCCGCCTTGGGCGGACTGCATGATTATATCCGACGCCGTAAGGTACCGTGCATCAAAGGAACGCTATGAGTTATTCTCGTATCCGGAGACTTACGATTTCGCCAGGGCTTGGCCCTAGTGGCCACTCTTCTTCGCCGCCGTCGGTCTTGGTGGAATAGTCCGGAGGGAGGGTCCTTCCTTCTTTGGACCCTCCGGTCCCCAGCTTGGGTCGGCCTTCCTTTTCTTCTCTCCCGTCTTTGGGGAAAGACCTCTTTTTCCTCCTCCTCGTCTTCACGGGAGGAGTCCGCCTCGAGTCATCAGACGGTGAGTCCGACACCGCTGGCGTCACGAACTCTTTCGAGTTCCCGTGGCCTGCTTCTTGGCCTTCTTCTCCGGCACCACGTAAGGTGCCGGAGCCAGCAGCCCCGTCAAGTGGGCATCCGTTGGGTCTTCCGGCAAGGGAGCCGGATAGCTAATCTGTCCGGATGTCTTCTGCCATTCCTGTCAAAGGTAAGGGAGTTTAGATCCCGCATAGAGTCAAACTATGAAAACAATTGTCCCGTAAAAGGCAAAATAACTTACCGTGTTGGCTTGACGGCGCGCGCTGAATCCGCGATCCTCGGTAGCGGATGCGGGAGCTCGCGCCCTTGAACAGCACCTTCCGTGCATCTTCGATACGTAGTGTCGAAGAGCCTACTCAGGGTTTGGTGCTGCGCCGGATCAAACTCCCACAAGCTGAAAGCTCGTTGCTGGCACGGGAGGATTCGGCGGATGAGCATGACCTGGACTACATTGACGAGTTTGAGCTTCTTGCTCACCAGATCTTAGACGCAAATTTGGAGTCCGGACAGCTCTTCCGGATTGCCCCACGACAAGCCCGTCTCTTTCCAGGAGGTGAGCCGGGTAGGGAAGCCGGATCGGAATTCGGGGGCTGCTGCCCACTTAGGGTCACGCGGCTCGGTGATGTAGAACCACCCCGATTGCCACCCCTTTATGGTCTCCATGAAAGAGCCTTCGAGCCATGTAACGTTGGGCATCCTGCCCGCCATGGCGCCTCAAGACTGCTTGTTGGCCGCCCACTATCTTCGGCTTGACACTAAAGGTCTTCAACCATAAACCAAGTGGGGCTAGATGCAGATGAAAGTTTCGCATACACCATTTATAAACGCCGAGATATTGAGGATGAAGTTTGGGGCCAGTTCGTGGAAATCCAGGCCGTAGTAGAACATGAGTCCCCGGATGAATGGGTGAAGTGGGAAACCTAGTCCGCGGAGAAAGTGGGTGAGAAACACCACCCTCTCATGGGGCCTGGGGTGGGGATGAGCTGCCCTTTGTCGGGGAGCCGGTACTCGATGTCATTAGACAAGTATCCGGCCTTCCTCAGCTTCTTGATGTGTCCCTCCGTGACGGAGGAGACCATCCACTTGCCTCCCGCTCCGGACATGGCTGGAGAAGGTCGAGGTGGGATGTGCGGACTCGGGCGCTGGAGCTCGAGTGTGCGGAAATGGATAAGCAAAGGAGGAAGAAGGCGTAGATGGAAAAGGTGGATCCTTATCCCCTTATATGGGCGGACTAAACAAAGCGCCCCCACCAGCCCGGTAAAACTCGCTTATCTCCCAAGAGTCAGAATTAATGGCATGGTTGGGTTACCCACGCCTGTATTGATGAGAATCCGGAATAAGGGGACACGATCTCTGCTTTGACAGACGTGCCAAGGAAACCGCCTCGCTAAGTGTGCTGAGGTGGGACAAAGAAAACGATTCAATAAAGACTTGGCCGGGCGTGATGACGCATCGCGAATACGCCGCCAGATTGGATTTGTGTAAATATTATTCTCTCTACGGTGTTATGTGGAAATTATTTTGCAGAGCGGACACTATCCTTGTGTTCAAAATCTTCTATGAAGTATTCGGAGGAGGAACCCGCCTTGCAATGCCGAAGACAAACTGCGCGCCGGACTCGTCGCCATTGAAGCCTGGTTCAGAGCTACCGAGGGAGTCCTGATTAGGGGTGTCCGGATGGCCGGACTATGACCTTTGGCCGACTCCGGACTATGAAGACACAAGATTGAAGACTTCGTCCCGTGTCCGGATGGGACTTTCCTTGGCGTGGAAGGCAAGCTTGGCGATACGGATATGTAGATCTCCTTCCGCTGTAACCGACTGTGTAACCCTAACCCTCTCCCGTGTCTATATAAACCGGAGGGTTTTAGTCCGTAGGGACGAACAATCATACCATAGGCTAGCTTCTAGGGTTTAGCCTCTACGATCTCGTGGTAGATCTACTCTTGTACTACCCTTTATCATCAATATTAATCAAGCAGAGTAGGGTTTTACCTCCATCGAGAGGGCCCGAACCTTGGTAAAAACATCGTGTCCCTTGTCTCCTCGTTACCATCCGCCTAGACGCACAGTTCGGGACCCCTACCGAGATCCGCCGGTTTTGACACCGACGTTGGTGCTTTCATTGAGAGTTCCTCTGTGTCGTCGCCTTTAGGCCCGATGGATCCTTAGATCATCAACAACGACGCGGTCCGGGGTGAGACTTTTCTCCCCGAACAGATCTTCGTGTTCAGCGGCTTTGCACTACGGGCCAATTCGCTTGGCCATCTGGAGCAGATTGAAAGCTACGTCCCCGCCATCGTGTCGAGTTGGAAGTTTGAACTACACGGCTGACGTCCGCAGAGACTTGATCTTCGACGGGTTCGAGCTACAGCCGAGCGCGCCGCACTGTTACGATGGGCATGATCTAGCTCTGCCTACGAACAGTGCCCTGGAGGCCGCACCCGTGTCCGCTCTGACCCTTAGCTCAGAGCCGACTGCGCCTATCGAGGACGGGTGGCTGGACACCGCCTCGGGGGCTGCAATCTATACGGTGATCGAGCCAAACACCATACCTGTCCTTTGCGAAGCTCGTGACTCCGAGGTGCCGGACTCCTTTCCGGACTCAACCTTCCGCTACCGCTAATCCAATCTGATTGGGCGCCGATAATGGAGTTCACCGCCGCGGACGTTTTTCAGCACTCGCCCTTCGGCGACATTCTGAATTCACTAAAGTCTCTCTCTTTATCAGGAGAGCCCTGGCCGGACTATGGTCAGGAAGGTTGGGATGCGGATGATGAAGAAATTCAAAGCCCACCCACCACCCACTTCAGAGCCACCGCCGATGATCTAACCGACATACTCAACTTCGACCAAGACATCGATGGTATGGACGACGATGCAGGAGATTTAACAAGAACCAGCGCCATAGTAGAATCGAAGGCCACCTCGCCATATGACATATACATGGTGGACACCCCAAAAGAAGGGAACGACGATGGAACAACGGAGGATGACCCTCCAAGAAACAGCCTAAGCGCCAAGGCCGGGCGCCGCTCTAAATCTCGCCACAAAAAACGGCGATTCCAAGACCGGAGACAATAACACCGGAAAGTGCCGAAGACAGCCCCTCCAAAGCAGGATTCAAAGACAGAGGATGGAGAAGCCAGCCTCATGAGAGAGCGGCAGACAGAGAGGTAGAGGACGATAATTACATGCCTCCCTCCGAAGACGAGGCAAGCCTCGACGACGCACTTAATCTGCCCCGCCGAGGATCCCGTCGAAGAAGAGCGTTTCAAACGCAGGCTCATGGCCACGGCGAGCAGCCTCAAGAAAAAACAGCAACAGCTTAAAGCTGACCAAGATTTGCTAGCTGACAGATGGACTGATGTCCTTGCGGCCGAAGAGTACGAACTCAAGCGCCCCTCCAAGAGCTACCCAAAATGCAGGCCACTACCTCGATTAGAGGGGGAAGCACCTAAACCTACATCACCAGCGTATGATACGGCCGACCGGCCACCTCGTGGCCGCGATTGAGAGGCCTCTCGGCCCTCCACTCAAGCCGCACCCCGGCACCGCTCAAAGAATACCAAGGCACGGGGAAATGCGCTGCACTGCAAGATATATTGGAGGACAGGGCAAGGCAAACAAGATCGATCTACGGATCGCGTGGGCCCACGACACGTGATTTATAACCGTCATGCCGGATATAGTAAATCCGCCGGGCCGAACACAGCAGACAAAGCTCATTTGAGCTACGCCGTGATATAGCCTAATACAGTAGGCGCCAAGACACCCACTATGCTTCACAGATGAAGTAATGGATCATCAAATCCCTCGGGGGCTGCAATCATACTTTTCAATAAAAGAAGCAACTTCATGAGCACCCTTAAAAACGACAAATTTATCAATTTGTTCAATATCATAGTAACTATAAACACCCTTTGCATAAGAAGATAAGATTTCATTGTCATTGAACTCACATAGGTAGGGAAGGTGTTTTTTAGGGTTCTTAGAGCAACAAGTAAAATCACACATTTCACAAAGATTCCCAAAGATAGCATAGCAAACTATTTATATGATACCATAAGAGTCTCTCTTTTCAGATAAACGATGACGCACAAAATACGCAGAGATGCTCATCTAAAGATTTCCCATCAACTAGGCTAGTTGGGGTTTCAAAGCACGCATAAGGATCGAAGATGATCCAAGTAAAACACTTTAAGTGGATCCATATCAATAGATTTCAGCAAGCAAAGATGCAAGCATAAAGAAGGCACAAGGAAACACAAACAAAGATACATACGGGAAGAAGGCGAACGAAAAAGAGAGGGCGAATAAAACGGCAAGGGTGAAGTGGGGGAGAGGAAAACGAGAGGCAAATGGAAAATAATGTAATGCGAGAGATAGGGATTGTGATGGGTACTTGGTATGTTGACTTGCTTGCGTGAGCCTCCCTCAACGGGCGCCAGAAATTCTTCTTGCTACCTCTTGAGCACTGCGTTGGATTTCCCGAAGAGGAGAGGATGATGCAAGAAAGTAGCGTAAGTATTTCCCTCAGCTTTTGAGAACCAAGGTATCAATCCAAAGAGGAGACCACGACAAGTCCCTCGTACCTACACAAAATAATAGCAACTCGCAACCAACGCTTAGGGGTTGTCAATCCCTTCACGGTCACTTTCACGAGTGAGATCTGATAGAGATAATATTTTTGGTATTTTTGATAGATAGATGCAAAGTAAAAAGTAAAAGGCAAAGCAAAACAAAACAAGTAAATAAAGTGATATAGATTGATATGATGAGAATAGACCCCGGGGCCATAGGTTTCACTAGTGGCTTCTCTCAAGAGCATAAGTATTCTACGGTGAGTGAACAAATTACTGTTGAGCAATTGATGTAATCGAGCATAGTTATGAGTATATCTAGGCAATGATCATGTATATAGGCATCACGTCCAAAAACAAGTAGATCAAACGATTTTGCATCTACTACTATTACTCCACTCACCGACCGCTATCCAAAGCATGCATCTAGAGTATTAAGTAAAAACAGAGTAACGCTGTAAGCAAGATGACATGATGTAGAGGGATAAATTCATGCAATATGATAAAAACCCGCCTTGTTATCCTCGATGGCAACAATACAATACGTGCCTTGCAACTCTTTCACATCGAGTAAGGACACCGCAAGATTGAACCCAAAGCTAAGAACTTCTCCCATTGCAAGAACTACCAATCTAGTTGGCCAAACCAAAAAGATAATTCGAAGAGACTTGCAAAGATAACTCAATCATACATAAAAGAATTCAGAGAAGAATCAACAAACACACCGCAAAAAGAAGATTACATCGAATAGATCTCCACGAGAGAGGGGACATTGTATTGAGATCCAAAAAGAGAGAAGAAGCCATCTAGCTAATTACTATCGACCCGAAGGTCTGAAGTAAACTACTCACACTTCATCAGAGGGGCTATGATGATGTAGAAGCCCTCCGTGATGACGGCCCTCTCCGGCGGAGCTCCGGAACAGGCCCCAAGATGGGATCTCGTGGATACAGAAAGTTGCAGCGAAGGAATTAGGTTTTTGGCTCCTGTTCTGATCGTTCGGGGATACATAGGTATATATAGGAGGAAGGAGTACGTCGGTGGAGCTCCGAGGGGCCCACGAGGTAGGGGGGCGCCTGGGGGCGCCTCCACCTCGTGACTGCCTCCGCGCTGCTTGGAGTAGGGTCCAAGTCTCCGGATCACGCTCGTTGGAAAATCACGATCCTCAAGGTTTCATTCCGTTTGGACTCCGTTTGATATTCTATTTCTTCAAATACTGAAAAAGGCAAAAACAACAATTACGGGCTGGGCCTCCGGTTAATAGGTTAGTCCCAAAAGTAATATAAAAGTGGAAAATAAAGCCCAATATAGTCCAAAACAGTAGACAAAGTAGCATGGAGTAATCAAAAATTATAGATACGTTGGAGACGTATCACCGCCGTCCGCTGCCACCGTGACCACCAACCCTTCCTAGTCCACCGAGTGTGTTCAAGAGAACCGCCTCGGCTCTGTCTTCCTCCTTGAAGCTCCACGCAACCGGAGACACACCACAGTGCCTGCATCGCCCTCTTCTTCGAGCTCGGCCGACCAAGATTGCCGTCGTCGTTCCTTCGTCATCAAGCCGTCCCCGAGCCCACTGAGCTTCTCTTCGACCTCCAAGTGAGCTCCTTCGCCGCCTCCTCCTATCCCCATGCCCTATAGTTCACCGTAGAATCATTCCCCGCCATGCCCGTGAGGTTCTTGCCACCGTCCATGACGCAGCCGCGGCCACAGACGCTGTTGATCGCATACGAGCCCGCCAACGCGCTCAACACGTCCCCAGGAGACGAACGCGACCACCCCCACGTCCTGCCGTGTAGCCTAGCGTGTTTTCGCCGAGGCCCGAGCTCTGGCCGCTGCACTTCTGGTCGCTGGCATTAATTTAGGCAGCCCTGCGATGCGCCACTTGCACCACCCGACGCGCCTTTGACGCCTTGCTCAGAGAGCCTCAGCCAAGGCGAAGCTCGTCACGCCGGAGATGGCTGGACGAGGAACGCCGCCGCGTCCTGCTTAGCACCGGCGGCTAATCGCCGTTTAGCTGACGTGGCTAGTTTAGATTAGGTGTTAACTAACCTCCACAGCCGCTGACATGTGGGCCCAGTGCCCCGCTAATTTTTAGTTAGTGCTAAAACTAACTTTTTAACCTCGAGTCATCGACCAAGAGGGACCCATCGCTTCGTGTTTGACCTTGGCTTCACCAGTTGACCATTGATGTCACTATGACATAATGCTGATGCAATAAAGCATTTTCTGGATTTAGTTTATTTTAAATAACCAGGAAATTCCAGAAATTGTTATAAACTTCAAAAAATAATAGAAAATAATCTATAACTCCAAATGAAATAATTTATATATGAAAAATTATCAGAAAAATCCAATCTATCCATCTGTACCATTTGCATGCATTTTAGAATAACTTATGACTACTCTTTAGGGCAAATGAAATAAATGGCACTTGAATCTTCACATATGGAGTTGAATTCGAATCTTCGATTCAAACCAGCTTCATTTAATCTCGTTCCTAGATGCATTAGCTCAAATCACATCATATTGCCATGTCATGATCATCCATCATATTGTCGCATTGCATTGATTGCGTTCTTTCTCTGTTGCCGGTGTTTGTCCCCTCTCAGTAGACGTGGTTTCAACGATGAGATCGATGACACCGATGAAGAACTATACTATCTTCAGAAGTGCTAGGCAAGCAAAACCCCCTTGTTCATTCCGATACAATCCCACTCTCTCGCTTCTGCTCTCTTTTACTACATTAGGACAAGAACGATTCAACTGTTACATGCTGTGGTAGTTGAACCCTTTCCTCTGCATGACCTGTCATTGCCACAAAGAATAGATGAAACCCACTAGCATGAGTAGGAGTTGTTTGATCCTCGATGTGCCTACTCATTCGTGCTTGTTGTCATGCCCGCTACTGCTTAGAGTTGAGTCGTGTCCGATTCATCGTGATGAATTGGAATGTGGTGAACATGTCTTCTTGTTGAGAGTTAAGTGTGTGAACACGATTTGGTAAAGGTAGCGGTGAGAGGCCATGTAGGAGTACATGGTGGGTTGTCTCATTGAAACCGGCCCTCGTGAACTGAAGTTACGTGTTTGTGATCCATGAATACCTACTACCACACGCCAGCCCTAAAACATGACCTCGCCGACTTATTAACCCCCGTCCCTCCGTCCAGAGTTGCAAGTAGTTTCGTGTTTGTAGTATGTCGAGGCCGTGCGCATCACGACCCGAGGGGTGGGCTGTGATGCGGTAGGCACGCAGTTCGTGTACCGAGTCGCCCGTTTGGTGACTCGGGAACCCTGCACACATTGTTCAAGGCCGTAGTGGGAACCTCGGCCGGACTCCCTACGGATGGAACCTGAATAGGCGATGAACCTGCACTAGGGACTTGTGTGGTTAGTCTGGTCGTCGTCTACGCCCACGTCGGCATTTGCTTGAAGTTTGCCGAGCACATGTCGTGTGCAGACGCTAAGTGGTGGAAACATGTATGAAGAAGTACACCCCTGCAGGTTATAAATGATCTATTCAATAGCCTCGCCCACGGTAAAGGACCTCTGGGTTGCCTATATAGTACATAGACAAGTGAAAGTGGATACTCTAAAATGCGCAAGATAAGCGTGAGTGCTATGGATGGCGTTCTCGTAGGGAGACGGGAGTGGATCCATAGTGTTGTATTGATTGGTGAATATGTGGACTCGTGTGCGCCACCCCAAAATAGTTACTTGTAGTCGTAGTTCAGGATTGCCACCAACTCAAAGCTGGTTTGCTGCAGTTAAACTCCACCACCCCTTTGTTGATACTGATGCATATGTAGCTAGCTCAGATGTAAGTCTTGCTGGGTACATTTGTACTCACGTTTGCTTAATTTATGTTTTGCAGAGAGACTTCATTCTCACTAGTAGTTCTGCGTGGACTTCCACGTTTAGCTTGTTACCTCAGCTACGATCTTGTGCCCTCGGCAGGGTCTTGTAGATAGTCAGGCTTCTCAGCCTTTTCATTTGTAGTTGTCTGTACTCAGACAAGTTAAGCTTTCGCATGTGCTTATTTCTTGTATGACTTGAATGATGGGCCATAAGACCCATGTTTGTAATATCTGGCTCCTCGGAGCCTAATGAATAAATACTTTGAGTCATAGAGTTTTGTTGTGATGCCATATTGAATTTGCACATATCGAGCATATTGTGTGTATGATTTTGAAATGCTTGGTATGTGTGGGATCCGACAACCTAGTTGTTCATTCTTGGTAGCCTCTCTTACCGGGAAATGTCTCCTAGTGCTTCCACTGATCCATGGTAGCTTGCTACTGCTCCGGAACACTTAGGCTGGCGGCATGTGTCCTTCTTCGCTCCTCGTCTCATTCCTTCGTGGAAATGTCATGCGTTGTTCTTTTAATTCCTTGTAGCTTGCTACGACTTGGGTTCATACGTTGATGATCGACACGTTCGTTGCTGGGTCATGTATGCCTGTCCCTATAAGTTAGTGCCACTTTGGATTCACGACTAGTCATGTTGGCCTGTGTTCTTCATTATATGGATGCTAGCGACACTATCATATACGTGAGCCAAAAGGCTAAACGGTCCCGGACAGGTAAGGTGGCACCTGGGAAGACCGTGCGTGAGGCCGCAAAGTGATATGATGTGTTACATGCTAGATCGGTGTGACTTAGGATCGGGGTCCTGGCAGCTTTGGTATCAGAGCCTGACTTCCTGTAGGATTACCAAGCCAAACTAGTCGAAGTCGTGTCTAGACATGCTTTAGTTATGTAAGGGAATTGATTGTGGAAGGGAATGTAAGGCTGTTTTTACTCCTTATACCTTATGCCCTTCTGATCTGAGTCAGCCTCTTCTTTTCTACGGTGATTAAGAACTAGGCTTCTCTTCTTTCTATCAGGATCACGTGTTACTAATCCATAGACTTATAGGATTGATGGATTCAAGTCTCAGTTCAGTTTCTACTACTTCCGTAAGTTCATAGCTGGCCTCAGTACCTTCATATTATGATGTTGAGTGGTCATGCCACTATTTTGCAGGATGTCTCAAATCTTTTTGAGCATTTACAGCCGTTATGCTGTCCGAGTCATCCTAGGTTTTGAAATAGTTTGATGCATTTGAAACTCCCATCTTTCCATTCCCGATGTTTCTTTCGGCCAGTTTAACCACACTAATCGGTGAGTTGAGGTACTCTGTTGCTTCGACATATATGTCGGAGCTATTATTATGACCCTAGGTGTCTTACAGGACCACCTAGTAATCTAGCCATGTTTTGTGTTCCCGGTATGATGATTATGGCCGTCATTCTCGAAAGCATCCCATGATGCCATTAGGTTAGTAGGCATTCTATTTCTGGGTTTTGAACCCAAGATTCACTCTACTCATTCATGTTGATAGTGCTTGCTAGTTCCTTTAGGATATTAGTAACCTTTGTGATAGTCCTCGAGGTCCATGGTATTTCCTTCTCCCAAATACCATGAACTGTTTATGGTAGAAGTTCTTTGAACCAAAGATCACAACCAGAGTGCTCTTGATGAGTTCTCCATTCTCCATTGTGATTCTGCCAGTTCTACCTTTCTGCATGGGTTATCTGGAAGAAATGTCGAGCTTTGCTCGACATACTAATCTATGCATCCACAACTCAGAAAAATCGTATGTTACTTTAAGTTGTCCCTCTTTAATTGTATTTCAGCCTTCATCTATCAATTGATAGTCAAGAGTATGCATGCATTCGTTCATCGATGCCTATTATTCTTGTGGTCCATCAAGCCATTCTATTCCGGAATGACTAGGAGAAACAAACTCCAGTACCTCATCCATTCCTAGGATTGGGTCAAATTAGTTGTGTTTCGCAGATCAAAATGACAATCTAGCTTTTGTTCTGTTCTACCTTGGAGTGTTACCCTCTTTATGTCAAGATTGTCATGGGAATTGCACCACCTCCTATGACTTCTTGATATAGTGGTACTTCTTGCCATCATCATTCATTCCTCGGTTCCGTGTTGTTGTGACTGGAATGCCAACAAGTGAACTGTGATGTGTGAAATCAATACTACTAGCAACCCCGTTGCTTGGTAGTTAATGGACAATAATCTCATCCTTAGCGGGTTGGTTAATGAATCACCATTCTAAGACTGATAGTGCCACCTAGTCCATTTTCCCTGGTGCACCCCTCGATCAATGAGTTAGGCTCTTTTGGTCATATCGTCTTGCCCTGAAAAGCAAGATTGCTATCGAGCTTAATAACATATCGGTGGTTCATGATTTTCCGAATATCTTCTCGGAAGTATCACCAGGTTGTCCCCTGACTGTTATGTTGAGCTCGTGATCAAGTTGGTTTTCTTATAAACCACCCCTTCTCCTAGAATCCGTGTTGGATACACCTGAACTAGTTGGATACGCTAAATAATAACGTGGGGAGTTGGAAGATAAAAGCTTGTCCGACTTAGTTCATCTTTAAGGGATATCTTGTATGTGTGTTGAAGAAAGCTGGTATTTTCATCAATTGACCCTCGTGATCAATTAATGGACCTATCATCTTATCCAATCTTTGATTTGAGTATGGGCTATCGTCAAATCAAATCAGAACCAACGGTATTCGTAATGTTGTCTTACCGTGGTTGTTTCCTCGAGCATACACCATTATATCTTTTGGGTCTGACCAATGATATCACCTTGTTCACATAATTGTGGAATTCCATTTAAATGGAAACCTGGATGAATTGTTGTTGAGCCCATCAACATTTTTATCTTCTCCATGATTCGTGTTGAACATCCAAATTAGTGTTGGAAATTTTGTGAGCAATGCCTTCGTGTTTCGTTCATGAGGTATATGTTTGGATGGAAGAAGAGACTTCCTCTAATTCATGTGCATTTGATGCAAGTTGCCGTCGTGAATTCGAGAAAGATTATTTGCTTCCTATGGAATCATCCCAAGTCAGTCATGCACATGTGCGAAGTATTCTGTAGTTTGGAGACTTGCAACCTTCATTCTATATGTGTCCCTAGCACACCAAGCCACTAACTAATTTGTTCAAGGAGAAGAAGTTCCTTCATAAGAGCTAATAATATGACTTACGTAAGGACTTCGTTATCCGCGATGATGGTTCCCAACCAGAACTCGGTAGTGTTTCGTTGTAAGACTACTATGTGATCATGCTTGCCTCGGACAGTGCGTTCATTTTTGTGTAGCAGATCCAGCTCATGTTTTGGAGCTTGCTTCCGTAGTTCATCTCTCGAGAATCTCGCAATGTCGTCTCGTCGAATTGTGTTGCAAACCTTCTTTTGCAGACATGTTGAGTCTGAAGTATGCTGTTACCAACTAGATCTGAATCTCAGGCAGATATGATGGTTGGAACATTCCCAACATTTGCATTTTGTTCCCAGCTTGCACCGCCATTGTGCCATCTCGCTATGGTCTACCCTTCCAGTGGTTGTTATTCAGGATCATCTTCAAAAGTGGTCCTACCATGGGTTCCATCCATTTTCCATGATAAGCAAATCATCCCATGCATTGTCTTCAACAAAGTAGTCCACATCATCCATTCTAGTCTGAGTATGCCATTCTTTTGAATTCCTCCAATCGATCAATTGTGAATTTCCTCAGGCTGGTATGAAGAGTTCCAATGGTCTCTGGATAAAAAGTAATTCTTTTTGCCACTTAAGGGAATATCTCTACGAGTCACCTGCCCAAAGGTGCCCCGTTTTGGAATTAGGGGCAACTTAACTCCTCGCTACCTGAAATTCATGCTCCATCTTATTCAAGCATGGAATTGTTGCCTACCAAGTGAACCTTCGTAATCTGCTTCACTCCATTCCTCTGGATGTATGTCTTGTGTCTTGATACGTCTCCAACGTATCTATAATTTTTGATTGTTCCATGCTATTATATTATCTGTTTTGGATGTTTAATGGGCTTTATTATACACTTTTATATTATTTTTGGGACTAACCTACTAACCAAAGGCCCAAAGGTAAATTGCTATTTTTGCCTATTTCAGTGTTTCAGTAGAAAAGGAATATCAAACGGAATGAAACCTTGGGAGAGTTATTTTCGAACAAACGTGATCCAGAGACTTGGAGTGGACGTCAAGGAAGCAACGAGGCGGCCATAAGGCAGGGAGGCGCGCCCAGGGGGGTAGGCGCGCCCCCACCTCGTGGGCCCCTCTGGCTCCACCGACCTACTTCTTTCGCCTATATATACTCATATACCCCGAAAACATCCGAGAGCACCACGAAACACTATTTCCACCGCCGCAACCTTCTGTAATTCGTGAGATCCCATCTTGGGGCCTTTTCCGGCTCACGAGGGGGAATTGATCACGGAGGCTTCTACATCAACACCATAGCCTCTCCGATGATGTGTGAGTAGTTTACCACAGACCTTCAGTCCATAGTTATTAGCTAGATGGCTTCTTCTCTCTCTTTGGATCTCAATACAAAGTTCTCCTCGATTCTCTTGGAGATCTATTCGATGTAATTCTTTTGTGGTGTGTTTGTCGAGATCCGATGAATTGTGGGTTTATGATCAAGATTATCTATGAACAATATTTGGTTCTTCTCTGAATTCTTATATGTATGATTTGATATCTTTGCAAGTCTCTTCGAATTATCAGTTTAGTTTGGCCTACTAGATTGATCTTTCTTGCAATGGGAGAAGTGCTTAGCTTTGGGTTCAATCTTGCGGTATCCTTTCCCAAAGGATGTTAGGGCAGCAAGGCACGTATTGTATTGTTGCCATCGAGGATAAAAAGATGGGGTTTATATCATATTGCTTGAGTTTATCCCTCTACATCATATCATCTTGCCTAATGCATTACTTTGTTCTTATGCACTTAATACTCTAGATGCATGTTGGATAGCGGTCGATGTGTGGAGTAATAGTAGTAGATGCAGAATCGTTTCGGTCTACTTGACACGGACGTGATGCCTATATACATGATCATGCCTAGATATTCTCATAACTATGCGCTTTTCTATCAGCTTGCTCGACGTAATTTGTTCACCCAAATAGAGATTATGCTATCTTGAGAGAAGCCACTAGTGAAACCTATGGCCCCCGGGTCTATTCTCCATCATATAAGTTTCCGATCTATTTTACTTTGCAATCTTTACTTTCCAATCTATATCATAAAAATACCAAAAATATTTATCTTATTATCTCTATCGATCTCACTTTTGCAAGTGGCAGTGAAGGGATTGACAACCCCTTTATCGCGTTGGTTGCAAGGTTCTTATTTGTTTGTGTAGGTACGAGGCGATTTGCGTGTATCCTCCTACTGGATTGATACCTTGGTTCTCAAAAACTGAGGGAAATACTTACGCTACTTTGCTTCATCACCCTTTGCTCTTCAAGGGAAAACCAACGCATGCTCAAGAGGTAGCAAGAAGGATTTCTGGCGCTGTTGCCGGGGAGGTTTACGCCAAGTCAAGTCAAGATTTGATCTCCCGCCACGTGCGGATTTCTGGCGCCGTTGCCGGGGAGATCTACGCACAAGTCAAGATATACCAAGTACCCATCACAAAGTCTTATCCCTCGCATTACATTATTTGCCATTTGCCACTCGTTTTCCTCTCCCCCACTTCACCTTTGCCGTTTTATTCGCCCTCTTTTTCCGTTCGCCTCTTTTCGCTTGCCTCTTGTGTTGTTGTGTGTTGGATTGATTGTCACAATGGCTCAAGACAATACTAAGTTGTGTGACTTTTCCAATACCAACAACAATGATTTTCTTAGCACTCCGATTGCTCCTATTACCAATGCTGAATCTTGTGAAATTAATGCTGCTTTGCTGAATCTTGTCATGAAAGATCAATTCTCTGGCCTTCCTAGTGAAGATGTCACTACCCATCTAAACAACTTTGTTGATTTGTGTGATATGCAAAAGAAGAAAGACGTGGATAATGATATTGTTAAATTGAAACTATTTCCATTTTCGCTTAGAGATCGTGCTAAAACTTGGTTTTCGTCTTTGCCCAAAAATAGTATTCATTCTTGGAATAAGTGCAAAGATGCTTTTATCTCTAAGTACTTTCCTCCCGCTAAGATCATCTCTCTTAGAAACGATATTATGAATTTTAAGCAACTTGATCATGAGCATGTTGCACAAGCTTGGGAGAGGATGAAATTAATGATACGTAATTGCCCTACACATGGTTTGAATTTATGGATGATTATACAAAAAATTTATGCTGGATTGAATTTTGCTTCTAGAAATCTTTTAGGTTCGGCCGCGGGAGGCACTTTTATGGAAATCACCTTAGGATAAGCTACTAAACTCCTAGATAATATTATGGTTAATTATTCTCAATGGCACACCGGGAGATCTACTAGTAAAAAGGTTCATGCGATAGAAAAGATTAATGTTTTGAGTGGAAAGAAGGATGAACTTATGAAGTTGTTTGCTAATAAGAGTGTTTCTTCTGATCCTAATGATAGGCCTTGGTCTACTTTGATTGAGAATAATAATGAATCTATGGATGTGAATTTTCTTGGTAGGAACAATTTTGGTAACAACGCGCATAGAGGAAACTTTAATCCTAGGCCGTTTCCTAGTAATTCCTCTAATAATTATGGTAATTCCTACAACAACTCTTATGGAAATTTTACTAAGATGCCCTCTGATTTTGAGACTAGTGTTAAAGAATTTATGATTTCGCAAAAGAATTTCAATGCTTTGCTTGAAGAAAAATTGCCTAAGATTGATGAATTGGCTAGGAACGTGGATAGAATTTCTCTTGATGTTGATTCTTTGAAACTTAGATCTATTCCACCTAAGCATGATATCAATGAGTCTCTCAAAGCTATGAGAATTTCCATTGATGAGTGCAAAGAAAGAACCGCTAGGATGCGTGCAAAAAAAGATTGCTTTATGAAAGCGTGTTCTTCTAGTTTTCATGATAATAAGGATGAAGATCTAAAAGTGATTGATGTGTCTCTTATTAAATCTTTGTTTTCCAATATGCATCTTGATAATTATTGGACTGGAGATGAGTCAACTTTAGTTAAAAGGAGTCCCAATGATTCGAAGGTTTTAGATTTTGATGCAAAAGTTGGTAAAAGTGGGATTGAAGAGGTCAAAACTTCACATAGCAATGAACCCACTATTTTGGATTTCAAGGAATTTAATTATGATAATTGTTCTTTGATAGATTGTATTTCCTTGTTGCAATCCGTGCTAAATTCTCCTCGTGCTTACAATCAAAATAAGGCTTTTACTAAACATATCGTTGATGCTTTAATGCAATCTTATGAAGAAAAACTTGAATTAGAAGTTTCCATCCCTAGGAAACTTCATGATGAGTGGGAACCTACTATTAGAATTAAAATTAAAGATCATGAATGCTATGCTTTGTGTGATTTGGGTGCTAGTGTTTCCATGATTCCAAAAACTTTGTGTGATGTGTTAGGTTTCCGTGAATTTGATGATTGTTCTTTAAACTTGCAACTTGAGGATTCCACCATTAAGAGACCTATGGGAAGGATTAATGATGTTATTTTTGTTTCAAATAGGAATTATGTGCCCGTAGATTTCATTGTTCTTGATATAGATTGCAATCCTACATGTCCTATTATTCTTGGTAGACCTTTCCTTAGAACGATTGGTGCAATTATTGATATGAAAGAAGGAAATACTAGATTCCAATTTCCGCTAAGGAAAGGCATGGAACACTTTCCTAGGAAGAAAATTAAATGACCTTATGAATCTATTATGAGATCCAGTTATGGATTTCATACCAAAGATGACAATACCTAGATCTATTCTTGCCTTTATGCCTAGCTAGGGGCGTTAAACGATAACGCTTGTTGGGAGGCAACCCAATTTTATTTTTGTTTCTTGCTTTTTCTTTCTGTTTAGTAATAAATAATTGATCTAGCCTCTGGTTAGATGTGGTTTTATGTTTTAATTAGTGTTTGTTCCAAGTAAAACCTACAGGATCTTCTTGGATGATAGTTATTTGATCTTGCTGAAAAAGTCAGAAACTTTCTGCTCACGAAAACAATTGTTAAAAATCACTAGAACGTGATAAAATACTGATTCCAATTGCAGTAGATCAATAAAAAAAGTATTTAGGTCGTCCTATCTATAATACCTAAATAGTTCATCCCCACTAAGCTATTTCTCTTGACATGCAGCCTATCCACATCACCAATCAACATGCAGCCATTTACCTCACTCCACCTCATCACTCTAGCCACATCATCAATTCCAACCACATCCCGTACAGTTTTTTTAAGGGAAACATCCCGTACGGTTAACTCTCGCTATCGAGTCGATTTCTTTTGGCTGGGCTGTACCAAGCCGCTTAGGAAGTTCGAATGGGCTGTAGGATGTTGGGAGCCCATGGAAGGAATTATCTTTTTTCTCCGAAGCATCGTTGTTTCCTCACTATTCCCCTTTCTCTTCTTCTTCTCCAATTCCACTCATACAACAAATTAAAAGCCATTTAGTTTCCTTCCGCCCCTTCCTCTTATTCTCCCCTTCACACCCTCGCCCCGCTGTACTTATATCCTGCTAGGACGGAGGTGGCTTCTTCGATCTACTACCTCAAACGACCTTTGACCACCATGCCAGCTCCTGCATCATCAACATCTATTAATTCGTCAAGGCAAACAGACCACCCGAATAGTCGATCGATCATCATGCTTGCTTCAATATACTACGATGGAACCAACGGCGGAGGAGATCCTCGCCGATGCTATAGACGGGCGCCTCCTACCGCTGCCATCGTGGTTCTCTCATGGCGTGTCAACTTCACCGACCCCTTCCTCCTCGACATCTACGCCCATGCTGCCCACGTCATCTCCGGTATGCATGGATAGCATGTTCCCCTTCCACTTTCACTTCTTTAAAAATCCAACCAATTCCGCATCCGCTGCTTCATCTTCTTTGTTTGCCTATCCAAATCTGCCACCAATGCGAGACGTCGCCTCATACCAACAGCCCACGCCAAATCGGTCGCCGCCTGGCCCACGAACACACACCTCCACCGGGGGAAATCAGTGCCCAGCCGACTCATGTTGTTGCTGATGTGCTTTCTCTGTCGTTGAAGGCAGCGTGGCTTCTCGACCGGCTGGCAACGCCGGTTGCCGAGCTGCAGCCCTAGCTTGGCCAGAGAGGAATGGGTCTCCACCCATGCCAGATGTCTTTCGCTCCACGGGGGAAGGGCGCTGTCCGGTGTCTGCCGCTACTGACCACGCCCTACGAGGCGCACCATATTGGGGATCAGAAGGGACGCCTTCAGTCCAGGCTCTTCTTCCCTCACCATCTTTATTTGATTCCAATCTCTCTTTTTTCAGTGTGTGAATGTGTGTCTGTTTATGTGTAGAGATTCTCATTCAAATAGTAGGCTGATATTTGGGACGAGTCATGGATTGGATTGTCAAGTATGTGAACCAGAGATAAGAGAATACACATGTGAGTGGGGAGGACATCAATCCATAAAAAATTCAGAATGATTTCATTATGAGAAACCGTGAAGACCGTGTAACAGTGATAGTGTATCATTTTTCTCATCAGGTTCTAACAAGACAATGATGCAGTATGGAGGACTTGATCCTTTACGTTGGAAGAAGGGACTACCTACAGGGCCATAGGGGTATCTAACATCTACTATCTCTTTAGCATTCAGGTATGTGAGGTGGAATTATATATCTGCAATCTTTTAGTTTTGCATCTGATGCACAAGCACATCGATTACATTCATAATTAAGGCGCTTATGACTAAACCATAAAAAAGTTCCTGCAAATAGTGTGTTCTTTTTACTCACATTTTGTTAGTCTCCATGCTTATTTTTACAGACTACCAAGATCCCATGTCCGACTTTTATTTTTGATACTGAGTTGTCATATGCACATTCCGTTAGTCTCCTCAGATTTATTTAGAGTGCACAAGATCCATCTCAATTTTATTTTCCGCCTTTGAGTTATCATACGAGCATTCTCCGTCTCCATACTAATTTAGAGAGCACGGATATATGATTCTCATGGCTTCTATCTATTACAGTAAAAAATTGTGAAACTGTATATGTGATGGATGGCAAGCTTATTTTCAGAATTGCACCTACTGCAAGTTATTTTCCGCTGATGGCGAGGATCTACGACGATTAGGTGGTTCTTGCTGCATAGTATGTTGCCGCTCCCATTAATAGACAGGTATCTGACGAGACACTTTTTTGCGGGTGTCTCAAACGGATCTGTTGGCACCCTATCCATGAATACAATAGCATGCCCTGCCTCTCTCGCTCAATCATCCGCAAGGTACATTTTGTTTCCACCTTTGTTCAGCTTTTAAATTCAACCGACTTAACTTACCATTTTTTACGGTATAAGCATGGATGAGTTGATTGGCTGGGTTCACTTTATTTATCCTACAGATAGGAGCATCAAATGGTTTAAAGCATGCTACCAGTTGCCTAGCAGTTGGTGAGAGACCTATGTGATATTA
Source organism: Aegilops bicornis (assembly GCA_021605145.1). Lineage (NCBI taxonomy): Eukaryota > Viridiplantae > Streptophyta > Magnoliopsida > Poales > Poaceae > Aegilops > Aegilops bicornis. Next base: position 328,587 of record JAHIAL010000104.1, read on the forward strand.
TCCTCTCATGTAACCTGTTTTTTTTTTGCAGGAAGTCATGTAACCTGTTTTGAAGTACCTGAATTCATGTACGATGTCTATAGTATAGAATACTTGAGTCAAATCGCACCAAAGGCCAATGGTTTTATTCTTTTAGCAAGAGTCAACATATTTGGACAATGTCTATGTATAATAATGTTACTTTCTTTGGGTTTCTTTCATACATTTATGTGAAAATTTTAATTAGTAGTCTAGCATTCTCTCATTTGGGTGCTACTGCAGATTCAACTATAGACACATTATCATAGTTTTCATGTGTTATCGTTTATAGATTATACATTGCCCTTTAATTTTGTCAAAAGTAAAGGACGCTAAATATAAAAAGTTATTTGTTATTCTGTCTACAATCCCTTTTCACATAAACCATTTACTTGCAATTTTAGTTCACACGTCTTACTTGATTGCTTCATTTTAATCAAAGCACTATTAATCCTTACTTTCGTAACTTTCCACCATTAGCTTCCTTCATAGAACAGCTAGAATTATTATACTTATTTAGCAGAATACAAGCCGCGTACAACTTCATCAAAAAAATAGATAGAAAAGGGTAATATACATTTTTTTGTTAGGCTGCACATGTGTATGCAGCAATTGATTATTTTAAAATGTTCCGCAGCAACGCGCGTGGTATCATCTAGTTTTGGTAAAAGTTTGGAGTTAAAGAAAGTTTGCGTTTGATACAGATTACTACACACTGTTCTGTTTTTGACATATTCTATTTTTCTTTGTTGTTTGCTTATTTTGATGAATCTATGGCTAGTCTCGGGGGGTATGAACCATAGAGAAGTTGGAATACAGTAGGTTTAACACAAATATAAATAAAGAATGAGTTCATTACAGTACCTTAAAGTGGTGGTTTGTTTTATTTTGCTAACGGAGCTCATGAGATTTTCTGTTCAGTTTTGTGTTATGAAGTTTTCAAGTTTTTGGGTAAAGATTTGATGGATTATGGAATAAGGAGTGGCAAGAGCCTAAGCTTGGGGATGCCCAAGGCACCCCAAGGAAAAATTCAAGGGCAACCAAAAGCCTAAGCTTGGGGATGCCCCGGAAGGCATCCCCTCTTTCATCTTCGTCCATCGGTAACTTTACTTGATGTTATATTTTTATTCACCACATGATTTTTTTGCTTGGAGCGTCTTGTATGATTTGAGTATTTGCTTTTTATTTAAACATAGTCATCCTTGCTGTACACACCTTTTGGAAGAGACGCACATGAATCGGAATTTATTAGAATACTCTATGTGCTTCACTTATATCTTTTGAGCTAGATAATTTTGCTCTAGTGCTTCACTTATATCTTTTTAGAGCACGGTGGTGGTTCTATTTTATAGAAATTATTGATCTCTCATGTTTCACTTAAATCATTTTGGGAGTCCTTTAGAACATCATGGTAATTTTCTTTGGCTATAAAATTAGTACTATAATGATAGGCATCCAAGATGGATATAATAAAAACTTTCATATAGAGTGCATTGAATATTATGAGAAGTTTGATACTTGATGATTGTTTTGAGATATGAAGGTGGTGATATTAAAGTTGTTCTAGTTGAATAATTGGAATTTGAGAAATACTTGTGTTGAAGTTTGCAAGTCCCGTAGCATGCATGTATGGTAACTGTTGTGTAACAAATTTGAAACATGAGGTGTTCTTTGATTGTCATCCTTATGAGTGGCGGTCAGGGACGAGCGATGGTCTTTTCCTTCCAATCTATCCCCCTAGGAGCATGCACGTAGTGCTTGTTTTTTGATTACTTGTAGATTTTCGCAATAAGTATGTGTGTTCTTTATGACTAATGTTGAGTCCATGGATTATATGCACTCTCACCCTTCCATCATTGCTAGCCTCTTCTTGCATCTGCATTGCCCTTTCTCACCTTGAGAGTTGGTGCAAACTTTGCCGGTGCATCCAAACCCCGTGATATGATACGCTCTATCACACATAAACCTCCTTATATCTTCCTCAAAACAGCCACAATACCTACCTATTATGGCTTTTCCATATCCATTCCGAGATATATTGCCATGCAACTTTCCACCGTTTCATCTTATGACACGCTTCATCATTGTCATATTGCCTTGCATGATCATGTAGTTGACATCTTATTTGTGGTAAAGCCACCATGCATAATTCATCATACATGTCACTCTTGATTCATTGCCCATCCTTTACATCACGGAGGCATCCATGTAAAGTCATATTTTGTTCTAAGTATCGAGTTGTAATCTTTGAGTTGTAAATAAATAGAAGTGTGATGATCATCATTATTAGAGGATTTGTAACACCCCAAAATTTTGACCTTGATTTATTAATTAAAATTTTGCCAGGAAATTAAATTTTTATTTTCTGGGTTTATCTTTTTTGAGTTTTTCCTGCTATGTGGAAACCTTTCAAAAATATGGTTGGACTTGTTTATCTTCCCAAGACCATTCCTTTTTATCAGTGGAATTATTTCTGAATTTTTTTCCTTGAACTTTATTCTTTTAAAATGGTTTTTCATAAGTTTTAGAGCCTCTTTTGCACTGCAACCCTTTGATAAATTTATTTATAATTCCAACCAAAATTTGGGGATGTCATGTGATGTTTCCACATCACTTTTATGCAAAAATATATTTTAGTCATTGGAGATTTTGAGCTCTACCCCAAGTTTTCAAAATTGGTCCAGTTGGTAATTTTGCACTACAACCTATTTAAATATTTCTTTAATTTTTTTACCAAGTATTTGGAGATGTCAGTAGATACATATAATTCAACTTTATGCAAAAACCCACTGGTGTTCTTTGAAAAATTTGAGCAAAGCATCCTCTTTTGCTCTCTGGCCCAGTTGGGTGTTTTCTACTGCAACCCTAATTTATTTTGCTCTAGTGACCATGAGATTTTTCCTACTTATAGTCCTCCCTACCAAACCCTTAAGTCCAGGAGAATGGACCCATTGGAGCATTTTTGGTCCATGAAATTATGACCTTTAGTTTCTGCCCAGATTTGGTTTTCTCAAAAACTTGCACTAACAAGTTTCTGGTTTTGCCCAACTAACCTTGCCACCCTCTTTATCATCCAAAGAGACTATGATCTGGAGTTTTTGGCCACCCCAAGAGATGCCTAGATGACCATAGCATTCTGTAAAACACCTTAAGTGCATGAACAGAATTGGCATAAAACCTAGTTTACATGTTGAACCTGCTTGCCTTGCCTAAACAGCATGTCTCATGGCTCTACCTTAGTCTATAACCCCACCCTGCTAAACCTCATGTGGATTAGAGCCCTCTAGCATGCATTGGCATTTCGTCGAGCTCCTGGCGTGCGTGCTCTAGGCGCGGCCAGAGCGCGAGTTTTGCACGTGCGTGCGCCCGAGTCGCCTCGTTTCGTTGTCGCCTCCCCGCGTTTGTTCTGATCCACTCTCGCTCGCAGCCAGCGCGCCCGACTCCTCCCTCGCCGCAAAGCCGCCCTGGCCCCCTCCTGGCGCCCCACAGCACCCCCACCGCAAGCAGCCGACGGCCGCAGCAGGCCTCTGCCATGGACGGCGCCGCCCGAGCCACTCCAGCCCGCCAGCTGCCCTCTGGAACAGCTCGAGCTCATCCTCGAGCCGTCCGCTAGCGCCCGTCGCCACCACGTCGCCCTGCCTGCTACAGAACGGCGGTTCGCCGTTCCTATCCACGGCCGCCGCAGAACCGACCTCGGCCGCCTATAAAAAGGAACCCCGAGCTCGTCTAGGCCTTCAGGCAACCTCAAGCCATCCCCCTGGAGCTCCCACAGCCAGCAATCGACGGGGGGAGGCCTTCTTCCTCGTCTCCGGCTAGTTCGGTCGCCGCCACACTCCGGTGCCGTGCGTCACAAGCTGAGCCTCCCCAGTCCATCCAGTGCCACCATCCTCTTCCCCTCGACCTTGCGGAGCTGCCCAACCTCTCAAACGCGACCGGGAACCACCGTAGCCCAAACCTCCAAATCCTCCCGAGGCCACCTCTGCCGCAGAGCTCGCCGCGGCGACCCCCTCCACCCCCGCCAACCTAGCGACCATTGGGAGGACCGCCCTGGACTTGCGGATCCATCCCTGCCCTCGGAGTCCCGTGGGGAGCCGCCGTTCGTCGACGACAATCGTCGGAGCCCCGCCTCTGTTCGGCCAGAGGAGAAAGGAGGCGCGGGCGACTGGTCAAACCTGACCAGTGGGCCCAAGGGACCCACTGTCAGTGACCCAGCCCCGCCGAAACGTGGTTTAAGTGGAAGCGTATTCCACCGAATACGTCTTCGCTAAGCAGAAAGCGTAAGCCCCCCCGAACCATTTTCCTTTTCTGGTTTTTATTAAAAACAGATTTTGACTAAACTTTGACTGGCTATAACTTTTAAAATATAAGTCCAATTGATTTGATTCTTTTTCTATTGTTTCTCAAATTGGGTCTAGTTTATTTTCATGTTTATTTGAAAATTTTCCAAACAACATTTTTGTATTTTTTTGAAACTATGTGTTAATTCAAGTTTTCTTAAATAGGAGTTTTCAAGATGAAGGCAAGTTTCAAAAAAGTGCACCCCATTTTGCATACTCTTGAAGGCAAGCATTCTGAACCGTGGCATAATATTGTTGTGAGTTGTTTGATAACGGTTACAACACCACCTTGACACGGAGTATCCGTTATTTTTTTGTGACGATATAATCATACTCATAAGTGCATATTGATGATTCTGTGCTGTTGGAATTTGATATGTTTGTGATAGTAATCACCCTCGTATACCTTTCATGCCTATTGGAAGGAATTCGGGAAAGTCTCTGTCTTGGGTAGACACGAGCTTGTCTCCAGTCTTCGTCGAGACGTTTGTGTCCGGTACGGCATAGTGAGGTATGATGAGTGGTGATTTTGTCTGTTGGTTGAAACATATTTGTTATGCTAAACATGCAGGGAATACTTAAACCTCCCGAGTCGTAGTAGATCGAGTCTTGTTCCAAAGAACCCCCATACTTGTTTCAGACTACCACTTGTCCCCGCCATGTAGGGTACGGTTCGATAAGTTGTCAACCCTTTCCTAGCACACACACCGTCATGAGAGGCCATGGTGGAAGATACCGAGGCCTCCAGAGGCATGCCACCTGGTCCGGGGCATGGGTGTTTTCGATTGGAGCCAAGGGTAGCTCCCCTAGTTTGTAGCGGTATAAATTTTGTGATCCCATGCTAATCGAGGTTGTAGCCTCCCCACTTAGAGTTTCGCTTAACGGGTGTCGTGGGTGATTCCAGACACCGGTAAGTTAGGCTGGTGTGTGCGGTCGGTTGTGTTTTAGATCAAAAGACCGTAGACGGAATTAGTCCCGATGGACTAAAGAAATCCGTTACTCGTGGGTAAAGAGTACACCCTCTGCAGAGATTATATCTATTCGAATAGCCGTGTCCATGGTTAAGGACTACGATGCAGGATGGGTCAAGTGTCAGTCTTAGTGTCGGTCTTCGGAGGAAAAACTACCAAACCAGAACATGGATCATGACTTGTGACTCATGATGATTATGATTACTATTATTATGGACTAAGCATTTACATTATTTGAATTATTGAGTACCCCTGGGACAGTTCTACCTCCTGGATATTCACTGTGATTATTCTTATATAAGCCCTTTATGTGGTGTCGCACAGACGCCCGACTGTGGCATGCTTGTTATTTATTTACCTTATAAGCCCTTTATGTGGTGTCGCCGAGACGCCCGACTGTGGCATGCTTGTTATTTAATTACTTTATAAGCCCTTTATGTGGTGTCGCTGAGACGCTCGACTGTGGCATGCTCGTCATTCATTTACTTTATAAGCCCTTTATGTGGCGTCACCGAGACGCCTGACCGTGCGTGGCATGCTTGTTACTTATAAGCCCTTTATGTGGTGTCGCTCGGGGCCCTTAATCGAGGCATGCTTTACATTATTGTCCTTCGAGGCGTCGCTTCAGACACCCGATCGGTGCATTCGATTCCTACTCTCTGATTGCATATTCATGTTTTATATGAATAACCTACTTGCATGCATCACGAATTTTATTTCGTAACTGACAAAGTGATCATGGCATATTTCCAAGCATCATCATTATCTGTTATATTATACATGTGTTCATAATGTTTGCGAGTACATTCAAAGTACTCACTGGCTTGTCCCTGGCTATTGTCTTGGCCAGATTTCTTGCATGGAGAGGAGCGTTGCGATGACAGCCCCGGAACATACGCAATGGTGATAGCAGCCTCGCGAAGATAGGAGTTATCCTGGTCAGCTGTTCCTGTGGGAAATGGAGTCCCATGGCCACTGATGAACCTCAAACCGCTTCCGCCATCAACCACTAGAAACCATTTGTTGTACTCATAGGCCAGAATGGCCTTGTACTACATATTTTGTATTTTGCTTGGAATTTCTGTATCAAGTTGGTGCCTCATCATTAACGAGAATGGGGTCGGTGAGCACAAGGACCATTTTGGGAAATTGATACCCCAAAAATCCGGTCCCGACAAAGATTGTACCAAAAAAAAAGAGAAAGGCCAAAAAAGGCCCAATAAATAAATAAAAATAAAAGGGACAATGTTACTATCCTTTTCCACACTTGTGCTTCAAAGTAGCACCATGATCTTCATGATAGAGAGTCTCTTATTTTGTCACTTTCATATACTAGTGGGAATTTTTCATTATAAGAACTTGGCTTGTATATTCCAACGATGGGCTTCCTCAAATGCCCTAGGTCTTCGTGAGCAAGCAAGTTGGATGCACACCCACTTAGTTTTGTTTGCTGAGCTTTCATACATTTATAGCTCTAGTGCATCCGTTGCATGGCAATCCCTACTCCTTGCATTGACATCAATTGATGGACATCTCCCTAGCCCGTTGATTAGCCGCGTCAATGTGAGACTTTCTCTTTTTGTCTTCTCCACATAACCCCATCATTATATTCTATTCCACCCATAGTGCTATATCCATGGCTCACGCTCATGTATTGCGTGAAGGTTGAAAAAGTTTGAGATTACTAAAGTATGAAACAATTTCTTGGCTTGTCATCGGGGTTGTGCATGATGGGAGCATTCTTGTGTGACGAAAATGGAGCATGACCAAACTATATGATTTTGTAGGGATGAACTTTCTTTGGCCATGTTATTTTGAGAAGACATAATTGCTTAGTTAGTATGCTTGAAGTATTATCATTTTTATGTCAATATTAAACTTTTGTCTTGAATCTTTCGGATCTGAACATTCATGCCACAATAAATAAAATTACATTGAAGATTATGTTAGGAAGCATTCCACATCAAAAATTCTGTTTTTATCATTTACCTACTCGAGGACGAGCAGGAATTAAGCTTGGGGATGCTTGATACGTCTCCAACGTATCTATAATTTTTGATTGTTCCGTGCTATTATATTATATGTTTTGGGTGTTTAATGGGCTTTATTATACACTTTTATATTATTTTTGGGACTAACCTACTAACCAAAGGCCCGGTGCAAATTGCTGTTTTTTTTTTGCCTATTTCAGTGTTTCACAGAAAAGGAATATCAAATGGAATCCAAACGGAACGAAACCTTCGGGAGAGTTATTTTTGGAAAAAACGTGATCCAGGAGACTTGGAGTGGACGTCAAGGAAGCAACGAGGCGGCCACGAGGCAGGGAGGCATGCCCAGGGGGGTAGGAGCGCCCCCACCCTCGTGGGCCCCTCGTGGCTCCACCGACCTACTTCTTTCGCCTATATATACTCATATACCCTGAAAACATCCGAGAGCACCACGAAACCCTATTTCCATCGCCGCAACCTTCTGTACCCGTGAGATCCCATCTTGGGGCCTTTTTCGGCGCTCCGCCGGAGGGGGAATCGATCACGGAGGGCTTCTACATCAACACCATAGCCTCTCCGATGATGTGTGAGTAGTTTACCACAGACCTTCGGGTCCATAGTTATTAGCTAGATGGCTTCTTCTCTCTCTTTGGATCTCAATACAAAGTTCTCCTCGATTCTCTTGGAGATCTATTCGATGTAATTATTTTTGTGGTGTGTTTGTCGAGATCCGATGAATTGTGGGTTTATGATCAAGATTATCTATGAACAATATTTGGTTCTTCTCTGAATTCTTATATGTATAATTTGATATCTTTGCAAGTCTCTTCGAATTATCAGTTTGGTTTGGCCTACTAGATTGATCTTTCTTGCAATGGGAGAAGTGCTTAGCTTTGGGTTCAATCTTGCGGTATTCTTTCCCAGTGACAGTAGGGGCAGCAAGGCACGTATTGTATTGTTGCCATCGAGGATAAAAAGATGGGGTTTACATCATATTGCTTGAGTTTATCCCTCTACATCATGTCATCTTGCCTAATGCGTTACTCTGTTCTTATGAACTTAATACTCTAGATGCATGCTGGATAGCGGTCGATGTGTGGAGTAATAGTAATAGATGCAGAGTTGTTTTGGTCTACATGACACGGGCGTGATGCCTATATACATGATCATGCCTTCTCATAACTATGCGCTTTTCTATCAATTGCTCGACAGTAATATGTTCACCCACCGTAGATTATGCTATCTTGAGAGAAGCAACTAGTGAAACCTTTGGCCCCCGGGTCTATTCTCCATCATATAAGTTTCCGATCTATTTTACTTTGCAATCTTTACTTTCCAATCTATATCATAAAAATACCAAAAATATTTACCTTATTATCTCTACCAGATCTCACTTTTGCAAGTGGCCATGAAGGGATTGACAACCCCTTTATCGCGTTGGTTGCAAGGTTCTTATTTGTTTGTGTAGGTACAAGGCGATTTGATGTAGGGTGGAACCCTAGATGGCTGATCTTTCACGAAAGGAGCGGATCCCTACGAAGAACGTGATGAACACGAGGGGAAACACGAGGGAAACACCAGGGGAACACGAGAGAAATCACTCAACCAACAAGAACAGATCACACATGCGCTAGATCGATGAACACAAAGGTAAGATACAAGATTCAAAGTCAACAACGGACGATACAAATGGTAACTGGTTCTTCTCCGTGAGGAGGTCTTGATGGGGGTCTTCTCCACAAAGGAGGTCTTGAATCCAAGGTGGATCTTCTCCGAAGAGGGGCCGCGGTCTCTCACATGGAGTAGATCCGATATGGATGAGCAATGCTCTATCTCAAGTATGAGCTAAACCAATGCTAACCCTAACTAGAGGAAGGGGAAGGAGTATATATAGGCTAGTCCACGAAGGGGTAAGTGAGAGGGGGGATACATGGGCCTCTGGCCCATCTGTGCATGCGCAGGTGCCGGATGTCCAGGCTGGGGTCTGGATGTCCGGGGCTTCAGGAGGCGCCTGATGTCCAGGCTGAAGTGGCCAACTTTGGGTGCATTCTGTCATCGATGCCGGATTTCCGGGGGAGAGGCCGGATGTCCGGGTGTTGGTGAGGCGCCGGATGTCCGGGTTCGCGCCGGATGTCCAGGGCCTGTAGCACTTCGGCCGTAGGGCTGCTGCTGTTGTTGTCATCTTCAGGGGCCGGATGTCCAGGCCAGGGCCGGATGTCCGGGTCCTAGGAGTTGTCTCCGTCTTCTTCTTCCATCGTCGCTTCCATGCTTCCCTCGCGGATGGTGTAGTTGTTCCTTGGCGCTTGCACTCCTCCTCGTCATCCGTAGTGTTCCGACAATACCTATGCATGCACACAAGTGGAGTGTCAAGTAGTATACCATCCTCGAAGGGGTCAAGTGAGCACGTGTAAAGGAGAAGATTCACCTTTGTGTATATGAAGTAGATGTCGCACGTGTCACTCGCCAAACAGACTTTTGACATGGTGATGTCCATAGGATGCTCCGCATCATCTCCCCTCCCTTGGGAAAGATCCGACCTCGGATCGAAAACCAAATCACCATGGGAAAGAGATGGCTTCGTCGTGTAGAAGTGGACGTTCACCAAGTACTTGTCATCTTGAAGCTCAAAATGGGCACTCTCCAATGTCGCACCGTCTTGTGATTCCTTCAAAAGGATTAAGGACAGCAAACACTTGGAAAAACAAATGTGGTTAGCGTTAGTGCAAAACCAAGCATTCAAGAGGTGATTCACCAAACAAGTGTCGTCATCATGCAAAGCATATGGTGTGACAAAGGATTGAGACATGGCATGTAAGTATATCAATCGAGCACAAGCAAAAATATCATGGGGACAATCATGTAAATGGGAGGTAGAGATGCAAATATGTGTGTCAAGAGAATAAGCATCTACCTCAAGTTCATAGCAAGCATGGGCAAAGCGCTCAATGAAAGGTCTATGGTAGGCATAGGAATCTTTACACCTAAGAAGATGAGATGTCTAAACACATGGGTTAAGTGCAAGACAATCCAAGCATATTGTGCATAGGGTGTAGTGAACATAGTGTGGCACTCAACACAATAGAAAGAGCAATTGTTCATCATGTGTGAGGCAATCAAGTCAATCATGTGACAAGCAGTGGGACTTGGCATATGTGAAGTGATGACATTGTTGCAACCAAATATATGAGAGGAGCAAATAATCCAAGAATTGGATGCAACACACAAGGCATATATATCATGATGCATGGAACGGTGAAAATGACAAGTCGAAGCAAAATCTCTAACATGTGAGCAATCAAATGGTCCAAGATGACCAATAAGTCTCATGGTGGAAGCAACACAAGTAGTATGATCCGGAATATCCAAGCTCATGGTTCGGAGGTTCTCAAAAGAGAAGGATATCACCTTGAAAGCATGTCCTTGTGCATCCTTCACAATGCCGAAGCACAAGCAAGTGCGATGTAGAATCGTCGTGGTAGAAGATGGTTCACTCTCAAGAGCTCGAATGGTCAAATCACGTGAAGCGGAAGTCGACACAAAGTCCAAGTATCCTACACATGCACACAACAAAAGAAAGAACGTATGCGCATGGTAGATAAACACATCATCCATCATGATGGTTCTCTTCTCTTGCACATGACCATTAGAAGCACAAGTGCACGAATAATACGATGCAACAATGGCTATATTCATGGCACCAGGTATATGGTGCAAAGAGGTAAGACAAGCATGCTTCACAAGGAATATGTCAAAATCTCCTATTATATGTGAGAATGCTATGGGGGCAAACTCATTATCAAGACTAAAGGCATTGTTGCACTCAATACATGTCAAATCATCTAGCATGAGGGAGGCAACATATGGAGAGATGTGACAAGAAGCAATAACAATCATGTGCAAAGCATGTAGATAGTTGTCATCAACTGCATGAAGTGAGCAAGTATAAATCATTGGTGATACAACATAAGCAAGCATAGTAATCAAGTCATGCAAGCTAGTGGAGCGAAGATGCAACACACTAGAGGAAATCATGGCAATCATGTCATGTGAGAAAATAATAGGCATAGGCAATGCACATGACATATCGCAAGCACGAACACGAAGCAAGATCATAGTATAATCATAGGCATGGGGCACAAAGCAATCATGGCAATAACAAACAATATCTCCACCACGCTTGCAAATACACATACAAGTACTAGAATCAATCATCATGTGTAATGCAAAGCATGGGTCACAAATGCATGGCAAGGGCATAGGAATGGGCATATCATGCAAAGTGAACATGGCAAGATGGGCAAAGGATATATAATGGACAAAAACCCATAACCATGTGAGGGCCATGTAAAAGAAATGCGCGAAATGTTTGCGCGAAGTGAGCGGTGGGAAAGGCAATCCATGGGATCCCAAATCATCATTGCTCTCTAGAGCTCGTTTTGTCAACTCGTGGGATTGCGAGGTTGACAAGTATTCATGGGTAGCTACACAAAAGAGACACAATCCAAAGAAATCGTATGGCGTGGTAAATGTACACATCATCCATCATGATGTGTATGTGCAAGTGAGTGTTAGCACAAGATAAGCATCGCTCAAAGAAATTTGATGCATGGTACAAGAACATGTCATCCATCATGAAAGAATATTTGTTATGTATAACACGACGGGGATGCAAATTGAGCATAGAAGTATGTGGCACATCAATAGCATGTTTATTCATGGGAAGCATATTGTGCACACAAGTATTGGAATCATGCAATGGATAGGATGAATCAAAATCTCCTAACATGTGTGAGATAACTATGGGGGTCTCCTCATGAGCAATATTGGAAACATCATATGGAGAAAATGGACAACATCCAAAACAATGCATATCCGAAGCTAGGTAGTCATGGCATGGCATATGAGATAAATGATGCAAAGGGAGCATATCAATATCATCTCAAGAAAAACAAGTGTCAATAACCATGGGCTTGTCATCTATACCATAAGTGCAAATTGGGTTCATCTTAATGGCATATGCATAGTCACTATGAAGAGATTGCAAATATGACATATGATTGATCTCATGCATAGCATATGACAAGTCAAGCGGATTGTCAAACATGATGTGACCTAAAGAATTGTCACAAGAAATCCTATGTAACATGGCATCACAACCAGTAGACTCCACATGAAAATCATCAAACTCATCATAAATGGGTAAATCATCGCATGGGGAAATCATACTAGAATGAAGCATGGTAATAGGTTGATCAACATCATGCAACCAATCAATGTCAAGAATGTCCACTAATGGGACTAGAGCATCACCTTCACCTATGTTACCATGTTCATTCCACTAAAGTGGTGTAGGTGAGGTGGCATAAACCAAATGGTGGTCATCTTCATCTTGATGGAACCATGTGGGGGTGCATCATATTCCACCATGGCCATCGTCTTGTCCAAAGGAAGGACGTAGTCGTCGCGAATCGGCGCATCATCATATATGGGACCTAGCACCAAATGAGAAGACACAGTAGAGGTAGAGGTTAAGTCGTTAGAAATCGAAGTGGCCTCACTCTCTTTATGTGGTGGTTCACTCACTCCCTCAAGGTAGGTGCACTCAAAGTCACATATGGTGGAGTCACTCATCTCACTCAAGTGGTGGTGGTTGTGCCTCTCCTCACATGGGAATTGGGGCAAAACATCATATATGGTGCTAGTGGTGAAGTCACTCTCACTCTCAATATGGTGGCAAAAGTCACTCAAGTCATCATACATCGCCGTGGTCGAAGTGAAATACTCAACCATCTCATCGCCGTCACCATGGATGAAGGCCGAAGATGGCGCATCATCACTCTCCTCCATGACCGAAGGGGAAATCCCATGCTCAATCATCTCGTCATCGTCGCCATGGATGAAGGCCGAAGATGGCACATCATCACTCTCGCCTCCTAAGATGGAAGCATCATCTTTGCTCGTCACCATGTCGCTCGCCTCCAAAGCTTGGTCCTTGAGGGTCTCCGTAGTCGTACTCGTCGCCGCACCATCTTGAAAAAGAGTCGTGGAGGACTCGGCATTATCAATGCCACAAAGAGGGATGGCGGTGAAGTTGAACTTGGGAGCATCGTCTTGTAGCTCATCGGGCTTGTACATCTTGGTGGTACTAGCCTCTTGCTCGTCGTCTTTGAGTTTGGACTTCGAGAAGTGTGCTTGGGGTGGAGAATCCTTGGCCTTCATGAGTTCTTGTTCCGCCTTGAGAGCACCAATGTAGTTGTCGTCGAGGGACTTGTCTCGAGGAAGATAGTCTTGGAGATGTCGTTGTTCAATCCCATCATGAAGTGGAACTTCATTGACATGGGGTCGTCCACGCCGGCTCGTCGCAAGGCTTTCTTCATCTCCTTGAAGTACTCGTCGATGGACTTGGATCCTTGGATGGTGTTCTCCACTTGGCGTAGAAGTTGTTCCGTGTAGGTTGGAGGCACAAACTCTCGCCGCAAAGCTTTCTTCGTCTTGGGCCAACTCATGTCGTAGCTCTCCGAAGGTGTGTGAAACCACCATGTCGAGGCATAGTCATGGAAGTTTCTTGTGGCGCACTTCACTTGATCTTTGGGAGGAACTTGATGTAGCTTGAGGTAGTCGTCCATCAAACGCTCCCACTCGAGATACTCCTCGGGTTCTAGAGTCCCATAGAAAGGAATCTCGTGGTCGGTGTCGAGGTCGTAGTAGCTCGTGGAGGTCGCGGACTTGAGCTTGGGGAGCTTCTCTTGAGCGTAGTATTGAGGTGCTTGTTGGCGAAGATGCCGTATATCCGAAGGTGAAGATGCCAAGAAGTCGCTTGGCGAAGATGCCAAGGGAGATGGTGAAGTCGTTGAGCGGTTGTTGGTGTTGAGCTCTTGACCTTCACGTTCTTGTTGGTGATGGTGTCGATGCCGATGTGATCTTGCCGGAGATGGTAGCTCGGAAGCAGGTGCTCTTGAGCGTCTTCTCGAAGATGAGGAAGATCTCTTGTATGACTTGATGAGGGCTTTGTTCTCCTCCATTTGAGCTTGCATCTTAACATCAGTGTAGTTGTCCTTGGCATCGAACTCGTCGTTGTTATAGACCGAAGGTGAAATGCCTTGCCTATCCATCACAAGACTCGAGCAAATATGAGTGGGTGAAAGAGAAGAACTATACCAAATGTACCTTGACCGATGTTGAAGATGGATCAATGATCACTCAATGTGTAACAAGGAAATAGCACAATTGGTACCAATTCTTGTCGGTTTCTCACACCTACACAAATAAGGCTTATGGTGGAGCTCGGTGAGGATAGTGGCAAAAAAACTTGATGCAAAATGTTAGCAAGAGTCAATAATGCTGAAAGAGATTCACAAATTCGCAAGTGAAACAAGTAGACCAATAGCAAAGAATGGCACACGGAAACACACACATGGATAGATAAATGGGGTCGTGCAACCAAGGAATGAGCACAAAATGTGGAGTCCACGAAAAACGCTCGTGTTGCACAACTCAAGAGAGACGCTAGCACGATTGCTCTATAGGCAGATACGACACTTGTGCACAACCTATGATAAGGGAATATACAATGGAGGGATATGTATGCTATATATGTATGGTTCCCGGTGTTTCTCTCAAGATGATCCAAGATGATCGGATATGACAATCTTATATGCAATGTGGTATGATGCTATGGCACTTGCTTACAAGCTCTTTGCTCTTTCTCTTTTGCTTAAAAGCTTATTGTTTTTTTTTTGTATGGCCACTTTGCGAAATGCACAAACTAAGATAGCAATTGTGTATATGCGGGAACAAGCTTGTGACACAAGAGATGATATGATACCAATATGGTACAGTATGTATGCAATGGAAGGTGTAGACCACTAATGTGCACAAGTAACGTTGCCGGCAATACTCAAATGGCTAGTCTCGATAGGCAAGTAACTCAAAATGGGCTAGGGATTAACAATGCAATGGCAAGGGAATATACAATGGAGGGATACCACGATACCGAGATGATATGCAGGTTACCGGCCGAGGCGATGATGAGTGGCGGTGTTCTTGATGTAGATACCAAGGTGATGGAGACTCGTCCCTAATTAGCCGAAACACCTTAGGAAACGGAAAAACCACAACTCAAAATCTCAAGGACAAAAGTCAAATGGTGGTAGCGGGAATGCGGTGGTGGTTTTGCGGAAACTCAATGGGATTGCGGAAATGCAATGATGGGGTTTTGAGACGCAATGCGGAAGTCGAGGGTAAAGCAGTGGATGGACTATACACGGTGTCGGAGTTCGAAACACGGTCCCTAAGTAGCCGAAACACCTTAGGAGACACAACTCTCAACACAAACAAAATTGGGTTAAGTTGCGGTGGCGGAAGTGTATGGTGGTCAAGCCTATGCGGAAGTTATTGTGGTGGTGGATGAAGAAGCAATCGTCCCTAAGTAGTCGAAACACCTTAGGAGACTCTAATCACTACTCAAGCAACCACTAATGCAATGGGGAACAAAATTGGTTAGGTTGCGGAAGTCGGAGGTGGTTTTGCGGAGGATGTGGTGGAAGCCCTAGGCAAAGATGCCAAAGTTCCAAAAATTTGATGGAGTCAAATGGTGGTGGTAGTATTTTTATGTGATGGGGTATGTCAATAGCTTCAAAACGAGCTAAAGAACGTCAAAAACGGACTCCGGATGAATTAGTTATGGACAAAACGGTGAAACGGGAAAAGCTGATATCCCAGGGGTCGGACATCCGGGGCTCGGGCCGGATATCCGGGACCTGTTGTCCAGAAACTTGCGCGAAAATGCGCTCCAGGAGCCGGATGTCCGGGCTAATGGCCGGATTTCCGGGCTGGCCGGATGTCCGGGGGTCGGGCCGGATGTCCGGGCTCCAAATCCGAGGATGAACTCGAGGAACTCGATTTGAAGCGGAAATTGATGATTTCGGGGCAAAATTATGGAGATTTCGTGGATGGAAAGTGGGGAAACTTGGGGAAATGCTAGATCCACTTGAAACCAAGCAAATCCATGGATCAAAATCAACAAAACTTCATCACACCAACAAATCACAAAAAAAAATTGGGGCTATTTTTGGTGGGGATTTTCGAATTTAGGACGAAATCAACAAAACTAGGCTAGAAAACACAATGGGGAGGCTCCAAAATCGTGATCAACGTGGCTCATGATACCAAGATGATGTAGGGTGGAACCCTAGATGGCCGATCTTTCACGAAAGGAGCGGATCCCTACGAAGAACGTGACGAACACGAGGGGAAACACGAGAGAAACATGAGGCGAACACGAGAGAAATCACTCAACCAACAAGAATAGATCACACATGCGCTAGATCGATGAACACAAAGGTAAGATACAAGATCCAAAGTCAACAACGGATGATACAAATGGTAACCGGTTCTTCACCGTGAGGAGGTCTTGATGGGGGTCTTCTCCGCAAAGGAGGTCTTGAATCCAAGGTGGATCTTCTCCGAAGAGGGGCTGCGGTCTCTCACGTGGAGTAGATCTGATATGGATGAGCAATGCTCTATCTCAAGTATGAGCTAAACCAATGCAAACCCTAACTAGAGGAAGGGGAAGGAGTATATATAGGCTAGTCCACGAAGGGGTAAGTGAGAGGGGGGATACATGGGCCTCTGGCCCGTCTGTGCACGCGTAGGTGTCGGATGTCCGGGCTGGGGGCCGAATGTCCGGGGCTTCAGGAGGCGCCGGATGTCCGGGGCTCGGGCCGGATGTCCGGGCTGAAGTGGCCAACTTCGGTGCGTTACGTCGATGCCGGATTTCCGGGAGAGGCCGGATGTCCGGTGTTGGTGAGGCGCCGGATGTCCGGGGTCGCGCTGGATGTCCGGGGCCTGTAGCACTTCGGTCGTAGGGCTGCTGCTGTTGTTGTGATCTTCAGGGGCCGGTGTTTGTGTCCTGGGAGTTGTCTCCGTCTTCTTCTTCCGTCGTCGCTTCCAGGCTTCCCTCGCGGATGGTGTAGTTGTTCCTTGGCGCTCGCACTCCTCCTCGTCGTCCGTAGTGTTCCGACAATACCTATGCATGCACACGAGTGGAGTGTCAAGTAGTATACCATCCTCGAAGGGGTCAAGTGAGCAAGTGAAAAGGAGATGATTCACCTTTGTGTATGTGAAGTAGATTTCTCAAGTGTCACTCGCCAAACGGACTCTTGACATGGTGATGTCCATAGGATGCTCCGCATCACGATTTGCGTGTATCCTCCTACTGCATTGATACCTTGGTTCTCAAAAATTGAGGGAAATACTTACGCTACTTTGCTGCATCACCCTTCCCTCTTAAAGGGAAAACCAACGCATGCTCAATAGGGAGCATGTCTCAACTCGAGAGATGTTTCAATGTCTCACTCCATGAGTTGATCCTGGGTTGCTCGATCTTCATGAAGATCGATTTTTCTAGAGTTTTCCCATTCTTCTCATTGTCATGTTGGATGGTATTCTCAGAGTAAGACGTCGAGACAAAGAAGGTGATCGAATCAACGTTCTTATGAGGTGCAACTTGGATCATGAAGTTTGTGAGATTTAGTGTCCCCTCTGTCTTCTTACCTCATGTCTTGAATCTCGGGATGAGATTCTTGTTTAGTGGGGGTGAGTCGTCACAGCCATAGCTCAGCTCCTGTTGTCTTTGTGTGATCATCATGTTTAAAATTCAAATGAATTTGAAATGGGGACTGTTAAACCCTAGCAGAAATGAAATTCAACTAGGGTCAAAATTAAATCTTTTCAATGAACCCAAAATGCCCTTCATAATTTCATCATTTTTTAATTGGTCTAGAACCTCCGCCAAAAATGGTGCACACATCTCAAGGACACTCTGGATTTTTGAATTAAATCATAAGTATTTGAATTTGGACATTTAAATTCTATAAAGTATTTTAAATGTCCAAATAATCTCAAAGCATTTGAGGGCTGTTGGAAATAATTCTAAAAGTGCCCACAAATATTTCCAGGATTTAATGAAATGATTTAGTATTTTTCACTAAATCAAAACAGAGCAAATAAATAGAAAAACTGAAACAAAAAGAAAAGAGAGAGAGAAAGGAAACCTACCTAGGCTTACCTCCTGTGCAACCCACCTGGCAGTCCACCCACCTGGCGGCCAGCCCACCCGCAGCAGCCAGTCATCCCCAACCTCCCGCCTGGAGGATGAGGGGCGCGTGCTCGCCGCGCGCGTCCACGCGCGAGGCCACCTCCTACTTCTGCCGACGCAGAGAGGCTCCAGGAGCTGCCACGTGCCACCCCGGTCCCTCTTGCCCGTCGCTCGTCCTCGTCCCCTCATCTAGCCCCCTCTCCCGAACGTGCCCGAGCACCTCCGTCGCCACCGTCCACTGCCACCGTGGCCACCAGCCCTTCCTAGTCCACCCAACGTGTTCAAGAGAACCGCCTCGGCTCCGTCTTCCTCCTCAACACTCCACGCAACCGGGGACGCACCACAGCGCCTGCATCGCCCTCTTCTTCGAGCTGGCCGACCGAGATCGCCGCCGTCGTTCTATCGTCATCAAGCCGTCGCCGAGCCCACTGAACTTCTCTTTGACCTACAAGTGAGCTCCTTTGCCGCCTCCTCCTATCCCCATGGCCTATAGTTTGCCGTAGAATCATTCCCCGCCATGCCCGTGAGCTTATTGCCGCCGTCCATGACGTGGCCACGGCCACAGACACTGCCGACCACATACGAGCCCGCCACTGCGCTCAAAACGTCCCCAGGAGACGAACGCGACCACCCCCACGTCCTGCTGCGCAGCCTAGCATGTTTTCGCTGAGGCCCGAGCTCCGGTCGCCGCACTTGTGGTCGCCGATGTTGATATAGGGAGCCCCGCGATGCGCCACTTTCACCACCCAACGTGCCTGGACGCACTGCTTCCGTATAGCCTAGCCGCGCGAGCTCTCGTCGCCGGAGATGGCCGGATGGGGAGCGCCGTGTCGTCCTGCTTAGCACCGGCGGCTAATCGCTGTTTAGCTGACGTGGCTGGTTTAGATTAGGTGTTAACTAACCCCCACTGCTGATGACATGTGGGCCCAGCGCCCCGCTAATTTTTAGTTAGTGCTAAAACTAACTTTTTAACCCTGAGTCACTGACCAGTGGGACCCACTGCTCAGGTTTGACCCTGGCTGCCCAGTTGACCCGCTGACGTCACTGTTATGTAATGCTGATGCAATAAAGCATTTTCTGGATTTAGTTTATTTTAAATAGCCAGGAAATCCCAGAAATTTTTATAAACTTAAAAAAATCATGGAAAACAATCTATAACTTCAAATGAAATAATTTGTATCTGAAAAATTATCAGAAAAATCGAATCTATCCATCTGTACCATTTGCATGCATGTTAGAACTTATGACTACTGTTTAGGGCAAATGAAATAAATGGCACTTGAATCTTCACATATGAAGTTGAATTTGAATCTTTGATTCAAACCAACTTCATTTAATCTGGTTTCTAGATGCATTAGCTCAAATCACATCATATTGCCATGTCATGATCATCAATCATATTGTCGCATTGCATTGATTGTATTCTTTCTCTCTGTTGGGTGTTTGTCCCTCTCGGTGACGTGGTTTCAACGATGAGATCAATGACACCGATGAAGAACTATACTATCTTCAGAAGTGCCAGGCAAGCAAAACCCCCTTGTTCATTGATGACCCACAAGTATAGGGGATCTATCGTAGTCCTTTCGATAAGTAAGAGTGTCGAACCCAACGAGGAGCAGAAGGAAATGATAAGCGGTTTTCAGTAAGGTTTTCTCTGCAAGCACTGAAATAATAGGTGATAGATAGTTTTGTGATAAGATAAATAGTAACAAGCAAAAAGTAAATAAAGTAAATAACATGCAGCAAGGTGTCCCAATCCTTTATGTAGCAAAGGATAAGCCTGGACAAATTCTAATAATGAAGAAAGAGCTCCTAAGGACACATTGGGAATTATCGTCAAGCTAGTTTTCATCACGTTCATATGATTCGCGTTCGGTACTTTGATAATTTGATATGTGGGTGGACCGGTGCTTGGGTGCTGTTCTTACTTGAACAAGCATCCCACTTATGATTAACCTCTATTGCAAGCATCCTTAACTACAACAAAAGTATTAAGGTAAACCTAACCCTAGCATGAAACATATGGATCCAAATCAGCCCCTTACGAAGCAACGCATAAACTAGGGTTTAAGCCTATGTCACTCTAGCAACCCGTCATCTACTTATTACTTCCCAATGCCTTCCTCTAGGCCCAAATAATGGTGAAGTGTCATGTAGTCGATGTTCACATAACACCACTAGAGGAAAGACAACATACATCTCATCAAAATATCGAATCTAATACCAAATTCACATGACTACTAATAGCAAGACTTCACCCATGTCCTCGGAACAAACGTAACTACTCACAAAGCATATTCATGTTCATAATCAGAGGAGTAATAATATGCATAAAGGATCTGAACATATGATCTTCCACCAAGTAAACCAACTAGCATCAATTACAAGGAGTAATCAACACTACTAGTAACCCACAGGTACCAATTTGTGGTTTTGATCCAAGATTGGATACAAGAGATGAACAAGGGTTTTGGGAGGAGATGGTGCTGGTGAAGATGTTGATGGAGATTGACCCCCTCTCGATGAGAGGATCGTTGGTGATGACGTCGATGATGATTTCCCCTCCCGGGGAAGTGTCCCCGGCGGTAACAGCTCGCCAGAGCCCTAGATTGATTCCGCCAAGGTTCCGCCTCGTGGCGGAGTTTCGTCCCGTAAGCTTGCCCAGGATTTTTCCAGGCTAAAAGTGATGATATAGCGAAGATGGTCACGGAGGCTCACCAGGGCCCAAGAGATAGGGGCGCCACCAGAGGGGAGGCGCCTGTCTCTGGACAGGTGTGGGCCCCTGCCTATTTCTTTTGCTCATAATTTCTTATAAATTCTAAAAAGTTGTTTCGTGGAGTTTCAGGACTTTTGGAGATGTGCGTAATAGGTTTCCAACGTTTGCTCCTTTTCGGCCAGAATTCCAAATTGTAAGCATCCCCCTCTTCATGGTAAACCTTGTAAAATAAAGGAGAATAGCCATAAAATATTGAGATATAATGTGTAATAACAGCCCATAATGCAATAAATATTGATATAAAAGCATGATGCAAAATGGACGTATCAACTCCCCCAAGCTTAGACCTCGCTTGTCCTCAAGCGAAAGCCGAAATCGAAAAATATGTCCACATGTTTAGAGATAGAGGTGTCGATAAAAATAAAATACGGACATGAGGGCATCATGATCATTCTAATAACAGCAACATATATGGATTTTGTCAAATGATTTCCTATGCTCAAGTAATAAGCAATTCAAGTATCAAGTATGGTTCAAAAACTTCATTGGGAACTAACAAACTATAATCTTAGTCATTGAAGCAATTGCAATTTATCGTAACATCGGAAAGAGTCAATAATAGAGCTTTTTAGCAAGCTCACACACTCAACTATCTCGTAGTCCCCTATAATTATTAACACTCACGCAATACTTGTGGTTATAGAGTTTCAGCCGAACACTGAGAAAGATAGGGGCTTATTGTGTTGCCTCCCAACGTATTCACCTTTAGGTGATGTCAACAATAATAGCCTATGTCAACTTACATCCAATTGGATATATGTATCATGATCTTTTGAACACGAGGAGCTTGCCAAAGGATAAAAATAAAAAGGGAAAGGTGAGCATCACCTTGACTCAATGCATAAAGTAAAACATAAAGTAAAAGATAGGCCCTTCGCAGAGGGAAGCAGAGGTTGTCATGCGCGTTTAGGGTTGATGCATAAAATCTTAGTGCAAAAGAACGTCACTTTATATAGCCCCTTGTATGTGGACCTTTATTATGCGATCCAGCCGCTTTTATTACTTCCATAACAAGTTCGGTACAAAGCTTATTTTCTCTGCACTAATAAGTCATACATATTTAGAGAGCAATTTTTATTGCTTGCACCGATGACAACTTACTTGAAGGATCTTACTCAATCCATAGGTAGGTATGGTGGACTCTCATGGCAAAACTGGGTTTAGGGATATTTAGAAGCACAAGTAGTATCTCTACTTAGTGCAGGGAATTTAGCTAGCATGAGGGGGAAAGGCAAGCTCAACATGTTTGGAAGGTCAATGACGATATATATTTTAACTGAGATGTCGGGAAACATAAACCATTACGTTGTCTTCCTTGTCCAACATCGACTCTTTTAGCATGTCATACTTAATGAGTGCTTCACAATCATAAAAGATGTCCAAGATAATATATTTATATGTGAACCCCTCTTTCCTTATCACTTCCTATTAATTGCAGCGATGACCAAGGCTACGTCCATCAACTCTCAACAATTTTATGCCTCATACTTTCTATATGTGAAGTTATCACTATCCATAAGATCAATATGAACTCTTTTGTTCTTTCTACTTTCTCAAGATCATAGCAAAGCCCTTGACTTAACACTAATCTTTATTATAGATAGCACACGGACTCGCTTACATAAAGAGATCGCAAAGCAAGGCTCAAAATTACTTGATATCAAAACTTCAATCTACTAGATCAAGATACTACTAAAAGGATCGAACTAAATAAAGTGGCGAAGATAGGCGTGTGATGGTGATACGATACCGGGGCACCTCCCCCAAGCTTGGCAGTTGCCAAGGGGAGTGCCCATACCCATGTGATTATTTCTTCGGAGGTGGTGCAGTAGGAGTGTTGATGATGAAGCTTGTCGTCCGTCTTCCAGGGCATCGGCTCTCCATCATAAAAGGATGATAGAATCTCTGGGATCCTTAAATCTGTAGCCAAACTCATTCGCTTGAATCTATATTCATACTCACAATTCTGGTTTTGCGGTGTCATAGATCTGGGCTTGCAGGTGCTCGATTTTCTCTTGAAGTTTGAAGATGGTTTCCCCGATGACTTTGGCATCCAGCTTGTGGTTGTTGGCGAACTCCATGATCATCATCTGGTTGGCATTGAGTCCACGCTCCACCATCCCTTGACACTTGAAAACTTCTTGCTCCACGGCGAAGCTTTGTCTCCATGTTCCCGGTACATTTCGGGTCCCTCCACATCGCGGATGTGCAGCACCCCATCACGCACCACAATGGTTTGAGGATGATGCAGCACCTCCGCGAGATAGGGGTTGATAACTCTCTTGAAAAACTTGTCCTTGGGAATGCTTGGAGATTACATGATGCTTTAGATCTGAAACAGAAACAGCTCGAAATGAAAACAGAGGATATTTGCGTGATACGGTGGTCAAAACCTTCGGGAGTATATATAATGAATTTTTACCGACCAAAATACGTAACATACAAGAAAGCAGAGTCCGGAGGCACGAGGTGCCCACAGGGGCGGTAGCGCCCTCCTCTCTCGTGGGAGCCCCGTGTCCCTCTCGGACTACTTCTTTCTTCCTAAAATTCTCAAATAATCCAAAACTGATAAAAGTTGCCATTAGAGTTGTTTTGGTGTCGGTTTACTTACCGTACCATGTACCTATGCCTTTTCAGAGTCTGGAAAGTTCTGGAAAGTGTCTCTTATGTATTCTTCAGGGGTTAAGGTCTCAATAATATTAGTTTAAACATTAATAGGAATACAAGAAATATAATGTTTAATTCTTTGACCGTTTACCACCCTCGGATTTGTGCCTTGAAGTTCTTGATTTTTATAGCGCCGAGCGATAGACCTCTTCGATAACGTAGGGACCTTCCCATTTTGAGAGAAGTTTTCCTGCAAAAAATCTTAAACGAGAGTTGAATAATAACACATAATATCCTACGTTAAACTCACGCTTTTGTATCCTCTTATCATGCCAGCGTTTGACTTTTTCTTTGAAAAGCTTGGCATTCTCATATGCTTGCGTTCTCCATTCATCAAGAGAGCTAATATCAAACAACCTCTTCTCACCGGCAAGTTTGAAATCATAGTTGAGCTCTTTAATAGCCCAGTATGCCTTATGTTCAAGTTCGGGAGGTAAATGACATGCTTTTCCATAAACCATTTTATATGGAGACATACCCATAGGATTTTGTATGCAGTTCTATAGGCCCATAATGCATCATCAAGTTTCTTGGACCACTTCTTTCGAGACCGATAGACAGTCTTTTGCACAATTAATTGGAGCTCTCTATTGCTCAACTCTACTTGACCACGAGCCTGCGGGTGATAAGGAGATGCGATTCTATGATTGACATCATACTTAGCAAGCATCTTACGGAAAGCACCATGAATAAAGTGTGAACCACCATCAGTCATAAGATATCTAGGGACTCCAAGCCTCGGAAAAATAACTTCTTTAAGCATTTTACTAGAAGTATTATGATCAGCACTACTAGTTGGAATAGCTTCTACCCACTTAGTAACGTAATCAACCGCAACTAAAATATGTGTATAACCATTGGAGGCGAGGAAAAGGTCCCATATAATCAAAGCCCCAAACATCAAACGGTTCAATAACAAGGGAATAATTCATAGGCATTTCTTGGCGTCTATTAATGTTACCTATTCTTTGACATTCATCACAAGATAAGACAAACTTACGAGCATCTTTGAAAAGAGTAGGCCAATAAAAACCAGATTGAAGTACCTTGTGTGCAGTTCTATCTCCAGCGTAGTGTCCTCCATAGGATTCAGAGTGACACTTGTGTAGGATTTGTTCCTGTTCATGCTCACGCACACAACGTCTAATAATACCATCTACTCCTTCTTTATAAAGGTGTGGATCATCCCAGAAGTAATGTCTTAAATCATAAAAGAACTTTTTCTTTTGCTGGTAAGTAAAACTAGGTGGTATGTATTTAGAAACAATGTAATTAGCATAATCAGCATACCAAGGAGCAGTACGAGAAGCATTGACAACCGCTAATTGTTCATCAGGAAAACTATCATTAATAGGCGTTGGGTCATCAAGAACATTCTCTAACCTAGACAAGTTATGCCAGCGGGGTTCTCAGCTCCTTTTCTATCAATAATATGCAAATCAAATTCTTGGAGCAAGAGAACCAATCTAATGAGTCTAGGCTTAACATCTTTCTTTTCCATAAGATATTTAATAGCAGCATGATCAGTGTGAATAGTGACTTTGGAATCAACGATATAAGGTCTAAACTTATCACATGCAAACACAACTGCTAAGAATTCCTTTTCAGTAGTAGCATAATTTCTCTCGGCAGTATCAAGAGTCTTACTAGCATACTAGATAACATTCATTTTCTTATCGACTCTTTGCCCTAAAACAGCACCTACAAAGATAATCACTAGCATCGCACATAATTTCAAAAGGTAAATTCAATCGGTGGGTCGAACAATAGGTGCAGCGATCAAAGCTTCCTTAAGTGTTTCAAATGCTTCTACACAATCATCATCAAAGACAAAGGGAATATCTTTTTGCAATAAATTAGTCAGAGGCCTAGAGATTTTAGAAAAGTCTTTAATGAACCTCCTATAAAAACTGGCATGAGCAAGGAAACTCCTTATACCTTTTATGTCCTTGGGACATGGCATCTTTTCAATAGCATCAACTTTGGCTTTATCAACTTCAATACCTCTCTCGGAGATCTTGTGCCCCAAGACAATGCCTTCATTAACCATAAAGTGACACTTTTCCCAATTTAGGACGAGACTAGTGTCTTCGCATCTCTGCAAAACTCGATCAAGGTTGCTCAAACAATCATCAAAAGAGGATCCATCGATGGAGAAATCATCCATGAATACCTCACAAATCTTTTCACAAAAATCAAAGAATATAGCCATCATGCATCTTTGAAAGGTAGCAGGTGCATTACATAAACCAAAAGGCATACGTCTATAAGCAAAAGTACCAAAAGGGCAAGTAAAAGTAGTTTTAGATTGATCCTTTGCTGACACGGGTATTTGAGAGAAGCCAGAATAACCATCTAGAAAGCAAAAATGTGTGTGTTTGGATAGCCTTTCTAGCATTTGATCAATAAAAGGTAAGGGGTAATTATCTTTCTTAGTAGCTTTATTTAACTTACGAAAATCAATTACCATCCTATAACCTATAATAATTCTTTATGGATCAATTCATCTTTATCATTAGGAACAACGGTAATACCTCCCTTTTGGGGACACAATGGACAGGGCTTACCCATTCACTATCGACAACTGGATAAATAATACCTGCCTCAAGGAGTTTTAGAAGCTCCTTCCTTACCACTTCCTTCATTTTGGGATTTAATCGTCTTTGAGGATCTCTAAGCTGGTTTGGCATCTTTCTCCACTGAAATTTTGTGTTGACATAATGTGGGACTAATGCCCTTAAGATCATCTAGAGTATATCCAATAGCAGCTCGGTGCTTCTTCAGAGTTTTCAATAATATTTCTTCTTCTTTCTCTGAAATGTTAGCACTAATAATAACCGGATATATTTCTTTTTCATCAAGATAAGCATACTTAAGATTATCAGGTAAAGGTTTGAGTTCAAACACGGGATCACCCTTAGGTGGAGGGGGCTCCCCAAGAATTTCAACGGGAAGGTTATGTTTCAGTATAGGTTCTGGCTTAAGGAACACTTCATCTATTTCTTCCCTCTCCTTCATAAACATATCGTTTTCATGGTCTAACAAATAATGTTCTAACGGATCGATGGGAGGAACAAGAATAGAAGCAAGACCAATAATTTCATCCTTACTAGGTGGTTCCCTTTCACAAGGTTGTCTATTAAACTTGGAAAAATTGAAATCATGAGACATACCATCTATGCCAACCGTGACTACCTTCCTTTACAATTAATCTTAGCACTAGCGATTATTTAAGAAAGGTCTACCAAAAATAATGGGACAAAAATCATCTTGTGGGGAATCAAGAACAAGAAAATCAGCAGGGTATTTAATCTTCCAACACAAGACTTCAACATCTCTAACAATCCCAATAGGTTTAATGGTGTCCCTATTAGCAAGCTTAATAGTAACATCAATGTCTTCCAATTCAACAGGTGCAATGTCGTGCATAATTTCTTTATATAGATCATAGGGTATCGCACTAGCACTAGCACCCATATCGCATAAGCCATGATAACAATGATCTCCTATTTTAACGAGAAATAACAGGCATGCCTCATTGACAGTCTATGTGTCTTAGTATCGGGTCTAGCAATATTAGCGCTTTCACCCACGAAAGAGATAACATGCCCATCTAAGTCCTCATCCAAGAGATCTTTAATCATAGCAATACCAGGTTCAACATTAATTTTCTCAGGAGGTGTATAAGTCCTAGTATTATTCTTACGAACAACAGTCGAAGCTTTAACATGATCTTTCATCGTAACAGGAAAAGGAGGTTTTTCAACATAAGCAGTAGGAACAATAGGATCACTATAAGTAATAGTCTTTTCTTCGACTGTAATAGGTGCAACTACTTTCACTTCAACAGGAGGATCATACTTAAACCACTTCTCTTTAGGGAGATCAACGTGAGTAGCAAATGATTCACAAAAAGTAGCTACTGTCTCAGAGTCAAGTCCATACTTAGCGCTAAATCCACGAAAAGCATCGGTATCCATAAAAGATCTAACACAATAGAACTTAGGTGTCATACCTGACTCCTTTACCATCGTCGGAACCCCAATCTTCAGAGTTGCATTTAGTTCTTTCCAATAAGTCCCATTTGAAATCAATATTCTTGACATATAGGAACCAAAGACAGAAGTATCGAAGCGAGTTGCGATTATTAAGAGAAAGCCGAGCATAAAAATTACGAATAATCATTTCTCTTGAGAGCTCATTATTGGGGCATGAATATAACATTGACTTAAGACTCCCCCAAGCTTGAGCAATGCTTTCTCCTTCGTGAGGCCAGAAATTATATATGTAATTACGATCACGATGAACAAGGTGCATAGGATAGAACTTCTGGTGAAATTCCAACTTCAATCGCTTATAATTCCAAGATCCCGTATCATCACATAGCCTATACCATGTCAATGCATCTCCCTTCAAAGATAAAGGGAAGCCATTCCTTTTAACAACATCATCGGGAATACCTGCAAGCTTAAATAATCCACAAACTTCATCCACAAAGATAAGGTGTAAATCGGGATGCAATGTTCCGTCTCCTGCAAAAGGATTAGCTAGCAGTGTTTCTATCATACCCGAAGGAATCTCAAAGTGAATATTTTCATGAAGTTTAGTAGGTTGAGGAGCATCTCTTTGCTCTTCTGGTTGGGGTGAAGATACCCCAAACAAGCCCTTCAAAGGATTAGTTTCCATAGTGACAAGTGACAGAAAATTTCAGCACACTATATGAATGTTTCCTTACCAAGTTCCACTTACCAAAAGCGCTACACTCCCCGGCAACGGCGCCAGAAAAGAGTCTTGATGACCCACAATTATAGGGGATCTATCGTAGTCCTTTCGATAAGTAAGAGTGTCAGACCTAACGAGGAGTAGAAGGAAATGATAAGCGGTTTTCGATGGGTTTTCTCTTGCAAGCACTTTGAAATAGTAGGTGATAGATAGTTTTGTGATAAGATAAATAGTAACGAGCAAAAAGTAAATAAAGTAAATAACATGCAGCAAGGTGGCCCAATCCTTTATGTAGCAAAGGATAAGCCTGGACAAATTCTAATAATGAAGAAAGACCTCCTGAGGACACATTGGGAATTATCGTCAAGCTAGTTTTCATCACGTTCATATGATTCGCGTTCGGTACTTTGATAATTTGATATGTGGGTGGACGGTGCTTGGGTGCTGTTCTTACTTGAACAAGCATCCCACTTATGATTAACCTCTATTGCAAGCATCCGCAACTACAACAAAAATATTAAGGTAAACCTAACCATAGCATGAAACATATGGATCCAAATCAACCCTTATTTAAGCAACGCATAAACTAGGGTTTAAGCTTACATCACTCTAGCAACCCATCATCTACTTATTACTTCCCAATGCCTTCCTCTAGGCCCAAATAATGGTGAAGTGTCATGTAGTCGACATTCACATAACACCACTAGAGGAAAGACAACATACATCTCATCAAAATATCGAACGAATACCAAATTCACATGACTACTAATAGCAAGACTTCACCCATGTCCTCAGGAACAAACATAACTACTCACAAAGCATATTCATGTTCATAATCAGAGGAGTAATAATATGCATGAAGGATCTGAACATATGATCTTCCACCAAGTAAACCAACTAGCATCAACTACAAGGAGTAACCAACACTACTAGCAACCCACAGGTACCAATTTGTGGTTTTGATACAAGATTGGATACAACAGATGAACTAGGGTTTTGAGAGGAGATGGTGCTGGTGAAGATGTTGACGGAGATTGACCCCCTCTTGATGAGAGGATCGTTGGTGATGACGTTGGTGATGATTTCCCCCTCCCGGAGGTAAGTGTCCCCGGCAGAACAGCTCCGCCAGAGCCCTAGATTGATTCCGCCAAGTTCCGCCTCGTGGCGGCGGAGTTTCGTCCCGTAAGCTTGCCCACGATTTTTTCCAGGGTAAAAGTGATGATATAGTAGAAGATGGTCGCCGAAGGTCCACCAGAGGCCCGAGGAGATGAGGCGGCATACAGCAAGGCGCCCATCTCTGGGCGAGTCAATGGGCCCCTGGCCTATTTCTTTTGCTCATCATTTCTTATAAATTCCAAAAGTTGTTTCGTGGAGTTTCGGGACTTTTGGAGATGTGCGAATAGGTTTCAACGTTTGCTCCTTTTCCGGCCAGGAATTCCATTTGGCATCCCCCCTCTTCATGGTAAACCTTGTAAAATAAAGGAGAATAGCCATAAATATTGAGATATAATGTGTAATAACAGCCCATAATGCAATAAATATTGATATAAAAGCATGATGCAAAATGGACGTATCATTCATTCCGATACAATCCCACTATCTCGCTTCTGCTCTCTTTTAATGCTTTAGGACAACAACGATTCAACTGTTACATGTTGCGGTAGTTGAACCCCTTTCCTCTGCATGACCTGTCATTGCCACAGTAAATAGATGAAACCCACTAGCAACACAAGGAGTTGTTTGAGCATGATGTGCCTACTCATTCATGCATGTTGTCATTCACACTCTTGCTTAGAGTTGAGTCGGTCGATTCATCGGGGATGAATTGGAATGTGGTGAACATGTCTTCTGTTGAGAGCTAAGTGTGTGAACATGATTGGGTAAAGGTAGCGGTGAGAGGCCACGTAGGAGTACATGGTGGGTTGTCTCATTGAAACCGTCCTCGAGGCTGAGTTCTGGTTTTGTGATCCATGAGCAGCTCTTGCCACATGTTGGGCCTGAAATATGACCCGCTCGACTTATTAACCCCTGTCCTTTGTCCGGGAGTTGCAAGTAGTTTACGGTGTTTGTAGTATCTTTGGAGGCCGTCGCAGCACCACTGAGGGTGGGCTGTGATCACGATAGGCACGTGGACCGGTGTACCGAGTCGCCCATTTGGTGACCCGGGAACCCTGCACACATCGCTCGGGGCCGTAGTGGAAACCTAGGCCGGACTCCCTATGGATGGAACCTGAATAGGCGATAAACCTGCACTAGGGACATGTGTGGTTAGTTAGGTCGTGGTCTACACCCACGTCCTCTTTTGCTTGAAGTCTGTCGAGCACATGTCGTGTGCAGACGCTAAGTGGTGGTAACATGTGAGAAGAAGTACACCCTTGCAGGGTTATAAATGATCTATTCGAATAGCCGCGTCCACGGTAAAGGACCTCTGGGTTGCCTATACAGTTCATAGACAAAGTGAAAGTGGATACTCTAAAATGCGCAAGATAAGCGTGAGTTCTATGGATGGCGTTCTCGTAGGGAGACGGGAGCGGATCCATAGTGGTGTAGTGATTGGTGAATATGTGGACTCGTGTGCGCCACCCCAAAAGAGTTACTTGCAGTCGTAGTTCAGGATAGCCACCGAGTCAAAGCTTGCTTGCTAAAGTTAAACTCCACCACCCCTTTGTTGATACCGATGCATATGTTGCTAGTTCTGATGTAAGTCTTGCTGGGTACATTTGTACTAACGTTTGCTTAATTTATGTTTTGCAGAGAGACTTCACTCGCACTAGTAGTTCTGCGTGGACTTCGACGTTTAGCTTGTTACCTCAGCTATGATCTTGTGCCCTCAGCAGGGTCTTGTAGATAGTTAGGGTTCTCAGCCTTTTCATTTGAAGTTGTCTGTACTTAGACAAGTTAAGCTTCCGCATGTGCTTATTGCTTGTATGACTTGAATGATGGGTCATCAGACCCATGTTTGTAATATCTGGCTCCTCGGAGCCTAATGAATAAATACCTTGAGTCGTAGAGTTTTGTTGTGATGCCATGTTGTATTTGCACATATCGAGCATATTGTGTGTATGATTTTGAAAAGCTTGGTATGTGTGGGATCCGACAACCTAGTTGTTCATTCTTGGTAGCCTCTCTTACCGGGAAATGTCTCCTAGTGAGTCCACTGAGCCATGGTAGCTTGCTACTGCTCCGGAACACTTAAGCTGGCCGGCATGTGTCCTTCTTCGTTCACGTATACATCGTCCCTTGAAATGTCACGCGTTGTTCCTTGTAGCTTGCTACGACTTGGGTTCATACGTTGATGATCGACACATTCGTTGCTAGGTCATGTATGCCTGTCCCTGTAAGTTAGTGCCACTTTGGATTCACGACTAGTCATGTCGGCCCGGGTTCTCCATCATATGGATGCTAGCGACACTATCATATACATGAGCCAAAAGGCATAAGCGGTCCCAGGGGCAGGTAGGTTGGCACCGTGGGAATACTGTGCGTGAGGCCGCAAAGTGATATGATGTGTTACATGCTAGATCGGTGTGACTTAGGTTTGGGGTCCTGACATCGGCCTACTGAAAGCACAAGTGCTCCCTATGTGGTTTTGGTAATTAATGTCAACATATCTCTTGTTGGACTAACACTTTTATCTAGTATGTTTCAGATAAGTTCAACAATGGAGTGGCATGGACTAAAGGATGTGGGAACTCCTTCAAGATGCTAAGGACAAAGGATTGGCTCAAGCTTCAAGCTCAAGACTCTTCATTTTACATTTTAGTGATCCAAGATCACATTGAGTCTATAGGAAAAGCCAATACTATGTGTTGCTTAAAGTGCTTAGTGATATGCTCCAAATACCCTCAACTACTTTCCCATTTCCACACATATGTCCTAAACCTAAAGTCAAACTCATTGTGATTCTTTCTATCCAGCCACCGAGTTTGGAAGTCATAGCCACTGCCACAAACCCTAGGCAAATCGGTCTCACCGATAGGGATCTCGGTCTCACCGAGATGGGATTGTAATCTCTCTGTGTATGTCCATTATCAAAATTGGTCTCACCGAGTTTGAGCAATCGGTACTACTGAGATTACAATGCAAACTCTCTGGTTAATTTATTATCAAAATCGGTCCCACCGAGTTTGACAATCGGTCAAACCGAGTTTGCACGACCAACTCTCTGGAAAGCTTATTACCAAAATCGGTCC
Organism: Aegilops bicornis; assembly: GCA_021605145.1. Classification (NCBI taxonomy): domain Eukaryota; kingdom Viridiplantae; phylum Streptophyta; class Magnoliopsida; order Poales; family Poaceae; genus Aegilops; species Aegilops bicornis. Next base: position 361,357 of record JAHIAL010000104.1, read on the forward strand.
CTTGAGTTTGTGTATGTCGATCTTACCGAGATTACGTTATGCCCTAACCCTAACCAAATCGGTCCCACCGAGTTGCATTCAGTTCCACCGAAAACCCTAACTGTCACATTATTTGCTAAATCGGTCTGACCGAGTTTAACGATTCGGTCCCACCGAGTTTGGTAGATTGTGTGTAACGGTTAGATTTTGTGTGGAGGCTATATATACCCCTCCACATCCTCTTCATTCGTGAAGAGAGCCATCGGACTAAACCTACACTTCCAGCATCCTATTTCTGAGAGAGAACTTCCTACTCATGTGTTGAGGCCAAGATATTCCATTCCTACCATATGAATCTTGATCTCTAGCCTTCCCCAAGTTGCTTTCCACTCAAACCCTCTTTCCACCGGATCCAAATCCTATGAGAGAGAGTGGAGTGTTGGGGAGACTATCATTTGAAGCACCAGAGCAAGGAGTTCATCATCAATGCACCATTTGTTACTTCTTGGAGAGTGGTGTCTCCTAGATTGGCTAGGTGTCACTTGGGAGCCTCAGAGCAAGATTGTGGAGTTGAACCAAGGAGTTTGTAAGGGCAAGGAGATCGCCTACTTGTGAAGATCTACCGCTAGTGAGGCAAGTCCTTCATGGGCGTGACCATGGTGGGATAGACAAGGTTGCTTCTTCGTGGACCCTTCGTGGGTGGAGCCCTCCGTGGACTCGCGCATAGCGGTTACCCTTCGTGGGTTGAAGTCTCCATCAACGTGGATGTGCGATAGCACCACCTATCGAACCACGCCAAAAATATCCTTGTCTCCAATTGCGTTTGAATCCTCCAATCCCTTCCCTTTACATTCTTGCAAGTTGCATGCTTTACTTTCCGCTACTCATATACTCTTTGCATGCTTGCTTGCTATATGTTGTGAATGTTAAACTTGTGCCTAAACTCCACTCAAACTTTAAAGAAACTTAAAAACTGCAACTTTGGCTCTTAGTGTCTAATCACCCCCCCTCTAGACACCTCTTCTCAAGGTCCTACACCTACTCATCGTCGATCTCCACATGGGACATCCTAGAGGTAGCGGCCCTGGAGACCCAGGATTCCATTCGGTCAAATAAACGTGAAGGTTCGCAACAGCAGTGAAGAAAAGGAAGAAGAAACACTTACACCAAAGAGATGGGCACAACAACTTCGATCCTGGGCAAAGCCTTCCGAGGTTTTGGAGGAATGACCTTCGCTTGCTTGGCAGTTTTTTCCGTCGGCTCGGGAGTTGACGTTCGAGTGCGCTTCTAGGTCCTCGCACTCGACGCCGTGGCCTTGCGTTGGTCAGCCATAGGATCTTGTGATTGCTTGGAACGTCGCTCGGTGCATGGTGGAGACTCGACTTCTTCACTGTCGTCGGAGTCATAGATGTCATCTTCACTGTCGTCGGCGTACTCGATGTCGGCACTCCCGCCCTTGCTCTCTCCTCTCCCAAGGTGCTGCTCTCCGTTCGGCACGGGTGAGTACATCTTCGTGAATACACGCAAGGCACAGATTACAAAAAATCAGTTGGATTCGATGCACTACATATTGAAAGGCAAAGGATGAAACACTCAACAAGTCATGTCAGACCTCTCCTGGAGGGTGATCAGCGTCAATTGGCAAGATCTGTTTTGCTCCGCGTGGGTTGTCCTTGTTCCCAGTGATGCTCTAAAGCCACTGCGCCACTGTCTCCTCTTTGACCTCCTCCGGGTGGGTCCGAGCGGTGTCTTCTAGACCTGAGTACAGCCACATGGGGTAGTCGTGAGCTTGCAAGGGCTGGATGCGTCGACTGAGGAACACCTCCAGCAAATCCATGCCTGTCACTCCACCTCGGACCAGCGCAACGACCGCGTCGACCAAGATGGCTACCTCACCCTTCTCCTCCTCATCTACAGTCAATGAAAGAGGGGTGCGGAGTCTCTCCAGAGAGAAAGGAGGAAGGCCAGTCGACTAACCCGGAGTCGGGACATCTTTGCAGCCAAACCAGGTCGACTGCCACCCCCTAATGGATTCAGGAAAAGTCATGGGAGGGAAAGAGCTCCTACCCCTCATTTGAACTCCTAGACCCCCACACATTTGGATCACATGGGTCCTCTCTCGTCAGTCAGATTAGCTTTCCTCACCGACTGATATCGACAAGTAAAGATATGTTTGAATAACCCCCAGTGCGGGAGGCATCCCAGGAAGTTCTCACACATCGAAACGGATGCGGCAAGGTATGAGATGGTGTTGGGGGGAAAGTGATGGATCTGAGCACCAAAGAAATTCAAGAAACCTCGAAAGAATGGATGTGGTGGCAATGAGAAACCTCTTTTGACATGTGTCGTGAGGAGAACCCGCTTTCGCCGTCAGCGCTTGCTCGAGACTCCCTTCCAGCAGCCTCCAAGACCCCCTCGCTATCGGCCCGTCGATGTGAGCCCCTCCGGATCATCCACCGAGATCGACGAGGGGATCCAATCACCTTGGATCCAGCCCGATGGCAGAGCGGACCGCGAGGTTGACCCCTTAGTCGACTTCTTGCCCTTCGTTGTCTTCTTCGCATGCTCCAGAGCCCTCGTCTTGTCCTTCGCCATGGCTGTGGTGGCCGACGGGTTCGAGCGGGACGGCGCTACGCTGGAGAAAGTGAGGCAGAGAGGCGAAGGAGAAAGGGGAAATCGGTGAAACCTTTGTTGCCGCATCGGATGTGTCGCCTTATGTACCCGCGCATCCGAGTGGCTGACTCATGGGACCGTGCAATCTCAGTGCATCCCGCAACCGGCGCCGGCTCAATACATGGCGAAAAAGGCGGCACGAGGATCGAGGAGTCCCTCCCCACCTACCCTGCTTACCGCGCCGCATCCCGACCTGCGCGCTTCTCCAAATTTCGAATCCCGTGAAATCCGGGTCCAGCAAAGCAGTCGATCGAATCGAAGATATCCAAATCCAATCTGCTCAATGATATGTTACTTACTTCACTCGGAAGCTCAGGAAGCCAGAATCGATCAAGGCGACAGAGAAAGGGTTAAAATACTAGCATACTTTCGGGCCCCACGAGAAAGTGTCTCTGGAACATTGAACCGGGCCAGAATCGACTTCAACCCTTCTTCACTCGGTCCTCGATCCATTCGGGGGCTAATGACGATGACATGTAGCTAGGGTAGGGTCTTAGGCCTGACCTATATGTCCTTCCCAAGGACACCCCACAAGGGGACAAGGCCTACAAGGACAGAAAGAACATACCGACTGGAATCATCATAGAGTGCAACTCACTCGACAGAAGATTCACTCGGGTACCCCAATTCCACTTGACCAACATCATTCACTCGGAAGACAAGGATCCACTCGAAGGATAGAAGACTTAGAGCCACCGCTGGATGGCAACAGTTGTACATTCACTCCGTCACCTTAAAGATCATTGAACACAGGCCTTACCAGTAACGTATGTGAATGGAAACAGTTGTACATTCACTCCGTCACCTTAAAGATCATTAAACATAGGCGTTACCAGTAAATTATGTGTCTTTATTTCCACATTGAACCCTTGCGTAACTGAGGACAACGAGGGGTCGGCGCACTCTATATAAGCCACCCTTCCCCTCTGGCACAAGGGTTCGCAACCCCTGTAACTCAACACTGCAATCTACAGAGCCTCCGCAGCACCTAGATGTAGGGCTGTTACCTCCTCCGAGAGGGGCCTGAACTCGTAAATCCGAGTGTCCAGCCTCGCCGTAGCTAGGCACTGCCTCCTCCTACGTACCCCCTATCTCTACTGTCCGATCCCTTCCCACGAGAGGTGCCATGGGTAGTTCCTCCAGAGGCAGCGCTGGGCCTGCAGTGGGGGGAGCCGCCGATGGCTTGAGGAGCCGCTCTTCAAAGATGCCAGGCTTCTGGGGTTCGCATCGGGATGCCCTCTTGGCGATTTTATCCACCTCCTTGTTCGTCCCATGCGGTACGTGCTGCAATTCCAAGCCCAACAATCGTTTTTCAATTTTGTGTACCTCTTCTAGGTATGCCTCCAGGTGCTGAGAAGTTGACGAGGAGCTGGGAGTCACCCTTGATGGTCAGGCGCGTGACCCCGAGAGCCGCCGCGCCCATGAGGCCAGCGAGTAGACCCTAGTACTCGGTGATGTTGTTGGAGACCTTTTCGCCATGCTAAAAGCAGAGTTGCACGGTGTAGTAGAGCTTGTCTTGGGTCGGTGAGATGAGCATAGCTCTAGCCCAGCATACAGCGTGCGACCTTGATGTCAAAGTACATGAAACAGCCATCCGGTGCTTCGTCTCCGGGCGTGAGGGAACGGTCTTCTCCCACTCCTTGGTCAGGGGCGTCAGTCTATTCCGCCACAAAGTCAGTGAGGTTCATGCCATTGATGACTCTGGTGGTGCTAAACTTCAGCTAGAACGCCTGCAGCTCGATGTTACACTCGGCTACCCTTCCCGCGGCATTGGGGCTCCGGAGCACCTTCTCCAGGGTGAATGCGGAGACAACCTTAATGGGGTGGCCTTGGAAGTAGTGGCGCAGCTTTCTGGAGGCGATGAGGAGTGCGTGCAGGAGCTTCTGTGGCAAGGGGTAGCGTCCACGCGCGTCACGCAGCACCGTGCTAATGAAGTACGCGGGATGCTCGATGAAGGAGGAGTTGACGGCGTCCTGCCCCTCTTGGGGAGAGGGAGCCTTGTCATTCGGTGGGGTAGCCAGGGCCTCAGGAGCGCCGTCCTGAGGTGGTGATGGCACAGTCGGGAGCGGGACGCCACACCGCACATTCGCGTCCGCGCGCTCTTCCCGGACCTCCACGAGTGCCGCGCTGGCTGAGTGGGGTGTGGCGGCCAGGTAAAGCACAAGGGGCTCAAGAGGACGAGGTGCCACCATCACCAGCGGGCAGGTGATCTACCTCTTGAGGTCATGGAAGGCCGTCTCGGCCTCCGAATTCCACTGAAATGGGCCCTTCTTCTTCATCAGCTTGAAGAACGGGAGGGCGCGCTCGCCCAGCTTGGAGATGAAACGCCCCAGAGAAGTTATGAAGCCTGCAAGCTTCTGCATCTCCTTGAGGGTCTGAGGCAGGCTCATCCTTGATATCGCCTTGAACTTCTCTGGGTTAGCCTCGATCCCTCTGTGTGACACCAGAAAACCCAGCAGCTTGCCGGACGGGACGCCGAACACACACTTCTCCGGATTGAGCAACAGGTTAACCTTGCGCAGGTTGGTGAAAGTTTCTTCCAAATCTTCAACGAGGGTCCTTGCCTCCCGCAACTTGACCACTATGTCATCGACGTACGCCTCGGTGTTCCTTTCGAGCTGCATGCCCAGGGCGATGTGCATCAGTCGCTGGAAGGTTGCGCCGGCATTACGCAACCCGAACGACATGAAGGTGTAGCAGTACACCCTGCATGGGGTCAGGAAAGCTGTCTTCTCGACATCCTGCACCGCCATCTTGATTTGGTGGTAGCCCGAGAAGGGATCCGGGAAGCACTGAAAGTTGCACTTTCGGCGGTGGAGTCGGCGATCCGTCGATCTTGCACAAGAGGGGAAGGGTCTTGGGGACAAGCTTTGTTGAGGCTCGTGAAGTCGATGCACATGTGCTCCTTCCCGCCCTTCTTGGGGACGATGACCGGATTCACCAGCCAGTCTAGGTGTCGTACTTCCTAGATGACGCCGGCCTCCTTCAGCTTGTGGACCTCCTGGACTATGAATGACTGCTTCTCCGGGGCTTGTCGCCGCGCCATCTCCTTCACCGGGCAAGGCCACTGGGCACACCATCAAGGGTGCTCAATCACATCCTGTGGGACGTCGACCAGGTCTGTTGCCTCCCATGCAAACACATCCTTCTTCGCATGAAGGAAACTGATCAGGGCCTCCTCCTGGTCTAGGGGAAGGCCAGCGCCTATGGTGAAGGTGGGGCCAGAGCCCCCGTCGTCGACCGGTAACTCCTTCGTCTCCGCCCGGTCCTCAGAGAACAACTGCTTATTCTTCGTGGGCGCGGCCTCCGGGAGCTCCGGAGCGTCTTTGGCGCTTAGTGGCGCGCCACCGCATGACTTGGCAATAGGTGAGCTTGAGGACTAGGAGTGCATCCCAAGCATCCCCCACCATAGTGAGGATGCCGCTGCTCCCCGTCATCTTGACGACATTGTAGCCAGGATGTGTCGCTGTAGCCAGGGTGTGTCGCTGCCATGAACTTGGCGAGAGCTGGGTACCCAAGGATGGCGTTGTACGGGAGGCTGATGCGGGCGACGTCGAAGTCGATGAGTTCGGTGCGGTAGTTTTCACGCGTGTCAAAGGTGATGGGGAGGCGGATCTGCCCCAAGGGAACGGCGGAGCCGTCGACCACCCCTCAGAAGGGCCTGCTGGGGACGAGTCGGTCGTAAGGCACATGAAGCTGATCGAAAGCTTCCACGGAGAGGACGTTCAGGCCAGCTCCGCCATCGATGAGGGTCGTGGTGACTGCAACGTTGCTGATGGTGGGCATGCAGAGTATGGGGAGCGCATCGGCGCCGACCGTAGTCTAGGGGTGATCCCTGAAATTGAAGGTGATGTTGGTCTCAGGCGTCGTCCTGCCTGGAGGGGCCTCCTGCCACGTCCAGGCGGCTCCCACCTGTCGGAAGAGATACTTGACGTGGTGGCTTGAGGCCGGTGCCTGCGACCCGCCGAGGATGGCCGCAACGGCATGGGCCACCGGTGCCGCGAAGTGTGCGATAAACAGGTCGCGCAGCTCCTCCCATGAAGCCACCGAAGATTCTGGCAGGTTGAGCAGCCAGGAGCGAGGCACACCTGCGAGAGCCATAGGGAGCCAATTCGCCATGACTTTGTAGTCGCCGCTCGCCGCCCAGATGGCCTCTGCGTACACCCGGAGGAACTCGGCGGGGTCCGGCGTTCCGTTGAACCGTGGCAGCAACTCCGGCCTAAACTTCAGCGGCCACCACAACTATTGCAAGCTAGGCAGGGGAGAAAGCTCGTAGGCCCGCGATGCCCCCGAACGTGCCTGGCGGCCCGGCGGGTGGAGCAATGCCCGCCATGGGTACCACACGGTGCCGGCGGAGCGCGGCTGATGAAGAAGCGGATCTTCGACACGCCCCTACCTGGCGCCCCAAATGTCGGATTCAGGGCTCCGCAGACCCAAGAAAGGTTCGAACTCTGGGGCGTGTGCGAAGAACTCAACCTCTTCAACCAGCCAGTTCGTCACCCCACGGCCTAGCTCGATGAACAAGGAAGAAGATGGACACGACGGTTTACCCAGGTTCGGGCCACCTTGCGGTGTAAGACCCTACTCCTGCGTTGGGGTGGATTAGCCTCACGAGAGGCTGAGTATGAAATAGTACAAGGGAAGAACAACCTCACGAGGTCTACTCTGGTGTGGGTGTGAGCTGATGAGGTGTGGATTCAATCCAGCAAGAGCTCTCGCCCTTCCTACGGTGGTGGCTAACCTATATTTATAGTGGCCTTGGTCCTCTTCCCCCAAAACGAAGGCGGGAAGGATTCCCACAGTGGCCAATTTCAAAGGGGACAAGTAGTACATCCTATCCTGACTAAAGGTGGTCTACGCCTACAAAGCTTCTGGTCGTGACGCTGCAGTGGGCTCGGTGATGACATCCGTCCTGTCATCCGGGCGGTCTTGGTCTCGTTGCACGGAATGGAAACCTTTGGCTGATTCCTCGGGACCGGGCGCCTGCGCTTGCCTCCTTAGCACCAAAGAGGAAACCTGCTCCTCTGCGCCTACTGGCGCCCGTCTGGCCTTGCTCGTCATGCCTTGCGTCACCTCAATCTCATGAGGTGGGCACCTAGATAGAAATCTCCGCTCCTTAGGAGGCAGCCCGAGGGGGCGCTCCCTCCGGAGGTCTTGATGTCACCCGCCTCCCGAGGCTTGGCCCCTAGCGAGGGTCTTATCTTGAAGGTGTTGTAGATGGGTTGTACCAGGCCGTTGATGAAGCCACACCATGGGCCCACGGCGGGGAGAGTGCAGGTACCACAGTTCCCCGGAAGCAGCTAACACACGCAAGCATGTTTGTCGCAGGGAATGATGGTATGGACACCGACAAGTGACGTTCAAGTAAATACTCCACAATAAGAAGTACAACAAAGAAAAGCTAAGTTGAAAAACTTTCAAACAAATTCTTTGTTGTAGAGCTATCTTTCCTTGGACGTTTTTGGCTGTTGTATGGAAAACATGTACGCGAGGGAACCTTGTCGTGATCGGTTGCACTCTTATTTTGTTTTGAGTCTGCTCAAGAATCTAAGCAGCTGCGTTGAGATCGCTAAGACCGGCGGCGGCATTTCCAGCAGGCTGCTAACGATTCATTCCTCAAGCGCTCGCGGCAAGTGTGCGCACCGACAAGTTTCCAAACAACATAGGGTATACATCATGCAAAAACAGGAATGAACAAGGGAAATAGCAAGCATTCATCAAACACAGATAGTTTATATTACATCAGATAACTTGTTAATGTTATAACTTAAGATAAGTATTGTCTTTCACATGGACTGTTCACAGCAAGGCAAGGCATGGCGACTAGTCCCTGCGCTAGCCTTAAATCCTCTTCACACAGCTTACCACATCAATAATGGGATGGATAACTTTTCAATGGCCTTACTGTCAGCGTCTTCCGGCAGGCTTGCGAGAACATTGGAGAAGTCAGTGCCAGGCTTCCAGTAACCAACCTTGACGAGCACCTTTCTGAGAAAGGTTTGGAAGAGTTTGCGGCTCTCAGTGGGAAGGGTGGTAGCTCGACTGTTTTGGATATGCTTGAGGGCATCAACAACACATTTCGAAGAACAGAGTCAACCTGGCGTTGGTGCTCACATTCTCGTTGGCGGGGTACCTGAAGTTCTGAAGACCCATGCTGGCTAGTTGTGCAGTAAGCTTTTCAGGGGCACTGACAAGCCGCTCGGTCTAGAGTGTCACTCTCTTTTCATAGTCATTGTATGTAGCGGCAGCACTGGCGAGAAGATCTTTCTCCTTTTGAAGATTTTTGAGCAAGCCTTTCTCATGATCTCTGCTCTCCTCCAAGTTCTTCTCGTGTGTCCACACCTTCAGAATAAGATCTGCAATGGACACTCTGGCTACGGCAAGCTTATTGTTCTTGTCGGATATGGTAGTCTCCATCTCCGCCAAGTCATGAAGCTTCTTCTTCCTTTCTGCTTGGAAGGTTGCGATTCGCTTGCCGAGGTCCTCGAGGTCTACCTCCTACTTCTTCACCTTTTCTGTCAACTCACTCTTGGCGGTCTCTACGGCTCTGGCAGCATTGACGACCTCCTTGAGTTTGTTGGCATGATCCACAAACTGGGCTGCAAATTCGCCCTTATGCTTCTGCTCCAGTTCCTGTGTCCACTGCACGACAAGGATCTCAATTTCTTTGTCCTTGCTGCAGAGCTTGGCAGCCAGTACTTCCTCACAAGTGGCAAGATATTCTTCATGAGAATTGAGCTCGGACCTGCGCTCATTCAGCTTGCCTTCTGTTGCTAACAACATTTGTGCAGCTTCATCTTGTGCTTTCTCGACATCGTGATTTCTCCGAGACACTTTTTCCCATTCCTTATTTCATTGTTCCCGCTGGGTAGTCAGCTCTTGGAGGGATTCAGCATACTCAGTCTGTGCCTCTTCAACGCGCTTAAGAAAGTATGCTTCCACTGCTCCTATAGCTGCAGCCCTGAAGTTTAGATTATCTGACCGGTCGTGGAAATGTGCTTGAAGCTTCTGGAAGTTGCTGTTCATGGCTCTGAGGATCTCTTCTTCCTTGGATCCACTACTCCTGGTAGATGGTTCATCAACGATCTTCAGCCCAACAGCAGCGATGATTTCATCCAAGCTTTCTCCTTCAGTTGGCGCTATGATTTTTACTGTCCCCGGGATGTTGACGTACAAATTGTCGCCCACCTTGAGGTACTTGCTTGCTGGAGGATCTTCAAACATTGATGGCAGCCTTCAACGACGGCCTTGCCGGCGGCCGATGACCTTGTGGCCGGGGTAGTGCCAAGCGCTCCTGCGGAAGGAATGTCATCAGTTGGTGCACTGGTCTCACTGTGAGCCTCATGTGCAACCTTCTTGGCATTTTCCTCCTCGGCAGTCCTCTTGGCGACCTCTTCAGGCACAACCTTGGTGGCCTCGTTAGCAACAATCCTGCTAGCCTCGGCAGCGGCATCCTTGGCAATACCTACAACATCAACATCAACATTCATGTCGTCAGTTGGAGGTGGATCTGAACATGAGGGAGAAAGAAAAATCAGATTCAAGAAAACAAAAACATCAAACGAGATATGAAGTGCTCAAAGACAAGTGGATTACCTGTGTGGGTTTGTTGAGGAGAAATTCCCTCTCCTCTGGCAACATCAGTTGCTGTCACATGGCTGCCGGCTCCTCAACGCGGATAAGCTCATCAGTGGAGGCCCTTGTCAGAGAGCCTCTTTTGGTCAGTGTAGTTGAGGAGCATGGTGCATCAAGGTTTACCTCAGGTTGGCCTTCTTGGCGTCATTCTTCTCCTACAAGCTCATTGATGTTGATCTCCACACCAAGGCCTATCGGTGGGAAATGAGTGATAGACTCACGCTGGGGGCTGGGCTAAGGGTTGTCTTGAGGGATCGGGCCCAAGGCGGGTGACAATGGTCTCTAGACCGGTCGATGTGCTTCTTGCCGGGGCTCAAATGGCTTTGTTAAGGTTTTCACCCTCTTCGCCCACCTCTGCATCAAGGTTTCTGCGTCTATGTAGAAGTCAAAACAATTCATGTCAGATCAACAAATCAAGAATTAAGGAGTATGACAAGAAATTCTTACTCTGCTTCGTCTTCATTGAAAGCAGAAACGTCAAATTCGACATCTACTTTAGTGGTTGTGCTTGGAGGAGTGGGAGTTCTTGTGCGCTTAGCAAATGGCAAAGCAGATCAAGATGATCTTGCAACTCCGGTTGTTGGCGCGGTAGCACTTGGCGACTTTGACGCTCCAGTTGTTGGCGCGGCGGTCTGTCTTATGCCCCGCGCAGGTTGTTGTTGAGCTCCTTGCCGCTGCGAACTCTTGCCAGCTTGCCCATTAACAGAAGTTTTACTGCTTGAAGAGGATGGACATACTGGGTCGCCAGAAGAAACCTTACGAAGAATGCATTGCTTCCTTTGCAGAGTAGGGGCATCTTGATGTTGTTGCTCTTCGGTTATCCCCTTGCCGATGGAGCTCCCCACAATCTCACCAGCCTGCTCCCCGGCAACCACACCCTCATCTACAGTATCCTCTTCAGGCATCCATACTTCTTCCTCTTCGCCAGTTTCGGCTGCCAAATGACCAAAATCAACTGGCAGCGTGGCGAAACTAGGGCTTCCTACACTCTTGCTTCATAATGTAGGCGACCTCCTTGTTGGTGGTGTCGCAGATGAGATTTGTCTCCTCCCTGACAGCTCTCTCCAAAAGGGTATTAAAGAATTCTTACACCCGCTCCTTGGACGGCTCTTCCCAATTTCGAACAACTCCATGTGCATTGCACTCCGGCATCATGGCAATGATTGCGGTCAAGGCTGAGTTGTTGCATAGGGGGATGACGCATGCGGGCAACTTGGTTTTGTTGTTTGGCCTAAACAGCACGTGACATAGAGCATCAAGCTGCCGAATTATCAGATTTTTGTTCAATCGAAGGTGCGGGGTCATGACATACGCAACATTCTTGTACTCCCAGGCCGGTCGTTTCCTGTCCCACGGAGGTGTTATGCAGTGGTGAAGGAAGTCTGCGCCAATTGCTTCAACAGTGAGCTTGGCGTGCCTAAGACGGTGGATCCTGGTGATGGCGATTGTGAGCTTCTTATCATCCTTGTCAAGGTCGCACCAATCCTCACCACGAACTGGTTGGTCTGCAGGGGCATGCATAAATGAGGGAAATCATCATCCTTGATCCAGCACCACTCACCCCGCCATTCTTCCCATTTCTTGTGTCCTTCACCTTCTGGATATATTTCGTTGGCCCCAGGCCTAGGAATCCATGTGATGGAGCCAGAGAGGTCTTCTCCAGATTCGATGCGGGGGTCGAAATAGTGGCGGAAGAGTGCGGTATTTGGAATCACCCCAGCAAATTTTTTGCTAAGATGTGCAAAAACGGACATGCACGTGATTGCATTTGGCATGATATCAAGCGGATTGAAGCCATATGTATGCATGATGTCATTGAAGAAATTAGAAAAAGGTGGACAGAGCCCGCGGTAGAGATAAGCGACAAAGAAGCGATATTTTGCTTGAGATGCTCTTGGTGGAGCCGGGAAGAACATGCGGGGCGGAGTGAGCTTTCGTCTCTCTCCCCTACAAGTATGCGTACCATTCAACAAGCTCGCTCTGTCCAGAGCTGGGTCGAAGACGACATGTTGCTTCTGCACTTCCGCTAAGGCCTCCGCGTCCGCGCTGAGGCTCTTCTCCGCCTTGTCCTTGCTCGCTTTCGGCGCCATGGTGGCTCTGGAGGCGGGGATTGATGAGGAGCGAGAGTGTGGAGCGGCCAATGGATGTAGAGTGCTCTATTCTGAGGGTGCAAGGAAGAAGACCATGACAGCTACTATATTGGAAAGGGGGAAAGTAAATGGGCAGCGCCTCACCGGATTCCTTTTTATGGGGAAGGGGAGGGGCTGGCTCTTTATGATCCAACGTGGACGCGCTTTTGCAGGCGCATTACCGCAACAGCCGTTTTCATCCACCTCTCCCATGTTCTGCATTTAATGTGCATGGTGGGAGGGCGCAGTAAAAGAGGAAATTATGATAGACTTGGCGGTTATTATGCGCCATGTGTGCTTGTGCATTGTTTGGGCCTAGCACAATGACGCCTCGCATGCGTGTTGGCCACGGCCTAGGGGCTCCTGTCGGTGTATTAAGAATTGGGGCTTTAATACCCCAGAATTATGCACAGGCAGTAGTAGCCTTCCCGATGGCAAGGCTTGACGGAGGATAACTAGAGACGAACACAAGACCAGATTACAAGATACAAATAAGATATATGAAGACAGAGATCAGAAATATTGAAGATACGACTTGAAGACCAAGCAACATCCTTGTCGGGGAGAGCCCGCCGGGATTCAAGCCCGGCAAGAATCCCACTACCTTGCCACCGCTCCACCTCATCAATCAGGTTGTCACTTGTGGATTAGGTGTCGATCGGGCATGTAGTTAGGTGAGCCTTGTCTGGGCACATGGAAGCTCGCCTCTGAAGACACAACTTTAATGGCGCCCATCCAAGTGATGTGTCAAGGAAAGAGAAGGTACATGGGCGGATGACACATAAGGAGAGACCAGCCTTGCCGGGAAGCTCCATCCACAAGACACCTCATGGTGCATTAAATGCATTTGTCCTTGAAGGAAATATGCCCTAGAGGCAATAATAAAGTTTTTATTTATATCTCCTTATATCACGATAAATGTTTATTATTCATGCTAGAATTGTATTCACCCGAAACTTAGTACATGTGTGAATACATAGACAAAAACAGAGTGTCTCTAGTATGCCTCTACTTGACTAGCTCGTTAATCAAAGATGGTTAAGTTTCCTAAGCATAGACATGTGTTGATGATGAACGGGATCACATCATTAGAGAATGATGTGATGGACAAGACCCATCCGTTAGCTTATCATTATGATCGTTTAGTTTTATTGCTATTGCTTTCTTCATGACTTATACATATTCCTATGACTATGAGATTATGCAACTCCCGAATATCGGAGGAACACCTTGTGTGCTATCAAACATCACAACTCCCGAATAAAGATGCTCTACAGGTGTGTCCGATGGTGTTTGTTGAGTTGGCATAGATAGAGACTAGGATTTGTCACTCCGAGTATCGGAGAGGTATCTCTGGGCCCTCTCGGTAATGCACATCTCCATAAGCCTTGCAAGCAATGTGACTAATGATTTAGTTGCGGGATGATGCATTATGTAACGCATAAAGAGACTTGCCGGTAACAAGATTGAACTAGGTATGATGATACCGACGGTCGAATCTCCGGCAAGTAACATACCGATGACAAAGGGAATGAAGTATGTTGTTATGCGGTTTGACCGATAAAGATCTTCGTAGAATATGTAGGAGCCAATATGAGCATCCAGGATCCGCTATTGGTTATTGACCGGAGATGTGTCTCGGTGATGTCTACATTGTTCTTGAACCCATAGGGTCCGCACGCTTAACGTTCGATGACGATTTGTATTATGAGTTATGTGTTTTGGTGACCAAAGTTTGTTCAGAGTCCCGGATGAGGTCACGGACATGATGAGGAGTCTCAAAATTGTCGAGAGGTAACGATTCATATATTTGAAGGTTATATACGGGCACGGAATGGTTCGAAGAAGATCGGGATTTTTTAGAATCTTGGGAGGTTACTGGGACCCCCCGGGAAAGTTAATGGGCCTCATGGGCCATAGTGAAGAGGAGGAGGCAGCCACAGGAGGTGGCGCCCCCCCCCCCCCCCCCAATCGCAATCCGAATTGGACAAGGGATGGGGGGCGCGGTCCCCCTTTCCTTCTCCCTCTCCATCTCTTTCCCATTTCCCCCTCCATTGGAAGGAAGGAGGGGGGCCGAATCCAACTTGGACTAGGAGTCCAAGTAGGACTCCCCCAGCGCACCTCCTGGGCCGGCCTCCTCCTCCCCCCCCCCTTTATATACGGGGGCGGGGGGCACCCCAAAGGCACACCAAGTTTTGTCTTAGCCGTGTGCGGTGCCCCCCTCCACAGTTTACTCCTCCGGTCATAGCGTCGTAGTGCTTAGGCAAAGCTCTGCACGGATCACATAACCAACACCGTCACCGTGCCGTCGTGCTGACGAAACTCTCCCTCGACCCTCTACTGGATCAAGAGTTTGAGGGACGTCATCGAGCTGAACATGTGCTGAACACGGAGGTGCCGTACATTCGGTACTAGGATCGGTTGGATTGTGAAGACGTTCGACTACATCAACCGCGTTAACATAACGCTTCCGCTTTCGGTCTACGAGGGTACATGGACGCACTCTCCCCTCTCGTTGCTATGCATCTCCTAGATAGATCTTGCATGATCGTAAGAATTTTTTTGAATTACTACGTTCCCAACAGTGGCATCCGAGCCAGGTCTATGCGTAGATGATATGCACGAGTAGAACACAATGAGTTGTGGGCGATAATAGTCATACTGCTTACCAGCAACGTCTTACTATGATTTGGCGGTATTGTTGGATGAAGCAGCCCAGACCGACATTACATGACCGCGTTCATGAGACTGGTTCTACCGACGTGCTTCGCACACAGGTGGCTGGCGGGTATATGTTTCTCCAACTTTAGTTGAATCAAGTTTTACTACGGCCGGTCCTTGTTGAAGGTTAAAACAGCACACTTGACGAAAAATCATTGTGATTTTGATGCGTAGGTAAGAACGGTTCTTGCTAGAAGCCCGTAGCAGCCACGTAAAACTTGCAACAACAAAGTAAAGGACGTGTAACTTGTTTTTGCAGGCATGTTGTGATGTGATATGGTCAAGACGTGATGAGATATAAATTGTTGTATGAGATGATCATGTTTTGTAAAAGTTATCGATAACTGGCAGGAGCCTTATGGTTGTCGCTTTATTGTATGAAATGCAATCGCCATGTAATTGCTTTACTTTATCACTAAGCGGTAGAGATAGTCCTAGAAGCAATAGTTGGCGAGACGACAACGATGCTACGATGGAGATCAAGGTGTCAAGTCGGTGAAGATGGAGATCATGGCCGGTGCTTTGGAGTGGAGATCAAAGGCACAAGATGATGATGGCCATATCATGTCACATATTTTGATTGCATGTGATGTTTATCTTTTATCCATCTTATTTTGCTTAGTACAGCGGTAGCATTATAAGATGATACCTCACTAAATTTCAAGGTATACGTGTTCTCCCTCAGTATGCACCATTACTCTGGAGTTAAATGCGTGCCGAGACACCACGTGATGATCGGTGTGATAAGATCTCGTTCACATACAATGGGTGCAAGCCAGTTTTGCACATGCAGAATACTCGGGTTAAACTTCACGAGCCTAGCATATGCAGATATGGCCTCGGAACACTGAGAGATGTTCAACATAGAGATGTTCACCATTGAAAACTACTCCATCTCACGTGATGATCGGACATGGTTTAGTTGATATGGATCACGTGATCATTTAGATGACTAGAGGGATGTCTATCTAAGTGGGAGTTCTTAAGTAGTATGATTAATTGAACTTTAATTTATCATGAACTTAGTACCTGATAGTTTTTGCATGTCTATGTTGTTGTAGATCAATGGCCCGTGCTACCATTCCCTTGAATTTTAATGCGTTCCTAGAGAAAGCTAAGTTGAAAGATGATGGTAGCAACTACACAGACTAGGTCCAGAATCTCTGAGGATTATCTTCATTCTTGAGCGGAAGAATTACGTCTGGAAGCATCGCCCGGTGCAAGACCAGCTGCAGAGCAACTCCGGACGTTATGAGCGTCTGGCGAGCAAAAGCGATGACTACTCGATAGTTCGATTGTGCCATGCTTTACGGCATAGAATCGGGACTTCAAAGACGTTTTGAACGTAATGGAGCATATGAGATGTTCCAGGAGTTGAAATTAATATTTCAAGTAAATGCCCGAATTGAGAGATATGAAGTCTCCAATAAGTTCTATAGCTACAAAATGGAGGAGAATAGTTCTACCAGTGAACATATACTCAGAATGTCTGGGTACCACAACCACTTGACTCAACTGGGAGTTAATCTTCCTGATGATAGTGTCATTGACAGAGTTCTTCAATCACTGCCACCAAGCTCTAAAAGCTTCGTGCTGAACTATAATATGCAAGGGATGGATAAGACAATTCCTGAGGTCTTCGCGATGCTAAACACTACAAAAAAGGACACATCCGTGACATTTTGTGCCGAACGAATTTTTTCTGTCATGCTTATGACACTTCTATGACGATAATTGACAAAACCCGGTATCATCATAGATGTGGTGGGCTCCTACTTCTATGACAAAAAATCATGACAGAAAATGGGCTTTTTGTCCTAGGCGGGCGGAGACGCATAATGCATGACATTCTTTGGGCCGTCCATGATAGAAAAAACCATGGTAGAAGCGAGGCGAGGAAAATATCGGGGAGTTCAGGTTCACGGTGGGTGGTCGGGGTTGGCGATGCACATTTCTCTCTCATACGTATGCACGTGTGCTGCGGCGTTGGGCTCTAATCAACTGAAGCGAGGCGTTGGGCTCTAATCGAACCCGGCGATTGCGCATCAGAAGCTACGCGTTACTGAACCCGAGTGGTCGATCGATCCCTTGCCATTAACTGAACTCGAGTGATTCCTTCGCTACTGCTGCTAACTAAAGCCAATCGAACATTGTTGCCTCCTTCCCTTGATGAACAATGAGCGTTGTTGCGAGGGGGGTTGGATGAGCAGGTTCCGGTGGGGGTTGGATGAAACGAGGACCCGTGGTAGTAGAGGCCGTTGCATTTGGATGAACAGGTCCTCGATCGCTCGAGCCTGTGGCTGAAAAGGACCCCGTGGAGGGCTGGATGAACAGGACCCCGTGGAGGGCTGGTTGAACAGTAGCCGGTGGAGGGCTGGTTGAACAGTAGCCTGCGGAGGGCTGGATGAACAGTAGCCCGTGGAGGGGTGGTTGAAGAGGACCCCGTGGAGAGGGCTGGTTGAACAGTAGCCAGTGGAGGAGCGGTGGAGGCTGGATGAACAGGAGCCCGTGGATGAACAATCCAGGTGGAGGCTGGAGGAGGTCGACGGTGGATGAACAGTAGCCCGTGAAGGCTGGAGGAGGTCGACGGTGGAGATGAACAGTATCCCGTGGAGTCCTGTTTTGCGGTATGCCACACCCCCGATGAACCACGACCCCGTTTCGACGTGGCGGCTCCAACACAAGTCTGCTTCTCTGTTTTGCGATCGCCACACCCTCCCAATCAACGGGACCCGTTTTCGACCATAGGAGGTCTGTTTCCTCCGCTTTATGGCGATCGCCGGACCCTCCGATGAACAGGATCCCATTTCGACCATGGCCGGTCGAACACAAGGCCGTTTCCTCCGTTCTACGGTACGCCAGGCCTCGTTTCCATCAGCTGTTCCGTCCAAGCCGGTTGGCTCCCGATGAACAACACACATTCCGTTGCCTCCCGATGAACAGCACGCATTCCGTTGCCTCCCGATGAACAGCACGCATTCTGTTGCCTCTCGATGAACAACACGCATTCTGTTGCCTCCCGGTGAACACGACGACGACGCAGTTTCTCCGTTCTGACCCAGCCATGTACACGAGCCCTGGCCGTACGTATGCGCGAGTAGGCGTTCGAGACCCCGCCCATATGTACATACGTGGCCGTATTTCCTTTCTTGCACCCTGGCCGTTGTACGTACATGTACATGCTACGTGCGCGCCTCTACTATGACACGTGCCCTTCCTTACACAACCACGGTTCATCGCTGCAGCCTGCAGACAGACCGATCGACCTGTATGTACATACAGGTTAGCGACCAGAATGACAACGCTACGTATGCTTCAACCAGGTGGGTCCCGACTTTCACACACTTCCTTGCGTGCGGAGATGTAGCTGGTGGGTCCCAACAATCAGGGGGGCGAATCATTTTTTTTGCCCGTAATATGGACACACTTCCTTGCATGCGAAGATGTAGCTGGTGGGTCCCAGCGGTCGAGAAACATTTTTTTCGCAAAAAATCTGGTGGCCCGTCCGTGGGTCCCTATTTGTTAGGTGGAGGAATCATTATTTTCAGCGTAATTAGGAGGCACTTCCTTCTGCGGCCGTGGACCGGTATCGACCTCTCCATGTACGATTACTCTTACGGTGGAAGTGGTTCCTTGACCACGCCACGCCGAGAGCAACGCGGTGGACGACGGCGAGCTTAGGAAGGGAGACAAGCCCGGGAAAGCAGCGGCGGTGGATGCCTGGCAGAGAGAGAGTACGAGGTTCCTTTGGTTCGGGCTGTATTTGTGAAAGGCTCGTCAGCATGAGAATAACGAAGTGTGGGTGAGTAGAGGGATGGCCTAGCCAATGGTGGGAGTAGTAGGGGACGGTGAGGCCTTCGCGTCATCACGGCCGGCCACAGGAGGCAGGAGCACGCGGCACGACCGGCGCTGGTTTGGGCGGCTGGAGCAAGGAGATGAGAGGTTGAAGAAGCACTACGACCGTTGGATGGACATCGTCTGATCGGTCTTTGGAGCTAGAATCGTTCATATTGACTAAGTTGACAAAGCCCTCCGTCCGTGTCAACTTAGTAGGCCCACAAGTCAGCCTCCCATATGGTGGGTCCCAGCTAGGAGGGGGAGTACTCATTTTTTTGTGCATAATAAGGAAACACTTCCTTGCGTGCGAAGATATAGCTAGTGGGTCCGAGCTGTCAACGGCAGGAACATTTTTTTTGCGAAATACAAAGGTCCTTTCGGTTGGTCCCAAATGTCAGGTGGAGGAATCATTATTTTGCGCGTAATAAGGAGGCATTTCCTAGTGTGCGGCCGTGGACCCAGCTGTCGGCCTCTCCACGTCTGATCCACTTCCGATGGATGTCGTTCGTTGACCACATTAACCATGCAGCCCGAGAGCACCGAGGCGGTGGGCAATGGCGAGGCCCTACGGAGGAACGACACGAGCTGTGGAAGACACGGCGGTGGCTGCCCACTGTGATGGGAGAATACGAGGTTATTTGGATTCGGCTCACCGTCGGCCGGAAAATAACAAGAGGTGTGGGTGAGTAGAGGGATAGCCAGGCTAGGGATGCGAGTATGGTGGGGCCGTGAGGCCTGCCCGGCAACCTGTTGGCCACGGGAGGCGGAGCAAGCGGTTCCTTGGTTTGGCGCTGGGCAGGAAGATCGAGATTGAAGAAGCACGATTGCCATTAGATTGACATCTAACGGTCCTGACGCTTGGTAGAGTTGATTGTTGACTAATTTTCATTTTTTTGAGAAACCTTGTGTACGCATGAACTTAGTAGGCCCACAAATCAGCCTCCAAATCTGTGGCAGACAACATAGAGCCCATTTGCTATTTCTTTTAATAATTTGCATCCCATTTGCTAATTCTTAAGTAATATATTGCAGCCCATTTTGTGCCCAGGACCACGGTCAAAAAGTTCAACCTTATTTTGCATATTTCGGTGGAGTCTGAACTGTTGTAATCCCGAAATGATAAACATTTTTTAAGAACTTATTGATTTTCCAAAAAAATCGTTTTGTTTTTGTAAGCAAACAAGACGTGGGACAATTGAGTTGGTTTAAGGGAAATCAGTGGTAAAAAAATCTGCGCTGGGAGGGAAAATAACAACAAAATAAGGATGTAAATATGAAAAGGAAACTTTATGTATTTTCAATATAATGATACGTGTATATGAACTAGTAAAACTATAGGTGGAGATTAGAAAACGGAAGTAGGACATGGCGTTTCAAGAGAAAAATAGAACTGGGCGTTGTGTTTGATTCAGTAAAAAAACTGCCTGCAGATGTTGTAAGACAAAATATAAATGTATTTGGCGGGCGAGAGGCGATATACCTTCTGGATCTTTGTGCCCCGTTGTCGTCATGGGCTATGCCTATTAAAAACTAAACCAAGCCTGGGCAGTCTACAGCCCAGTTGAAACTTGCTCGACATGCTCGGACACGCTATCCCTGATTTATGCCGCTTCAGCTTGGATGAGTCTCCATCGTGTGGAACCAGACTAGGAAGCTACGACAATGATTCCCGTTGCCCACCGCTATGGATCATGCCATCCATGAAGAACACCTGGGACTGGAACCTGGAGGAGGACATGTAGCCCATCAATAACGTGTAAGTGGGGTATGGTAAATTATGAATGGTAGCGCTGTGAATATATGTAGACTAGTCGTGCACAAATTTATCACATGAATTGGAGATCAACTTGTGTGGCATACTGGCATTTGTCCTTTAGAATTTATCACTAGTAAACGTGTTATGTGTATGCGCAACTTGTGTGGTTGTTGCACGGGCTCCAACAAGCTCTTTGAGAAAAAAAGGTGGCACAACTTCGGATATAGGTGACGTGGCGGCATCATACAGTAGCATCGTTTGCTATAGTTGTAGTATACTCCTACTAGGGCGACAACTCCTATAAAACCTTGCGCTTGGCTCTTTGCCTCTTTGGGAGGTTCAACAGTTCGTACTCATGTGAACCTTGCACTTGGCTCTTCACCTCTTCGGAAGCTCCAACAATGATGATACTACAGTACAATATGCTTCTGGCAATGTGACACCGATTGAACTGATGCACGTCCACCGCGAGGGCGAGGGCGAGTGAGAGGGAGAGGGAGAGGGCACTATAGTCAAAACCCTTTCCTCGTCTCCTGCGAGCCACTTGTGTGGCGTGGGCGAGGGAAGCGTAGTAAGCAAGCTTCTCCTTGTTCGGCGAGTTGAGGGGACACATCAAAGCAGTACTAGTACTAGTCTTTTCCGGTTAATATGGATTAATTTGAAATGAGAAAAATACACTGGTGGTCAACGTATGTAACAATACGCTCTTTATGGTCACTATATATAGTTTTGCGGTGATTATACGATCGCTAGCTCATCGTAGAGCACCGTATTGCACCCTAATACGTCTCCAACGTATCTATAATATTTGATTGCTCCATGCTATATTATCTACTGTTTTGGACTATATTGGGCTTTATTTTCCACTTTTATATTATTTTTGGGACTAACCTATTAACCGGAGGCCCAACCCGTAATTGTTGTTTTTGCCTATTTCAATGTTTGGAGAAACAGAATATCAAGCGAGTCCAAATGGAATGAAACCTTCGAGCGTGATTTTCTCACTGAGCGTGATCCGGAGACTTGGACCCTACTACAAGGAGTCAAAGGCGGTCACGAGGGTGAGGCGGCCCCTAGGCGCGCCCCTGCCTCGTGGGCCCCTCGAGCTCCACCGATGTACTCCTTCCTCCTATATATACCTCGTACCCCCAAGCAGTCGTAACAAGAGCCAAAAACCTAATTCCACCGCCGCAACTTTACGTATCCACGAGATCCCATCTTGGGGTGCATTAGGAACTCCCATGGGAGAGGGCCATCATCACGGAGGGCTTCTACATCATCATAGCCCCTCCGATCAAGTGTGAGTAGTTTACCTCAGACCTTCGGGTCCATAGTTATTAGCTAGATGGCTTCTTCTCTCTTTTTGGATCTCAATACAATGATCTCCCCCTCTCTTGTGGAGATCTATTTGATGTAATCTTCTTTTGGCGGTGTGTTTGTTGAGACCGATGAATTGTGGGTTTATCATCAAGTCTATCTATGAACAATATTTGAATCTTCTCTGAATTCTTTTATGTATGATTGGTTATCTTTGCAAGTCTCTTCGAATTATCAGTTTGGTTTGGCCTACTAGATTGGTTTTCCTTGCCATGGGATAAGTGCTTAGCTTTGGGTTCAATCTTGCGGTGTCCTTTCCCAGTGACAGAAGGGGCAGCAAGGCACGTATTGTATTGTTGCCATCGAGGATAACAAGATGGGGTTTTTATCATATTGCATGAAACTATCCCTCTACATCATGTCATCTTGCTTAAGGCGTTACTATGTTTTTAACCTAATACTCTAGATGCATGCTTTGGATAGCGGTCGATGACTAGAGTAATAGTAGTAGATGCAGGTGAAGTCGGTCTACTTGTCACAGACGTGATGCCTATATACATGATCATACCTAGATATTCTCATAACTATGCTCAATTACATCAATTGCTCAACAGTAATTTGTTCACCCACCGTAGAAATACTTATGCTCTTGAGAGAAGCCACTAGTCAAACCTATGGCCCCCGGGTCTATTCTCATCATATCAATCTCCATCACTTTATTATTGCTTTGCTTTTTTACTTTTCACCTTGCATCTCTATACCAAAAATACCAAAAATATTATCTATCATCTCTATCAGATCTCACTCTCGTAAGTGACCGTGAAGGGATTGACAACCCCTAATCGCGTTGGTTGCGAGGAGCTATTGTTTTGTGTAGGTGCGAGGGACTTGCGTGTAGCCTCCCTCTTTGGATTGATACCTTGGTTCTCAAAACCGAGGGAAATACTTACGCTACTTTGCTGCATCATCCTCTCCTCTTCGGGGAAATCCAACACAGTGCTCAAGAGGTAGAAAGAAGAATTTCTGGCGCCGTTGCTGGGGAGTCTGCACAAAAGTCAACATACCAAGTACCCATCACAATCCCTACCTCCCGCATTACATTAGTTGCCATTTGCCTCTCGTTTTCCTCTCCCCCACTTCACCCTTGCCGTTTTATTTGCCCTCTCTTTCCCAATCTCCTTCTCCTTTTCCGTTTGCCTTTTCCTCGCTTGCCTTTTGTTTGCTCGTGTGTTGGATCGCTTGTTTGTCGCTATGTCTGAAATTGGGGAAGTTATCGCCGATATGGGCAACAACAATATCATAGAAAATTCTGATGCTCCTACTGAAGAACCCCCTACCTTTCATACAAAAAGATTTCGTGTCGGTAGTGATAATATTATTGGAAAAGGAGTTATTCAAGATTTCTTCACTTGTGCCGGTGCTTTGCCTTCTATGGGCGGTTCTATTCTTCATAGAACTAGTAGTCTTGCGGACGCTATTGCCATGCTTATAGTTTAACTTGAAAGGCAATTTATGCACATGCATCCTTGCATACAACGAATCTTCTTACAATTCTCTAATATTGAGCATTCCTCTGTTAAGCGTACCGCCACTATCTTTTTGGCTCATGAGTTTAGATTTATAATAAAAGAGGCCAAAGAAAGCTTTGCACATTATAGGGTGGATGCTAGTCATCCTCCCATTGAAGCTATCCTTTTTAATCAAGAAGACATGATGCGTTTACAATCTTTAGATCATATTGCTTATAATGAAAATCTTAGGAAAAAGGTTCCTGCCGATGTTCTAGTTGATAAAATTTCTGAGCTTAATGATGGTTTTGCTATTCAGAATAATGGACTAGGTTTTCCTCTTGAACGAAGGCTTGTAGCTTTTTGCCAAAAGAATGCTCTTAATGATGAATTGATTGTGCAATACAAAGGGCCTAGGGAGGAAACCATACCTCCCGAGATTGATCTTGGGGACTTTTGTCCCATTAAATTTAGCCCTTTTGATTATTTTTGCTTGCCTCAAAGAAAACTTGCTGCTGAACGTAGAGAATATGAGAGAAGTTTTCATGATTTGCCATACCACTATTATGGCAATACGTAGATCTATCCTTGCTTTTGTGCCTAGCTAGGGGCGTTAAACGATAGCGCTTGTTGGGAGGCAACCCAATTTTATTTTTAGTTTTTTGTTTTTTTCTGTTTAGGAATAAATAATCCATCTACCTTCTGTTTAGATGTGGTTTTGTGTTTTAATTTGTGTTTGTGCCAAGTTAGACCTATAGGATCTTCTTGGATGGTAGTTATTTGATCTTGCTGTAATTTCCAGAAACTTTGTGCTCAGTGCCCGAATTGTTAAAAATTACCAGAACGTGATAAAATACTGATTACAATTGCTGCTGATCAATAAACAAATTGTCTAGGTCGTCCTATTTTGGTAGATTTTTTGGAGTTCCAGAAGTTTGCGTTAGTTACAGATTACTACAGACTGTTCTGTTTTTGACAGATTCTGTTTTTTCGTGTGTTGTTTGCTTATTTTGATGAATCTATGGCTAGTGAAATAGTTTATAATCCATAGAAGTTGGAATACAGTAGGTTTAACACCAATATAAATAAAGAATGAGTTCATTACAGTACCTTGAAGTGGTCTTTTGTTTTCTTTCTCTAGCAGACTCACGAGATTTTTATTGAGTTTTGTGTTGTGAAGTTTTCAAGTTTTTGGGTGAAATCTTTTGATGGATTATGGAACAAGGAGTGTCAAGGGCCTAAGCTTGGGGATGCCCATGGCACCCCAAGATAATCCAAGGACACCAAAAGTCAAAGCTTGGGGATGCCCGGGAAGGCATCCCCTCTTTAATCTACTTCCATCGGTAATTTTACTTGGAGCTATATTTTATTCACCACATGATATGTGTTTTGCTTGGAGCGTCTTGTATTGTTTGCGTCTTTGTTTGTTAGTGTGACACAATCATCCTTGCTGTACACACCTTTTGAGAGAGCCATACATGAATTGAAATTTGATAGAATACTCTATATGCTTCACTTATATCTTTTGAGTTATGTAGTTTCGCTCTATGTGCTTCACTTATATCTTTTGAGCGTTATAATTTTGCTCTATTTACTTCACTTAGATCTTTTTAGAGAACGGTGGTGGACCTGTTTTAAAGAAACTATTGATCTCTCATGCTTCACTTAGATTATTTTGAGAGTCTTTAATAGCATGGTAATTTGCTTAATAATAACAATATGCTTGGTATTCAAGATTTGTGAAACTTTCTTTTGAGTGCGTTGAATGCTAGGAAAAGTTTGATCCTTGATAATTGTTTTGAGATATGGAGGTAATAATATCAAAGTCATGCTAGTTGAGTAGTTGTGAATTTGAGAAATGCTTGTGTTGAAGTTAGCAAGTCCCGTAGCATGCACGTATGGTAAACGTTATGTAACAAATTTGAAACATGTGGTGTTATTTGATTGTCCTCCTTATGAGTGGCGGTCGGGGGGACGGCGATGGTCTTTTTCCTACCAATCTATCCCCTAGTAGCATCTTGGCGTAGTACTTTGGTTTTGATGGCTTGTAGATTTTTGCAATAAGTATGTGAGTTCTTTATGACTAATGTTGAGTCCATGGATTATCGCACTCTCACCCTTCCATCATTGCTAGCCTCTTGATACCGTGCATTGCCCTTTCTCACATTGAGAGTTGGTGCAAACTTCACGTGCATCCAAACCCAGTGATGATATGATCGCTCTTTCACACATAAACCTCCTTATATCTTCCTCAAAACAGCCACCATACCTACCTATTATGGCATTTCCATAGCCATTTCGAGATATATTGCCATGCAACTTTCCACCATACCGCTCTTCATGACACATTCATCATTGTCATATTCCTTTAGCATGATCATGTAGTTGACATAGTATTTGCGGCAAAGCCACCGTTCATAATTCTTTCATACATGTCACTCTTGGTTCATTGCATATCCCGGTACACCGCCGGAGGCATTCATATAGAGTCATACTTTGTTTTTAGTATCGAGTTGTAATCATTGAGTTGTAAATAAATAGAAGTGTGATGATCATCACTCAATAGAGCATTGTCCCAAATAAAAAAAAGAGAAAGGCCAAAGAAAAAAAAGAAGGCCCAAAAAAAGGGCAATGCTACTATCCTTTTTTCCACACTTGTGCTTCAAAGTAGCACCATAATCTTCATGATAGAGAGTCTCATGTTTTGTCATTTTCATATACTAGTGGGAATCTTTCATTATAGAACTTGGCATGTATATTCCAACAATGGGCCTCCTCAAGTGCCCTAGGTCTTCGTGAGCAAGCAAGTTGGATGTACACCCACTTAGTTTCTTTTGTTGAGCTTTCATACATTTATAGCTCTAGTGCATCCGTTGCATGGCAATCCCTACTATTTGCATTAACATCAATCGATGGGCATCTCCATAGCCTATTGATTAGCCTCGTTGATGTGAGACTTTCTCCTTTTTGTCTTCTCCACATAACCCCCATCATCATATTCTATTCCACCCATAGTGCTATGTCCATGGCTCACGCTCATATATTGCGTGAAGGATTATGAGTTTGAGATTATTAAAGTATGAAACAATTGCTTGGCTTGTCATCGGGGTTGTGCATGATGAGAACATTCTTGTGTGACGAAAATGGAGCATGACTAAACTATATGATTTTGTAGGGATAAACTTTCTTTGGCCATGTTATTTTGAGAAGCCATAATTGCTTAGTTAGTATGCTTGAAGTATTATTATTTTTATGTCAATATGAACTTTTGTCTTGAATCTTTCGAATCTGAATATTCATACCACAATTAAGAAGATTTGCATTGAAATTATGCCAATTAGCACTCCGCATCAAAAATTCTCTTTTTATCATTTACCTACTCGAGGACGAGCAGGAATTAAGCTTGGGGATGCCTGATACGTCTCCAACGTATCTGAGCAATATTATCTACTGTTTTGGACTATATTGGGCTTTATTTTCCACTTTTATATTATTTTTAGGACTAACCTATTAACCGGAGGCTCAGCCCAGAATTGTTGTTTTTTGCCTATTTAGGTGTTTGGGAGAAACAGAATATCAAAGCAGGTCCAAACGGAATGAAACCTTCGGGAACGTGATTTTCTCATCGAACGTGATCCAGGAGACTTGGACCCTACTCCAAGGAGTCAAAGAGGCGGTCACGAGGGTGGGGGGCGCCCCCCCTAGGGCGCGCCCCCCTGCCTCATGGGCCCCTCGGAGCTCCATCGACATACTCATTCCTCCTATATATACCTTCGTACCCCCAAACTATCAAAACAGGAGCCAAAAACCTAATTCCACCGCCGCAACTTTCTGTATCCACGAGATCCCATCTTGGGGCCTGTTAGAACTCCATGAGGAAGAGGCCATCATCACGGAGGGCTTCTACATCATCATAGCCCCTCCGATGAAGTGTGAGTAGTTTACCTCAGACCTTCGGGTCCATAGTTATTAGCTAGAAGGCTTCTTCTCTCTTTTTGGATCTCAATACAATGATCTCCCCCTCCCTTGTGGAGATCTATTCGATGTAATCTTCTTTTTGCGGTGTGTTTGTTGAGATCGATGAATTGTGGGTTTATGATCAAGTCTATCTATGAACAATATTTGAATCTTCTCTAAATTCTTTTATTTATGATTGGTTATCTTTGCAAGTCTCTTCGAATTATCAGTTTGGTTTGGCCTACTAGATTGGTTTTTCTTGCCATGGGAGAAGTGCTTAGCTTTGGGTTCAATCTTGCGGTGTCCTTTCCCGGTGTGACGAAAGGCAGCAAGAGCGCGTGTTATTATTGTTGCCATTGAGGATAACAAGATGGGTTTTTATCATATTGCATGAAACCATCCCTCTACATCATGTCATCTTGCTTAAGCGTTACTCTGTTTTTAACTTAATACTCTAGATGCATGATGGATAGCGGTCGATGAGTGGAGTAATAGTAGTAGATGCAGGCGAGGTCGGTCTACTTGTCACGGACGTGATGCCTATATACATGATCATACCTAGATATTCTCATAACTATGCTCAATTACATCAATTGCTCAACGATAATTTGTTCACCCACCGTAGAAATACTTATGCTCTTGAGAGAAGCCACTAGTGAAACCTATGGCCCAGGGTCTATTCTCATCATATCAATCTCCATCACTTTATTATTGCTTTGCTTTTTACTTTTGCCTTTTACTTTTCACCTTGCATCTCTATACAAAAAATACCAAAAATATTATCTATCATCTCTATCGGATCTCACTCTAGTGTAAGTGACCGTGAAGGGATTGACAACCCCTAATCGCGTTGGTTGCGAGGAGCTATTGTTTTTGTGTAGGTACGAGGGACTTGCGTATAGCCTCCTCTTTGGATTGATACCTTGGTTCTCAAAAAGCTGAGGAAATACTTACGCTACTTTCTTGCATCATCCTCTCCTCTTGAGAAATCCAACGCGATGCTCAAGAGGTAGCACACCCTCTTGACCCGCCACATAGTCGGCGTGGCACTTTGTTGACTCGTTAAATTGTCACCTGGTTTACGGGTCCCACACATTAGTTGGCGAGCAAAGAAATCAGTTAAACAAACTTCACGCAGGCGCGACATGAGTCCAACCCTTGCGCTTACGAACCACCACGGCTGTATGTGAGTGCATGCACGTGTACTCCCTCGGTCTTCCAACAAAGAGTGTACATCGGCTAAAAAACAAAGAGTGTACATCTACACTTCAAATGCATTTAGCCTTTAATCTAAAATCGACATTGATTGACTAATGCACCAACTTGTGCTCTAGCTATAGGCTACATGTCTGTCCTTAATCACATCATGCAACAACCTTCATTTAATCTTCTTCTCTCAATGGTCGCATGCACACATAAGTCTGCTACTTTTGGGCATTAATTATGCCCTGGTCAATGTGTAAATCTCTAAATGTATAGTCTTTTCGGTGGCGTAGGGAGTAGGTTGAGCACTTGAGCGTGAGCGTGTGTGTTGCGTCGTGTGCTGTGTGCCGCATGGGTGCGTGAGTGTTGCGTGTGTCCATGTGTACGTGTGAGTGTTGCATGTTGCATGCATGCATGCATGCATGAGGCTTTTACTTCCTCCCATTGACATGTTCATATTTCAAGCTTCCTCTATTCCCTCCATATGGTGATACTCTCTCTGTTCCCAAATACGGAGTAAAAGCCTCCCTCTGTTCCCACAGAGTATTTGTCTTTCTAGTGATTTCAACAAGTGACTACGTACGGAGCAAAATGAGTGAATCTACACTCTAAAATAGGTCTACATACATCCGTATGTTGTATTCCATTTTGAGTGCATTAATTGAGTGTTTTTGCAAACTACAAAAATTATTCCACCACTCATCATCTACCTTGGTTGATGAGATTTTTGAATTGAGCCCTATAAACCGGAAAGGAGGTAGTACTAGTATTCCTACATTATTGGCGTTGGGTGCCTTGGCCAATGTTTCATCTTGTTCGACAGGATGAGGCTACTTCCAATGCATCGGTGCTTACATGGGGTGCTAAGCACATTAATAACTTTAGCAACTAAAGCTCCCAATGCATAGGTGCTTAACTTGTTGGTGCTAAGCATCCTTTATTTAATGATTTGCTAACTAAAGTTCTTCATGCATTGGTGGGATTCTTCCATTTAAGTCTTTTGTCTAGGTTCTCGCGCTTAGTATTGGGGTCACCGCACTTATCTCTCTCCTCTTAATTACCTTGCCACATCAGACTTTTTGCCTACATGGCAACCTTAGCACATGTACAAGGCGGAGCATTGGGAGGGGCCTGAGCGTACAGGCATAGGGATATTGTAGATAGGAAGCCTTCGCGATCCATTATTCCCCATCTCGCTTAGAGAGAACTATTCAACTAGTCTTCACAGTGAAGTGACAATACACGCTACAGCAGATGGGACACTTAATTAATAAGCTGAACCAGCGTGTTGGTGTTACTAAATCAGCCTTACCCACTACTGCCATCATGTTTGCCAGTGGAGCACGCTTCCGCAAATACGACTATGCACCTCTCTCCTCCATTAAGCGGCATATGGTCCCTCTTGAGGTAGACCCACATGTCATCGGCGTAACTATTTACACTCCGAAGGGCGGTATATCTGGTAGTAGTACTAGTAGAATTGAGATTTAATGCACTTTCTTCCCCGTCTTTCACTCTTCTTCCTCCTCCCTTCCCCATCGTCGGCCTTACACCATTTCCCCCCGCTCATTGCTCGCCCGCCCACGCCATCTTCCTTGGTAGCTCGTGCGTACCATATCCCCCCGCTCACTGCTCGGCCACACACGCCATCTTCTTATTTCGCCCACTTTGAATCCACTTCCCTTCTAGCTCATGACACGAAAACCCCAGTTACTCAGCGCCCTAAAAAACCCTATGGCAGAACCGACTGACACGCAGAGCCACGATTGGAATTCCCTCCCCGATGTTCTCTTGGGGCAGATCTGTAATCGTATGGACCTGCTCAGCACTGTCCGTCTGGCCACATGCTCGGTGTCTTTGTACCGTATACTCATCTGCAACCGGCCGTCTCTTTTCAAGACACCCTGCTTGCTCATGCCCGATCCTCGCAGGTGGCCCAAACACCAAGTTGACGATCCCACGGAGGTTGCCATGGTGCCCCTCGACATGCTACCACTACCGTCCACACTGTCCTTCATGCGCGGCCCTCTTTGGGCGGGCATGAAGGCCAACTGAATCATCCTCATCCACCAATCCGGTAGTCCGTGGGCGCCTCTTGGATATCTACACCCAGCGAGAGATCACCTTCCATCATTGGATACTCCGCCATCGAGCCTCGCTGACACCGGACACTCCGCCTACTACATACGAGGCAGATCGAGCTTTTTGGCTTGACCTCTGTTCTTTGAAGGTTGTAATCTGCGAAGTGCCCACACCATCAGAAGACTACATGGATTACAAGCTCATTGCCGTGTTCAACATGGGATTAGTCTATCTGGAATCCGGTCGCCATACATGTTTATGGCTCATCGTCAATCGTCTTCATTCAACATTTCTGTCTGATGCTATAGTGCATGATGGCATCGTTTACGCAGTCGACGCACAGATTGGCTGCCTATACTAGTGGAATCTATCGTCCTTTAATTGTTCTATCTCATCTCATCTTTACCTTATGAATACGACTGCGTGTTCATTGTTACAAATTTAGAATATATAGTATGTCTATAACCACATCATTGCTATATGTTCCTCTCATTTCCTATATTTTTATGACCACACATGTTATTGTTAGAGTTGATATGAGAACAATTAGCATCTAATGATTGTTAGCATAGATATTATGAGTATAACCTCATGATTGCTATATTTTACTCTCATTTCTAGGATTTTTATAACAACACATGTTATTGATTAGAGTTGATATGATAACTGTAGTAAGTGCTATGGTAGAATATGAGTAGGCCATGTCATATATGTTTTCCTCTCATTGTTACATGATGTTTGAACCATGATATATTGCTAGAATATGAAATCCATTGGCTTATTTTTTTAACTTGGGGTATGATTATGACCAGGCATTGCAATTCTCTGTCTATGATATGTGTCACTGTTATAATAATCTTAATTCCACACATACTACGAACATGATTCTTTATTTTTGTCCTTTTGGTCTGCAATTTGAATTGTTGCGTGACGCCGAAATGCGTTGGCCTTCATGATTCCGGGACACGGAATCATACCAGCCGATAGGTGCGGGTTTATCGCTTCGTTCGGTGACGGCGGCCATTTGATGCTCATTTGCACGTACCAAATTGACCAAATCATTTCATCAAACCACATGCAGTACAATGCCTGGGGCATTCGTGACATTGATGGCTATGGCTGCTTCGTGTTCGAGAAAGATCCCATCTCCCTTGGCCCAGCGTATTCAACTAGAGGCGGGTTTACGTACCTCGGCAACCACTCCATGTTCCTCGGCTCAATTATCCGATTATCCAACCAATCATCGATCATATCACCGCGATGATTACCGTGCTATACAACTTCCATTCGCCAGGGGAACTGTGTTTTCACATCATAACTTGGGTTTCATGAATCTGCTTATCCAGAGATTCGTCGAGACATCTTGTTGCGGATAATCTTGATTGTGTGAAAGGCATCAAGCTTCCATGCGATTGATGGCTTTTGCAATCCCGACATGCAGCGATGTGGTTCATGCCAGCGACAAATATGCACAACTTGATTAAATGCGATATCTAGATCGAGCCATGTATCCTGCTGCTATAGCATGACCCTCTTTTGTTGGATATTATGTCTTGTTGTTAGTATGAAGCACTCCTACGGTTTGAAGGATAGATACCTTTACGGGATCAAGTGCATCCTAACTCACTGCGTGGGATGTCGCGATAATGATGATGGAGATGTTCTGCGGAAGCCATATATATATATATATATATATATATATATATATATATATATATATATATATATGTATGTATGTATGTATGTATATATCAATTAGGCTTCAAGTGTGTACTTGTTGGTGAAAGTGTTGTCCAATGGGAATTATATTTTGTATTACTCATGTAGCCTACAAAGTCTGCACTTTGACCTTGTAACTTCTTACCCCATTTCTAAATTTGTACAAGTCCTCTATACCGTATATTATGCTACCCGTACTACTACCTCCCTCCTGGTTTCTTTGGTCCCCTTAAGTAATTTGTGTCAAATTTTGACCATAAATTTCACTAACTAAATGTTAATGCATGTCACAAAAAATTATATCGTTTTATTCGTATTTGAACATAGTTTCCAATGGAATAATTTTCCTTGACATGCATTGACAATTTTTAGTTAAACCTATGGTTAAAATGTGACACTAAATCTGACTAGTAAGTAGTACAAAGAGTGATGCTAGTATATGTCGGTAAAATTATTCATCATGTCCTCACATTGAATTGACGTGACAACACACTGCGCGTGAGGGGACACAAGAATCCCGGCGGCGTGTTCTGGTATTGTGGACTTCAGATTTGGAGTACTACCACTTATCTGTCAAAATCTTTCATCATTCACTTAAAACAGTGGATTGATCATACATTGAGTACCATATAACTGGAATTAACTGATGGAACTCCAAGAAAGATTGGCTGGTGCTGCCGGCTGGTTTTAAGTTCGATCCCACGGGTCAGGAGCTGATAGAGCACCTTGAGGCCAAAGTGAGTGCTGACAGCGCGAGATCTCACCCTCTCATCGATTTGTTCATACCAACCATCGACAGCGAGCACGACATATGCTACACCCATGCTGAGAAACTTCCAGGTAAGACATCGATCGGCCGTCTACTTGCACAAACATATTCCTTTGTTTATAGCTCTATTTTTCTTTTTAGACGCAGACCTAGTGAAGCAATTACAATTTGACATTTAATAAAAAGTGAAACAAGTGATCGCAACATGCCAAAGATGTTATGAAAATGCCAACTACATACACTAAAACACAGATTCGACAATACTGCGGTATCACAATCGAGTGGCCTAAGCAAGCATTTCTTCCAGCGCAATTCCAGGGCGTTCAAAAGGGGACGTCGATGCGTCGCAAGATAGAGTCGGAGTGCGGCATGCACGTGATGTGGCACAAGACCGGAAATACCTTGCCGGTGATGGTCAATGGTCGGCAGACGGGCACCAAAAAGGTTCTGGTGCTGCACACCAACAAGAACTTTGACCATTCCCGCAAAAGAAAGAACTTCGACCGGCAGAGGACCAACTGGGTGATGCACCAATACCACCTCGGGGACCTGGAAAAAGAGAAGGAGCGGGAGCTGGTCCTCTACAAGATTTTCTACCAGACGAACACTAGGGCCATGACTAAAAAGATTATAAGTTAGTTTGGTATTGGTACTTGTACTACCTTGTCGTCCGCAAGTTGGTATTGCTGTTAACAATCTTTCGGTATGAACTTGGCATTTGCTTCCAACCATCATGCTGAGGGTCGACGTGGATATAAAGCTGAATCATTTGTTTCGAAATGAATTTTCAGGCACCTGCTTTTTATTTGATGGGTAGCATAAGCACCTGCCGTTCGAATTCCCAGTTCTCCAAATTTTTCGAAACAAGTTTATGAACTTATTGTCACGATGAAAAAACAATATACCTGCTGCATCCCAGTTATCAGTCTGTACTTGCAGAATTCTCTGCTTCACGAACGGCAGGCCTTCGGTGTCATGCACGGAAGGTGGCATCCGCTTCACAATGGGGTAGCTGTCCCCAATGAAAAGCGAGTACTCTCCAAGAGTGTTCCTCGGCACCCACGTAGCATCACGGGGGTCGAACTTCGCACCGCTCATCCGGTATATGCGGCATCTCAGATCTGGACACATGGTGGCGTACAGTCAAAGGTCCATGCATAATAATGTTGTGCTCAAATATGGCGGTCGATGTCTTTGGGCGACAAATAGTACTACTCCTAAGATAGAGGAAGTAAAATAACCCCTTACTATATATAGCTACTCTTGGCTACATGGATGAGATAGTAAGACATGGAAAAACAAAAATGGTGGCAGCTAGTGGGTTCAAGTCTTCAAGGGCCTAGCTAGCTATCTGGCGTCCTCCAAGGTAAAAAGTACTCCCACTAGTACTAGTAAGTAGTACAACAACGAAAGAGAAGGCGAGAGGGTTAAAAAATATAATACTAAATGGAATACATGGGTAGATGGTGATGGTCCGATCGTGGTAGATTGTGTGACCATGTTGCACATCAGTGGTACCAAGGGTAATGACTGCTAAGATAGTTGATCCCAATATGCCAAAGTCAGCTAGAAGGTTCCAGGTTAGACCGAATCGTAGATGCAAATGCACATCCAGGATCGGCGATCTTATTTTGATCGAGGATGGTGGTCCTTGCAAAATAATGGAGTACCGTTAGGGATGCAAATGATGGTTTGTGCATTCCGTTTCTAATCTCCCGTACTGTAGGATGGCAACCAGATGAAACAAGTCCCCTGGCTTGTCACCGCGAAGATGCGGCCTAGATGGCGCACGGCATCTTCGAACGTGTAGGGGTACAAATCTGTCGCGGCCAACATGCGCCAGCCTTTGCCGTTACCGCCTCTTGCATTGATGGAAATCCTTATGTCGAACAGCGCAATGAGATAGTAATCATCGTAGCCGCGTCGCTTTGTCGGCGGGTCCGCAATTGCTATCTTCTTCAATCTCATGTAGGCATCATCATACGTATTCAAGCCCGGCCGGTCCGGAAGGCCGATCCCAATGGTTGAGAAGGGGTCTGAGGAGCAGCTGCCTTGTTAATGGATGTTGTGCAAAATGATGGTGGTATCCGTAGGAGGTATGCAAGCCAATCTTTGTTGGCACCGACCGAGACCTATATATAAGACGGTGGGCAGCGGAGAAATTACGGGATGGAAATGGAATAACTAAGTACTACATGATCAAACTCCATGACTGACCTACTCATCGGACAAAATCCGACTACCTATCAATGTCGGCAACTCTAGCGGAGTCAACGTGCAACCATGGCCAGGGAGCGGTGGACTGTTCGAAGGATTGTCCCATAGAAGAACCTTCTCCTCGAGGACGCATGAAAGACCAACAAGCATGGACTTTTCCCAAGCCTGTTTAAGCATCATCTTGAAAAAGTTGGTGCAGGAAGCACCGAGTCTTGCGACGGTGAGGATGTCGGAGCGGCGTGCGATTTCTCCCAGAGGATCATCGTCCAAGGTCTCCCATCCCCAATGAGGAGGAGAGCCGCCTGGCGAATACATGGGAGCAGCGACGAACTGCCTTCTCTTCGGGGGGGAGGGGAACTGGCGAGGAGGAGATAAGAGCGTAGTAACTGCAGGGCCTCGTCCCTTCCAACTGTATCTCCTCGATCATTCCTTAGTGAAGGGGTGAGGCTATTATTTCCTATGTACTCGTACTATAGCAGTACTAGTACTACTTTATCAACTAGTAGTCGATGTAGTACTGTACTTCTAGTATAGTGCACCAGTTTTGAACTCTTGAATCTCAGGGCCAAGGAGCTACAGTTGGAAGTGGAGTGTATTACTGTTCTCTAGAACCATCGTTGTACTATCAATGCAGGGAAAGTACACCTGCGTAGTGGGTACTCTCGATGCTCTATTCAAGCGCGTAGCTGGCCTACTCATCCGCTCCTCTCACGGACACACTAGCAGCCTGTTTATCAGCGACGGTTACTACGGGGGCAGAACATTTGAGTTATTTGATACAGCAAGACTAGGCTTTTCGCTTCCATTTGTGGAGGTGTAATGGATCTCGTCGAACTTTGTTAGTAGTTCCTTCTTTATGAATGAGATGAGGCAAAGATTTTGCCTCCGTTTCAAAACAAAAAAAATCACGTCAAGAGGAATATCTTTTATAGAGCTGATAATGGAGTGAAGTCCATGTATGCAACACCACAAGCTACAGAGTAGTAGAGTACTAGCACTTTACGTACAGAGCCATATTGCACAGTTCCCAATGCCGCACCAGGCTTTTCCGGCTCCTCGGGCTTAATTGGGAGGCGCTAGTTTAACTATGCTACTAGCTGATGAGGAAGCTGCAAGCGAGGTGCGGCTAGGGCGAGCACGCAAGCCACAAGATGACGGGAAGGAAAACCCGTTCACGTGGCTGGGCTATCCAGTGCACCCAGATTGTGGTGCGACACGTCCGTTCGACTTCAAAACTCAAACTACCCGTGTACAATATTGGCTCGCAGCAAAGTTACTATTTAAAGAAAAGGTCGCCGTGCGTTCGGCCGGGATCGAACTCACAAAACGAGGTATACACTCCCGCGACCACTAGTAGTACTCGTTGGAGTACAACGCAACCTAGAATCGCCTTTTGTCGCTAGTAGTACATTGTTCCTTACAAGAAACCACTAATAATGCTAAGAAACCACTAATAATACCAAGAAACTACTACCACTTGCATACGTGGCAGACTTAAGATAAGACTACCATATCAACCAATGTACATGCCCTTACCAAGCAGCCCTACCAAAAAATGACTACTCCACAAAGTGCCGTTATAGGCACGTTTCATCCCATATCGCCCCTTAAGTCAACGCCTTCTATTCGACCGGCAAGTTAGGCATTATGACTTGTGGGACCTACATGTTAGTCTATACAAAAATCCCCGAGTGACCTCCTATGTCCGGCCTGTCCACCTAGTCATCCTCGGCCATGGGACGTAGCTACCGCCGCTGGCAAAAGGCGAGGTCAAAACCGCCGGTGGTGCGGAGTCCATCTTGTGGCAGCCCAGATGCCAGCTCCGTCCGGCGCTCGCGGCCGCTAGCTAGCCAAGATAGCTCCGTCCAGCTGCTTGTCTGCAAGGTTTGCTAGCTAGATTAGCACGGCAACGCGGCGGCTTGCTCACGTGCACCGCGCTAAGGCCAGCCATCTGGCTCGAGTGAAGGCCAGCGCGGCGGCTTGCTCGCGCGTGAGTCATGCTCGGGCGAGCCTGCCAACCCGTGCGGAGTCCAGCGCGGCGCCGGCCAACTCCCTCATCACCGGCGCCACGGACGAACACACATCAGTACTGTTTGAAGTAATGTTCAGGAAAAATAATGATTTGAGGGGGAATATAACAGGATAGAAGGTCAGATGTGGGTCCCTCGTGTCCATGGTCAAACAAAATGTGTTGGTTTAAGATGCCTCGTCAGCACGGACGTGTGGGCCAACCCTGTCATAAATGGGTTTAAACGAGCCTAATCGGCACTAGGTAGTAGTTTTTAGCACGGATTAAGAAATTTTGGGTATGTTTTTGCTATTTTTTGTATAATAGTTTCTTCCTAGGGCTGGTTGAAAGTGGTAGTTTTTTGTTAAATACTCTACATATTGTAGGTAGGAGTGAAAGTTAAGCTTTGGAAGCCAATAAGCAAGGCTAGTTACATAGTGCCTATGTGTACGTGATTGAAAGTAAATATCAACCATAGGTGA
The DNA here is from genome assembly GCA_021605145.1 of Aegilops bicornis. Lineage (NCBI taxonomy): Eukaryota > Viridiplantae > Streptophyta > Magnoliopsida > Poales > Poaceae > Aegilops > Aegilops bicornis. The sequence goes on from JAHIAL010000104.1 coordinate 399,349, forward strand.
CTAATATCTTGATGGAAAACTCAAAACTATGGAAATACTAGCATTTTTTGGAATGGTTGGAAATACAGGCAATGTTCATGTGCGTTGCAACAGATCATAATTAGAATAATAATTATTCACAAACTTGATACAAAACACTCTAATTTTGATATACATATATCACTAGAGATATATTATGTTTCAATCAGAAATATTCCTTGGCTGTTTTGGCGAGGTGAGGGAGGGGTGTGGTTGGTTTTAAGATATTCATTATGGGTTTTTCTATAAATTCGTAGAGAAGTGGGATGTTTGAGAAAAAAAGGCAACAACTTACCTCAGAGTCGTTAGATATAGATCTAATGGTCAGAAATGACGGATGGCAGACACACCATCATCGCCAACTTAGTCTTCTGTAGGAGTACTAGTAAGATGTCCATGCATTGCACGGGACATCAAGATGCATCTTTTTATAAAACACTTGTTGTGATTGACCCATGCAGGAGTAATCCCATGTGTAAAAACTAATGATATCTTGAGAAATAGGAGATAAGGTGAAGAGTAGTGGGCGTGGTGGTGATTGGTGGTCGGATCGAGCGGAGGCGAGGGATGGGACGACGCCGGCGTGACCACCGAGGCCGCTTTGTTCGAGGCTTCCTTTTTTAATTGCTCAACAATGAGGTTGTTGGATATAAGCATGAACGAGGGAAGGACTTACTGCAAATGTGGAGACAGGTGCGGGTATCTTTTAGTTTAATTTCCATCCGTCAGATATAGATCGGACGGTCTATTGCAAGATGGCACGCATACCATCATCACCAACTTGGTTTTTTTAAAGAGAAGAAATATTACTATGGAGATACAAATGTATTATCGATACTTGTTTCCGTAAACTAGGATCTACGTTCTATTCAATGACTCAGCATGTGGGTCCTTAGCACAATGACTTCTCGACTGTGTAAAACAAAGGCTTTCCCGTCGCCGATAAGGAGGGGGTGACGGCGGCGCGCTTTCGACTTGCTCTAGTCCTAGTAGTCATACTAGGTGGTCTACGCACGTGTAGATTTATTCCTTTTCACGTCTCGTGTTCGCTGTACTGCCATGGCTGTTGATGAATAGACGGTAAGTTATTCATGGGGAAATCCACATTGAGCGTGTTTGCGAGAGAGAGAGAGAGAGAGAGAGAGAGAGAGAGAGACAATGTGCGTGTGTGATATATCTAGAGACTGGGGGAATGCTAAGAGATTCTTTGTGTCTATGTGTATGGAGGATAGAGAGAGACATGTACATGGGGCTTTGTGTTGTGTAACATGGAGACACATAGACATAATTAGAGAATGAGTGTGTGAGATACACATGCGGACATGGGGAGAGATGTGTGAGTTAGAGAGATGGAGAATTTTTGTGTGCATCTGATCTAGAGAGGGGGGTATATACATATCTAGAGCTGTACAGAATATGCAAGGGTGTGTGTGTCTTAAAAGAAGGATCCAGATAGCTAGATGGGTGTTTGTGCGTGTCTGTGTGTGTTTGTGTGCGCGTTTGTGTGTGAGAGGGAGTGTGTGTATGTGGAGTAGAGAGACCACTAATGATGTAAACCTAGTATAAGGGAAGGGGAATGGTGTGACATGTGTGTCAAAGAGAGACAAAGGCATGTGTAGTAGCGGGATAGCATGGGTGCAGGCGGGGAGCAGACTATTTGGAAGAGACATGCATCGAGTGTGTGTGGGAGAGGGGTGTGAGAGCGAGAGAGAGAGAGAGAGAGAGAGAGAGAGAAAGAGAGAGAGAGAGATAGCGACGGAGAGAGAGAGAGAGAGGAAAAGAGGGGGAGAGAGGGGTCATTTGTGTCCATACGTGGCGTATAGATAGGGAGATAATGTTGATGTTGTTTGAAATTGGCCTATGTACAAAGACGCAAGGGAAGCGAGTTATCGTGTGTGTTATAGGGACTTCATGAGAGATCTATAATATATGGTGTAGAGAACAACGTGCGAGATTGAGAACGATGATACATTAGGGAGCTATGGAAAGAGTCACGGCATATATGTATACAGGGAAGGAGCTAGAAGGGTCCGCATGTGGGATAGAAAGAGGAGAGTGGTGCACAAGGAGACAAAGTGTGCTTGTTTGCGTGGGGGTGGTGTGTGAAGTGAGCGTGAGAACCACATAACTAGAGAGATAGACATTTGGAAATGACGTTTTGTGTGTATGGGAAAGATACACTCTACATAGTGCGTGTGCTTGGGAAAAAGAGATGCCAGGAGACCTGGAGAGTGGGGGAAGAGATGTGTGCATGACCGAGAGACAAAGTGATAAGAGACCTATATTGGGGTCTGGACTTTAGAAGAGAAGGGGGTGTTAATGTGCTCGTGTGTTCATGTCTGGGGGAGAGAACGGCCTATGTTTGTGGGGGGTGGGGGCGCCGGAGGGGGGTGGGATGGGGGGGTTGGCTTCAGATAATGAGTTAGGTGTCTATATTTGAGGGACTTTAGCGTAATTGAGATATATATGGTCAATAGTGTGTGCACTCATGGTTGATCAATTTGTTTCATAGTTTGGACTATGAGATAATGATACTTTTGAACATGCGTGATATACCTTGATGTACCAGAATTACAAACCTAAGATTGGAATTTTGGAATTCGACTCCATCATTATCTTTCGTAATTCATTTAAACGGAGGTACATTTTTTAAGCCGGGATTTCATGGTTTCAAATTCATATACCAAACCTAGAGATATACACATACGGGCATGTTCAAACTTTATATTCATACACATACACATTTTTGCTTTTGTCATCATATTTAGGATAAACACATTTGGAATTTCATTTGAATTGGACCGTATGATGGTATTTGCTTGTACTAGCTCAATGATCCATATTTGAATTGAATGGACAATCTAAGTTTCGAGTTGGAGACATTTATTTTTCAAAACTTGCACTTTTTTTGGGTGCAAAACAAATAAATTCTCGGCCATGACATCATAGTCGGCCGTACAATAGCAGAACACTTATAATTTCAGGCGCCAAAAGCTTTCAAACTTCTCGCTCACATCGAAATATCTCGCGCCCGAAAGTTTAGCCCTGCAATATTCCTGTTTTACCCCTGCAACATGAATAGAAAAGGGCTGCTTTGGTAACTCCATTGTTTTCCCCTCTTTGCCCCCAACATTCTTCCCCAGAGCCCCTCCCCCCCCCCCAACCACGGCAAGCCGCCGAATCTAGTCCTCCGCCGCAGCGGTGGACCTCACACCCCGCCAGATCTACCTTCCGCACCTTGGAACCCCCAACTGCCAACTCACCACTTCACCGGAGCCGCTTCACCGACTGGCTTGTCCACCGCCCCAGATCTCCTGGACCGCCATCATGGTCCACCGCACTGGATCTGCTTAATCGGTGCCCTCGTCCACCATAGTGTAGGCCCTTCACTGACCCCCTCGTCCGCCCCATCGCTGGCCCTTCATACAAGCCCTCGTCCGCCGCAACAGATCCGTCTCACCGAAAGCACTGTACACCGCGCCCGCCAAAGCCTTCGTCCACTGCACTGGACCCGCTCCACGGACACCATATTCAACTCCACCGGCCCTGCTTTCCTGACGCCGCAGCCTCATCAGGTTATTTCTATTTGTACTCCTTCGGTTTTTCTCTTCTTTATCATGCAATTGTTCACTTACCACAGATGAGCTTTCTTGTATGTCGACAGGCGCCGCAACCGAAGCACCGGAGCCTCTTCAGCAACAGCGACAGCCAGCCCAAACTCAACCGCAACACGAGCACCATCGACGGTACTTAGCTATCAAGTATGAGAACGATACACACAATCCGTCGAGAATCAGGTACTATTATCCAACGGTCGGCACCTACGTTCACTTTCTTAGCATAAGCACCGCATCTTTGAATTTCTCTAGGGCATCAGTCAATTTTTCATGAGACACATTATTACCTTGCACTGTAGGGCCATACTTACGGCGGTGAACATGTTACATGTGCTAAATTACATACCAAGTGCACATATAGTTAATATGCTTTAGTTTTGTCCTAAGTATTACCGTGCATTTCCTAGATATCACTTGCCTACTATTTTACTTCTTGCATGCTATATTTATGATAATGCTGTAGTTACGATGCCACATGTTGGTTCCATCGACCGATTCATATTCTCTATGCTTAATTACACATCAGCAAACTAGCATGTGGTTCCGCTGCTTTTTGTTCATTGTACCCTACATTTTCTGATGCTAGCTATTACATCACTGCTCCAAGCCTCTGTTCATTACTTTTTTGTGTGTTCTTGATCTTCCCAAGTTGCATGACTATTTTGATGCTTCCATTAATTATGGAGCTGCCAACCCCATCAAGCAAAATATTTGTTCTTTTGGGGCTGGCACCTGGAACAAGCATAAAAATAGAGTGAAGCAGATATATTGTCGTGTAAGCACGCACCCTTCTTTCATTAGTTTAGATGAACCATTGATGATCAATTCGAACCAGTGCATGCTATTAAAATTAATTTTACCTAAATAGAGGGTGCAGAATAAACTATAACAACTAGATTTGCAACCACAGGATGCTGACGATATCTTCAAAGAACATTGCAACATTAGGGAGGCTTCACAGCAACATATGGTAAGCCAATGTGTTTTAGTACATGTGAAATGTAATGCATGTGGGCTGCTTTCTTGGCTTGTGCCCTCAACCTGTAATCCTACAAAATTACAAATAGTTCGGTTATGCGCTTTGCTTTGTATTGCTTGATTCAATGCTTGTTTGTTACTTGTAAGGCTATACCGAAGTTGGCCAATATGTCGCTGATGCCCTCTTGTACTATCGTAAAGAAATGCATGCCTAGTTCATTTGAGTCCTTAACTTTTCCTCTGAACTTCATCACAAGACCGTCTTCGTAGTTTATATGAGGCCACACTGTTAAGTGCTTTCTCAAATTATTTGAACTGCTTAGATGCCTTGGCAACTTAAATATAGCGGTGGTACACTCCCTTTCAACTAGGGATGTCAACTGGGTCCCGTTTAATCCCGATTAAAGTCCACTAGTGGTATGATAGTTCAAAAGAGTTTTTGTTTCTTGAGGAAAATGAACTAGGGAGCTAGCAAAAACTAACTAGATGGGATGGCGTATGTCGTTTATTTGCCACTTATATCCCTAGTTTCATCTTACCATTTTAATTTCTTTTTGGTACGATGTCGCTTGAACCATTTAAATATAGCTTGCCATGCTCGGCAATAATTAGGTATGTTGTTTACCATGTAAGCTTACTGCTGGATCATGCGATAACTATCTCTTACTTATGTCCAAATGAAACCTTTCGGGATGCCGTTCACACTAGGACACAATGTACAACCCCGTAATCTATTTGTCGAAGCAAAGGCGCCCATCCATGTTACCAGATGGTAGTAGTTCGGAGGCAACACCACCGGAGCAGTCTGAGCACATATATTATAGTTCTTGAGGCTCTACTAGAGGCAGAAAGAGATGGTGTGGCTGTCATGAATGAGGTAATCTTGATCTTGAGGCTGGAAATTATGCAATTAGCTGCACACATTATGTTAGCAACCCAATAATTGGAGGAAGTAAGAATGCTGCATTTGAAGATGGAGGAGGTCCTGCTGTTTCTGCTATCTGAAGCCCAGGGTAATCCCAGTTCTTCTTTAGATACCAGTTGAAATTGTCAATAGATTATTGTACTTGCATGTTATGTCATGTCCCTGAATGGATTATGTTGTAAGACCCCTATGTTCTCCATGTGTTGTAATGATCCGAATTTTTTAGGTGAGGTAATCCTTAGTACTTGTATGATTGGCATAAGGAGAACTATTTTTCATGTGAGCATATTGTATTGGATGAAATAACTGTTTAACTCAAAGTGTATCCAACCTACTGAATTCAGAGATCACGGCATTTCTAAATCATAATCATATATAAAGGTGGAATAAATCTTTGTTGTGGTTTTGAAGAAATAAATAACAAAACGTAGAATTATCGGTGGATATTCGTAATCGAATACAAATTGGATTTGAATTTAGTTGCGGGGCCTGTGGCAAACATGAATGCTAATTCTCCCAAGTTTTGAGCAAGCGGCTAAACACCCACTATCATTTGTGGGCTGCCCGAAGCAAGTGTTTGCGAGATGGAAATTACATCTCACGCTGACACATTGACATCCTTATCGAGCGGATTTACTGCTTTGTCGATAGGGGTAGACTAGTAACTTCAATCAGACATGACATGACCGCCTCTGAGCCCATTCAGACACAGTGGGCGCCAAACATGGGCGGCAAAACACATTTGATTCAAGCTCGTCCGAAAGACATGTGTCTCTCCCTCCATTTCCCCATTCATACACGGTGGGCGGCAAAACAAACTCTCCTCACCGGAAATCGATGTAGGCAAATATTTTAAATAGGTACAGATGTGTAACTTCCCTCAGACATGACACAACAGACCTACCTGTCATCCCTGTTCATACATCGTGGGCGGCAAAACACCCTCTCCTGGCCTGAAATCGCTACCAGCAAATATTTGGGAGATGCGAGATTACCGTCCTATCCCCGACCGATGTGATGTCCGAAATTTTAAACGGGGGATAAGTTCGTACTTTCCCACATTTCAAACAAGCGTGTCCCAAAGTTTGAGATCCCCCCTCCCCCTCCATTTCCCTACTGTCGGCGCCACAACAACCTCCCCACTGCGGCAGCCTCCTCCATCCGCTACTCCATCCTCCATCTTGCCGGAGCCGCTACCCCGTCATCCACTTCAAGAGATGGACGTCTCTCATCCACGACGCCGGACCAGGATCCTTTCATCGCGTCCTCTCTCTTCATCGGCGCCGTCGTCCACCTTGCCGTTGCCGCTCCTATGACCGCCTCATCCACGGCAACAGGATTTCTCCTCACCCGACGCCCTCATTGCCTAAAGTCTTCTTCCCCAGCAGCGCCGATGACCATCGCACTCATGCACGCTCAAGGTATCGGTAGGGCCTACACGGCGTCGCAAGAGAGGTGGTACTCTTCCATATGTGCTTAAGTAATTGATCTCACCCGGAAAATAGATCGTAAATTGTTTACAGTACTTTTCTTGTCCGTAGCAAATCGTAGTGGCTAGTTGAAAGCAAACATTGGTTGCAAAGTAGCTTTGTCCGGTTTGCACCTTCAGATCTGCCATGGTACGGTCACTATACTCGTAAAGGTTATGGTTTTCCCCCTTTATATTCACTACCATCATCGTAGGTGCTTTGTGTCGTGCTAGCACTGCTCCTCAAGACCTCAACCCATCAAGAGAAACAACATGCCACTCATAATTCCAAAGCTTAGGTGTTGAAATACGAATCTGATATGATGCTCATATTACTAAAATAGATAATGTTTAATTGGTCACCTAATGTTCCTATATTCGTTTTGAAAAGCATGTGCGCCACCCATCGTCCAAATAGTTCCACTTTCCTGATTTTACTCTTGATGCTTAGGGTTTTCCCTTTTATCTACTCTACTATGATCTGCGTAGGTGCTTTCTGTCGTACTAGCATTATTCCACCCTTCAAGCTAAACAACACAACACTCAAAATTCCAAAGCTTAGTTGTTAAAATATGATTGTGATATGACACTGATATTAGTTAATGTACACATTTAATTGGTTAGCTAAAGGTCCCACTTGAGTTTCCAAATGCATGTCGCGACATATAGAGAGACAAAGCAGAATTGCATTTTTGTCACTTGTTGACTGTACTTTCTTGTCCATACCAAATCTTAGTTGTTATTTCAAAGCAAACATCGGTTGCTAACTACCCTTCTTGCCGGTTTGCAACTTCAGATCTGCCATCCCACTGCCATGGTCAACACTATACTCATCATGCTTACGGTTTCCCCATTTTATGATGACCACGATCAGCCTACGTGGTTCGTGTCGTAATAGCACTCCACCCATCAAGCTAAACAAGCTTAGTTGTACAAATTCAAATATGATATTATGCTGATATTACTAAAACTGAGAGAAGTTTAATTGGTCAGCTAAATGTTCCTACTTTAGTTTAGAAATGCATGTGAGCCACATATGGAGAGACCGGAAGGAATACTATTTCTCTGTGCGCTCTGGTTCATCATGGGTGGGCAACCGACATTGTATAGAAAGACTTGTAATATCTTCATCTGCTTGCTCTTGTGCTCTTCTTTAAGATGATTCTCTTCTCTTCTTTAATAAGTATGTTCCTTGTTGGGAAGAGTAGCAGAGACATTTGTGGTCAACTGGTCGGGTCGAGTTGTTCTCCCTTAGTATATTTTGAATCTGTCAGGTCAGGTCGACTTGTTCTTCTTTACTATATGTTGAAGTTGTCATCTAAGAAGTATAATCACTTCTGGAGCCCTCATATTTTGAGTAGTAGGCCACATTATATTAATGCACGCACCAAATTACAGCATGCATGGCATCTCTCAGAAGAATTGTAGAGATAGCACAAAGGGGTTCTGAGGAGGCAGTATTGGATTAGAATCACTTCTGCATTACAAAGATAATATCACTTGTTTTTATGTTTTCATGCATGTTAGGTATTGAACATTATCAAAATGAATATGAGAATGGATGCACGAGAGGAATATTGTGGAACAATCCACTGGCTAACAAACTTGGCATGGTGGAGGATGGCCTATCTTATTCACCCATCAAGGTGCTTGCTCTAACTTGGCAAGGTTGTATTGGTCGCACATATTTTGCATCTGACCTCTTGCATTACTTATACTTTGTTACACCATCTACTTAGTTTAAGCATCATATATGAGTATATGCCATACCTATCCATTTTACATACCTATTCCATGTGTCGCCATACTATGTTTCTCCAGTCAAATGTTGTTCTTTCGTAATAGATGTCCAAAAGGAAGAGGGTGAGTGCAGATCCTCAAGGAGTAAAACTAGGTATTTGGAAAAGGTAGTGATACTTGATAAATCAGATAGATCAGCAGCCACGTAAAAACACAGGCCCAACTGCACCACACTTTACCCCTACTCCCTTGGCCAAACCCCTATTAGAACTGCCGAGAGCCCAAGATCGTGCACCGCTCTAAGATATCAATTCAAAATTTGAACTCCTAAATTTCTGCATGTGCCTTACCTTCTCTCTTGTACGAAAACTAATTTCGGATGAATCTCCTTGCTCAAAGGATAATAGGATCTCACAACAATACTGGGCACTGCATTGCTCTTGTCAGTACCTCTTTCCCTTTGTCAGCATACTTACACTCATTGTTGTTTGATTATGTAGCATCACTGTAAATGTTCGCTTCTTTATCCTCCCTTTGCTTGAAATTATAAGATCTATATTTACTCTTAGATAAATGTAGAATTAACACAATGGTTATGAAGTTTTGGATTGCTCATGTAAGTACCTGTTGTCATGGACTCCCTCTGTATCGAATTAACTGTTGACCAATTGGATGTATTTAGAACTTAATAGTGCTAGATACATCCATTTGAGCGACAAGTAATAACAGACGGTGGTGGTATTACTGTACTTGCATCGCGAGATAGTTGATTGTCTAGCATTACTCTGCATCTTATCTACCCTGCCCTCCACTTCCTCCAAATTATCATATCCACATTTACTCTTACCAAAACATTGAATAAAGCCAATGCCACTGCACACGTTGATGTCTGCATTCCTCTTGTCAGTACATTTTGCCTTGTAACCCTGTACTTAATTAATTGCTATTTGATTATGTATCATCGATCACCGCACTGAGCTTCATTATTCTCTGTTTCTTCCAATATTATTTGATCTATATTTACTCTTTGCAAAATGTAGAATAATGGCAATGCTTATAAAGAATTTTCTTTGGGGAATTTATTGAATTATCCTTCCATCAACATGGAGAAGGGCTTTGTCCAGCCCGTGTTAACATGTAATGTAAGTTCATCCTTCTCAAGCCTTCAAACTTTGTTCTAGTATAGAGTTGGATAGGCATCATTTCCTCCACTACTGTTTACTTTGCTCTTTACATCTGATTAGATGTTTGCAACAACTACCAGTTTTAAATTGTAGTTGTAAAAACATGTTCCTTATGCAGAACAGATCCATTTATTTGCTTATATAATTGTGAAATCTGTTATGTGTCTCCTTGTTTCTCTTTAGTCGTGATCTCTTATGCCGTGCAGAATTTTAGGGAAGATAGTGAGCCAAATCATACTGAGGACAGCGAGATGACCCCAAGGTCCTGTCTTGATGAAGACAGTGAGTTGAAGCTACTCACCAGCAGGTGTGAGACAACCTTTGTGCAGTCGCTGCCTCAATCAGTTCAACTACTTCAGTCTCAACTTAAAGCGGAAAGGCTTGCTTCAGCTCAGCTCCGACTTGAAGTCAAAGATGCAAAGAAAATGTCAGAGGACTGCCATGCGCACCATCGTGCCATACGCTAGGGATGGAGCATCTATCGTTGACACAACCGAGGTCTCATCAGCTTGTTCGGCTGCTTGTGGGGCCCGTCCTGGCCAGGATTAGTGCCTTCTGAAGTGCTCTCAGCTTTGTATATTCTTTGGTCGGCGCGTTTATATGCACTGGTGGCGACCTTTGATGCCCAGTGTATGTAATCCACGGTCACGTTGCGCTTTATTATCACCAGTATTGAACTTTGATTCCCAGTGGATGTAATATGCCGTAATTTATTTATTGTATAGTCTAGAATTATTCTTTGGTCGGTATGCTGTAATTTGGGCCGGAAGGTTACTGGATCTCAGTGTTGTCGGTCTTGAGCCGCCCGTTACTCATATCAGCCAAAAGCATTGGGCCTATAATCATCTTGGGCCATTAGCAGGTCTAAACCTATAGTAGTTTCCGTCTTTAACAAGCCGGGTAAAGTTCTTGACCACCGCCCGAGAGAATACCATGGGCTTTTAACAGCAAAACCTAGATTGGGCCGACATTGGACGAAAATTCACCTTGTCTGGGCCGAAACTGCCTAAGGCCCATGTTTGGCCCAAATAGCACGAGTAGTTAACATGCAAAAATATATCTCGGGCCTGTTTGGCCCAATAAAATTATGGGCTTTAAGCAGGCCGGATTCAACACGGGCTGTAATTAGCCCCAACTGTTCCACGGGCCATTAACAGGCCGATAGGCCTGTTTGGCTGAAATTTATCCACGAAGACTATGGGCCGTTAAGAGGCCTAAAGTTACTTCGGACAAGAAATAGCCTAGTTTCTGCATGGGCCGTTAAAGGGCCTAAAGTTATACCGGGCCGACGACGTCCCAGATGCACCACGCGCCGCTAACAAGCGAAACTATTATCTGGCGAATCGGTTAACGGGCATTTAATAGGCTGAAATACAAACCTGTCTTAGAATGGGCCCAAAAGAACAGTGGCCTGTTAACGGGCCTGATCCGATATGGGCCGTAAGTTGGCCCAAAACACGGCAGGCTGTGAACGGACCTGATCTGCTATGGGTCTCAATTTGGCCTGAAACATGGCAGGCTGTTAACAGGCTAGCCCACTAGTGTCTGAAAATACATGGTGGGCTTTTAGCTAGGTCGGCCTTTTCACTGGAATGGGCCTCTGTTGGGCCGTGCCATGTGTCGACGTATCATAGGCGCCTCATGTCCAATGAGTGGATGACATCTGTCCCAACGGTGAGCAAACACGTGTTTCCTCCGGCCAATGAGAATTTTACACGTGGAAAATCCCCATTGGTCTGGGCTATTAACGGGTTATCGGATCCAAAACCAGACCGGATACCTTAACGGCGACCTGTTACGGTCGATGCCACGTGTTGGTCACCCTTGACTAAAGCACTTCTATGACGCGGGATTTATCGTCATGGAAGTGGACACTTCTGTGATGATAATTTTGGTAATGTCATGGAACACTTCTACGACAGCACAAGTATGACTATCTTGATTCTGTCATAAAATCGTCATGGATGTACATGCATGACAGAAAACGTGACCTACTATGACAAACACATATCATCACGGAAGTGTATTTTTTTTGTAGTGAAAGGCTGCGGAGATAGAAATCAAGAAGGAGCATCAAGTGTTGATGGTTAACAAGACCACTAGTTTCAAGAAAAAGGGCAAAGGGAAGAAGGGGAACTTCAAGAAGAATGGCAAGCAAGTTGCTGCTTAAGTGAAGAAACCCAAGTCTAGACCTAAGCCTAAAACTAAGTGCTTCTACTGCAAAGGGACTGGTCACTGGAAGCGGAACTGCCCCAAGTATTTGGCGGATAAGAAGGATGGCAAAGTGAAAGGTATATTTGATATACATGTTATTGATGTGTACCTTACTAATGCTCGTAGTAGCGCCTCGGGTATTTGATCTTTGGTTACATTTCTCATATTTTCAACTCAAAACAGGGGCTACAGATTAAACAAAGATTGGCTAAGGACGAGGTGACGATGCGCATGGGAAATGGTTCAAAAGTTGATGTGATCGCCGTCGACACGCTACCTCTACATCCACCGTCGGGATTAGTTTTATACCTAAATAATTGTTATTGCCAGAATTGAGCATGAACACTATATATGGATCTTGTTTGATGCGAGAGGGTTATTCATTTAAATCATAGAATAATGGTTGTTCTATTTATACGAGTAATATCTTTTATGGTCATGCACCCTTGATGAGTGGTCTATTTTTGTTGAATCTCGACTGTAGTGATACACATATTCATAATATTGAAGCCAAAAGATGCAAGGTTAATAATGATAGGGCAACTTATTTGTGGCACTGCCGTTTAGGTCATATTGGTGTAAAGCGCATGAAGAAACTCCATGCTGATGGGTTTTTGGAATCACTTGATTATGAATACTTTATGCTTGCGAACCATGCCTCATGGGCAAGATGACTAAGACTCCGTTCCCCAGAAAAATGGAGTGAGCAACTGACTTATTGGAAATAATACATACTGATGTATGCGGTCCGATGAGTGTTGAGGCTCGCGGCGAGTATCGTTATTTTCTGACCATCATAGATGATTTGAGCAGATATGGGTATATCTACTTAATGAAACATAAGTTTGAAACATTTGAAAAGTTCAATGAATTTCAGAGTGAAGTGGAAAATCATCATAGCAAGAAGATAAAGTTTCTACGATCTGATCATGGAGGTGAATATTTGAGTTATGAGTTTGGTCTTCATTTGAAACAATATGGAATAGTTTCACAACTCACGCCACATGGAACACCATAGCGTAATGGTGTGTCTGAACATCATAACCGTACTTTATTAGATATGGTGTGATCTATGATGTCTCTTACCAATTTACCGCTATTGTTTTGGCGTTATGCATTAGAGACGGTTGCATTCACGTTAAATAGGGCACCATCTAAATCCGTTGAGATGACACCATATGTACTGTGGTTTGGCAAGAAACCTAAGTTGTCATTTCTTAAAGTTTGGGGCTGCGATGCTTATGTGAAAAAGCTTCAACCTGATAAGCTCGAACACAAATCGGAGAAATGTGTCTTCATAGAATACCCAAAGGAGGTCATTGGGTACACCTTCTATCACAGATCCGAAGGCAAGATATCCGTTACTAAGAATGGATCCTTTCTAGAGAAGGAGTTTCTCTCAAAAGAAGTGAGTGGGAGGAAAGTAGAACTTGATGAGGTAATTATACCTTCTCCCGAATTGGAAAGTAGTTCATCACGAATCAGTTCCAGTGATTCCTACACCAGTCAGTGAGGAAGCTAATGATGATGATCATGAAACTTCAGATCAAGTTACTACCGGACCTCGTAGGTCAACCTGAGTATGATCTGCACTAGAGTGGTATGGTAATCATGTTCTGGAGGTCATGTTAATTGACCATGATGAACCTATGAACTATGAGGAAGCGATGATGAGCCCAGATTCCGTGAAATGGCTTGAGGCCATGAAATCTAAGATGGGATCCATGTATGAGAACAAAGTGTGGACTTTGGTTGACTTGCCCCATGATCGGCAAGCCATAGAAAATAAATGGATCTTCAAGACGAAGGCCCCGGCGACGGTAATGTTCTTTGTCTACAAAGCTCGACTTGTGGTGAAAGTTTTCGACAAGTTCAAGGAGTTGACTATGATGAGACCTTCTCACCCATGGCGATGCTTAAGTCTGTCCGAATCATGTTAGCAATTGCCGCATTTTATGATTATGAAATTCGGCAAATGGATGTCAAAAATGCATTCCTTAATGGATTTCTTAAAAGTAGAGTTGTATATGATGCAACCAGAAGGTTTTGTCGACCCTAAAGGTGCTAACAAAGTGTGCAAGCTCCAGCGATCCATTTATGGACTAGTGCAAGCATCTTGGAGTTGGAATATACGCTTTGATAGTGTGATCAAAGCATATGGTTTTATATAGACTTTTGGAGAAGCCTATATTTACAAAAAAGTGAGTGGGAGCTCTGTAGCATTTCTAATATTATATGTGGATGACATATTGTTGATTGGAAATGATATAGAATTTCTGGATAGCGTAAAAGGATACTTGAATAAGAATTTTTCAATGAAAGGCCTCGGTGAAGCTGCTTATATATCGGGCATCAAGGTCTATAGAGATAGATCAAGATGCTTAATTGGAATTTCACAAAGCACATACCTTGATAAAGTTTTGAAGAAGTTCAAAATGGATCAGCCAAAGAAAGGGTTCTTGCCTGTGTTACAAGGTGTGAAGTTGAGTCGGACTCAATGCCCACCAGTCAGAAGATAGAGAGAAAATGAAAGTCATTCCCTATGCCTCAACCATAGGTTCTATCATGTATGCAATCTTGTGTACCGGACACGATGTGTGCCTTGCTATAAGTTTAGCGAGGAGGTGCCAAAGTAATCCAGAGTGGATCAACGGGCCGTGTCAAGAACATCCTGAAATACCTCAAAAGGACTAAGGATATGTTTCTCGTTTATGGAGGTGACAAAGAGCTTGTCATAAATGGTTACATCGATGCACGCTTTGACACTGATCCGGATGACTCTAAGTCACAAACCGGATACATATTTATATTGAATGGTGGCGCTGTCAGTTGGTGCAGTTCCAAGCAAAGTGTCGTGGCGGGATCTACGTGTGAAGCAACGTACAGAGCTGCTTCAGAAGCAGCAAATTAAGGAGTTCATATCCGATCTAGGTTTAATACCTAGTGCATCGGGTCCAATGAAAATCTTTTGTGACAATACTGGAGCAATTGCCTTGGCAAAGGAATCCAAATTTCACAAGAGAACCAAACACATCAAGAGAGAATTCAATTCCATCCGCGATCAAGTCAAGGAGGGAGACATAGAGATTTGCAAAATACATACGGATCTGAATGTTGCAGACCCGTTGACTAAGCCTCTTCCACGAGCAAAACATGATTAGCACCAAGACTCCATGGGTGTTAGAATCATTACTATGTAATCTAGATTATTGACTCTAGTGCGAGTGGGAGACTGAAGGAAATATGTCGTAGAGGCAATAATAAAGTTGTTATTTGTATTTTCTTATATCATGATAAATGTTTATTATTCATGCTAGAATTGTATTAACTGGAAACTTAGTACATGTGTGAATACATAGATGAAAACAGAGTGTCCCTAGTATGCCTCTACTTGACTAGCTCGTTAACCAAAGATGGTTAAGTTTCCTAACCGTAGACATGTCTTGTCATTTGATGAACGGGATCACATCATTAGAGAATGATGTGATGGACAATACCCATCCGTTAGCTTAGCATTATGATCGTTTAGTTTTATTCCTATTGCTTTCTTCATGACTTATACATATTCCTCTGACTATGAGATTATGCAACTCCCGAATACCGTAGGAACACCTTGTGTGTTATCAGATGTCACAACGTAACTGGATGATTATAAAGATGCTCTAAAGGTGTCTCTGATGGTGTTTGTTGAGTTGGCATAGATTGAGATTAGGATTTGTCACTCCAAGTATCGGAGAGGTATGTCTGGGCCCTCTCGGTAATGCACATCTCTATAAGCCTCGCAAGCAATGTGACTAATGGGTTAGTTGCGGGATGATGCATTAAGGAACGAGTAAAGAGACTTGCCGGTAACGAGATTGAACTAGGTATGATGATACCGACGATCGAATCTCGGGCAAGTAACATATCGATGACAAAGGGAATGACGTATGTTGTTATGCGATTTGACCGATAAAATCTTCGTAGAATATGTAGGAGCCAATATGAGCATCCAGGTTCCGCTATTGGTTATTGACCAGAGATGTGTCTCGGTCATGTCTACATAGTTCTCGAACCCGTAGGGTCCGCACGCTTAACGTTCGATGACGATTTGTATTATGAGTTGTGTGTTTTGGTGACCGAAGTTTGTTAGGAGTCCAGGATGAGATCACAGACATGACGAGGAGTCTCGAAATGGTCGATACGTAAATATTCATATATTGGAAGGTTATATACGGACACCGGAATGGTTCCGAAGAAGATCAGGGGTTTTTTGGAGTACCGGGAGGTCACCGGACCCCCCGGGAAAGTTAATGGGCCTCATGGGCCATTGTGAAGAGGAGGAGGCAGCCACAAGAGGAGGCGCCCCCCCCCCCCCAAGCCCAACCCGAATTGGACAAGGGGTGGGGGGCGCGGCCGCCCTTTCCTTCGCCCTCTCCACCTCTTTCCCCTTTCCCCCTCCGTTGGAAGGAAGGAGGGGGGCCGAATCCTACATGGACTAGGAGTCCAAGTAGGACTCCCCCCTTGGCATGCCCCTCCTAGGCCACTGGCCTCCTCCTCCGCCCCCCCTTTATATACGGGGGCGGGGGCACCCCAAAGGCACACCAAGATTTGTCTTAGCCGTGTGCGGTGCCTCCCTCCACAGTTTACTCCTCCGGTCATAGCGTCGTAGTGCTTAGGCGAAGCTCTGCACGGACCACATCACCAACACCGTCACTGCGCCGTCATGCTGACTGAACTCTCCCTCGACTCTCTACTGGATCAAGAGCTCGAGGGACGTCATCGAGTTGAACGTGTGCTGAACACGGAGGTGCCGTACGTTCGGTACTTGGATCGGTTGGATCGTGAAGACGTTCGACTACATCAACCGCGTTAACATAACGCTTCTGCTTTTGGTCTACGAGGTTACGTGGACACACTCACCCCTCTTGTTGCTATGCATCTCCTAGATAGATCTTGCGTGATCGTAGGAATTTTTTTGAATTCCTACCTTCCAACAGTCCTAACCCATCAGAGTTAGGTATTTGGCGCTGTAGCAACTATTTATAGTCTATATTTACCATGTGCCATTGTGGTGAACCGTTAGTCTATAAAAGGAGGCCCATGGCTACCGTAGCAAAGGTCGAAACCATGTCCATTTTACGCGTGTAGCTGCATCTCTCAAGCACCTTGTCGGACATGCGCTCCTTGTAACTGGGCATATACACACATCCAATACACAAAGCAGGAGTAGGGTTTTACGCTTCACAGCGGCCCGAACCTGGGTAAGCCTCATGCATTTTTGCTAATTCTGCTCTTTGTGCTCGTCGATCCCTCTAGTCGAACCACAAAGGGATCGCCATGGTCCCATAGATGGTCGTATGCATGACACTACTGGATATCAAAACCCCTTCTCAGGGAAGATCCATCTTGGATTCAAGACGTCATCTCCTTCATATGATTTCGGATGAACTCTGCCTTGTATCATTTCCCCTCTGTTGTTCATGTACCTCATGGATCTTATGTGGTTGTGAGTCTAGTGGATGTGTGTTTGGGCTTGTTCTTGGGTGTTCATGTTGTGATTTCTCCCCGTTCTTCCCCGTTTTCCTTGAGGTTTTCCCCTCCAATTTGTGAAAGGTCACTAGCAAGGTCTTGGCCCTACATCATAACTGTTACGCATATTCAAACAGATAAAAACCTGGCAGATCCCTTTACAAAGGGACTATCACGAAATGTGATAGATAATGCATCGAGGGAGATGGGTATGAGACCCATGGATGTTACACCATGGTAGTAACCCAACCTTTGTGATCGGAGATCCCATGAATTAGGACACAGGAAGAACAAACTATTCACAACCGAGGAGAGTAATATATGATCGTCTCTCATACGTCTCCGTCATTATCTATAATTTTTTATTGTTTCATGCCCATATTATACAACTTTCACATGTTTTTGGCAACATTTTATATGATTTATTGGACTAACCTATTGATCCAAAGGCCCGTGATGTCCTGTTTTGTTGCATGTTTTTTGTTTCGCAGAATATCCATATCAAACAAAGTCCAAACACGATAAAAATTTACGGAGAACTATTTTGGAATATATGTGACTTTTGGGAGGTGGAATCAACGCAAACGGAGGCCCGCGGCCTCCACAACCCACCAGGGCACGCCGGGCACCCCCTGGCACGCCCAGGTGTCTTGTGCCCTTCGCGTAAGTAGGTTGGGGCCCTTCTTCGGGCACAAGAAAGATAATTTATGGAAAACAATCATGTAAAAATTTCAGTGCAATCGGAGTTATGGTTCTCCGGGAAACGGTGAAGGCCAGAAAAAAAGAATGTGAAACAGAAGAGAACAGAGAGGGAGATACAATCTCAGAGGGGCTTTCGCCCCTCCGCCACCATGGAGACCATGGACCATAGTGGGAACTCTCCTCCCATCTAGGGGGGAGGCCTAGGAAGAAGAATGAGGGGATCTCTCCCCCTCTCTCCCGGTGGTGCCGGAGTGCCGTCGGGGCAATCATCGTGATGACGATCTACACCAACAACTTCGCCGCCGTCAACACCAACTCTCTGTCCCTCTATGAAGCGGTGTAACACCCTTTCTCCATGTTGTAATCTCTACTTAAACATGGTGCTCAACACTATGTATTATTTCCCAATGATATGTATATTTTATTTTGGTGCTGTCCTACGGTGCCCTCCGTGTTGCTTAAATGGAGGGATCCCTGCTGTAGGGTGTTGCAATATGTTAATGGTTCACTTATGGTGGGTGGCGTGAGTGACAGAAGCACAGAACCGAGTTTGGGGGTCATTGCGTATGGGATAAAGAGGACTTGATACTTAATGTTATGGTTGGGTTTTACGACCTTAATGATCTTTAGTAGTTGCGGATGCTTCCTAGAGTTCCAATCATAAGTGCATATGATCCAAGTAGAGAAAGTACGTTATCTCATGCCTCTCTCCCTCATATAAAATTGCAACAATGATCACCGGTTTAGTTATCGATCACTTAGGGACAAATGACTTTCTTGTTTGACAAAAGCTATCTACTTCTACTACCTTGCAATTTATTCATAGTTTTATTCTTGCAAAGTATTCGTAGTGTTATTCTTGCAAAACAGTTTCATACTTGTTTTAGGTAAAGCAAACATCAAGTGTGCATAGAGTTGTATCGGTCGTCGATAGAACTTGAGGGAATATTTATTCTGCCTTTAGCTCCTCGTTGGCTTCGACACTCCTATTTATCCAAAAAGGCTACAAATGACCCCCTATACTTGTGGGTTATCAAGACATTTTTAAGCACCGTTCTTAGGAGCAATAGTGTGGGGTGAATATTCTTGCGTGTGCTTGTTTGCTTTATCACTAAGTAGTTTTTATTTTCTGTTCTAAGTTGTTCTTTATCTTTAGTTATGGATATGGAACACGAAACACCAAAAAAATTAGTTGCACTTGCTACTCATGGAGATGGGGAACCTCCTAAAACCCTCGATGCTCGTTATGTGAAAATATTAAACACTACTTTGCTAATTCTGAGAAAACTCCATTCAACATGAAAATGGGAGACACGTTGGACCAACGTGAATACTTTAGGGATTGTCGCTTGACACAAAAAGGGAAACTATTATGGGATCAAATTGATATGTTGCATTGTTATTCTTGGAATTTATGCCAGAGATATGATTGTACTTGTTGCTCTAGGATGAAGGCTCCACACCTCCCCTTTTCATGCAAATTTAATGAAGATGAAACCTTAGCTTCTTATGCTAATGGATATGATTACTATGATGTGGAACGAACAAAACAATTTGTTGCTTTTAACAGTGCTTATGAAATTGAATCTTTGTTTGAAAAGTATGAAGCTTTTGATGATGATGTTTATGGACCTGAAAATTTTGCTATACTTAAATATTGCTATGAGAATTATAAATACAATTCCGATATTGATGCGTTTATTGAGAAAGTCTCCACTGTCCAAGAAGAGACTAATATTTTGTAGGAGTCTATGGAAGAAGGAATTGATGAAACTGTTAGCTCATTGGATGAAAAAGATGACGAGAAGAGCGAAGAACAAAAAGAAGGAAGAGCGGATTAGCTACCCGTGCCCACCTTCTAATGAGAGTAACTCTCCAACTGATATATTGTTTAATGTCCCTTCGTTCTTACCGAAGGATGAATGCTATGGTAATGGCTATGATCCCGTTGATTCTTTTGAAATATCCCTTTTTGATGAACTTGATGCTTGCTATGCTTGTGGCCAAGATGCCAATATGAATTATGCCTGTGGAGATGAACTTTCTATAGTTCCTTATGTTAAGAATGAAATTGTTGCTATTGCACCCACACATGATAGTCCTATTATCTTTTTGAATTCTCCAAACTACACTATATCAGAGAAGTTTGTTCTTATTAAGGATTACATTGATGGATTACCTTTTACTATTTCACATGATAATTTTGATGAATGTAATATGCATGTGCTTGCTGCTCCTACTTGAAATTATTATGAGATAGGAACTACATCTCCATCTCTTTATGTTTCGAACATGATAAAATTGCGGGACTGGGCATAAAGTAAATTCATTTTTCATTTCAGGACTGGGCATCCCTAATACCTTTGTCGTACTCTCGTGCAATGACAAGTGAATAAACACTCATCTTGAGAAAAACACATCTAGCATGGAAAAATATCAGCCACCCCCTACCATTTCATGAGTGGTACGAGCACACAAAAAGGAAATTATTTTGAAAATTAGAGATGGCACATACAAATTTGCTTAGAATGGCAAGAGAATACCGCATATCTATAATACCTAAATAGTTCATCCCCACTAACCTATTTCTCTTGACATGCAAGCTATCCACATCATCAATCAACATGCAACCATCCACCTAAGCAAATCTGCCACGCTGGAAAAAAATTATTTGCGTTTGCCTTACGCATACGTCATCTTAATTTCTTCTATGAGGTTGTGTGGCACGCACCCACTCTCTTGGAAGACGAAAGAGGCCCCCTCCATATTCCATCCACCGCATGTGAGGAAGACCAAATGAGGCGCCTTCCATATTCCATCCATTATGTATATCCGTCATTTATATGCCGATTCGGTTCCTCATGGCCCTGCTAATGTACACTTCTCCGTACAAATCACGATCCAATGTTCTGCCAACTGCATGCTTCTACTTCCCAATCACTAGACGTGAAAAGCAACGGCAGCGGGCAGGCAGATCATGTAGCAGCGCTTGATGAAGCCCATTGACTTGAGGAATAGGTTTGGGAGGTAATCACCTTGAGATGTAGCGAAGTGCGGCGTACACAAGCCGTGATCGATCGTAGATCAACCAACGAAAGGTATGCCAAAAAGATCGATCATGTTCTTTGCCTAATTTATTCAGAATTCAGGCCAAGCAATCATAACTTAGAGTAATTGTGGACTCATTGGTTTATCTGATCGGACCATAGATACATTCGGTCCGTCTAACCACTCCGAGTGGTCCAGGTCTTCGTTGATTCCACTGCGTACCTGCAGGCGATAACTCATCACTTCTTTTTAACAAATCCACCGCTAATCAAGCTTTGGTAGGATGGAACTTAGTTTCATCTAATATGGAAGCATGCATGATTCCGCAAAAATGAGACAAATAAAAGAATCAGCAAAGGGCGTGAATATCGTTCCACGTGGTCGATCTCTCGATGAGACGATGACTTAGTCAACTGTGAGCCTCGAGATTTATGAGCGACCTTTTATATATAGAAAATCAGATTATGAATGAACATGTATTTTATTTTTCTAGGATTTCCAATGCACAACTACAAGTTGTTATCACTGCTTTTAGGTTTAGTCAAGCATTGAGATGTCTCTACTTAACGGATTTTTGTCTCATCACCTCGATGATATATTGTCGAAAAATAAATCATATACACACATTTTTGGCTTTTCATCGTGTTCTCTAAATAATATTTCTTCCCCCGAAAAAAAATTTGTCATCATTTCATACTATGTTTTCATACAAGCTCTTAAGTTTTTAAGAAACATATTATTTTTTAGCGATTTCCGCCGCAATGCGCGAGGTATCATCTATTTTCCATCATTTCATACTATGTTTTCATACAAACTCTTATGTTTTTAACATCAGATTAATTTTAGCGATTTCCGCCGCAACGCGCAGGGTATCTTCTAGTAGGTAGGTATGGTGGAATCATATGGCAAAACCGGGTTTAAGGATTTTGGATGCACAAGTAGTAATCCCACTTAGTACAAGGGAAGGCTAGCAAATAGATTGAGAAGCATCCAACCAAGAAACGAAAATCTGATAAACGAGCATTAAGCATAACAAACACCGAATAATGCACCACAAGTAGGATGTAATTTCATTGCATAACCATTGAGTTTCGTGCTTGCATAGGGAATCACAAACCTTAAATATTCTTACTAAAGCATAATTACTCACCAACATGACACGCATATTATATCATCATACCGCAAAACTATTACAAAGAATCAAGTTTATTTTGTCCAATGATCTTCATGAATTTTTTTATTATATCCCTCTTGGATATCTATCACTTTCGGACTAATTTTATATGTTACTTTTGATAACCTCAAACAAATTTAAGTGAAGAACATGAGCATAACAATTTTCTTCTCTCAAAATAGTATAAGTGAAGCATGAGAGAATTTCTTCAAAAAATTTACTAACTCTCAGATAAATCTAAGTGAAGCATGAGAGCATTCCTTCAAAAATACTAAAGCACACCGTGCTCAAAAAGATATAAGTGAAGCACTAGAGCAATTCCATAGCTCAAAAAATTTAAGTGAAGCACATAGAGCAATTCTAACAAATCATAGCATAATTTCAGCTCTCTCAAGTAGGTGTGTCCAGCAAGGATAGATGACACAAACTAAAAGGCATAACAAGCAAAGATGTTAGAGTAAATCCGAGGCCACCGTCGATCTACCGAGGATCAAGCAATCACACAAGCACGACACCGAGATTTGTTAACGAGGTTCACCGATATGGCTACATCCTCGGGGCCCCTCAAGGCTGCAAGTATTATGTTGGCATAGGTTACATCGTGTGTCTACCCCCGCTATATATGAGAGGCCTAGGATACAAGTGTCCTACTAGGGCACAACTCCATATCCTATCTAAACACAATACTACTAAGAGTCCAACTGTAACCTACCTTGTACACAATATTCGACACAACTCTAACAAACTCCACCTTGGCGAATATTCTCCACCACCTTGAATTCGTCAATGCGTCAAACTTCCATGTACATTGGACTTGAGTTTATCCCATGAGTATCGCTGCTACTCCAAAGACTCCATGTGACTCCATCTGCAGCTTGTAGTCCCTCCTTTTCTTGACCATAGTCAACACTCGAGCAAGATTAAGTTCCTTGTTACACTAGTTTGTGCTCCCAACTTCCAGAGTATCAGTCCAACGCCATCACACACTGATCATTGACCTACGTGAAAGTGAACAACTCACATATTGGGTGTCACACATAAGAGTTACTTGAACTCAACATCACCGCTCCTTTCTTGACCGCCTGTCTGAAACATGAAGGAAATTCACCGTTTCTTGTAGTCATCCCGAGTCAAATTCGCAGTTGTCTCACCACATGTATGACCACTAGAGCCCTAGCCCGTCCCCATGTCCCGTGCATACCGCACGCCTCGCCGCTATTACCGCTCGAGCCTCCGCTGTCCCGGCCGAGTCTCAAGGGTCGCAAACCCACCACTCAACCCCCACTGCAGAGTACCACCGATCATCACCGACCGATGACGAGTTTCACGCTTCCATCAGACCACTGGGCTTCAGTCCGAACTACGTGTCCCTCGCTTTTTCCCGCTGAATAGGCTTCGACTCTTTGTCGACTTACGCCGTAGCCCCTCAATCAGCACCGAGTGAAGTCTTCCAGACTCCAGCTCCACCTTCAACATGACTCCATGGTGGTTGTACGTGCCACCCTGTGCCCCGTCGACTCCAAGCTCTCATGTGCACCGTCTTGAATCAACCCCGCGCCATAGTCTTGTCGAAGCCACACAAGCCCTCGGGGCCTGCACCACGTGTTTCCATGCCCAGAAGTCGGTCACCATCAGCATCACGCTCCTATGTCGTCGTCGCTGATCCCACACCGTCTTTTGTACCAACCGACTCACGTCGATCCTTCAGACTATCTAGTCCGACCCAGCCGAACTTGTTCGACTGTATGACACGCTTGAGGCTCCCAAATCATTTTCCGTGAATTCTCATCCATCACATGATACTTCCATCTTAGCTGACATGACTTCCCGCAACGCCTTCAAGCATCTCTGTTGTGCCAACAAATTTTTCATCTGTGTCTGTCATAACCCAAGGTTTCCAGTTCCATGAACCTCTCCACCTCAAACCTAGTACCGTTGGCGCCATGGTCCTTTGTACAACTGACCCATGAAAAATTAACCAAGCTCTTCTCACGTAATGCCCAGGTACACCTAGATGTACTCATAGCAAATTCCAATCAAGAATTATTTGGCCTTCACGTGGTAGTAGCTCCCTTAGCACTAATTCCAATGCTGATGTTGCTTTGCCCTGCCTCCTGCTATTCTAATGGATGCGTATCGCTGGCTGACTTTTCCTATTCGCTCAATGATCTCCTGCCTTCGTCCGCGTCGCACAAGGACTCGGTCCTCCTTTTTCTCTCAAACAAATCACGTGTGTGTCCTACGTCTCTTCGGCTCAGCGCAGCCCTGCACGACCTTGGCTTGAACAACACCCCACGCGCAAGTGCACAGTAGCCTGCTACGTAGCCCAACCGCCACGCCCATGCCTGTGTTGCGGCGTGTTCCTCGCACTCGATGCCTGCACCGTCTGCACGCCCGCACAATCGCGGCCTCCGAACCGTTCACCTATTTGGCACTGCCGCTTAGCCGCGCGCCACGAGCCGCGCGTGAGCCCTCGATTCCGCGTACGAGCCGCCATGGCCATCTGCGTTCCCTCGATCACCACGCCTCCTGACGAGTCCGACTTGATCTAGATCGCCGCCACCTTGCATGACCCTGCTGCCACCGCCCTTCCCGACTTCTTGTCCGGATCTCGTTGATAGCGCACCCGGTGACCTCCACGAAACACACTTCCGCACATCATCTTTTGCCACAAACTTGACGACAATCCATCCTCTAAATCAACACCATGGCCTTCCGGATCTTGAAACCTTGCTCATGATACCACTTGTTAGAGTAAATCCGAGGCCACTGTCGATCTACCGAGGATCAAGCAATCACACAAGCACGACACCGAGATTTGTTAACGAGGTTCACCGATATGGCTACATCCCCGGGGCCTGACTACGGGCGCTCCTCCCCGTGACACTGTCACAATACCGCACCTCGGCCGCCTGGACGCCGGCACACGCCGCCGGCTCCCCCGCATGCCTGTGCTATTATGTTGGCATAGGTTACATCGTGTGTCTACCCCTGCTATATATGAGAGGCGTAGGATACAAGTGTCCTACTAGGACACAACTCCATATCCTATCTAAGCACAATACTACTTAGAGTCCAACTGTAACCTACCTTGTACACAATATTCGACACAACTCTAACAAAAGACTCATATGATACAAGATGCTCCAAGTGAAACTGATGATATGTGACGAATAAAAATATAGCTCCAAGTAAAATACTGATGGTCGTTAGAAGAAAGAGGAGATGCCACTCGGGGGCATCCCCAAGCTTAGTTGCGTGTTTCTATTTGGATAATAACTTGGGGTGCCATGGGGCATCCCCAAGCTTAGGCACTTTTTACTCCTTATTCCTACATCCATCATGATCTCACACAAAACTTGAAAACTTCAATCACACAAAACTCAACAAAACCTTCATAAGATCCGTTAGTATAAGAAAGCAAATCACTACTCTAAGTATTGACGCAAACCCATTCATATTTTACTTTTGCTTTATAACTATTGTATTCCAACTTTACCATGGCTTATACCCCCGATACAAACCATAGATTCATCAAAATAAGCACACAACACAAAGAAAACAGAATCTGTCAGAAACAGAACAGTCTGTAGCAATCTGAAAATTTTATACACTTCTGTAACTCCAAAAATTCTGAAATATTAGAAAAACATAGGCAATTTGTATATCAATCTTGTGTAAAAAATACAGAATTTTATTGCGCATCTGTGATTTTTAATAATTCTGTGACTGACGCACAAAGTTTCTCTTTTCCAACAAGATCAAAACAACTATGACCCAACATGATCCCAAAGGCTTTGCTTGGCACAAACACTGACTAAAATATAAAAAACACAATAATAACAGAGGCATAATTATGCAGACACTCAAGAACAGAAAGAAAAAGCCAAAAATAAAATTTATTCATTGGGTTGCCTCCCAACAAGTGCTATCGTTTTACGCCCCTGGCTAGGCATAAAGCATAGATTCAAGTATTATCATCTTTCTTCTTATTCTCCATAGATGTGTTCTTATCAAGAGGTTTTGCAAAAATAACTTGAAACACATTATCCACAGAAATTTTAGCATTATCAAGTTGCCCGTCTACATATCCCTTTTGATTTCCGGCAACAACCCAAAAATAGTGTTGATTACCATCATTAAAAACTTGTTGGATTATATCTAAAACGGGGATCTCCTTTTTCAGATTTTCATCAAAAACATTATTATTTCCTAGCAAATATCTCAAAATATAATCACTATTATAAAGGATCTCGTTTATCACCGGTTTTTCATGGCTCATCCCATAAAATTAAAAAAATTCCCTAGCTTCCCGTACTATATAGTCAAATTCATTCGTAACAACAAGGGTAGCTAGCTTTTTAGCCTTAGGATCCTTTATAATGGGTAGCTCATAAAACAATCTTTGCAAAGTAGTATGGGTATGGATCAATCTATTTTCATGTTTCAAAACTAGTGTTGAGATAGCTTCCACATAGGATTTAGTTCTTTTAAGTACAGGAGCATCATCAAGCGTCAAATTTCCAACACAATTGAAAAATTCTTGGATATGTTCTTTTCCCATAAAGTTCCCTTGCCCCAAAACAAAAGTTGTGGCATCCAGATTGCCAGATCGTCCAATTTTAGGAGTTAGGCCATCATCTGTTTCTGCCATACCAAAGTCACTCATGGTGAAAAGTTCAAGCAAATAAGAGATCTGACGAGAAAAGGCGAATGAAAAAGAGGGCGAATAAAACGGCAAAATTTTGTGAAGTGGGGGAGATGAAAACGAGAGGCAAATGGAAAATAATGTAAATTGCAAGGAGATGAGATTTGTGATTAGGAACCTGATATATGTTGATGATGTCTCCCCGGCAACAGCGCCAGAAATCCTTTCTTGATGGCTCGTGGTCCGGCCAAGATTTTTTTCCCTGAAGAGGAAGGGATGATGCAAAGACTACGGTAGGTATTTCCCTCAGTGATGAGACCAAGGTTATCGAACCAATAGGGGAACCAAGCAAAACTATGTAAACGGTACCAACACACAAAGAACAAATCCCTGCAACCCGACGCGTAAGAGGGGTTGTCAATCCCTCCCGGGTAAAAGATAGATTGGTTTGTAGTAGATTGGATAAATAGATCTCGCGGGAACGCGAGATAAAATAAATAACAAAAAATTGCAGCAAGGTATTTTTGGGTTTTTGGAATAATAAATCCGAAAATAAAAGTGGCAGATAATAGATCTCAAAGCAAATATGATAAAGAATAGACCCGGGGGGGGGGGGGGGCGTAGATTTAACGAGTGGCTTCTCTCGGGTAAAAGATAGATTGGTTTGTAGTAGATTGGATAAATAGATCTCATGGGAACGCGAGATAAAATAAATAACAAAAAGTTGTAGCAAGGTATTTTTGGGTTTTTGGAATAATAGATCTAAAATAAAAGTGGCAGATAATAGATCTCAAAGCAAATATTATAAAGAATAGACCCAGCGGCCGTAGATTTCACTAGTGGCTTCTCTCGAGAAAAATAGCATACGGTGGGTAAACAAATTACTGTTGGGCAATTGATAGAACTTCAAATAATTATGAAGATATCCAGGCAATGATCATTATATAGGAATCACGTCCAAGATTAGTAAACAGACTCCTGCCGGCATCTACTACTATGACTCCACACATCGACCGATATCCAGCATGCATCTAGTGTATTAAGTTCATGGAAAAATAGAGTAATGCAATAAGAACGATGACATGATGTAGACAAGATCTATTCATGTAGGAATAGACCCCGTCTTGTTATTATTAATAGCAACAATACATACGTGTCATGTCCCCTTCTGTCACTATGATTGAGCACCGCAAGATCGAACCCATCACAAAGCACCTCTTCCCATGGCAAGAAAAATCGATCTAGTTGGGCTAACTAAACCAAAGATTCGAAGAAGAAATACGAGGCTATAAGTAATCATGCATATAAAAGATCAAAACTCAAATAACTTTCATTGATAAAATATATCTGATCATAAACTCAAAGTTCATCGGATCCCAACAAACACACCGCAAAAGGAGTTACATCAAATAGATGTCCAAGAGACAATTGTATTGAGAATCAAAAGAGAGAGAGGAAGCCATCTAGCTTGTGCCTACGGACCCGTAGGTCTACAATGAACTACTCACACATCATTGGAGAGGCACCAATGAGGATGATGAACCCCTCTGTGATGGTGTATAGATTGGATCTGGTGGTTCTGGAACTTGCGACAACTGGAATTGTGTTTCGTCGACTCCCCTAGGGTTTTTGGATTTTTGGGGTATTTATAGAGCAAAGAGGCGGTGCAGGAGGAGGACGAGGTGGGTAAAACCCACCAGGGCGCGCCTGGGCCCCCAGGCACGCTCAGGTGGGTTGTGCTCCCCTCGGAGCCCCCCTCTTGTACTTCTTTGGCCCAACAGGTGTCTTCTGGTCCAGAAAAAATCGCCAAAAAGTTTCGCTGCATTTGGACTCCGTTTGGTATTGATTTTCTGCGAAGTAAAAAAAACAAGCAAAAAACAGCAACTGACACTGGGCACTATGTCATAGGTTAGTTCCAAAAAATGATATAAAGTTGCTATAAAATGATTGTAAAACATCCAAGAATGATAATATAACAGCATGGAACAAGCAAAAATTATAGATATGTTGGAGATGTATCAATATATGTCGGTGTACTAGAGTAGGGGTACCCTAGTATCCCGAACTTCGTGCATGGGCGATTCTTGACACCCAGCGGCAAGGCTTGCCAAAGCGACCGCCAAGATCCTCCGTGGTTCCTTTGGAGCCATTCAAGAACAAAGTATTTAAGCCTAGGAGACAAGGTCATGCAAGAGGAGCTTGCCGGAAGGCCAACCAAGGCACCTAGGAGACAAGGCCCCGGCAAGAGGAGCTTGCCGGAAGGCCCGATGAGCGACAAGCTTCGGCGCGACAAGACAACAATCATGCGCGACAAGATGATTTATCGAAGCGGCAAAGGCGCTTGCCGGGCAAGCTACCACTCTTTTCCTCCGCTCCAAAGACATCCAACAACGTGTCGCCTCGACCCTTCCAAAGACGTGGCGAGAGGTCAGGCAGCCTGTGGGTGCGAGGTGGCGAACGGCGCTGACAAGATTTCCATCGTGGCGAACGGTGGCGCCCCTGACGGTCCCTTTTTGCACTGTTTGGGCAACTTAGACGGGCATTCAATGCTTTTGTCCCCTGCCGCCGTGGTTAGGTATGATACACGCATGTGTAGTATGCACTAACCGCTAGTCCTTTTTCCATTTTTACCCTTGCCTATGTTGCCACCTGTCGGTGACCCCTTGAGCATATAAAAGGAGGCCCATGCGCAACGTAGAGAGGGGTTTCGGTTCATTCGAAACCAGAGGACACTCACGCTAGGTCTTGTAGCTCTCGGTAGCCCCTAGCAAGAACACAATACGATCAAACAAGCAGCAAGAGAGGAGTATTATCTCTCCGGAGAGCTCGAAGCTGGGTAAAGCTCGTGTGTTTAGCCTCGATCTGCTTCTTCGTGGCGACTCTCCGCCCCCACCGAACCAAAAGGGACTCCGTCCGCGGTCCCATAGGTGTTCGTGGGTCCGATCAGCTTCCCCGACATCTTTGGCGCGCTGTAGGCGCCGAGGCTGTGTGAACCTGATCCGGCGTTCACACGAGCTGCATCTTCATCATCTTCATCGACATGCCACCGAAGAAGAAGGCTTCGGCGGTAGCGGATCCGTCCACGTCGAACCCACCACCACCGGAGCAAACGGGTGGTGGGGTAGACGCCGGCGGAAGAACTGACGTAGACGAGGGAGCCCACGACGCTGCCAAGTCCAAGGACAAGGCTGCACAGGCCTTGGCATCCAGACATTCACCGCGTCCATCTCAGGAGGCGCGGGACCGACAGCGTCATGGTATTCACAATACCATACGCTCGTTGGACCAAGATCGAGCTGGTGGATCTCGCAGTGCTCAAGACAAGCATGCACGTCAACATGCTGGTGCGAGCGAGGCACGGTCGCCCGGACGGGGGACTGCTCCTTCTAACATAGATAGAAGTCCGAGCATATCCCGCTCCTCGCGCCGCTCGCCACTGCCGCCCGTCACTCGAGTAGAAGCTTTGGCGCGAGCTCAACTACTCCTGGATTACCCTCCGACGCCAGACAAGATCGACGAATGGAGGGCCACCATTCAGAGTCTCATCAGCTTCGCCAACGGCGACACTCCACGGCAGCAGAGTACATCGCTACCGCGGCAGGACTTCCAGGCACGAGCCAATGGCGACGAAACCCGTGGGGGTGCGACCACCATGCACTCTCCACCCCGAAGGCCAAGGTCGCCGACTAGCCGGATCCACCTCGACAGCGACTCTACCGCATCATCGGATCCACGAGCTCGTCGCGATCAGCGCCAAGTTCTTCACGAACGATAGCAAGAAGACGCCGAACTCGCATCGAGCGTCAAGAGAAGCGCAGCGTCAATCGGACCAGCGCTGGGCCCTCTGTCGACATGCATGCGCCCGGGGAACCAGCGACTTGTCAGACGTCTGTGATGGTTGCCCTGCATTCACTCGTGAGCTGCGGCAAGTCCAGTGGCCCAGCAAGAAGAATTTCAAGCCTGACGTGCCAGAGAAGTACGACGGCAAGACGCATCCGTCAGAGTTCCTCAGCATCTACACCATTGCGGTGCAAGCTGCCGGGGGACGAGACGACAAGATCCTAGCCAACTACTTCCCGCTGGTACTCAAGCCCAATGTCAGATCCTGGCTCATGCACTTGCCGGACAACTCCATATCCTCTTGGGCAGATCTGTGCCATCAGTTTGTCGGCGCCTTCACAGGCGGCCACAAACCTCATGGCCAAGAGAGCGACCTTCATCTGCTCGCCCAGAAGGAAGGAGAGCCCCTGCGCAAGTACATTCAGAGATTCAGCCATGTACACTACAACATCCCAGATGTCCACCCCGCTTGACGTCGGCCTGCGTTCCATCAGAACGTGCGGAACCGCAGGATGAGGGAGGAGATGGCGATGTGCAAGATCAAGGACGTCAGTGAGCTATATGCCCTGGCCGACAAGTGTGCACGTGCTGAGGAAGGGAGAAGACTCCCCGGGGAGAA
The DNA here is from genome assembly GCA_021605145.1 of Aegilops bicornis. Lineage (NCBI taxonomy): Eukaryota > Viridiplantae > Streptophyta > Magnoliopsida > Poales > Poaceae > Aegilops > Aegilops bicornis. The sequence goes on from JAHIAL010000104.1 coordinate 431,035, forward strand.
TGTAGAAGCAGGAGGATCTGATAGTGAGGAAGCTGCCCCGGCAAAGAAAAGTCGGCGGCGGAACAACAGAAAGAAGAAAGGCAAAGAAGTGCTAGTTGTCGAGCAGTCCGGCAACGGAGGTGCCGCCAAGAAAGCCAAAGTTGGTAGCTCCAGCAAGGAGGTTGCCGCGGGCACCAACGATCAGTTGTGGCGGTCGGCCATGACAACGACAGCTCAACAAAGCGATCTTGCAAGATCCACCGCACCAAGGGTCATGAGCTCCAGAGCTGCCAGAAGTTCGAGCAGATTGTCGAACAGCAGATGGCTGAATACGAGCGGTGCGACAAGGAGAAAGCCCAGGAAGGTGCTGGAGGAGCTGGCAAGAAGCGCCCGGCCGGGGAGGACGCCGCGGCAAGGCCAAGCAGCGGCAAGGAGACAGACCTCCCCGCGGCCGCGACAAGGACGAAGATGACGACAGCGACGAAGACATGGATGATGACGAGGCCGATGAGCAGGAATTCCAGAAAGCCACAGAGGTCTTGTGCGTTGACGGCGGTGCTTCTCTGCATACTTCACACCGCCAGCTCAAGCAGTGGATGCGGGAAGTTAATGCGGCAGAACCATCCGTCGAGTCACACAAGCCTCAAAATGGTCCAGACGCCTATCATCTTTGATATTGAGGACCACCTGATCGCATAATCAAGGCGGTCGGTGCTTGCCGATGTTGGTTTCACCAACTATCCGCAACCTCAAGGTCACTAAGATGCTAGTTGACGGCGGGCCGGGCTTGAACCTGATCTCCTCCGCGGTACTCGTAAACTCCGGATCCCCGACAATGAGCTCGAAGACACCGCACATTCCAAGGAATCAATCCGAGAAGGAGCAAACCGAAGGGAAGATCACGTTGCGGTCACATTTGGCGTGAGCTGAACTTCAGGATCGAGAGGGTCACTTTTTGACGTCACGACTTCCCATTGCCTTACAATGGGATACTCGATTAAATCGACACTCGCCAAATTCATGGCGGCCTCTCACTATCGTACAACATCTTTGAAGATGACAGCCCGATAAGTGTCATCTCTGCCCCCTGGCGACAAGAAGGATGCTCTTATCTGCGCCGACAAGATCTACCGGGAAGCGGCAGCCGCAGCAGATCACAAGTCACTTGCCGCTGAAGCTCCCGGGGGGAAGAAGTCCAAGTCCGGCAAGAGTTCTGATGCCCACTCCGGCAAGCGCACCTCTTCGGAGTGTCATGCACTACCGTTGAGGACACACCATCGAGCTCCACCGGCAAGTGCAAGAAGAAGACGATGGCGGCTCCACCAGAGACCAAGAAGGTGTCCGCCAAGGAGGACGGCACTGGTGGTACCTTCACCATCAGTGCCACTCTCGACCCTAAATAGGAAGCGCGCTCGTTGCTTCCTGGCGGTAACGTCGACGTGTTTGCATGGCAACCGTCGGACATCCCCGGTGTTCCCAGGAAAGTGATTGAGCACCACCTAGCTGTCTGTCCTCATGCGCGGCCCGTCAAGCAGAAAGTCAGGAAGCAGGCAGTGGAGCGCCAAGAATTCATTGCAGAAGAAATCAAGAAATTGGAAGCAGCAGGCCTTGTCAGAGGAGTGCTCCATCCTACGTGGTTGGCCAATCACAGTAGTCATATCAAGAAGGCAAACGGGAAATGGAGGCTTTGTATCGACTTTACCGATGTTAATAAAGCTTGTCCCAAAGACCCATTTCCCTTGCCGCGCATTGACCAGATTGTTGACTCCACGGCCGGATGTGATTTGCTTTCATTTCTTGATGCATACTCAGATACCATCAGATCTTCATGGCGTAAGAGGATGAGGAGAAAACCGCATTCATCACCCCATGTGGCACATCTTGCTTTTGTACAAGATGCCTTTCGGGTTAAAGAATGTGGTTCAACATTTGCAAGAGTAGTCCATGCAGCTTTTGAGCCACAAATGCACAGAAATGTAGAAGCTTACATGGATGACATAGTGGTCAAGAGCAAGGACAAGACTACTCGATTCAAGATTTAGATGAAACCATTGAAAATCTGCGCAAGATCAACCTCAAGCTCAACCCCGAGAAGTGCATGTTTGGAGTCCCTCCGGCAAGCTTCTCGGGTTCTTCGTGTCTCAGCGGGGAATTGAAGCCAATCCCGACAAGATCAAGGCCATTGAGCAGATTGAAGCACCGAAGCGCGTCAAGGATGTACGAAGACTTGCCGGTTGCGTAGCTGCTCTCAGCAGGTTTATCTCTAGATCTGCTGAGCGCGCCTTTGCCGCTTTTTCAAAATTTTGAAAAGGTAGGTCCAATGAAATGGACTCCTCGAAGCGGAGTCTGTGCTACCGCAGACTTAAAGAGATACACATCCTCCACTCCAACACTTGTCGCACCTAAGCCACAAGAGAAGTTGCTGCTATATATAGCGGCAACCAATCAAGTGGTTAGTGCTGCGTTAGTAGCGGAGAGGGAGGCGGATGATGAGCTAGCAACCAAGGCAGATGCATCCAACGACAAGCAAGGCACTTCACCGACAAGCTCTGGTCCCGACAAAGATGGATCTGCAAGGCAGGAGTGTGAGAAGGTGCGTAAGAGAATGGTGCAGCGCCTTGATTTACTTTGTCGGCCTCTTGCGGGGCTAGGTCAAGGTACTACGGTGTGCAGAAATTGCTTTTCGGCCTTCTCATGGCCTCGAGAAAGCTGCGCCCATTACTTCCAGCACACGAGATCACAACGTCCACCGCTTCAATAAGAGGATCTTTGCAAATCCGTAAGCAACAGCAGGATTGTCGAGTGGGCACTTTGGAACTATCAAGCTTTGGCCTCAAGTTTGAAAGCACTTCAACTATCCAAAGCAGAGCATTGGCGGAGTTCATAGCAGAATGACGCGAACACAAGATGAAGAAATTCCGCAGACGAGCATCCCCGGCCAAGGAAGCAAGCAAAGAGTGGTCGATGTACTTTGATGGTGCCTTCTCGCCGCAAAGGCGCCCGGTGCGGGCGTGTCGCTTGTCGCGCCCATCGGAGAGCACCTAAAGTACGTAGTCAGGATGCAATTTCCCAAGGAGCAAGCAACAAACAATACTGCAGAGTATGAAGGTTTGCTTGCCGGTCTCAGGATCGCGGTAGACCTTGGGATCAAGAAGCTCATTGTCAGGGGTGACTCACAGCTTATCATCGGCCAAGTGAACAAGAGTTATCAGAGTCCGTTGATGGAAGCTTATGTTGATGAAGTGAGGAAGCTAGAAGAGCTCTTTGACGGCCTACAGATGGAACATGTTCCAAGAGCTCAGAATGATATTGCTGATGGCTCTGTCGAAATGCTACCGCACTTAAGTTACCTGTGGAACCAGGGACCTTTGTGCTCAAGCTGACTCAACCGACTGTAGCGCCATCAACTGGACAGAACAAGAAAAGGAAGTTGATTTCTGGCGACTATTTTCCGGCTGAGCTCCCCGAGTCCGCCGCCAAGAAGGTCCCCAAGATCAACGCCAAGTGTGCTGAGGAACAGTCTGCTCCGACAAGCCATAGGGTTTGTTTCGTTGAAGCAGACGCTCCCGACAAGTTTTGCTCCGGCAAGCATGCCGGGAACGCTAAGCTCCGCTGAACCGCGGGTTCTTGCCGTAGAAGCGGATGTTCCCGCAGCAGCAGTGTGCCTTTAGTCCTTGTTGTCGAGCCGCAAGCTCCGGCATGGGCGCAGCAGATTGTCCATTTCCTTCGAGATAGGATAACTCCCGAAGAGCAAGAAGAAGCGGAAAGAGTAGCCCGGCGGTCAAGTATGTACCGGTTTGTCGACAACACACAGCATGTAAGAAGACTCAACGGTGTGAAATTGAAGTGTATTCACCGGGAAGATGGATAAGTTGTTGGCGAGAGATACGGGAGGCATATGTGGTCACCACATAGGCGCAAGAGCACTTGCCGCAAAGCGTTCCTAAGAAGGTTTCTTTTGGCCGACAGCCTCCGTGATGCAACCGCACAAGTAACCAAGTGTGAAGCGCAAGGCCCATTCCAAGCAGATACACCAGCCAGCTCAAGCTCTCCAGACGATCCCTTTATCACGGCCATTTTCGGTCCGGGGCTCGACATTCTCAGCCCCTTTCCCCGAAGCTGTCGGGGCTTTGAGTACTTATGCGCTGTAATCGACAAGTTCACAAAGTGGCCGAAAGTGGAAGCGATGAGGAAGGTGACAAAGACAACAACAGTCAAGTTCTTCAAGTCGATTGTTTGCGTTCGAATCCCTAACAGGATCATCACCGACAATGGCACCCAACTTACGAGCCGCACCTTCATGCAAGACGTCCAAGATCTTGGCGCCAAGGTTCCGCTTCGCTTCGTTGCTCATCCAGAAGTAACGGTCAAGCGGAGAGGGCGAATCTTTGAAGTGCTCGCGGACTCAACACCGTGACTTTCGACAGCTGCACAAGTGCGGAAGAAACTGGATTGAGGAGCTGCCGGTGGTTCTTTGGTCGATCAGACGACACCAAATCGAGCCATCGCCGCACACCTTTCGCTCTAGTCTATGGAGCAGAGGCAGTTCTCCCCACGGAACTCGTGATACGGGTCACCTCGAGTGCTCGCCACGATGAGCTCGAGCAAGAGCGGTGCGACAAGATGACGACTTGCTCCTTGAGGAAGACCGTCTTCAAACTTCTTGTCACGAGCTGCTCGATATCAAGAAGCTTTGCGCCGCTACCATAGCCGCAGTTAATGCCGAAGTCTCGAGGAAGGAGACCTTGTTCTTCGGGCCGTTCAGTCCGCCAAGAATTACAACAAGTTGGCGCTTGAAGTGGGAAGGCCCTTACCGGGTGAAACGAGTCACTAGGCTCAAGCGCCGTCGCCTTGAGACCGAAGATGGCATTCCGGTGAGCAACTCCTAGAACATTGAGCATCTTCGTAAGTTTTACCCAGAGGGCGCCGGTTCCGCAACCACCTTTTGTACAAGTCTTGCCGATGTTGCATGTAATCCTTTGTACAAAGCCGAGCGCAGACCCGTGCATAAGTAAAGCCGGTGTGTTCTGCGCATCTTGTCGATTTCATGCTTTCTACTCTTTATTTTTGCATGCATTATCTCGACACTTTGTGCAGCACCTACCCAGTAAGCACTAACGAGCCATGAGGTTCCATATCTTTATTTTCTCTTTCTCTTTCTCAAAGAAAGGAAGGTTCCCTCGCACACAAGTTTGCCGGGGGGGAAGGAGAAGATAACGGTGTGGACCAAGCGTCGCTCAAGGAGGTTTAGCCTTACCAGGAAGCAAACGACAGAAAAGCTAAGTTGCCAAAGTCTGAGCAATCAGTTTTAAATTTTTTAAGTTATTCTCCTCGAACGACCGCACTTTGTATGGAAAAACTCCTGCGGCGGAGGAACCAACTCAGTAGCTAGTTGCGCCTTACTTTGTTTCGAGTCCGCTCAACAATTTAAGTGAGCTGCGACTAGTTATGACAGGTTGCTTGTCGGAGGCGGCACCGCCACAGGCCGGCGTCCGACGTCTCAAGACTCAACAATAAGGCCAAGGTGCTCACACTGCAAGTTCCCTAAAAGCGTAGGGCAAAAACATACAATGGAAGGAATCAAGTAAAGGAAATAACATAGCAATTACTACCCGAGATAGAGTTATATTACAAGATAGCTTGTCGCAGCTCTAATAGATCGTTCTCCTGACATGACCAGCAGCGACAAGGAAAAGATAAAATGGGCGGCCTAATCTACGCGGTCGCCATCAACCCTCTTGATCCCGCTCACCCTGTCCACGATGGGAGCGACAAGTGTCTTGAGCGCCTCCACATCAGCATCCGGCGGCAAGGACCTGAGGACGTTGGTGAGGTTGAGGCCTGGATTGTGGAAGGACACCTTCATCAGCACCTTTTGGAGAGCTCCCGCGCAGATCTGGCGCGACGGCCAACTGCTTTGGGATCTCTTCCCGGAGTCGTTGGAGGGCCGTCACCACGCCTTTGAAGAACAAGCTGAGCTTGGCGCTGGGTTGGAGGTGCTCGTCGGAGGAATATCCAAGATCCACCATCCCCAGCTCCGCCAGCTCCCTATCGATGCGGCGGCGGTATCCACGAGACCCTCGGTCCAGTGCTCCACGTTATCCCTGAAAGAATTTTGGGTGACGGCAGCACTGACCAGCAGCGCCTCGTCGGCCTTGATCTGCTCCCTGGCGCCGTCCAGCGTCTTGGTTAGGGTGGTCAGCTTCAACTCCAGATCCGCGTTGGAGTCCTTGGCGGCGCTGAGCTCCTTGCTCCTCTCGGCGAGACGGCCCTGCAGCTCGCCAAGAGTGTAGGCGTCCTTCTCGCGCTCATGTTTGAGTGCAGCAAGTTCCTCGCCGCTCTTCTTCATATTGGCCTCCAGCTGCGTCACCTTCGTCCCCAACTCCTTCTTGGCGGCCTCGGCAGCTGCGGCAGCATCCTTTGCTTCCTTGAGAGTCTCGCCAAATGATTGCTCACATGTGCAAGCTCCTACTGTGGCTGTCAAGATTGACCTTCCGCTGCACCAGCTCACCTTCCTGCGCGGACAACTTCTCGGTGGCAAGCCTTTGTTGCTCTTCAGCTTCAGCCTTCTCGAGGAGGAAGGCTTTGCGCTCCTCTGCCAAAGACCGGAGAGCTTCCTGATTGATGCCCCGGAGCTCCTCCGCGCTTCTCTATGTCCACGCCGCCTTCGCGACAAGCGCTTCTCGGGAGGCCAGCTTGGCTTGTTTCCGGGCGCTGATAGAGTGACAAGAGCTGCGGCAGAGCTCCTCCTCCTCGGGCTCGCCCACTGCTGCTCGGCGCATCAACCAGCGTCGGCCGGAGGCGAAGCAACTCTTCGTCAAGGTTTCCCCTTCAACCGGCGCCTGGAGCTCGAAGCCTGTGGGAGTTTGATGAAGACGCCGTCGCCCGGCCTTCAAATAAGCGCCGGTCAGGCTCTTGAACTGGACGCTGGTAGCAGCGGAGGGATCGGCGGTCGGTGTAGCGCATGTCGCTCTGCGGCCCCAGGCCGTCGGTCTGCGATCGCTGAACCCTCGCCCGGCTCGCGGCTGACAGCCTGGCAACCTCTCCGCCGGCGGATTCATCAGCGCCGGCTCCTTCTCCGGCGACCTCGGTCTCCATCGGCTCCGTGGCAGATGGACCTGAAGACCGGAAAAGGAAGAAAAGTCAAGCAAATATTCAAAAAGAAGAAGCCAAGGGAAGTTTTCAAGCAAGAGGAGTACCTGTATAGGATCGGCGATCGCCCTTGCCGGAGGATCGTCCCTTGCCGGAGATTTCTCCCTTGCCGGGAATCCTCCTTGGCGGAGTAGTCGAAGCAGACTGCATGTCGGGAGCGGCTTCCGGGCACTCCTGGTGAGGCTACTCTGCTCCTACACAAACAAGAAGTCAGATATCAACAAAGAAGAAGCACCCAAGCACGCCTAACAGCAGGAAGTAAACCAAACACTTACGCTGGGGGCTGCGCTGGGGGCTGCTTTGAAGAATGGTTGCCGGGTCCGGCAAGGTGGTTTCGGGCGCGCCTCCTGGTGCCTCGGGGGGATCGTCCTCGATGACAACCACCGGCGTCTTGGCTCTCTTCGATGCTCTCTGGGCCAGCGTCCTGAAAAGGAAAGGGTTCAGAATGAAGCAAATCAGATACAAGACAAAGCAACAAATTTGAAGAAATACAAGTACAACTCAGAAGCTTACTCTTCTTCTTCCTCGTCGGAGCTGAGCGCGGAGAGATCAAATTCTGGCTCGCCTCCGGTGCGACGAGGCGGGGGAGTGGTTTCCCTTGACCGCTTGGCGGCAGTTGCAGCGGTGGCCTGGGAGGGCCCGCTCCGATTGCTGCGATGGCGTGAGGTGCTCCTGCTGCAATGATGCTTGCCTGTGATGGAAGCGTCAGCGCGTGTGCAAGTATTAGCCCGTCTGCCGCTCGTTTAAATCTCCAGCCTTGCGAAAGACGCCTTCTTGGTGGAGCTGGGGTTCCGCTCGCGGCAAGCTGCTAGATGGCGAGGAGGCGCCCTCGGCAGGCTCGCTCGACTCGGCTTCAGGTTCGGCAAGCTCCTCCTCGCCGGCAAACTCCCTTCGCTCGACAAGGCTTGCCGCCTCTGCTGCCTCTGCCTCCTCCACGGTGAACCCGAATTCGCCAGCGGCAGCAGCTGCTGCCGCCTCTTCCAACCTGGTGGCGATGCGCTGCATCTCGTCATCAGTGGTGTCGCGGGTGAGGCTCTTTTGTTCGTCGGAGCGGATCGGCACTTCTTCCAAGCTGTCAAAGAATTGCCGCACGACGTCTTTTGCAGGCTCTTGCCAAGTTGGGACAATTCCATGCGAGTCGCACAGCGGCATCATTGCGCGGATGCGATCAAGCGAGGAATTGTTGCCTGCAACAGAACGACTCCCTCGGCAACCCGAACCATTCGGGATGATCGTGGTCGTGCTTGAACAGCTCCAAGCATCGCATCCAACTCCAAGACGGTGAAATTGAAGTTGAGGCCCGGCGCAGCCTCATGATATCCACCGCATTCGAACTCCCAAGCAGGTCTCCTCCTCTCCTGCAAGGGGCGTCGCGGCGAAGGAAATCTGCGCCAACGGCGCCTCAAGTGAGTCTGGCAAGCCCGAGGCGCAGGATCCGGTGACAGCAATCTTCAATCTAGCATCTTCCGCGCCAAGTTGCTCCAATCGTTGTCAGCGCACTATTGGGGTTTGGCGCTGGGCAGCAAAGGGCTGCGGGTTCTCCTCTACAATCCAACACCAATCTGCCCTCCACTCTTCCCACTTGTCATGCGGAGCTCTCCTTCCAGATAGGCTTCTTTCTTGCCGATCCTTGAGATCCAAGCGATTCCTCCCAAGGAGCTCTCCTCTCTCAACTCGAGGCATGAAGAAGTGGCGGAAGAGGGCTACGTTTGGTGGATTCCGACAAAGTTTTCGCAAAGATGTGCAGCTTGCCATGGTCGAGAGACAGCATTGGGGGTGAAGTCAAGGAGGCGGAACCCGTAGGTGTTCGCGATATCGCAGAAAAATTAGAGAAGGCGGCGAGCCCGCAATAGAAGAAGAGCGCGAAGAAGGGTACCTGCCTCGGAGCCAGCCTCCGGGCAAGCAGCAGGGAGCACCTTCGTGCGCGGATGCGCCCGCGTCTCCGTCGACCAGAAGAGGTAGTAGTTCTCCCTCAGCTCCCTTGCGGCGAGCTGGGGGAAGATGGCCGCTCCTTTAGCAGCGCCCATGAGCTGCGCCTCGACCGACTTCACGCCCTTCCCCTTGTCGGCTTTCGGAGCCATGGCGGCGGCGGTGGGGGAGACCGACGGCGTTGGTGGAGCTGGTGGCGATGGGGGCCGGAACGCTGCTCTCTTTTCAGCTTTGGGAAGAAGGGAGGAGCAGCGGAGGTTTCTTCGAGATTGGACAGCAACTGGCGAGGTGGGCGGACTGCCCCTGTTTCCTCTGCTTATAAAGAGGGAGGGGGGGACGTTTTGCCCTTCCGAATAAAGAAACCACCCACGATCACGCCCATGATCTCTCCCACGACGCCGCATTCGACGCGCGCTGCCTGTGGAGGGCGTGGTGGGTCCGGGTGAGTTATGGCGTAAACCAGGCCGCGTGTGCCCGTGCCTGTTTTGGGCACAGCCCAACAGCGCCTTCGGACTGCAGGTGGCCCAGGCCGAGGGCTCTGTCGGTGTACTAGAGTAGGGGTACCCTAGTATCCCGAACTCGTGCCTGCAGGCGATTCTGACACCAGCAGCAAGGCTTGCCAAAGCGACCGCCAAGATCCTCCGTGGTTCCTTTGGAGCCATTCAAGAACAAAGTATTTAAGCCTAGGAGACAAGGCCCCGGCAAGAGGAGCTTGCCGGGAAGGCCAACCAAGGCACCTAGGAGACAAGGCCCCGGCAAGAGGAGCTTGCCGGGAAGGCCCGGTGAGCGACAAGCTTCCGGGCGCGACAAGACAACAACCGCGACAAGATGACGACCGCGGCAAGGCGCTTGCCGGGGCAAGCTACCACTCTTTTCCTCCGCTCCAGCACATCCAACAACGTGTCGCCCTGGGACCCTTCCAGGCGCACGTGGCGAGAGGCTGTGCAGCTAGGGGTGCGAGGTGGCGAACGGCGCTGACAGGATTTCCATCGTGGCGAACGGTGGCGCCGACGGTCCCCTTTTTGCAATCGCTTTGGGCAACTTAGACGGGCATTCAATGCTTTTGTCCCCTGCCGTCAGGGTTAGGTATGATACACTGTACAGGTAGCTGTACCAACCGCTAGTCCTTTTTCCATTTTTACCCTTGCCTATGTTGCCACAGCCGGTGACCCTTGAGCATATAAAAGGAGGCCCATGCGCAACGTAGAGGGGGGTTCAGTTCATTCAAACCAGAGGACACTCACGCTAGGTCTTGTAGCTCTCGGCGCTCCCTAGCAAGAACACAATACAATCGGACAAGCGGCGGTAGGAGTATTATCTCTCGGGAGAGCTCCGGCCGGGTAAACTGCTTTCGTGTTTAGCCGCCTCGATCTGCTCTTCAGGCGACCTCCGCCCCCCACCGAACCAAAGGGACTCGGTCCGCCGGTCCCATAGGTGTTCGTGGGTCCGATCAGCTTCCCCGACAATATACCTTGGGATCCGGGTGGATCCATTACTTGACCACTTTATGCCTAGCTTAATCGCTTTAAAAAATACGCTGCCAGGGAGACAACCCCGAAGTTTTAGGAAGTCATTTTATTCTGTTGAGTGATTTTATAAAGTTCAAAAACAAAAAAAACATAGAGGGGAACTTAAAACTTTACGAAAAGAAAAGTGGAAGTGAGAAAGACGAGCACCGTGGAAGTGGGGGATATCCTTGAACTTTGTTCATGCCCATGGAAACTTTGTGAATCTCGATTACAGAAACTTTCCAACAAAAATAAGTATCCCCTTGTAGAAATCCATTGTATCATAAAAATAATATGCCAAGATTTGCCTTTAGGATGATTAGATTGCTAGTTGCTATCTGGGGTGCAAAAACAGAAACTTTGGCTGAGTGCGCGATTTTACATTTTCTATCGGAACGTCTAAAGTTTATGAAACTTTTTGAATAGTATTGCTACACAAATTTTTTATTTTGTCCTAATTTTCCAGAAATTTTGGAGTTACAGAAGTATGTTGAATGTTCAGATTGCTACAGACTGTCCTGTTTAAGACAAATTCTATTTTTGATGCATTGTTTTGCTTGTTTTGATGAAACTATCGATTCTATCGGTGGTATAAGTCATGGAGAAGTTATAATATAGTAGCTATAATGCAAACAAAGTATGAATGGGTTTGCAACAGTACTTAAAGTAGTTACTTGCATTATTATACTAACGGATCTCACCAGTTTTCTGTTAAGTTTTGTGTGGATGAAGTATTCAAAGATCGAGGAGGTCTCGATACGAGGAGAAGGAGGAGTGGCAAGAGTTCAAGCTTGGGGATTCCTAAGGCACCCCAAGTAAATATCCAAGGATACTCAAGCGTCTAAGCTTGGGGATGCCCCGGAAGGCATCCCATCTTTCTTCGACAAGTATGTGTATGTTTTCGTTTTCGTTTCATTTACGTGATATGCGTAAATCTTGGAGCGTCTTTTGTGTTTACATTTCACTTTTCTTCTATTCACCATGCTGGTATGTGATAGTCCATTGTTGATTTTTTAGAATGCTCATCGCACTTCACTTACATCTTCTGAGTATGACTTTATAGAATGCTTCATGTGCTTCACTTATATCATTTGAAGTTTGGATTGCCTGTTTCTCTACACATGGAAAACTGTTATTTGCTGAATGCTCTTTTGCTTCACTAATATTTATTAGAGCATGGTCTTTTGTAGAAATATTTAAACTCTCATGCTTCACTTATATCTATTTAGAGAGTCAACGGGAATTGGTCAATTACATGGTTAGTCATAAAATCCTACATAAAACTTGTGGATCACTGAATATGATATGTTTGATTCCTTGCAATAGTTTTGCGATATAGAGATGATAATATGTGGGAGGTACTAGTGGATGATCGTGTTTAGTAAGATATTGGTGTTAAAGTTTCTAATTCCCGAAGCATGCACGTATAGTCTCTCGTTATGCTATGAAATTGGACCATGATTTATTATTGATTGCCTTCCTTTGCGTGGAGGTCGGGGTGCGTAATTGTTAAATCCTACCAACCTCCCCCCTAGGGGCATGCGTAGTAGTACTTTGCTTCGAGGGCTAATAAACTTTTGCAATAAGTATATGGGTTCTTGATGACTAATGTGGGTCCATGGATTATACGCACTCTTACATTTACGCAATATGCTAGCCTCTACGGTAGCGTGCATTACCTTTGTCACCATGAGAGTCGGTGCAAACTTCACCGGTGCATCCAAACCCCGTGATATGATACGCTCTATCACACATAAGCCTTATTATATCTTCCTCAAAACTGCTACCATACCTACCTACTATGGACTTTCCATAGCCAATCCGAGATATATTGTCATGCAACTTCCACCGCTTCCGTTTTGATGACTTGAGCATTCATTGTCATATTGCTTTGCATGATCATAAGATAGCTAGCATGATATTTCCATGGCTTTTCCATTTTTATATCATTGTTACGCTAGATCATTGCACATCCTGGTACACTGCCAGACGCATTCATATACAGTCATATTTTTGTTATAGGTATCAAGTTGTAATATTGAGTTGTAAGTAAATAGAAGTGTGATGATCATCACTATTCATTATTAGAGCATTGTCCCAGTGAGGAATGGATGATGAAGACTGTGATTACCCCAAAAGTTGGGTTGAGACTCCGGACCAAAAGAAAAAAAAAGAGAAAGAGAAAGAGAAAAAAATAAAAATAAAAAGAATGAATGAAAGAAAGAATGAATGAACAGAAGGGGCATGCTAGTTCCACACTTGTGCTTCAAAGTAGCATAATGTTTTTCATATAAAGAGTCTCCTATGTTGTCACTTTCATATACTAGTGGGAATTTTTCATTGTAGAGTTTGATGCACACCCACTTAGTTTTCATATTGAGCTTTCATACACTTATAGCTCTTAGTGCATTCGTTGCATGGCAATCCCTACTCCTTGCATCGATATCAATTGATGGGCATATCCACAGCCGTTGATTAGTCGCTCGATGTGAGACTTTCTTACCTTTTTGTCTTCTCTATATATACCCCTATCATCATACCGTATTCCACCAATAGTGCTATATCCATGGCTCACGCTCATGTATTGTGTGAGTGTTGAAAAAACTGAAGCGCGTTAAAAAGTATGAACCAATTGCTCGGCTTGTCATCGGGGTTGTGCATGATAAATACTTTGTGTTAAGAAGACAGAGCATGACAAAACTATATGATTTAGTAGGGATAACTTTCTATAGCGTTGATATTTCCAAAGACACGATTGTTTGTTGGGATGCATCAGTATCGATGTCTTTATGTCAAATTATAGGGTATTGCTTTTAATCACTCATGTCTTAATATTAATGACATTATTATATATATGATCGAGGATTATGCTAGGTAGCATTCCACATCAAAAAAAAATTTTATTTTATCATTTACCAACTCGAGGACGAGCAGGAATTAAGCTTGGGGATGCTGATAAGTCTCTGTCATATCTATAATATTTGATTGTTTCATGCCAATAAGATACAACTTTCACATAATATTTGCAACATTTTATATGATTTATAGGACTAACCTATTGATCAGTGCCAAGTGTCAGTTCCTATTTGTTACATATTTTTGTTTCACGGAATATCCATATCAAACAAAGTCCAAACGCGATAAAAATTTACGGAGAATTATTTTGGAATATATGTAATTTTCGGAAGGTGGAATCAATGCAAACGGAGGCCCGCCGCCTCCACAACCCACTAGGGCGCGTCGGGCACCCCCTGGCATGCCTAGGTGTATTGTGCCCTCCGTAAGTCGGTTGGGGCTCTTCTTCGGGTGCAAGAAAGATAATTTATGTAAAAAAATCGTGTAAAGCGCAATCGGAGTTACGGATCTCCGGGAATTTAAGAAACGGTGAAGGGCCGAAAATGTAACGAAACGTAAGAAGAACAGAGAGGAGATCAAATCTCGGAGGGGCTCTCTCGCCCCTCCGCCATGGAGGCCATGGACTAGAGGGGGAACTCTCCTCCCATCTAGGGGGAGGCCAAGGAATAAGAAGGAGGGGGATCTCTCCCCCTCTCTCCCGGTGGCGCCTGAGCACAACTAGGGCAATCATCATGACGGCGATCTACACTAACAACTTCGTCGCCGTCAACACCAACTCTCTCCCCCTCTATGAAGCGATGTAACATCCCTTCTCCTCGTTGTAATCTCTACTAAAACATGGTGCTCAACACTATATATTATTTCCCAATGATATGTGATTATCCTATGATGTTTGAGTAGATCCGTTTTGCCTTATGGGTTGATAGATGATCATGATTAGTTTGAGTTGTATATTTTTTGGTGCTGTCCTATGGTACCCTCTGTGTCACGCAAATGGAGGGATCCCCACTGTAGGGTGTTTCAATATGTTAATGGTTCGCTTATGGTGGGTGGCGTGCGTGACAGAAGCATAGACCCGAGTTTGGGGGTCATTGCGTATGGGATAAAGAGGACTTGATACTTAATGCTATGGTTGGGTTTTACGACCTTAATGATCTTTAGTAGTTGCGGATGCTTGCTAGAGTTCCAATCATAAGTGCATATGATCCAAGTAGAGAAAGTATCTTAGCTCATGCCTCTCCCTCATATAAAATTGCAACAATGATCACCGGTTTAGTCATCGATCACCTAGGGACAAATGACTTTATTGTTTGACAAAAGCTATCTACTTTTATTACCTTGCAGTTTATTCGTAGTTTTATTCTTACAAAGTACTCATAGTGTTATTCTTGCAAAATAGTTTCATACTTGTTTTAGGTAAGGCAACAAGTGTGCATAGAGTTGTATCGGTGGCCGATAGAACTTGAGGGAATATTTGTTCTGCCTTTAGCTCCTCGTTGGGTTCGACACCCTTATTTATCAGAAAAGGCTACAAACAATCCCCTATACTTGTGGGTTATCAGTCTCTAGGTGAAGATGCAAAACTCTCAAAGTTGTAAGTCTCAGAGCTGTAAGGTAGACTGGTAACATGCCTTGATGTGGTTCTATTGGCTATGATCAGCAAAGATGTTGTTCTATAGAGAACTCTTGAAAGAACACAACTTTATGATCTCCGATTGTAAACGTTGCAGTTAATGACACTTGGGTGATCTTTGGAAAGCTAATGAAGAGACCGGGAGTACAACGTATATGATCCACCGCGGGGTAGCCTACTGGCAGCCAGATACTGGGTAAGACTTTGAGTGAAACCTGTTCACATAAAACTAGTAATTCAAGTCATAGTTCATTGTCAAGTTATGGATGGATGTGGCTTAAAGCTCTAGGTAGAGGTTCAACTTGGATCTCTCTTTGAAACACCGTATATTAAACAAGTGGTCAGAAAAGGCAAATCTATAAATGGGTATTTGAGATCCGGTGGGGGATTTTTAGAAATAAATGGGCTTGTCCCATTAACAAATTCTGAAATCCCAAATGTGCCCATGAGAAAAATGGCAAGTGGTGGTGTGGTACTAAAGTTTAGTCTCATATGACTAGTTGAGGAAGTGTTGGACCTCTTTATACAGTGGGTTCTCAATATTGCTCTAAGTGGTGTATTGAGGAGAGAAATAGAAGACCACGCGTGCGCTCGCTACTTTGGCTTTGCTTTGGCTCGGTTAAATGGGCGCATGCACCTGACGTCTTGGCGTGAATGGTCCGCTGAAATCAGATTTGTTGCCTTGCAGGGGCGCGACTTCCTTTTGATGTTTTATTTTTTGATGTCTTGGCAGGCAAGTTAATTATTTCTTATCCCGTAAGTATACGACTTAGAAACCAAGTCGGTTTGGGATCGTGATTGCGACACGATACCGCCTCTGGTCCTAATATATATATGGTTACTGGCTGCGGCCAAAGACACATTGAACACACATAGTGTTTTTCCTCATCTCGCAACCTGCGCCGCCTTTGTAGTCTACTCTATCCCGAATGCCAATGTGCATCCTTGTGCGGGAGAGTAGGTCTCCCGAAACCGTTCATCCATGCAATTCTGCACCGGAAGAGGACGAATTAGGTTTTTGGGAAGCGCTTTACATGGCTGCTCAAGTTCGTCATCACGAGCCATCTTGCATCAAGTCGAACGGTGCTACTCATCGTCGTCAGCAACAGGTTCGTTGCCAACATCATCATCAACAACGTTGCTCCTGCAGCAGCTAACGAACAGTACGTCCATTGTGATCTGTTCATGCCTCTCTTTGTAGTTGTTGTTTCCTGTGTGAAGTTGTTCATATTTTCTTGTACGACAAAGTATCCAATGAAAATGCCCATTCAATGCAAATCTGAAATTTTTCCTCATAGCCGCCGATTGGGAAGAAAGCGGCCCCGGGCGGAGGTGGGATTGTAATGAGCCACTTAAACACCTATTAACACATAACCCCCTTCCTTTATTCTCTAAATCTATCCTAGCTACCCTAATAATAAAGCGCTTATTGCTTCTCGTCGTACGTCGTCGTCAATTTTACAGAAAAGTCCCTCTTATTTATTGTATTCAACCCGTAGTCCTCATTGTAAGTCAGCCCGAACCGGTATCGACGAGAGAAAAGAAAAAAAATTAGCCCAGCCATCCACACAACCCGGCCTCCTCGATCCCATCTCGACCTCCATCCCGCCGCCACCTCCTGCCCGCTCAGCCTCACCATGCGCCGCTGCCCTCGCCGTCGCCGCCCGCCCCTTTGCCACCTCCTGCCCCTTGCCTCGCGCCACCACTGCGCATCACTGTGCGCCATACCCGCCCCGCCACCGCAACTGACTCGAGGTGTCTTGGGTCCAGCCGAGAGGCAGGTTCTAGCGGCGGGGGGCTGGATTCGATAGATGGGGCGACCTGCAGGTGAGCAGCGGCGGGGTTGGATCCTTCCGATGGGGCCTACCTCACAGATCAGTTTGGCAGCCCGGCACTCCGTCCACACCCGGCGCTCGACCGGCAGCAGCATCGCTCCCTCCCTCCTCACCCGTGCTGGACCGGCAGCAGAAGCACGGATGGATTCAACCTCCAGCTCAGGCACGATTGATTCCACCCGAGGCCACAAATCGTCCCCATCTAGAGTATGTTCTAATAAGCATGCTCAAGTTTTCTTTTCAAGGATACGTCGAAATTGACGTATCGAGACCATAGATAGAAAGCGCCAAGATCGTGATACAATCGGTTACATATAGTCCACGGCCGCATGGGCCAATACACACCTCATGCTAATTACTCGCTACTATCCAACCTATCTACCCTAACCGGGAGCGATCCCGGCTGCCGTAACAGCGATGCAGCCCTCCAGTTCTCTCCTTCCGCGTTGATCCGCTCGAGCACCACGTCGACGGAAGGCAATGTGCCGTTGAAGACGTCGTTTTTGTGCTTCCAAATAGTCCATGCCACCAAAGTGATCACCGTCCAAGCTTCCTTCATCATCCTCATCTCTATGTCCAAAGATGTCCACCATTGACTAGCTTCGCTCCGTGAGTTGGAGTCCGTTGGGGTTTGCCCCAATTGTTTGTGATGGTCGACCAGACCTGTCTCGCAAACATGCATCCAAGGAGTAAGTGGTCAATCGTCTCTAGTTCCTGGTCACATAGTGGACATGTCGGCGTGTGTGGCATCAAGTGTCTCTGCAGCCTGTCAGCCGTCCATCATCTCCTGCTAGCGGCGAGCCACGAGAAGATCTTGCATGTGTTCGGAGCTCGCGACTTCCAAATTTGTACAACGCCAGCAGCTTCTATCCACACAGTGAAGTGTGCACGATAAGCAGAACATGCAGAGAACCTTCCATCAGTTCCCCACAACTAGGTGATACTGTCCTGCACCGCCACCTCCAACTGGACAAGTTGCATCAGGTCCACCAGAGTGAGAAACTCTTGGATTGCCTCAGCGCCCATATTCGGCGACACATCATGCCACCAACCTCCCGAGACCGCCTGTCCCACGGTTCTCACCTTGATGGCATTCCTCTTTGCAGCGTTGAACAGGTGCGGCATGGTATCCTGTATGCGTCCCTCTTGGAGCCACCAGTCCGTCCAGAACAACATGGATTGACCGTCCCCAATGGTGCATTTGATGGCTGCCTTGTAGATAGCCATCGAGTCCGAGGAGACTTGTAAGTTGAATCATGTCCATGGCCTATCTATATCTGTCCTAGGCACCCATGGCCATCTTGCTCCAAGAGAGGTGTTGAGAAGATGTAAGTTGGGAACCCCAAGGCATCCATATTCCTTAGGCGCACAAACCTGATCCCAAGCCACCAGCAAAGATGTCCACCGTGAACATCTCCTTTGTCCCTTCCATAAGAAACCTCTACAAATCTTGTTGGCTGCTTCAATTGTTTTGACTGGAAGGTCTATTGCCATCATAGCATGAATTGGCATTGATGTGAGGGTGGTTTTGAGTAGTTCTAGCCTTCCAGCTCTATACATCATTCTTGCTCGCCACACGGGGAGTCTGTCGGCCATCTTGTCAACAATATACTGCAACTGGCCAACCGTGATCTTCCTCAGGCTTAAGGGGAGGCCCAGGTAGCGACATGGCCAACCCACCACTGGGTAGCCCATCTCATCATTTATCAATGTGACCTGCTCCTCTGTGCATCTGATGGGGTCTGTGAGAACACTTTGCTAGGTGCATGCAAAGCCCGAAGCCCTTTGCAAAGTCCGTGAGTATCAAGTTGTAGGCCCGAATGCTTTGGATGTCCGGTTTGATGAATGTTACCACATCACCCGCGTAGATGGAAGTGCGGTTTCTGGGACCCGTAGGGGCCAATGGCGTCAGAACGCTGGTGTCGGCCGCATGGTTGAGCAAGGCATGTAGGCTACTCATGACCATGACGAAGAGAAGAGGGGACAGGGGGTCCCCTTGCTGGAATCCACACTTGTTGTAAATAGCCTCACCCAGGACACCATTGAGCAAGATCCGTGTCGAGGAGGAGGCCAGCAGACCGGCACCCAACCGATCCATTTATCTCCAAAGCCCAAGTGGCGCAATATTTCCAGCAGAAACGCCCAGTCAGTTGTGTCAAAAGCCTTTATATGTGACGCCCCGAGACCGACGATCCAGAAGACTTCCATATTTTCGTGATCAACCGTGTGTTCCATTTATCCTTGCTCTTTTATTTTTGCATTGCATCATGCCATCATGGCGTCATGTCATTAATCTTTGCATCTCAACTCAACTAATAAATTGCATAGATCTTTTGATCTATTTAAATCGAGGGAATTCACATGGTGTTTTCTCTTTATAACATATCTTCCCAATATTAGGGAGCTATATTTAAATATTTCATTAATTTGGAATTCACCATAACACATTTGCAAAATATTCCAATGCCTTTGTTATCTTAATTCTTGGTCTCCAACCTTGCCATATATTCTTTCATCATATTCCGGAGCTCCACCAAAAATCTCAACATTTTGACACTTCTAAATCCTTGTCCTTGTTCAAACCATTTGAATTAAATTCAAATGACTTTGAATTTAATTCTTGCAATCTTGTCCACACCATTTTCTTGGAACAAGCTCATTTTATGAGTCAGAAAAATACCCTCCCGCTCAAGCTCCACCCCTAACCTCTCTTTCTTTTCTTTCTTATCTCTGTTTTGTTTTTCTTTAATTAATTTTTAGAGTGAGAGAGAGCCCATCACCAGGCCGGCTGCTTCCCATGATCCTTTCATTAGCCCACCGCACCTCTAACCCCTAGCGCTCGCCTCCGCTCCTCTCGATCCCTCGCTCTCCCTCGTTCCCTCGCTTGCGCCCGCCGAGAGCCTCGGCTCGATCCCCTTTTCCCCTTCACTCGTCTCCTCCTCGCACACAGGAGAGGATCCCAATCCCCATGGCCACGCCTTGGCCTTGCGCCTCCTCCATCAACCAGCCACCACGCTCCTCGGTCCCTTGCCTCGTCGCCCGCCTGCATGCTCCAAGACGCCCGAGGCTCATGCCCTCCTCCTTCAAGAGGTTCTCATGGCCCCGCCATGACCGTGTAGCCTAGCGAGGCCCCTCACCGGCCTTCGGCCTCCTCCCAGTTCCTGCTCCCTTCGTCCAAGGTGCAGCTGCCTACGCCCAGCTCTCTGCTCGACGAGAGCCTCGTCAACTCCGGTAGCGTGCCCAGCCTCCTTTGCTTCGCCTTCTCATGGGAGATCGCATCCCTGCTATCTTCTTCACCCCTGAGAGACCCACCTTCGGCCTCGCCACGGTTCCTTTGCACCAGCTCCGTCCAAACAAGGGCGTCGCCCGCTGCCTTCTCTTGTCGCGACCAGATCCCCTCCTCGCGCCTCTGGTCACCCGCCACCCCATCACCCGTTCTGTGCCCGCGTCATCAACACCATCTCTGCCGCCTCCACGCACCTCCGGTGACCCGAGGTGGCCTTGGCAAGTCCCTCG
This sequence comes from Aegilops bicornis, assembly GCA_021605145.1. NCBI lineage: Eukaryota > Viridiplantae > Streptophyta > Magnoliopsida > Poales > Poaceae > Aegilops > Aegilops bicornis. Next base: position 451,443 of record JAHIAL010000104.1, read on the forward strand.
ATGCCCCTTGATTCATCAAGACCGCAAGTTCGACTTGGCGCCAAGTTTCGCTCTTCAAATCTGTACGACTACATCCGATGTGGATTTGGCAAGTACACGGAGACCACAATAACGCCAAGTACCACGACACCCATGTTCGCTTCACGAATGTGAACCACTACGCCGAAGAGCTTGGATGCACCAAGTTCCACTACTTCCACAACCGGCGCCTTGGGTTTCGTAAACTTCCCGTACGACCAGTGAACGTCTACTTCCACTACCGAAACGTGAACAACTACTTCCTCTACTTCCACTACCGAAACGTGAACAACTACTTCCTCTACGAACTCGATCCATCTTGAATGCATGCTTCGAAGGTATAACGCCAAGATGACCGCCCGTGGTCCGAATGCATGTGTTGTATGAGTTGCACCGTATGTTTGCATCGTGTCTGAATTGTCACTCGTTTTCCATGCCACTAACCCGTGGGAACCCGGTAGTCGGGAGCACCCCACCATCTCTAGCATGTTTCGCTCACGCCCACTTCTTTTGCACCGGTATCTCCGTGAGCTACCGGAACCGATATGTTGTTGTGACATCATTTTCGGATTCGTTGTCGTGGCACCCGTTTCATTCCGCCATGGTGACCAAATGCTCCTTATCATCTTCATGTCAACATTTTCATAAAATTGCTTAAAACTTGCATATGTCATCCGCATCATGTTAACAACATTAAAATGTTTAAAATTGTTGTTGTTTTAAATTGCTAAATAACATGAGGATTTACCGAAAATTGTTGTTTGTTGTTCCGGTCTCATTTAAACTTGCCTAAATAGGTAGTTTAATTATGCTTCACCTCTTGCCATGTTTAATAACATGTAATATTGTTGTGTTCCTATCTGAGAGAGAACTAAATAAGTGATGTGGTGTTTCGTCAATATGCAACTTCGTTGCATATTGAGCTCCACTTAATTTGTAGTGTTGTTTGTTGCACTTTGCCATGCCATGAGTCTTTAAAAGCGGACATGCATCATTCTTGTTTGTGCATCATGCCATGTTCATGTGATGGTTGTTTACTATGTTGTTTGTTTCTTTCCGGGTTGCTTCTCTCGTTAGCTTCGGTTTAGATTACGGAGTTGTGAGGATTACGTTCGACTACGTCCGTTTGTCTTCTTCATGGACTCGTTCTTCTTCCTTGCGGGATCTCAGGCAAGATGACCATACCCTCGAAATCACTTCTATCTTTGCTTGCTAGATGCTCGCTCTTTTCCTACGCCTATGCTACGATGCCTACCACATGCTATATCATTCCTCCCATGTTGCCATGTCAAGCCTCTAACCATCCTTCCTAGCAAACCGTTGTTTGGCTATATTACCGCTTTTGCTCAGCCCCTCTTATAGCGTTGCTAGTTGCAGGTGAAGATGAAGATTGCTCCATGTTGGATTATGTTTATGTTGGGATATCACAATATCTCTTATATTATTAATGCATCTATATACTTGGTAAAGGGTGGAAGGCTCGGCCTTATGCCCAGTGTTTTGTTCCACTCTTGCCGCCCTAGTTTCCGTCATACCGGTGTTATGTTCCCGGATATTTCGTCCCTAACGCGGTTGGGTGATTTATGTGAACCCCTTGACAGTTCGCTTTGAATAAGACTCCTCCAGCAAGGCCCAACCTTGGTTTTACCATTTGACTACCTACCACATATACCCCTTCCCTTGGGTTCTGCAGACTCAAGGGTCATCTTTATTTTAGCCCCCCCGGGCCAGTGCTCCTTCGGTGTTGGTCCGAACCGAGCTACTTGAGGCCACCTCGGGAAACTTGAGGCTTGGTTTTACTCGTAGCTAGTCTCATCCGATGTTGCCACGAGAAGCGAGATATGTGCAGCTCCTATCGGGATTTGTCGGCACATCAGGCGGCTTTGCTGGTCTTGTTTTATTCTTGCCGAAATGTCTTGTAGCCGGATTCCTAGGGCGGTCGGGTCTTCCAGGGAGAAGGAATATCCTTCGTTGATCGCGAGAGCTTATCATGGGCTAAGTTGGGACACCCTGCGGGGTTTAAACTTTTCGAAAGCCGTGCCAGCGGTTATGTGGCGAGATGGAAATTTGTTAATGTCCGGTTGTAGAAAACCGAAGTTGATCTTAATTAAAATACATCAACCAGCGTGTGTAACGTGATGGTCTCTTCTCGGCGGAGTCCGGGAAGTGAACACGATGTTGGAGTTATGCTTGGCGTGGGTTGTTCTAGGATCACTTCTTGATCATAGTTGTTCGACCGTGCTTTGCCTCCTCTTCTACGCTCTCTTTTGCGTTTGGTAGCCACCATATATGACGATTAAACTGCTGCGGCTCCACCTCATACCTTTACCCTTCCCATAAGCTTAAATAGTCTTGATCTCGCGGGTGTGAGATTGCTTTGAGTCCCGTGACTCACGGATACTTCAAAACCAGTTTGCGGTGCCGATGAAACCATGCGGTGGCCTTTTGAGCTCAAGGAGGAGCTCAATGAAGATCTTGTTCTTTGTGTTGTTTTGTTTGAGTTGATCAAGAGTGGAGCCCAGTTGGGACGATCGGGGATCTGTGTAGCATTTGGGGTAGTCTTCTTTTATTTTGGGTCCGTAGTAGGACCTTGATTGTATCTGTATGATGTAATGCTTTACTCATGTATTGTGTGAAGTGGCGATTGTAAGCCAACTATGTATCTCTTTCCTTATGTATTACATGGGTTGTGTGAAGATTACCTCACTTGCGACATTGCTTTCAATGCGGTTATGCCTCTAAGTCGTGCTTCGACACGTGGGAGATATAAGCCGCATCGAGGCGTTACAAGTTGGTATCGAGCCATCCCGACTTAGGAGCCCCACAGCAGTCGAATCATTTGGCGTTGTTGAGTCTAGAAAAAGTTTTGAGTCTTAGGATTATATATATCGGAGTAGGATTCTTTTTACTCCTCGGTCCCTTAAATCGCTCTGGTGAGGCCTCTGGCGTAGATGTTTTGTCTTTCCTCGCCTCAAATTTCACGAAATTTTTTTTTTTGGGATCACGCGGGTATCTTGGGATCGTTCGATATTCTTATGACGAGAACATTGTTCTTGGTGCCTCGACATTTAGGGGTTGTGGCGGTGTCAGGGAGTTGACCTCCGAGGTGTTGTTGTCATAATTTTATCGTTGCGATTCTGGAATACACGAGTTTTAGCGACATCGAAAATCTCTTTTATGCAACTAGTGGTAAGATAACCTCGATAACCCGATCTTTGAGGCGAGCTCGAGAGTATTGCCATAGCTCATTATAACGGATGCTTTTGAAGGTTGAGGTACACAATTTACGAAGGTTTCTTGGTTATGTGTTGACGGATGGATACAACTTGGATGTAGGTATTGTTAGTTTGGGTGAGATATATTGCTTCCCTGTATCCCCAACACCGGATTGCATAACCGAGAAAGTTTGAGGAGTTTATAGGTGGGAATTCAAGTAGCTCCTAGAATATCTTTCCGACGGATGCATGATATGGGATGGGGTAAATCTCTATCATGTGTTTGTTCGACTCATTTGCAAGCCAAATCCTTTGTTTTGTTTTTATTTGTGGTATTCGAGTTGCTTCAATGTCAAGTGTTGAATCCATATCTTTCCTAAACCGTATTCTCATATTGCTATGTGAATACTAATCCTTCTTGATCTTGAGGTCGTCATGTTAATTCTTTTCCAACCGGCGTGCTTCTCTTTAAGTAAATCCGATCATTGCAACATTCGCAAGATCAATTCTAAGCTTTTTTCTCAACGGTGTTCGTTTCATCCGACCCAAGTTGTTTTTGTTTTCCCACCCTCCCACCCTTTTCTTCAAGGGCTCAGATTTCTTAATCAAATATCCATCGTATGGATGTGAAGTCTCTTCATTCTTTTCCTCAATGCTCTTATCGGTGATTCTCATGAAGATGCTAAAGGAAGCTTGAGTTTATTATTCTTCGTTCTTTTCTTCTCCGGTGGACTCAAGTCAAGCTTTCGGTGTTGATCGTATTCTTTTCCTCGTTTCAAATGTTTTCTCATGTCGGTGCATCTCTTAATCATCCACCTCTTGCTATCCATGTTATACGGAGTGCTAAAGATTATCTCGGAAGATTAGTGTTTTCATTCCTAATCCGTGCAAGATTTCTCGAAGTTGTTATCCCTTTTGAGCCATTTAATTCAACCGGTGCAATCTCTCTTTTCAAACAATCGTTCAACGGTGGTTCTTTTGAGTGGGCCCTAACCCACAGGTCTTCCCAGGATTCTACCTGACTCTTCTATTTTCACGGAGCTTCTAAAATTCTTTTCAAAGTTTGACGTAAGTATGAATTTCATCAGTCATGGCTTTCTCCAAGATCTTTCAAATTCTTTTCATCGTTGGTTCAACCTTTCTAATTTTCATCCCGGAGTATCTCAACAATTCATGCTGATGTTTCTCATCGCCATTCTCAACATTTGAAGACCGAAGAAGAATTTCTCTTGAATCTTGCTCCATTCTCTTCTTGAAGATTCATGGTTCTAGCGTATTGCCTCATCATTGTATTCGATTGGGAGATATTCTTTTCACCCATCCGGAGCATTTCAGGAGTCTTTTCAATTTGATTCTCCGGAGTCTATCACCTCAGAATTATTCATTTCAGCTGGCAGCTCACATTCTCCAAATCTTACCGGTGCATCATTCAATATTCTCTAATCAGTTCATGATCTCTTCGTTCTCATGTATCTAAATCCTAGCAAGCATCTTCGTTCATTTGCTAATTCTTCCGGTGTTTCTTTATCTTTTCTTCGTCCATTTTAAATTCTTACGGTGGTTCTTCCAAGATTCTTCTTCCTTCGTTTATCATATCAATGCATTCGTGCTTTCCAAATTCTCTTCCGTTGTTACCGGTGGTTCGTTGAAGACCTTCCTAAATTTGCGCCATATCTATCTTAATCCTTTCTACGAGAATAAGTAGTATGCCAAATCCGTTGCTTGTCATCAATTTATATTGGTGAAGGATACGCATAACATAATTCTTATTCTTGTTACATCCAAGTGATTAATCCTTTCCTTCGGAGTTTGTTCAGGAGGAATAAATTCTTGGCTTCTTGTTGTTCATCTTTCTTCCGGAGTTCCAAGTTTTTCGCATTATCTCGTCGCGAAGCTCCATCTAAATCATCGCAAGACTTCACCTTGTGTTTTCAACTTCTCTTTCTTTCTATCATCCTTTTATTACCGGAGTTCTTCATGGAGGCTCTACATGGTGGTTCGTCAAGGATTCTTTTCATTCTTGAATTGTTCTTCAAGATTTCTCTCGAAGTTAAGATCCGCCAAGCTATACTCTAAAATAAACATGGTGTTCCAACACATGTTTTGTTTTGAGGAGTTCAAGTATTCTTCATCTTGCATTCCGAAGTGCAATTCTTTCTATCTTATCTTTTGAGGTGGTGCTATGTCATTCTTGACAATTTCCCTTCATGCTTCATGATTCACATGTTGTCAAGAATGAGGTATTTTAAATCCATCAATCTCTTCATTGGAGTTATCTTGGGCTATATTTCACCTAAAGCTTTCCCTAAGGATTGTTGCTAATTATGGTGCTTATAAATGACCCAAGTTCTTCATTTGTCCTCTTGGTGAAATAAGTTTCTCGTCTCCTTGTTGATATCAATCCAATCGTTTGTTTCCGTTGGTGGCAGAAGCTCACCTCATAATGTTGAGATGTTTCCATAAGTCCACTACAAGGTTATTCTTTTCGTTGTTGGTTTTCCAACAACTCCGTTCTATCCTTCTTTTTTAAGGGTGCTTTCCAAACTCATTTGTGGTAGAAGTTGTCATTTTCTTCTCCATTCCTTTATTCCAATGATCTATCTTCAATTTTTCTTAGGAGGCATTGTGATGTTGCTCTCTTGACCCATCATCTTCTTTTGTCAAGACCATGTCCTTTCCTTGCTTATCGATTTAAGCTGGAGTGTTGTGTCTATCGTTCCTCTTTTTTAGGAGTCTCATCCAGGTGCTTTCATTTTGCCAAGTTCATGATTCTAATTCCTTCCATTTTCGATCCAGTGCTTTGCCCAAATTATATCATTCTTATTCCTTCTCTATCTTGTTTTTTACCGAATTGGTGTCAATATCTATCTTATCACTAAACCTCTTGGTTCTCTAAATGCGTATCCCATGTTCCTCTTTTCTATGAGTGTTTTCAACTTTGTTCATCTTCGTTGTTTTCTTTCTTTCATTTTGTCAACCTCTCAAGGTCTGTTGGTTTCACTCTTTTGTCAAAGAAGCAACTTAGTTTTACCTCTTTCTTCTTCCGTTTTCTATCCGGTGCCATCCTAGATCTCGGGACGAGATCCTCTTGTAGTGGTGGAGTGTTGTGGCCTTCCCAAGACCGGCGATCCAGAAGACTTCCATATTTTCGTGATCAACCGTGTGTTCCATTTATGCTTGCTCTTTTATTTTTGCATTGCATCATGTCATCATGCCGTCATGTCATTAATCTTTGCATCTCAACTCAACTAATAAATTGCATAGATCTTTTGATCTATTTAAATCGAGGAATTCACATGGTGTTTTCTCTTTATAACGTATCTTCCCAATATTAGGGAGCTATATTTAAATATTTCATTAATTTGGAATTCACCATAACACACTTGCAAAATATTCCAATGCCTTTGTTATCTTAATTCTTGGTCTCCAACCTTGCCATATATTCTTTCATCATATTAGGAGCTCCACCAAAAATCTCAACATTTTTGGACACTTCTAAATCCTTGTCCTTGTTCAAACCATTTGAATTAAATTCAAATGACTTTGAATTTAATTCTTGCAATCTTGTCCACACCATTTTTCTTGGAACAAGCTCATTTTTATGAGTCTGAGAAAAATACCCTCCTGCTCAAGCTCCACCCCTAACCTCTCTTTCTTTTCTTTCTTATCTACTGTTTTGTTTTTATTTATTTAATTTTTAGAGTGAGAGAGCCCATCGGCCAGGCCGGCTGCTTCCCATGATCCTTCATTGCCCAACGCCCACCGCACCTCTAACCCTAGCGCTCGCCTCCGCTCCTCTCGATCCCTCGCTCTCTCCCTCGTTCCCCTCGCTTGCGCCGCCGGAGAGCCTCGGCTCGATCCCTTTTCCCCTTCACTCGTCTCCCTCCTACTTTACAGGAGAGGGATCCCAATCCCCATGGCCACGCCGCCTTGCGCCTCCTCCATCAACCAGCCACCACGCTCCTCTCGGTCCCTTGCCTCGTCGCCACCGCATGCTCCAAGGCGCCCGAGGCTCGTGCCCTCCTCCTTCAAGAGGTTCTCATGGCCCCCCTGCCATGACCGTGTAGCCAATGAGGCCCCTCACCGGCCTTCGGCCTCCTCCCGAGTTCCTGCTCCCTTCGTCCAAGGTGCCGCTGCCTCGCCCGAGCTCTCTGCTCGACCAGAGCTCGTCAACTCCGGCAGCGTGCCCCAGCCTCCTTTGCCCGCCTTCTCGCGGAGATCGCATCCCTGCTATCTTCTTCACCCCTGCCCGAGACCCACCTTCGGCCTGCGCCACGGTTACTTTGCACCAGCTCCGTCCAGACAAGGGCGTCGCCCTTCACCTTCTCTTGTCGCGACCAGGATCCCCCTCCTCGCGTCTCTGGTCACCTCGCCACCCCATCACCTATTCTGTGCCCGTGTCCGTGCAACACCATCTCTGCCGCCTCCACGCACCTCCGGTGACCACAGGCGGGGCCTTGGCAAGTCCCTCGATGCCCCTTGATTCATCAAGACCGGCAAGTTCGACTTCGGCGCCAAGTTTCGTCTTCAAATCTGTACGACTACATCCGATGTGGATTTCGGCAAGTACCTGGAGACCACAATAACGCCAAGTACCACGATAGCCATGTTCGTCTACGGAATGCGAACCACTACGCCGAAGAGCTTGGATGCACCAAGTTCCACTACTTCCACAATCGGCGCCTTGGGTTTCGTAAAGTTCCCGTACGACCCGTGAACGTCTACTTCCACTACCGAAACGTGAACAACTACTTCCACTACCGAAACGTGAACAACTACTTCCTCTACGAACTCGATCCATCCTGAATGCATGCTTCGAAGGTATAACGCCAAGATGACCGCCCGTTGTCCGAATGCATGTGTTGTATGAGTTGCACCGTATGTTTGCATCGTATGCGAATTGTCACTCGTTTTCCATGCCACTAACCCGTGGGAACCCGGTAGTCGGGAGCACCCCACCATCTCTAGCATGTTTCGCTCACAAGACTTCTTTTGCACGGTATCTCCTTGAGCTACGGAACCGATATGTTGTTGTGACATCATTTTCGGATTCGTTGTCGTGGCACCCGTTTCATTCCGCCATGGTGACCAAATGCTCCTTATCATCTTCATGTCAACATTTTCATAAAATTGCTTAAAACTTGCATATGTCATCCATCATGTTAACAACATTAAAATGTTTAAAATTGTTGTTGTTTTAAATTGCTAAATAACATGAGGATTTACCGGAAATTGTTGTTTGTTGTTCCGGTCTCATTTAAACTTGCCTAAATAGGTAGTTTAATTATGCTTCACCTCTTGCCATGTTTAATAACATGTAATATTGTTGTGTTCCTATACGAGAGAGAACTAAATAAGTGATGTGGTGTTTCGTCAATATGCAACTCGTTGCATATTGAACTCCACTTAATTTGTAGTGTTGTTTGTTGCACTTTGCCATGCCATGAGTCTTTAAAACGGACATGCATCATTCTTGTTTGTGCATCATGCCATGTTCATGTGATGGTTGTTTACTATGTTGTTTGTTTCTTTCCGGGTTGCTTCTCTCGTTAGCTTGGTTTAGATTACGGAGTTGTGAGGATTAGATTCGACTACGTCCGTTTGTCTTCTTCATGGACTCGTTCTTCTTCCTTGCGGGATCTCAGGCAAGATGACCATACCCTCGAAATCACTTCTATCTTTGCTTGCTAGATGCTCGCTCTTTTGCTACGCCTATGCTATGATGCCTAGCACATGCTATATCATGCCTCCCATGTTGCCATGTCAAGCCTCTAACCATCCTTCCTAGCAAACCGTAGTTTGGCTATGTTACCGCTTTTGCTCAGCCCCTCTTATAGCGTTGCTAGTTGCAGGTGAAGATGAAGATTGCTCCATGTTGGATTATGTTTATGTTGGGATATCACAATATCTCTTATATTATTAATGCATCTATATACTTGGTAAAGGGTGGAAGGCTCGGCCTTATGCACAGTGTTTTGTTCCACTCTTGCCGCCCTAGTTTCCGTCATACCGGTGTTATGTTCCCGGATTTTGCGTCCCCTAACGCGGTTGGGTGATTTATGGGACCCCCTTGACAGTTCGCTTTGAATAAGACTCCTCCAAAGGCCCAACCTTGGTTTTACCATTTGACTACCTACCACATATACCCCTTCCCTTGGGTTCTGCAGACTCAAGGGTCCTCTTTATTTTAGCCCCTCCCGGGCGGTGCTCGAAAGTGTTGGTCCGAACCGAGCTACTGGGGCCACCTCGGGAAACTTGAGGCTTGGTTTTACTCGTAGCTAGTCTCATCCGAAGTTGCCACGAGAACGAGATATGTGCAGCTCCTATCGATTTGTCGGCACATCGGGCGGCTTTGCTGGTCTTGTTTTATTACTGCCGAAATGTCTTGTAGCGGGGATTCCGAGACTGATCGGGTCTTCCCGGGGAGAAGGAATATCCTTCGTTGATCGCGAGAGCTTATCATGGGCTAACTTGGGACACCCCTGCAGCGTTTAAACTTTCGAAAGCCGTGCCCGCGGTTATGTGGCAGATGGGAATTTGTTAATGTCCGGTTGTAGAAAACCCGAAGTTGATCTTAATTAAAATACATCAACCGCATGTGTAACCGTGATGGTCTCTTCTCGTGGTCAAGGAAGTGAACTGATGTTAGAGTTATGCTTGACGTAGGTTGTTCTAGGATCACTTCTTGCTCATAGTTGTTCGATCGTGCTTTTGCCTCCTCTTCTCGCTCTCTTTTGCGTTTGGTAGCCACCATATATGACAATCGCTTGCTGCAGCTCCACCTCATACCTTTACCCTTCCCATAAGCTTAAATAGTCTTGATCTCGCGGCTGTGAGATTGCCTAGTCCCTGTGACTCACAGATACTTCCAAAACCAGTTTGCAGGTGCCGATGAAACCGTGCAGGTGGCCTTTTAGAAAGCTCAAGGAGGAGCTCAATGAAGATCTTGTTCTTTGTGTTGTTTTGTTTTGATTGATCAGTAGTGGAGCCCAGTTGGGACGATCGGGGATCTGTGTAGCATTTGGGGTAGTCTTCTTTTATTTTGGTTCCGTAGTCGGACCTTGATTGTATCTGTATGATGTAATGCTTTACTCATGTATTGTGTGAAGTGGCGATTGTAAGCCAACTATGTATCTCTTTCCCTTATGTATTACATGGGTTGTGTGAAGATTACCTCACTTGCGACATTGTTTTCAATGCGGTTATGCCTCTAAGTCGTGCTTCAACACGTGGGAGATATAGCCGCATCGAGGGCGTTACATTATAATATCCAACTTTAGCATCACCGCCGGCCTCTTAGTCGATTGGAGCCACCGTACAATGCCTTGCACCAACATGTAGTTGTCGTGCAGACTACGCCCCTGGATCAATGTGCTCTAGTGAGTTCCAACAATGTTTGGCATATCGGTGGCCACCCGCAAGGACATGACTTTGGTGACAAACTTTGCGAAGCTATGAATCAACTGATCGGTTGAAAGTCCTTGATCTCAATCGTCGTCGCGGATTTGGGCAAAAGCGCGACAAAGGCCTGGTTTATGGACGTCAACCCTTGAAAATCCATCCCCCCAAAAGCTCCAAAAGCTTCCATGATATCCTATTTTATGATACTCCAACAGGCCACATAGAATCTAGCCGGGAACCCATCCGGCCCGGGCGCCTTGTCCAGGCCTTGTGCCCACACGGCGGCCCATACCTCCTCTTCGGTCAAGATGCTCCAACTCTCTGTGCGGCAGCCCAAGCTCATGCAAGTCCAACGTGAATGCCCGATCCGGTGCCTCTCCTAGAAGATTAGTGAAGAATGAATCCACGGCCTCTGCCATCTCATCATGATCGGAAGTGATTACACCTTCTACTTGTAGCTTGGAGATGAAGTTTTTGCGTCTTCTATGGCTTGCATACGTGTGGAAGAACTCAGTACATGCGTCCTCATCCTTGAGCCAAAGGACCCTAGAACGCTGCTGAGCGATTGAGCGTTGTAGGGATGCCAATCCGAGCAGCTTCTGCTTCATCATGCGCCTCAGATTGGTCTCCTCATCGGTCAAAGGCCTACTTTCCATGGCAATATCAAGCCGCAAGATAACTTCCGTAGCAATGAGCAGTTGCTGCTTAATACTACCAACATAACAATTGCTCCAACTCGCTAATGCTCTAGTCATGGCCTTCAGCTTTGCCGCCAGCCACTTGAAAGGGTTCTGCTCCCTGGTTTTGCTCGTTCATGCCAATCAGACCACATCCTGGAACCCATCTACCTTCATCCAGAAAGATTCAAAGTGGAATCTTCTCCCTCACTGCAGGTCGGTGTCGAGCACAAGATGTAGGGGGCAGTGATCGGCACCCCAGTACTCAAGGCCGAGAGGAAGGCCGCCGGATGCGCATGCTCCCTGTCCATCAAGACGAGAATTCGATCCAATTTCTCCAGAGTTGGCAACCGTCGCTCGTTAGACCACGTGTACCTCCTCTCGTTGAGGTAAAGCTCAAGAAGCTCGAGGTCATTGATACATCTTCTGAATCTCCCCATCATGCGGCGATTCATTCTGTCATTACTTTTCTCATCCGGGTCCTTGATGAGATTAAAGTCCCCTGTGAGCATCCAGGGATCTGCATGTAATTCTCTAATGTCTCGGAGCTCCTACAAAAAACCCACCTTGTCCACCTCCTCCTGTGGGCCATACACCTGCTACCTCTTGAGCACTGCATTGGGTTTCCCTTGAAGAGGAAAGGGTGATGCGATGGCAACGTAAGTATTTCCCTCAGTTTTTGAGAACCAAGGTAACAATCCAAGAGGAGGCCACGCATACGAGTCCCTCGCACCTACACAAACAAATAAAATCCTCGCGACCAACATAATAAAGGGGTTGTTAATCCCTTCACAAATACTTCACGAAAGTGAGATCCGATAGATATGATAAGATAATATTTTTGGTATTTTTATGATAAAGATGCAAAGTAAAATAAAAGGCAATAAAAATAACTAAGTGTTGGAAGATTAATATGATGGAAAATAGACCGGGGCCATAGGTTTCACTAGTGGCTTCTCTCGAGAGCATAAGTAGTGCGGTGGGTAAACAAATTCTTGTTGAGCATTGGCGAAATTGAGCATAGTTATGAGAATATCTAGGTATGATCATGTATATAGGCATCACATCTGCGACAAGTAGAGCGGACTCACTGCTGCATCTACTACTATTACTCCACATCGACCGCTATCCAAAGCATGCATCTAGAGTATTAAGTTCAAAAGAACAAAGTAACGCTTTACGTAAGATGACATGATGTAGAGGATAAACTCATGCAATATGATATAAACCCCATCTTGTTATCCTCGATGGCAACAATACAATATGTGCCTTCTTGCCCCTGCTGTCACTGGGAAAGGACACCGCAAGATTGAACCCAAAGCTAAGCACTTCTCCCATTGCAAGAAATATCAATCTAGTAGGCCAAACCAAACTTATAATTCGAAGAGACTTGCAAAGATAACCAATCATACATAAAAGAATTCAGAGAAGATTCAAATATTGTTCATAGATAAACTTGATCATAAACCCACAATTCATCGGTCTCAACAACCACACCGCAAAAGAAGATTACATCGAATAGATCTCCACAAGAGAGGGGGAGAACATTATATTGAGATCCAAAGAGAGAGAAGAAGCCATCTAGCTAATAACTATGGACACGAAGGTCTGAGGTAAACTACTCACACATCATCGGAGAGGCTATGGTGTTGATGTAGAAGCCCTCCGTGATCGATGCCCCCTCCGTGAACTCCGAAAAAAGGCCCCAAGATGGGATCTCACGGGTACGTATAAGGTTGCGGTGGTGGAATTAGGTCTTTGGCTCCGTATCTGGTAGTTTGGGGGTACGTAGGTATATATAGGAGGAAGAAGTACGTCGGTGGAGCAACATGGGCCCCACGAGGGTGGAGGGCGCGCCTGGGGGGTACGCGCGCCACCCTACCTCGTGCCTTCCTGGTTGCTTTCTTGACGTAGGGTCCAAGTCCTCTAGATCACGTTCGTTCCAAAAATCACGTTCCCGAAGGTTTCATTCCATTCAGACTCCGTTTGATATTCCTTTTCTGCGAAACTCTGAAATAGGCAAAAAACAGCAATTACAATTTGGGCCTCCGGTTAATAGGTTAGTCCCAAAAATAATATAAAAGTGTATAATAAAGCCCAATAATGTCCAAAACGAGAATATAATATAGCATGGAACAATAAAATTATGGATACGTTGGAGACGTATCAAGCATCCCCAAGCTTAATTCACTGCTCGTCCTCGAGTAGGTAAATGATAAAACAGAATTTTTGATGTGGAATGCTACTTAGCATAATTTCAATGTAATTCTTCTTATTGTGGTATGAATTTTCAGATTTAATATGATTCAAGATAAAAAGTTTAATGTTGACATAAAACAATAATACTTCAAGCATGCAAACCAAGCAATTATGTCTTATCAAAATAACATAGCCAAAGCAAGTTATCCCTACAAAATCATATAGTCCGGCTATGCTCCATCTTCCCCACACAAAATATTCATATCATGTACAACCCCGCTTTTAGCCAAGCAATTGGTTCATACTTTTTAACGCGCTTCAACCTTTTGAACTCTTACGCAATACATGAGCGCAAGCCATGGATATAGCACTATGGTGGAATAAGGTATAATGGTAGGGGTTATGTGGGAAGACAAAAAGGAGAAAGTCTCACATCAACGAGGCTAATCAACGGGCTATGGAGATGCCCATCAATTGATGTCAATGCAAGGAGTAGGGAATGCCATGCAACGGATGCACTAGACTTATAAGTGTATGAAAGCTCAAACAAAATAAACTAAGTGGGTGTGCATCCAACTTGCTTGCTCACGAAGACCTCGGGCATTTTAAGGAAGCCCATCATTGGAATATACAAGCCAAGTTCTATAATGAAATTTCCCACTAGTATATGAAAGCGACAAAATGAGAGACTCTCTATCATGAAGATCACGGTGCTACTTTGAAGCACAAGTGTGGTAATAGGATAGTAACATTGTCCCTTCTCTCTTTTTCTCTCAATTTTTTATTTGGGCCTTTTCTCTTTTTTTTATGGCCTCTTTTTTTAGTCCGGAGTCTCGTCCCGACTTGTGGGGGAATCATAGTCTCCATCCTTTCCTCACTTGGGACAATGCTCTAATAATGATGATCATCACACTTTTATTTACTTACAACTCAATACTTAGAACAAAATATGACTCTATATGAATGCCTCCGGCGGTGTACCGTGATAATGAATCAAGAGCGACATGTATGAAAGAATTATGAATGGTGGCTTTGCCACAAATACAATGTCAACTACATGATCATGCAAGGCAATATGACAATGATGGAGCGTGTCATGATAAAAGAAACAATAGAAAGTTGCATGGCAATATATCTCGGAATGGCTATGGAAATGCCATAATAGGTAGGTATGGTGGCTCTTTTGAAGAAGATATTGAAGGAAATATGCCCTAGAGGCAATAATAAAGTTATTATTTATTTCCTTATTTCATGATAAATGTTTATTATTCATGCTAGAATTGTATTAACCGGAAACATAATACATGTGTGAATATATAGACAAACATAGTGTCACTAGTATGCCTCTACCTGACTAGCTCATTGATCAAAGATGGTTATGTTTCCTAACCATAGACATGTGTTGTCATTTGATTAACGGGATCACATCATAAGGATAATGATGTGATTGACATGACCCATTCCGTTAGCTTAGCACACGATCGTTTAGTATATTGCTATTGCTTTCTTCATGACTTATACATGTTCCTATGACTATGAGATTATGCAACTCCCGTTTACCGGAGGAACACTTTGTGTGCTACCAAACATCACAACGTAACTAGGTGAGTATAAAGGAGCTCTACAGGTGTCTCCAAAGGTACATGTTGGGTTGGCGTATTTCGAGATTAGGATTTGTCACTCCGATTGTCGGAGAGGTATCTCTGGGCCCTCTCGGTAATGCACATCACTATAAGCCTTGCAAGCAATGTAGCTAATGAGTTAGTTACGGAATGATGCATTACGTAGCAGTAAAGAGACTTGCGGTAGCTTGAGATTGAACTAGTTATTAGATCTGGGCGATCGAATCTCGGGCAAGTAACATACCGATGACAAAGGGAACAACGTATGTTGTTATGCGGTTTGACCGATAAAGATCTTCGTAGAATATGTGGGAGCCAATATGAGCATCCAGGTTCCGCTATTGGTTATTGATCGAGAATAGTTCTAGGTCATGTCTACATAGTTCTCGAACCCGTAGGGTCCGCACGCTTAACGTTACGATGACAGTTTTATTATGAGTTTATATGTTTTTATGTACCGAAGGTTGTTGAGTCCGGATGTGATCACGGACATGACGAGGAGTCTCGAAATGGTCGAGACATAAAGATTGATATATTGGACGACTATATTCGGACAACGGAATTGTTCCGGTGATTTGGAGAAAACCGGAGTGCTTGGGAGGGTTACCTGAACCCCGGGGAAGTATTGGGCCTTAGTGGGCTGAGGGAGAGAGAGGCAGCAGCCCAGAGGTGGCGCCCCCCATGGGAGTCCGAATTGGACTAGGAGGGGGGCCCTCTTTCCTCTCCCTCTCCCTCTCTTTCCTTCCCCTTCCTCCTTCCTAGTGGGACTAGGAAGGGAATCCTACTCCCACTAGGAGGAGGATTCCCCCTCCTTAGTGCGCCCCTAGGGCGGCCGGCCTCCCCCCTTGCTCCTTTATACACGGGGGCAGGGGGGCACCCCAAGACACACAAGTTGATCTACGTGATCGTTCCTTAGCCGTGTGCGGTGCCCCCCTCCACCATATTCCACCTCGGTCATATTGTTGCGGAGTTTAGGCGAAGCCCTGAGCCGGTAGAACATCATCATCATCATCACGCCGTCGTGCTAACGGAACTCATCCCCGACACTTTGCTGGATCGGAGTCCGGGGATCGTCATCGAGCTGAACGTGTGCTGAACTCGGAGGTGCCGTACGTTCGGTACTTGGATCGGTCGGATCGCGAAGGCGTGCGACTACATCAACCGTTGTCATAACGCTTCGCTTCTGATCGACTAGAATGCGTGGACATACACTCTCCCCTCTCGTTGCTATGCATCACCATGATCTTGCGTGTGCGTAGGAAATTTTTGAAATTACTACGTTCCCCAACGGTGGCATCGAGCCTAGGTTTTATGCGTTGATGTTATATGCACGAGTAGAACACAAGTGAGTTGTGGGCGATACAAGTCATCTTGCTTACCAAAGCATGTCATACTTTGGTTCGGCGGTATTGTTGGATGAAGCGGCCGGACCGACATTACTTGCAGACGCTTACGCGAGGCCCGGATTCTCTTACCAAGCGTGCTTTTGCACACGGTGGTGGCGGGTGTCTGTTTCTCCAACTTTAGTTGAACCGCAGTGTGGCTACGCCCGGTCCTTGCGAAGGTTAAAACAGCACTAACTTGACGAACTATCGTTGTGGTTTTGATGCGTAGGTAAGAACGGTTCTTGCTCAGCCCGTAGCAGCCACGTAAAATTTGCAACAACAAAGTAGAGGACGTCTAACTTGTTTTTGCAGGGCATGTTGTGATGTGATATGGTCAAGACGTGATGCTATATTTTATTGTATGAGATGATCATGTTTTGTAACCGAAGTTATCGACGGCAAATGGCGGGGAGCCATATGGTTGTCGCTTCATTGTATGAAATGCAAACGCCCTATAATTGCTTTACTTTATCACTAAGCGGTAGCGATAGTCGTAGAAGCAATAGATGGCGTAACGACAACGATGCTACGATGGAGATCAAGGTGTCGCGCCGGTGACGATGGTGATCACGATTTGCTTCCGGAGATGGAGATCACAAGCACAAGATGATGATGGCCATATCATATCACTTATATTGATTGCGTGTGATGTTTATCCTTTATGCATCTTATCTTGCTTTGATTGGCGGTAGCATTTTAAGATGATCTCTCACTAAATTATCAAGAAGTGTTCTCCACGAGTATGCACCATTGCGAAAGTTCTTCGTCTTTGAGACACCACGTGATGATCGGTGTGATAGGCTCTACGTTCAAGTACAACGGGTGCAAAAGCGAGTTGCGCCGCGGAATACTCAAAGTTAAACTTGACGAGCCTAGCATATAATAGATATGGCACGGAACACGGAGACCGAAGGTCGGCGTGAATCATATAGTAGATATGATCAACATATTGATGTTCATCGTTGAAACTACTCCATCTCACGTGATGATCGGACATGGAGTAGTTGATATGGATCACGTAATCACTTAGAGGATTAGAGGGATGTCTATCTAAGTGGGAGTTCTTAAGTAATATGATTAATTGAATTTAAATTTATCATGAACTTAGTCCTGGTAGTATTAGCATAATTATGTTGTAGATCAATAGCTCGCGTTGTTGCTTTCATATGTTTATTTTGATATGTTCCTAGAGAAAAATTATGTTGAAAAATGTTAGTAGCAATGATGCGGATTGGATCCGTGATCTGAGGTTTATCCTCATTGCTACACAGAAGAATTATGTCCTTGATGCACCGCTAGGTGATGGACCTATTGCGAGGAGCGGAATGCGGGCGTTATGAACATTTGGCTAGCTCAATATGATGACTACTTGATAGTTTAGTGCACCATGCTTATGACTTAGAATCGGGACTTCAAAGGCGTTTTGAGCGTCATGGACCATATGAGATGTTCCAGAATTGAAGTTAATATTTCAAGCAAATACCCGAGTTGAGAGATATGAAGTCTCCAACAAGTTCTATAGCTAAAAGATGGAGGAGAATCGCTCAACCGGTGAGCATGTGTTCAGATTGTGCGGATACTTCAATCGCTTGAATCAAGTGGGAGTTAATCTTCCGGATAAGATAGTGATTGTGAGAATTCTCCGATCACCATCACCAAGTTAGTAGAACTTACGTGATGAACTATAATAGGCAAGGGACGACGAAAGTAATTCCCAAGCTCTTCGTGATGATGAAATCGACGAAGGTAGAAATCAAGAAAAACATCAAGTGTTGATAGTTAACAAGACCACTAGTTTTCAAGAAAAGGCAAAGGGAAGAAGGGGAACTTCAAGAAGAGCTGACAAGCAAGTTGCAGCTCAAGTGAAGAAGCCCAAGTCTGGACCTAAGCTTGAGACCGAGTGCTTCTCTTGCAAAGGAACTGGTCCTTTGGAAGCGGAACTGCCCCATGTATTTGGCGGATAAGAAGGATGGCAAAGTGAACAAAGGTATATTTGATATACATGTTATTGATGTGTACTTTACTAGTGTTTATAGTAGCCCCAGTATTTGATACTTGTTAGGTTGCTAAGATTAGTAACTCGAAGCAGGAGTTACTGAGAATAAATGCAGAGACTAGTTGAGGGTGAAGTAACGATGTGTGTTGGAAGTGGTTCCAAAATTGATATGATCATCATCGTACACTCCTATATTTTCGAGATTAGTGTTGAACCTAAATAATTGTTATTTGGTGTTTGCGTTGAGCATAAATATGATTAGATCATGTTTATTGAGATACGATTATTCATCTAAGACAGAGAATAAATTGTTATTCTGTTTACATGAATAAAACCTTCAAATGATCATACACCCGATGAAAATAGTTTGTTGGATCTCGATCGTAGTGATACACATATTCATAATATTGATGCCAAAAGATGCAAAGTTAATAATGATAGTGCAACTTAGTTGTGTAGCCTGCCGTTTTGATCATATCGATTGTAAAGCGCATGAAGAAACTCCATAAAGATGGACTTTTGAATCACTTGGTTATGAATCATTTGATGCTTGCGAACCGTGCCTTTTGGGCAAAATGACTAAAACTACATTCTCGGAACAATGGAGCGAGCTCTTGACTTGTTGGAAATAATACATCTTGATGTATGCGGTCCAATGAGTGTTGATGCTCGTGGCAAGTATCGTTATTTTCTAACCTTCACGGATGATTTGAGCAGATATGGGTATATCTACTTAATGAAACACAAGTCTGAAACATTTGAAAAGTTCAAAGAATTTGAGTGAAGTGGAGAATCATCGTAACAAGAAAATAAAGTTTCTGCGATATGATCGCAGAGGTAAAATATTTGAGTTACGAGTTTGGCCTTTAGTTAAAACAATGTGAAATAGTTTCACTACTCGCCACAGAACACCACGATTGTAATGGTGTGTCCGAACGTCATAACCGCACATTATTGATATGGTGCGATCTATGATGTATCTTCTGATTACCACTATCGTTTTGGGGTTATGCATTAGAGACAGCTGCATTCACTTTACATAGGGCACCATCAAAATCCGTTTGAGACGACGCCTTATGAACTGTGGTTTGGCAAGAAACCAAAGTTGTCGTCTCTTAAAGTTTGGGACTGCGATGCTTATGTGAAAAAGTTTCAACCTGATAAGCTAGAACCTAAATCGAGAAGTGCGTCTTCATAGAATACCCTAAGGAAACTGTTGGGTACACCCTTCTATCACAGATCCGAAGGCAAGATATTCGTTGCTAAGATGGATCCTTTCTAGAGAAGAAGTTTCTCTCGAAAGAAGTGAGTGGGAGGAAAGTAGAGCTTGATAAGGTAATTTGTACCTTCTCCCGAATTGGAAACTAGTTCATCACTGAAATCAGTTCGATGATGCCTACACCAATTAGTGAGGAATCTAATGATGATGATCATGAAACTTCAGATCAAGTTATTACCGAACCTCGTGGGTCAACCAGAGTAAGATCCGCACTGAGTGGTATGGTAATCCTATTCGAAGTCATGTTACTAGACCATCATAAACCTACAAACTATGAGGAAGCGATGATGAGCCCAGATTCATGAAATGGCTTGAGGCCATGAAATCTGAGATGGGATCCATGTATGAGAACAAAGTGTGGACTTTGGTAGAATTGCGATGATCGGCAAGCCATATTGTATAAATGGATCTTCAAGAGGAAGGCAGAATCTTTGATAGTAGTGTTACTATCTACAAAGCTCGATTTGTCACAAAAGGTTTTCGACAAGTTCAAGGTGTTGACTACAATGAGATTTTTCTCAAGCGTAGCGATGCTTAAGTCTGTCCGAATCATGTTAGCAATTGCCACATTTTATGAAATCGGCAAATGGATGTCAAAACTGCATTCCTTAATGATTTTCTTAAAGAAGAGTTGTATATGATGCAACTTGAAGGTTTTGTCAATCCTAAAGGTGCTAACAAAATGTGCAAGCTCCAAATGATCCATCTATGGACTGGTGCAAGCATCTCGGAGTTGGAATATATGCTTGATGAGTTGATCAAAGCATATGGTTTTATACAGAATTTTGGAGAAGCCTGTATTTACAAGAAAGTGAGTGGGAGCTCTGTAGCATTTCTAATATTATATGTGGATGACATATTTTTGATTGGAAATGATATAGAAATTCTGGATAGCATGAAAGGATACTTGAATAAGAGTTTTTCAAAGCAAGACCTCGGTGAAGCTGCTTACATTGAGCATCAAGATCTATATAGATAGATCAAGGCGCTTTATAAGATTTTTCAATGAGTACATACCTTGATAAATTTTTGGAATAGTTCAAAATGGAACGATCAAAGAAGGAGTTCTTGCACGTGTTGCAAGGTGTGAAGTTGAGTAAGACTCAAGACCCGACCATGGCGAGAAAATAGAAAGAGAATGAAAAGTCATTCCCTATGCCTCGATCATAGGTTCTATAAAGTATGCTATCTTTGTGAACTGCACCTATTGTATACCTTGCTCCGAGTTTGGCGGAGGAATACAATTTTGATCCGATAGTAGATCAGGACAGCGGTCAAGAATATCCTTAGTGAGGACTAAGGAGATGTTTCTCGATTATGGAGGTAATAAAGAGTTCGTTGTAAAAGTTACATTGGTGCAAACTTTTACAAGATCCAGAATGACTCTAAGTCTCAATCTGGATACATATTGAAAGTGGGAGCAATTAGCTAGAGTAGCTCCGTACATAGCATTGTAGACATAGAATATTTTGCAAAATACATACATTTCACGAATGTGACAGACCCGTTGACTAAACTTCTCTCACGAGCAAAACATGATCACACCTTAGTACTCTTTGGGTGTTAATCACATAGCGATGTGAACTAGATTATTGACTCTAGTAAACCCTTTGGGTGTTGGTCACATGAGGATGTGAACTATGGATGTTAATCATATACAGATATGAATATTGATGTTAAATCACATGGCAATGTGAACTAGATTATTGACTCTAGTGCAAGTGGGAGATCAAGGAAATATGCCCTAGAGGCAATAATAAAGTTATTATTTATTTCCTTATTTCATGATAAATGTTTATTATTCATGCTAGAATTGTATTAACCTAAACATAATACATGTGTGAATATATAGACAAACATAGTGTCACTAGTATGCCTCTACGACTAGCTCGTTGATCAAAGATGGTTATGTTTCCTAACCATAGACATGTGTTGTCATTTGATTAACGGGATCACATCATTAGGAGAATGATGTGATTGACATGACCCATTCCGTTAGCTTAGCACACGATCGTTTAGTATATTGCTATTGCTTTCTTCATGACTTATACATGTTCCTATGACTATGAGATTATGCAACTCCCGTTTACGGAGGAACACTTTGTGTGCTACCGGGCGTCACAACGTAATCGGGTGATTATAAAGGAGCTCTGGTGTCTCCAAAGGTACATGTTGGGTTGGCGTATTTGAGATTAGGATTTGTCACTCCGATTGGCGGAGAGGTATCTCTGGGCCCTCTCGGTAATGCACATCACTATAAGCCTTGCAAGCAATGTAGCTAATGAGTTAGTTACTGGATGATGCATTACGTAACGAGTAAAGAGACTTGCGAGTAATGAGATTGAACTAGGTATTGGATACCGACGATCGAATCTCGGGCAAGTAACATACCGATGACAAAGGGAACAACGTATGTTGTTATGCCAATATGAGCATCCAGGTTCCGCTATTGGTTATTGACCGAGAATAGTTCTAGGTCATGTCTACATAGTTCTCGAACCCGTAGGGTCCGCACGCTTAACGTTATGATGACAGTTTTATTATGAGTTTATATGTTTTGATGTACCGAAGGTTGTTCGGAGTCCCGGATGTGATCACGGACATGACGAAGAGTCTCAAAATGGTCGAGACATAAAGATTGATATATTGGACGACTATATTCGGACAACGGAATTGTTCGGGTGATTTGGAGAAAACCGAGTCTGGGAGGTTCTGGAACCCCAGAAGTATTGGGCCTTAGTGGGCCTGAGGGGAGTGATAGGGCAGCAGCCCAGGATGTGGCGCCCCCCATGGGAGTCCGACTGGACTAGGGAGGGGGCCCTCTTTCCTCTCCCTCTCCCTCTCTTTCCTTCCCTTCCCCTTCCTAGTGGGACTAGGAAAGGGAATCCTACTCCCACTAGGAGGAGGATTCCCCTCCTTGGCCGCCCCTAGGGCAGCCGGCCTCCCCTTGCTCCTTTATATACGGGGCGGGGGCACCCCAAGACACACAAGTTGATCTACGTGATCGTTCCTTAGCAGTGTGCGGTGCCCCTCCACCATATTCCACCTCGGTCATATCGTTCGCGGAGTTTAGGCAAAGCCCTGCTTGCATAGAACATCATCATCGTCACTGCGCCCGTCGTCTTGTGGAACTCATCCCCGACACTTTCTTTGGATCGGAGTCCGGGATCGTCATCGAGCTGAGCGTGTCTTGAACTCGGAGGTGCCGTGCGTTCGGTACTTGGATCGGTCGGATCGCGAAGGCGATCGACTACATCAACCCAGCGTTGTCATAACGCTTCCGCTTCTGGTCTCACGAGTGCGTGGACATACACTCTCCCCTCTCGTTGCTATGCATCACCATGATCTTGCGTGTGCGTAGGAAAATTTTTGAAATTACTACGTTCCCCAACAGATATAAGGAGGTTTATGTGTGATAGAGCGTATCATATCACAGGGTTTGGATGCACCGGCGAAGTTTGCACCAACTGTCAAGGTGAGAAAGGGCAATGTACGGTACCGAAGACGCTAGAAAATTGCGGAAAGGTAAGTGTGAGTATAATCCATGGACTCACATTAGTCATAAAGAACTCATATACTTATTGCAAAAAATTATTAGCCCTCAAAGCAAAGTACTACTACGCATGCTCCTAGGGGAAGGGTTGGTAGGAGTTAACCATCGCGCGATCCCGACCGCCACACAAAGGATGACAATCAATATATACCTCATGCTCCGACTTCGTTACATAACGGTTCACCATACGTGCATGCTACGGGAATCACAAACTCCAACACAAGTATTTTTCAATTCCACAATTACTCAACTAGCACATCATTTTTGGATCGCCTTCTAGGTAAAGGTGGATCATATTCAGTCCCATCATTATCAAGATTCATATTGCAAAACAAAGATTTAATAGGGGACACATCAATAACTTTTAGATCTTCATCTTTATTTTCATAAAAACTAGAAGAACACGCTTTCACAAAACAATCTTTTTTAGCACAAATCCTAGCGGTTCTTTCTTTGCACTCATCAATGGAAATTCTCATGGCCTTGAGAGACTCATTGATATCATGATTAGGTGGAATAGATCTAAGTTTCAAAGAATCAACATCAAGAGAAATTCTATCAACGCTTCTAGCTAATTCATCAACTTTAAGCAATTTTTCTTCAAGCAAAGCATTGAAATTCTTTTTGCTTGAATTCATAAACTCCTTAACACTAGTCTCAAATTCAGAGGGCATCTTATTAAAATTTCCATAAGAATTGTTGTAGGAATTACCATAATTATTAGAGGAATTACTAGGATACTGACCTAGGATTAAAGTTTCCTCTATCGCATTGTTACCAAAATTATTCCTACCAACAAAATTCTCATCCATAGATTCATTATTATTCTCAATCAAAGTAGACAAAGGAATATCATTAGGATCAGAAGAAACACTTTTATTAGCAAATAATTTCATAAGTTCATCCATCTTTCCACTCAAAACATTAATTTCTTCTAACGCATGCACTTTCTTATTAGTAGATCTTTCAGTGTGCCATTGAGAATAATTAACCATAATATTATCTAGGAGTTTAGTAGCTTCTCATAAAGTGATTTCCATAAAAGTGCCTCCCAGCGGCGAATCTAAAAAGATTTCTAGAAGCAAAATTCAATCCGGCATAAATTTTTTGTATAATCATCCACAAATTCAAACCATGAGTAGGGCAATTACGTATCATTAATTTCATCCTCTCCCAAGCTTGTGCAACATGTTCATGATCAAGTTGCTTAAAATTCATAATATCATTTCTAAGAGAGATGATCTTAGCGGGAGCAAAATACTTAGAGATAAAAGAATCTTTGCACTTATTCCAAGAATCAATACTATTTTTAGGCAAAGACGAAAACCAAGCTTGAGCACGACCTCTAAGCGAAAAAGGAAATAGCTTCAATTTAACAATATCATTTTCCACATCTTTCTTCTTTTGCATATCACACAAATCAACGAAGCTATTTAGATGGGTAGTGGCATCTTCACTAGGAAGGCGGCGAATTGATCTTTCATGACAAGATTCAACAAAGCGACATTAATTTCACAAGATTCAAGATGTCGGTAAGAGGAGCAATCGGAGTGCTAAGGAAATCATTGTTGTTGGTATTGGTAAAGTCACACAATTTGGTATTATCTTGAGCCATTGTGACAAGCAAGCAATCCAACACCACGAAAGCAAACAAGAAGCACGCGAAAAAGAGGCTAATGTAAAAGAGAGGCGAATAAAGCGGCAAGGGTGAAGTGGGGAGAGAGGAAAGCGAGAGGCAAATGGCAAATAATGTAATCACGGGAGATAAGGGTTTTGATGGGTACTTGGTATGTTGCCTTTATGTAGACTCCCGGCAGCGGCGCCGTAAATCCTTCTTGCTACCTCTTGAGCACTGCATTGGGTTTCCCCCGAAGAGGAAAAGGGTGATGCGATAAAAGGCTGCGTAAAGTATTTCCCTCAGTTTTGAGAACCAAGGTATAAATCAATAGGAGGCCATACGAGTCCCTCGCACCTACACAAACAAATAAAATCCTCGCAACCAACGCAATAAAGGGGTTGTCAATCCCTTCACGGTGACTTCACGAATGTGAGATCCGATAGATATGATAAGATAATATTTTTGGTATTTTTATGATAAAGATGCAAAGTAAAATGAAAGTCAATAAAAATAACTAAGTGTTGGAAGATTAATATGATGGAAAATAGACCCGGGGCCATAGGTTTCACTAGTGGCTTCTCTCGAGAGCATAAGTATTACGGTGGGTAAACAAATTCTTTGTTGAAAGCAATTGATGAAATTGAGCATAGTTATGAGAATATCCAGTATGATCATGTATATAGGCATCACGTCGCGACAAGTAGACCGACTCACTGCCTGCATCTACTACTATTACTCCACACATCGACCGCTATCCAAAGATGCATCTAGAGTATTAAGTTCAAAAGAACAGAGTAACGCTTTAAGTAAGATGACATGATGTAGAGGGATAAACTCATGCAATATGATATAAACCCCATCTTGTTATCCTCGATGGCAACAATACAATACGTGCTTATGCCCCTCATCACTTGGAAAGGACACCGCAAGATTGAACCCAAAGCTAAGCACTTCTCCCATTGCAAGAAAGATCAATCTAGTAGGCCAAACCAAACTAATAATTCAAGAGACTTGCAAAGATAACCAATCATACATAAAAGAATTCAGAGAAGATTCAAATATTGGTCATAGATAAACTTGATCATAAACCCACAATTCATCGGTCTCAACAAACACACCGCAAAAAGAAGATTACATCGAATAGATCTCCACAAGAGAGGGGAGAACATTGTATTGAGATCCAAAGAGAGAGAAGAAGCCATCTAGCTAATAACTATGGACCCAAGGTCTGAGGTAAACTACTCACACATCATCGGAGAGGCTATGGTGTTGATGTAGAAGCCCTCCGTGATCGATGCCCCTCCGTGAAGCTTTGAAAAAGGCCCCAAGATGGGATCTCACAGTCTGAGAAGGTTGCGGCGGTGGAATTAGGTTTTTTGCTCTGTATCCGTAGTTTGAAGTGCGTAGGTATATATAGGAGGAAGAAATGCGTCGGTGGAGCAACATGGGCCCCACGAGGGTGGAGGCGGCGCTGGGGGGTGGCGCACCCCTACCTCGTGCCTTCTGGCTGCTTTCTTGGCGTGGGGTCCAAGTCCTCTGGATCACGTTCGTTCCAAAAATCACGTTCGAAGGTTTCATTCCGTTTGGACTCCGTTTGGTATACTTTTTCTGCGAAACTCAAGTAGGCAAAAAACAGTGCAAGTCATTTGGGCCTCCGGTTAATAGGTTAGTCCCAAAAATAATATAAAAATGTATAATAAAGCCCAATAATGTCCAAAACAGAATATAATATAGCATGGAAAATAAAAAATTATAGATACGTTGGAGACGTATGAACACCCTCATGAACCACCAACCAAGCTCGCCAAATTGGATCCATGTTGTTACTGTGTTTTGTGTGACGTGCGGATTCGACAATTGGGCGTTAGACGATTTGCATGCAAGGAGCACACCACCACAAGTTCCTACTGCCCGCACGTAGAAGAAACAGTCGAAGGTGGGGCCAAGACATTTCTGAACCACTTGCAGGTTCATGTCTTGCACCTTCGTTTCTTGCAAACATGCCACCACTACAAAAAAAAAGACACATCCGTGACATTTTGGGCCGAACGAAATTTTTTTCTATCGTACATATGACACTTCTATGACGATAATTGTGACAAAACCCGGTATCATCATAGATGTGGTGGGCTCCTACTTCTATGACAAAAAATCATGACAGGAAATGGGCTTTTTCGTCTGGGCGGGCGGATCTGGCGGCTGCATGACATTCTTTGGGCCGTCCATAACGGAAAAAACCATGGTAGAAGCGAGGGCGAGGAAAATTTCGGGAGTTCCGGTTACGGTGGGAGGAGGTCGGGGGCGAAGCGATGCGTTTCTCTTACACGTCTGCAGCGGCGTGTGTGCGAGGCATTGGCTCTAACTAAACCCGAAGCGAGGCGTTGGGCTCTGGCGAACCCGGCGGTGATTGCTGCGAACTCACAGCGTTCGCGAACTGAGCGATCGATCGATGGTGATAATCGAACCCGATTGAACGATTCGCCCGCTCTGCTGCTAATCAAGCCGATCGATGCTGCCTCTGGATGAGCGATGGCGTTGCGGGGGGTTGGATGAGCAGTTCGGTGGGGTGGATGAACAGGACCCGTGGTGTTGCCTCTGGATGAAGAGGACCCCGATCGATCGTCGAGCCGGTTGGGGCTGGATGAACAGGACCCGTGGAGGGCTGGATGAACAGGACCACCCGTGGAGGGCTGGATGAGCGATGAGATGGTGGAGGCGGGATGAGCGGTAGCCCATGGAGGGGTGGTTCAACAGAGCCCATGGAGAGGGCTGGTTGAGCGATGGCGGTGGAGTAGCCTTGATGGAGGCTGGATGAGCAGGAGCCCGTGGATGAGCGATCGCGGTGGAGGCTGGAGGAGGTCGACGGTGGATGAACAGATGGCTTCGTGGAGGCCGGAGGGGTCGACGGTGGAGATGAATAGTATCTCGTGGAGTCCTGCTTTGCGGTACACCACACCCTCCCGATGAACAGGACCCCGTTTTCGACCGTGGCGCTCCAACACAAGTCCGTTTCCTCCGTTTTGCGATGCGCTGACCCCTCGGTGAACAGGACCCCGTTTGACCGTAGGAGGTCCGTTTCCTCCGTTTTGCGATGCGCCCGGACCCTCCAGATGAACAGGATCCCGTTTCGAACATGGCCGGTCGAACACAAGGTCGTTTCCTCCATTCTGCGGTATGCCAGGCCTCGTTTCCATCGCCTGTTCCGTCCAAGCCCTCCCGATGAACCCGACCACGCATTCCGTTCTGACCCAGCCGGTTGGCTCCCACACGTTCCGTTGCCTCCCGATGAACACGACACATTCCGTTGCCTCCCCATGAACACGACGACGACGCTGTTTCTCCGTTCTGACCCAGCCATGTACCACGAGCCCCGCCGTCACGTGCGCGAGTAAGCGTTCGAGACCCCGCCCGTATGTACACATATGTGGCGTATTTTCTTTCTTGCACCCTGGTCGATGTAAATGCGTGTACATGCTACGTCTGGCGCCTCTACTACGACGCGTCGCGGCGCCTCTACTACGACACGTGTGCGCCTCTACATCGACCGGTATATGCGTACATCGTTCGTGACGAGAATGACAACGCTACGTACGCTTCGACCAGGTGGGTCCCGACTGTCAGGCAGTTCCTTGCATGCAAAGATGTAGCTGGTGGGTCCCAGCAGTCAGGGGGGCGGAATACGGTGGCCCGTTCGGTGGGTCCCCGCTGTTAGGTGGAGGAATAATTATTTTGCACGTAATAAGGAGGCACTTCCTTGCTGCGGCCGTGGACCCGGTATCGGCCTCTCCACGTCTGATCCACGTCGATGGAAGCCGTTCCTTGACCACGTTGACCACGCCGCCGAGAGCACGCAGGCGATGGACGGCAGCGAGGCCTAGGAAGGGGACGACGCGGAGCCGGGAAGATGCGGCGGTGGATGCCCACGCGTAGAGGAGTAGGAGGGTTCAACGGTTATTTGCGGTGTGAGGCTTGAAATGCGTCGCCCAGAATAACGAGGGTGTGGGTGAGTAGAGGGATGGCTTTGCCGGTAGGAGTAGTAAGGCGACAAGGCCTCCGCCGCATCATGACCGACCCACAGGAGGCAGGAGCACGAGGCACGGCCGTGGCCGTGGTTTGGTAATTTGGAGCAAGAAGACCAGAGGTTGAATAAGCACTACGGCCGTTGGATGGACATCGTCACGGTCACCGGAGCTAGAATCGTGCATATTGACTAAGTTGACAAAGCCCTCCATCCCGTCAACTTAGTAGGCCGACAAGTCAGCTGCCACTATCTTTGGGTCCCAGCTAACGGGGAGTATTCATTTTTTTGTGCGTAATAAGGAGGCACTTCCTTGCGTGGGAAGATATAGCTGGTGGGTCCAGAAATGTCGTGGCCATAACGTTTTTTCGCGAAATACAGAGGCCCTTTCGGTGGGTCCCTGATGTCAGGTGGAGGAATCATTATTTTGCGCATAATAAGGAGGCATTTCCTTGCGTGCGACAACGGCGAGGCCTAGGAAGGGAACGACACGGAGGTAGGGAAGACTCGGCAGTTGTTTCCCACGCGGAGTAATCTGTTGTCTGAGGGTTTCTTGGTTCGTCTGCCGTCATTTGGAGAATAACAGCAGTGTGAGTGAGTAGAGGGATGGCTAGGCCAAGAATGGGAGAATGATGGGGCGGTGAGGCTGTGGCAGAGCCGGCCATGAGGAGAGAAGGAAGCGAGCAGTCTCTGCGGCCTGCTTGAGCTTGGGCCGAGGAAGAGCAGAGATTGAAGAAGCACGGCGGCGTTGGATGGCCATCCAACGATCCTTTGCCAGGCCAACCGTTTTTAGGAAAGCTCAAATCTGTGGAAAACAGCGACATCTACATCTGCCATTATTTCTAATAATTTACAGCCCATTTGCTAATTATTAAGGTTTTTTGGAGCCCATATTCTTTTTGTTAGCATTACAGCCCATATTGTGGCCACGGTTAAAAATTATACGAAATTTTGCATATTTCAAAGTGTCCGAACTGTTTTAATCCCGAAATTTCGACTCACATTCAAACTGATTTTAAAAATAAATGTATATCAATATAAAATCCAACAAATTCTCCACGCATAAAATTAATGTAATTTCAAATCTCGAAATGAAAAAAGATATTTGAAACTAATTGCGGTTTGATGTGTTTTAAAATGTACACCCATTTCTCATTCTTGATGGGCCATTTTCTCGACCACCGAATGAAAGCTCTCCTCGTCTTGAAAGATTTGCAGCCGCGGGCACGACAAAGCGACTTACTTGGCAAATCACAAAAAAACTGGGATGTGGACATGGACCCGGTATCGGCCTCTCCACGTCTGATACTCTTCCGATGGAATGTCGTTGACCACGTTGACCACGCCGCCAGAGCACCAAAGGCGGTGGGCGGCGACAAGGCCCTAGGAAGGGACGACGCGAGGCCGGGGAAGACGCAGCAATGGATGCCCACGCGGAGAGATACGAGGTTCCTTTGGTTGAGCTGCGGTGTGAAAGGCCCCGTCGCCGGAGGGCACAGCTAGCGGTGGGAGTAGTAAGGCGATGAGGCCTCATCGGCACTGTCATCCCCTTTGGAGGCGGGGAAGCGGCGGTCTCCGGCGCTGGTTTGGTAATTTGGTGCAAGAAGAGCGGCGATTGAAGAAAGCGGCGGGACCGTTCGATTCAAATCCAACGATTCTTCTTTGCTAGAATCGTTTGTTGACTAAGTTGACAAGCCATGCGTCTGCGTCAACTTAGTAGGCCTGTGTCAGCCTCCTAACGGTGCGCCCGGATGTCGATGGGAGGAATCATTTTTTTCGCGTAATGAGGAGGCGATTGATTGTGTGCGGCCGGGCGGCGGAGGGAGTAGGGTGGGCGGGAAACTGCTAGCGGCATCACAATGAGCCACAAGAGGAGGATCAGCGATCCGTCGGCGCTAGTTTAAGTAATTTGGAAGCAGAAGATCGGAGATTAAAGAAGACGTCGGCCGTTGGATGGACATCCAACACTAATCTTTGCTAGAATCGTGTGTTCACCGACAAAGCCTTGCGTAAACAAATCGACCCTCGAAATTAAATGGCGTGTACAGCCCATTTGCTATTATTTTTATAATTTTTACTCATTTTCTAATTCATATGGAATTTATTGCAGCCCGTTTTCCATTTTTAGAATTGCTAGCCATTTTCTGGTCAGTGTGTCAAAAAATTAACTAAATATGTGGGAAATTTTGAAAATTCGCAAATTTCTTTGAGAACGAAATATTCTTAATCCAAAATTAATAGCCATAGTAAAACAAATTTAAAAATAAATTAGTACTATGTCATGTTAAATCCAATGAAATCATTATAAGATATCGTTGGAGAACAAAAACAAAAAAGAAACTTATATCCCATTTGCTATAATTTTTTGGAATTTTCAACCCCTTTTGGTATTAATTTTAATAGACATTGACCATACTCTTAAGCCAGGCCGGAATGCATCCCTCCTCGTCTTGAAAGATTTGTAGCCCAGTATTTCGGAGAAAACAAATAGGCCTAGCTTAGGTATTCTTCAAAAAGAAATATTGGGCTACCTATTTTCCCAAAGAACTGGTGCATGAGCATTTAGCTTTATTTATTTATTTATTTACTTATTTATGTTTAGGGGACCATGAGCATGTACCGGGCGGATTCATGTGAGATCCTCCCTTCCGATTAATTATGGGCTTCTCTATTGGGCCTTCATCGATTGGGCTGCATGTTATCAACAAGTGGAAAATGTGTTCCGAGTTTCAAAAAAATGTGTTCGAGCGATAAATAGTATGCGCCACGTGCAGTATGGGGCAAGAAGGATCGAACTGCAGTAACGACTTCCAAAACATTGTGTTTGTCGTTCTAACAACACATTTATTCAACCAATGTACGAAATATACTACTGATTGTACATTGAAAGCAGCGGCGGCCAACCAACTGGGGTGCAGCAGGAAGCGATAGCGAGCCGTAAGAGTGAAGACGCAGCTC
This sequence comes from Aegilops bicornis, assembly GCA_021605145.1. Classification (NCBI taxonomy): domain Eukaryota; kingdom Viridiplantae; phylum Streptophyta; class Magnoliopsida; order Poales; family Poaceae; genus Aegilops; species Aegilops bicornis. The sequence goes on from JAHIAL010000104.1 coordinate 483,382, forward strand.
TCTCTTCCAAACTAAACATCAGCCATCATTACAAAGGGCTACCAAAAAAGAACAAGTGTTGCATCAAACTAAATAAAGATCCTACTACACCAAGTGTACGCATCTAACTAACTGACTCAGTTAGACGTTACTATTTATTAAGCTGCAGTGGAGTCACACATAGAGAGGAGTGGGAAACTTCATCACTGGTTGGCTGGCAAGACAATCATGCAGTGCCGCCCATGGGAGACAGGAGCAAGAACATAGGTGGGAGAAGGAGCATGGCTGTTGGATTAACATCCAACGGTCCAGCTGCTAGAATCATTTGATGATTAAGTTGACAAAGCCGTGCATACATGTCCGCTTAGTAGGCCCACAAGTCAGTCACCGTCACGGGTCCCAATTTGTCAGCCAGGATGAATAATTTTTTGCAAAACAAGGAGGCACTTCCTTCCGTGCGAAGATACAACTGGTGGGTCCCGGTGTCGGTGGAGGAAACATTTTTTTCAGCTTAATAAGGAGGAACTTTCCTTGCGTGCGACCATGGACCTTGTGGGTCCCAGCCGTCAGGCTCTCCACGTAAAGTCCTCTTTCTATGACTCTCGTTTGTTGACCACGCCGCACCGAACACAATGAGGCGATGGACGGCGCGAGGGCCCCGGACGGAACGACTCGAAGATGGGAAAAGCGTGGCGGTGGAGTCGCATGATTGAGAGGAGGAGAAGGGTTATAACTGGATTACATTGCGGCGTGGGGCTGTAGTATGTGGAGAATAACGAGAGGTGTCGAGGGGTGGAGGGATAGCACGGCCGGTAGTGGGGTAGCGTCAAGTGATGCGTGCTAAGCGAGCCGCTTGGCCGGGAGGTCGGACCAGTGGTCCCAACGCTGGAGGAAGAAGAGGAGAGATTGAAGGTGCATGCCGCCGTTGGATATAAATCCAATGGCTGTGGATGACACAATCATTTGTTGACCAAGTTGACAACGCCTCGTGTAGGCTTCGACCTATTGGCCCACATGTCAGCCTACAAATATGTGGCATATATTTAACCCATGTTTTCTAGAATGTACAGTCCATTTGCTAGGCTGGGTGAACAAATAATTTCGCGTCAATCAGGCCCATTTATATTTTTTAAGAAATACCAGCCCATTTGCACTTCCTTGAAATACACGTATTAGGTGGGCTCGTTATATATATGTATAATGTTATGTTAGAAGGAGCAATTAATATCAAAGAATAAACCGGAGAGGCACATTATATATATATATATATATATATATATATATATATATATATATAATTAAGAAATTAGAGAGGTGTTGATCAAAAAAAAAATGAGCGCGATATTATTAAATTGGTCGTTAAAATCTTACGCAATCACCAGGATTTTCCTTGCACTCGTGAGTCAAAAACAACCAGGATTTTCCTTGCTGTGAGTCAAAAAACAACCAGGATTTTCCTTGCACGTGAGTCAAAACAACCAGGATTTTCCTTGCCAACTTCCGTTAAACATTTACTTTTATAAGTTGGGATGTTTTTATAATGTATATATAAGTCTCTATAAAATATCACGATAATAGTAATAATATAAATATATATAATGTGGTTAGAAGGAAAACATAAATTGGACACAGCATTACTTGTATAAGAGACCTGCGTTTTATACCCCATAGTAGGCATACTAACAAGTTCACACACAAATACAATGTAAAAGGTAAACATTCATATCAAACTCAGGTTCACGGAGACACGTTCATATCCATAGCCAACATTCACAATCAACAACTCAAAAGATTCATATATACACAAGCTCAGCATATCTATGCATCCAAATGATTGATAGATCACACGACAATGTTCATACATAATTTACAAAAAGATTCAGATATACACATGTTCAGTATGTTTATGCATCCAAATCATTGAGATCACAGCCAATATGATCCATGGACGAACTTTAATTACCTAGGGTGCAATTTGGTAAATGGTGTTCAATCGAGGTACTTCTTGCTAAAATTAGTTCTTATGCGAGTAAACTTTTCGAGTACATAAGAGGCAAAGACAGACAATCTGAACTTTGCTTGTAGGTTTATCCTCAAATAGTGGTCTCGTGCCGAGGGAGGTTTGAGCAACTTGACCACTACTTTCATCCAACCAGTTTACTGGCTCATCTTGGTCCTGTATCTCACCAAAATTCTACATTGCAGACGAGAAAGGAGGCGGTTGAGAAAATGAACGACCCAAATTTTTTGTGGAGTTCAACTGAAATGGAGCATCCTTGGCGTGCGGTGATTAAGTGCGAGATGAATATACGCGTCAACCAACTTGTCTGGAATCTTTAAACTCCATGCCATATAGTTCGCTGCCATATGTGCCGATAACCAAAAGGCACAAGTTGGGACCAAAGACTGGACTGCGTTTTTCTCGGCTATGCACCAAGCAATATTTTTGGCGTTCACTCTCCTAACACTTGAGTTTGACAATTGGTTGACGCCTTGGTTGATACTCGAATGAATATGGGCACTTCTTGTCAACATCGATGCTTGTCTCGAGTGAACTTTGGAGTACATAGCAGCGACATAAGTACTGGTCCATCTCGATCATTTTGTGCAGTTCTCTTTGAAATCACCCGATGTAATGATTTGCCTGCAAGTTCAGGCTCCAAATTAGTCCTTTATGAAATCGGCAAACAGTAGCACAATACCAAATTACCAATACATATGATAGGCACAATAATCAAGATAAAGACCAGTACAAACCTGTGTGAGGTAGCACATCAATTACTATTTCCTTTGACTGGAAGTCGAGATAAGCCAAGCGACTGACAGCAAAGGAAGAAAGCATGCGGAGTTTAGCGACTGATAGCAAAGGACGGAAGTCATCGAGGCAATGAAGCACCAAAAGTTTTTGTGCGGTTCCACCAAAATCGAGCATCCTGTTGGCACATATATTGAGAGAGTGAGATTCTTGTAATAGTGGGACTGGTTTATGAAACATACACTAACAAATAGAAGCACCCTCATTATCTTAATGGGTAAAGTTAGCCACATAGTAGTCTTGCTTAAAGAGAGGTATTAGTTTATTTAATCAGTGCCAATTAGCTCAACTCAACACTCAAAGCATTGCCATTTATCATAGGTTGCAAAACTTTAACGTGCAAAGATAAAGGAGTTTCTCATGACAGTAGCACGATACAAATAGAGATGACAGCAAACTAATATGGATGAAGGCCTTAGGCCCGTACCAACCTGAGAAAAAAAGCTTATTCATGTAGTCCCATAAGAGATGATTGATACGTCTCCAACGTATATATAATTTTTGATTGCTCCATGCTACTTTATCTACTGCTTAGGACTATATTGGGCTTTATTTTCCACTTTTATATTATTTTTGGGACTAACCTATTAACCGGAGGCCCAGCCCAATTGTTGTTTTTTTGCCTATTTCAAAGTGTTTGAAGAAAGCGGAATATCAAACGGAATCCAAGCGGAATAAAACCTTGAGAACGTGATTTTCTCACGAGCGTGATCCGGAGACTTGGACCTGCTCCATGGAACAAAAGAGGAGGTCACGAGGGTGGGCGCGCCCCCTACCTCGTGGGCCCCTGTTTGCTCCACCGACGTACTCCTTCCTCCTATATATACCTACGTGCCCGAAAGATCGAATACGGAGCCAAAACCTAATTCCACCGCCGCAACTTTACGTATCCACGAGATCCCATCTTGGGGCACATTAGGAGCTCACGGAGAGGGCCATCATCACGGAGGGCTTCTACATCATCATAGCCCCTCCGATGAAGTGTGAGTAGTTTACCTCTGACCTTCGGGTCCATAGTTAGTAGCTAGATGGCTTCTTATCCCTTTTTGGATCTCAATACAATGTTCTCCCCCTCTCTTGTGGAGATCTATTCAATGTAATCTTCTTTTTGTGGTGTGTTTGTTGAGACCGATGAATTGTGGGTTTATGATCCAACTTATCTATGAATAATATTTGAATCTTCTCTGAATTCTTTCATGTATGATTGAGTTATCTTTGCAAGTCTCTTCGAATGATCCGTTTGGTTTGGCCAACAAGATTGGTAGTTCTTGCAATGGGAGAAGTGCTTAGCTTTGGGTTCAATCTTGCGGTGTCCTTTCCCAGTGACAGAAGGGGCAGCAAGGCACGTATTGTATTGTTGCCATCGAGGATAACAAGATGGGGTTTCTATCATATTGCATGAATTTATCCCTCTACATCATGTCATCTTGCTTAAGGCGTTACTCTGTTTTTAACTTAATACTCTAGATGCATGCTGGATAGCGGTCGATGAGTGGAGTAATAGTAGTAAATCTGAAATCGTTTAGGTTTACTTGTCTCGGACGTGATGCCTCTATACATGATCATACCTAGATATCCTCATAACTATGCTCAGTTCTATCAATTGCTCAACAGTAATTTGTTCACCCAACCGTTGAATACTTTTGCTCTTGTGAGAAGCCACTAGTGTAACCTATGGCCCTCGGGTCTTTTCTCATAATATCATTCTCCATCACTTTAATACTTGCTTTGCTTTTTCTTTGATTTTTTACTTTTCACTTTGCTTCTCTATTTCAAAAATACCAAAAATATTATTTATCATCTCTATCGATCTCACCCTCGTAAGTGACCGTGAAGGGATTGACAGCCCCTAATCGCGTTGGTTCGCGGTAGCTATCATTTTTTGCGGTCTGAGGGACTTGAGCGTGGCCTCCTCTTGGATTGATACCTTGGTTCTCAAAAAGCGAGGGAAATACTTATGCTACTTTGCTACATCATCCTCTCCTCTTGAAATCCAACGCAAGGCTCAAGAGGTAGCAAGAAGGATTTTGGCGCCGCTGTCGGGAGTCTGCGCGAAAGTCAACATACCAAGTACCCATCACAATCCCTATCTCTCACATTACATTATTTGCCATTTGCCTCTCGTTTACCTCTTCCCCACTTCACCCTTGCCGTTTTATTCGCCCTCTCTTTCCCAATCTCCTCCTCTCTTTTCCGTTCACCTTTTTCTCGCTTGCCTTTTGTTTGCTCGTGTGTTGGATTGCTTGTTTGTCGTGATGGCTCTACCTAGATTTGGTGATCTTCACCTTAAAAGGTTAGAGGAGATCGAAACCAATGTCAGGAAGTTTTTGGTTCTGCAATTTGAGCATAATAATTTCTTTAGAAATGAGCTTAAGGAACAAAAAGTTTTTACGAGTTATATGAATAAAGAGCTCGATGATATGTCTAAAGAATTTGATGGTATAAGGTCCCAAATTGCTCGTCTTGAAAAGTTGACCGCTGAAATTCCGGATATGCAAGCTACCTTAGTCAATAAGATGGCCGCTAAACCGAATTCCTATGAAAATCAAGATGAAGATCTAAAAGTTATTGATGTGTCCCTCATTAAATCTTTGTTTTGCAATATCAATCTTGATGAAACTGAATATGATCTTACTTTACCTAGAAGGTGTTCTAAGAATTCGGAGTTTTTAGATCTTGATGATGAAATTAATAAATGTGGGGTTGAAAGAAATAAAAATCTAGATGATGTTAAACCCACTATTTTGGATCTCAACGAATTTAATTATGAAAATTGCTCTTTAATTGATTGCTTGTTGCAATCCGTGCTAAATTCTCCTCATGCTTATAGTCAAAACAAAGCCTTTACCGAACACATTGTTGATGCCTTGATGCAATCTTATGAAGAAAAACTTGAGTTGAAAGTTTCTATCCCTAGAAACCTCTATGATGAGTGGGAACCTACTACTAAAATTAAAATTAAAGGTTATGAGTTTCATGCCTTGTGTGATTTGGGTGCTAGTGTCTCTACTATCCCCAAAACTTTGTGTGATTTGCTAGATTTCCGTGACTTTGATGATTGCTCTCTAAATTTGCATCTTGCAGTTCCACTATTAAAAAGCCTATGGGAAGAATTAATGATGTTCTTATTGTTGCAAATAGTAATTATGTGCCCGTAGATTTTATCGTTCTTGATATAGATTGCAATCCTTCTTGCCCTATTATTCATGGTAGACCTTTCCTTAGAACGATTGGTGCGATTATTGATATGAAGGAAGGGAATATTAGATTTCAATTTCCATTAAAAAAGGGCATGGAACACTTTCCTAGAAAGAAAATAAAATTACCATATGAATCTATCATGAGAGCCACTTATGGATTGCCTACAAAAGATGGCAACACTTAGATCTATCCCTGCTTTTATGCCTAGCTAGGGGCGTTAAACGATAGCGCTTGTTGGGAGGCAACCCAATTTTATTTTTAGTTTTTTTGCTTTTGCTTCTGTTTAGGAATAAATAATCAATCTAGCCTCTGGTTAGATGTGGTTTTATGTTTTAATTAGTGTTTGTGCCAAGTTAGACCTATTGGATCTTCTTGGATGATAGTTATTTGATCTTGCTGTAATTTCCAGAAACTTTGCATTCAGTGGCCGAATTGTTAAAAATCACCAGAACGTGATAAAATACTGATTCCAATTTCTTCTGATCAATAAACAAATTGTCTAGGTCTTCTAATTTTAGTGGATTTTTTGGAGTTCCAGAAGTTTGTGTTAGTTACAGATTACTACAGACTGTTCTGTTTTTGACAGATTCTGTTTTTCGTGTGTTGTTTGCTTATTTTGATGAATCTATGGCTAGTAAAATAGTTTATAATCCATATAAAAGTTGGAATACAGTAGGTTTAACACCAATATAAATAAATAATGAGTTCATTACAGTACCTTAAAGTATTCTTTTGTTTTCTTTCTCTAACGGAGCTCACGAGATTTCTGTTGAGTTTTGTGTTGTGAAGTTTTCAAGTTTTGGGTAAATTCTTTTTGATGGATTATGGAACAAGGAGTGGCAAGAGCCTAAGCTTGGGGATGCCCATGGCACCCCCAAGATAATCCAAGGACACCAAAAGTCAAAGCTTGGGGATGCCGGAAGGCATCCCTCTTTCGTCTACTTCCATCGGTAATTTACTTGGAGCTATATTTTTATTCACCACATGATATGTGTTTTGCTTGGAGCGTCTTGTATTATTTGCGTATTTGTTTGTTAGTTTGCCACAATCATCCTTGCTGTACACACCTTTTGAGAGAGCCATACATAAATTGGAATTTGATAGAATACTCTATGTGCTTCACTTATATCTTTTGAGCTTGATAATTTTGCTCATAGTGCTTCACTTATATCTTTTGAGCGTGATAATTTTTTGCTCTAGTGCTTCACTTAGATCTTTTAGAAACGCGATTGGTGGATTTGTTTTATAGAAACTATTAATCTCTCATGCTTCACTTAAATTATTTTGAGAGTCGTTAATAGCATGGTAATTTGCTTAATGTCAATATACTTGGTATTCAAGATATGTGAAACTTTCTTTTGAGTGCGTTGAATACTAAGAAAAGTTTGATGCTTGATAATTGTTTTGAGATGTGAAGATGATGATATTAGAGTCATGCTAGTTGAGTAGTTGTGAATTTAAAGAATACTTGTGTTGAAGTTTGTGATTCCCAGTAGCATGCAACGTATGGTGAACCATTATGTGATGAACTCGAGCATGATTTATTTATTGATTGTCTTCCGTGATGAGTGGCGGTCAGACGAAATGGCGATGGTCTTTTCATACCAATCTATTCCCCTAGGAGCATGCGCGTAATACTTTGCTTTGATAACTTCTAGATTTTTGCAATAAGTATATGAGTTCTTTATGACTAATGTTGAGTCCATGGATTATACGCACTTTTTCCCATCCTTCCACCATTGCTAGCCTCTCTAATACCGCGCACTTTTTGCCAGTATCATAGACCCACCATATACCTTCCTCAAAACAGCCACCATACCTATCTATCATGGCATTTCCATAGCCATTCCGAGATATATTGCCATGCAACTTTCCACCGCTCCATTTATTATGACACGCTCCATCATTGTCATATTGCTAGCATGATCATGTAGTTGACATCGTATTTGTGGCAAAGCCACCGTTCACAATTCTTTCATACATGTCACTCTTGATTCATTGCATATCCCGGTACACCACCGGAGGCATTCATATAGAGTCATATTTTGTTCTAAGAATCGAGTTGTAATGGTTGAGTTATAAGAAAAATAAAAGTGTGATGATCATCATTTTTTAGAGCATTGTCCCAAGTGAGGAAAGGATGATGGAGACTATGATTCCCCCACAAGTCGGGATGAGACTCCGGACGAAAGAGAAAAGAAAAAAAAGGAGGCCATAAAAAAAGAGAATGGCCCAAATAAAAAAATGAGAGAAAAATAGAGAAGGGACAATGCTACTATCCTTTTACCACACTTGTGCTTCAAAGTAGCACCATGATCTTCATGATAGAGAGTCTCTCAATTTTGTCACTTTCATATACTAGTGGGAATTTTTCATTATAGAACTTGGTTTGTATATTCCAATGATGGGGTTCCTCAAATGCCCTAGGTCTTCGTGAGCAAGCGAGTTGGATGCACACCCACTTAGTTTCTTTTGTTGAGCTTTCATATACTTATAGCTCTAGTGCATCCGTTGCATGGCAATCCCTACTCACTCACATTGATATCTATTGATGGGCATCTCCATAGCCCGTTGATACGCCTAGTTGATGTGAGACTATCTTCCCATCTTTTTGTCTTCTCCACAACCACCATTCTATTCCACATATAGTGATATATCCATGGCTCACGCTCATGTATTGCGTGAAGATTGAAAAAGTTTTGAAAATGTTAAAGTATGAAACAATTGCTTGGCTTGTCATCGGGGTTGTGCATGATTTAAATACTTTGTGTGGTGAAGATGGAGCATAGCCAGACTATATCATTTTGTAGGGATAACCTTCTTTGGCCATGTTATTTTGAGAAGACATAATTGCTTAGTTAGTATGCTTGAAGTATTATTATTTTTTATGTCAATATGAACTTTTGTCTTGAATCTTTCGGATCTGAATATTCATACCACAATTAAGAGGATTTACAATGAAATTATGCCAAAGTATCACTCCGCATCAAAAATTCTTTTTTATCATTTACCTACTCGAGGACGAGTAGGAATTAAGCTTGCAGATGCCTGATACGTCTCCAACGTATCTATAATTTTTGATTGCTCCATGCTACTTTATCTACTACTTAGGACTATATTGGGCTTTATTTTCCACTTTTATATTATTTTTGGGACTAACCTATTAACCGTAGGCCCAGCCTGTAATTGCTGTTTTTGCCTATTTCGGTTTTTGAAGAAACGGAATATCAAACAGAGTCCAAACGGAATAAAACCTTCTGAACGTGATTTTCTCACCGAACGTGATCCAGAGACTTGGACTGCTCCAAGGAACAAAGAGGAGGTCACGAGGTGGGCGCCCACAGGCGCGCCCCCTACCTCGTGGGCCCCTGCTCCAACTCCGACGTACTCCTTCCTCCTATATATACCTCACGCACTCTCGACGGATCGAATCACGGAGCCAAAAACCTAATTCCACCGCCGCAACTTTACGTATCCACGAGATCCCATCTTGGGGCACATTAGGAGTTCACTGGAGAGGGCCGTCATCATGGAGGGCTTCTAGATCATCATAGCCCCTCTGATGAAGTGTGAGTAGTTTACCTCAGACCTTCGGGTCCATAGTTAGTAGCTAGATGGCTTCTTATCTATTTTTGGATCTCAATACAATGTTCTCCCCCTCTCTTGTGGAGATCTAGTCGATGTAATCTTCTTTTTGCGGTGTGTTTGTTGAGACCGATGAATTGTGGGTTTATGATCCAACTTATCTATGAATAATATTTGAATCTTCTCTGAATTCTTTTATGTATGATTGAGTTATCTTTGCAAGTCTCTTGAATTATCCGCTTGGTTTGGCCAACTAGATTGGTAGTTCTTGCAATGGGAGAAGTGCTTAGCTTTGGGTTCAATCTTGCGGTGTCCTTTCCCAAAGGATGTATAAGGCAGTAAGGCACGTATTGTATTGTGGCCATCGAGGATAACAAGATGGGGTTTTTATCATATTGCATGAATTTATCCCTCTACATCATGTCATCTTGCTTAAGGCGTTACAATGTTTTTAACTTAATACTCTAGATGCATGCTGGATAGCGGTCGATGAGTGGAGTAATAGTTGTAAATGTAGAATCGTTCCGGTTTACTTGTCTCGGACGTGATGCCTATATACATGATCATACCTAGATATCCTCATAACTATGCTCAGTTCTATCAATTGCTCAACAAAGAATTTGTTCACCCACCGTAGAATACTTATGTTCTTGAGAGAAGCCACTAGTGAAACCTATGGCCCCCGGGTCTATTTTCATCATATCAATATCCATCACTTTAATACTTGCTTTGCTTTTACTTTGCTTTTTTACTTTTCACTTTGTATCTCTATATCAAAAATACCAAAAATATTATTTATCATCTCTATCAGATCTCACCCTCGTAAGTGACCGTGAAGGGATTGACAACCCCTAATCGCGTTGGTTGCGTAGTAGCTACCGCTTTTGTGCAGTCTGAGGGACTTGTGCGTGGCCTCCTACTGGATTGATACCTTGGTTCTCAAAAACTGAAGGAAATACTTATGCTACTTTGCTGCATCATCCTCTCCTCTTCGGGGAAATCCAACGCAGTGCTCAAGAGGTAGCAATGATAAAGCACTCATTGGAATCACACAATAGTATATATTTTTGTGCACTTCAAATGTATGGTTGAAATCACTCTTGTTTACGAGTGCTGAGATTATATCGAAAGATTATCAAGAACTTCCAGCAGAGGTTAAGCACTGGCTGGGATACAGTTCATTGTATTGTATTGTGTAGTTCCATTTAATGTATGATTGGCACAACATGATCCCTGTTTGCACAAGTAGGAACAAGGTGAAACCTTCATTAGCTTAGTGAGAAAGGATAGGAAGACATTAGCATATTACTCAACCAAGAGCATCAAATTCATGATGGACAATACGCAAAACATTGCCTCATTGAACCAATGGCAATAAATTGACATGCAAAACAATAGCACTATTATGTCATGACACTAATAATATTCCCTCCCTGCTCCACCACATGATTCACCTCCATAGACAAACATACACACGCATTACATGATTCAAAGATAGGGTCCTACTAAAGATTTGTTTAACTCCAACAGGAAAATTAGGCAGTAATAAATTAGTGGTACTTAAGTACTCCTAATTAATTAAGTGAGACGGCAGAAGTGGAAGGGCTCCCTGGAGGATCGTCTCACATGTAAGGTAGTCGTTTACGGAGCCCTTGAATGGCCTCATCGAGGCCCCGGCTTCAAAGAAGATCGCCTTTGGCACTGCTTATTCTTCTTCCTCTTCATGCTCGCTTTCTCTTTATCCTTACCAACTTGGTGAAACAAAGTACATGATTGGCCTTCTAATTGAATTGGTTTTGTCGGTGAGGGAGTACAAGTGTACTAGTAAAAAACAACATTATTTTTTCATGGCGGTCGGAAAATAGAGATGAACACATGCATTAAATATCATTCTTACCTAAAGGAAGGTTATGGGCGCCAATATGGATGATGAGGATTGGAACATAGATCTCCTTTGTGTAGTTCCACCAAAATGAACCAACTGTTCCATTCTCGACATTCCAGCTTAAACAAAGACAAAAGTTACTTCTTTTAAGAAGAGTTTTGTGCAAGTGCACCAAAAGGTCACAACAAAGAATTAGGTGAATTGGATATCCTGTTTGCACAAAAAGGCACAGAGGAAGCAAATGAGTCTCAAACAATTACAGGCAAAAACATTTGGCTAAACTTGTCATGGTTTATAACAACGGCATGGCTTCATTTTACCAGGGACATTAGATTAAGAACAGCTAAGGCTGCGTTCGGTTCCACGAGGTTTGGTGCAGGATTTTCGTAGGAACACAATTCCCTACGGTATTCTTTCCTTCCAAACGTTGAAACACGGGAAAGGTGAATAGTGTTTCATAGGAAAGCTGTTACAGTAATCTTGATTCCATAGGATTAGAAACATCCACGCTGCTCATTTTTTGGGCGGAAGCCCGAGGCAGCGCTTCAAGCCATGCGTTAGACAAAGTTGTTGTCTTTGTGTTGTTGGAATAAAAAATCAACCTATGTGTGGTACATGAGGTGAGGACAAGAGTAGTCAACGTGCATTTGAATAAACAAATAGCATCTCATACTGCCAAGCATGCTACTCTAAAAAACAAATCATACATTTCTAGTCCATCCAGACACATTCTCTTGAGAGTTTCCTCCGGTTACATTGTTCTCGGCCGTAACTCACGCCCATTAGCCATGTGCATTTCCGTCATAAATCAAACACTTGGCTGCTTATTCATGTTTGAGCATCGATCGGTCTCCTCGTGAGAATCTTATGTTGTGATTTTCTTCCTAGCACCTACCGGGAGTGCCCAACCCACTATACATGCCTAGGCCGCCTGTAACACATGGCAGCGCCACTGGTCACGGTGACCACACCTTGGCGAACATGAAGCACGCTGGCGCTCTAGAGTTGGGGCCCTCGGCCACAAATCCAAACCTCGATGTCTCGCCATCAAACCATGTATTTCTGATTAAATAGATACTTATTTACCTAGAAATGATTTTTGGAAGAAATAAAGAGCAAACTATAGAGGCACCTACAGTTCAAATTTGACCGCTTCCAACCGAATCGTGAGGAATTTGTCTTTTTCACTAGAGGTGGATCAAAACTTTTGACACCCAACCATTTTGTCAATTGTGCATTATATATGGCCTAGTATTTTATAAAATTGATTAGGTCCAATTTTGCAACAAATATACGGTAGATCCTTCACAAAAAACTCATTTTGGGCCCTCGAAAAATGGAAAATGAATTTTTCGTCCAAAGAAAATGAAAAATTCCTTAGGCAACATTGTTTGTCATTCCAATATTCACCCTTGTGCATGATATGAGGTCATTTGAACAAACTATGCCATGAATGTGGCCATAAAATTGATCATTTGGCTTGAAAGCCATGAATCTTCACACATGATAGCTCATTTCTGAGAACACTTTTTTAAAATAATTACCGTATTATAAGTTTATCATTTTTCCTGGAAACTTGGTCACATATAATGACACAATGCGGAGGTTTTCCAATTTTTTGATTTTTTTGAATTTTTTATGCCCGTTTCAAAATGCGGTCAAAACGCCGGGAATGACCGTTCCTAGCTAGTGGTTGAATCTTGTAATTTTTTTGGTGTTTCTCTGATTAAATAGATACTTATTTACCTAGAAATGATTTTTGGAAAAAAAATAAAGAGCAAACTACGAGGTAGCTACAGTTCAAATTTGACCCGCTTCAAGCTGAATCGGCAGGAATTTGTCTTTTTCACCAGAGGTGGATCAAAACTTTTGAAACCAAACCATTTGGTCAATTGTGCATTAAATATGTCCTAGTATTTTAGAAAATTGATTTGGTACAATTTTGCAACAAATATATGGTAGGTCCTTCACAAAAAAACCTCATTTCAGGCACTCGAAAATTGGAAAATGGTTTTTTCGTCCAAAGAAAATGAAAACTTTCTTAGGCAATATTGTTTGCCATTCCAATATGCACCCTTGTGCACAATATGAGATCATTTGAACAAACTATGCCATGAATGTGGCCATAAGATTGATCATTTGGCTTGAAAGCCATGAATCTTCACACTTAGGCAACATTTCTGAGAACACTTTTTTAAAATAATCACCGTATTACAAGTTTATTATTTTTCCTGGAAACTTGGTCACATATGACACAATGCGAAGGTCTTCCGATTTTTTGATTTTTTTGAATTTTGTATGCCCGTTTCAAAATGCGGTCAAAACGGCGGGCTTGACTGTTCCTATCTAGTGGTTGAATCTTGGAATTTTTTTGGTGTTTCTCTGATTAAATAGAAATTTATGTACCTATAAATGATTTTTGAAAAAAATAAATAGCAAACTATGAGGTACCTGCAGTTCAAATTTGACCCGCTTCCAACTGAATCAGCGGGAATTTGTCTTTTTCACCAGAGGTGGATCAAAACTTTTGACACCCAACCATTTTGTCAATTGTGCGTTATATATGGCCTAGTATTTTATAAAATTGATTAGGTCCAATTTTGCAACAAAGATATGGTAGATCCTTCACAAAAAAACTCATTTTGGGCCCTCGAAAAAATGGAAAATGAATTTTTCATCCAAGAAAATGAAAACTTCCTTAGGCAACATTGTTTGTCATTCCAAGATGCACCCTTGTGCATGATATGAGGTCATTTGAACAAACTATGCCATGAATGTGGCCATGGGATTGATCATTTGGCTTGAAAGCCATGAATCTTCACACATGATAGCTCATTTCTGAGAACACTTATTTAAAATAATTACCGTATTATAAGTTTATTATTTTTCCTGGAAACTTGGTCACATATAATGACACAATGCGGAGGTTTTCCAATTTTTTGATTTTTTTTGAATTTTTTATGCCCATTTCAAAATGCACTCAAAACGCCGGGAATGACCGTTCCTAGCTAGTGGTTGAATCTTGTAATTTTTTTGGTGTTTCTCTGATTAAATAGATACTGATTTACCTAGAAATGATTTTTGGAAAAAATAAAGAGCAAACTACGAGGTAGCTACAGGTTCAAATTTGACCCGCTTCCAGTGAATCGTGGGAATTTGTCTTTTGTCACCAGAGGTGGATCAAAAAATTTGACACCCAACCATTTGGTCAATTGTGCATTATATATGGCCTAGTATTTTATAAAATTCATTAGGTCCAATTTTACAACAAATATATGATAGGTCCTTCACAAAAAAACTCATTTTGGGCACTCGAAAAAATGAAAAATGAATTTTTCGTGGATCAAAAGCATTTTACATAAAATCATTTGGTCAACTATACATAAAATTTGGTCTAATACATAGAGTTGGTAAGTTTGTCACAACAAAACTATTTTTTATACTTCAACAACGAAAAGTGCTTTTCTCCTGCAAAAGAACTTATTTTTAATCATTTACGACCTATTTATATGGTCATAAAATCATCAAGGCCTTTATTGCATACTGATTGGTCCACGAGCACCTCACGCGGATCATGCCCGACCACTGTTGGATGAGGCCTCGGATCCGACGGCAGCCCTCTTCCCCACCCCCTCTACCCCTCATCCCTCTCATCCCCCTCGAATCGGTGCAGCTCTCGTCCCTCGTCCAAACCCTAGCAGCCTCCTCCTCGTCTTGCCGCCTCGATTCCGCCAACACCATGATCCCTTCCACCTCTTCCACCCATCCCTCGCCGCCACCCACCTCCGCCACCCACCAGGTCCCTCGGCGCCACCCACCTCCGCCACACCTCCCTCCCACCTCAGATCCTCTCCTCTTCCCACTCCCGGATCCAACTTCCCACGCCACCTCCGGCGCCCAATCCCAGCGACCTAAGGCGGGATTCGACAGTGCCAAGCCAGACCTACACCGTCACCGCCATGGATCCGGGATCGAGGCGCCATAGCCCCTCCTCTCGTGAGATCCGGGACACAAACGCCTCTCCCCATCTGGATCGTGTAGCTCCTCTCCCCATCCGGATCGAAAGGGCCCACTGCTCTCCTCTAGCGCCTGCACTGCCTCCACCGACTAGATTTGGTGCTCCTGTAGACCCACCCACCGACAAGCGGCTAACCCCTAGCACTTGCTGATCTTGTCTCTTCCCCGACGCCCTTGGCGAGGTCTGCCTCGTCCCCCATCCTCCCTCCTCCTCCTCTACTTTTCCCTTCCTCTCCGTCACCTTGCGCCTCTCTACATTTCACGAGGGAATGAATAGGAGCTCGGCCAAGGCCATGGGCGCCACCAGAAGCTCGCCTCGGATCTCAAGAGGAGGTTAGCCTCGCCGTGGCGCCGCCCATCCGGCCGAGAAGTCGCTCCTTCGACCATCTCGCGTAGCAATGACTCCTCCTGGAGGCGGCCGCTCGCGCCCAAACCATGGAGATATAGCCTTGTTCGTCCCTCCCTCCTTATCTTCTTATGCTTTGGATTTGTTTCTTCATCTCCCGATCGATCGTGGTGGTCTCTGCAGGAAGTTTGCTTTGCTCCCATCGCCACGGTCTGCACTGTCAAGGACACGCCCGCTGCTGCCCATCAAGGTCATGCCCAACAATCACCACACCATCAAGCCCACCCTGCTACCAAGGTGATTTACCTCGCCTCTCTCCCTATATTCATTTCGGTTTGGCGGTTCTGATGCTCCGATGTGTGTTGTTTTGGTGGAAATTGGCTGCTAGTTGAGATTCAATACCGCTCATATGAACTGGCTAAGAATGCAAACTTGTTAGGCCAGCATGCATGTGTGCGGTTGCACAACAATTATGATGGCAATGGTGTATTTTGTCGGGTTGGAATCAGGTAGTAGTATAACAATATCAATTGATTTTGGTGCGATACGAGATTACTGCAGGACTCCTTTTACGATTTGAGCATGAACAGAGCACACTTTTCATTTTTTAATTTATTACATGGAGGAAGCGATATCAAGTTTTCTTCTTTGGAGATTGTTCATGAACTGAAGGTGTGCTCAAAGGAACTAACTTGCAATGCCATAGTTGATTTCATACCATGTTTCACTTAACTTGCGATGTTACGCTCCTTGCAGTGTCTCAGGCGATGTTCAAGCTATAAAAATTAAAAATTGAACAAGCACATTGCAATTTGTGTAGCCTAAATAAGATATCTGCTTCTCATTACATTCTTTGAATATGATTTCTTGCTTATAGTCGAATGACATCGCTAAAAGAAAGTCAACCAATTCTTTGGCTAAGTGTTATATTCTTTAATTTTTCTATCATGTTTGTCTCCCCTGCTTAACATTTTCCATGCTCTAGTTTTGTGATAATATATTAGAATAGTTGATGCTTGTTGTGCGAGAGGAAGATATGTCACCACCAAAGAATAGCGATTTGGCGAAATATGGTGCTTGTTTATTCTTTGTGATGGATACATCCAAGACAATTATTGCGGCTTCATTAGTGGGGTGTATTTTTGTTTCATTCAATATCTGATCTGATTATAAACATAACCATAGGACGTATTTAGATGGGTGTATTTAGTGGGTTGTATTTAGATGTGTGTATATAAAAATGATTTGATCTTCTCTTCCTTGGTTTCCTGATGCACTCCTATTCCACAACCACAGGGACAACACATCGATTGGGGATGAGCCGGATGGGGCCAACAAGCCTAGGAGGAGGAGGAGCTCCATCCGCAGCAGCTCATGCTCATGGAGGAACAAGTCTGAATCGTTGTTGTTACTCTAGCGTCACAGAGTCACCATCCGCATGACAAGCATGGTAGTATTTCTTCATGCATTTACTTTCGAGAAAAGCATGTGCAGTTCTTCATAGTAGTATTTCTACACGAAACTCAATGTGATTTACCCCAAATGTTTACTTGTTGGCAATTTGCCACTTGCCCATCATGTTACGAATGGCATGCATTTTGTCATTTTGTCATTTGGGGACGTGTTATAGTTCTGTTAAAGGCGTTAACCTTTGTTTGTATGCCTGCCTCAATTTTCTTGTAAACTTTACTCTCCCCAAATTAGCATTACAGGGTGCAAAAGCTGTTGGGGGCGGCTCACCGCTAGTGTAGTTGCTTTGGTTAGTGATTATGTATGTGGTTGGGCATCATGTTTGTTTCTGTTGCACGAGAATCTTGAATCATACTTGTGCTTTGTATATAAAATGGCTCTCCCGGTGGTGCTGACAGTGAATGATGGCATGACGGGTCTCCATTGCAGCATCCGTATGCTTTGTTTCCTTCCTTCTTGTTAGCTAGAATGCTCCAATTCCTCAAATGTGTTTGGATGAATTCTCTCCTGTCATATAAAGTACCTATGCTGCTTGAAGGATTTGGTACACCTGCATGTCTTGGACTGCAATGGGTATCCACAAGTTCTGCCTCCTTACTTCTTGTGACAGACACTTAATCGTCATCTTATTTGGTTGCACCGTGTTGATACAATTTCTTTAGTAGACAAGCTTGGAAACTTACACTATAGACTGCTAAACTGCTACTGATTTAGACTACAAATTTTCTACAGAATGTTATCTTTACCTGCTGCTCTTATACCTTACCAAAACAAAAATAATTCTAACTAGGAGTAGTTTTTTGTTCAGATTTTGTATTTATTACTTGCTCACATATTGTCGTGATTTACTTTTTGTCTTGAATATATCTATCCGATATTCCACGAGGTTTTTAGCGATCAATAGTAGCTCTTTCATCAAAGGTGCATGGTGCACCGAGGACAAGCACTTCATGTCCAACCAAGGTGCATGGTGCTTGCAATTGATGAACAGGAGGTCCATGAAATTTGAAGTTCAAAAGCCGATAGCCCTACTTAGCAAAGAGTTGTCTCTTTTGTTTGACTCTAAATATTGTTATATTGTAATAGTAGGCATATTTGGGTTGTAATAGACTATGTACAGATTGTAGTAGACTTAGTAAGTGTTATTTGATGAACTACATTTGTACTGCTCCGTTTGAAATATTGATTATGTATGTGATTTGAAAATGTGTGGAATGGAAAGCACGACTTGTGGGACCCACTTATGAGAATAATCTGAGCAATTTTGAATTTTCTGTCAAGTGGGCCTAATGTGTGGGAAGATGACAAATGGGACCAGCCCCAAAATATAATGGCCCAAACAATTTTAAAAGGCCCCTACCGTAAACAAATAAAAGGCTGAAATGAAAAAAAACAATAAATGGGTTGAATTAATGGGCTAGGCCCATGTAGAAAACCGAATTGGACCGCTGATTCTTGTGCCACATCGACTTGCCACTGTTGGATGCCCTCGTGGCACAGGGGAGGCTGCTAGTGACCAAAACAATACAAGATGGGCATATTTTTGGTCATAAACGTCCATGAGATAGTCAGATTCTGACCGCCGGACTTTTGACTATACATTTTTTGGTCACAAAAAGGTCGCAAATGAAAAACCATGACCTTTCAGTGCCCAATAGTGGTGGTCACAAGTTGACATATTTCTTGTAGTGGAGGCATGGTGCATGTTGGAGGAATTAAAACAGGACAAAGGGCATAAGGTCACTTTCCGGCATATTGCCGCTGCTCATGTGGAGCCATGTTGGCCAGCTCCGCCCCCTGCCATGAGCCCGGTGGCGCCAAGTCCGAGCAAGACGTCAAGGCACGGAACTTCCCTAGCGAGCCTCGGCTCGGCCCTTCACACCGACCTCGGCCCGGCGGCCCGAGGTCGGCTGCTCACGGGCTCCATCAGTCGAGGTTGGCGTTGGTGTCGCGAAAGGTAGATGTGGTGAAGACGCTCGGCCTTCGCGAACAACGGCGCGTGCTCTCGGCCGTGGGGCAAAACTCGCAGCATCTTCAAGTCGCGCGCTGACCCGGGAAGAAGTACTTCAGCGGGAGCCGTCTTCTTCGCCGACCAACGGTCCTCTAAGCCGCTCTCATAGAGCGTCTTGACGCGTCGCGAGCCTTCTTCTCCGGCTTCGGCGAAGGACACCGGTCCTCGGCGAGACCTTTGCCTTGCGGTCTGCCTTCGGCCTCTCTCCGCCTTGGCGCTTTGCTCCAGCGTCTCCAACTGCCACGACGGTTGACAAGCTCATCGTCCGGTCTTTGATGGGCGGCCTCCGAGCCTTCATCCCTCGTCCTTCTCTCAAGGCGGATCACAGACCTCCTCATGAAGTTCCTCGCGCAGGTCTTCTGACTTCGGCCTCCAACGCCTTCTGGCTGACCACAGGCATCCGCGGCTTACCTTTGAAAGCGACATCGCGAGCAGCTTTAGCTGGCAAGCGGCACTGCTTCTCCCTCGGCTTGAGAAGTGACGACGCCTGCCTTAGCGCCACTTTCAGACGGAAAGCGTGAGCCAGGCGGAAGGCCGGGAGGCCAACTCTGGCGCGGAAACCACCAAAAGCAGGGTTCACGCTCAGAATCCTCCGGCCGGGCCAGCTCGATTGGCGGCGGCCCGCCCAAGACAGCGGAGGGTCGAAGAGGCTAGAAGCTGGTGGAGCAGCGGCGAGAAGATGGCGGCGTGATCACGGCTTGGGAGGAAGGAGCCTCCGGCCACGCGAAGCGTCTCGTTAGCAGCACGCAAGCCTAGGCCCCTCCAAGTTCAATGGGACCCACGGGGCTCACCCCTCGCTGTATGTCCCCGAGGGCTCATGAGGTCAACCGAAGCGAGGCCTTGAGCCTCGGTGCCTCCTTTCCCCTTGACGGAGGCCTTGCCTCGTGACGAGCTTCGCCTCGGCGGGGCCGCGAGAGCCCTCCTCAACCTCTTCGCCTCGAGCCTACCGGGTCAAGGAGCGCGAGGCGTCAAGGCTCGGCAATGAAACAAAGCGGAGCCTGGATCGAGTACTTACGAGGCATCACGTGTGGGTTCGAAAGCAGCCTCCGGCCAAACTTGAAGCCCGAAAAGCACACTGGCTGAATCGGGTCAGCCTTGGGAGGCATGGAAGCAGAGGACGCGTCGGGAAGGTCGGAGCTGGCCTCAGACCGCCCCGGAGCCATAGCGGATCCTGGGGGCACCAGCCCTGACCCGTCTTCCCTTGGGGACGGGGGAGAGTCCACTCCTCCTTGCACGGCGATGTCCTCGTCGTCATCTGGCATGGAGCGAAGGGTGCGAGACCTGCGCCGAGGGAAGGGCTCCTCCGACTCCTCGTCAGTCGCCTCGGAGTCGAAGTCTTCTTCCTCCCCATCCTCCTCTTACTCCTCCTCACTCCGTGGAGTCTTTGGAGGACACGTTCATCGTGGGCAACGCCCGTCGAGATCCCGAGGAGCCACTTTGTGGGCACCAGGCCCTCACCATTGAAGGTGGGCATGGCACCACCACCGCCTCCCGATCGTCACGAAGAAAGCAGGGGGGATCGGAGCACTGACCGGCCTCGGCCACGCCTCCCCGACCAAAGAGTGGAGGGCGGCCAGATCTTCGTCGGCCAGGCTGCGAGCTCAAGCGAATGGCGACATCTGCTTCCCTGAGCCTCCACAGTGAGCGAAGTGCTCCCGGAGTGGAGCCACCCGGTGCTCGAAACTCCCTCGAGTGAGTGTGGCCCCGTCCGCGCCAACCCAGGTTGCCCGGCCTCGAATCGCGTCCATCCTCTCTCCGGCCACCGCCCTCGCGCGAGAAGGTCGAGCTCGCAGCGAGACCATGCATCAACAGCCTTGGGCCGCCCGTGGGCTGCAGCGCCAAGCCGGGGTGGATCTTGCGCCGTCTACCATGACCCACACTGCTCGAGCCTTCAATCCTCTTCCCGAGCTTGAGATGGCGTTGGAGCAGGAATCTGTGACAAAACTTCGCGCATCACGGAGATAGGACCACGAGAACCGGAGGAGATAAAAGTAATGGCGCAGCAAGGCCACGAAGGCTTTATCCCAACATGAGCCTCGCAATAGTAGGCGAAGATTGCCAAAGAAAAGAAGCGGAGTTGGGGTGGAGGTGCGAGCTTGCAGGTTGTCTGGCAGCGAAGAACGGCGAGGAAGAACTTCCGGAAAAAGGAGGCACCGGACCAGCGACAATGGCGGCTCACGAAGAGCGGATAAAGGTGCTCCCCACGCTTGGTGGTGCCGAGCGACCTTGAACCTGATCGCCCCAGCGCTACTGCGCCACCGATCCTCGGGCGCAAGAGGCAGATTCCTCTCCGTGCGCTCGGGATCGAGCAAAAAGTACCAGGCCTTAGTCGGAGTCTTGCGGGGCGCCATAACTCGCCGGACGAGAGGGGTTGAGGCAGATCTGGAGGATTTCTGAAGCAGAAAGGAGAAAGGCGAGAAAGGGGATCTGGAGCAAGGCAAGCGAGAGCAAAGCATGGTCGATCTGGCCAGGCGCCCTTTTTGTCAATTCGTCGCGGTTCTTGAGGCATCGTGGAAGCGAGACGCCACGACCAATCAACCGGCCACGCGGCGCCCAAGGCCACAGGCTGTTGGGGCCATGGCGCTCGCCTGCCCGCTTCGCTTCTCTGCTAAGCCAAGTCCGGGCGCGCCTTGGGCCGGGGAGCCTCTTGTCGGCTGCTCGGGAGCAGGGGTCCCCAGACTTGCTCGCACTGCACTGCAGCGTGGCTCAAGTGGGGGCCCGCGTGGCCAGCTTCATCGGCTCAGCTCAAGACCCTCGCGAGCCGAGCCTCATGAGGCGACGACGGAGCCTCTTGAGAGCAGCCTCCTCGAGGCGGACTATGAGAGGAGGCGGAGAGATCAAGGCGGTACCTCGCGAGGTGCCCGTGGCGCAAGCCATGAAGATCGGGATCGTGCGGGCGCCAGTGGCGCCCGGCCGATTGATGTCCTTGTTTCCCTTTCGGATTGCAAAGGGGGGCAAGCACGCAGGCCAAGGCCTCGAGCAAAGGTTACCGCCGGTCTGCAACAAGACCAAGACCAGCGAGCGGCGGGATGGAGGTCATCGTGGAGCCAAGGCAGGCGTCACCACAGAGCCTTTGGCGGTCGAAGACCAACTTTAGTCAGGATAAGTGTACTAGATGTTCCCCTTCAAAATGGCCAAGTGTTGGCGCCCTTCCCGCTCATTATTTGGGAAGAGGCCCAGGGCCTCCCTCTATAAATAGGACTAGACACCCAGAGGGTAGGGGGTGAGAAGGTCGACGAATCAACCAGAGAGAGAGAGAGGCGACTGAACTCACCCAAGCAGTTCATCATAATAGCTCAAGAACAGTCCCTTGCGAGGCTATTCTCCCTTTGTACTGTTCGTCATCAGCCCCTGAGGCAATCCACCACACCACACACTGGACTAGGGTATTACACCACCACGATGGCCCGAACCAGTATAAACCTTGTGTCTCTTGTGCTGTTCATCGTTCCTAGGTTAGATCCCTCGCAAGCCATCAAAACGTGAGCCGGTAGGGGAAAGATCTCCGCGCGCACCCCAGTGTTCGAACCTCAAGGGTCTGCCGGAACCCGAAATCCGATAGTGATCACGTGATCCAAATCAACTAAACCGTGTCCGATCATCACGTGAGATGGAGTAGTTTTCAATGGTGAACATCAATATGTTGATCATATCTACTATATGATTCACGCTCGACCTTTCGGTCTCGGTGTTAGAGGCCATATCTGCATATGCTAGGCTCGTCAAGTTTAACCCGAGTATTATGCGTGTGCAAAACTGGCTTGCACCCGTTGTATGTGAACGTAGGGCTTATCACACCCGATCATCACGTGGTGTCTCGGCACGACGAACTTTTGCAACGGTGCATACTTAGGGAGAACACTTATACCTTGAAATTAGTGAGAGATCATCTTATAATGCTACCGTCGAACTAAGCAAAATAAGATGCATAAAGGATAAACATCACATGCAATCAATATAAGTGATATGATATGGCCATCATCATCTTGTGCATTTGATCTGCATCTCCAAAGCACCATCATGATCATCATAAATCCTTGGTAGCGACACCTTGATCTCCATCGTAGCATCGTTGTCGTCCTCGCCAACTATTGCTTCGACGACTATCGCTACCACTTAGTGATAAAGTAAAGCAATTACATGGTGATTGCATTTCATACAATAAAGCGACAACCATATGGCTCGGCGCCAAGCCGATAACTCTATTACAAAACATGATCATCGTATACAATAAAATTTAGCATCATGTCTTGGCCATATCACATCACAACATGCCCTGCAAAAACAAGTTAGACGTCCTCTACTTTGTTGTTGCAAGTTTTACGTGGCTGCTACGTCTTTGAAACAAGAACCGTTCTTACATATGCATCAAAACCACAACGATTTTTCGTCAAGTATGTGTTGTTTTAACCTTCAACAAGGACTGGGCGTAGCCACACTCGATTCAAATAAAGTTGGAGAAACTGACACCCGCCATCCACCTGTGTGCGAAGCACGTCGGTAGAACCAGTCTCGCGTAAGCGTACGCGTAATGTCGGTCCGGGCTGCTTCATCCAACAATACCGCCGAATCAAAGTATGACATGCTGGTAAGCAGTATGACTATTATCGTCCACAACTCACTTGTGTTCTACTCGTGCATATAACATCTACGCATAAACCTGGCTCGGATGCCACTGATGGGGACCGTAGTAATTTCAAAGATTTCCTACGCACACGCAAGATCATGGTGATGCATAGCAATGAGAGGGGAGAGTGTTGTCCACGTACCCTCGTAGATCGTAAGCGGAAGCGTTATGACAACGCGGTTGATGTAGTCGTACGTCTTCAGGATCGTGGATCCTAGTACCGAAGTACGGCACCTCCGCTGATCTGCACACGCTTATCTCGGTGACGTCCCATGAACTCCACG
This sequence comes from Aegilops bicornis, assembly GCA_021605145.1. Classification (NCBI taxonomy): domain Eukaryota; kingdom Viridiplantae; phylum Streptophyta; class Magnoliopsida; order Poales; family Poaceae; genus Aegilops; species Aegilops bicornis. Next base: position 507,602 of record JAHIAL010000104.1, read on the forward strand.
ATCCACAGAGTGTTGAGGAGAGCTTCGTCGACCTGACGGCGTGATGACAATGATGATGAATTTATCGCTAGCGAGGCTTCGCCTAAGCACTTTTCTGACGATATGACCGAGGTGGATTATGGTGGAGGCACCGCACACGGCAGTGAAACAATCAACTTGTGTGTTCTAGGGTGCCCCCGCCTTGCGTGATATAAAGGAGCAAGGGGAGGCGGCCGAGGCCCTTGGGGCACGCCAGAGAGGAGGAGGTCCTCCTCCTGGTAGGAGTAGGACTCCCTTCCTACTCCTACTAGGAGGGAAAGGAAGGAGGAGAGGGAGAAGGAAAGGGGCGCCAACCCCTTCCCTAGTCCAATTCGGACCCGAGGGAGGGGCATGCGGCCTGCCTGGCCGGGCCCTCTCTCTCTCCAATAAGGCCCATGTGGCCCATTAGTTCTCCGGGGGTTCCGGTAACCCTCCCAAGACTCGAATTTTCTCCGAAATCACCCGGAACACTTTCGGTGTCCGAATATAGCCGTCCAATATATCAATCTTTATGTCTCGACCATTTCGAGACTACTCGTCATGTCCGTGATCACATCGGGGACTCCGAACTATCTTCGATACATAAAAACACATAAACTCATAATACCGAACGTTAAGCGTGCGGACCCTACGGGTTCGAGAAATTTGTAGACATGACCGAGACACGTCTCTGGTCAATAACCAATATCGGAACCTGGATGTTCATATTGGCTCCCACATATTCTACGAAGATCTTTATCGGTGAAACCGCATAACAATATACGTTGTTCCCTTTTTCATCGTTATGTTATTTGCCCGATATTCGATCGTCAGTATCACCATACCTAGTTCAATCTCGTTACCGGCAAGTCTCTTTACTCGTTCCGTAATGCATCATCCTGCAACTAACTCATTACTCACATTGCTTGCAAGGCTTATAGTGGTGTGCATTACCGAGAGGGCCCAGAGATACCTCTCCGACAATCGGATGACAAATCCTAATCTTGATCTATGCCAACTCAACTAGTACCATCGGAGACACATGTAGAGCACCTTTATAATCACCCGATTCACGTTGTGACGTTTGGTAGCACACAAAGTGTTCCTCCGGCATTCGGAGTTGCATAATCTCATAGTCATAGGAACATGTATAAGTCATGAAGAAAGCAATAGCAACATACTAAACGATCAAGTGCTAAGCTAACGGAATGGGTCAAGTCAATCACATCATTCTCTAATGATGTGATCCCGTTAATCAAATGACAACTCATGTCTATGGCTAGGAACTTAACCATCTTTGATTCAACGAGCTAGTCAAGCAGAGACATACTAGTGACACTCTGTTTGTCTATGTATTCACACATGTACTAAGTTTCCGGTTAATACAATTATAGCATGAATATTAAACATTTATCATGATATAAGGAAATATAAATAACAACTTTATTATTGCCTCTAGGGCATATTCCTTCACTCTACGCATTTGTAGTTTTTTGCCTGAAGGTGTGCATTAGTGGTTGGCCTCGATCAAATATAACTTTTATTATTCCTTCTTGGTTTTAGACAATAATAGTAGAGAATCTAAATCCCTCTACTGTAGCAGTACTTGTAATAGAGCAACTCTTCTGTGAAAAATATATAGTAAGTTTTCATATTATACCAGTTAGAAGAAATTTGGTACAGGAATTGCAACAGTCAAGTATTTTTTATTCCTTCTTGGTTCAATTTTGTAATAATCTTGAATATGGTTTGAACAATATTACTAGAACATTTAACTATCTTCTTTTATTGCAGAAAATGGATGACAACACTAAATTGACCTGTGTTCAGGATTTTGATAACCGACCTTTAAAAATGTGTATGGAATCCAGTGTTTTGGAGCAATCGCCTGCATCACCAATCATCTCAACATTATCTCCATTCTCTGAATGTTTTGGATTGATGGTTCCTAGGTTAGATAATCGGACAAATAGTGATCCATTGCCAGCACCTCGGTCACCAACCAGCTCAAAATTATCTCCAAATGCTGAGCTGCCCTGAGTGAATGAAATATTTCACTAGATGATATCTTAGGGAACTACATAAGTTTAGGCAATAGTAATGCTTTGCTTTCTGTACAAGATCTTAGTATAGCCAAAAATCTGCTAAACGTTGGTAATTACCTTTGAGAGAGATACTGTGGCTTTAAGTTATTTTTCTATTTAAATTCACAGAGGCAAAGCTGCAACTTTCTTTGATCTATGGTACTGTTGCTATGCTAAGATTTGATGAGAATTCTTATTCTTGGATGTTGAACCTGCCACCGGATCTGGCCTCCCTAACTCTGACGTGCTGATTGTTGTTGTGTGTTGGCTTCATCTAGCTTCAATTAGATAAAAAAAGATAACCACATTTTATATATATATCTAAAGAAAGACACGCATTATTCTGATCCCAGGATCAGAATAGTTATTCGGATCACGGCCCGATGAATATGTTCCCGAACTGCGGAACCCGCCGAGAAGAAAAAAGAAACCACCACCCCCTACGACCCGAACAGATCGACCCACCACTTCCCCAATCCCGATCCCCGCCTTCCCCCGATCCCATCACCACCGGACCTCCGCCTGAATCGAACGCCACCACCGCACAACTCGCCAGCGCCAGCCCCGACATCCTCCTCCGCCGCCTACGACCACCGCAGGCACCGCCCCGACCACCTCCTGCGCCGCCCTCCACCCTCCACCCCGACCACCTCCGCCGCCGCCCTCCACCCTGACCACCTCTGCCACCCCGATGCGACCTCCCCCCGTCCGGCTCGACCTTCCCTCCCTTCCTACGTGACCTGCCATGCGCCGCTGCCTGCATCTCGTATTTGTTACGCGCCGCGGAGATCCCACCTGCGATCTGCACCCTCCGCCTCCCCGAGGATGCCGCCGGCAGAGGTCAGGCACCGCTCCCCCCGTCGCGTGCAGGAAGACGCAGACTACTTCGCGTGCCACGCTGGCCACACCGACAACAGCGAGGCCATTTTTGGTTCCTCATCAAGCAGCAGACGCCGCCCCCTAGAAGTTCAGAATTCTGATGGCGACGTCCAACTTCGGCGAGTAGCACGGCACGACCACGCCTCCCCAGTATCCTCTCTGTGAACCTTTCTTTACCTGTATAATCGCTACTGTGATGTGCTGGACTTGTTACAATTTTGAGGAGCTTGTGGCTGAATTGCCTGTATATTTTTCTGTTCTACAACAGTTCAGAAGTCTAGGTTGTTCCTCCGTGCGAACATGCACCCTCAACTCTGTAGTGCCTGAGAAGCTACATGGGTAAACGGCCTAGGCAGAGATGGAGAAGGGGCGCAAGAAGTTGCACGCCAGGGATGCACTGAACTTCTTTAACCAGGTCATGTTGGAGCAGCAACTGTTGCTGATTCAGTGTTTGCGCATGTCTTGGAGTGGGCATCAGTCCATGATCACCAAAAAGAAGCTCAGGCACCAGCACTGGCTGTGAAATGGGCACCACCTGAACATGGGTGGCTCAAAGCGAATGTGGACGGGGCGCTGTCGAAATTCAGAGAGAGAGAGGTGGTGGCGGAGTGGTTCTACGCGATCCTGACGGAGCTTTCAGGGGTGGGGCGTCCTTTGCTTTCTCGGGAGTTGTAGACCCTGAACTTGCCGAGGTGCTAGCCTGTCGCAAGGGAGTGCTTCTTGCAGCCCAGACTAGAGTTTCTCGTGTCCATGTGGAGTTGGACAACAAAGGAATTGCAGCTATGCTTAAAATACACGGCGATCAATCTATCGGCTGTAGGGCCAATCATTGAGGACGTGAAGAGGATCTTGCAATCCTTTGAAGCTTTTACGGTTACTTGGGTTAGGAGATCAGGTAATAAACTTTCACTGGAAATACAAGGGCTGTTGATTTGTGGAACTTGAGCTACAGAGAATTGAGGTATACTACTTTGTTTCTTGGATGGGTGCGTACATTTACTAAAAATTGAACCTGCGTTACAAAAAGTAGGTACCAGACATTAGCAAATTGATTTTGTCGGAACAACTATGCAAAGCAAACTTTCATTCATTTTCCTAAAATGACATGCCTTAATTTATCCAATCTCTTTTGCTAATACATCATTACTTTTTTCTTTGTGGCAGCCCCGGTGGATCCACGACCGTCCTCCATCTCCCCGATGATTACTCGCTTACAGAGGCTCCCCACCACTTGCAACCTCCTACAGTGGGGCTCACCACCGCAAAGATGGCTTTCATCGGCGCCACCTCCGGCTGCTCAACTCCTAGCCACTAGAGGTTCACAGCCAGGTTATGGCGTCCCGAAACCACACCGCTGCCATGCTTGACGAGATCTGGGCCTCATAGTTTTGATTTCATACTTTTGGTCGTGGCGCCCCAAATATGGTTGTTGATGCTTGCTTGCCTACTATGCTACTACAAATCATCGTGAAAAATCGAACTTCGCCAAAAACTAGAAAAAAGATAAGCATAGACGCCCATTGATGTCTGCTGTGTTATCTTACTTGATGAAAAAAGGGAGCATGTGGTTTCATTTCACCCGAAGTGCCAACATAAAAAAATCAGTTTTGGTTCTCCTGTAGTTATTTCCCCAAGCTTGAGGGAGCACCGACCATCCCCCCAAAAAAGGTGCTTTCTACCTTTTTTGTTCTGAGTGATGAGAAATAAGAGATACAACATGTCTTTGTTGGTATGGCAACAAGCCGAGAGAATAATTGAAAATATGTTTCTTCTTGTTCCATTGTTTCTGTATTAGGCATATGAAAAAATTGACTTGGTATACGTGTTTGCAAAAAGCCGAGTAAATAATTAATTTTCAACTTTTCTTTGAAGTTCAAATTGGTGAACCCAGGCCGTTCAAGTCCCATGATCTCCCTCATATATAAAAAGGATTTTCCCCATCTTAAATTTGAAGTTATAAAAAAGAATTCTTAGTTTCTAAAAAACCTAGAAGGTCGAATCAAAATAAGGACCTGGTTCAATGTTTTTAATTTATTACAAAACTTGGATTTTTGTCGTTAATAGAAAATAAAACAAGAAGTCAAATTATAAGATAGAGCAATTTAATGTTTATAAAAACCATGATTTTCCACATTACTAAAGAATAAAACCAAGAAGTCCAAAAGGATTTTCTTGACACTAAAGAATAATACCATGAAGTTCAAATTTGAGAAGCGAAGTATAGTTCAACCTATATAGGCTCGGGTTTCTCTGGTAAATGGCCTTCTTCCCTTCTGGTTTAGGGTTTAGGGCACAGGCAATTTTATAAAAAAGATTTTCTCTGTTAAAATAAACCTAGAAGTTCAAATTTAAAAATGGGCGGCTCGATGTCTATCAAAAGTTGGATTTTTCATTACTAAAAGAAATAAAACCAGAAGTCCAAATTAAAAAGATGGAGAAGTTCGATGATTATAGAAAACTTCAGTTTTCCTCGTTATTAAAGAATGGAAACAAGAAGTTCAAAAATTAAATAACAAGAAGTTCAACTTTTAAAAATAGAGCGCTTCAAAATTTCATAAAAAAGATTAAGAAATAAAACCAGGAAGTCCAAATTAAAAATATGGCGAAGTTTGATGATTATAGAAAACTCAGATTTTCCTCGTTATTAAAGAATGTAAACAAGAAATTCAAAAATTAAATAACAAGAATTTCAACTTTTAAAAATAGAGCGCTTCAAAATTTCATAAAAAAGATTAAGAAATAAAACCAGGAAGTCCAAATTAAAAAGATGGAGAAGTTAGATGATTATAGAAAACTGATTTTCCTCGTTATTATAGAATGGAAACAAAGAAGTTCAACTTCTAAAAATAGAGCGCTTCAAAATTTCATAAAAAGGATTAAGAAATAAAACCAGAAGTCCAAATTAAAAGATGGAGAAGTGCAATGATTATAGAAAAACTCGATTTTCCTCGTTATTAAAGAATGGAAACAAGAAGTTCAAAAATTAAATAAAAAGAAGTTCAACTTTTAAAATAGAGTGCTTCAAAATTTCATAAAAAGATTAAGAAATTCAGATTAATATTCATAAAAACTCGAGATATTTTCACGTACTCCGAGAGAAGTTCAAACGATAACTCGCGGAAGTTCACGTACTACACGGTGTGTGCATTTTGTATTAAAAAGAATAAAAAGCAAAGACTAAAAGTTTGTTGATATAAGTTCAAGTCCTAAAAATCGAGGAGAAAGTTAAAAAAATGTGAGAGAGGTTTATACAAAAGAAATACCATTTGTGTAACACTTGACGAATGGATGAGAAAATTACAAATGAAAAATAAGTCACAGAAGTTCAACGTGAAAACAGCAGGAAGTTCACCTACTACACTGAATGAATATCAAATGAAAAACTTTTGAAATCGCCGCGAGTATGAAAAAATGATCAACACGGGAAAGTTGCGTGTTTACAACAGCTTTTCATCGGTATATCACTTGCTCAATTTCGGTGAGTGGATGGAGAGCTACGAGTAGTGGATGAAGATCTACGAGCAAAAAAACCACGTGAAAAACAGAGTGAAGTTCAAGTAGACATGCCGAGAAGTTCAGGTTCTTCACGTGGTGCATTTTCGAAGAATCTCTTTCGCGATAAAGACAGAACGAATGATCTCGCCATTTTTGAAATTACTTGAAAACAGCTAAGAATCATAGAAAACCATCAATAAGAAAAAGTTTCGCATTTTTCATAGCTTTTCAATAGTATATTATTTGCCCCATTCCAATAAAATTTGTAGAAATTATGTTGAAAATACGTTTTTGCCAATTTCAAAATTGACTTAAACCAATAAGGAATTGGGAGAAACAGTATATACCAAAAAGTTTTGCCTTTCCTCAAGTTTCTAACGCCATATCATTTGCTCCATTCGGACATACGGTCAAAAAAATAGATCGAAAATACGAACTCGGTTGAACTTGTACCGTTTTCTAAATTACTCTTAAACCGTTCAAAATTAGAAAAAACTTTCTACATGAAAAAGTAGCGCATGTTCATAAGCTTTACAACGCCATATAATTTGCCTCAATTGGATTAGCCATTTAGAAATGACAAAGAAAATACGAACTCGGCTATTCGGTTTTCGAAATTTTATGATTTTCCAAATTACTCTTTAGCCGTAGGGAATTAGAGAAAACTTTCAACATGTGGAAGGAGCGGTTTTTGGCCAGCTTTCCAAATACCATATTAATTGCCTCAATCCGATAAACGGTTTAGAATGCGATCGAAAATACAATTCACGTTTTTTGTATGTAGAAAAACGGTTTTCAAAACTGCTCTTAAACCGCTTACATTTTGCCAAAAATTTAACTTGGGTCGTGATACCGGTGTCCATAGCTTTCCAACGGTATATCGCAAGCCCCATTTGAGCAATGTTGGCGGAAGTTCAACCTAGCACTGTGAGAGGTTCAGGTCGAACAACTCAGGCAGTAAAATTACAAAAAAAAAATGCAATTTTATCACGACCCGAGAGCAAAATCCGCCAACGAGCGAGATTATTATTTAAAACCGGTATTTAGTTGCTAAAAATGTTTCTAGATTACACTAACATCATATAGAACATGACTAATAAGAATAAATTGCGAGGGAAGCCACGGTTGCGAAGATAGCCCGAAGGTCGGGTTCGTACAGAGGGAAGTTCAGGCGCTTTACTCAGGCTGTTTAGATTGTGATCAGAATATTATTCTGATCCTGTGACCAGAATAGTGTTTATGTATATATATATAGGGTGGGTCTATTATGATAACACCCTTAAGAGATAACACCTGAGCTTGTTCTGCTAACACTATCGATCTGACCACAGAACAAACCCCGCAGAACAAACAAACCGAACTGCATCGGAAAAAAAACCCACACCCCACCTTATCCTCCCACTCTCCCCACGACCCCAGCCAGCCACCTCTCTCCCCGCGCCAGCCCACCTCCCTCCCCACCTTCTCCGATGCGGCGCGCCCCTGCCCTCCCCACCTTCTCCGGCGACGCCGCCCACCACCACCTCCCTCCCCGCGCCGCGCCCCACCTCCCTGCCCACCTTCTCCGGCGAGGCGCACCCCTACCGCCTCCCTCCCCCGTCCCCATCCCGGATCCCTCCTCTCACGCCGCCTCTAGATGCGAGCCACCGCCACCAACGGCCAGCGCCCCCGCCGGTAATAGGGCCCGCCCTACCGACGTCAAACCGCATGGCCTCGCCGCCCTCACCCCCAGGGCCGGCCACGCCCCCGCCAAGCAACCACCGGATCCAGGGGAATCCGGTTCCACCTCCCTCGTTCGCCCCTGTCCCCTGGGTAGCTACCCCTGATGAGCAGGACAACGACCAGCGTCGGCGGCCCCAGCCCCGCCCCACCCCGCCCCGCGACGCCGGCCTCCACGGCCCCGGCCTCCCGCGCCGTCCCGCGACGGCCGTCCTCCAAGGCCCCGGCCTCCCGCGCCGTCCCGTGACGGCCGACCTCCAAGGCCCAGGCCCCTGCGCCGCCCAGCGCCGCCCGGCCCCGGCCCTGACCGCTGACGTCCGCGACCCTACCTGATCCCCTCCGACAAGTTCCCCTGCCTCCCCTCCCCTCCGACGAGCTCTCCTGCATCCCCTCCCCTCCGACGAGCTCTCCTGCATCCCTTGCCATTTTTTTGCAGCAGAGGAAAACATCAAAAATGAGGGGGGAAAAGGTGTATTGCGCTCCTGATGCAATTCGACAGCTCACAAGAGCAGTACACAACACCAGCATCATGTTTGAGGAAAGTTCATTTTTGTTGCAGATTATGGATGAGCATCTGCCGTGCAGTTTCAGTGCAGATGAGGTTCCGGAGCGGTCCACTGATTTTTTGCTTCGAGTGTAGTGTGGTGAAATTATACTCGTCCTCCCCCTTCATCCTCACCACTTTGTACTTAGTCATGCAGTGCACTCGTAAAAAGTGGTGCAGTACTTCCAAAATCGTTGTTAGTTTTATACTTAGTCATGCAGTGCACTAGGAAAAAGTGGTGCAGTACTCGTCAAATTATTTTGTTTCTGCTCACCGACGACAATGGTGCAGCACTTTAGATGTGGCTTTGAAGCTCACTTTGTTGTCTCATGCAGTTTGTTATAATAATCCTCCGTGGTTTGCTTGGTAAAAAGGAAAAATATATATCTCAAAGAAGCCCGCTTTTCATTATATGTAGTTCACTCGTTCAGTCCCTGCGGTCCACTCGCTCGGTCTACCGGTCTACGCACGTAAAAAGAATGAGTTTGAAAAAAACTCAAGCGGTTCACTTTCGGTAGTGTCACGGCCTGTTTACGGTAGTCTTGAGGTTCACTTTTTATAATATTGCGGTTCACCAACGCTTGACATGAAGTGCACTCCACCTCGTTTGGGAAAATTTACGTCCCACAAAAAAATCATGCAGTGCACTTGTCTGTCCGATGAAGTGCGGGTTTTAGTCTAAAGAAGTGCACTCCACCTCGTTTGGGAAAATTTACGTCCCACAAAAAAGAAATCATGCAGTGCACTGGTCTATCCAATGAAGTGCGGTTTTTAGTCTAAATAAGTGCGGTTTTACATCGTCTTGATGCGGCTCGTTTACGATAGTCTCGAGGTTCACTTTTCATAGTATTGCGGTTCATCAACACTCGACATGAAGTGCGCTCCACCTTGTTTAGGAAAATTTAAGTCCCACAAAAAAGAAACCATGCAGTGCACCTATTTGTCAGATGAAGTGCGGTTGTTCATCCGATGCAGTGCAGTTTTCAGTCGGATGAAGTACCCACATCGATTTGGGTGTCGCAAAAAAACAGAGTGTCCGCGTTTCGGTAAATTTAAAACTGCTCTTAAACTGTAAGGAATTAGAGAGAGTGTTCTACATGAAAACGTTGCGTCTCATCAATATCTTTCCAACGGCATATCATTTGAATCATTTCGACAAACCGGTTTGTAAAAATTTTGTGAAAAACGGCGTCTGCCACTCATCGTCCGCCGCACGATTTTCAAAATTAACTTAAGACTGTAAGGAATCTCAAAACTATTTCTACGTATGAAAGTTGCGCCTTGTCCATAGCTTTCCAACGACGTATTACACGCCTCATTTCAACAAACGGTTTAAAAATTAGAGCAAAAACAGTACCGAAAATTGCAAAAAAAAAAACAGAATTCCACGATTTAGTAAATTCGAAACTGCTCTTAAACCGTATAGAATTAGAGAAAATAATAGATATGAAAAAGATGCGCCTCGACAATATCTTTCCAACGGCGTATCATTTGCCTTATTCCGGTGAGCGGTTTAGAAAAAATCACGAAAATACGCTCGCTGCCACTCGTCATCCGCCGCATCATTTTTGAAACTGCTCTTAAACCGAGAGGAATCTGGAAAAGTGTTCAACATGGCGAAGTTGTGCCTAATCAATAGCTTTTCAACGGTATATTATAAGCCTCGTTCCGATAAACTGTTAAAAAATTAGAGCGAAAACAGTACCGGAAAAACACTGCATGCAGCTTTTTAAGCGACCTAAGTTCATCGTGTGAAGTACTTGCAAAGACACTTAGTTTAAACAATGACGTGCACTTGCATTGGCGTGCAGGCGGAAGTGTTATCAGAATAACTATTCTGATAATATTCATATATATATATATATATATATATATATATATATATATATATATATATATATATATATATATATATATATATATATATATGACGACCATTTGGGACACCTAGGTGCCCAAGCTCCTTACCTTTCCAACGCTAGATTGCATTTAGATGCGTGTTATTATATGAATACTGAAATTAATGGGTATACATATTTGAAAACAATTACAACTATAATCATAAACGGATATTATTAGCCCACGCCATGTATGGTAACATATTCCTGGCATGCAAAATAAATGACATAAATTCAATCATTCCTTGTATATAATTAGGAGAGAGGAAAACTATAAATTAATGGCTCATAATTACTCCGTGATACTTGGGTATAACATTTTATTTTGTACAGCTGTATGATTTGAGGTATGACTATATACTTAGATACCTACAACATTTCCGTACCATTAATATAGCCGGGTATATACAAGTACAGAAACATTTGAGGTATGTCGTATATCTCAAATTTTTAGCCAGGTATATGCATAGATGGGTATATACGTATTTTATTTTGGGTATACAGTTCAACTAGATAACTACAACACTTTAGTACCATTTACATAGCGAGGTATATACATGTACAGAAACATTGTGTATACTATTCATTTATGTGAAACTAACATTTTCCGGTCTGTCGTATATCTCAAATTTTTAGCCGGGTATATACATAGTTTACTTTGGATATCACATTTTCCGGTATGTCGTATATCTGAATTTTTTAGGAACGTTATTTTTGGTGTCTGAGGTATCTATAGTACATACATGTATCCTCTTATTTCAAAATGTAGGTACCAAAATATATTATGTATTCTCAGGTTTCTCATATATAAAAATATAAACATACTTAAAAGGGTAAATAAGTAAATCATTTGATTGCAAATCATTTTAAGTTTGCTATATGTAGATAAGCTAGTCGCATGTACGCAATAATTAGTATTTTTTTTGCATGGACGTACTGATAAGTCGCACATACCCAAAAATATATTCGGTATATAGGCATACCCGAGAATATCTTGGGTAATAAAAAAATCCGCATAATCACAAGTACAATATTTGTAGGTATGTATATATACATACAAACATTTTGTGCATATTCAAGATATTTTCAGGTATGTGCATACTATATTTATAGGTACAAATATATGACATACGTATAATAATGCCCATGTATGTATCAACTTTGTGACGCCCCCGATTCAATCATACACTAATCATGCACGCAAACGTGTACGATCAAGATCAGGGACTCACAGGAAGATATCCAACACAACTCTAAAACATAAATAAGTCATACAAGCATCATAATACAAGTCAGGGGCCTCGAGGCTAGAATACAAGTGCTTTCGATCATAGGCGAAGTCAGGAAGCAACAATATCTCGAGTACGTATATAAGTTAAACAAGTTTGCCTTAAGAAGGATAGCACAAACTGGGATCTGAGATCGAAAGAGGCGCAGGCCTCCTGCTCAGGATCCTCCTAACTACTCACATTCGTCCGTCGATGGGCTACACGTAGTAGTAGGCACCTCGGTGTAGTAGGAGTAAATGCGTCGTCGGAGTGGCGTCTGGCTCTGAGCTCAGGCAAACATCTGGTTGCGACAACCCGGGTAGAAGGAAAGGGGAAAAGGGGAGAAAAAGCAAACCGTGAGTACTCATCCAAAGTACTCGCAAGCAAGGAGCTACACTACATATGCATGGGTATATGTGTAAAGAGGCAATATCGGTGGACTGAACTGCAGAATGCCAGAATAAGATGGGGATAGCTAGTCATGTCGAAGACTACGCTTCTGGCAGCCTCCGTCTTGCAGCATGTAGAAGAGATTATATTGAATTCCTCCAAGTAGCATGGCATAGCATAATCCTACCCAAAGAATCCCTCCTCGTCAGCCTGCTAGAGAGCGATCACCGGGTTGTATCCGCACTTGGAAGGGTTAGTTTTATTAAGTATACATTTCTAGTTGTCATAAGGTCAAGGTACAACTCAAAGTCGTCCCATTATCAAGATCACGGCTATTCGAATAGATTAACTTCACTGCAGGGTGCACCACATTACCCGGAAACACGCTCGGTCCCATTTGGCCGGACACACTTTTTCGGGTCATGCCCGGCCGCGGAAGATCAACACGCCGCAGCCCCACCTAGGCACAACAGAGAGGTTAGCACGCCGGTCTAAACCTAAGCGCATTGTGGGTCCGGGCCCATCACCCTTAGCACACACCACGTTATGCGTCTGTGGCAGAAGTGCACCTAGCCTAGCGGCGCTCGATCCAATCCGGCGCCAAGGCTCGATCGTGGCGTCCACGAAGGCTTCGGTGATACCACGGCGCCGCTTGCCCATATCTTGTCCCACGTGGCGGTTAGTGTGTATAAGGTCAACGCATCAACTCAGATCAAATACCAAGATCTCGTTAAGCGTGTTAAGTATCCGCGAACGCCAATGAGGCCAGGCCCACCTCTCTCCTAGGCGGTCTCAACTGCCGCCTGTCGCTCCGCCACAAAGATCCACTGCTGGTGCTCCTACGAAGCCGCAACCGTCTTTAGTCACCACAGGTATCATGTAATAGTATGTAAGTATATACCCATGATCACCTCCCTAGTGATCACGGCCCGATAGTATAGAAAGGCAGACAGACAAGAATGTAGGGCCACAGATGGAGTACTAGCATCCTATACTAAGCAGGTAGGATTGCAGGTAAAGGTATTAACAATAGTAGCAAGGACAGGCTATGCATCGAGGATAGGATTAACGGAAAGCGGTAATATGCTACACTATTATAATGCAAGCGATAGAGGAGAATAAGCGATATCTGGTGATCAAGGGGCTTGCTGATTCCTCCGCAAGAAGGAGGGGTCGCCAACACCGTAGTCGTCTTGAGTAGCAATAAGGTCGGTCTCATTGCCTAGCGAGAGAAGAGGGGAAAGAAACAATAAATACAATGCAAACAAATGCATGAAGATGCATGACATGACAAGGCGTGGTGCTAGGTGTGCCCTAACGCGGTAGTAGGTGGTACCGGCGAAGGGGGGAAACATCCGGGGAAGTATCCCTGGTGTTTCGCGTTTTCGGACAGATGAACCGGAGAAGGAAAGTTGCGTGTTTGCTATGCTAGGTATGTGTGGCGTACGAACGGGCTGCGTATCCGGATTCGTCTCGTCGTTCTAAGCAACTTTCATGTACAAAGTATTTCGATCCGAGCTACGGTTTATTTTATTTTAATTTTTAAAGTTTTAATTCAATTTTGGAATTGACAGATTTTAATTAATTAGAAACGGTAATTATTGGGTCAGTGTGACATCAAGAAGATGTCGGTCGGAGTCTCTGAGTTGACTAGGTCAACCACGGCACGTCAGGGGCCCATTCGTCATAGTCTCGAGTTAATTAAACATGGTTAAATAGTCAACTAAATGATTAGGTTAATTCATTTTTAATTAGATTATTTAAATAGGATTAATTAAATTAATTAATTACTAATTTATTTATTTTAACTCCTTTTTTTAAATTGATGCAGGGTGAGGCCCCTTGTCATTTGGCCGGGGCTTATCTGCCAAGTTAATCTGAGGTGGAGCGGAGCAGAGCCACGAGGCTCATGGGCCTTAGCGCCGTGACCGGAGCCACGCTGGCGGCCCGAAAGGGGCAGGCGGACAGCAGAAGCGGCCAAGCAGCGCCATGGTGCGTAGGCGCTGACAAGGCCACAAGGGTGACCGATGGGCGTGCGGTGAGGGCACCAGAGAGCAGCAGCTGAAATGTAAAGGGAGAACACATGCGTGGAGAAACTCCGGTAGCGTCCACCGTGTGAGCGACGGCGGTACGGCGGTTTCGTCAGCGATGGAGTCGACAGCTATGGAGCCGGCAATAAGGTGCTCGAGCTGAATCCGAGCTCGGGAATAATCGGGGAAGTGGCGGAGCTCTGCTTGAGCCCGCAGATGTGTAGTGGGCTCGGGAAGGCTCGGAGGTGCCGGAATCGGACGGGCTTCAGCTCGGGACGGGGCCGAGGAGGAAGAAGGCGTAAGGGGCTCGTCAAGGTGGCTCCCGTGAGTCAAGGCGTCCATGAGGTGGCGAGGTGGCTCGGGGACGAAGCAATGAGGGCGAAGCGGCTACGGCAGAGACGGCGGGCGATGCGCGTTCGCGTTGCCATAATGACGGGCGACGCAGTTACAAGGATGCTGTCGAAGTGGAGTGGGGGAGATGAGCGGTTAGAGGCGGTGGAGGGCGGCACGAGCGGATCGACGCAAGGGGTGCCCGATCCAGATCGGATCAGGGGAAAGGAGAGAGTAGGGGTGGCGAGTGGGGGTTACGGGTTAGGGTTTGGTGGTGAGTGGGGGATAAGGTGAGTGGGTGAGGCGGTTGGGCCTGGCCGGTTGGGCCTGGTGGGTTGGCCCAATGGGGCTGTGGCCTGCTGGGCCGGAGCCCAGTGGGGGGGGGGTGGTTCTTCCCTTTTATTTTGTTTTCAGTTTTGTTCTTTTCTTTTTAGTTATTATTCTTTTCTATTTATTTTTAGTTTCCTCTAAGTTTCTATTTTATAAAAATTACCGCTGGTACCTAAACCTGCATTTATAATCATACTACTGCCACAATAATTATTTACCCAAAACAAATTAGATTAATATTTAATAAAACCCAATATGTATTTATTTAATTGTTTTAAGTACTGTTTTAATTACCTAATTGCATTTAAACCTTTTGTAACAATGTGGTTTCTCCACCATTATTATTTGGCCCACTCCGAACAGTTTAGTTTTAATATTTGAAAAAAAATATTGTTTGTTAGAATTTGAATTTGAATTCGAATCGATTTCAATCTAGCCTTGAGATTAGCAATCAGAACTGCGTGGTGATGTGGCATCATTAACGGGATTACGGTAGCTAATTATCCGGGCGTCACAATTCTCCTCCACTACAAGAAATCTCGTCCCGAGATTTAGGAGGGGAACTAGGGGGTAAGGTCTGGTTACGGAATTCTAACGAATCTTCTCGTTCTTGGTTGCTCTTCTCAAAGTGGTCGATCCATTACATTGATGTCTTCACTCCTATGCCTCAATGCATCATGATGAAATTGTCGTCCTTCCTTCAGGATCTTCACCGGACTTACGAAAGGATAAGAGGGGGGAAAACTCTATAAGGCCGGATTCTAACAAAATTGATCATCGGACGATTAACAAAAGGGGAGAAGCATAAGTATCTCTCGATTTGAAACTTAAGAAGTTATCGAGAGCAAAGTAAGAAGGTACCATGAGAAGTTTCAAACGGATAGGCAATCGTTCGATGTCTGAAACAACATGCGAAAGGGGTCCAGAGCAACAAGATTGAGTATTGCGTCTGTTACCAGAATAGAGCACTAGGAAGGTGGCCCCTGAATTAAATACGAAGCCAAGCATGGGGAATAACCATTAGAAACTGGGTTGTACAGGAGAGTCAGGTTACGATCCTGTGGAACTGTGGGTTATGGGCCCACCATGTTGGTAAAAAGTAGGAAGAGGGGTGACGTCTTGCATGATCATGTAAGCAAGGCATGTCAACGAATAATCGGTCAGTTATGTTGGCAGCATCGTTGGTACCAAGGGCAAGGGACGAAGAGAACCATTTTCCTGCTCGTTGAAACGAGGCGGACCAGTAGGCAAAGTTCTCGTCCATTGGTGGTTACGGAATGTCATCAACAAAAGTAACATGGTCTTACTGACATAATTATACACTAAGGTGTTAACATAAGCAGGGGATTAATACTGCTTAGATCATAATGATCACCAGAAAGGTTAGACAAAACAACGGAAAGGAAAAGGTGTTTATCAGATTAACAAAACAATGGAAAGGAAAATGTGTTTAAACACATATTTCAGGGTTATATCCTTCCCAAGGGCAAGCAAAGCATGATATCCATGACGGGATATATCGTAGAAAACCCTTTAGGAAAGGGAAGAGAAATTCCATGCCATCATCCATACAACGGTGTTTGGATAATTGAGCAAGAAACATTTAGCATTGGGCTTCAAATGTTCTTATTGAAAATCGGAGTACCACAAACATGCTTCGAGATAGCATCGACATGGTCTTCGAGCAAAGGTCAGACTTTGGAAACACAAAGGATCCATCAGGAATAACTTGTGGAATAAGTCTTACAATTTCCTCACGGAAGAATGGATAACCTTCTTTGAAAAGGAATCTATAACAATAGGGCCTCCGACGGTGTGCTAGGCACGACATCACCTTACCGGGTCACATAAAGACCAATGTTGTAACTCTTGGAAATAAGTTACAACCATCATATCCTAATCGAGATTCGTATCTAATTGGCGGGATACCTCGCACTGGATGCCTGAGAAGAAAAGGTGCAACACAATTGACGAGTTGACATTGTAAGATTTTCAGGAAATGAACTATGGAAGCGAGTTCCGAAACAAGAGTTCATCATTAATCCAAGGAGAGATGAGGAGGTGGCTGATGGATTCAGCAACATTTCGTCAAGATTTCCAAAAAGATGGATTTCCACAATTATGTGAACAAGGATATAACATTAGTCATATCAAATGATATAACGATGTATGCTCGAGGAAAGACATACACAATTAAACATTGGTTGAAAGGTGCACCCGAAATATGGGTTGGGTTGCACGACCAACGTCGGAATGGCGATTGAGCAACCAACACACTAAATTGGAATTATTGTCCAATAACCCTGAAGCAATAGGGTTGCTAGAGATATTAAATTTGCAATGAGTTCACTCAACACGGGACCAAGAAAAGAATGGTGATGGCGAGAAGCATCACCGTATCACAAATCCTTAAGAGGTGGTGAAATTCTCACAACATTGATGACATAAGAGATGGTAATGTTCCAAGGTAAAGAAGAACAATTGCTGGATAGAAAGGAACTCAAGGTATAAAACCAAACACGAACAAGCTTGTGTTGGTGGGAAGGCAATAAAGTGGTCGATGACAATAAAATTCATCGAGGGCAAGGATGGTATTTTTCATCATGAATTCAACTGGAAACCTGGAAGGAGTCAAAATGTTGATGATGATCACGACAAATTTTGTCGAGAGGCTCCAGGAAGAAGTAATCGAACCTCCACTACATCAAGTAAAAGGACTGATGCAGCAAAAGATTATTTGAACCACGGATACGACACCAACTCAGAATCAAGCTTGTTGTTCAAAGTGGAATGATAAGACGAGGAAATCGACATAAGCTTAGCTCATCATCGAAGGTTGTGCTCCAGGATTAAGGACCAGGTAGCACAGTTAAAAGTCTGCACGATAATGATATAGCCGTTAAGGCTAGGAATGACTTGAAGGATTATTAAACTCGTAAGCAACAAAAATTACTTAGAGTTATTGAATAGGAGTGCGGAATCGATTCAGTTATCGGTGTTCTCGAGTGACTAATAACTCCAGAACACTGGGGATCCGAGATCGGTGAGAAGCAATACTAGATGAAGACTTCGCAGAAGCAACATACGCTTCTCGAGATACCGAGGTTAATACTCGAGGAAGATCAAAATAGAGGTTGCCGAGATGTATCGATCAACAAAAGACAAGTGCTTTAACTTGTCTGAGAAATGGAATCAAGGAGAACATGTGGTCGGGACCACGATTGCAAAAGATCAATACATAGATACCAGATGATTTCATATCAAGGAAATAGTTATCATTACAAGAAGCTTCTATGATAGGATCTACATCGTGTCCATGGGCATGAACACAAAGTTCAAGGTCGACTCCCACTTCCTCAATGCATAATCTTCCATTCACCTCTCGTATTTCGAAGATGACCTTAGTTGTTGAAAGTTTTACGGTGCAATACCGTATAAGTATGACCGTGAAATCCTTTGGGTTCACACCGATGAGGGAAGGCGTTGGTTCAATCCCATCGGGCTTCTACGAACATATACCATAAGCTTCAAGAGTAAATATCACCAGCTCGAAAGCAGAGCATGGTTGACAAAAGGAGAGGATACAATTTACCAAAGGCATTATGTATCGGAGAAAGAACTCACAAGGTGATTAATTATGAAGGACACTATCGGATATAACAACCCAACAAAGGATATGGCGATCCACGGTGGAGCCGATGTGAGTATCGATACCCAATCAGAGGAAGAAAGAATGCAAATGCATCTGTTTATAGAACATCTGAATAATTCAACGTTTAAATAGCAAAGGAATTATGGTTTTCAAATCAAGGAATCAGGAGCAGACGCTCTGATCAAGGGTGGATAAGTTCAATAGACCTAAGGGTACATTTGACGGCAAATAGATTGGTCGAGAACAAGCTCATGTTCAAAATGACGTCTGAGCCAGAAAGATAATTTAAAAGGATCAACTGATGATTGCGTGCATTCGCACTCATGTTGAATCAATAGGATCAAAATGATAATGACAATGGATCTCAACAAGATTACTAGACTTATGGGATTAACCAAAATGCAAGCAAGTAAGAATTTCAAGAGCAATAAGCTGTTGAGGATTTTCGAAATATCGAATAGTATTTTGAAGACCTTTGTGAATTACTTGAATCAATTGGGGATGAGCAAATACTCGATAAGTGCGAGAAACTATTTGTAGGGGTATTCAGGGGGCAAAGAACTGCAAGGCAGTAGGCACAAGTATTCTCGAGGTATCTTGTAATAACAAGATCAACTGTGAATAAAAGTAAGAACGACAGGTGTAAGTATTTATCCATAGGGATATTTCTGTGGTAGGGAATTGCAAAAGAAACGGGGACAAGTCTCGAGAAAACATGGAGATTATCTTCGGATCCTTCTGGTGCAACAAACGATCATCTGTAATAAGGGGCTCTCCGGGAGAAAGTATTATCGAGAACCTAGAGTTCGAGTTAGTAAAATCGTTTAACCCGAATAGAAGAGATGTCCAAGTCCCAGAGTATAGGTCGAGGAATAAAAGATTCTACTACCACCCAATGGCGACGTGTGCCCGTAAGACACATAGCCATGTTAGTAAAAGTTTTTGCAACGTCTAGACTGATTTCGCCAAGGAGTGTGGAAGGGGATTCCTACAGCAATCGGCTCGATACCAACTTGTGACGCCCCGATTCAATCATACACTAATCATGCACGCATAACGCGTGTACGATCAAGATCGAGGACTCACGGAAGATATCACAACATAACTCTAAAACATAAATAAGTCATACAAGCATCATAATACAAGCGTGGGCCTTGAGGGCTTGAATACAAGTGCTCGATCATAGACGAAGTCAACGGAAGCAACAATATCTAAGAAATGTACATAAGTTAAACAAGTTTGCCTTAAGAAGGCTAGCACAAACTGGGATACAAATCGAAGAGGCGCAGCCTCACACTTGGGATCCTCCTAACTACTCCTGGTCAAATCGTCGGCTGCACGTAGTAGTAGGCACCTCCAGTGTAGTAGGAGTCGTAAATACGTCGGCATGGCGTCGCTCACAGGCTCCGACATCTGGTTGCGACAACCAGGTAGAAGGGAAGGGGGAAAAGGGGGAGAAAAGCAACCGTGAGTACTCATCCAAAGTACTCGCAAGCAAGGAGCTACACTACATATGCATGGGTATATGTGTAAAGAGGCAATATCGGTGGACTGAACTGCAGAATACCAGAATAAGAGGGGAATAGCTAATCATGTCGAAGACTACGATTCCAGCGACCTCCGCTTCTTGCAAAGCATGTAGAAGAGAGTAGATTGAAGTCCTCCAAGTAGCATCGCATAGCATAATCCTACCCGGCGATCCTCCTCTTCGCCTGTTAGAGAGAGCGATCACCGGGTTGTATCCGCACTTGGAAGGGTGCGTTTATTAAGTATCCGGTTCTAGTTGTCATAAGATCAAGGTACAACTCCAAGTCGCCCTGTTACCGAAGATCACGGCTATTCGAATAGATTAACTTCACTGCAGGGTGCACCACATTACCCGACACGCCGATCCCATTTGGCCGGACACACTTTTCTGGTCATGCGCGCCGTCATGGCAGATCAACATGTCGTAGCCCCACCTAGGCACAACAGAGAGGTCAAGACGCCGGTTCAAACCTAAGCGCACAGGGTTTGGGCCCATCACCCTTAGCACACCTACACGCTATGCACGCGGCGGAAGCAGACCTAGCCTAGCGAGCGTTCAGTCAATCGGGCGCTACACGATCGGCCCGACGTCCACGAAGGCTTCGGGCCGATACCACGGCCTTGATTGCCCATATCTTGTCCCACGTGGCGGTTAGTGCGTATAAGGTCAACGACCCAACTCAGATCAAATACCAAGATCTCGTTAAGCGTGTTAAGTATACGCGAACACCGAACAGGGCCAGGCCCACCTCTCTCCTAGGCGGTCTCAACATGCCCTGTCGCTCCGCCACAAAGATCCACTCGCGGGTGCTCCTACGAGCCGACCCGTCTTTAGTCACCACAGGTATCATATAATAGTATGTAAGTATATACCCGTGATCACCTCCCTATTGATCACGGTCCGATAGTATAGCAAGGCGCATGCACAAGAATGTAGGGCCACGATGGAGTACTAGCATCCTATACTAAGCGTGTAGGATTGCGTAAAAGGTATCAACAAAGAGTAGCAAGGACGGGCTATGCATCGTGATAGGATTAACGGAAAGCAGTAACATGCTACACTATTCTAATGCAAACAGTATAGAGGAGAACAGGCGATATCTCGTGATCAAGGGGGGGGGGGGCTTGCCTGATTACTCTGGCAAGAAGGAGGGGTCGTCAACACCGTAGTCGTACTGGGTAGTAGCGGCGTCGGTCTCGGTGTCTAGCGAGAGAAGAGGGGGAAGAAACAATAAATACAATGCAAACAAATGCATGAAGATGCATGACATGACAAGGCATGGTGCTAGGTGTGCCCTAACACGGTAGTAGGTGTTACCGACTAAGGGGGGAAACATCCGGGAAAGTATCCCCGGTGTTTCGCGTTTTCGGACAGATGAACCGAAGAAGGAAAGTTGCATGTTTGCTATGCTAGGTATGTGTGGCGGACAAACGGGCTGCGTATCCGGATTCGTCTCATCGTTCTGAGCAACTTTCATGTACAAAGTATTTCGATCCGAGCTACGGTTTATTTTATTTTAATTTTTAAAGTTTTAATTCAATTTTGGAATTGATGATTTTAATTAATTAGAAACGGTAATTATTGGGTCAGCGTGACATCGCTAAGATGTCAAAGGTCAACTCCCCAA
This sequence comes from Aegilops bicornis, assembly GCA_021605145.1. Taxonomy (NCBI): domain Eukaryota; kingdom Viridiplantae; phylum Streptophyta; class Magnoliopsida; order Poales; family Poaceae; genus Aegilops; species Aegilops bicornis. The sequence goes on from JAHIAL010000104.1 coordinate 529,373, forward strand.
CGCGTGGGGCCCATTCATTCATAGTCTCGTATTAATTAAACATGGTTAAATAGTTAACTAAATGATTAGGTTAATTCATTTTAATTAGATTATTTAAATAGGATTAATTAACTTAATTAACTAATTAATTAATTACTAATTTATTTATTTTAACTCCTTTTTTAATTGATGCAGGGTGGGGCCCTTGTCATTTGGCCGGGGGCTTATCGGGCGCTGAGTTAACGGGGTGGAGCGGAGCAGAGCCACAGGCTCATGGCCTTGAAAGGCCCGGCTGAGGGCCCAGGCGACCAGGCAGTGGCGGCGGCACCACAGGCGGGCGACAACGCCATGGTGCGGCCAGCGTAGAGGGTGACCGATGGGCGTCTGGTGAGGGCGCCAGAGCGAGTAGCAAAGCGGAAGGAGAACGCAGGCGTGGAGAAATTCCAGCGCGCCCAGGCGAAGCGAGACGGCGGTGCTATGGTGGTTTCGGCCGCGATGGCGCCGACAGCTATGGCGGAGCAAGAGGTGCTCGAGCTCGAATCCGAGCTCGGGAATAATCTGGGAAGTGGCGGAGCTCACATTGAGCCTGCAGATGTGCGTAGTGGGCTCGGGAAGGCTTGAGGTGCGGAATCGACGGCTAAGCTCGACAGGCCGAGGAGGAAGAAGGCGGGGTTGGCTCGACAAGTGGCTCGGAGCCAAGGCCCATGAGGTGGCGAGGTGGCTCCGGGACGAAAGCAATGAGGGGCGACGGGCGGCCGGCAGAGATTTGTGCGGCGACACGCTAGTGTTGCCCGTGACGGGTGACGCAGTTCAAGGCTGGGCGGCCTGTTAGGGAGTGGAGTGGGGGAGACGGAGCGTCGAGGCGGTGGAGGACGGCGACGAGCGGGCTCAAGGCGAGGGTGCCCCGATCCGAGATCGGGATCGGGGAAAGGAGAGAGTAGGGGTGGCGAGTGGGGGTTACGGGTTATGGTTTGGTGGGGAGTGGGGGATAAGGTGAGTGGGTGGGGCGGTTGGGCCTGGTAGGTTGGCCCAATGGGGTCAGGGCCTGCCGGGCCGAGCCAGTGGGGGCATTCTTCCCTTTTATTGTGTTTTAAGTTTTTTTCTTTTCTTTTTATTTATTTTTCTTTTCTATTTATTTTTTGTGTCCTCTAAGTTTCTGTTTTATAAAAATTACCGATGGTACCTAAACTTGCATTTATAATCATACTCGCCACAATAATTATTTACCCAAAACAAAATAGTTTAATATTTAATAAAATCCAATATGTATTTATTTAATTGTTTTAACTACTGTTTTAATTATCTAATTGCATTTGAACCTTTTGTAACAATGTGGTTTCTCCACCATTATTATTTGGCCCACTCCAAACATTTTAGTTTTAATATTTGAAAACTTTTATTGTTTGTTAGAATTTGAATTTGAATTTGAATCGATTTCAATCTAGCGCGAGATTAGCAACTGTAACCATGGTGATGTGGCATCATTAACGTGGGATTACGGTAGCTAATTATCCGGGCGTCACAAACTTCGACAAGAGTGATGTGATGGTCATGGGCTATTCTCCGGCTGAGTCCCTCGACATCGCCGACCGCCTCAATTGCCGCCTGGGCTCCTTCCCAACGACCTACCTGGGAACGCCCATTAGTGACTCTAGGCTTACTGTATGACCTTCGGCCCCGCAGTGACCAAGTTGCAAACGCGCATTGAGCCTTGGCAAGGTCGGTGGCTCTCGAAGGCGGCCCGGACGATTCTCATCAACTCCTCGCTCTCTAGTCTCCTCCTATTCCTTATGAGCTTCTATAGCCTCCACGAGACTCTCCATCACGAGATCGCAAAAATCCAACAAGGCTTCTCTTGGGCCGGGACAATAATGCATGTAAGTATCATATGGTTAGTTGGCCCGAAATCTGCAAGCCCCGGGAGCAGGGAGGCCTTGGCATCATGTGCTCGAAGCGCATGAACATTGCCCTCCTATCCCGCTGGCTCTGGCGTATATCCCAGGGGCACGGAGGTCTATGGTTGGACATCATCCGGCATAAATACTTGCGCGGCCAGCCTTTGGCCTTTTGCCAGCATTCGGGTGGATCCAAGTTCTGGCAATCGGTCATCCAACTGCTCCCCGTCCTCCGCATTGGGACTTCCATCTCGATCGGCTCGGGCTCAGCGACCGTGTTCTGGTTTGACCGATGGGCGGTGACGCCTCCTTTTGTTGCCGCTTCTCGGACCTCTTCTCCATCGCCGTCCCTACAATCTCGGCCGACAGCCCTTATTGACTTAGGGCGCCTCGCGTTCCGGAGGCCATTTGGGCCTCCGTGAAGTGGCCGCATGGCATGAACTTCTTGATTGTATTGCTCTTCATGAACCGCCGGTGGACACGGACCCGGATGAGGTTCGATGGCGCCTCGAGCCCTCGGGACAATTTCTGCACTAAGTCCTTTACGCTGCTATCGCCTTCTTTCCTCCGCACCGCCGCCTCTAGGCGGCGGTCCGTCCACCGCCCCTCAAAATCCGCATCTTCATGTGGCAATGGATCCGTGGCGGGCTGCCATCGGGTGTTGAGGTTCGCATAGTTTAATGGTCCTGCCCGGCATATGCCCTCCTGTGATACCCCAAGACTCGAACCACATCTTCTTCTCTCCCCTGCGGTCTGCTCAGTTTGTTTGAGCTGCTTCGAGAGGCGGTTGGTGGGGATTGGTGCCACTCCAACTTCCCGACCTCTTCGCTGAAGCCAGGCTCGCGCTGGCGCCATCTCGCCACATTAGGTGGCTTGAGATTGGGGCCATCGCGTGGACCTTTGGACTATTCGCAATAAGCTTGTGATTCAGCTCCCTCTTCGACGATCTCATCGACGCCCTTCAAACTGTCTGGTTACTTTGCAGCTCTGGCGGCCGCTTAGCCGCCCTCGGGACCGGACGCCATCTCCACCTTTCATCGCCGATCTCCCGCCGATGGTCGCCCACCTGCCGCCCTCCACCGCCGCCCCCACCGAGCCTCGATTAGTTGTTTGATGTGCCTATCTTGTATGTCGTGTGTGTTTTGGGCTTGTTGAGTCGTGCCTCGGCAGCATTCTCTGAACTTATCTGTTGTGTGTCTTGGGTGTGTGTATCTGAACTAGTCCTTGTATCTGCTCTCGGCGGTTTGCTTTATTTATAAAGCGGGGCGAAAGCCTTTTTCGGTAACTAAACATAATTGTACTTCTAACATTCCCCCTCAGTCGCAGCGGGAGTGAAACGGACGACTACGACTGAATTAAAGTCTTGCGCTCGTCGTTTTCTCCGCTGGCGCCACTTCAATCAAGGCTTCTAATAGTTGATGGGTCGGCACCTAGGGCGGTGACTGCGTCCCCTTCTGGTGCCTTCCTTGTCTCTTCTCTATTCCCTCCTGCAGTCACATCAGGAGTGTCGTGGACGCAAGTGACGAGGCGGACGCTGTTGACTGGAGTTGTTGCCGATGAGTTGTTGTAGACGTAGCCATTAATGTCGAGGTAGTCGTGGTCGATGGTGTGGTCGTCATGGATGATGAAGCCGCACAAAGCTGGAGGCGCAAAAAAATGCGCGCGACGGAGCTGCGACGCGTGGACGATGCACCTTGCGGATGTCGAGGGTGTCGCCGCGTGACGAAGTCCATCGGTTTTGCCAAGACCGGAGGAAGCCCATCGAGCACACATCGGTTTTGCCGTAACTGCGGTGGTTGGCCGTGTAGGGTCGCTACCGTAGTGACGCCTGCGTGTCGATGTACGTGCCGTCATGGATGACGCGATCGATGCCGTCGTCCTGACGCGGTCATTGCCGTCGTCGAGGTCACGTCTTGTAGAAAAGTCTGTCAGAGGACGCTAGGTGTCCATCTTGTGGACGGGGTGGCGGCGGTGTGTTGACGATGATGGTGATGAAGACCATGTTGATGAAGACCATGGCGATGAAGTGTCGGCGATGGCGTCGCAGCGGCGGGTCGATGATAATGTATCACTTGAAGGCGTCCCTCGCGGCGACCAAGTGTCGATGTTGTGTCGTGTCGAAGAAGTCGATAAAAAATTGTATCGTTTTCCACACCGGTCTGGCGTGTGGACGGTACATGTCGTGGTTGCTTCTCGTAATGTGCTCGACGAAGTATGTTGGCTTGTAGCCTGACGTAGTCTTACAGCTTGATGATGCGGCGGGTCATTGGTCCAGGCTAGCTCGATGCAGATCTAGTGGCACGATGTCGATCTGTGCCTGTGGTGTCATGCTAGTCCGTGGGAGGCCTTCGACCGAGTTTGTGTGTAACGCCCACGATGCAGCTATATCTCCCACATGTCGAGGCACGACTTGGAGGCATAACCGCATGGTGGTGTTGTCGCAAGGAGGGTCATCTTCACCAATCCCATGTAATGAAAAAGAATGGGATAAAGAGTTGGCTTACAATCGCCACTTCACACAATACATAAATTAAACATACATCATTCAGAGTACAATCAAGGTCCAAGTACGGAACCAATATAAAAGAAGACAACCCCAAATGCTAGTCCCCGATCGTCCCAACTAGGCTCCACTACTGATCATCAGGAAACGAAACATAGTAACGACCAAGGTCCTCGTCGAACTCCCACTTGAGCTCGGTTGCGCCACACTGACCGGTATCCCTCGGCACCTGCAACTGTTTTGGTAGAAACTGTGAGTCACAAGGACTCAGCAATCTCACACCCGCACGATCAAGACTATTTAAGCTTATGGGTAGGAAAAGGTAGTGAGGTGGAGCTGCAGCAAGCGCTAGCATATATGGTGGCTAACATACGCAAATGAGAGTGGGAAGAGAAGCAACGGACGGTCGAGAAGCTAGAAATGATCAAGAAGTGATCTCGGGTTACTTACGTTCAAGCATAACGCAAGACCGTGTTCTCTTCCCGGACTCCGCCGAAAAGAGACCATCACGGCAACACACGCGGTTGATTCAGTTTAATTAAGTTAAGTGTCAAGTTCTCTACAACCGAATATTAATAAATTCCCATCTGCCACATAACCGCGGGCACGGCTCTCAAAAGTTTATACCCTGCAGGGGTGTCCCAACTTAGCCCATCACAAGCTCTCACAGTCAACAAAGGATATTCTTTCTCCCGGGAAGACCCGATCAGTCTTTAATCCCAGCCATAAGACATTTCGACAATGATAAAACAAGACCAAGAAGACCACCCGATCAGGCTTACAAATCCCGATACGAGCTGCACATATCTCGCTTCGTGGCACACCGGATAAGCTAAGCGTACAGGTACCAACATAACCCAAGTTGCCAAGGGACGGTCCCGCACGGTGCTCTAGTTTGGACCAACACTCGGAGGAGCACTGGCCCGGGGGTTTAAAATAAAGATGACCCTTGAGTCCGCGAAACCCAAGGGAAAAAGGCTTAGGTCGCAAATGGTAAAACCAAGGTTGGGCCTTGCTGGAGGAGTTTTATTCAAGGCGAACTGTCAAGGGGTTCCCATCATCACCCAACCGCGTAAGGAACACAAAATCAAGGAACATAACACCAGTATGACTAAACTAGGGCTGCAAGAGTGGAACAAAACACCAGGCATAAGGCCGAGCCTTCCACCCTTTACCAAGTATATAGATGCATTAATTAAATAAGAGATATTGTGATATCCCAAAATATCCATGTTCCAACATGGAACAAAATTCATCTCCAGCTGCAACTAGTAATGCTATAAGAGGGGCTGAGCAAAAGCGGTAATATAGCCAAACAACGGTTTGCTAGGAAAGGTGGGTTAGAGGCTTGACATGGCAATATGGGAGGCATGATATAGCAAGTGGTAGGTAGCGCGGCATAGCAATAGAGCGAACAACTAGCAAGCAAAGATAGAAGTGATTTCGAGGGTATGGTCATCTTGCCTGCAAAGTTCTCAGAGTTGTCGAAAGCTTGATCCTCGTAAGCGTTCTCAACAGGTTCCTCGTTCACGTACTCGTCTCCCGGCTCTACCCAAAGCAAGAACACAAGCAATGGAACAACAATCAACATGATGCAATACATGGCATGATATGCGAGATGTGATATGCAATGCATATGCGTGCTCCGGAAGGGAAAGGATGAACAAAGCATCAACTTGGCAAACCAAGTATGCCGCTGGAAAGATGAGATGATTTCGGTTGAAAACGTTATAAAGGTCACCGGAAACGGATGCACGGTTTGCAAACGGCAAGCAAAACAAGAATGGTGCAAAACTGCAATTAACAGCATGATGCCACTTAGCATGCAACAAGAAGCTAAGCTACTGCACCACAACATAGAAGCAAAGCATATGGCAGTGATGTCCTCAAGATTCTTGACAAAACACAAACACTGAGCTACGGCTAAATCACAAAAGAGCAGGTTCAAACAAGCATGGAAAAAGTGCAAAAGATATCAGCTTCACAGACTTAGTGAAAATACTAACATGTCAGAAATAACATCAGGAAGCCATGTTTAGAGCAAGCAAACAACATGATACAGGATTATATCATAGCACATAAAGGCACGGCATCAATCTACTAAATGCATCGAATAAAAGACCCTTACTGATCATGAGCCAAAAATGCACATAAGATATGATGGGACCCATGTACATATAGCAAGTTTTATTAACAATTTCAGACTTAGCAGAAAACAGAGCAAGGCATAAACAGATTCATGATAACAACTTTGCGAGCTCGAATCACTCATCACAAAGCATTGAATGACAAAACAAGTATACTAACAGCAAGATGACATGTTCATGAAGCTAACCATGGCAAGAGAAAGTTCATAGGATGCATGGATCACTAGCAACAACCATGGCAATATTGATTAACATGTTAACATTCTGCCATGAACATTTTATAGTAAAAGTAGAGCAAGAAAAGGACATATTAGGTCACACCATAATTGAAACAAGGGGCATGGGTAGATATAGCATAACCATATATTCAAAACATCCTTACTGAAGTATACCAAAACAAGCATGGATCTCACTGTAGCATCATGTTTACATGGCATAAAAATAACAGCAGGAAAAATGACAGTAAAATCCTAAGTCCCTTAAAACAGTAATATCACGAAGGCTAATTTGCATGCTTGTGCTAGTCACCACATTGGTAAAAAAAATACACTAAAACCACCCCTGTAAAGATGGCATGTCATAGTCCAAAACACATGTAGAGCTCATGCCCATAAGATGCACACATCAAATGCAACAAAAATTACAAATCCTCATAAACTGATAAGTAACAACAGGAAACATTTTATGGCACTCTTGCATCAATGCTTAGGGAATCAATATGGACTCAAACAAGCATACCACAATGGAATGAAATGAAGAGCATCTCACAATGAACATTTTGATATATGATGCGCAAGAAAGGGAGCTACGGTCATGGAATTATGATGCAATGTACAGGGCCATAAAATAATGCAGAAAAGGGACTTAGTGGAATTTTCACCTCCGCGAAAGTCAACGCGGGACGGAGGGATCCGGGACGGAGACGGCGTTTGGATCGAGCACCTGGTGGATCTGGTCCCGGTTGGCGCGGACTTCGAAGATCGCCAGGGAGGGCGGATCCGGCCGGCTCTTCACCGGATCTGCCCGGCAGGGAGGCGAGGAGGCCATGACGAGGCCGCGCGGCGGCGCGCCACTCCCGGCTAGGGCGGCGGTTTCAAGGATGATGGCGGCGCCAGCGGCGTAGGTGGCGAGGCGAGAGGTGGCGGCGAGCGGTGGCTGCTGGCGAGGAGGAGATCAGCCGGCGGCGAGCTGGCTCAAGGCTGGCATGGCGGTCATGGGCGCGGGCGCGCGGTGGCCGACAAGTGGCAGGCCGCGATTGGCTGGGCGGCGGCGCTGGCGCTGGTCTGGTGGACTGGGCGTGAAACCATGGCGGCGGGGATGGATCTAGGGTTTTTGGGACCCGGATTTGAAGGAGGGGTGCACATATTTATACCTAGGAGGAGGTAGGAGTGTCCAAATGGAGTGTAGTTTTCGCCCACACGATCGTGATCCGACGACAGAGGACATGGGAGTGGTTTGGATGGTTTATTGGGCCATTTTGGAGGGGTGTTGGGATGCAACACACACGAGGCCTTTACGGTTCCCCAGTTAACCGTTGGAGTATCAAACAGACTCCAAATGGCACGAAATTTGACAGGCGGTCTACGGGTGGTGTACCAAGGCCACTTGGCAAATCTTTGTCCATTCTGAGAATGTTTAACACCCGCTCATGAAAAGAGACAAGAAGGGTGCGGCAGTGCCCATAGGAGTGTCGGATTGCAAAACGGACAACGGGGAAAATGCTCAGTTGCATGAGACGAACACGCATGCAAATGAGATGCACATGATGACATGATATGAAATGCATGACATGAACAAAATGCAAAACAAAGACAAAAACCTAACCACGAAGGGAATCTCATAACTTAGAGCCGAAAATGGCAAGAGTCGGAGTACAAATATGGCAAGTTACATCCGGGGTGTTACAACACTCCATTACTACGAAAGGATCTCGTCCCGAGATCTAGGACTGAAAGAACTCCGGATACTCGGAACGGAGGTGGTCCTCGCGTTCCCAGGTGGCTTCTCAGTCGGAATGGTGTGACCACTTCACTTTCAGGAATTTGATAGACTTGTTGCGAGTCTTGCGCTCAGTTTCTTCAAGAATAGCAACGGGATGCTCATGATAAGACAAGTCTTCTTGGAGATCAATCTCTTCGAAGTTGATGGTGCGCTCAGGAGTCTTGAAGCACTTGCGAAGCTGTGACACGTGAAACACATCGTGCATATTTGCGAAGTTGGACGGAAGCTCAAGTTGATAGGCGAGATCGCCTCTTTTTCCAATGATCTTGAAAGGACCCACGTATCTAGGGGCAAGCTTCCCTTTGATATCGAAGCGGCGAGTGCCTTTCATTGCAGAGACGTGGAGGTAGACATGGTCTCCGATCTCGAAAGCCAAGTCACGATGCTTGCTATCATAGTAACTCTTCTGGCGCGATTGCGCGGCTTTGAGATTTTCACGGATGACTTTGCACATTTCTTCCGCCTCTGTGGTTAAGTCATTGCCAAGAAGTTGGCGTTCACCAGTCTCTGACCAATTGAGAGGAGTACGACACTTTTTGCCATATAGGATTTTGAATGGGGCCTTGCCCGAACTCGCTTGGAAGCTGTTGTTGTAGGAGAACTCGGCATATGGAAGACAATCCTCCCACTTCATACCGAAGGAAATGACACAAGCCCTAAGCATATCTTCAAGGATTTGATTGACTCGCTCGACTTGGCCACTAGTTTGAGGATGGAAAAAGTCTTTGAAGCGAATGTTGGTGCCCATGGCCTTACGGAAGGAGTCCTGTGATTTAGAAGTGAAGATGCTTCCACGATCAAGATATCAATTGTGGAATGCCGTGCAAGGAGACAATCTCGAGGTGTATAACTCTGCCACCGAGCTGTTGTGATAGATTCTTTGATAGGAAGAAAATGAGCCACTTTAGTAAGCTTGTCGATGACAACGAAGATAGCATCATTTCCACGCTTGGACTTAGGAAATCCGATGTGAAATCCATTTCGATATGGTCAAACTTCCATTCTGGAATAGCAAGAGGTTGGAGGAGACCAGCTGGTCATTGGTGTTCTGCTTTCACCCTTCTGCAGACATCACATTCATTTACGAATTGAGCAATTTCTCGCTTCATTCGAGTCCACCAGTACGACTGCTTGAGGTCATGGTACATCTTCATACTTCCAGGATGAATGGATAGGAGGGAATTGTGCGCCTCGTTCATAATGACTTTCCTTAGATCACCTTTAGGAACCACAATCCGGTCCTCGAAGAATAGAGTGTCTTTGTCATCAATGCGATAGCACTTGTATTTGGGTTGGCTCTTGGAAATCCCATTTTTCACCTTCTTCACCATGGCATCAAGAAGTTGTGCCTCACGAATTTGATCTTCCAAAGTAGGAGAGACTTGGAGATTGGCAAGAAAGCCTTGAGGAACAACTTGGAGGTTCAGTTTGCGGAAAGCTTCACAAAGGTCCGGCTGGAAGGGCTTGAGAATTAAGCTGTTGCAGTAAGCCTTCCTGCTCAAAACATCTGCAATGATGTTGGCCTTGCCTGGAGTATATTCAATACTCAGATTGTATTCTTGAATCATTTCGACCCATCGAGTTTGCCTGAGGTTGAGGTTGGGTTGAGTGAAGATATATTTGAGGCTCTTGTGATCTGTGAAGATGTCCACCTTCCTTCCCAACAAGAGATGTCTCCATGTTATTAATGCATGGACAACTGCCGCCAACTCAAGATCGTGAGTGGGGTAGTTCTTTTCGTTGGGCTTCAACTGACGAGAGGTATAGGCCACAACTTTCTTCTCTTGCATTAACACAGCACCGAGACCTTGCAGGAAGGCATCACAGAAAACTTCGAATGGTTTGGATTCATCGGGAGGAGTCAAAACAGGAGCTCTGACTAACTTCTCTTTGAGGGTGTTGAAAGCGACGTCACACTCAGGCATCCAGACATACTTAACATGCTTTTGGAGGAGGTTGGAAAGAGGCTTTGCAATCTTAGAGAAATTCTCAACGAGATCTTCAACAATAGCTTGCAAGCCCAAGAAAACTGCAGTGCTGCTTGACATTCTGAGGCGGTTCCCAATTCACAATTGCAGACACCTTCTCAGGATTAACAGCGATGCCCTTGGCGGAGATGATATGGCCAAGGTAGAGAACCTCATCAAGCCAGAACTCACACTTGGAAAACTTCGCATAGAATTGATGCTCTCTGAGTTTGTCGAGTACCAATTCAAATGCTTGGCATGATCCTCCTTGTTCTTGGAGAAGACCAAGATATCATCGAGATACACTAGGACGAATTCATTTGTGTAAGGGTTGAAGATGAAGTTCATCATGCGAGAGAAAGTTGGAGGAGCATTGACAAGGCCGAAAGACATGATAGTATATTCATAAGAACCAAAACTTGTTCTGAATGCTGTCTTGGGAATATCTTCTTCACGAATGCGAATCTGATGATAAGCCATACGAAGGTCAAGCTTGGAGAATACTTTAGCACCTTTGCGTTGCTCGAAAATCTCATTGATGTTGGGAAGTGGATACTTGTTCTTTATTGTCTTCTTGTTCAATGGGCGGTAGTCGACACAAAGTCGGTCCGTGCCATCCTTCTTCTGGACAAAAAGAACACCACAACCCCACGGAGATGAACTCGGTTTGATCAGACCCAGACGCTCTTGTTCATTGAGTTGTTTCTTCAATTCCTTCAACTCCTCTGGTCCAAGCTTGTAAGGACGCTTACAAACGGGTTCCATGCCAGGCTCAAGATCGATAACGAATTCAACTGGCCGGTGAGGAGGCATTCCCGGAAGCTCTTCTGGAAAGACGTCTTGATATTCACAACGACTGGAATCTAAGAGATGGCATTCAACTCGCCCTTCTCATTGAGAGAAAATAGTCAAATGGTTTCATCACGAGCGGCATAGATGATCACATCCTCAGAAGAGTGTGTCAATTGAATCTGCCTGGCAGCACAATGATACGTCTCCAACGTATCTATAATTTTTGATTGCTCCATGCTACTTTATCCACTGTTTTAGGCTTTATTGGGCTATATTTTCCACTTTTATATTACTTTTGGGACTACCTATTAACCGGAGGCCCAACCCAGAATTGCTTGTTTTTGCCTATTTCAAAGATTTCGAAGAAAAGGAATATCAAATGGAGTCCAAACGGAATGAAACCTTCGGGAACGTGATTTTCTCGCCGAACGTGATCTAGAGAACTTGGAGTGGAAGTAAAGAAGCTTCCGAGGAAGCCACGAGATAGGAGGGCGCCCCCCCTATAGGGCGCCCTGTCTCATGGGCCCCTCAGGCGACCACCGACGCATTTCTTCCTCCTATATATACCCACGCACTCGAAAACATTCGAGGCACCACGAAACACAATTTCCACCGCCAGAACCTTCTCAGATCCGTGAGATCCCATCTTGGAGCCTTCGGCACTCTACCGGGAGGGGGAATCAAGCACCTGAGGGCCTCTACATCAACATCCTTGCCCATCCGATGAGTTGTGAGTAGTTTACCACAGACCTCTGAGGTCCATAGTTATTAGCTAGATGGCTTCTTCTCTCTTTTTTGGATCTCAATACAATGTTCTCCCCTCTCTTGTGGAGATCTATTCGATGTAATCTCTTTTTTTGCGGTGTGTTTGTCGAGATCCGATGAATTGTGGGTTTATGATTAAGTTTATCTATGAATAATATTTGAATCTTCTACGAATTCTTTTATGTATGATTGAGTTATCTTTGCAAGTCTCTTCAATTATCGGTTTAGTTTGGCCTACTAGATTGATCTTTCTTGCCATGGGAGAAGTGCTTAGCTTTGGGTTCAATCTTGCGGTGTCCTTACCCGATGTGAGAAAGGGTTGCAAGGCACGATTGTGTTGTTGCCATCGAGGATAACAAGATGGGGTTTATATCATATTGCATGAGTTTATCCTCTACATCATGTCATCTTGCTTAATGCGTTACTTTGTTCTTATGAACTTAATACTCTAGATGCATGCCGGATAGCGGTCGATGTGTGGAGTAATAGTAGTAGATGCAGGTGAGTCGGTCTACTTGTTATGGACGTGATGCCTATATACATGATCATGCCTAGATAATCTCATAACTATGCGCTTTTCTATCAATTGCTCCACAAGAATTTGTTCACCCACCATAATACTTATGCTATCTCGAGAGAAGCCTCTAGTGAAACCTATGGCCCCCGGGTCTATCTCTTATCATATTTGCTTTCAATCTACTTTTATTTGCATCTTTACTTTTTGCATCTATACAAAAAATACCAAAAATATTATTTACTATCTTTATTAGATCTCACTTTCGCAAGTGGCCGTGAAGGGATTGACAACCCCTTTATTGCGTTGGTTGCGAGTTCTCAGTTTGTTTATGTAGGTGCGTGGGACTTTTGAGGATCCTCCTACTGGATTGATACCTTGGTTCTCAAAACTGAGGGTAATACTTACGCTGCACTTTGCTGCATCACCCTCTCCTCTTCGAGGAAAACCAACGCAAGCTCAAGACGTAGCAAGAAGGATTTCTGGCGCGCCGTTGCCGGGAGGTCTTCGCTCAAGTCAAGACATACCAAGTACCCATCACAAATATATCTCCCTCGCATTTACATTATTTGCCATTTGCCTCGCTTTCCTCTCCCCACTTCACCCTTGCCGTTTTATTTGCCCTCTCTTTCCCAATCTCCTCCTCTTTTTCCCGTTGCCTTTTCCTCGTCCGTTTGTTTGCTTGTGTGTTGGATTACTTGTTGCCATGGCGCAAGATAATACCAAATTGTGTGACTTCTCGAATACGAATAACAATGATTTCCTTAGTACTCCAATTGCTCCTCTTAATAATGATGAGTCTTGTGAAATCAATACCGCTTTGCTGAATCTTGTTATGAAAGATCAATTCGCCAGCCTTCCTAGCGAAGATGCCGCTACTCATCTAAACAACTTCGTTGATTTATGTGATATGCAAAAGAACAAAGATACGGATAACAATGTTGTCAAATTGAAGTTATTTCCGTTTTCACTTAGAGATCGTGCTAAAGTTTGGTTTTCATCTTTGCCTAAAAATAGTATTGATTCTTGGAACAAGTGCAAAGATACTTTTATCTCTAAGTATTTTCCTCCCGCTAAGATCATCACTCTTAGGAATGATATTATGAATTTTAAACAACTTGATCATGAGCATGTTACCCAATCTTGGAAAAGAATGAAATTGATGCTTCGTAATTGCCCTACTCATGGTTTGAATTTATGGATGATCATACAAAAATTTTATGCCGGTTTGAACTTTGCTTCTAGGAATCTCTTAGATTCGGCCGTGGGAGGCACCTTTATGGAAATCACGTTAGGAGATGCTACAAAATTACTTGATAATATTATGGCTAATTATTCTCAATGGCACAATCGAAAGATCTTCTAGTAAAAAGTGCATGCTATAGAGGAAATCAATGTTTTGAGTGGAAAGAGGGATGAACTTATGAAGATGCTTGCTACTAAAATACTCCTCTTGATCCCAATGATATGCCTTTGTCTTCCTTGATTGAGAATAATAATGAATCTATGGATGTGAATTTTGTTGGTAGGAATAGTTTTGGAAACAATGCTTATAGAGGAATTTTAATGCTAGACCGCTTCCTAGTAATTCCTCTAATAATTATGGAAATTCCTACAATAATTCTTATGGTAATTTTAATAAGATGCCCTCTGATTTTGAGAATAGTGTGAAAGAATTTATGATCTCTCAAAAGAATTTTAATGTTATGCTTGAAGAAAAATTACTCAAAGTTGATGATTTAGCTAGGAACGTTGATAGACTTTCGCTTGATGTTAATTCTCTTAAACTTGGATCTTCTTCTCCTAAACATGATATCAATGTGTCCCTCAAAGTAATGAGAATATCCATTGATGAGTGCAAGGAAAGAACCGCTAAGAAAGAAAGCTTTATAAAAGCGTGTTCCTCTAGTTTCCGTGAAAATAATGATGAGGATCTTAAAGTTATTGATGTGTCCCCGATTAGATCTATGTTTTGCAATATGAATTTTGATAATTATGGGATTGATGATGAATCAACTTTGCCTAGAAGGCGTCCCAAGAATTCGGAATCTTTAGATCTTAATGATAAATTTGGTAAAAGTGAAATTGGAGAATCCTCAACTTTTAATAATGTTGAACCCATTATCTCGGACTTCAAGGAATTTAATTATGATAATTGCTCTTTAAAGGTTGTATTTCCATGTTGCAAGCCGTTGTTAATTTCTCCTCATGCTTATAGTCAAAATAAAGCTTTTACTAAGCATATTGTTGATGCCTTGATGCGATCTTTTGATGAGAAACTTAATTTGGAAATTTCTATACCTAGAAAGCTTAATGATGAGTGGGAACCTACTATAAAGATTAGAATTAAAGATTATGAGTGTTTTGCTTTGTGTGATTTGGGTGCTAGTGTTTCCACGATTCTGAAAACTTTATGTGATATTCTAGGTTTCCATGATCTTGATGATTGTTCGTTAAATTTGCACCTTGCAGATTCCACCATTAAAAAGCCTATGGGAAGGATCAATGATGTTCTTATCGTTGCAAATAGAAATTTGGTGCCCGTAGATTTTATCGTTCTTGATATAGACTGCAACCTTTCTTGTCCTATTATTCTTGGTAGACCTTTCCTTAGAACGATTGGTGTGATTATTGATATGAAGGAAGGGAATATTAGATTCCAATTTCCCTTAAAGAAAGGTATGGAGAACTTTCCAAGAAAGAAAGTTAAATTACCTTATGAATCTATCATGCGTGCTCCTTATGAGTTTAGTGCCAAAGATGGCACTGCGTTAGATCTATCCTCACTTTTATGCCTAGCTAGCGTTAAACGATAGCGCTTAGTTGAGAGGCAACCCAATTTTATTTTTTGTTTTGTTTTTGTTTCTGTTTAGGAATAAATAATCCATCTAGCCTCTGTTTAGATGTGGTTTTATCTTTTAATTAGTGTTTGTGCCAAGTTAAACCTATTGGATCTTCTTGGATGATAGTTATTCGATCTTGCTGTAATTTCCAGAAACTTTGCGCTCATTGCACGAATTGTTAAAAATCACCAGAACATGATAAAATAGTGATTCCAATTTCTGCTGATCAATAAACAAATTGTCTAGGTCTTCTAATTTTGATAGATTTTTTGAAGTTCCAGAAGTTTGCGATAGTTACAGATTACTACAGACTGTTCTGTTTTTGACAGATTCTGTTTTTCGTGTGTTGATTGCTTATTTTGATGAATCTATGGCCAATAAATTAGTTTATAATCCATAGAGAAGTTGGAATACAGTAGGTTTAACACCAATATAAATAAAGAATGAGTTCATTACAGTACCTTAAAGTAGTCTTTTGTTTTCTTTCTCTAACGGAGCTCACGAGGTTTCTATAGAGTTTTGTGTTGTGAAGTTTTCAAGTTTTGGGTAAAGCTTTTTATGGACTATGGAATAAAGGGTGGCAAGAGCCTAAGCTTGGGATGCCCATGGCACCCCAACATATTCAAGAATAGCCAAAAGCGTAAGCTTGGGGATGCCCCGGAAGGCATCCCTCTTTCGCCTTCGCTCATTGGTAACTTTACTTGGGGCTATATTTTTATTCACCACATAATAAGTGTTTTGCTTGGAGCGTCTTGTATTATTTGCGTCTTTGCTTGTTAGTTTACCACAATCATCCTTGCTGTATACACCTTTTGGGAGAAGCCTATTTAATTAGAATTTGCTAGAATGTGCTTCACTTATATCTTTTGAGCTTGATAGTTTTGCTCATAGTACTTCACTTATATCTTTTGAGCGTGATAATTTTTGCTCTAGTGCTTCACTTAGATCTTTTAGAGCACGGTGGTATATTTGTTTTAAAGAAACTATTGACCTCTCATGCTTCATTTAGATTATTTTGAGAGTCGTTAATAGCATGGTAATTTGCTTAAAGTTAATATACTTGGTATTCAAGATATGTGAAACTTTCTTTTGAGTGCGTTGAATACTAAGAAAAGTTTGATACTTGATAATTGTTTTGAGATATGGAGGTGGTAATATTAAAGTCATGTTGGTTGGGTGATTATCAATTTAAAGAATGCTTGTGTTGAAGTTAGCAAATCCCGTAGCATGCACGTATGGTTAAAGTTGTGTAACAAATTTGAAACATGAAGTGTACCGGCTTGTGCATCCTTATGAGTGGCGGTCGGCATTTGACGGCGATGGTCTTTTCCTACCAATCTATCCCCTAGGAGCATGCGCTTAGTAGTTGATTTTTGATTACTTCTAAATTTTTGCAATAAGTATATGAGTTCTTTTGCCTATTGTTGAGTCCATGTATTATACGCACTTGGAACTTTCCGCCATTGCTAGCATCTTCTGCACTGCATTGCCCTTTCTCACATTGAGAGTTGGTGCAAACTTCGGTGCATCCAAACCCCGTGATATGATACGCTCTATCACACATAAAACTCCTTATATCTTCCTCAAAACAGCCACCATACCTACCTATTATGGCATTTCCATAGCCATTCCGAGATATATTGCCATGCAACTTTCCACCGTTCCGTTCATCATCATGACATACCTTACTTTTGTCATGTTGCCATTGCATGATCATGTAGTTGACATCGTATTTGTGGCAAAGCCACCATGCATTATTTTTCATACATGTCACTCTTGATTCATCGTGATCATCCCGAGACATCACGGAGGCATTCATATAGAGTCATATCTTGTTCTAGTTTCGAGTTGTAATCCTTATGTTGTAATCAATAGAAGTGTGATGATCATCATTATTAGAGCATTGCCTAAAAAAAAGAAAGACCAAAAAGAAAAAAAAAGGACCCAAAAAAATTAAAAAGGGCAATGTTACTATGTTTTTTTCCACACGTGTGCTTCAAAGTAGCACCTTGTTCTTCATATAGTGAGTCTCATATATTGTGCTTCAAAGTAGCACCATGTTTTTCATATAGTGAGTCTCATAAGTTGTCTTTTTTCATACTAGTGGAAATTTTTCATTATAGAACTTGGCTTGTATATTCCTACGATGGGCTTCCTCAAATTCCCTAGGTCTTCATGAGCAAGCAAGTTGGATGCACAACCACTAGTTTTCTTGTGTTGAGCATTCATCTATAGCTCTAGTGCATCCATTGCATGGCAATCCCTACTCCTCATGTTGACATCAATTGATGGGCATCTCCATAGCCCGTTGATTATCCTCGTCAACGTGAGACTTTCTCCTTTTTTGTCTTCTCCACACAATCCCCATCATCATATTCTATTCCACCTATAGTGCTATATCCTTGGCTCACGCTCATGTATTGCGTGAAGGTTGAAAAAGTTTGAGATTATTTAAGTATGAAACAATTGCTTGGCTTGTCATCGGGGTATAGAAGTTGGGAACATCTTTGTGTGACGAAAATGAAGCATAGCCCCACTATATGATTTTGTAGGGATGAACTTTCTTTTGCCATGCTATTTTGAGAAGACATGATTACTTTGATTAGTATGCTTGAAGTATTACTATTTCTTTTATCAATATGAACTTTTATTTTGTATTCATTCGGATCTGAATATTCATACCACAATTAAGAAGATTTACATTGAAATTATGCCAAAGTATCACTCGACATCAAAAGTTCTCTTTTATCATTTACCTACTCGAGGACGAGCAGGAATTAAGCTTGGGGATGCCTGATACGTCTTCAACGTATCTATAAATTTTGATTGCTCCATGCTACTTTATCAACTGTTTTAGGATTTATTGGGCTATATTTTCCACTTTTATATTACTTTTGGGACTAACCTATTAACCGGAGGCCCAGCCCGAAATTCTGTTGTTTTGCCTATTTCAAGATTTCAAGAAAAGGAATATCAAACGGAGTCCAAACGGAATGAAACCTTCGAACGTGATTTTCTACTTAACGTGGTCCAGAGAACTTGGAGTGCAAGTCAAGAAGCTTCCGAGGAAGCCACGAGATAGGAGGGCGCCCCCTGTCTCGTGGGCCCCTCATGCCAAACGTACTTCTTCCTCCTATATATACCTACGCACTCGAAAACATCCAGGGCACCACAAAACACAATTTCCACCGTTGTAACCTTCAGATCCGCGAGATCCCATCTTGGAGCCTTCACGCAAGACTTTCTGCTGAGGGGGAATCAAGCACGGAGGGCCTCTACATCAACATCCTTGCCCCTCCGATGAGTTGTGAGTAGTTTACCACAGACCTCACGGGTCCATAGTTATTAGCTAGATGGCTTCTTCTCTCTTTTTGGATCTCAATACAATGTTCTCCCTCTCTTGTGGAGATCTATTCGATGTAATCTCTTTTTGCGGTGTGTTTGTCGAGATCCCATGAATTGTGGGTTTATGATTAAGTTTATCTATGAATAATATTTGAATCTTCTCTGAATTCTTTTATGTATGATTGAGTTATCTTTGCAAGTCTCTTCGAATTATCGGTTTAGTTTGGCCTACTAGATTGATCTTTCTTGCCATGGGAGAAGTGCTTAGCTTTGGGTTCAATCTTATGTGTCCTTACCCGATGTAAAGGGTTGCAAGGCACGTATTGTGTTGTTGCCATCGAGGATAACAAGATGGGGTTTATATCATATTGCATGAGTTTATCCCTCTACATCATGTCATCTTGCTTAATGCGTTACTCGTTCTTATGAACTTAATACTCTAGATGCATGCCGGATAGCGGTCGATGTGTGGAGTAATAGTAGTAGATGCACGGCAGAGTCGGTCTACTTTTTTATGGATGTGATGCCTATATACATGATCATGCCTAGATAATCTCATAACTATGCGCTTTTCTATCAATTGCTCGACAAGAATTTGTTCACCCACCGTAATACTTATGCTATCTCGAGAGAAGCCTCTAGTGAAACCTATGGCCCCGGGTCTATCTCTTATCATATTTGCTTTCAATCTACTTTTATTTGCATCTTTACTTTTTGCATCTATACCAAAAATACCAAAAATATTATTACTATCTTTATTAGATCGCAAGTGGCCGTGAAGGGATTGACAACCCCTTTATTGCGTTGGTTGTGAGTTCTCAGTTTGTTTATGTAGGTGCGTGGGACTTTTGAGGAGCCTCCTACTGGATTGATAACTTGGTTCTCAAAACTGAGGGAAATACTTACGCTACACTCTGTTGCATCACCCTCTCCTCTTCGAGGAAAACCAACGCAAGCTCAAGACATAGCACACAATCAAGCTGAGCCTTGTGCTTGGAAAGCCAGTCCATGCCGAGAATTAGATCAATATCCGAGTCACCAAGAACAATTGGAGAAGACAGAAATTTATAGTTTCCCATCTTGATGGAAACATCCGGGATCATCGTGGTAGCCCTCATAGACAAGCCCGGAGAAACAACTCCCATGGTGTCGTGGAATTGTCACGGCAGATGTCCTAGTGTGAGGACTTAGTCATGAGGCCAACGCATCTTTGTAGTAGCTTGAGAGGGGTTGAGCGGAATCGAGAGACGCAACACAAGACAAGGATTTAGACAGCTTCGGGCCCCGAGAAACATCATCAGGAATAGCCCTACGTGCTGTTTGTGGCTAGATCTCATTATGCTCATCAGAGAGTCGCCGCATAAGCCGGCTCCCCCTTTGTGTCTAGCCCTAGAGATTGTTTCTTGCTTCTTGTCTGTCTTTTGGGGAGCCCTGTCCCTCCTTTTATAAGTTGAAGGGGCAGGTTACATGACTAGTCCTAGTAGGATTAGGATTACTCTATTACAAGTGGAGTCCTAGTCTTGCTTCCTTTGTAGGAGAATATTCCTTATGTCTTCCTCTTAAGCCGGCCCACCATAACGTGAGCCGGCCTTCTGGGCCTTGGGCCTTGTCATCCATCTGAAACACCCTTGGCGGGTCACTAATGAGTCTTGAGCTCGTGAGTTGTCACACCAAGTGAAACGCCAGACACATGAGTCGCCAATCTCACGGCGGGTTGCCAATGAAACGCCAAGTCCGGCCGGGTCATACTTCCGGCCAGGTCATACCGCGGGGTATACCCCTGACAATAGCCCCCAGTTTAATTTGGATTTATCCATGTTAAACTGATCATGTAAAATAAACACAAGAACAAACTTGATAGGTTGTGCTCCTGGTTAAGAATTCCTATAAACCGGCGCCTGAACATCCTTAAGTCCTTGTCATTTCCTTCTTCTAGAAAATCCAGGTCAATAGACCAGCGTCATAATCAATTTGCTTGTAGAATAAATATTATAAATAAAGAATCCATTTGCGTCGGCCTTCAATGCTCTGACTTGACCGAAATGTTGGTCTTTGAAATATTCAACTGATATCCAGCCGGTTTGAAACTGTAGAATTTGCCGAGCTATGACTTCCAAAATCGCCGGTTATAAAACTGACAATTTTGGGTTATGATTGTTGCCAACGCCGGGTTATGATTGTTGCCAACGCCGGTTCATGATTATTGATGACGCCGGGTTATGATTTTTGCAGACACCGGGTCAATCTGGTTTATTCAAAACTGAGAATTTGAAGATTTTTCTCCCTTATATCCATATTACCTGTAGCCCCCAAGCCTTGAGCAGAACAAAGTGATGGCTTAAGACTTGCTTCAATATAAATACTGCCACTTAAGAAGAAATCCATGTTGTTCATCCCACCACTTAGTAAAACTGAATACTCCATATTATGTAGCCCCAAGTGTCGGGTTGTCATGCTTGCAAAGAACACAGGACTTGTAATTGCCTCGATGCTCAAAAAACTTCAACCAGTGTAGCCCCCAAGGGCTGGGTCATTATGTAATATTGATCAGGGACTTTATAAATATAATCCTGCTTTATGGAAAATAACATCATATGATGTAACTCCACCATGGGGCTTGAACCCACGTCCACAGGGTTAAGAGCTTTGTGCTTTACCAATAGAGCAGTGGACCCTTGAATATAATGGATTAAGACTTGTGTACCTCGAATCATTGATAGGAGCAATTGGTAGCCCCCAAGGGCCGGCTCATTATGATGTGAGGAGTCGGGTCTTCAATAAGGCCAAAAAATGACTTTGCATTAGCCCCCAAGTGTCATGGTGCATGCTTGCAGCGACATGAGACTTGCATATTTGATATAATCTCAATTTAAATAATGTAGCCCCCAAGTGCCGGGTCATAAGCCTGCAGCGACTCGGGACTATTCCTTCAATTGTAGAATAAATCATATCCATTGATAATATAATAGCCATTGCGCTGAAGCGACTTTGAAAACCTCAATCATAATATTAGTTATTAACCATAATAAAAATCCAGCCATGTTGGCTATTAAAGATTTGAATAACCCGGTTTGAAACTTCAATCATTCAATATCATAATGAAAATCCAGCCAAGTTTGGCTATTTAAAGATTCAAATACCTTATCTGTTGACAAGTAAATCCATGAGCTTTTAAATACCCGGCTCTTGGTCGATGGCGATTTAATACGCCTCCATTGTAAGCCGGAATTTTTATAACCCTGACGGCTTATAGCCTTTGAGAAAATCAAGAATTGATAACCCTTTTGAGACACCAATTTCAATCTTTGGTGATGGGCTCGAACTTAATCATTTATGTAAGTCATAGCTCTGTAAATCCTCGCATTAGTTTAAACAACATATGCCCGGGCGATTTAACGTCAAAAGCTGGCGGGTAACCACCCAAATGTAGTCTTATCCTGCACACAAGTAGATCACAAGATCCCTTGGCGGTTTACCGCAGTATGGTCATAATATTTCACATATAACCACTGTGATATTGAATTTGTACTACCGGTTTACATGACCTGTGCAATGAGGGTGATAACCCAATCCTTAGAAGCCAATACTTCCAAGTATTAATATTGTCATATGCTGGCGACTTGTCGTCAAAAGCCAGGCCGGGTTAATAGAAACCACATATATATGCTTCAGATATGAGCAAAAAAGGTCTCAAGACAAAACCAAAGATTGTTCGCAAAAACTTAAACCAAATAAAAATCGAGGTTTCTGATTCGAATACGATCAGTAAACCGTTCCAAAGGGGTTAAGCTAGGATTCGAATACGACCATGTAGCCCCCGGTGGCTTTGGCGTTGCGCCGATCAAGAGGGTACCGACAACTATGTTCTCTTTGGCTCAAATATGACCTATGTTTGAACAGGAAGCACCCAAATGACCTTGAGAGGTTTTTAACGACCCTGATTCAAATACGATTCAAGTCAGACCCAAAAGGGGTTAAGCTATGATTCGAATACGATCAAGAAGCCCCCTGGTGAGTTTGGCAGTGTGCCGATCAAGAGGGTACCGACAGCTATGTTCTCTTTGATTCGAATATGACCTATGTTTGAATAGGAAGCCCCCAAATGACCTTATAAATTTTGGCATCGTGCTGATCAAGAGGGTACCGACAGCTATGCTCGATGAGCAGGAAGCCCCCAAGTGACCATAATAAGATAAGCCGTAAGGCAGGATACCCATGTTTGAACCACGCATCATGGCAGCAAATTTCTCTTTGGCAACCTTTAATTTTCCTGAGAACTAGAATCTTGCGAGAGATTAATTCTTTTTGAACCGGAACTTTAAACCGGATTTGAAAGATTCAAAACTTTGTGGGATACAGATTGTCCTTGAGCCAGATGTTTGAACCGGATTTGAGAGCTTAAAAGTTTTGTAAGAGATAAATTTACCTTGAGCCGGATGTTTGAACCGGATTTGAGAGCTTAAAAGTTTTGTAAGAGATAAATTTACCTTGAGCCGAATGTTTGAACCGGATTTGAGAGCTTCAAAGCTTTGCGGGAGAGAGATGTCTCTTGAACCGGATTTTAAACCGGAATCTTTATTTTGAACCGACAATTTTCTGACGGCCTCTAAATTTTCATCAATATGGCGGTGTCTTCTGGACCCGGGTTATCATTCCTCCAATGACTCGGAATTCCCGAGTCATGTCATTGTAGCTCCGAGTCTTAAGACTACTGAGGAATTGGCTTGAGACTCTCCATATTTGACCGTGATATAAACCGATATGAGTCATTCAACATCTCAAGGATATAACTTGTCTCCTTGACGGAGAACTTGCAAGCCGAGTAATTGCTCTTTAAAGAAAGCAATATATAATATAAAATATCTTTGGATGGATTTCACCTGATGCGTCAGGTCAGTAATTATTACCGCGGAGTTGACGATCACCATGGTGAAGCTGAAATCAATCATGGCCGAGTCGGCCGCGGGAGCAGATAGATGAGTCGGCCACGGTGTTGTAAGCCGGTGCGGACAAGCAAGTTGTCCTCCTCGTTGTAAGGTGGCGTGCACGGGCAAGTCGGCCGACGTGTTGAAGCTGTGCGGCACAGCCGAACGTGCATCCGCGATATAATGGTATAAACAATTGTCCTGTGTAACCATGTTACAGGGCAGAGTAATTGTTCTTTGACAAAAAAAATAAGTGTTTAATAAGATAAGTTCAGATAGATATCACCTGATGTTTGTGAATGGCAGATGATCTGTATGCCGCGTCAGAATCGGCTCAATATAATCTCGGCGGTTCAGGCATACCGTGACTCCCGGCGGCTCAACACAATAAAGGCGGCTCAACGCGGCCTCAGCGGCTCAATAAACGCTAGTCCAAAAGTGATGTTGGCACACGCGTTATGCGGCACTTTTGTAATGAATAATGGTCCTGCGAAAAAACATCACAGACTAACGTAATTGTTCTCAAACAATTTAACATGCTGGTAAAATATAGAGGAAAGATATCATGTGATTTGTTCAGATGACCGATGATTCATATAACTTTTCAACCCTATTGTTAAATAGTCATTTGATCCTTATACGCATGCTAAGGATATTTATGTTTATCATCACAAGGACTCCCCCAAATGCTGCCACTCTTTTTTCTTTTTTCTCATTAGCAGCAACCGGCCACAGTATTTGGGCAGGGCAAGAACAGAGGCGGACAGCAACGGCGATGCGAGCCGGTGGAGGTGACCAACAAAACAGCATGTGTGTTGATATGGTATCTTCCCAGGAACCGGCGTAGTGCAGAGACGTGGCTGTACTGTGTGTCAATTAAGCTTTTGAAATCCGTGTAGCATTAGTACTAGATGTACTTGTACTTAGTCCCCACGTGAGGAGCTCTTGGGGCATCCTACTGTGCACCACAATCAACAGTGCCTTCGGGGAAATTAACCGTGGAGACGTGGCTGGCCTGCTGCCAGTCCTTTTTGTCTTGATCTCGCGTAGTAATTAGTGGCCATAGTGCAGCTTCGTGGGATGAACAGTAATAGTACAAAAGTAGTACTTTAATTGACGTGAGCCCCCAACTAGTACTCGTGGCTGAATTGTTTTTCCTTCATCTTCTTCTTCTACTATTAAAAGAGCAAACATAAATTCTCCTAAAACTACACAGCAAACTGTACACAAGATAATCAGTACCCTCGGATCAAATCAACTTAAACATATCCTACCGTCCATATTACATCAATAATTTATTAGTTAGATCAACGATTCCGATCAAATGTTCTGCCAGCAGACTGCCTATCGTCACAGCGCTCCACGCCCCCGATTCGCACGGCCCCGCCCACAACACGGATCAAATCCACCTGAATCGCAGATGTTTATCCCGCTAATTCCTCTGCCCCGGTCCTTACCATCTTCCCCAATTGTGTCGTCCCCATAGTCCCCTCCACCGTATCGCCTCCAAGCGAGCCCAGCGCCGCCGATCTCCCGTGCCGCCACCATCTACGCCGCATCCTCGACACGAGGCCACCAGCATTGAGCCCCACTCCGGCGCGCCTGCTGCACTTCAGCCGTGGCAGTCGTTGCCACCGCTACTCTGGCCTCGGAAGCCTGGCCTACTATCTTGAATCGGGGAGGCGGCGGCTAAGCAAGGGCGCCGGTGCTGTCGAGGTACATCTCTTCCCTCTCTCCCTGCCTCCCTCCCTCTCTCTGCCACGTAGGGGTGCTCGTGACCGTGGACTGGCGGGGAACTCCGGTGGCGGGGAATTGGGAGCTTCGACAGCGAGGAACAGGGAGCACTGGTGCTCTACTAGCGGAGGCATGTTTTGGGGACGGGGAGACCTCCGACCGTGGGGAATGGAGAAAGCTTTGGATTCAAACTGAATTTCATCTTTCTAGGTTTTTCTGCTGATAGCACAGAATAACATTGGTAATGTTGAGCCGACAAAGACAAGTAGCACACTAATTTCTGTGTCCACTAGATGATGATTTGCTCCCCGTATGTGGTTTCTGGTCATATTGGGCTATGTGAAAAATGGGTTCTCTCTGTATTCTCTATATGAGATTATTTTGTGATCGTTGGAGTATGAAAATAGCATGGGGTGCAATTGTGCCCTTGTGAGCAATCTCTGATGCTACTGATGTTTATATATACTAGCAGAAATGTGTGGTATTAGGTATGGCAAAGTAATTTGCTTCAACAACCAATCTGCACTGAATGTTGTACGCCGATGCCATGTCTGATGGTTTTGCTTTGAATTGGTCTTCTCAAGGAAACCGTGTTCAATTTGCATGTTCTGCTTTGAGCGAGTCTTTTTGGAAATCTGTATGCCTTCTTATATGACTGGTTGGAATTTTGCAAATTGTGATGTTTGCTTTCTGTGAGCAACTACTTGAATGCTGAAATGTTATACAGCACATATATCATGTCAACAACATGTATCTCTTTTTATTTCACATGTGGAGAGAGAAGTTGCCATACGTTGTTGTCCCCTCGGCAATAGTATGTAATTCAAAAATTATCTTGCTATCTTTGCTCACTAGCATTTTTTAGACTAATAATGGTATTGCAGATTCCAGTTAGAGATTGCAGATTTCTGAAATATGTTGACCAAATCATTTAATCGGAACCTGGTTGACGCCAACGCTCTCAAGAAAAGGGGTTGTGTGTTTTAAACTCAACAAGACGATGAACATAAAAGTATAGCTTCAGACTATGAACCTAGGATTCAAGCCACACCGAAGATTGAATTCCATCTTCTTGGTTAGAATACACAAAGGATTTGAAATGTGAATCTTGTAAGGACTTTACTTTGTGAAATTTAACATGACTAATTTGAGACCAGCAAAGAGGAATGGGCCTGAAGACATGCTGATATTGAGCTAGGTTCGCAAGGCGATGTGTCGAGCTCTGCATATCCTGATTTCAATGGAATATTTAAACAGGTGCCTCCTTTTCCTTTGTATGTGTTTTCGAGACTCTTTTTGTTTATTAAACATAGCCTGTAGATGTCCTGGAGTGTGATTTTATTTTTCGAGTTCAGCTCTGTGTTATCAATTATCATATAATTCAGGTTAGGGAGATCAAGAAGATATTTCATATATTAGCACAACTACCGAAGGATTTTCAGGTGGGCAACTATTATATGAGTTTGGATGACCGAATATCAGTAGTAAATCAAAATCTACGGCTTTATATACTTTGTCACATACTGTCATATTTCATATGTGATGACCATATCAATCGCGTGTTGTTTCTTTTTCATTCAGAGTGTACATTGCTTCCAGTGTAACAAGAACAGAAAATAAGGTACTCTCTAAATAATGTGTGAGGTTTCAGATTCTGTAATTTGTTTTACAGTTGCTAACTGAGCATGCTTAGAGCATCTCCAGCCGTTCGGCCCCCAGGAGGCGCTAAAAATCGACCCTGAGGCGCAACGGCGCTAAAATCAGCGGTTGAGGCGTGATGCCCCCAGCCACGGGCGCCCACGTTTTTTAAAAAATTTAAATTCGTCACAAACACGGCGCAAATTCAAGCAAACTTAGGCGAGTTCTGACATATTTAAAATATTTTACAAAAAGAAAAAACTACTCGAGGACGGCCTCAACAGGCGGCTGGCACACCCCCAATTATCAGCAGGCGCCGTCGGGCGTTGAGCCTCCCGGAGGCATGACGCCGTTGGTGGCCTCGAGCTGCCTTTCGTGGCGGCGACGAAGTAGGCCTCCCACGAGAGGTCATCGGGGACGCATCTGCGGTCCTTCGCCCGCTGCGCGGTGAGGTGCGGATCTGTGCGATCTCCGCCGCCTCGCCGCCCCGGTGGCGGTGGCACCGGACCTCAAGGCCGATCCTCCACGCCCCGGGCACCCGCATGTCCGGCGGGACCGGGTACTCGGCCTCGTAGAGGAGCCGAGCTTCATCTTCGTGAAGATGGCGGCGGCCGAAGCCGTTCGCCGTCGCCTGGGAAGCGCTCGGCCATGGGTGATGAACTGGAGATGGCGAGAGAGAGGAGAGGGAGGAACGGCAACGGCGAGAGAGTGCGAGTCTCCTCCTCCGGCTGGGCGCGTCTTATATAGGGCCGAGGCGCCGCAGACGCGTGGCGGCGAGGGAGGGCGAGGGACGCAAGGCTATCCGGTCTTCACTACGCCGCCTGTGAGGCATCAATGGCGCAGCTGACCGCGCAAGAAGCTTTGGCATTGATTCGCCTTGAAACGAGGCGATGAGGACGACGGCGGCGAGAAGAGAGACGAAGTCGGGCGAGGAGGCCCACGGCTCTTTTCGCGCCAAAAACGATTCGCCTTGGCGCCCAGCGCCTCAGTAGCCGGGTTCGTGTTGGGTCCGCCGGCGCTAATTTCGGCCCGAGCCGGCGAAAAACGGGCCCTTGGGGGCGCGACTGGGCCGATTTTTCAGCGCCGGCGGCCGAAAAGTGGCCTGGGGGGCCTTGTTGGGGGCGCGGCTGGAGATGCTCTTAGATAATGGGATGATTTGAGTGGAGTTTCAAAGTCAATCGTCCATGTCTGCACTCTCAAGTTTCTATATGTATAGTCTGAGACCTAATAAGTACTGATAATTTCAGAAAGTTTCATGTTTCATACTTATAATTGATACTGATTGTATTCACATAATTGGCCCACTTGATTATGGTGGTTGTCTAACTAATAAGTAAGATGTTCCCGGTTCTGCATAAAGATTTAGGCTCCCTAATTCAGTAGTCTTTGTGGAGTCAGAAATGTTGAATGATTTTGTTTGGAGTCTTTTTGAAATGATGAGTGATGCATACCTATTCAATGTTTTACATGGTACTGCAAGTGAATAAATGATTTGTACTGAACCATCTAATGGGTTATTGTGTTTCTTTGAAGTCATGAATTTGTAGCAAGTGATGCCCTCATTGGCATTCTTTTTCGTAGATATCCAAGATAGCTAAAGCATCGTGGGGACAAGGAGGCTGAGCAGTCCGTGGTGTCTTCGTCGTCGTTGCAAAGAAACATGCCCAAATGTGTAAGCCCATATTGGTATTACTTTCCAATAATCAACAGCCAACAAAATATATATTTATGAATGATCTGTTCTCTTGCTGTGAATAACAATGATAAATTTGTTGTTGACTCATGTTATATCCTCAAAAGTAAAGTGCTACAGGGAACTTCTTCAATCAGTTCAGGTTGGATGAGCAAGACAACATACTGCAGACTGGAACAAGGTGAGAAGATTAGATGGAAATTTATATGGCATATATACAGCTACGTTTGCTAATCTCCTTCTCACTTTTTCCTTTTTCTTTGCAGAGTTATGTTCATCATCAGTGATATGTGTCAATACTCTCCTAGAGATTGATTTCTTTGCTTTCGCAAAAAAAGGGTATACATGGCGAGCTTCCAAATATCAGGTTGCAAAAACCTTCGTTGCTTTGGGCCTTGCCATGGAAGGATGGACGCTAAATGACCACAAATGCCTCTAGATTATGAGTAAGTGTGGTTCTACCTTCAGTGGATTGGGCATCTGTTTTGTCTCGGGCTGGTTTCACAGGGACCTGATTTTGCTTGGAACAGCCAAAGGGGCGAGGATGTTATATTGTTGCAGCTTGGTTTGCTAACTAGCAATGTTTTGTTTCTTAGACACACAAACTTGTACCTCAGAACCTTGATGAATTATTTCATTTGATCAGCTTATGTGGAAACTACTAATTTTCATTGCATCTGTACACATACTTGCATATCCTTTTTCCTGGTGCTTATTGACAACGACC
Source organism: Aegilops bicornis (assembly GCA_021605145.1). Taxonomy (NCBI): domain Eukaryota; kingdom Viridiplantae; phylum Streptophyta; class Magnoliopsida; order Poales; family Poaceae; genus Aegilops; species Aegilops bicornis. Next base: position 558,841 of record JAHIAL010000104.1, read on the forward strand.
CACTCATAGGCACGGCCTAAAATAAATAAGATTTTTTTTGCGGGAAAAACTTCCAATCTATTCATCTTCAATCATAGTAGTACAACGAACACTAGAAATAATAAAAATTACATCCAGATCCATAAACCACCTAGCGACGACTACAAGCACTAAAGCGAGCCGAAGGCGAACCGCTGTCATCGCCCCTCCCTCGCCGGAGCCGGGCAAATGTTGTTGTAGTAGACAGTCGAGAAGTCGTCGTGCTACGGCCCCATAGAACCAACGCACCAGTATAGCACCCGCCGCCGATGAAGAGTGTAGATCAGAAGGATCCAACCTAAAGACACAGGAACATAGACGAACAGATCCGAGCAAATCCACCAAAGACAGATCCACCAGAGACACACCTCCACACGCCCATCGACGATGCTAGACGCATCACCGGAACGGGGGCTAGGCAGGGAGACCTTTATTCAAAGATGTATTTTTCTTGGTTGGAAATATTACACCTCAAATTTACTTCAGTTTGGATACAACGATGACTCTAAGATTGAAACAAATGATGAATTATGTTAGTTATACATTTTAAGAGGTTATGGATATGATATGTGAGAAACAATCTTGTCCGTCATACATGAATATCTATATGCCAATATGGATGCTGGCGAGGTGTTGTGATGTCGTTGTGGATGCTGGCAAGATGTTGGTGATGGTGTTGGTTGTCGAGATGCACTAGCTAAGGGTGTATGCATGGCCATAGGTCATAATTAATTTTTTTTGATGGACTGATTTTCTGTCAATTAGTTAATAATCAATGGTATTTGCTAAGCAATGGACATGGGCCTGTTGATTTATAAAGCACAATATTTCCAATGATTTATAAAGCACAATATTTCCAGTCATCTGTACGAGTTAGGAACCCAATCTGGAAGAAGGTGTGGGCACTTTCGGTTCCTGGTAAGGTCAAAACTTTTGTGTGGAAAGTGTTACATGGAGCCATTCCCGTTAAATCAACTTTGACGAATCGTCATATTGGGACGGACGACCGGTGTCCAATTTGTCATGATCACCCGGAAGACCTGAAACACTTGCTATTTGAATGTGCACCAGCAAAAACGATGTGGTACATACTAAAACTAGAACAAGCAGTTTCAGATGCTTGTATTGTAGACAGGTCAGGTTCAGCTGTCTTGGAGGAGTTGTTGGATTCCTCGACGAGTCATTACCCTGATCTACCTCAGGTAGGGATTGCGGAGGTTGTGGCGGTCGCAACATGGTACATCTGGTGGATCAGACGGACAGTCACACACAAGGAGAGGACACCCCCAGCAACAAATTGGTAGTTATCTGTTCTGTCTCTATGCACAAACTTCACCAAAACAGCTCAGAGTAATAACACGAGAGAAGTAGTTAAATGGATGAAACCAGATTCATGTCAAGTTAAATTAAATGTAGATGCCTCGTTTCATTTTGAAGAGGGAGAAGGGGCGACGGGCGCGGTTATCCGTGACAAGATAGGCAATTTCCTTGCAGGTGCATGTTCTTATGTTCCACACTCATCATCGGCCACGATGATGGAAGCACTGGCAATGAAAAAAGGCCTTGAACTGGTGTCATCTTTGGGCTATCACCAAGTCGTTGCTGAATCTGATTGTTTAGAGGTGATTGAAGCTTGCAAAGGAGGACAAATATGGTGGAATGAAGAAGCTGCAATTTATGTGGATTGTATTGATCTGGTGACGGAAATAGGAACAGTTCAGTACTCGCACTGTCTCCGGGAGGCCAATGGTGTCGCACATAGTTACGAAAATCATTTATCTTTTAATTGGGTAGATGATCACCCTGCTTTTCTCACCGAATATCTCGTGAACGATGTAAGTGTGCTTATTTGATTGATAATAAAGCAAGCCATGATGGCATTTAAAAAAAGGAATTATATGCTTTTTGCTTGAGATTTCCGCTGTTCAAAAAGTAGATTTATGTTGATAGAATTATTAAGTTTCATAGTAGAGCATACTTAATCGCGACGTGCGTTGCACGTGTATGCTTACTAGTGTGGAGGAAACAACCAAGGCGGTACACAGGCGGAACCAGCTGGCGTCGCAAGCACGTGAAGATGAGTCGCTGCGAGGAGAGTCCAGCAAGATAGGCCAATCGAGGTGGCGATTCGTGACAGCGGAGACTTCCAAGCGAAGACAGCGGCTCAGCGGCGATCCGTCACCGAAGCGGAGGTGAGGGCGGTTCGATAGCAGAGACCGAGCGCGTGTTCCAACTCGGTTCCTGGTCGTGGCCACCTGGGACTTGAAGCGGGCGCTGTGGCGGCCCCCGGCTCAGATGCGGCGGCTCAGATGCGTGCAAGGCGAGTCAGAGACGAGGCGGCTCGGCCCTGGTGTTTTAACGACGAGGCGGGTCAGGAAGCCCGTGACGATTTCTGTATCTGGTCGCGTGCGAGGCACAACAGCAGAAAACCGAACTTTGGACAGCTCGCCTGGCACGCGAACGGCGGCACACACAATCCTTCTTTATCTTGATTTTTGTGAATAAAAAAATTTGTCCGTGACTTGTAGTAGATGAACGACGAACTTGCCGGCTCTGGCCTAAAAACTGTATTACGGCGGGTTGCTCTGTAAGATTGTTTCATGCCGGCTCTTCTTCATCCGATCACATCACGAGCTTACAATCCCTAGGAGAGATCCCTCCAAGAACTCAGCACCACCATGCGCAAGCCCCACGGTGGGCGCCTACTGTCGTGGAATTGTCACGGCAGATGTCCTAGTGTGAGGACTTAGTCGTGAGGCCAACGCATCTTTGTAGTAGCTTGAGAGGGGTTGAGCGGAATCGAGAGACGCAACACAAGACAAGGATTTAGACAGCTTCGGGCCCCGAGAAACATCATCCGGAATAGCCCTACATGCTGTTTGTGGCTAGATCTCATTATGCTCATCACAGAGTCGCCGCATAAGCCGGCTCCCCCTTTGTGTCTAGCCTAGAGATTGTTTCTTGCTTCTTGTCTGTCTTTTGGGGAGCCCTGCCCCTCCTTATATAAGTTGAAGGGGCGGGTTACATGACTAGTCCTAGTAGGATTATGATTACTCTATTACAAGTGGAGCCCTAGTCTTGCTTCCTTTGTAGGAGAATATTCCTTATGTCTTCCTCTTAAGCCGGCCCACCATAACATGAGCCGGCCTTCTGGGCCTTGGGCCTTGTCATCCATCTGAAACACCCGCCGGGTCACCAATGAGTCTCCAGGCTCGTGAGTTGTCACACCAGTGAACCGCCAGACACATGAGTCGCCAATCTCACGGCGGGTTGCCAATGAAACGCCAAGTCCAGCCGGGTCATACCGCGGGGTATATCCCTGACACATGGGTTTTCCCAACATTTCCGAAACAAAGTCATGCTTTGAAACAAATAATCTCGACATGAAACAATGCGATGCACCAGTGTCAAAAAGAACTTTAGTAGGAAAAGAGTTAACTGGAAGGTTACCCATGATCACTTCTGAAGAATCCTCTACCTGAGCTGCGTTCATCATATTGACCTTAGCATGCTTGGGATTATGCTTGACCACTGCATTGCTAGAAGATCTCACAGGAGGAGGAGGCGGAAAGCGCCTTTGGTTGAAGCATTTGTTTGCATAGTGCCCTTTCTGTTGACACTTGTTGCAAGTAACCTCTGAGAGCGGCCGATGGTAAGGAGCACTTGACCTTGGAGCTTGAGACTGAGCTTTGTTCTGATAGACTGGGTTGGGTGGGTGGGAAGATCCATGGCCACCTTTGTTCTTGTGCTGATAAGGCTGACGAAGCGGAGGAGATGGAGGAAGCCAAAACTTCTGTTGCTTAGCTACCACTTGTGAGGAAGAAGAAGACTGAACCGCATCCCTGATTCTCTTCTTAGAAGCCTCACACTTGAGCTGGGCAGCTTCTTGCTTTAGTGCCATGTTATAGAATTGATAAAACTCAGCCGGCTCAACAAGAACGAGAGCTAGCTGCAGATCTTCTCTAAAGCCACCTCTGAATTGATAGATCATGCTCTTTTCATCAGGAACGTCTTGTTTAGCGAAGTGAGCAAGTTTCTAAAACTGGATGTTGTATTGATACACGGACATGCTGCCTTGCTTAAGATTGCGAAACTCCTCACGCTTGCTCTCAACAACACTTGTAGGAATGTGGTGAGCTTTAAAGTCCCGACAGAAGTCAGTCCAAGTAATCACTCGACCTCCTCTGGAATCTTTGTATTGTTGATACCAATCAACAGCTTGGTCCTTGAGTTGAAAAGAAGCAAACTTGACAAAGTCCTCAGACCTGACATTGCTACATTCAAAATGCTTGTTGATGTCCACGAGCCAATCATCGGCGTCTATGGCCTCGCACAGCTTCTTTGAAGGACTTCGGCTGGTTTGCGAGGAACTGGTTGAAGGTAGCAAACTGAGGATGATTGTTGCCTTGGCCTTGATTTCCTTGGTTGCCTTGTCCTTGGTTGCGCTCTTGCAAAATTTGCAAAAGCATCTGGGTGTTGGCGTTGGTGGCTGCCATGACAGCTTGCCATGCCCCCGGAGGCGAAGGAGGAGGCGGAGGGTTCGACTTCTCTCCATCATTATGCGTTCGGATTCTCGACGCGTTGGCGGAGCCATCCTCAAGAGGGTGACATCCGTTAGCATCTTGATAGACAGATAGACAAGTTGAATCAACGGACATAAATTGCAACATATAGTCTTCACAATAAACATTCGAACAAGGATTGAACGAATGAATTCCAAAGCTAACATCACACGTCCATTAAGGTGAGAAGCCACTTGATAAGGGGTTGATGAATGAAATAACAAGGTACAACTAGAACAAATAAGTGGTAAGGATTACCCAATCACAAACCAAATATCTGTGGGAAGAAATGCTAGAGCTACTTGAATTCTCACCTATAAACTCCTAAAACTTTCTGATTATGCAATTAGGTGTTGGGGATACAGGGGACGCAATATATCTCACCCAAACTAACAATCCCTAGGTCGAGTCGTATCCATCCGTCAACACATAACCAAGAAAACTCCGAAAATCATGTACCTCAACCTTCGAAAAGCATCCATTATACGAGTTATGGCAATACTCCTGAACTCCCGCCCCAGTACTGGGTGGCGTCGAGGCAATCTCACCAACAACTGCATAAAAGAGATTTTCGATGTCGAGGAAACTCAGATATTCCAGAACTGCAACGATAAAATTGTGACGTCAACACCTCGGAGCTCAACTCCCTAACAACCGCCACAACCCCTAAATGTCGAGGCACCAAGAACAATGTTCTCGTCACAAAACCATCGGAACCATTCCAAGATACCCGCGTGATCCTAAAAAAATTTCGTGAAATTTGAGGAGAGAAGAGTCAAAATTTCTACGTCAGGAGGCCTCACTAAAGCGACGAAGGGACAGGTGATAGAGGCGAGGGTGTCCCGATCTTTCGATGAGATGATAACTATCGATTTGGTGGAGCCAACTTTGACGATCCGACTACAAGCGTGCACGACGTTGCGCCTTAGCAATCGCTAAACCAATCTCCTGAGGTTACTGACGATGCCGGAAGCACGATCAGCCTGACCACGAAGGTCTATTCCTGCACGCAATCGAAGAACAAGCAAGAATATGATAATGCAATCTTAATATTGCGAATATAGATGAAGTATTGATAATGGTGGGGATCCGTAAGCGGTCTTGGTCTGGTCGTTGGACACAAATGAAGTACACGAAGTTGCAATGGCTAACTTTTAACTAAACAAATCCCAAGGAAAAAGCTACTAGATGGATCTACTTATATAGGAGCAAGGGGTGGCGGCCAAGGAGGTGGGAGGACGTCCCAAGGCAGCCTAAAACTAACCCTAGGTCGTACAAGGCCAATGGGCCCAAGTGGAGGTGACGTAACACCATTGGACTTGTAGTTTGACTCGGATTATGCGGCAGCATCAGATTGTTTCGTCCATAACTCAACGCTCCGGATGAATTTGAAATTGAATCCAATTGGGTTGGAAAGTGCACGAAATCTATTTTCCAACAAAAAAATAATCATCGAATTTGGAGTTCGGATGAAAAAATTATTGACGTTTTGAGGCAGGTATGTCTGTGCAGTCCGAATCTGAGTCCAGAACGTGAGAGACTTGGACTCTATCTTCTCTTGGGCCAAAAGTGACGTGAGAGAACTTTTTGAACAGCAAGTAAATTCCTCTTTCTCCCTTATCTTCATATGTGGATTGTACAAATGTCCCATACACCTGTAATTAGACATGGCATAAAAGTTTGTGAAGTATTTTTGTCCTGGATGACATAAATAAATTATTACATAGTTTGCATTAGAAATCACCTCACAAATATACATGTATGCAATATTTTTGGTCGTATACAAGGTAGTCATGTCCTCATCAACTGGGAAGTAAAAAGAATCCTACTCTCCGATATATATAATCCTAAGACTCAAAAAAAATTGTTCTAGACTTGACAACGTCAGCGATTCGATCAAACACGGGGCTCCTAAGTCGGGGATGGCTCTGATTATCACTTGATAGATCTAAGGCTCAGACTGGCTTGGACAAAAGGATGAATAGATCTAACTTTTTTTTGTGCCTTTTTCTTGGACAATAGGTAAGGAAATAAATCTAATCTAGGGATAATCGAAAATCTCACCGAGCAACCTGAAACCGATACCACTTGATAGAGGCGAGGGTGTCCCGATCTTTCGATGAGATGATAACTATCGATTTGGTGGAGCCAACTTTGACGGTCCGACTACAAACGCAGCACGACGTTTGCCTTAGCAATCGCTAAACCAATCTCCTGAGGTTACTGATGATGCCGGAAGCACGATCAGCCTGACCACGAAGGTCCATTCCTGCACGTAATCGAAGAACAAGCAAGAATATGATAATGCAATCTTAATATTGCGAATATAGATGAAGTATTGATAATGGTGGGGATCCGTAAGCGGTCTTGGTCTGGTCGTTGGACACAAACGAAGTACACGAAGTTGCAATGGCTAACTTTTAACTAAACAAATCCCAAGGAAAACGCTATTAGATGGATCTACTTATATAGGAGCAAGGGCTGGCGGCCAAGGAGGTGGGAGGACGTCCCAAGGCAGCCTAAAACTAACCCTAGGTCGTACAAGGCCAATGGGCCCAAGTGGAGGTGATGTAACACCATTGGACTTGTAGTTTGACTCGGATTATGCGGCAGCATCAGATTGTTTCGTCCATAACTCAACGCTCCGGATGAATTGGAAGGTGAATCCAATTGGGTTGGAAAGTGCATGAAATCTATTTTCCAAAAAAAAAGAATCATCGAATTTGGAGTTCGGATGAAAAGTTATTGACGCTTTTGAGGCAGGTATGTCTGCAGAAGTCCGAATCTGAGTCCGTAACGTGAGAGACTTGGACTCTATCTTCTATTGGGCCGAAAGTGACGTGAGAGAACTTTTGAACAGCAAGTAAATTCCTCTTTCTCCCTTATCTTCATATGTGGATTGTACAAATGTCCCATACACCTGCAATTAGACATGGCATAAAAGTTTGTAAAGTATTTTGTCCTGGATGACATAAATAAATTATTGCATAGTTTGCATTAGAAATCACCTCACAAATATACATGTATGCAATATTTTTGGTCGTATCCAAGGTAGTCATGTCCTCATCATCCTCCCCTTCTTGAAAACAAAGCCGTCCTCGACGTTGCTTAGTCTGAAATGTGGCTAACAAAAGAGACAAGGTGTACATGTTGTATATGTAAATGTCATCCATTTTACTTCCCTTGATTTTTTGCACATATGACACATGAATAGATGAGTAACTTGCATAGCTCATAAAATCTAAAGCCAAAACATTATCACAAGAAGTAGAAGGCATGAAAATATTGCAACTCAGTTTGCACATATAAGTGAAGCTCTTATTCATTTAAAAAGATTGACAATGTTCATCATTAAACCATCCCAACATTGGTGAATAAACCTTACTTGCATCAAATTTACATGCAACAACATGCTTAAATAAGCAAACATGCAATAAGTAATTCGACACAGAATCATCACCAAGATTAGAGGTCATATCAAAATGACTAAACATTGATTCTTTTGCATCAACAGTTAATTCAATGGGTGCACTCAAAATTGTTGGTATTTCAGTTGTTTGATCACATGACGCATTCATGACAAAGATCAAGATTCTCTAAAATAGGTGATGTGCTCAAATCACTGTGTAACTCAACACATGATGCATTCAAGTTAACTAGGGATGCATCATTCTCATGTGAAGTTATATTATTAATACCTTTACTGTTACCTTGTCGCAAAGACGTAGCTGATGTAGGTACGGGCGTTGACAATGCACCATACACTTGAGATGATGTCGCGCTCACAATCTGAGGTGGGGCTCCTCTAGTAGGTGCAACGGTGGAGGAACCAACCGGCGGTGGTGAGCATGAACTAGAATAGTAGTTGTTGTAGTCACCCAATGCATCCTCCTGTATATGTCTCTCAAAGGTACAAGCGCGAACATACATACCAGTAATGCAACGAGGAATATAGTGAAATCTTGCACGGATATCATGGTTCAAACCACCAAAAAATCTATTCATTGTATCATCCTTAGATTCTTCTATGTCACAATGATGCATATAAGATTTGAACTCTTGGTAGTAAGCATGAACAGTGTTACTGCCTTGTTTTAATTGTTCCAATTTGCGAAGCAATTCACGACGATAGTAAGGAGGAAAAATTGTTGTCTCATTACAGCTTTCAAAACTTTCCAAGTTGTGGGTTGGTTATCAATGTTTTTCTTACAATGTACACTCCACCAAATGTAAGCAAAACCAGTAAATGCTCTAGTGGTAGCTCGTACTCTCTCAAGTTCAGAAAAATCATGGTGACTAAAAACTTCTTCTAATTCAAGCTCCCAAGCTAGATAAATAGCAGGATTAAATCTACCCTCAAATAATGGTAAAGACATAACCTGACCATATGCTTGTGCGTGTTGTCCCAACTCTCGTGATGGTGAAGATGTGTCCGTCGTCCAAGAACTTCTATCTCCGGAACCTCTCATGATTAGTAGAAACAAAAAACAAAATTCGAGAATAATGTTCCTATGAACTACTATGTGGTTGTAAAGTGCTCATAGTAAAGCAAATATCAATATCTTACAAGTTCTTACCATGCGGCAGGTGGTGACAGGCAACCAGCGGTGTCAAGAAACTCAAGATTGTGTAAAGCAATTGCCGAGAGGAACGTCACGATACACGGTGTAGAAATATGTGGAGCTGGGTTGGCTATATATGGTAGCAAAAAATTAGCAATAATCAATTCAAAGATGCAATGTTGAATAAACGCTCAACGACGGTACTGTGCTTGTCCTAGGCTAGACCGGACTAGAGACGCAAGCCTAGAACACTAATGAGGTCATGGTGTAGCACAACTAGCATCAATGAAGGATACTAAGTAGCTCTGGACAGCAAGATATAAGTGAAGATCACAACGGCAGTGAAGATAATGATGAAAAACAACTACCAAGCAGGATATACAACAACTCTCTCCAACTTTCCTCTTGAAAAGTTTGAGCCAATTTTCTGATAAATTTTCGAAGAATGCTTCTAACTCAAGCTTTCCAATGCAAAAAGAATCACTCAAATCCGAATTGATATGAGGAGTCAAAGAATTCTAAAACTGGCCTGAAAAATTGGAACAAGTTGTGTTCACGAACTTGGAGGGCAAAAGACCTATTTAGAAGCCAATTTTGAGGTGCCAAATATTGAACAAGCTTCTAAAACTATTTAGATGCGGCTCGTCACCAGCTTTAATTTGAGTACTCATGAGCCAAAACAGACTTCGTATGAGGAAGTTATGCCTGTTTTACTGAACAGTGCGCAAAACAGATTTCAATCCGAATTCAACTACGAGATTGAGTCTAGATAGATCCGAATTTTGTTTTTTTCTTCTCTCTTTTTTTTCCTCACACTTTTTTTATTTTTCTTTCTCTCTTTTTTTCTCTGGCTTTTTATTTTCTTTTTTTCTCTCTTTTTTTTCTCTGACTTTTTTTCTTTTTTTTCTGTCTTTTTTCTCTCCCTCTTTCCAACACAAACTAGATAAGATGCAGATTGGATCAAGCGAAGATGTGAATGACCTCAGCTATGATTGTGACAATGAACTATGGGTAGCACGTGGTGGAAATTGATGGATGGTGTGGTGCACAGCGGAAGGGATAACGATGCAGCGGCGACGCGACTAATGTGAACGAACTCGAAACTCTAACGAACTAGACACTAAGACCAAGAACTTTCCGACACGACGATGCAACCGATAATTCAATAATGCAAACAATGAAAAGAAAATTGCAAAAGGCTCGAACTGGCTTGGACAAAAGGATGAATAGATCTAACTTTTTTTGTGCCTTTTCTTGGACAATAGGTAAGGAAATAAATCTAATCTAGGGATAACTGGAAAATCTCACCGAGCAACCTGAAAACTGATACCACTTGATAGAGGCGAGGGTGTCCCGATCTTTCGATGAGATGATAACTATCGATTTGGTGGAGCCAACTTTGACGATCCGACTACAAAGCGTGCACGACGTTGCCTTAGCAATCGCTAAACCAATCTCCACGAGGTTCTTGATGATCTGCGGAAGCACGATCGGCTGACCACGAAGGTCCATTCACCTGCGTAATCGAAGAACAAGCAAGAATATGATAATGCAATCTTAATATTGCGAATATAGAAGAAGTATTGATAATGGTGGGGATCCGTAAGCGGTCTTGGTCTGGTCGTTGGACACAAACGAAGTACACGATGTTGCAATGGCTAACTTTTAACTAAACACATCTCAAGGAAACAGCTACTAGATGGATCTACTTATATAGGAGCAAGGGTGGTGGCCAAGGAGGTGGGAGGACGTCCCAAGGCAGCCTAAAACTAACCCTAGGTCGTACAAGGCCAATGGGCCCAAGTGGAGGTGACGTAACACCATTGGACTTGTAGTTTGACTCGGATTATGCGGCAGCATCAGATTGTTTCGTCCATAACTCAACGCTCCGGATGAATTTGAAGGTGAATCCAATTGGGTTAGAAAGTGCACGAAATCTATTTTCCAAAAAAAAAAGAATCATCGAAGTTGGAGTTCGGATGAAAGAGTTATTGACGTTTTGAGGCAGGTATGTCTGTGCAGTCCGAATCTGAGTCCAGAACGTGAGAGACTTGGACTCTATCTTCTCTTGGGCCAAAAGTGACGTGAGAGAACTTTTTGAACAGCAAGTAAATTCCTCTTTCTCCCTTATCTTCATATGTGGATTGTACAAATGTCCCATATACCTGCAATTAGACATGGCATAAAAGTTTGTAAAGTATTTTTGTCCTGGATGACATAAATAAATTATTACTTAGTTTGCATTAGAAATCACCTCATAAATATACATGTATGCAATATTTTTGGTCGTATCCAAGGTAGTCATGTCCTCATCAACTGGGAAGTAAAAATAATCCTACTCTCCGATATATATAATCCTAAGACTCAAAAAAAAATTGTTCTAGACTTGACAACGTCAGCGATTCGATCAAGCAGGGGGCTCCTAAGTCGGGGATGGCTCTGATTACCAACTTGTAACACCCACGATGCGGCTATATCTCCCATGTGTCGAGGCACGAGTTGGAGGCATAACCGCATGGTGGTGTTGTCGCAAGAAGGGTCATCTTCACACAATCCCATGTAATGAATAAGAATGGGATAAAGAGTTGGCTTACAATCGCCAATTCACACAATACATAAATAAAACATACATATTCAGAGTACAATCAAGGTCCAAGTACGGAACCAATATAAAAGAAGACAACCCCAAATGCTAGATCCCCGATCGTCCCAACTGGGCTCCACTACTGATCATCAGGAAACGAAACATAGTAACGACCAAGGTCCTCGTCGAACTCCCACTTGAGCTCGGTTGCGTCACCTGCACTAGTATCCTCGGCACCTGCAACTGTTTTGATAGAAACTGTGAGTCACGAGGACTCAGCAATCTCACACCCGCGCGATCAAGACTATTTAAGCTTATGGGTAGGAAAAGGTAGTGAGGTGGAGCTGCAGCAAGCGCTAGCATATATGGTGGCTAACATACGCAAATGAGAGTGGGAAGAGAAGCAACGGACGGTCGAGAAGCTAGAAATGATCAAGAAGTGATCCTGAAGCTACTTACGTTCAAGCATAACGCAAGACCGTGTTCTCTTCCCGGACTCCGCCGAAAAGAGACCATCACGGCTACACACGCGGTTGATTCAGTTTAATTAAGTTAAGTGTCAAGTTCTCTACAATCGGATATTAACAAATTCCCATCTGCCACATAACCGCGGGCACGACTCTCGAAAGTTTATACCCTGTGGGTGTCCCAACAGCCCATCACAAGATCTCGCGGTCAACGAAGGATATTCCTTCTTCCTAAGACCCGATCAGTCTCGGAATCCCGGTTGCAAGACATTTCGACAATGGTAAAACAAGACCAAGCAAGACCACCCGACTGTGCCGACAAATCCCGATAGGAGCTGCACATATCTCGTTCTCAGGGTACACCGGATAAGCTAAGCGTACAGGTACCAACATAACCCAAGTTGCCAAGGGACGGTCCCGCACGGTGCTCTAGTTTGGACCAACACTCGGAGGAGCACCGCCCGGGTTTAAAATAAAGATGACCCTTGAGTCCATGAAACCCAAGGGAAAAAGGCTTAGGTGGCAAATGGTAAAACCAAGGTTGGGCCTTGCTGGAGGAGTTTTATTCAAGGCGAACTGTCAAGGGGTTCCCATCATCACCCAACCGCGTAAGGAACACAAAATCAAGGAACATAACACCGGTATGACGGAAACTAGGGCGGCAAGAGTGGAACAAAACACCAGGCATAAGGCCGAGCCTTCCACCCTTTACCAAGTATATAGATGCATTAATTAAATAAGAGATATTGTGATATCCCAAAATATCCATGTTCCAACATGGAACAAAATTCATCTCCACCTGCAACTAGTAATGCTATAAGAGGGGCTGAGCAAAAGCGGTAACATAGCCAAACAACGGTTTGCTAGGAAAGGTGGGTTAGAGGCTTGACATGGCAATATGGGAGGCATGATATAGCAAGTGGTAGGTAGCGCGGCATAGCAATAGAGCGAACAACTAGCAAGCAAAGATAGAAGTGATTTCGAGGGTATGGTCATCTTGCCTGCAAAGTTCTCAGAGTTGTCGAAAGCTTGATCCTCATAAGCGTTCTCAACAGGTTCCTCGTTCACGTACTCATCTCCTGGCTCTACCCAAAGAAAGAACACAAGCAATGGAACAACAATCTATCAAGGTACAATGCACAAGCAACATGATGCAATACATGGCATGATATGCGAGATGTGATATGCAATGCATATGCGTGCTCCGGAAGGGAAAGGATGAACAAGGCATCCACTTGGCAAACCAAGTATGCCGCTGGAAAGATGAGATGATTTCGGTTGAAAACGATATAAAGGTCACCGGAAACGGATGCACGGTTTGCAAACGGCAAGCAAAACAAGAATGGTGCAAAACTGCAATTAACAGCATGATGCCACTTAGCATGCAACAAGAAACTAAGCTACTACACCACAACATAGCAACAAAGCATATGGCAGTGATATTCTCAAGATGCTTGACAAAACAAGAACACTGAGCTACGGCTAAATCACACAAGAGCAGGTTCAAACAAGCATGGCAAAAGTGCAAAAGATATCAGCTTCACAGACTTAAAATACTAACCTGTCAGAAATAACATTAGGAAGCCATGTTTAGAGCAAGCAAACAACATGCTAAAGGAACGTATCGTAGCAAATAAAGGCATGGCATGAATCTACTAAATGCATAGAATAAAAGTCCTGATCATGAGCCGAAAATGCACAGAAGATATGATGGCACCCATGTAAACATAGCAAGTTTTATTAACAGTTTCAGACTTAGCAGAAAACAGAGCAAGGCATAAACAGATTCATGATAACAACTTTGCGAGCTCGAATCACTCATCACAAAGCATTGCATGACAAAACAAGTATACTAACAGCAATATGACATGTTCATGAAGCTAACCATGGCAAGAGCAAGTTCATAGAATGCATGGATCACTAGCAACAACCATGGCAATATTGATTAACATGTTAACATTCTGCAAGGAACATTTTATAGTAAAAGTAGAGCAAGAAAAGGACATGTTAGGGCACTCCATAATTGCAAACAGGGGCATGGGTGGATAGAGCATAACCATATGTTCACAACATCCTTACTGAAGTATACTAAAACAAGCATGGATCTCACTGTAGCATCATGTTTACATGGCATAAAAATAACAGCAGGAAAAATGACAGTAAAATCCCAAGTCCCTGAAAACAGTAATATCACGAAGGCTATTTGCATGCTTGTCCTAGTCACCACATTGATCACAAAAATACATGGAAGCACCCCTGTAAATATGGCATGGCATAGTCCAAAACACATGTAGAGCTAATGCCCATAAGATGCACACATCAAATGCAACAAAAATGACAAATCCTCATAAACTGATAAGTAACAGCAGGAAACATTTTATAGAACTATTGAATAAATGATTAGGACATGAAGATGGACTGAAACAAGCATGCGACAATGGAATGAAATGAATATCATCTCACAATGAACATTTTGATATATCATGTGCAAGAAACGGAGCTACGGTCATGGAGTTATGATGCAATGAACAGGGCCACAAAATAATGCAGAAAAGGGACTTAGTGGAATTTTCACCTCCGCGAAAGTCAACGCGGGACGGAGGGATCCGGGACGGAGACATCGTTTGGATCGAGCACCCGGTGGATCTGGTCCCTGCTATGCTGGATCAAGATCGCCGGAAGGGCGGATCCGGCCGCCTCACCGGATTCGCCGGCAGTAGGCGAGGGAGGTTTACGACGAGGCTGTGGGCGGCGGCAAGGCTACATTCGGCTGGGCGGCGGGTTTCGCGATGGTTGGGCGGGCGGCGCGTAGGTGGCGGGCGAGTGGCGGCGAAGCAAGGCCGGAAAGGCGCGGGGCGAGGAGGAGATCGGCGGCGGCGTGAGTTTACAGCTGCCTGGGCTCATGGCGTTTCACGGCACGGCGGCGCTGGGCGCCGTGGTTTATTAAGTGGCAGGTCGACATTGGCGGGCGGCGGCGCGGCGCGTCCGGTGCTGACCGGGCGTGTCCGGCGGCGGCGGGGATGGATCTAGGGTTTTTGGGACCCGGATTTGAAGGAGGGGTGCACATATTTATACCTAGGAGGAGGTAGGAGTGTCCAAATGGAGTGTAGTTTTCGCCCACACGATCGTGATCCGACAACGGAGAACATGGGAGTGGTTTGGAAGGGTTATTGGGCCGTTTTGGAGGGGTGTTGGGCTGCAACACACATGAGGCCTTTACGGTTCCCGGTTAACTGTTGGAGTATCCAACGGACTCCAAATGGCACGAAATTTGACAAGCGGTCTACCGGTGGTGTACCAAGGCCACTTGGCAAATCTCGATCCATTCCGAGAATGTTTAACACCTGCTCACGAAAAGAGACAAGAGGAGTGCGCCGGTGCCCGTAGGAGTGTCGGATTGCAAAACGGACAACGGGGAAAATGCTCGATTGCATGAGACGAACACGTATGCAAATAAGATGCACATGATGACATGATATGAAATGCATGACATGAACAAAATGCAAAACGAAGACAAGAACCTAACCACGAAGGGAATCTCATAACTTGGAGCCCAAAATGGCAAGAGTCGGAATACAAATATGGCAAGTTACATCCGGGGTGTTACATTGTGAATCAGTCCTCCTGGATGCATGCTGGAGCGGATGCAGATGGCCCTGGATGGGCACGTGATGCATGGATGCATGCTCCTGATCTCCTAGATGCATGTATGGCCGACCTGAACCGATCTGCTCCCCGTAGCCAAGACGTCGAACCAGCGTGGTTGCTGAGTGCGGCCTCGCGTACATCACCGTGGGTCTGCAATTGCTGGAGGATGCCGCGCCGCGTACGTGTTCAGTCACATGCAGTTCGCCAGCAGCGGCGATAACCTCGGTGCTCGATCGCGTGCGTGTCACGGTTACCGTGTGGACGGCGGCACGTTATGGATGCCGGCGGAGCTCATGTGGAGGGGCAGCCGATGCCGGTTGACGAAGTAGAGGCCGGCATCCGGGACGGCAGATTGTTGAGGTAGATCGGATCGACTCCGTGTGCCCCGCCCGGTGTTGATGCGCTCGTACGCCTGGCTGGTTGCTGACCGCCGCTGCTGCTGTGTACGTGAGCGCGAAGAAGCTGGCTTGATGAACCAACATGTTAGCCGATCTGCTCAGATACGCGTGGAGTCGCCGGGTCCTTGCATGCGCTTCATGGACGCCGGACGAATCGATCCAACTCGTGCTCCGCCGTCATGAGCATCTTGCGGAACCCTATATTTTTCCACCGGAATTTATTTGTAGCTAAGAAAACTGATCTAAGGGATTTCAAAAATTGGATTTGATCTAATCTAAGGAATTGTTCTGAGTAGGGCATTTTGAAGACCGAGCTCCATGGAGCCCTTTATTTTGAATAATTCGAAATTCATAATTTCAGTTTCAAAAAAATCTGGAAAAAAATATACTTGTATGCAAGGATGTAAAGTGTATGTGTGAAAAATCTCAAGATGAAATACCTTGAATTGCGAGCTGTACAAAAAAACCAAAATAATGGACTTTATAGATGAACAGTATATATGCTAAAAGGCCTCAGATTTGTCTTTTTTGTGTAGCTCACATTTTAATGTATTTCGACCTGAAAATTTGCACACGTGTACATTATGTATCTAGGTATATGTGTATTTATTTTCAGAATTTTTTGAAACTGAAAATTTGAATTTTAAAGTTTTCAAATAAAGACCTCCATGGAGCTCGGTCTCCGTTTGGCATTTTCGAATTGTTCTAATCTATGTAATTGATTGAATCTTTGATCGATCTAGTGCCGCGCCCCCGGGAGAGAAGATTAATCTCCCCGAGGGCGGCGCGCTGCGGAAGTGATGAAGAAACCTAGGATCGGCGCCGTGAGACTAACCGCTCTAATACCATGTGGAAATTGTAGGATGCTAATATTTGTTGTTGTGTGTTGTTTTGATGTGACCCTAATGTGGGGTATATATAGGAGTACATGTGAGAGAGAGACTTGGAGTAAAGGGCAAGTCGTACATGGTTTAAACTATCCTATCTCTAACTCCTAATCTCTAACTAAACATAATTGTACTACTTGATCCGTTGCGCCAAATGGCGCAGAGACCTACTGAAGACATGTTGTCGATGAAAATAGTTTCATGCTGCAAGAACCTTCAACTAAATCATGCTATTTTTTAAACATGTTTATTACGTTGTTAAATAATAGTCCGGGAAAAGGGAAACTTTGCATAATACTGAATATGTTCAGTTTGAAAATATGGCCACCATGATGAGAGAGTAAAGTTGGCATGGGTGTATTTTTTTTAGCAAGTTTGAAAACCTGGTTATCATGATGAGAAACCTGGCCATGCATATTGTTCCTGCAAAAAAAAGGAAAAAAGATAAGAAACCTAAGAAAAAAAATATGTCTTTGTTGTGCATATATGGAGATATAGGGATCAGGAGGTATTAGGATAGCCCATATGCTATTTAGCCCAGTCCACGTAGAACGATGCCTGTGTCCCGTGAGGAGCTGAGCGAAGACTGTCTTTCCCTTTCCTTTCTTTCTCGGTTCCTCAGCTGGGTGACAGAGGCATTTCGTGAGCCGCCGACCGGTGCGATTTTGCGCCAACTGGCGCAAAGATCCGCTAAAGCCATGTTGTCGATAAAAATAGTTGCATTTTGCGAAGACCTATTCGATACTTGTAGTAGAATGCTACACTGAAAATATGGTTATCATGCTGATGATTCCAAGTTAGCAACAAAAATAAATCCATGGTTTAGTTGATTGTGTTACGGGCAAGCACATATGACAACAAATTTAATCTCTCATAGTTAGGGATAACAGGGACATGTTGCGCCAAATGGCGCAAAGGCACCTTAAATCCCTATGCACAAGGAAAAAATTATCCATGGTTCAATCACCTTTAATAGGAAACATGGTCGATTGTTGTCTACAATGAGATGTATATATACATATTTTAATTTGATAGCACAAAATATTTGCTACCATCTTCACAAAGACCCATTCAAAATCATGTACGCATTGAAAATATGTGCACTTCCGGGTGACTGTTTGAGCAAAAAATACATAGGTTTTGTTTAAAAATATATGTGTGTATAAAATCATGATTTCTTTGGCCATACACATAGTAGAATACAAATAAGCCAGGGGACTACATATCAACTCCCTTGCTCTTAAAACAAAACAATGAAACTTATCATTTCCTCTCTTCAGAGCATTCTCCTCTCCTTCTCGGGTGCCCTGTGTGGCTTCCAACGAATCCTGCACCACCACCGCCAAAGCCAACGCAAGTGTTATTTAGATAGCAGAAAAACAATGTGCAATACAATTATATAGACATCTCTAGCAAAATATTGATTGCACATGTAGATGGAGACTAAAACGAAGAAGGCATTAAGAATCAAGACGGAGAAGATCTGGTCATAGTATCAACGAGGAGTCTCAAATGAAGTACCAGTCGTGACATAGTTAAGTTTCAGTTCAAATATCATGTAAAAACTTTTCAGCTTAACTTAAATAAAACATACTGAGACTCCACCATGTGACTTCCACGTAGAAGGTTCTCATATAGATGGACCGACGAGAAAAAATTACGACAGGTTAGACCAAAAACAGGAAACATTTTCCTGTCAAAGGCTCCACCTTGTGACTTCCACTTAGAAGGTTCTCATATAGATGGACCGACGAGACAAAATTACGACAGGTTAGACCAAAAAACAGGAAACGTTTTCCTGTCAAAGGTAATTCAAAATTAAAGAGAGGAAAATCACAGTCTCTCGTTTTGCCAAAATTACTGTGTCAACCTGATTGTTTTTTAGAGGCCCAAATTTGCTTGATTCTGAATAGATGACACGGTAAACTGACTATAAAAGTCGTCAGTTCATACCACAACCCAATGACTAACAATGAACATCTCTCTATATGCAATATGATTTCAGAGTGAAACATACCATTATTTGCTATTTGCTATTGGACCAACCAAATGTGGTTTCAACTCCACATGAGAAAAACAATTTAGGAACTGAACATACATCCAAGCATACAAAACCAAAAATTCAAGCAAGAATTAGACAGGGCATCTAAGGCCACGATAGCATTCACTCACCCTGGTATGTAGCATCGGTGGAGCGAAATGTGTCAATGCCACGATAACATCCACATGTCCACCTTCATGCCTCCCTGACTCCTCCTACCGACCACGCGCCTCTGCCATGGCGTGTCCCCACATTCCCAGCCATGCCTTCTCAAGTACTCCCAAGAAGATAACGGCAATAACAGACTGCGCCAACATTATAAACTTAAATATTAGTAATTATTGGGCAAACGTTTAACTTGCACATGAACTATGTAAAATGCAAAATTACTAATGCCAGCTTAATAAAATGACTCTGCGGGGTCGTACATGGCAAACCAAAGATCATGCTTGGTACTATCTCAGGTAGCAACAAATAAGCTAAAAGAAGGGAAACTTATAAAGATCATGCTTAGATGTACATTGATCTGTTGTGAATCTTGTGCTCTCAAACAATGAGAGCACAAGATTCACAACAGATCAATGTACATCTAAGAGAAACTAAGAAAACAACATTTTCTTTCAAGATCAACATAGCAGAGTAGAAAATCACATCGTTCTTCCAACCATTTTGCTTGTGGACCTTCCCTATCTGAACAGACTGTTACTTGCATTACAATGCCTCTTTTTAATAGTTGACAGCAATGATCTGTGTAGGTAGTAGATGGTCCTTCCCTACTTTACACATTGCACTTTCAAAACCAAAAATGTAATTATTTATATATATATATATATATATATATATATATATATATATATATATATATATCAAAACAATTAGCCTCTTGAAGAAGGGAATCCATAACAGAAGGGGATTTCACTTGTAGGCTATGCATCACCGAGTGAATTAAGAAATCAAGACTGAATGTACATGAGCTCTAAACCTGAACTTGCATGCATTTTCTTATATATTTCATCCTCGTTTTTCTGATTCAGTGTGTCACTAATTTGGTCCAGGATTTATTTGCTTAGCAAGGCTTATAACAGTGAAATAAACCGCATACTAAAACCATGGTTTGACAGCTAGGCAGGAGTAAGCAAACGTTTTCATGTAAGTAGACAATCTAAAACCAAGGATGCCATCATAATAACTAAAGGGTAAAAGAAATTAAGAGGTAAACATACAGGGGTATACAAATAAGGTTGAAGCATTGCTGGGTACTGGTAGCTGTGAATCTCTTTGTGAAATCATATTGAATAGGACTGTTTTTTTAACAGAAACAAGACAGAAGCTTTACTACTTAACCCATATAAGACACCAATAGGTCATAAGCACACACACGATCATGCACAGAGGACAACACCCAAAAAACAATCTTTACGTGATATTTACATTTTCCTTCAAAATTATTTTTCTTTTGTTTTTCAAGTTTAAGTAGTTGTGAACCAAGCTGTCCGTTGCCACATTTAAAAAATAAGAACATGGCAAATAACTTTGTAACACAAAGAAAATGGATCAACTATCCTCTCATCTTTGGATCCATGATACATCCTATTTTCCATTGGAACTGAACGTTCTTAAAGCACTGAAAGAACATGGACGCCCAAGAATCCATGAGGAAGAGTACACTACCAGCAACAAACATATGTAAACTAAGTTGAAAAAAATGCTGCACAATGAAAAGGGGGGAGATGAACCTATGCACAGAAATACTTAGTCAACAGAAAAAGGCAACCATTCATAAATTCATCTAGCTAAAGCAAACCATAATTCAGACTAATCAAGATGCCCTCGAGCGACACAACAATGAATTAAACAAAAGAGAAAACACCAAGATAGCAGAAAACAATGGAAGGCAGGTGAAGCACAATTATACCTGATGGACCTGAAGGCACACGCAACAGCAAAATAGAGGACCGTCGAAATAACGTACTCCTCCATCCGCAACCCTGAAGAACCATGCAGGAGCAGTAAGCAAAGCAGGGATAGGACTAAGCAGTGAAGCATAAAGGAACTGCCTATCCTCCCAAAATTGCAAGCGGACTTGTATCGGATAAAATGAGTCCCAAAAAGCAATTGAGAACATGTTAGTTGTCACAGCCACAGTTCTACTATTCCACAACGTTTGTGTCCTTCACATTTATTTGCATTTGGTACTTAGCAAAATGCATGACCTCTCTGCTTGAAACTAAAATTTCAGATTTCTAATTCTAAACGGGCCATGCTACTTATTACTGCTATTCAGCAGAAGTGTAAAGTGGTTGACTTGGGTATTGGAAAAGATACCGAAGGATGTCTTGTGGAGCATATGGATGCAGCTCTATGTTCTGATGCTGATATAATCCTTACTTCTGGTGGTGTTTCCATGGGTGATAGAGATCTTGTCAAACCTCTTGCTTGGCAAAGATATGTAAAATTCACTTCGAAAAGGCTACCTACAAATCCTTCTGGGGTATTGTGTACAAGGATGTTGATAAGCAGCATCAGCCTTATGATTGTATTCTTTTCCTGTATGCTGTTGGATAAGCATTGAAAGCAGTTATGTTTGCTCAAACCTAAAGTTACTAACAAATGCAAACATAAACTCATCATCTAATAACAGGAGATTACATCAATAAATTATAATAAAAGAGATTATGTGTGCAGATATGATGATATATAACCCTATTCGATTATTCCATTTGATGTGACGATAAGAAGTGCACATCAAGTCGTCTCTTTCTTTTCTCACAAAGCAAATAACACCAGGATAATCTTCAGTAAGAAGAGCACAAAGCAATCCTGCCTTAATTGATAAATAATAATACAGCAATCAGAATATAAAAAAACTTGACTCCAAAGAGCATTGTGTTGTTCCTTCTGAATATAAGCCAAATAAAATAACATGGGCTCTTTAACGTGCCCCACAAAAAATGCACTATAATTTTAATAGATTGGTAGAAAGAAGAAGGCAAGTAACCCGCAACACAAATATGAGGTCACCTACCAATTTTCTACAAAACAGAGACGAACATTCATAGGAGAGAGAGTTAGTCACCTTGTTCTTCACCAAATTCTTCTATTGGATTCTCCTGTTCATCTTCTTTCTCAGATCTGGAATATTGTGGTCTTTAGATAAATTGTATACCAGGAAATCAAGACCAAAGACAAGAAATAAACAGGTAAAGAGAGAGAACCTAAAAGCGATTTGCCGAGAACTGCATCTTGCTGCTGTTACAGGTTTTATGGCAGCACCCAACCACTACAAAGAAAAAAAATTCAGGAACATCTGTGCCACATAGAGCAGTGGAATAAGATAGAATACATGAAGAGAGGGTAAGAAAGAGATGTGGGGATGACAAAAATACCTACAGGAGTCACGAACGGCAATTCTAGATGTGTCATTGGCAACGCAACATCACTTGCCATGCAAATCCACATGAAGATTTAAGGAGGCGGCGGGGAGTCCGCAGCGGCAGCTCCATGGCTGGGTCGAGCCGATCCGCCTCCTGGCTCGCATCCGCTGCTTCCTCCTGTAACACATCAAACTAACCTATACATTTTGTTTTTGTGTCTACATATACAAAAGAAAACATTCAAATAATGATCTGCAAGACATAAACATTAAGCTGAAAGGTTCATCATTATAACTATATTTTGGGCTAGTAACCTACTAATATATCAGTTCTACCAGCGGCAAGTCTGAATA
The DNA here is from genome assembly GCA_021605145.1 of Aegilops bicornis. Taxonomy (NCBI): domain Eukaryota; kingdom Viridiplantae; phylum Streptophyta; class Magnoliopsida; order Poales; family Poaceae; genus Aegilops; species Aegilops bicornis. The sequence goes on from JAHIAL010000104.1 coordinate 581,735, forward strand.
TGTGCAAGCAATACTGTACTCCCTACAAAATGCATGTTGCCCGAACTGGAAGTATACATCTTGTTGCATTGGTCAGTATGGCACCATAGTGATGCCTGAACTCTCGCACTGAAAAGTTTTAGTCTATACCTAATTGCAATAGGCAAGAAATTATTTTTACCAAAAAATGTAAACACAGAGGTTTGGTTTATTTTAGACATGGTCCGAGAGGAATGAAGGATCAGGAATTCAGGATTGTGACAATAGTTTTAGAACACAGTTCAGTATAACCGATAAAAAGCTTACTAAAAGCAGCCATATCTAAAGCTTACTAAAAGCAGCCATATCTAAAGCTTACTAAAAGCAGCCATATCTTCACTTCTTAAAAGAATGTCTTTTTTCAACCTCTCTGTTTTCTAAAGGATACTTCCTCGCAACAAAATACATGAAAAAAATGTGCACAGAATCTTACCCATATGCCTGGGAACTATAAATTCTGTACCAGAGTACACACCATAAGCCCACAGTTAACATAGCCAAAAAAACAAGAAAAATGTGAGCCAAAGTGTAATAAGGATAATGAAATAGGGAGAACTTGAGATAAGAAGATGGCACCTGTACAGGTAGCATGGAGGGAGTCAAAAGACAGTATCATCACATCTCCTTTCAATTTTTAGCCTACGAAATGCTACACATAAAACATGAACTAAGAAGAATGAACATGCTACTTCTAGATCCATGGACGTGCAAGCACCATGGAGTAAAATCGCACAAAAGAAATTAAAAAAATACATAGGAGGAGCAAGAGGAGGAGGGGCATGAGGAGAGCAGAGCATGGGATTGGAAAAAGGAGCTGACGTGCAACCAGAAGGGAAGAGACGAGAACGCATCACCTTGCGGGACGCGTCGTCAGCAAGGAAGAGAGGGAGAGAATGTGCTGCATCTCTGCTTCTTCGACCCACCGCCGGCCTCCTGGCAATCCCCTGGTCATCCACCCCCACGACGGCGCCGCCCTACTCTCCCACGGCGAGTGCCAGGGCCATGGCTGGGCCGAGCCACCTCCCTCATCGGAGGAGGTTGGTGATGTTCGGCAGCACCGCCGCCATAGCAGGGGCGAGTTGTGCGGAGATGCCGGTTAATTAGGCAGGCGGAAACGAGAACGAAACTGCAGTCGACCAGGGAGATCCATGTACACTTACGTAGAAGGAAGTGATAGCCCCGGCGGACTCGCCGGCGACGAGCCTGATGTCGAGATCGAACCGCCCGAAGAGGTACCGGTCCTTGGACTCCAGCCTGGACCCCGTCTCCCGGTCCAGCGCCAGCTCCACCACCCGGCCGTCGTCGAAGTCCCGGTGCAGGCTCCGACTGGCCTTCAGGGCGGCCACCGCCCGCGTCGCCGCCGACACGGCCACGGCCACGGCCAGGAGCCGCCAGAGGGAGCCGCGCAGCATCTCTCTCTGAATTTTTGAAATGGGGTGGCGATCGACGGCGAGATGTCGCGAGAAAGTGAGAGGAGTGGGGGCGACGGGGGCTAACTCAAGGGACACGATGACGATGAACTTGTCAGCACACCTGACATGGCGGCCCCACCACACAGCGACCCCAACAGCTCGCCCACGCCACCAAGACCGCCGCGGGCTCGCAAGAGCAACCCACGCGTGAGTGGGCCGGAGTGGGTGTAAGTGTGGCCCGGCCCAGCGGCTGCCACTACTTAACCTAGCCTCTCCTCCAAGCCAACCATCCAGTTGGATCGTGCAAACCAAGCGGCAGCGGCTACCTACTTTCCCCAATTCCATTCTTGTAATCCCCAGTTCGTTGTAATCCAATACTGCTACTCGAATTCGAGCTACTAGTGAATCTGATCGAGAGAACTCCAACCAGTCCCCCACATCTGATATCAGAGACAACCGCCACCCTTCCTAATCTCCACTCGCTCGTTAAACCGAAACAGGCGTCTTCGTCAGAAGCCTGCGTGTACAGATCGAGACCATGGATCCCACCATGAAGGAGTACATGGACAAGATCACCAAGTCCATGGGCGAGTTCCGTGATCGAGCTCCGGCAAGGCGACCGCGCCAATTCACGCGACATCGGCCAAAAGCCGACGATCTGGTGTCGTGGCGGCCCGATCTCGAGCATCGCGTCGATCAACCACCAACGCGGTGGCGGAGCTGCAACAGGCGTACTACGCGCGGCGGCCTTCGGTGTGGCACCGCAGGACCGTCGACATACATCTGCTCCCCAACCTCGCTGCGATGGCGTTCACCCCATTAACCGTAGCGGCGACCACACGGTCCGATGACCACCGCGACGCCTTCCTTCACCGGAGCAGGGTGTACGCCGCCAGCGCTTCCGCATCGATACTCCTACTGCACGCCCGGTCCAGTAGTTTCCTTTTCTCATGCTAGTCAATTGCTCGCCGGATTGGGACAAGCCCATCCTTCTGTGGTGTTTCCACAGTTCGCCGGCGAGAACCCAAAACTGTGGAAGACATTGTGTGAGCAGTATTTTAGCATGTTTGGAATTCACTCCACATTTTGGGTACCCATGGCTGCACTCAATTTCTCTGGCCCTGCATCCATATGGTTGCGATCGATTCGTAACAAATTGTCTGACTACAATTAGGAATCCTTTGCTGCTTTACTCAGACACGATTTGGTAGAGACAGCACCAAAGGCATCGATTCGTCGATTCTACACAATTCGACCGGACCACTTGGTTGCAGATTACATTGGCGTTTTGAATCAATAATGAATCATTTGGTCTCATACTCGTAACACTCACCCATATTTTTACTTGACTTCGTTTTGTCGAGGGTCTTGAGCGGACATCCGCAAGCGGTGGTTACGATCGCGAGACCACCGGACTTGGATACTGGCGTGTTCACTCGCCTTACTCCGGGAGGAAGTCGCGGATGCGCCTACTCGACAAAGACCATCACGCTTATCACCGCGTCGCAGTGGACACGGGGTCAGCGATCGGGAGGAGCGCTTCCTCTACCACCTCCTCCACCACACCAAGGCGCTGTCCAAAGAAAGACCAAGCTCGCCGATCGTCAGGACTCTGACGATACGCCAGCGACAGCTCCAAGGTCAAGGCGTCAAGCGTGAATATCGGCGTGCTCGAGGGCTCTACTTCAAGTGCGGTGAGCTGAGGGCCATGATCATGCATGCCCCACCACCGTACAACTCCATGTGGTCGAGGAACTTCTAGAACTCTTCAAAGATCGACTCTGTCCCGGATAATGAGCAGAGCCGTTAGCGGTGGAAGCGCCATGGCCATTTCAAGCATGCCACTGACAGTGACACGTCGCCAAAGGCATTTCAAGTTCACGCATGGCTCGAGGACCACGAAATACTCATGCTTTGGTGGACTCGGCAGCTCCACATCATTTGTAGATGCTCGGTTGGCTGCCAAATTGAAGGAGTTGTTCCCTTGGCTCGTGCGAGGCGGGTCAAAGTGGCTGGCGGAGGGGAACTTCAGTGCCGAGCTTCCGTCCCTCAGTGCAAGTGGTTTTCGCAAGGACATGAGTTTGTGACTGATATGAAGGTCCTGGAATTGGGTACTTATGATGCCATCCTTGGAATGGACTGGTTGGAGCAGAACAGCCCGATGATTGTCGATTGGAAGGGCAAGCACATTGCTATTCCATCGTCGGGTGGGGTAGTGCATATCCACGGCCACCCATCAACTTCTTCGTGCCCGGTCATCAATAGTATGCAACTAGGCAGCTTGTGTCGCCAAGGGGTCGTCTCACACATGTTCAACTATATCAGGTTACCTTGGGGGATGGAGAAGCACAGGAGGCTACCCCCGAATGCATTCAGGCAATCTTGGAGCAATACCCTGATGTTTTTCAAGAGCCGGAAGGGCTTCCCCTCGGCGTGCTTGTGACCATCACATACCACCTTTGGTCTTTGAGGGCAGTAGGTGAACATCCGTCCATACCGCATAACAAACTCGAGCATAAGACGAGATTGAGGAACAAGTGGCGAGACCTACTCAAGCGAGGTGTCATCGGGCCTTGACGCTAGCCCATTTGCATCCCCGGTGATTTTAGTGAAAAAGAAGGACGGCACATGGCGCCTCTGCGTAGATTATCGTCATCTCAATGCTATGACCACAGTGCCCAAATTCCCTGTGCCAGTGATTGAGGAGCTGCTCGACGAACTACTGCGGAGCGATTCACTGGTTCTCCAAACTCGACCTTCGAGCGAGGTTATCATCAGATCCGTATTGCCGGCGGTGAAGAATATAAAACAACCTTCACAACTCATTCGGACACTTTGAGTTCTGGTCTTTGTCATTTGACCGGCAGAGGGCCGGCTGACGTTCATAGGAGCTGTTAATCGACACCTTTACATCCTCTATTACGCAAGTGTGTCTTTCTTTGTTCTTTGACGCATATACTAGTCTTGGTAGTACTATGAAGGATCATGCTTTGCCCACTGGCGCCAAGTTTTGCGGTATTGTTGCGTCGCGACCAATGGAAGGTCAAGGCTTGAAATGTTGTTTTGGTCGGCGTCGATTATCTTACAGGCCACGTGATCGATGACAAAGGCGTGGCCACCAAAACCAAGCAAAGTGCGCAGACGGTAGCTCAATGGCCTACACCGGTGGATGCCAAGGAAGTCGGCGTTTTACGGGCTGGCGAGGATACTACCAATGGTTAGAGTGCGGCACTTTGGCATTGTGGCGCGACCAATGTTCAATCTCCTCAAGAAAGGAACTCCGTTTGTGCGGGCCATAGCGGCGAGGAGTCATTCCAACTGCTGAAACAAGGCCTTATTACTGCTCCTGTGCTTGCCCTGCCAGACTTTTCAAAGCCTTTCGTCGTCGAAACAGATGCATGCGACGCTGGCGTCGGGGCAATTCTGCAGCAACAGGGGCACCCAATTGCCTATATGAGCAAAGCACTGTCACCAAAGTATAGGGGGTTGTCCACCTATGAAAAGGAATATCTGGCGTTGGTAGTGGTACGTGGACCAATGGCACCCATATCTCCAACACAGCGAATTCATCATACAAACTGATCAGAAGAGCTTGGTGCATTTAGAAGAACAAAGGCTCACGACCCCCTGGCAGCAAAAAGCATTTACCAAGCTACTCGGTCTCCGCTACACCATCAAGTACAGGAAAGGGACAGAAAATGGGGGGCAGATGCTCTTCAGCGTACCACCCACGCCGAGCACCAATTGCAAGCCATATCATCTTGTCACTGCACAGATGGAAGACATCATTGCCGCCTACAATTCAAACCCACAAGCCCGAAGCTGCTGGAGCAGCTTAGCCATTAGAGCAGATCCAAAAGGACGCTTCACTCTCGAGCAAAGGCATCTTACGATTCGGAAGGGCGCATACGGCTGGGAGGCGGACAAACAATGCAACAGCAGATTATCAAGGCGTTTCATGATACCCCTCTTGGAGGCCACTCGGGCTTCCCAGTGACATGGCGCCGGGTGCGCCATCTCTTTGCTTGGGCCAAAATGAAAACACACATTCAACACTATGTATGCGTTCGCCCTACATGCCAACAAGCCAAGCCAGACCGAGCCGCTTACCCTGGGCTGCTCGAACCTTTACCGGTGCCAAAGGAATCCTGGGAGATGATCACAATGGATTTCATCGACGGACTCCCAACTTCTGGAGGTGTGAATTGCATCTTGGTAATCGTCGACAAGCTGACAAAATTTGCTCACTTCCTGCCTCTAGCACACCCTTATCTGACCTCAAAAGTAGCATCGCTCTACATGAACCAAGTCTACAGGCTACACACGGATTCCGGGTCGATTGTGTCTGGCCAGTGATCCGGTGTTCACAAGCCATTTTTGGCAAGAGCTCTTTAAGAAATGCACGCAGCACGGGTCTCGAGAATGAGTTCACCAACCACCCATGCAGACGGATGGCAGACGGAGAGGGTTAATCGGTGCACAGAAACCTTCCTCCATCGCTTCACGCAGGCATGTCCCCGTCGATGGAGCTACTGGATTCCACTTGCCCAATTCTGGTACAACTCTTCCCATCATTCTGCCATTGGGATGTAACCATTTCGTGCCATGTATGGGCATGAACCACGACAATGGGGGATTACTTCAACGACAGCTTGTTCGCACCGGTCCTTCGTTCTGGCTGGATGAGCAGCGTCGTTGTGCAAGACCTGCTCCAACAACATCTACACTGAAAGCGAGGCAAAAGGGGTATGAAGCAACAAGCTGACAAAAAACGATCATTCCGGGCCTTTGAGGTGGGCGACTCAGTTTATCTCAAGCTGCAGCCTTATATCCAAACTTCAGTGGCCTCCTGCGCCTGTCACAAGCTGGCCTTCCGCTTCTTCGGGCCCTTCAAGATTATTGGGCGGATCAAAGAGGTGGCTTACGTGCTTGACTACCACCTCATGCGCCAAGTGCACCCTGTCTTCCATGTATCTCAGCAGCTCAAGCGGCGCTTGGCGAGTATGACGGCTTCCGGTGAGCTTCCAACGATTACGACATACCTTGATTGTCGGTGGCGGTCCTTGGCGTCATTGGCGCGGACGGCGGTCGGTGCTATGGTGGAACAAGTGCTGGTCCGGTGGTCCAACCCAGTAAGAAAGTGGCTGATCTGTGGGAAGACAAAGTGGCTGTGCAAGCTCGATTCCTGGCCGCTGAAGCTTGGGGACAAGCTTATGCTCAAGAAGGGGGGGATGTCAGCACACTTGACATGGCGGCCCCACCACACAGCGACCCCAACAGCTTCATACGCCACCAAAACCGCCGTGGGCTCGAAAGAGCAACCCACGCGTGAGTGGGCCGGAGTGGGTGTAAGTGTGGCCCGGCCCAGCGGCTGCCACTACTTAACCTAGCCTCTCCTCCAAGCCAACCATCCAGTGGATCAGGCAAACGGCAACGGCGGCTACCTACTTTCCCCAATTCCATTCTTGTAATCCCCAGTTCGTTGTAATCCAATACTGATACTCGAATTCGAGCTACTAGTGAATCCGATCGAGAGAACTCCAACCAGTCCCCCACAGAACTCGGGTGCCATGGCCCGCTGGAAGAAGCAGAAGCCCTCTCTCTGCTCCTTCCCTGCCGGCCTCCCCATTGCCGGCCCTCTTCGGCCTCCTCCTTTCCCTTGTCGTTGGCATCCTCCCTCCCTCTGACTCCACCTCCATCTTTGTGAAAACCCCCGGCCGCCCTGCTTCCCCCCACGGCGATGGCCCAAGCCCCGATCCGAACCATGACGGCAGTAATAGGAGAGGAGGAGGCGAGCAGAAGATAGGGCCGGCGGCGTGGGTCAGGGGAGAGGAGGCGGGCGAGCGAGGAGCAAGGAGGCCGATGTGCGATTTTTTCTTCTCGTCTTTCGTGACTCTAGGGTTGGCCTCTCTCTCCTCCTCTGATGAGACACAACGCTAACCCGCTAACTGACATACATGTGGGCCAACAGCCAACAAGGGCCACCCGTCATAGAGTGGACGGGTAGCGGTGAATGTGCACACATCCTGCCGGAACGCACGTCGCGCGCGATGGATGTGATTGGAGGACCAAGAGTCAGCCAGGCCCTCACTCTCCATACGCCGAGACGAGACCGCTCGCCCACTCCCGATTTGTCGACGGACGCCGACCGAACCCGTGACGAGGGCAACACGCACATAAAGGTTGTCACAGGAGGACGCCGACGCTGCGTGGGACCAAAACACAGCCGCACCCACTCGCAGCGCACTGAATTCCAGCCCGGAGGAAAGAGCGGGGGCACAGCCCGCAGAATCGACGATCTTGCGCTAAAAAGCGCCTGTGAGTAACGGGAGAGGCTGACCGCACAAGACCCCAAGATCGGGCACTCCAGCCAATCGAAAATCGCCGAGCCCATCGGTCATTTCATGCATGCACGCTTTCACCGGCCGGTCAAAATGGCAACGCACGCCGAGCTAGATCCAACGCCGCAGAAGAAAAGACCACATTGACCACAATCGGACGGCGAGCGAAGGATGAAATCGGGGGAGCTTCCTGGGAGCGAGTTGCCCAGCCTCTGTTTTGTTTTAAATTTCTAACATCCCCCCTCAGTCGTAGCGGGAGTGAAACGGACGATTACGACTAAATTAAAGTCTTACGCTTCTGTCGTCTTCTCCGTTGCGCCATCTTCAACTGCGTCTTTAATGGCTGATGGGTCGACACCTAGGGCGGTGACTGCGTCCCCTTCTGATGCCTTCCTTGTCTCCTCTCTATTTTCTCAAATTGCAAACAGGTCATTTTAGTGTTCACGGGCGCAAATTTCTGAAAATTATATGGGTACTGCATCACCAAGCAATCTGAAAAATCTGGCGTTCTTAAAAAATAAAATTTATAGGTAATGAAACTGACGTCCCAATGGCTACACACTGAATTTTCACCAAGCAATCTGAAAAATCTGGAAATGACGGCAAGGTGGAAGAAGCTGCTGACCTAGGTAACGCTGCTGTACCATGCTAAGCATCTTCAGGGTTAAAGTCCTTGGTAACAAAGAACGCCGAATCAAAAGAAGTGTTAGAGCAGCATCTGAATTGTTTAGTAAGAAGAACAGATTGAGTAAAAAAATAGTACCTAGGTAGCTTTGTTACTAATCGGAACCACCAAGCTTCCAGGCAAATAGCAGACAAGTAGTACTAAGAGCATCTCTAGTGGAACGTGTAAATTTGAACGTGTAAATATACACGTCCATATACACCTTGCTAAATTATACACCTCCCAGTTTTTCAATGGAACGTGTAAATTTGGACGTGTATATTCCAACGGCTATATTTTCAAACGGCTATATTTCCAACGGCCATATTTCCGATCTATATAAACCACTCCTACCACCTCTTCCAGCACACTTCTCTTCTCACCTAGATTTTTCTATCGCTTCTCACGCAACACAATGAACACATCCACTTGGGACATGAGTTCTTCGTCATCTTCATCTGGCGACGATGAACCTCATACTTACCATTGTCGCCGCGCGAGGAGGAAGAGAGGAAGAAGCGGCTCGACGCCATGGCGGTTCCAAGCATGGACGTGGTCAATCGATCGAGGAAGAGATGCCGGATTTCTTCTTCTATGGGATGACTACTTCAAAAGAAGTTCCTCGCTTTCGAACATTTGTTTAAGCGAAGGTTAAGTGAATTAATCTACTTCTCTACTTTGGTCCTTTTTCATTTCCGTGTCTCATTTAATTTTTATGCACAGATTTAGGATGTCGCGTACTTTGTTCAACCGCATAGCTGATGGTATACTTGAGCATGACTATGATGATTATTTTACGCAAAAAAGAAGTGCTTCTGGAGCTCTTGGGTTACATCCTTTGCAAAAGATGACCGCATGATCACGGATACTAACATATGGAATAGCAGGTGATTATGTTGATGAGTACATCCGGTCCGCTGAGTCTACTAATTTAGAGTCTTGCAAGAAATTTGTGATCAAAATTTGTGAAGTTTTTGGGGAAAAGTACCAGATCTCCAAATGAAGAAGACATTGCTAGGTTACTTGCAATAGGGGAGGAAGAAGGATTTCCCGGTATGTTAGGGAGTATAGATTGCATGCAATCGGGGTGGAAAAATTGCCCCAAAAAATGGCATGGCATGTTTAAAGGCCATGTGAGCGAAGCCACTATGATCTTGGAAGCAGTTGCTTCACAAGATCTTTGGATTTAACATGCTTATTTTGGTTTACGAAGTCTCTGAATGATATAAATGTTCTTCAACGTTCTTCTGTTTTTACAAAGCTAGCCAAGGCCAAACTCCTCCAAAGTGAATTATAGCATCAATGGCCATCAAGACACAATGGGGTATTACCTTGCGGATGGTATCTATCCACGGTGGGCAACATTTGTGAAGAGCATTTCAGCTCCAACTAGCGTAAAGCAAAAACTTTTGCCAAGAAGCAAGAGGGGGCTAGGAAAGATGTGGAACGAGCCTTTGGAGTTCTGCAATCCTGCTTTGCCATTGTTCGTGGACCTGCTAAAAGGATGGAAACGTAAAGAAATCACCGATGTCATGAAAGCTTGTGTCATAATGCACAATATGATAGTTGAAGAGGAGTGACAAACTGGTCGGCAAAGCTGCACTTTTGAGGCAATGGGAGAAAGAGTCACGCCTCGTACTCATGCGGAAGAACTGAGCTCTTTTATTGAGATGACTCAACGGATTAGAAATTTCGATGAACATGATCAGCTTAAACTTGATCTAATTGACCATGTGTGGCAAAAGTTTGGAAACGAGTAATCCATGTCTTTGTAATGCAGCTATCAATAAAAATATTTATGCAATGAGTGATGTAATCCATGTCCTCAACTAGCACAAAGCAGTAAATAGTTCTTACAACTACAACATATAGCTCACATTACCCTAGGCCGCGAGCAAGGATCTCCTTCTGCTTAGCTTGGTAGAACCGCTTTTGAACATCGGTCATACCACTTGTGTCGATGAGCATGACCCTCTCATCTAATTCAAACTGTCTCCGTGCATCCTCCCTCTCGCTTCGTGCATCCTCATTCTTTTGAGTGCAATCTCCTCTTTTCGCAATTCCAATTCATGTGCGTGCAGCATTTCTTGCCGCCTCTTTGATCTCATCCTTCTCTAGCTTCTTGCTGCCACCGCTTTCTAATGACAAACTTGCAAGCACCTTGTCATCGACTTTACCTCTCTTGTCCCTCTTCACACCATCAGGTCTTTTCTCATGTTCAAGAGCATCAGTGTGTATCGAGGTAGCATCAGTACGTACCGAGGATGCATTAGCCGGATCATTGGTGGTTGTGCCCGGACTTGCACCAATGGTCTTCTTTTGTTTCTTAATAAGAGAAGTTTCAACTTCTCTTGTTCCGCCACTTTGGATACTTGAAAACTCTACATAGCAATGCATCGTGTGAAAGGCTTCTTTTTTTAACATCCATTTCCTTGAACAAAATGTGTGCATCGTTTGTACACATATAAATATGTTGTTAAAATAAGCACAACACATATAGAATATTGCACATCACATATAGAATTACAAGAAAGGGGCATGCCTTTTCTTGTATAGTCCTTCCACTTTCTTGCCTATTTAAAATCTCTTTGAAGGCAACCACAAAATTTAGAGGTCTCTCTCGTTAATCGTTGTGTAACGGCAATTGATTGCATTAGCATTACGCCTCCGCCATGATGATTCCTTGTGTGTGTTGTAGTACTCTGAAATTCTATCCCAATAAGCATCCGGTTTTGATCTATCCCAACAATATCCAAACTTGTATTTGCCCATGCTGCTATGAGAACCTTGTCCTCATCACTAGACCAATTTTTGCCTTTGTTGGATTTTCCTTTCTCTGTTATTGCGTAATCTACGTTGAGTTGATGGAGTTACTCGCTCTCCAATTGGACTTTCTAGTTGTGTTTGCGTGTAACCAAAACCAAGGGTGTCCAAGAAGCTTTGGTCAAGATCCATCCGCAAGCAACCAATGCAGAGCTATTTTAGACCACACCCGACATCAAATTAACATGGCCAAGCAACAAGCAACAATTTACAAGAAATGCTCTCCAATTGGACTATCTGATGGAGAAAGCGGTGCAATTCCTGCCTCTCCCCGCCTCTCTCCTCAGTCACGTGGCCGGCCGTAGCCTCACTGTCACCTCCTACCTCTCCGCATCCCAGACGCCCCTTCGCATCCCGCACCCGCATCTCCAGATCCCGCCTTGGCCCGCACCCGCCGCCCGCCCGTGCATCCTGCACCCCGCCGCCTCCCCATCCGACCTCCCGCCCCGCCCGCACTTCGCCGCCTCACCGTGCATCCTGCACCCCGCCGCCTTTCCCCACGGCCGAGCCTCCCGCCACGCCAGATCTAGCTGCAGGCCGTACGCCGCCCTTCTAATTCCTGCCGTCCCTCGCTCCCGCTCGTGAGCAAGGCGAAGAGGAAGAATTTGTACCTTGGGCGACGGCGACACTGGGGCGAAGCTCCTCGATTCTTCCTCCAAAGTGAGGCGCGGATTTAAGTAGCCATCTCGTTTCGCCCGGTGGCAGAAATGGCTTGCTCGATGTATATTTGCACGCCTCGTCTGTTGCGGATCGGGCGTGGATATTCTACACGCCTTTTACACGAAGTCGCTGGAGCCATTTTTTACCAGGCATCGTGTATATTTGCTATACACGTCCATATAGATGATCCACTAGAGATGCTCTAAACTGCAGCTGAGAGTGGTGCAAAACTGGAAGGAGGGGCAATTCACTGCTTGCGTTCAAATTGTCATAAAAAAAGAAAAAAAAAAGCAGGCACGCAGCGATCTTTTGCAAAAGCAGCAATTTGGCGAGATGTGCGAAGGGAAGGATGAAAAATGCCTGAAACAACATCACCTATATCATGTGACGAGCACTGACATATAGAAAGGCATGCATAAATTGAGCAGAAACCTTTCACACATTGTCATTCTCATCGACCCCTATAAGATAAAGGTCTGACTATGCATGCCCCTAATAGAACCTTTTTATAGAAAATGAAAGAACTAGAACTTTATAAACAGGAAGGTGCGGATCTCGAAGGTTTCTAAGGGTTTCGATTGCAATGTTCCCAGAATCACAACATACCAAACCCGCTCTCTCTCTCTCTCTCTCTATATATATATATATATATATATATATATATATATATATATATATATATATATATATGACAAATTTTATTTACCACCAGTGGTAGTTACCACCACTTGCGTTTGGTAAGTTGTATGTAGTATCTGTAAAAATTGAGAGTCTGTACGCGTAGTATGTAGTATATAACGATGTTTAGGTAGTATATATACTACTTTTTAGGTAATATATATCATATTTTAAGCATGCTCTTTTTACGCATAAATATGTATGCGTATTTCATAAATATAACAAAACTATGGGCTCATATGCAATTTTTTCATGTAACTTGCGTTTAAATATCTTTAGATATAGTATATGAACATATTTAAAGTGATAAAGTAGTATATATAGTACCACATAAGTAGTATATGAGACATGTGGGGTAACTACCACTAGGTGGTAGGATGTATTTTTCCTATATATACGGGGAATAGCCACACAATATTTTGTTCCAAATATTGACTATCTCACGTCGGCAGAGTGGTGCTTTTGGTCGTGCCTGTACTCGTGCATTACTATAGCTTTAGAAAATTGATCCCAAATTGGACAAAGACAACCTTAAAGGAAATCCTATCAAGTAAAGGAAGTGCATACTTCAGATCAGAAGGACGGTAAGCAAAGGCCAGAGCTTTACGGGTGTATATAAGCTTTGATCAAGAAAAAAATACCAGTACATCTTGCTGGTACATGCTAAATGTTCTCATGCTCATAATTTTATTTTCAAAAAATAAACCACGGTTTTACAGAACTTTCTCTCAGCACATACCCACACTTGTCGAACATGTATCAAACACAAACCATCAAACTCAAGCAATTTCATAAAAGATGCCTATTTTAGTGAAGGTAGTGCGTGCTCAAACTTGTACTCCCTCTTCCTAAACGTAAATCTTTTTATAGATTCCAACAAGTGACCACGTATGGAGTAAAATAAGTAAATCTACACTTTAAAATATGTCTATATACATCCATATGTTATAGTCTATTTGAAATCTCTAAAAAAAGTTACATTTAGGAACGGAGGGAGTATTTTTTTAAAGTTAAACCAAACAATATATGACATATCTATATGTATTCTCAGTCTTGTCAATCTCAGTATCAAAACCACAAAAGTGCACACGTTCGTTAAAAAAACAGGAATAAGAAACATACTTAACAAAAGTGTAACCTTATTTCTAACGTTTGCCAAAATTGAATATAAAAAATGTTGTATTCGTCTTGCAACCCACGGACATTTATACTAATACTTTTTTCGTCCCATAATGTAAAACGTTTTTTTGAGTAAACTAATCTGGATCCCTGCCGCACCAAATCGCCCCATCGTCAGCTCCACCACACGACGGCGTCCTCGCTGCCGTCCGCGGCGGCGATCCACCACCCACCGCATCCATGCGGTGCCCGACTGACCTGGCCTGCCCCCACGCGATATCAACCCTGTGGCCCCGCTGCCCCGATGTGACGGCGAGCCTCGGCGCTGCACTGATGCGAGGAGGATTCGACGGCCTCGAAGCTGTTCTGAATATGCAATTGGCTGTAGCTGAAGCAGAGTACTAGCAGAGAACGTTGCTGATGCACTACACCTGATTATGTAAGCTCTTGTGTTATGTGGCTGTGAGGTTCCTGCCGCCCAAGCCTTGTTTGTTTTTGTTGTTGCAGCCCTGAAATGCATCTCTTCTATTTTCTGATGTAATCCTTTGGTGTATGATATTCTATATTGAATATAATTTGATTTTGTTTGATTCTGTGGTTGCGAATTCGTTGCAGAAAATTGCCAAACTGATGGATCTTGCCATGATCAGGTTTATCCAAAGGACCGTGTTAACCACCAGCCGACTGGTGGTTAGCAACAGATCCGCATGACTCCCGCTACAACGATTTTTTCATCCCTACCGATTCTCCCCGTATCGCAGCTATTTTACGCAAAAAATTAAAAGAACGCGCACCAGAGTCGAACACGAGACCTCGGGCGTCCATCCCCAGCTCAACAACCACCTAAGCTAACCCCTCATTGCAATTAAGTCGTGCATTAGTTTATATTTCACTACCATCTATAACGTCAGACAAGCTTCAAAAATATCCGACTCCTTATAGAATTCGAGTACATATTTGAAAGAGAAATTCGCCTCACAACTAAATTGAACGGTTGGACCAAATCAAATAATAAACTAACTAATTTTTGGACATTTGTTTACTATGTATAATAGTACAGGAAACATGCTTTTCTAGTTTTTTCCTTGGATTTCTGTACTGGACAATTTTCGCGAACGGATATATGGTGTCTCCATGACCCTCATGTTATACTAGTTACCTAGAACTTATCGGGGGATGTTTCTACACTTATTTTAACTGAAACAAAAGTTATCGGGGTGTTCATATGTAAGTTATCATATATGTGAGGTATAAATTATCCTGCTATTTACACAAGAGTTATCGGGGTACATTTTAATTAAAAAAAATCCCCGATTCAAAATTATCAGGGGGCTTGTGCATAAGTTATCAGGTCTGTAATGCGTAAAGAAAATCATGCTTTTTATACAAAACTTGCCGGGATATATTTTCAACAACTTTTTTCCAAGGGTCAAAAAGGTTACCATGGTATTCGTACATGAATTATCGGCTCCGCGCTATGTAATTTACCATGCTATTTACACATATGTTACCGAGGGTCTTTTCAATGATTTTTTTCTCCGGTTCAAAGTTATCATGTTGTTTGTACCTAATTTAGCAGGTCTATAGTTTGTAACTTACCACGCTACTTACACAGAACTTATCATATGTATGTTTCAACAATTTTTATCCACTAGGTCAAAAGTTACCACGGTGTTTGTCCATAATTTATCAGGTATGCGATGCGTATTACAATGTTATTTACATAGAACTTAGCGGGGTTTTGTTTTGAACAAATTTTACCAGGGTCAAAAAGTTATCACGATGTCCTGCCCCCTTCATGGTGCAAAATTTACCATGGTGTTTGTTCCTAATTTAGCAGGTATGTGGTACGTAAGTTACCACGCTACTTAAACAAAACTTTTCAGGGGTATGTTTAAAAAAAATCCATTGTCTTCAAAGTTATCATGATATTTAGACGTAAGTTATCAGGTATGCGACATGTGTATTACCATGCTATTTACACATAAGTTACCCAGGATATATTTTCAATAAAAAAATTTGGTCAAAAAACTACCGATGTTTGTATGCAAGCTATCAGGTTTGTGGTTCATAAAATATCAAACTCATTACAAAGAAATTATCGGATGATATTTCAAAACAATCATTTTTTCTTCATGACACATGAGAAAAAAATTATTCTATGGGAGCAAAATGTTTATTTCACTAGAAAATGTTCATCACTACAAAATAGAGACAAGTACAACACGATGTATCAGTCCTTTACAAAACCTGGACTAGATGAATTTGTCCCCTCGTCAAAGGCGATGTTGTTTTTCTTTCCCATTCTCAGTTAGTAAGGTATAAAATCTTGTTAATCCATGTAGGAAACACAATAGGTACATATCCCAGTTGGTTGCGTGCAACGGGCTTCAAACGACTGGTCGTGGGCTCGAATCCTGGCTGCCCTATTTTTAATTCCGATAACCTTTTTCACGCGTAAGAGCTGAACGAGCGGGGATCGAGCGGCTCGCGAGTCGTGCAGATCTGGCGCTAACTTCCAGTTAGCTTTCTCGTTATCCAAACTAAAGATTCAACTATCATAGGATACGCAAACAAAAGCTTTGACAATCAGACTCACAACGGCCAAACTTACAAAATACCAATGCAAGACAGAACAATACGACTTCTCCGTAACAATTTGAAGATTGACTTACAATGCAAGTAGTGGCAAGAAAGGAGAGCAAGACTTCCTTTTCTAAAATAAGAAAAAACTAGACTTCTATAAGAAGATTTTTACAATCATAGAAAGTCTAAATGCGATGAATATTACTGAATACAACCAAACAATGCATCATCATAAATAAGCATAATTTAACAGTACACCTTGCTGAATATCATCAAGTCCAAATGACATTAGGATA
This sequence comes from Aegilops bicornis, assembly GCA_021605145.1. NCBI lineage: Eukaryota > Viridiplantae > Streptophyta > Magnoliopsida > Poales > Poaceae > Aegilops > Aegilops bicornis. The sequence continues at coordinate 598,332 of JAHIAL010000104.1, forward strand.
AACATAGCAAAGGTTTCCCACGTGAACAAAGATGCGCCAATTCCATACAAGTCACTACACGACTTGAATCATAGAAATGACAAAAGTACCAGCAACCAAATTTTCACTGAAACAAACCGATATAACTTTACGATATACCCATTGAGATAAATTTCTTTTCATGTCAAGGAGAGTGTTTCTCAATGCTTCCAATTCTTCCGGAGAATGTTCGTCCAACCTGATTGTATCATTCAGCGTTTGGTGTATCTCAGAAACTATTTTTCTCTGTGCCAAATCTAATTTTTTTCTTCCACCTTTCTAGAATAAACTGGCTTGGGAGCTCATTGACCGGCTACACATTGTTCATAGCAGACAAAGCTATGCATTTGCGTCTTCTTTTAGCATGCTTAAAAAAGTGACAATCAGTTTACACAAATACAAAAATACCATTTGAGCAATGTACCAATTAAATACAGTGCTTGTCCGTCTGTAAATGCTCTAATGACTGGCTTGTACATTACTAGGAAGAGGCAGAGGGCGAGAAGAGATGAGCCACGTCCATTGGAGGGCAACCCGCAGCCGACGAAGAATTCATCGCGGCTGCTCGAACAGAGTTACGGCGAGAGACGCGGCCAGCGAAGGGAGAGTTGCGATCTGGCGGAGGGCCACTCCCTATCGACTGTAGTCCCATCCCGGGCGAAGGGCCAGTCCTGGCCGGCTGAGGGCATGGGCTAGGCGCCGGTGGACGGTGTAAGGTACTAGATATCTCTCTTACGAACTACTGGATACAAGCTTCGATTACAGACGAATTGAATTACAGGAGGGAGGGGAAGGTAGAGGAAGAACAGAGGAAGGGGACAGGGGAGAGAGCCGCCGCCGGGTTCGCCGTGATCCACTGGATGCCTTGTTCGGTGGTGCCTTGGGGTACTTGTAGTCGTGATGGTTTCGGGCCAGGCCCATGTGCAGGTCCAGTGACAGGCCCGAGTAGTGGTTAGGGGAGGCTCCTAACATCCCCCCTCCTTGAAACTCGGCTTGACCCCAAGCCGACGCCCACCTGGATCCCATGGTGCACGATGTTCTTGTACAGTGTCGAAGTGTCGGTGGTAGCTGAAGCCAGGGTAGACTTCAATGAGGTAGAAGCAGTAGTTGTTGTTGAGGGAGACTCGATCGAAGGAGATGCCAACGAAGTACTTGTGGTCGACTGAACCTTGCGCGTTGAGGATGTAGCCATTGTCACCACAGTCGTGGTTGAAGTCGAGGTAGCACTCCTGGTTGACGGAGCCTTGCACGAAGACAACAGTGACGGTGATGACATCCCTCCCTCCTTGAAAATTTCCTTGAGCCCGTTGGAGCCATCCCGAACAATGCAGAAGAGTAGTCCACAATCTCCATGTACTGGACCTCTTGATCAGGCTGTGTGTAGAAGCTTGCCACGCTAGGCCTTCCCAAAAATGAGCATGCAAATCAAATTTCCAGTCCAAACAAGAAGGAATCCACACACGGTGAATCCTTCCAAGGTACCAGTGCCACTGATAGACGTGCCCAGCCATAAGACAAAATTGCAGGAAGCCACAGCTAGGACCTGCGCCACTGGGATAAGAGCTTGTTGTCTGCAGACTTGGGCAATGGAGAAGAACAATTTCCCAGGCCTTGTTATATGTTGCGTCCAGAGAAGAAAGCCACCACTCTTTTTTTGCACGAGCACTCATAGGCACAGAAATTTTGACATCTTGGCTGCTCCCAGCCTCCCATATCCATTTTCCAAATAAGCATGACGCACTGCACACACGCTTGCACTGAGCGCCACCAATATGTATGATTGCATAGGTGGGAATCAACCAGTGCTGCACTGAATCCTCTACAAATACAACAAGAATACGCAGACTGATTGTATTGGATTTTGCTATTCCAAAACACATATCAGGTGGGCTCTGGTTGAAATAAGGCAGCCGCCCCCAGTCCTGAGTAGTGCTCTGCTTAAACATGTGAACAACAGCAGCACAGGCTGCATCCCATTTCAGATATGCCGAAGCAAAATTTGGTGGCTGGACACACTGCATACTCGATGGGTGCCACAATTCCGAATTGATTCCTCCATAAAAAATGTCACAGTTGAGGCGTCCTTTGTCCAGCGACAATTTATAGGCTTTTGTTGATGTAAGAAGCTGACAGCAGCATTTCGCCCAAGCTTTGGTACAGATCACCGGGTCCATCTCTCGTGAATCACAGATTGCATACCAAGGCAGTAATAGGATCATGGTACATGGAGCATACTGAAGAACTAGGCTGGGTACTGCTTCCTTACACATGATCACATGAGTCAACAATTCCACAAGCACCAAGTACCTATCCGTAGGGGAACGTGCACCTGCCTTGGAGCTTGCAACTAAATTATGTGAACCACTGTTCTCCAGCTCCCTCTGCAATGTAAAATTCTCCAAATAAAAGTCATAGAAAGTAGCCCCGTGATCAAAATATGCAGCAACTTCCCGTTGCGGCACCATACAACAGGAAAAACTGCACGCCCCTGTATTTTACTTGCTCTGTATGTATTGTTTCAGAACTTCTCTTTGCAAGTTTAGCACTCATATATGTTACCCTACGTTACACGGATACTTCAAAAAGTGCCCGTATCCAGCCGGATACTGCCCTGATACTCGGATACTGCCCGATACGTATCCCGTAAGTATCCTGTGATTTATTAATTTAAAAAAATGAAAATAGTGTTTGATACGTCTGGGATACCTCTGGGATACGTTTTGGATACGGCAACCCCTTCGTTCGATGTGTAAAATTAGGAACTCCTCGATCCCCTGCTAGCGCCACCGCGCGTCATCAATTCCCAGCTTGCCACCTCGTCCCCTTGACTCCTTGGAGCAGGCGAGCAGCCACAGCCCGCGGGTCTCCAACTCTCCATAAATCTCAGCTCCAGTCCTCTCCTCTCCCACATGTTCTTCTCTCCTTCTCACCTGCTCTCCCACGTGTTCTTCTCCAACTCTCCATCCAATCGACGCTGATCGGTCGCCGGCTCGTCGCCGGCAGAAGACATTCGTGTCTCCCCTGCAGGAGGTATGAGAATTGACTGTCTTTTCTTTTCTTGTAGGCTCAACCCTGCACGTGCTGAAGATTTAGTTTTTGTGCATCAAAACTTGCGCCTTATTTCAAGGAAATCACCAGAGTATATATCTGGCCCATCTAGGTTTTGGACATTGGAGGAGATAGATATGAGTTGTTCGTTGGTGGTGCCGACTTCCTGCAGCAAGCTGAACTATCACTAGATGAGCCTGAACTGGAGGAGTTACTGAATGAAATTGAAGCATTGGATGTGGATTAGTGAGGTGGATGACAGAGCCTTATTGATTTGTGAGCTGGTTGTGATGTACACTCCTGTTTTATTTGTGAGAACCCGAACCTAAATTATGATATTTATCTATCTATGCGACCATGTGCGTGTGAATTTGATGTGCGAATTGTGAATGTGATTACCTTATTTGTTAAGCAATTATGTCGAACCATCGATATCGTCCATCCGAAGAAATGCAGTATTTGTTAAGCAATTGTGAAGACTTCAATTTTTTTAATAAAACAGTGCATTTCCTAGAAAAAACTCGTTATTTTCTAATATATTTAATAATTAATATGTATATATGGGCGTATCCCCGTATCCTAGTTTTTAGAAAATTGTCGTATCAGGCGTATCCCCGTATCGCGTATCCGATACGTATCCAAGTATCCGTGCAACGCAGATGTTACCTGATCAGAACAATATGCAATACCTCCCAGTAGATGCCAAAACTGTGGTTGTGCATCTTGCGAGTAACTGAAGAGTTGTTCACAAAGACAGATGGGTTGAACCATCAAAACGCTAGAAGGTCCCAATATTGACGACATTGTTCGGAACTGCATTTGTTAGCAAAATGGCCACTCCCTCGAATTTCCTCGTGATTCAAAAATCCTCCAAACACGGACATGCTCACTACCTTCAGATAGAGCTGACCACACAAGTGTTGCTCGAGCCTCACATGTATTGCCCGACAATTAACTGAAAAGGATGCCCACTGTAGTTCCCGTTGGATGGTCTCCTGATTGAATTTGAACAGTGGCCATGATCTCAGTCGGAGCTTGGTTCCATCATAACCCTGTAGCTCAGTTGAAACAAAGAACATACATGCACAAGAAGCTTGTTGAACTTGAGAATGAAGTCCATGTGATGACTGCATAGAAGATAGCAATAACTCAAACCGCCTTAGCTGAAGATCAATACTGCTGGAGAGTTCTATGCTCCGAACACCCAATTTCTTCATAGTCCAAAACAGATGCACAACCAGAGTAGCAAGATAAGACTGATGCATAACAGGAGCAATAGTACTAACACATGCACAGAGTTCCACGAGCCGGTGACTGCCATGAAAGAGTTTGAAATGCTTACTGAATTCTGAATCCTCATTGTCCTGTTTCAAGGACCACAAGCACAAGAACGAACCAGAGAATATCCTTATGTAGTATCCGCGGAGGCTGCACGCGAGATCTCCTATATGACATAATTCCAGAGGAAATGCAATACCAATCAAACCACAGTCATGCACTTGGGCTAACAAAAAAAAATCAGCTCCAAGGACCTTCCAATTGGGAATGATAGCCATGGGATGGGCCGTACCTCGTTTCGGTCAGCAAGATCCCGTGCTCGATGCTCAGAAATTTTCTATTGTATTTGGGTTGTACAGACAAGATTACTAGCGCTCCAAATTTTGTGAAGAACAAAAGTGCCAGCCAACTCATTGGGGATTTCTGGCCACACTAGTACTGCTCGGCCATTGCTTGAAAACGAGGGCCAAGGTAGTTTCAGCTGCATACTTTGCAAATACTTCCAGGATTCTCTCATAGAATTCAGAACACCAGAAAAATGCTTCATCGCAAACGTATCTTCTGACAGCAGCCCAACATGCTTCCAATACAGTTCATGAGAGCAAGCTAATGACGGCCATGGCATGGGTCGTTTCTTGTTTCCATCTGCATGATCTCTCCAAAAGGATGGCCATGGCTTCGGTCGTAACACCATCCATGAGGGTGCCACGGCTGGGTGGAGCACATACCTCAGTAGGTTGGTGTCGTGACGAGAGTATTTCGTCGAACAGGTGGTCAGCATCGGTGCAGAGAGGTCGCTGGGAATGATGAGTACAACGTTTGGGCGGACGGCAAGCTCGAGGGTGACGTCTGGAGTAGCCGCCGCGAGTGCGTACTCCTCCGATCCTGCAACAGCGACGCCGCGGGTGCTGTCGGGGGAAGACTTGGGTGACGAAACCTGGACGTGGAGCGGCGGGTTGGTGCTGGCCGTCACATGAATGTTGAGGGCGCCGAACTTGTCGCTGAGGTCGATGAAGGGCTCGGGGCAGACGGTGGTGACCTTGTTGGCGCTGTTGATGGCGACAGCTTGGTTCGAGCCATCCGTCGAACAGGTGGAGCCGGAGACGTCGGGAACGAGCGCCGACGAGGCGTGCGTCATGGTTGAGGCCACCGGATCAACAAGCGGGGTAACCACCGGAGGGGCACCCGTGCTTGCAATACCCAGCGCTGAGCTCATCTCATCTGCCTGGGCGCATAACCTCTGGAGATACCACAACAATTGCTCCTTGACAGACATGGCATCCCACTCTGGTGGTTTGACGGCGGGCATGGTGTCGTCACCGGTGGACTTGTATGAACTGGGAGAAAAAATTGATAGGGAAGGGTGGTGCCTGGCTCTGTATACCAGATGTAAGGTACTAGATATCTCTCTTACGAACTACTGGATACAAGCTTCGATTACAGACGAATTGAATTACAGGAGGGAGGGGAAGGTAGAGGAAGAACAGAGGAAGGGGACAGGGAGAGAGCACGCGCGGGTTCGCCGTGATCCACTTTGGATGCCTTGTTCGTTGGCTGCCTTGAGGTACTTGTAGTCGTGATGGTTTGGGCCAGGCCCATGTGCGGAGTCCAAAGTGATGTGCCCGAGTAGTGATTAGGGAGGCTCCTAACAAAGCGGTGCATTGTGGCGGCGCTCAAGACGATCGAACACAATGCGATCTCTCATGAAAGCCCTATTCACGTGGACGATGAATAAAGATAAAGAGGTTATCTGCTTATTTGTGTTTAAGTGATTGGTTAGCATTCCCACCTTTGATCCGTGTCGTTCCCTATCAGTCCAACATCCCTCGGTATAAATTTCCGGATGTTCACTGAATGGTCATTTTCACCTGATACTTCGCCTTCTTGTTCATCTACTTTGCTAGATTGTTGCATGCTACTCTCTGTTCTAGTCATGAATTATTTACTAGAATTAAATTTGAACTTGCCTAATTTTCCAACAGTTTGTCCACTAACTTTGCCTGCCAATCCCCTCAAAAAATAAAACTTTGCCTACCAATTCAAAATAAATAAAAACGTACTATTGGTTCGTCATGAAGGGCAGACACCTTAGTTCAATTATAAGGTATAAAAGAGATATTTGAAGCTCTGAACTGGGAAAGGATGGTTGTAAACTAACTGTAAGGAAAATGTAACAAAATCATCATATTATGCAGTGCAAATATATTCATATTGAAAGGGCTAAATGTAACAGAATCATCTGCGTGTGCAATGTGCTGCATTCATACTTCATAGGCACGGGCACATGTCTTCGTGTTGTCTCTATGACGGTTATTATTCTCCTAGCCAATGTATCCCTCATCGTCTATGCATCTCCATGATGGCGATCCACGTATCAAAGAGCGATATGTCCAGCAATAATGGAGGGAAGAAGGGATCGAGGCGATAGGAGAAAAGCTCCACAAAGGAGAGGTCAACCAGACCCACCACAGGATACCATACGAGGGCGCACACGCAGGCACGCATAATAAAATTGACCGCACGCGCCAGTCGCACAAACCATCCTGGCCTTTAATTCAACCCACTGTTGAAGGGAGCCAACGTGGTGGATCGATCTTGCAAATGGGCATCTTATATATTCCCAAATCTGTAAAGCCGGGGGCATCTCATTTCTTGCCCTCTCGATCAATTCCACATCCGCATTCGATATCGCAAGGCCTTTGCATTCATTTGCAACACCATGCACACCGCGCTGATTATTCCTTTAATCATGTGTTCTGGATGAGAGTCCCAGCTTTGCTTCGTTGTATTATTATGCATTGTCAATTTACATCATTTATTTCCATTCTTGCTCAATACTCATGCACTATATGGTACACAGTTTAGCAGACTGGTACTATCTCCATATCAAAATATAAGACATTTTTACAATTCAAATATAATAGTTTACGTTTAAGGCTATCCATTTACCAAGTTGTTTTCTGTCCTGTACTTCTTTGCTCTCTGCAGTCTTCATCTCTCGGGAGATCTTGGAGAATTGTAGAAGTAGCAAGTTATCAATGGTAGAGTGGAACATGGACGGGCACATAAAAGGACGAGAGGAACAAGCTAATCTCAAATTTGGACATAACAGCATAAACACATTGTTTTCCATAAACAAGCTATTTTTATTTTTTTGCTGGGGGGAGGGATAAACAAGCTATTTGGTTCCCCTCTGTGCTTTCCATGCACGATCGATCAGCCACATCACATGCGCGGAAAAGTGCAAAGCCCGCACGCCCCCACACCTATGATGAACCATAAATAAAATATTTCAATTTTCCCCCAAACCGAGATGTTTAGGAGTTAACAACTACACTGAACCGAGAGGTTAAAATCGAATGTTCACTTTGCCCACTGACCCAGAGCCGAGTCTGATCTATGGTGACTCCTCCTCCACTAGCTCACTTTATCACTTTGTCACCGCTTGGTAGCGAGGGGCTGTCAGGCACGTCCATGGCGCCCGCCTACGCGCTCACCACCATAACCATCCTCGCTGCCCTCCTCTTCTTTGTCCTCCCGCCGCTCCTGGCCGCGATGCCTGGAGTCGTCGCGCTGATGGGATTCGCGTCCCTACAATCCGAAAGTGGCGGGGCGTTTACAGACGGCCTCTGCCTAGGCGACCAAGAGCCGAGAGACTGCCTGGCGTGCTTCACTCGGCCGCCAAGAAGCTCACCGTCTGCGGTAGCATGAAAGTGTGCACGCCGACGTCTCGAGGAGCGAGGGTTGCTCCCTAACCTACACCGATGGCAACACACTAGTCACATGTAGATCTACTGCGTCTATGATTAGTGAAACAGAAAACACACAACACGAAAGCCGTGTCAAGCAGCGAGATGAAACTACTCCTCAAAGGGAACTTCAATCGGTCGACCGTGTGTAAGAATTTGTCAAAATTCGTCCAACAAAGCTTCAAATATAAACACAAAATTCAACATATAGAGTGAACCAAACTACGATCTGATCGCCTGAATGGAATCAGAACATCAAGGTGCATATTTTTCGTATACAACTTATCGCGAATCGAAGCACGGTTGTGTAGAAGGGGTGAGTGTGATTAAAGAGGTGCTTAGAAGAAAATACCTGCAAACCACATACACAGATGTGCGAGCCACCCACGTGGGCTAGAGAGCATCGCTTGGGCCTGACTCGCTGGAAACGATTGAGTAAGCATTTCTAGCGATACAGGCGCGAGGTGCCTTAAGAACCATGCTATATAAACCCAACAGTGTTTGCATGTAACCAAACAGCCCAACACCGAAAAGTTGTTGCATCTGTGAGCGGGCCAGACGAGCTTTCGTGGGCAACCAAACGTGCCCTATTCGTTCGGAGACATGCCCGTCATCTAATCCCATTTATAAAATGTTTATCTCTATTTATTTACTTTCATATGTCCAGAGCACTCAAAATAATTAAAAAAATAGCAATATAACAATTCATCCATAGATAAAATATAAATATTCTAGTATACCAATAGTTCAAAAATAAATGTTATGACCGAAGTAACCGGATGTTCAACAAGCTTTTAAAATTCATGATAGATGTTCAACGTTACACGAGTCCAACAATGCATCAGTGTCCGCAAATGTTGGTCATCAGACGTTGTACCCCTTGAGAAACATCCAACAATGTTGCCTAGCATCCGTTGTTTGGTACAACACGATAGCGCATCCGAGCTATATAACATGGTGAGTTTTCGAGTTAAAGCGTTGAGTGAATTAATGGATTGATCAACATTTAGAACAACAAGAAGTAAAAAATGCGATACCACCTTACATCCCATTTGTGCAATCGCACAACAATACTTCAAGACGGAGTTTGAGTCGATGCACCAATGATGGGCTAGCAACTTCACATTGCGATCATGTATCACGTGTAAGTTGTAAGGCACGAAATGATTTTACATTAAAACAAGATTGCACATATAGCCAAAACACCGTGCCCCCTTGCTCCATGCCTACAAAGTCCGCACTTCTAGCCAATCATGCATGGCACAACAACTCATCCTCCAACACCGATTACCCAGCCATCGTGTTTTCTCCAAACAAACAATGATAATATTAAAAAAGATCAATGACATTTGGCACAAACACTTGCCGCGCGTGGTATTCGGCATGGACGGCGTTGCTAGGGGGCGTCACATACATGGATGCGGGCGGACTCGGGGTGGATGGCGGCGTAGTCCAAGGCGAGCAGACACGTTGGGGCAGACTCCCAAGAAGGCCTGGGAGGCGAGCGGAGTAGTGTATAGTGGGACGTAGGACTAGGAGGGTGCGGATACAGAGCAAAGCGAGAAGGTATCGAGTGGGGGGAAAGTGGTCCAGGAGAGGGGATTTGAGTGGGTCCGGGGTGTTGGAGTCCTATGTGATGGAGGTCCGGACTACCGCAAACCTCCCGCCAACTTGTGGCTAGTTTGTGGGAATTCGTAGGCGAGGACGCATCAATGGATAGTTAGGCACCGTGTTGGATGGCAAAAAGCTTCTAGACTGAGTGGTCCAGTCGTTTGCGAGCCGTTTGAGGGATGCCATTGAAAATGCACTTGTATCTATAAGTATTGTGAATCCAACAAATCATTTTCTTTGTCTACCACCGATATCATCTATAGATATTGTGAATTCTGTGTCATCTACACGAATATATGAGAGGTTAGACAATTAAACATATAGATTTGTGGCAAATATATACCTTGGGGGAAATTGTCGAATATATTGAGACCAAATGGCGAGATGTGTCATGGTTGCCACACGAGATAGAGTTAGCGATGGTGCCTTTGTCGGCGTGTGAGCAGGGAAATGAGGAATGATGCCAGAGACATACCATATAGAGCTCACGTGGTGCCAAGGTGGTAGTTGGCCGGACAGCTGAAAGTAGAAGCGAGGCTGCGGCGAGGTGTGCTAGGGCCGGGAAAGGATTTAGCGGCGGGGAGCAGTGCCATGTGATGAGAGTGGCATGACAATGCGCGTGCTGGCGGTCGGGAGAGCGGCCACATCTTGAAATGTCCGTAGTGCCAAGATTTGGTGGATCAATAGCTCTATATTCCCTCCACCACCCTTCAATAAGGAGACTTCGGGATGATTTTTGCAGTGCACTTCAGTGGAGCGCGAGGTGGCGACTCTGCTAGACTGGTCTTTTTGTTCAATATAATACTATAGCATAAACGGATGGTTACTATAGCATTCGGTCAAATACGACGACTCTAGAGTTGTTCTAAGCACGACAAACCACATCATCATGCATTATCCATCGCGGCTCACCATTATTAGACACCTCTAATTCATAGATGTAGAGCCGACTGTGTTTTAAAAGTTCCATTTTTTTCATCCATAAATAGACATGCAAATTGATTCAGAACCTAAAACTAACAAAGTTTTCACCTACGGCCACCGAGTAGCTAGCCAATCTTCTATTTCTAAATATCTAGAACACACTATCTATTTGTGCTAGACATGCAAACATGTCACATAAGCAAGTCATGCATGTAAGTTACTCCTACAAGTTACACCTACAAGTTACACCTTCTAAATTTCTATAACCTACTACCTATTTTTGCTAGACATGCAAATATATGGCACATAAGCAAGTCATGCATGTTAGTTACAAATTACACCTTTTGCATTAATTAGTTTATGCAAGGTTATCTGTTTATGCATGCGGTGCGATCACATCAGCAATACATGCATGTTAGTCCTAAATTATTATATTCCATTCCATTTTGTATTGAAAGTATATGTGTTGAGCAACTCCATATACTTATGTAGTGCATCCTTCACATTTTGATATTATTTCACTATAATTGTTTTAAAATTCTCTTTTGTATGCTTCATTTTTTTAATTATTTTTAAATGTATATTTGCTTTTATACTAGTTTTAGTTATTTGTAGCAACTATTTATGCATTTCTTTTAACAAAGTTCCCACAGCAACGCCCGAGGCATCTAGTTTATACATAAGTCGTGTAATTTTTTTGCCAAGAGGGACATCCAATATAATACTACACATTGAACTTTAGAATCTTGTCCTCAGAAGAGAATGTCCAATCAGATATCAACAACTTCCTTTAGTTATCTATTCTTACCCATCTCAAAGATATTTTCAGGCTGCCCGGCCGCAAAGAGCATCCAACGCATATGGCACTGGGGAACCAGAGGAAACAAGCGCGCAGTCAAAATCAGGCCTGAAGTGGCATTTTCGGAATTGAAGCTTTAAATCAGGGAGCAGGGGCAAACCAAATTGGCTCTCAAAGAGAAAACGAGATGGAGATGGATGCATCAATCTATCTCTTCCTTCCGACAGGGGGAGAGGAAAGATTTGATTCCCTTACACGTACACGCCCGAGGCATGGTGACATGTAGAGATGCCGGTGTGTACATGGGCGAACGAGTGGGCGAAACGAATGGGAGTTGCTGCAGAAGCGCTTTAACCAAAGTGACAGATCGATATGCATGAATTAGTGCACATCATGCCGTCTATATACATATGTTCGAAGGGCAATAATTTCAGAGGTACTACCTCAGTCCTAGTTTATTAGTCTCCCTTGTATTTAGGATCATATTTTGACCATAATTTAACTAATAAAATATAAGTTAAATGTAGAAAATATTAACAGAATCCATGTTCAAATATGAACCCCACGATATAATTTTTCGTGACATGCATTAACGTTTTCTTAGTTAACTCTATGATTAAAATTTGGCACAAAATATGAATGGGACCAATAAATCAGGACAGAGATAGTGTCAGCTTGTTTGTGAGGAATATGAAATAAACGCTGTATAATTCAGCAATAATTGGAGTATATATTGTCTAGTCCACTTCATAACAATATATTAATCCATGAATCTAAGTGCAACACGATGCATAACAAAATATATTGATCCATGCATCTAACAATACATGTGGGCGCTCAATATGCATACATCTCAATAAGAGTATTACCTATATCCTGTGAGATTGTGTGGACATTATAGGATGGGAGGAGGGGCATCAAAACCTTGGGGATGGACCTGCATACATAATTGTGGCCAGAGAGAATATGTAACCCCCACATAAGACCTTCCTTGCATAGTGTAGCCTAGCTACCTTTCCCGTCTTACAACATTTTGATGCTAGAGGAGCTTCGCCATCAGGGTCAAGGGGTCCTTTCCTGAAAAGGTTATGAGATATGGAGTTGTGGGAATCACATAAAGCAAGCCCCCGCGGGTATAATTTGAGGCGGGGCTCATCGTCTCAGGCCTAGCTTCGAGCATCAAATGTTGTGCTACACCACATGCGCAAGCTCTAGCACATCTACATTTCAGCCTCTACCGTCCTCCTATGGCTAATGGTTGGATGTGAAGCTTGGAGGTTATGAACATGCTATTAATATACTTAACCACTCCCTCCGATTCATATTAATTGTCGCTGATAATTAGTATGGATCAGAGGGAGTAAGTATTAAAAACAAATGATAGTGCTCAAAAGTGCACGTCTGGCGGTACTAAAACAAATAAGATGTACTACTACATCTCAAGTATGTATATTCATTCGAAACCAAAACATTGCCAAATATACATTATGTGATGAAATACGAGCATGAATAATTGGAACCATTCAAAGTTTTTGGGATGTTTTGAGTTATGATGTATGTTAATAAACATTTTGAGTTACGATGTACATTGCCAGCTGTAAAAAGCATTCTCCATGAAAGTTGAGAGAAATAGAAAGCCTATGAGAGTGTGGAGTAATATACAGACTCATGCAAGATCGGGTGTAGTATGGAATCCCCCTCAAGCCTGATGGAATTAGGCTGGTTGTAATGAAAGTATCATATACTAGTATCATGTGTATGATACTAGTGTATGATACTACCTTCCTAATGCATAGTATCATATATTAGTATCATGTAGTACTTTATTTATTGTCATGCATGACACATACTATTAGCATAACATTTATTATGATACGGTATCATGATATGATACTCAGCACTCTCTTTCTTCATTTAATTCTATGACACCTCATCAAAATTATTTAGTTGGCATGCATGCTACTAGCTATGATACTACCATTACGACCAGCCTTAGGTAAATTTTGATGCTAGCTCCGATCCTCGCTCATCTTCAGGCACAACTAGTGGGGTGGTGCCGGGTCTGAAAATCTGTTGGGGTTGTTGTCCCAATCTGCATCGAAGGAGGAGGAGCTTCATGCGTGCAATCTGAGGATTTTGTAGCGATCCGAGTTTCGGCTGCCTATTATTTTGAAACGTCGCACTGCCTTTACATCAGAAACATGGGCTTCAAGATGGTGGCTATGGGCCTCTGCCGATTTTAGGGTTTTTAATATTAGCATAAATGCTAATGAAGTGGCTCATTGTTTCACAAAGATTAGTAAGAATGGTTCTTGTTCGTGTGTGTGTCGGTGCGGTCCCATCTCGTGTGTTGAACCGGCGAATCTGAATATATGATTGCAGCCGGTTGGGGAAGCGGTCGATGGGGGCGATTAGGCGGCGACCATGCCTCCCTCGCCACCTGATCCCCGCCAGATGGAGGAGCACCACGGTCGCCAGCGCCGGCCTCGGTCTTGGACTGCCATATCTGCGTTAGCGAGTCCGATTCGAGGAGGATTCTTGCCGGTGGATCGGGGTCTCTGCACTGTGCTCGATCCATTTTCATCTGCCTTCGAGATGGATCACCGTGCGCGATCTGGACGGTGACATCCTCGCCAGCGCCACCTTGGGAAGAAGAGGTTGTGCTCGGCTGGGGGCATTGGAGATCGACGTGTTCTCAATTACGATCGGGATCGGGTTACGCCGCCATCGCCGGATCACCGGGGCATGGTGCATGTGGACTGACCTCGCCTCGAGTCGGAGCACGTTGATGGGCGGCGGATGGAGGCCGCTTTGGGTGCTTGCGGATGAGTCGGATGATGATGAGGACAAGGAGGCGTGGCGTTCTTGCCGGTGAACGTGGCACCGCGAAGCCGGGAGTCGCGTGGTGGCCGGTGGCAGAAGGAGAGTCGTCGGCCGCTGCGATGGACACCATTGATGACCGTAGCGCTCCTGCGTCAGAGATCGGGTCGGTGGAGTTGGTTCGCCGGACTGTTCATCGAAGGTCGGCGGCCACCGCGATCCGGCCATGGAAAGGCCCTATGCCAAAGGTATGTATCAAGCCAATCACTTTGTCGGATTTCATTTTGCCGGATTCTTGGACTCGAGTAACTAGAAAAAAGAAGAGGAAGGTTCGGCCAGTGGCGGCGCTGCCGGCGCCAGTGACCCGCACAGCGGCTGAGATTCGGGCTGCTAGGGCGTTGCGTTTGAATCAGATTTTGGGCCAAAATTTGGGCTGTGGCTGAAACGGGCGGATCTTGCATGGCGGGTATGTGGCCCGACATGCGATCTTGAGCAATGATCGACGTATCGAGGCGGATCGAACCGGAAAGAACTGGGTATCAGGCCCAGGAAAACACGGTTTCATTTTGCGTAGCCGCATGCACGAGTTCGCCTGATCGTCGTGTTCGTTGTTTTCTGCCGCCGCCTAGGGTTCGTCCGCATTGCGCCCGAGTTCCCTAAGTGTGGACCTGGTCGCGCCGCCCGTGTCCCTCCTCTCGCGGCCATGGCGGGGCGTGGAGGTGGTCCGCCGGGACCGATGCCTCCGGTGCCCGTGCCGGCCGTTATGGGTCGCGGCGGTGGCGTGAGGCTCTAGGCCGCCAGCGCATGGGCCGGCTGTGGTGGCTCCCATGCCAGCCGCTGCGGGAAGCGGCGTGGGTGCGCAGGGCCCGAGGCCTCCGGCGCCCGGGACTGTCTTGGGGGAGCCTGATACGTCTCCAACGTATCTATAATTTTTTATTGCTCCATGCTACTTTATCTACTGTTTTAGGCAATATTGGGCTTTATTATCCACTTTTATATTATTTTTGGGACTAACCTATTAACCGGAGGCCCGGCCTAGATTTCTTTGTTTTTATGCCTATTTCGGTGTTTTAGGGAAAAGGAATATCGGACGGAGTCAAAAGCGGAATGAAATCAAGCTGGAGAAGTTATTTTTGGAAGGAAACCCACTGATGGACTTGGACCCCACGTCGGGAAGATACGGAGGTGCTCACGAGGGTGGGGGCGCCCACCCCTAGGGTGCGCCCGCCTCGTGGGGCCCCGTAGCTCCAGCGTACTCCTTTCACCCATATATACCTACGTACCCTAAAACTTCCGGACGAGAAAATAGATCGGGAGTTCCGCCGGCCGCAAGCCTCTCAGAGCCACCAAAAGCGACCGGGACTCCGCCCAAGACCACGGAGGGGGAACCCATCACCAGTGGCCATCTTCATCATCCTGGCGCTATCCATGGACGAGGAGGAGTAGTTCACCCTCGGGTGAGGGTATGTACCAAGTAGCTATGTGTTTGATCTCTCTCTCGTGTTCCCTCTATGGAACGATCTTGATGTATCCCGAGCTTTGCTATTGTAGTTGGATCTTATGATGTTTCTCCCCCTCTACTCTCTTGTGATGAATTGAGTTTCCCCTTTGAAGTTATCTTATCGGATTGAGTCTTTACTTTGAAAACACTTGATGTATGTCTTGTCGTGTTTATCTGTGGTGACAATGGGATATCATGTGCCACTTTATGTATGTTTTGGTGACCAACTTGCGGGTTCCGCCCATGAACCTATGCATAGGGTTTGGCACACGTTCTTGACTCTCCGATAGAAACTTTGGGGCACTCTTTGAAGTACTTTTATGTTGGTTGAATGAATCTAAGATTGTGTGATGCATATCATATAATCATGCCCACGGATACTTGAGGTGACAATGGAGTATCTAGGTGACATAGGATTTTGGTTGATTTGTGTCTTAAGGTGTTATTCTAGTACGAACTCTTTTATAGATTGATCCGAAAGAATAACTTTGAGGTGGTTTCATACCCTACCATAATCTCTACGTTTGTTCTCCGCTATTAGTGGCTTTGGAGTGACTCTTTGTTGCATGTTGATGGCTTGTTATATGATCTATCTATGTTATTATTGTTGAGAGAACTTGCACTAGTGAAAGTATGAACCCTAGGCCTTGTTTCCTATCATTATAAATACCTATATCTACCATCCATATTGCACTTGTATCACCATCTCTTCGCCGAACTAGTGCACCTATACAATTTACCATTGTATTGGGTGTGTTGGGGACACAAGAGACTCTTTGTTATTTGGTTGCAGGTTGTTTGAGAGAGACCATCTTCATCCCACGCCTCCCACGGATTGATAAACCTTAGGTCATCCACTTGAGGGAAATTTTCTACTGTCCTACAAACTGTGCACTTGCGGGCCCAACAACGTCTACAAGAAGAAGGTTGTGTAGTAGACATCAAGCGCCCAGCAAGCAATGCGGCCGTAGGCGGGATAACCTCGGGCTGCCGCGCCTCACTTTCGCCGCGACCGCCTTGCATGACAGGCGGGGCTGGTGCAGACCACGCAAGCACCACCGCCTCAGATTTCGCAGTCTGGGCCACCTGAGTATGTGGGTGATGGAGGCGCGGGACATGCTCGTTTCCCGGCAAACCATGGTGGTAATGGACCGCCTCGGGAACAATGGGGTGACGATGGTTACAACGCTTATGGTGATGGCCAACATCGTGGCTCGCCGTCAGCGGGCGGCGGCCGTGGATGTGCTTGGCAGAGTGATGGAACGGCGGAGAGACCTTTTCACGGCCCTCCGGGAGGCTTTGTTGAGGGGGCATTTGGCCCAGATTATCGGCAGAGAGGTGGTTACCGAGGTCGTCACGGTGGTCGCGGTGGTAGGAACTGCCATCGTCGACCTCCTCCACACGTTGTTGTTGAGCCGACGGCCTCCTCGAGGTGGTTGCCGGACGGAACTCGAGTTGTCCGGTCGAGTCATGGACGCAGCGATGTGGCCGCTAATGTTGAGGTGCTGGGACCCGAGCCCATGGTGACGCCCGTCGGAGCTGGCCGACAAGTCGATGGTGATCGAGCTTCCAAGTGGGCTCGTAAAAAGGAGAAGATGTTGTGTTATCGTTGTGGTGAGAAGGGCCACTTTATTGCTGAATGCGCGACCGAGTTATGTGATACCTGCCTCAAGCCAGCGCATCATACGGGGGAGTGCCCGATACTGCATGAACAAATGCTGAGTATTACCATTTATGGAGTTTGCCGTGCCGAGTTGATGTTCTTTGAGTCTCCTAGTGCGAGGGAGATCCCAGAGGAGCCCCAGAGCACGACCACGGGGGTTGTGAAAGTCACGAAGGGTGATGTGTCTGAGGCTCAGATTATGCAGAGGCTTACTGAGTTAGCTCCAGGTGACTTTCAGTGGGTGCTTTTCAGACACGAGGCCAATATGTATAAGGTGGAGTTCCCTTCAACAGAGGACTTGCAGCTACTTCTGAGTTTTGGGTTGTGCAGAGTGCCTGGCACAGAGTGCATCCTTGAGTTTCATGAGTGGAAGAAGGTAGAGCCACAGGGCAGGCCTCTTACTCAGGTCTAGTTACGAT
Organism: Aegilops bicornis; assembly: GCA_021605145.1. Classification (NCBI taxonomy): domain Eukaryota; kingdom Viridiplantae; phylum Streptophyta; class Magnoliopsida; order Poales; family Poaceae; genus Aegilops; species Aegilops bicornis. The sequence continues at coordinate 616,162 of JAHIAL010000104.1, forward strand.
TCTCAGGGGCTCCATCAAAGCCGCTGCAGGAATCTCGGGTCGCTGCTAGCTTGGGGATTTTGGTCGGGAAAACTGAGAGGGTGGATATGGCCTTTACCCGGGCTAACGGGGTGGCCAGATTGCTGGTGAGTGTCCTGAATATTAGTTTGTGTCTGACGTGGTTAAGTGGACACACAGGGGCCTCATATACAACCTTGAGATCGAGTTTGAGGACGGCGATCTTTTCACGAGGCTCGGGCGGGGCCCGATGTGGATATGCATGATACGGATGATGGTTCGGGTAATAAGGAGGCACGAGTGGACGATGTTGGGCGAGAGTTGCCCAACAGACCGGGCTCCGCCTCACAGACGACCGGGGATGGGGTTGCACCATCATCTACGGTGCCTATAAACTCTCTGAGATTTGGTTCGTTTGAGCAGTTTACACTCCTCCCGCACTTTGGAGCGATAGGGTGGAGTGTGATGATGATGTGCTAGAACGACGCTCCCTCCCTTGAACTTTGCGGATGCAAATGACTCGTGGATGGGTGCCAGGATGCGTTTGTCACCGAAGTTGACTTGGTTGAGGGAGGATCATGGGCGGGGAGGCCCCTCGCTCTCCCTCCTCCGGGGCTTGTTTCGCCACGGTGAGGACTCCGATGTTCTTTGGGCGCGTAATGACCATCAGACGCGGATCGGTGATGGGACCGTTTGGGAGGGGACCCGGCAGCGGCCTCGGCCCCTACTTCTCCTGTGGCGGTCGGGGTGGCCCAGCTCTGCCCGGCGTCCACGGCTCGGGGAGCAGTCGGCCGTCATGCGAGGTGTTGATCCAGCGACACCGTGGTGGCCAGCGTCTCCCTCTAGTCGAGGGCCGGGTCAGTGGGGAGTGTGTGCAGGCGGCCCCGCACTCACTTACGTTGGGTTCCTCGTCGTTGCATGCGGGCGGCTGGGCGCTTCTTCTCAAAGATTATTCTGACCGGTTGTGCGTTAAGGGTGAAGTGGAGGCCTTACCCTAAACGGGGCCACTCGGGAGGAGCTCATCGCTTTTGGAGGGATTCCGGATCCTGTATCTGAGAGGTGGCGGATGAGCTGCCGCCTCCAGGATCACCTGGGTGTTGATGACATGCAGCAGAGGTGCGCCATGCGGGCGGCCAAGCTTCATGACATTGAGGTCACTACTGGTATGTCGGTCAACACTTCCAATTCCATTCTGCATTTTTTAATGATGAGATTATTAATAATGCTAATCAGATAGTAGAATCAATAGGTAGTAATGATAGTGAAATCTCTAAATCCGTTAATGATATCTTGGATCTTGAAGCGGAGCGCGCTTTAGAACTGATTCGAAACTTAGCAGAGGTCAAACCTATGAACAATACTGACATAGATGCGTTGGGAGTCAAGGTGCTCGATAATTTTTGTGCGGATCTTGCCCCATCCCTCCCTGAGACAGAGGAGGATGATGGTTCTATGCCCCTAAAGAACAATTCACCTATTGAGGCTCAGGCAGTTAGGTCCACGGAGCCTGGTTGTGAGGACTGGGTGGAGGATCAAAACAAGCCTAAACACAAGTGGAAGCGAAAGATTTATCTCGCTTCGGCGGTGCGTAGAAGTGCTAGGAATCGTACTACTAAAAAATGTCATGATGAAATATGAGAGGAATATTTTGGAATAGCAGAGGTCTGACAAACTTGGCTAAAAGAAGGTTTCTAGCGGATGCTTCTATCGGACATATGTTGGATTTTATCGCCCTCTCTGAAACTGGAAGCGACAATTTTTCTCCCCAGTTGAGGTGTCGATTTTGATTGGCACTGCCTACCTCCGAGAGGAAGATCAGGTAGGATCTTACTTGGGGTTAGATGCGAGTCGCTGGAAGTCCGAAGTGTGGTTATGGGAGATTTCGCCGTTAAGTTTCGGGTTAGATCAAAGGCCGATGGGTTTAATTGGGCTTGGTGGCGGTCTATGGGCCGTCGACCGTAACTCAAACCGGACTTTTTGGCGGATCTTGTCCGAATTTGCGGTTCTAAGCAGCTTCCAATCTTGGTTGAAGCGACTTTAACATTATTAGAAGGAGAGAGGAAAGAACAATGATAACTTTGACAAATAGTGGTCGTCTATGTTTAATACCATTATTGAAAGCTTGGATCTGAGAGAGATAGAGCTTTCAGGTAGAAAATTCACTTGGGCTAATACTTTGCCAAACCCGACGTTTGAGAAGTTGGATCGAGATCTCGCGAGTGTCAAATGGGAGCAGAAATTTCCTCTAGTAATAGTCCAAGCATTATCGCGCGGAATCTCAAACCACCCTTTCTTTGGTTGACTACGGTGAGGCAACACATGTGGGGAATAAAAATACTTTCTCTTTCGAATTGGCGTGGTTTGAAAGAGAAGGTTTCTTGGATCTGATAGCCAGGGAATGGGCTAAAGATGCGGGAGGGAGGACTTCTGTTGAAAGATGGCAGAATAAGATAAGACACTTGCGAAGTTTTTTACGTGGGTGGGCTAAGCATCTTAGTGGGATTTATAAGGTTGAAAAGGAAAGGCTCCTTACACTTATTCAAATTCCTAGATGTAAAAAGTCGACTCCACAATTCTTGAGACCTCGAGTTACATGCTAAAGTAGACGCGGAGATGAGATTGAAAGAACTCCCGTGAGAGGAGGAATTGAAGTGGGCATTGCGAGCTAAGGTTCGCAGTTGTTCAAGGGACGCTTAACACTCAATTCTTTCATATGATCATCAATGGCAAGCACAGAAAGAAAAGAATCTTTCAGCTTGAGCAAGACGAGGGATCAATTTTAGGACAGGAAAACCTAAAATTATACATAATCGAGTATTACAAGCAGCTATTTGGGCCTCCGGAGGATAATTTCGTATCCTTGGATGAGTCGAGGGTTGTGGATGTTCCTCAACTTGCTGCCGATGAGAATGAGATTTTGACCGCCCCATTTTCGGAGAAAGAGGTGTTTGAACCTATTTCACAGATGAAGAATAATAAAGCTCCAGGGCCGGATGGATTTCCGGCAGAGTTTTATAAAAAGTGCTGGAATATTATTAAAGGGGATTTGATACCGATGTTTCATGATTTATTCTCCTGGCAGCTTCAGCTTGTTTCATCTGAATTTTGGAACGATAACTTTGCTTCCTAAGAAAACAGAGGTCGTGAGAATTGAGCATTCAGCCGATCTGTCTTCTTAACGTAAGTTTCAAAATTTTCACCAAGGTTGGGACTAACAGACTCATGCAGATTGTGCACTGTGGTGCAAATTCCCAAAATGCCTTTCATGCTCTGGACAAACATCCTAGAAGGGGTTGTGGTCCTTCATGAAACGCTCCATGAAATTCACACGAAAAAACTAGATGGGTTTTTTTAAAGTGGATTCCAAGAAAGCGTACGATAAAGTCAAATGGCCATTTCTTCAACAGGCCTTGCATATGAAAGGTTTTGATCAGGCCTGGCGACACCAGGTAGAGTCTTTCACGCAAAAAGGGAGTGTTGGAATTAAAGTGAATGACGACATAGGTCACTACTTCCAGACACATAAGGGCTTGAGACAAGAAGATCCGATGTCACCTATTCTGTTCAACATAGTAGTCGACATGTTGACGATTCTAATAGGAAGGGCTAAGGATGCTGGTCAGGTAGGTGGTTTGGTTCCTCATCTAGTTGATGGAGGTGTGTCTATCCCTCTGACGACGATGATACTATCATCTTTATGGAGCATGACTTGGCAAAAGCGAGAAACATGAAGCTAGTGTTATGCTTATTCGCATAATCGACTGTGTTAAAGACTAACTTCCATAAAAGCAAATTGTTCTGCTTTTGGAAGAGCTAATGATGAACAAGATGCTTACAAATAATTGTTCTGCGTAATGGGGGCTTTACCTTTTACGTATTTGGGTATACCAATTCACCATCGTGGTCGACAAACAGAGAATGGAAGTGCATTGAGGATCGATTTGAGAAGAAACTGAGCTGCTGGAAGGGCAAGCTGATGTCATACGGAGGCCGATTAATTCTTATTAATTCGGTTCTCACGAGTATGCCCATGTTTCTCCGGTCCTTTTTCGAGGTACCAGTTGGAGTTCGGAAAAGGCTGGACTTTTATCGATCCCGCTTCTTCTGGCAGAGTGATGAACTAAAGTGAAAATACAGACTCGCTAAATGGGATATTATTTGTCGACCGAAAGACCAAGGGGGTTTAGGTATTGAAAATCTTGAGGTGAAGAACAGATGACTTCTCAGTAAGTGGCTGTATAAGTTATCTGTTGAGACGGAGGCTACATGGGCGCAGATTCTGCGTAATAAGTATCTTCATTCCAAAACTTTGTCCCAGGTGACAGTGAGGCCGAGGGACTCTCCTTTTTGGAAAGGACTGATGAGAGTTAAATCAGTTTTTTTCAATACGACAAAGTTTATAATCGGAAATGGTACCACTACGAGATTCTGGGAGGATACATGGCTAGGGGAAACACCCCTCGCGCTTCAATATCCTTCACTCTATAGCATTGTTCAACGAAGAGATGCTTACGCTATGCATAAAGATTTGATCCATTCTTCTCAATATTCACTTCAGAGGACGCTATTTAAAACCGTTGGGAAAGCCCGGCTCCATCTTGTGAATAGGCGATGGATGTTCAAATTTCTCAACTACTTAATCGATTGTCTTTGGAAGTTAACTAGGAATGGAGAGTTTTCGGTTAAATCCATGTATCTGGATGTTATCAATTATAGCTCTATTCCTAGTTCGAAACATGTTTGGAAGGTCAAAGTACCTTTGAAAGTTAAAGTGTTTATGTGGTTTGTACATAAACAAGTCATTTTAACTAAGGACAACTTGGCAAAACGCAACTGACAGGATCTACTAGATGTAATTTTTGTGATCGGGATGAATCCATCAAACACCTCTTTCTTGACTGGCCGTTGGCAAAAAACTTATGGCGGACGGTTCACATAGCCTTTAACATTACTCCTCCGAATACTATCAACACGTTATTTGGGACGTGGCTTGACGAGATAGATTCCAAAACGGCGAGACACATTCGTGTAGGAGTATATGCTTTATTATGGGTAGTCCTGAATCGCGAAATGATTTGGTCTTTAACAGTAACAACAAATATTCATTTTTGCAGGTTATCTTCCGAGCCCCTGCGTTGATCCGGATGGGGTTGTTACTCACTCCGACGGAGGCCCGGAGCATATGGGTACTGGATTTATCTGATGGGAGATGGTAGCTTGGGCGATTTTCAACCGGGTTGGATGGCGCTTATGTAATAGGATAGGCAATTAGTTTTCCTATCTTGCTTATGCCACGGTAGGTTGTGGCTTTACTTTTATTTTCTGCTCTTTGTCAGCATTTTGTGTTCCTTTGTTTGAGACATCAAGACTTGTGTTGAACCTATTTGCTTATTAATTAAGTTGGCTGTATGCATCGTTCTGATGAAGAGGCCGAGAAGCACCCTTTTTTGAAAAAAAAATACGATTGCACAAACTTAGTTTAGTTAAAGTTATCAGTTAGAAAAACTGTATGGAGTTTGTGTAACAAGGTGTTAAGAAATCATGACCACTTTCCTTCAGATATACTCCCTCCTTTCCAAAATATTTGTCTTTTTAGAGATTTCAAATGGACTAGGATGTATACAGATATATTTTAGAGTGTAGATTCACTCATTTTTCTCCGTATGTAGTCACTTGTTGAAATTTTTAGAAAAACAAATATTTAGGAACGGACGGCGTACGTAAGTAAATAACTACATGTCGTAGTTTTGTCACGGCAGATGTCCTTAGTGTCAGGACTTAGTCGCGAGGCCAACGCATCTATGTGGTAGCTTGAGAGGGGTTGAGTGGGACGAGAGATGCAGGGCGGTCCAACACACAAGACAAGGATTTAGACAGCTTTGGGCCCGAGAAACATCATCCCAGAACAACCCTACATCTTTGTTTGAGGCTAGGTCTCATTATCATCTCGAGGGAGTCGCCAGAACCGGCCCTCCCAGTTATGTCTAGCCCTAAGATTATTTTTGTCTCTTGCTTCCCCTCTTTGGGGAGCCCTGCCCCTCCTTATATATGTTGAAGGGGCGGGTTACATGTAGATTCCAACTCAGACTTAAGACTTAACTATTTTGACTTATCTTCATGGGCTTCTTAACAGCTTGGGCTTCATAACGTCTCGGGCTTCATAACCCCTGGCAACCCAGTTATCACTCGGCTTATGATGGTCCGTTTATAATGGTCTCCGCCATTTATGATCTCGACTTAACCCTGTGGGTTTACCACCGCTTTAACACTTGCCGCTTACCACCACTGCTTGGGTTCATCCGCCTTAGCCATCTTAATCGTCATCTTAACTATTCTGTACGGCTGATACGTCTCCGTCAGATCTACTTTTCAAAACACTTTTGCCCTTGTTTTGGCTCTAACTTGCATGATTTGAATGGAACTAACCCGGATGACGTCATTTTGCCAAATGAGACTTTCCATGGTGTTATTTATGTGCGTAAACAAAAGTTCTTTAATGACACGAAACTCCACTAACGTCTTTTCAAAAATAATAAAAAATCCTTGCCAAAGATGAAGACCAGGGGGCCCACTGCCCGACGAGGTGAAAGGGCACGCCCCCTAGGGCGCGCCCCCCTACCTCGTGGGCCCCCTGGAGCTCCTCCGACGCCAACCCCAACTCTATATATTTGCTTTCGGAGCGAAAAAAATGAAGGAGAAGAAATCATCACGTTTTACGATACGGAGCCACCGCCAAGCCCTAAAACCTCTCGGGAGGGCTGATCAGGAGTCCGTTCGGGGCTCCGGAGAGGGGGGATTCGTCGCCATCGTCATCATCAACCATCCTCCATCATCAATTTCATGATGCTCACCACCGTGTGAGTAATTCCATCGTGAAACTTGCTTTGAACGGTGATGGGTTGGATGAGATCTATCATGTAATCGAGTTAGTTTTGTTAGGGTTTGATCCCTAGTATCCACTATGTTCTGAGATTGATATTACTATGACTTTGCTATGCTTAATGCTTGTCACTAGGGCCCGAGTGCCATGATTTCAGATCTGAACCTATTATGTGTTCATGAATATATGTGTGTTCTTGATCCTATCTTGCAAGTGTATAGTCGCCTACTATGTGTTATGATCCCAAGAACCCTCAAGTGACAATAATGGGACCACTCCCGTGATGATCATAGTTTGAGGAGTCCATGTATTCACTATGTGCTAATGCTTTGTTAGGTTCTCTATTAAAAGGAGGCCTTAATATCCCTTAGTTTCCATTAGGACCCACTACCGCACGGAGGGTAGGATAAAAATGTCATGCAAGTTCTTTTCCATAAGCACGTATGACTATATTCTAATACATGCCTACATTACATTGATGAATTGGAGCTAGTTCTGTGTCACCCTATGTTATGACTGTTACATGATGAACCGCATCCGGCATAATTATTCATCACCGATCAAATGCCTACGAGCTTTTCCTACATCGGTTCTCGCTTATTTACTTTCCCGTTATTATTGTTACAATCACTACAAAACACCAAAAATATTACTTTTGCTTCCGTTACTTTTGTTACCGTTATCACTACTATCATATTACTTTGCTACTAAATACTTTGCTGCAGATATTAAGTTTCCAGGTGTGGTTGAATTGACAACTCACCGCTAATACTTGAGAATATTCTTTGCCTCCCTTGTGTCGAATCAATAAATTTGGGTTGAATACTTCACCTCGAAAAACTGCTATGATCCCCTATACTTGTGGGTTATCAAGTCTATTTTCTGGCGTCGTTGTCGGGGAGCATAGCTCTATTCTTTGAGCCACTTGGGATTTATATTTGCTGGACACTATGAAGAACTTGAAAGACGCTAAGATAACAATTTATCCCTCAACTACGAGGGGAGGTAAGGAACTGTCATCTAGCTCCGCACATGATTCACCTTCCGTTTTGAGTAAGCTTGTGACACCTAAGCCGGCTTCTGCTATTCATTCTGATATGTCGCATGTTATTGATGATGCCACTTCTGCTATGCATGATACTTATGATGAAACTACTTCTACGCTTGATACTCATCGCCCTTGGTGAATTTCTTGATGAACAAATTGCTAGGGCTAAAGAGAAAGAAATTATTGAAACTGGTTATATTAATGAAAGTGATGATGAAGATATGTCTGTTATTTCTGAGGGTTATGTTTTTGATATGGAAGCTTTTGCAGCTATTTTAGCTTGCAAAGATAGATATGAGCTCAAGAGGTTATTAGTTAAACTAATGGACCTGCTATGCCAAATGGCGCAGAAGGCACACCATCCATGTCATGATGAAAAGAAATTGCATGGTTTAATTCATTTTAATAGGAAATAGGGTGGATTTTTATGTACAATGAGATGTATACACACATTTTAATTTGATAGCACAAAATCGCATTTAAAACAAAATATATGTTTTAGTTAGTTTAGTTGTGGGTAAGCACGCATTATTATAAATCTAATTTCCTTTAGCCAAAAAAATAGTGTCTTGTATGTACAATGAGTATATATACACACATCCTAATTTGGTGGTATAAAGTCCCACTCAAAATCGTGTCGCGTGGATAACGTTAAAAAAAGTACATACCCTGGTGGTGAAAAATATATGTATGCCTTTTTTACATTCAATACCCCTTTATTCAGTGTTCTTGTTGCATCCTGCATTAAGTTCTTGTTGATACTCCCTATCATTAACACATAACTCAAATCATTAAGCATGTACTTTCATTGGGAAAATTCTTTTTAGCAGAGGAGAAAATGAGCACATGAAGAGCTTGCTACACATTCACCAAGAAATACACGACAAAACTGGCCTTGATACTTCCTTTTTTAGCATCGAAAATCTCTTGAAATCTGTGAACGAAAGTAGAATACTGACATTTCGATCAATTCAGCTAAAATGTTGCATTCAAAAGAGCTCCATATATCTTACTGTGCATTCAAAAGAGCTACAGATTTAACAACCGTACATTCACAACACATACAGTATAGTGGGATGTAGATACTATTTAGAGAAACAACAATAGCAAAGGCAAACTACATCTATGACCATGAGCCATAATAGGGAAACCCATCAAGAAAATATATATTAATGCATACATGTAGTTAATCAACTTATTCGTAAAGGCCTCTGCAACAATCTAAAAGACATGTAATGAAGAAAACAGATGGTAGAAGACGAACTGCATTATTATATAAACAGAAAGAAACAAGTCTGTGGCATATAAATTTTATGATAAACAATACTCTACTTTTAAATAGAGAAACCATGCATTATTATATGCAATCGCACAGTTAGGCGAGCAAATAGGCTAGTCGCACTCATGTTAAGTGATCCCATGGTATCAATATAGCAACACTATGTAGAAAGTGTGTCTTAATTATACAAAGCAGATTCAGATACTATTTAGTAATGGTGAACTCACAACATGGCCATCTGAAGTCCACTCAATGATATCCCATTTGGTTTTGATGTTCCTAGTTGGATTAAGAGGGCCGCGCTTCTGGAGAGAGATAGGCAAGTATAAGTAGTACCTCACATTAATACATGATTTGGTTACATGCATGTCAAAACACACTCTTTTTCACATCAACTCCCAATTTAAACGAAAATAGCCAAAAAAAACTTAGTGTGAAAACTAACACAATGCAGACCAAGATTTACTTGGTATTAGAACAAATCACACAAATTCAATCTTTGCTCAATGAAGACTGAGGAAGAACTCTAAAACTATCCTAATCTGCACTGATCATTGCATGATATCAATATTCCACTTTTACAGAACTAAATTTCAACAACCATGTAAGTTATGAACATTGTTCTTGATTAAAAGGCCAAAAGGATAAAGAAATGAAATAAGTCTCGCTGTTAATACTCAATTTGCACTCAATTTTTTATCTGAACAGACACAATCAATGTCCATTGCATCCACACTTACCTTGAGGGAGAGAGTACACCCCCCTGCAAAATTGGAAAGGGAAAACTGAGGATAAAATAAGAACATGAGTCAGCAGAACCTAAGAAAGAGGAGCTAAAATCAATCCGGTAGAATCTAACACCAGCTCTTGATATGGCCATAAAAGCGGCAAAGTGAATAAGCTCCATGTACTACCCATTTAATCTAGAATGCACTGTTTGGAAGAGCACCGGATGGATTCAGCCATCTCTAGTCAGAGACGTACCAAAGTCCGACCTGACAACCCCTCTTTTCTTCTCTCCCCTCCTTGCATATTAAAAATATAGCGTATTAATTTCTTATTTATCAATGGAAAGCACAAGTAAAGTTCGATGTGAATTCAATAACTGGAAATAAATAAGCGACAATTAAATGAGGCATTCAACCAAGGCAAAAACTTAATGTTTTGCATGCCTTCTTTTTACTGACAGTAAAGCCGAGAATGCATCCAGAGTCACCGCGGACGAAGTAAAACAAGACGCATATTACTGAAATGTACTTACATATTACTGAAATGTACCAATGATGGCCTCTATCACCGCCGGCATAGGGATCACCTACCACTCAAAACCCAACCATTCCATGCCATACCTCATCATCTGCAAAACAGCCAAGTAGAAAAATAATTTTGTAAGCAGTTAAACCTCTCAGTGGTAGGCATTACAACAACCAGCAGGTTGTGCTGCCACCTCCGCACAAAGTCATGAGTGGAAAGGATAGAACAAAATCACTAACTCACGCAGTCTGCACACGGAACGCCTAACGCCGGTGTTGCTTCTCTCAGGCAATGGCGAAGGCGGAGGCCACCTCCTCGACCCAACTCCGGCTTTCAACAATTTGACTAACACAAAACAGTTTTTTAATATCCACAATTTGGACTGAGTAATTTGGAACAACTGATTCAACTTCTATAATTTGACCCTGCTAACAAATGATTTATTGGATAATTTGGGCTGCTGTACAAAATTTAAGAGTGGAACTAATTGCTCAGTTTCTATTACTTGTCACATCCACTGAATAAGGTGAGCTCATTCTCTGATGCAAATAAAACAACGCTTGGGAAAATGCTTACAAATAGTAGTAGCAAGTTAAAGATCAAGTTGGACAGAGTAAGGTCTAAATGGCATCTCCTTTTTTCTAAAAGGCAAAAGATTTTAATGGCCGCGTGACTGAATAAGATGTGTAGATGGAGAAACCATGCGTATGAAGCTGCTCAGTACAACTTAACTGAATTCACTAACTTGAAGTAACAATGAAGAAAGAAGAAAACATTCATAAAATGCAGATTCTATTACATGACTCGGCATCTTCTTGTAGGAAAGAAAAAAGCAAAGAAAGAAGGATAAAATAAGAAGAAAGTCATGACCAGAGCATCAAGGAATCAGTATAAAAATTTTGACATACAATAATTTCAGAATCTTGCAAAATCACAACAAAAATTTAAGTAGTTATGAACAATTAGAAATACATTACACTGAAGGTTGAGTAAAATTTGTCTTTTGGATTGAGCAAATATATAGCTGCAGAAATTTTGCAAAATCAATACATAACAAGAATATAAGGCTCTTTAGACTCCTTTTCCTGGCTAAATATGCAGGCTTTCCATGGAAAATTTTACAATTTATTTGTTCTATGAACAAATGCTTCCTTTCGTTCCTTTTTTTGAAGTGGGTCTCATGCCATCGGCAGCCCAGCACCAAACAGCCAGCGCCCAGTTACAACAATCATGCACGCAGCAGCAAGCCAGCAAAAAAAACACAACAGGTGACCGGACACACACACACATAACTAAGCCAGTAAGCAAACACACAACAAGAACTCGTAGCTAGAAAGCAAGCGCTACCAGCACCAGTTAACATGATGGCCCTAGAAATATAACCAAGCTCGCTGATTACCCAACGACATAGCATTCACAATGCAATATGGCACAACCAGGCAAACTTTGACACAATTACCAAATTATATAGTTCTAGACTTCTAGTAAAGAATGGTCCTAAGAATTGAACAGATAGATTTAAAATATATACTTCCACGTATAAGCAGAATCATGTTTGCAATGCATGTGTATATTTTATCTGGTATAGCAATACATAACTTACACTCAGAGAATTAAAAGCCTAGCTTTAGAGTATCAAGCTAACCAACCAGAATAGTATGTATGATGCTACCACCAAGCCAGCCACAACAACATGCACGCAGCAGCAAGCCAGCAAAAAAATACAATGGGTTCCGGACACACACACATCACTAAGCCAGCAAGCACACGCACAACAAGAAGTCGTAGCAATCAAGCGCGGAGGATAGGAGGACGGCTGGGACCGGAACGAAATTACCTTGTTGGCGACGGCATGTCCAGGTGGAAGCGACTGGAGGCAGCGGCGACGACGGCGAATCCAGGCAGCAGTTGCGTGAAAGGAAACATGCATTTCATCAGTTGGCAATGGAAGCATCCATCATATTCATAAATAACTGTGTTTTTTTATGAGCACTCCACTTCTCTGCCTCGCCCCGTTGACCTCCACCTCAATAACCTGGTTAATGAACAACACATGATCCATGGGGTGATGATAAACCTTGTATGTATCTGAAAATTGACGGGGAGTAGTGCGGAGTATTAGATCTCTGACCTCTGGCGGGCCGATGAGCCAATGGAAGACGGGGGCGGTGAGGGCGGTGTTGAACACGTAGGCCCAGCGCCGGAAGGGAGCATCCAGAGGACTACCTCACGGGCGAACTCCTGCTGCTGCGCGTGCAAGCACCTCGCAGACCGCCTCTTCTCCTCCTCGTCGCCCAACTCTTCTTCCTTCCAGCAAACTTCTTCATCTTGCGCGCGAACATCAAATGAACGCGTGCTCCAGCGGCTCGTCCCTATACCCCGTCTTCTCCCCCATTGGCCCAGGCCTATTTGTCCTAGCAAAACAAATCACATCATGAGCAAATGACCGAATTCGCAACAAACATTTCAAATCGAGATTCATCCGTTAGCAGTCCCAAAATATATAAATCGAGGGGTTTCTAATTGCCAACCTGAGCGTTTCGGGTTGTGCCGGAATCCATGGATAGAGCACCAGCTGTAGGTGTGGTCGCCCACCAGTTACGTCCGCTGCACCACGAGGAAGAGGCGGGTGCAGCCTCCCGTGCATCGCGCCCGAGACCCAGCCTCATCGCAGTTCCCGATCCAGGAGCGGATCGAGCCGTCGCCAACCTCCAGGTCGCGCCCATCCTGGCCGGCGCAGGCCAACGTCGGCCGATGAACCTCTCTCCCGTCAGCCGTCGCACCTCCCTATCCTCTTTCCTCTCTCTTTCTCCCTCCTCTCCTTCCTTCTCTCTCCCTCTCATCTTCTCTCTCCGCTAGGGTTCGTGCGGGATGAGGGGCGCAGGCCGACGCCGGCCGGTCACCCTCTCCCGTCTGCCGCCAGACCTCCCTCTCCTCTCCCCTCTCTCTTTCTCCCTCCTCCCATCTTCCTCCTCTCTCCCCCTCTCATCTTTCCCTCTCTCTCTGGTAGGCTTCGTGCGGGAGGAGAGGACTGGGGTGTGCACAGTGCGTGGGAGGAGTGGATTGGGTTGGGTTGGATGCGTGCACGGCGCGCGGGAGGAGGGGATGGGACAAATTCTCTCTCACCTGGGCGTCACTCACCCAGCCAATACGCGCGCGAGACGAGCCCACCGGTCATTGGGCAGAAAAATGAACCGCAGGGTGAAAAAGAATTAACCATAAGCGAAGATCCAACAGCTCAAACGCGCCAGAAGGTAGATCGGACGGTCACAGATGGCCCAATCGGGGGAGCATCGTAGAGACAATCTCTTAAAAATAGAATGAAACCTGGTTCTGCTTTTGCTACTTTACCTATCTGTGTTGCCGATAAGGATTATGAATTCTCTGTTGATCCTGATATAATTACTTTGGTTGAATCTGATCCTTTTCATGGCTATGAATCTAAAGTCATTGTGGCACATCTTACTAAATTAAATGATATAGCTACCACTGTTCACTAATGATGAGAGATCTCGCTACTTTTATATCCTTCAAATATTTTCGTTCTCACTAAAGGGTGATGCTAAGATATGGTTTAATTCTCTTGATCCCGGTTGTGTCGTAGTCCGGGATATGATTTATTACTTCTCTGCTAAATATTTCACTACTCATAAGAAACAAGTCGCTTTGAGGAAAATATACAACTTTGTGCAAATTGAAGAAGAGAGTCTCCCACAAGCTTCAGGAGGCTTCTCAAGTTACTTAATGCTTTTACCGATCATCCTCTTAAGAAAAGCTGAAATACTTGATATCTTTTATAATGGACTAGCAGATGCTTCCAGAGATTACACGAATAGTTGTCTTGGTTACATTTCTGAGGGGAAAGAACAGGATGAAGCTGAAATTCTATTGAATAATATGTTGACAAATGAAAAAATTGGGCACTTCCCTGAGCTACCTGCTCCAATTCGAGTCTATTCCTAAACCAACTCCAAGAAGAGAGGTGTTCTATTTCTCGGTCACGAAGATATGCAAGAGGCGAAGAAATCTATGAAAGAAAAAGGTATTAAAAGCGAAGATGTTAAGAACTTATCTCCTATTGAAGAAATACATGGTCTTAATTTACCACCGTTGAAGAAACATATGATCTTAATCCATTACCTATTGAAGAACCTCCCGGTCTTGATAACTGAACCACGGGTAGTAAAGGTAAATTCCTTTATAGGTCTGATAGAGCTGAAATCCCTCCTACTAAAATTGCTAGCCCATGCTTGGATGAGTTTGATAACTTTATGGTTAAGCAAGAAGATTTCAATGCTTATTTCGGTAGACAATTAAACAAAATGCTTATATGATTAAACACTTGGGTGATTATATGGCTAATGTTAGAGGTAAACTTAAACTCGTTAGTAAACATGCTTCTATGGTTACCACTCAAGTAGAACAAGTACTTAAGGCTGAAAATGATTTGCTCAATGAAATGAATAATAAGAAAAATGATTATGCTGTTAGAGTGGCTACTATAACTGGTAGAATGACTCAGGAATCTTTGTATCCTGAAGGCCACCCTAAGAGAATTGAACAATATTCTCAGAGAAATAATATTGATGTACCTAGTTCTTCTAAAAGGAAGGAAAAGAAAAATGATAGGACTTTGCAAACTTCTAGTGAACCTATTGCTGAACCACCTGAGAATCCAAATAATATCTCTATGTCTGATGCTGAAACACAATCTGGTAATGCACTTGAACCTAGTGAAAATGTTAATGATGATGTTCATGATGATGTTCATGATGATGCTCAACCTAGTAATGACAATGATGTAGAAGTTGAACTGCCGTTGATCTTGATAACCCACAATCAAAGAATCAACGTTATGATAAGAGAGACTTTGTTGCTAGGAAACATGGTAAAGAAAAGGGAACCATTGGTTCGTAAACCCATGCTTTTCCTCGAAACCATCCAAGAAAAAGGATGATGAGGATTTTGGTAGCGCTTTGTGGAAATGATTAGACCTATCTTTTTGCGTATGCGATTGGTCGATATGCTCAAAATGAATCCTTATGCTAAATATATGAAAGATATTGTCACTAATAAAAAGTAAGATACCTAATTTGAAATTTCCACCATGCTCGCTAATTATATTTTTAAGGGTGGAATAACAAAGAAACTAGGAGATCCGAGAGTACCTACTATACCATGCTCCATTAAAAGAAACTATGTTAAAAGCGCTTTATGTGATCTTGGAGCCGGTGTTAGTGTTATGCCTCTCTCTTTATATCATAGACTTGAATTGAATAAGTTGACACCCTCTGAAATATCTTTTGCAAATGGTCGATAAATTAATCGCTATACTGTCGGTATTTGTGAGGATGTGCCTGTTGTGGTTACAACACGTTACTATTTTAACGGACTTTGTTATTCTTGATATTCCCGAGGACGATAGTATGTCTATTATTTTTGGAGGACCTTTTTTGAATACTGCAGGGGATGTTATTGATTGCAAAAATATGCAATGTCACTTTTCATGTTAATGGTAATGAGTATACGGTACACTTTCCGAGGAAACAACCTCAAGTTCATAGTATCAACTCTATTGGAAAAAATCCATTGATTATATTTGGAGGTTTTGAATTTCCTCTTCCTACTGTCAAGAAGAAATATGATATTCTTATTATTGGGGATGTGCATATCCCGTTGAGGTAACATAGTGTTATTCGAAATTTCTCCGGTTCCATGTTATTCGGAATGAGTTTGTTAACAAGACCTAATCAACCTTGTTAGTGGATTCCTTTCGATGATCATGAGATGGATGAAACTAGAAGGCACAATCTTCTGTACCCTCTTTCTACTTTCTGTTATTTAGTTGAAATAAAGTAAAAATAGTATTTTTTTTGTATGTTTCCTGATTTATCTGTGCAATATAAAAATACCCTGAAAATAAAAGTTATCCAAATGCCCTGAAAATGAAATATGATTTTTTCTAGAATATTTGAGGATTTATGGAGGCGAGAACACGGCGGGGGTGAACCACACAGCCCACGAGGGTGGAGGCGCGCGCTACCCCCAGGCGCGCCCCCGCCTCGTGGGCCCACGGTGGCCCTCCTCCACTTATTCACTGCACTCATACAGCTTCTTCTTCCTCCCACAAACCACGAATATCTAGCTCAAGCCACGAGTTCTAGCTCACTTTGCTGCGATTTTCGATCTCCTTCCTCAAAGCACCTCTCACAAAACTGCTTGGGGAGATTGTTGCTTGGTATGTGACTCCTCCATTGGTCCAATTAGTTTTTTGCTCTAGTGCTTTATTCATTGCAAATTTGTGCTGCCTAGGTGACCATGTTCTTGAGCTTGCATGTCAAACTTATATGGTTCCAAGTAGTTCTAATGCATGATATATCCTCTAGGCACTTGTAGGAGAAGTTGCTATCAATTTTGTTGAGCTTGGTTCACTTTTTGTTTGAAGTTACTAAAAATTTCAGAATATTTCGAGAGAAAATGGTGAAGAGACTTTTGAGGGTCTTATCGAGCCCGAAGCTTCGAAGGAAAAGCAAAATGAAGAAACCACGAGAGGCCCAAATATAATTTTCATCGTATTAGCGGAGGTCCGCCGTGTGAATGGCCTTCCGGTGACTTCTTGAGACAAGCCAAGGATTTATGAGGATTTCTATTCATTGGTACAGGAATGTTGGCCTCACCGACTTCCTCCGCGACCAACGTCATCGATGTCTGTTCTTACTCACTAATACTTTTGTGCAAAACTTCTACTATTTTCCTAAGGAATCACCTCCTTGATGAGAGTTTCATTTATATGATGTTGTTGAGAAGATGCCATTAGCTGAATTTTGCAAGGCTTGCAAAATACCCTTTGAGGGTACTCTTAGATGAACCACAACCGTAAAGATGTGGAAGAATTTATTGACACCATCATTGTGGGAGAAACCGGAAGGTTTACGATACAAGAATCACTAGCATACATTTTCCTGTCTTCTTACGTTACTTTGCCATATTTGCTAGTCGTTGCTTGATTGGTCATGAAACTGTGGAAACCTTAGTGTTCTGATATTATCATTTTGTTCCATGGTTTATTCCATGATAACATCTTTGTCAAGATGGTGGGAATTATTTATAAGCGGTTAAGTTTGAACCGTTACAAAGGGCCCCATCTTTGGAGGTATTTATGCTTCACGCCTAATTTGCACATTTTAACATACATATTAGACTCTATGAGAAAGAAGAAAAATTGCTGCCTAGTGCTTATTTAGATTATAAGAGTATGCTAGCGCATGATTTTATTGTTAA
Source organism: Aegilops bicornis (assembly GCA_021605145.1). Taxonomy (NCBI): domain Eukaryota; kingdom Viridiplantae; phylum Streptophyta; class Magnoliopsida; order Poales; family Poaceae; genus Aegilops; species Aegilops bicornis. Next base: position 633,901 of record JAHIAL010000104.1, read on the forward strand.
GAATAGGGAAGGGGAGCTTAATTATAAATTGTACTTTAATAAACATCACCCTAAGACTATCACCTTGCCTGCTCCTTCCTTGTTTAATTTATCTGAAGGTCCGTATCTGCTTAGTAGGCGTAAGGCTCAAGCCCTCTAGTAACCCTACACCAGCCCCGGAGCCGGAACCACAATTTGAGCCTCCATGACAGTCTTATTACTCTTGGGATCCGGAGATGGCTGCCAGCTGCTATATCTTGAGCACTGCGTTGGATTTCCTTGAAGAGGAAAGGGTGATGCAGCAGAGTAGAGTAAGTATTTCCCTCGGGCTTTTGAGAACCAAGGTATCAATCCATTAGGAGGCTACGCATGAGTCCCTCGTACCTACACAAAACAAATAGCTCCACGCAACCAACGCGATTAGGGGGTTGTCAATCCCTTCACGGTCACTTACGAGAGTGAGATGCGATAGAGATGATAGATAATATTTTGGTATTTTTGGTATAAAGATGCAAAGTAAAATAAAAGGACAAAGTAAAAAGCAAAGCAATAATAAAGTGATGAAGATTGATATGATGAGAATAGACCCGGAGGCCACAGATTTCACTAGTGGCTTCTCTTAAGAGCATAAGTATTCTACTGATTGGGTGAACAAATTCTTTGTTGAGCAATTGTGAAATTGAGCATAGTTATGAGAATATCTAGGTATGATCATGTATATAGGCATCACGTCCGAGACAAGTAGACCGACTCCTCGCTCAAGCATCTACTACTATTACTCCACTCATCGACCGCTATCCAAAGATGCATCTAGAGTATTAAGTTCAAAAGCGAGTAACGCCTTTAAGCAAGATGACATGATGTAGAGGGATAAATTCATGCAATATGATAAAAACCCCATCTTGTTATCCTCGATGGCAACAATACAATACGTGCCTTGCTGCCCCTCATCACATGGAAAAGGACACCGAGGATTGAACCCAAAGCTAAGCACTTCTCCCATTGCAAGAAAAACCAATCTAGTAGGCCAAACCAAACCGATAATTGAAGAGACTTGCAAAGATAACCAATCATACATAAAAAGAACTCAGAGAAGATTCAAATATTGTTCATAGATAATCTTGATCATAAACCCACAATTCATCGGTCTCAACAAACACACACAAAGAAAAAGAAGATTACATCGAATAGATCTCCACGAGAGAGGGAGAACATTGTATTGAGATCCAAAAAGAGAGAAGAAGCCATCTAGCTACTAACTATGGACCCGAAGGTCTGCAGGTAAACTACTCACACTTCATCGGAGGGCTATGGTGATGATGTAGAAGCCCTCTGTGGTGGATTCCCTTACATGAGCTCAAAGCAGCCCCAAGATGGGATCTCGTGGATCTGAGAAGGTTGCGGCCGGTGGAGTTAGGTTTTGGCTCCGTGTCGATCGTTTGGGGGTGCATTAGGTATATATAGGAGGAAGGAGTATGTCGGTGGAGCAAAGGGGGCCCACGGTGGGGGCCACGAGGTGAGGCGCACCCTAGGCGCCCTCCACCTCGTGGCCACCTCCTTTCTTTCTTGACGGGGTCCAAGTCTCCTGGATCATATTCGGTGAGAAAATCACGTTCCCGAAGGTTTCATTCCGTTTGGACTCCGTTTGATATTCCGTTTCTTCGAAACATTGAAATAGGCTAAAAAACAGCAATTCTAGGCTGGGCCTCCGGTTAATAGGTTAGTCCCAAAAGTAATACAAAAGTGGAAAATAAAGCCCAGTATGGTCCAAAACAGTATATAATATAGCATGGAGCAATAAAAAATTATAGATACGTTGGAGACGTATCGGGGCATCCAAGCTTAATTCCTGCTCGTCCTCGAGTAGGTAAATGATAAAAAAGAATTTTTGATGCAGAGTGCTACTTGGCATAATTTCAATGTAATTCTTCTTAATTGTGGCATGAATATTCAGATCTGAAAGATTCAAGACAGAAGTTCATATTGACATAAAAATAATAATACTTCAAGCATACTAACTAAGCAATTATGTCTTCTCAAAATAACATGGCCAAGAAAGTTCATCCCTACAAAATCATATAGTTTATTCATGCTCCATTTTTGTCACACAAGAATGCTCTCATCATGCACAACCCCGATGACAAGCCAATCAATTGTTTCATACTTTAATAATCTCAAACTTTATAAACTTTCACGCAATACATGAGCGTGAGCCATGGATATAGCACTATGGGTGGAATAGAATATGATGATGCGGGTTATGTGGAGAAGACAAAAAAGGAGAAGGTCTCACATCAACGAGGGTAATCAATGGGCTATGGAGATGCCCATCGATTGATGTTAATGCAAGGAGTAGGGATTGCCATGCAATGGATGCACTAGAGCTATAAATGTATGAAAGCTCAACAAAAGAAACTAAGTGGGTGTGCATCCAACTTGCTTGCTCACGAAGACCTAGGGCATTTGAGGAAGATATCGTTGGAATATACAAGCCAAGTTCTATAATGAAAATTTCCCACTAGTATATGAAAATGACAAAACAAGAGACTCTCTATCATGAAGATTATGGTGCTACTTTGAAGCACAAGTGTGGAAAAAAGGATAGTAGCATTGCCCCTTTTTTGGGGCCTTTTTTTTTCTTTGGCCTTTCTCTTTTTTTATTGGGACAATGCTCTATTAAATGATGATCATCACACTTCTATTTATTTACAACTCAATGATTACAACTCGATACTAGAACAAAACATGACTCTATATAAATGCCTCGTGATGTCTGGGATATGTAATGAATCAAGAGTGACATGTATGAAAGAATTATGAGCGGTGGCTTTGCCCACGAATACTATGTCAACTACATGATCATGCTAGCAATATGACAATGATGAAAGTGTCATGATGAACGGAATGGTGGAAAGTTGCATGGCAATATATCTCGGAATGGCTATGGAAATGCCATAATAGGTAGGTATGGTGGTTGTTTTGAGGAATATATAAGGAGGTTTATGTGTGAAAGAGCGTGTCGTATCACGGGATTTGGATGCACCGTGAAGTTTGCACAAACTCTCAATGTGAGAAAAGGGCAATGCAGTGCAGTGCAGAAGAGGCTAGCAATGATGGAAGGGTGAAAGTGCGTATAATCCATGGACTCAACATTACTCATAAAGAACTCATATACTTATTGCAAAAATCTACAAGCCATCAAAACCAAAGCACTAGCATGCTCCTAGGGGATAGATTGGTAGGAAAAGACCTCAGCTCGTCCCCGACCGCCACTCATAAGGAGGACAATCAAATAACACCTCATGTTTCAAATTTGTTACATAACGTTTACCATACGTGCATGCTACGGGACTTGCAAACTTCAACACAAGCATTTCTCAAATTCACAACTACTCAACTAGCACGACTTTGATATTATCACCTCCATATCTCAAAACAATTATCAAGCATCAAACTTTTCTTAGTATTCAGCGCACTCAAAAGAAAGTTTTACAAATCTTGAATACCAAGCATATTAAGATTTTTAAGCAAATTACCATGCTATTTAAGACTCTCAAAATAATCTAAGTGAAGCATGAGAGATCAATAGTTTCTATAAAACAAATCCACCATCGTGCTCTAAAAGATATAAGTGAGGCACTAGAGCAAAACTATAAAGCTCAAAAGATATAAGTGAAGCACTAGAGTATTCTAACAAATTCCAATTCATGTGTGGCTCTCTCAAAAGGTGTGTACAGCAAGGATGATTGTGGTAAACTAAAAAGCAAAGAATCAAATCATACAGGACACTCCAAGAAAAACACATATCATGTGGTGAATAAAAATATAGCTCCAAGTAAAGTTACCGATGGAAGTAGACGAAAGAGGGGATGCCTTCCGGGGGCATCCCCAAGCTTTAACTTTTTGGTGTCCTTATATTATCTTGGGGGTGCCATGGGCATCCCGAAGCTTAGGCTCTTCCACTCCTTGTTCCATAGTCCATCAAAAAAATTTCACCCAAAACTTGAAAACTTCACAACACAAAACTCAACAGAAATCTTGTGAGCTCCGTTAGCGAAAGAAAACAAAAGTCCACTTCAAGGTACTGTAATGAACTCATTCTTTATTTATATTGGTGTTAAACCTACTGTATTCCAACTTCTATATGGTTTATAAACTATTTTACTAGCCATAGACTCATCAAAATAAGCAAACAACACCGAAAAACAGAATCTGTCAAAAACAGAACAGTCTGTAGTAATCTGTAACTAACATAAATTTTAAAACTCAAAAAATCAGCCAAAATAGGAAGACCTAGGCAATTTTTTATTAATCAGCAACAATTGGAATCAGTATTTTATCACGTTCTGGTGATTTTTAACAATTGTTTTAAATGAACAGAAAGTTTCTCGAAATTACAGCAAAGATCAAATAACTATCATCCAAGAAGATCCTATAGGTTTAACTTGGCACAAACACTAATTAAAACATAAAACCACATCTAAACAGAAGGTAGATGGATTATTTATTCCTAAACAGAAGCAAAAGCAAAAAAAAACTAAAAATAAAATTGGGTTGCCTCCCAACAAGCGCTATCGTTTAACGCCCCTAGCTAGGCATAAAAGCAAGGATAGATCTAGGTATTGTCATCTTGGTTCTTAATTCTTTTAGCGACATTATGCTCGAATCCGGGAAGTTCTTTACGTTTCCCTTCATATTCAGAAATCTTGAGATCTAAAGAGTCCAACCGCTTATTGCAAAGGGTAATCAACATATTCATGCGGTGGAGATTCCCGCTAACACTCTTAAGAGGTTCAAGAGACTTTTGTAAAATTTTAGTTACTTCACAAATTTTCTCAAAAACTTGCATTTCCTCATGGGTATGATGGGGCCCCTTTTATTGAGGTAGAGTTCCTACTATACCTTCTATAATTTCATGCGCGATACTGGGATCAATTTCAATAAAATTGCCTTTGGCAACGCAATCCAAAAGTTGTCTATAAGACATATTAAGTCCAACATAAAATTTGCAAAGCAAAATTCTGAAATTCACTTCTAAGGTGCAATTACGATAAGATTCCATCATTCTAAACCAAGCATCTTTTAAATTTTCTCCTTGTCTTTGTTTGAAGTGAAGAACCTCAAACTTCGAGGGGACAAAGGAGCGGAAAGAGGACTAGCCATAACGACAAGCAAGCAAGAAAAGGCAAGCGAAAAGAGAGGTGAATAAAACAGCAAGGGTGAAGTGGGAGAGGAAAATGAGAGAGGCAAATGACAAATAATGTAATCACGAGAGATAAAGGGATTGTGATGGGTACTTGGTATGTTGACTTTTATGTAGACTCCCAAACAAGCGGCGCGAGAAATGGCTCGTCGTCAGAGTCCAAATCTTGACTTGACCTTGTGTAAGCCTCCCCCAATGAATTGGAAATCTTCCTGCTACCTCTTGAGCCTTTGCGTTGGATTTCCTTGAAGAGGAAAGGGTGATGCAGCGAGTAGAGTAAGTATTTCCCTCGGTTTTTTTTAGAACCAAGGTATCAATCCATTAGGAGGCTACCACGCCAAGTCCTCGTACCTACACAAAACAAATAGCTCCACGCAACCAACGCGATTAGGGGTTGTCAATCCCTTCACTAAGCTACTTACTTAGAGTGAGATCTGATAGAGATGATAGATAATATTTTTGGTATTTTTGGTATAAAGATGCAAAGTAAAATAAAAGGGCAAAGCAAAAAGCAAAGCAATAATAAAGGATGAAGATTGATATGATGAGAATAGACCCGGGGGCCATAGATTTCACTAGTGGCTTCTCTCAAGAGCATAAGTATTCTACGGTGGGTGAACAAATTACTGTTGAGCAATTGACAGAATTGAGCATAGTTATGAGAATATCTAGGTATGATCATGCATATAGGCATCACGTCTAAGACAAGTAGACCGACTCACACTTGCATCTACTACTATTACTCCACTCATTGACAGCTATCCGGCATGCATCTAGAGTATTAAGTTCAAGAAAGCAGTAACGCCTTAAGCAAGATGACATGATGTAGAGGGATAAATTCATGCAATATGATAAAAACCCTATCTTGTTATCCTCGATGGCAACAATACAATCGTGCCTTGCTGCCCCTCATCCTTTGGGAAAGGACACCTCAAGATTGAACCCAAAGCTAAGCACTTCTCCCATTGCAAGAAAAACCAATCTAGTAGGCAAAACCAAACTGATAATTCAAAGAGACTTGCAAAGATAACCAATCATACATAAAAGAATTCAGAGAAGATTCATATATTGTTCATAGATAATCTTGATCATAAACCCACAATTCATCGGTCTCAACAAACACAAGTAAAAAGAAGATTATGTCGAATAGATCTCCACGAGAGAGGGGGAGAACATTGTATTGAGATCCAAAAAGAGAGAAGAAGCCATCTAGCTACTAACTATGGACCCGAAGGTCTGAGGTAAACTACTCACACTTCATCAGAGGGCTATGGTGATGATGTAGAAGCCCTCCGTGGTGGATTCCCATTCCGGCGGAGCTCCGGAACAGGCCCCAGGATGGGATCTCGTGGATCTGAGAAGGTTCGGCGGTGGAATTAGGTTTTTGGCTCCGTGTCGATCGTTTGAAGTGCGTGAGGTATATATAGGAGGAAGAATGCGTCGGTGGAGCAAAGGGGGGCCCACGAGGCGTGGCGCCTAGAAGCGCCCTCCACCCTCGTGGCCACCTCCTTTCTTTCTTGACGGGGTCCAAGTCTCTGGATCATATTCGGTGAGAAAATCACGTTAGAAGGTTTCATTCCATTTGGACTCCGTTTGATATTCCTTTTCTTGAAACACTTGAAATAGGCAAAAACAGCAATTACAGGCTGGGCCTCGGTTAATAGGTTAGTCCCAAAAGTAATATAGAAGTGGAAAATAAAGCCCAATATGGTCCAAAAGCAGTAGATAATATAGCATGGAGCAATCAAAATTATAGATCGTTGGAGACGTATCACCGGCCGATGGCGATCGGAGAGTGGCGATCGAGTCCTCTTCATCCACGATGCGACCCCAACTACACCTACGGGTATCCGCGAACCATCCACGACAATGAACCAACTTAGGCCAAAAGCCTAAGCTTGGAATGCGTATTTCTCCACCGACATTACATTTATGTTCACACACACTCATTGCTAGATGTGGTGCTCATACTCTTTCCTTTGTAATATCCATGCTAGTTTATTTTCTTTTTGTTGCTTTCTTCTTGTGTGTTTGTTAAACCTTAAGAAAAACAAAAAAAATTAGTAGTAACTTTTAATTAGTTTACTTTTCTTGTTGTAGTAGTAATAATTGAAAGAAAACCCAAAAATATTTCCTGTTCTTCTTTTGGTTGTTGGGAGCTTTCCCGTGTAAAATAGTTTTTATTTCTTTTCTTTTCTTTGGGGGTCGATGGGAGAAAGACCATGATTAAATTGTTGAAGTGGCTCTTATATGCATTATTGTTGATTTAACCAAGAGCCCATATTGCCTTGTCTTCTCCTGTTTATCGAATGCTCGCAGATTCCAGCTTAGTCCAATGCACGTGCACTCATATTATTATTCACTTCGGTGGCCGCAAGTGAAAGGCGATTATGATGATATATGATGGATTGGTAGAGATAAGAAAAGCTGGTATGAACTCGACCTCTCTTGTTTTTGTAAATATGATGAGTTCATCGTTCTTGATTGACTTATTATGAATAAACATGTTTGCAATGACAATTAGAGATCATAGTTGCTTATGCCATGCTTGATTAGCTATGAGTTATAATGGTTTACCTTGCGTGCCAACATGCTATTAAAATGGTTGTGATGTGGTATGATGGGGTGGTATCCTCCTTTGAGTGATTTAAGTGACTTGACTTGGCACATGTTCACACATGTAGTTGAAACAAAATCAACATAGCCTTCACGATATTTATGTTCATGGTGGATTATATCCTACTCATGCTTGCATCCAATGTTTATTAATTTTTTTGCATGTTCATGGTTGTTGTCGCTCTCTAGTTGGTCGCTTCCAGGTCTTTTGCTAGCATTCACTTGTACTAAGCGGGAATACTTCTTGTGCATCCAATCATAAACCCCAAAGTTATTCCATATGAGTCCACCATACCTTCCTATATGCGGTAACTACACCTGCGTTCCAAATAAATTTGTATGTGCCAAACTCTAAACCTTCAAATAAACATTACATTTTGTATGCTCGAATAGCTCATGTATCAACTAGGGCTGCCCTTATCTTCCATGTTAGGCGGGTTATTCTCAAGAGGAGTGGACTCCGCTCCTCATTCACGAGAAAATGGTTGGTCTCTGGGATGCCCAGTCCAATGCTTTATGCAAACTAAATCAAAATAATTGCGAACAAAACTCCCCCTGGGACTGTTGCTAGTTGGAGACACTCTTTGTTTCGAGCAAGTCATGGATTGATGCTTGTTGGTGGAGGGGGAGTATAAACTTTACCATTCTATTTGGGAACCGCCTATAATGTGTGTAGCATGGAAGATATCGCCATCTCTTGGTTGTTATGTTGACAATGAAAGTATGCCGCTCAAAATATTATTTATCTCCATTTCAAAACCGAGCTCACGGCACCTCTACAAATCCACCTTCCCTCTCTTGAAGGGCCTATCTATTTACTTTTATGTTGAGTCATCACCATCTTATTAAAAGCACTAGTACGGAAGCGCTTGTTGTCATTTGCATTCATTACAATTAATTTATAGTGGGTATGACTATGACTGGATCTCTTTTACCATGAATTACAATTTGTAGTCAGCCCTTTATCTTTAAAGGTGCTCTGCATTTATGTTTTGCTGAAAGTGCGTTATATCGACTAGAGGGGGGGTGAATAGGCGATTTTTATGAATTCTTCACTGAGGAATTTGCCCGTGAGGAAATTCCTTAGCGAAGAACTACTATGCAATGAAATAAGTACTCGAAGTAAGCATAACGAGAATCTGAGGCATGGTCATCATGATGAAATGAAGACAAGCACAGAGTACGTGAAAGCGTAATCACGGTATAACACAAGATGAAGACAAAGCAAGGTGAAGAAATTGAACTGAGGAAATTGAGAAAGTCTTGATCAAAGTCTTCAAACACGGATATGAACAAACACTCAACACGATGGTGAGGAAATGAAAGAGTTGAGGAAATAGAACCGATAAGGTTGGTGAAGACAATGATTTAGTAGACCCGGTTCAAGCTGTTGTCTCGAGTTGTACATCCTGGTTGGAAGCGGTGAGTATTTAAACTCGAGGACACAGTCCAGACACCCAGTCCGAGCACGCAGCCTCGAGACACCAAGTCCTCACCCAGATTCTCCTTGAACTAAGGTCACACAGGACCTCGTCAATCACTCGTGGTAAGTCTTGAGCGACTTCCAAACCTTCACAGACTTGGTCACTCGGCGATCCACAATTCCTCTTGGATGCTCTAGACCATGGCCTTCTAACCGTTTGGAAGAAGCACGATCTTCAAAGGTAACAAGCGTCGGATCCACGCAGATCAATCTCTTGATGATGCTCAATCACTTTGGGTTTATGTAGGTGTTTGGTTTGGGGTTTTTCCTCGATCGATGATTTTCGCTCAAAGTCCTCGGAGGATGGGTTGCTCTCAAATGACAAGTGTCAAGTTCTCTCGGAGCAGCCAACCAAATTTAGTGGTTGTAGAAGGCGGCTATTTATAGCCTAGGGAGCAACCCGACATGATAAGACATAAATGCCCATCAATGATATGACCGTTAGGTGGATAAGATATTTTGGGACAGGTGGTAGCGACACAACATGATCGGAGATTTGACTCTCAAATTCCTCGGGGCTATCATGTTCCTCCTTTGTGTAGGCAATCAGCGCACAGGCGAATTCCTAACTCCTCGCTTAGAACAAATTCCTCGGTGACCGGAAGAACTTCGTCTACATCCTTTGAAGAAATTGGTAGAATGTATGAGATTTCCAATGGCTTCACTTGAAGGGATTGGTAGGTGTAGGATTTTGAGTTGAGCATCACATGGAAATTTTTCCTTAGTATTTCCTCGACCCCCTTTAATAGTCACGGTCTTTCCTATGACTCAAGAAAGAAAATGAAACTACGAAAACAAAAGTCTTCACGCTTCATGTTCCTCAAATGAATACCAAGTCTTCAAGGTCACACCAATTTCTTCACTTTCAAAGTCTTGGAAAGTCTTCGAATACCAAAGTCTTGATCGAAGAACTTCATTTTTAGGGAATTCGACTTTCTCAGCAAATATCAAACTCCTCATAGACTTATAGACCTGTGTACACTCATAAACACATTAGTCCCTTAACCTATAAGTCTTCAATACACCAAAATCACTAAGGGGCACTAGATGCACTTACAATCTCCCCCTTTTGGTGATTGATGACAATATAGGTTAAGTTTTCAACGGGGATAAACATATGAAGTGTAAATACTGATATTGAGGAATTTGATTGCAAGATATAGAAGAACTCCCCCTGAAGATGTGCATAGTGAAGATGTGCATAGTGAGGAATTTGCTTTTGAGGCAATGCACATTTGAAGAGTTGAATCATGGAGATCTCCCCCCTATATCTTGTAATTCATACACGCATTTGACATATAGTATGAAGAATTTGAAATGCATGATGAAATATGGTGACTGATGTAATTCAGCATGCGTGCAATAACATATAATGAGGAATAAGCATGCAGAAGAACACATCAAAAGTATCAGAGCACCATTAGGTTTAAGATTACAACTCGATCTAATAAAGTTTCAGAAGAACGAGAGTTGTAACTTAGCAAAACGCCCATATAGTAGACCCGCTTGAAGACTAACTCAAATTTCTCCCCTTTGTCATCGAATGACCAAAAGGATCGAATCGAGGACTAACGCTGAAGAATATCAAGTTGATGGAGGCGCCCGATGTTTAGCCGGGGTCGGTTGTCGTAGTAGGGTCTCTGCCACTTAATGTCGTCCAAGTCTTCATTTTCATCGATTGTCGCGATGAAGAATAAGAGCTAGCCACCAAGGAAGGAACTTTGACCTTCTTGAATTTCTTCGGAGGAGGTGCAGACCGATCAAATTCTTCCTTGAGACTCATTTTCTTCGTGATCGTCTCTGTTGTAGACATGAGATAGAAACGACCCAGTCTGCACGGGTTGAAGGTTTCATGGAGGTAGTATTGGTTTTCCTCACTTTGCATTGTGTGTTGAAGTCATGTTGTGAAGAATTAGAACCAAACTGACGTTTGACCCATTTATGATTGCGATCAACTTTTCGATGAAGATTGAGGAGTAACTCACGATCGATCATCACCACAGGTCTTTGTAGGTTGAGGATTTTGCTTGGCGAGTTGTTGGCGGCGAGTCATGTGTGGCGGAGTCATCATTGGTTGAATAGGATGCACCTTGCGAAATTGACCATCCAATGGACGAATGCCTTCATCTATCCACAGTGGTTGCCTTGCCTTTGTCATCGGTGAGGAAAATGTCCGTTTGAGGACTTCAATCGGAGGCAAGTAGCTGCAGTGGTTCGAGTATCAGCCTTGTAATTGAGTGAAGACCTTGTCTGATGAATCTCATAATCCATGGTGCATAAGGCTTGACTCAAATGGTGACATAGCAATATTCGCGAGTCCTCATGAAGAAATCATGGAAGTTGACGAGGAGCGCCATGAATGATATTGAAAAGCATATTCTTCATGATGCCAACGACTTCTTCATCATTTGAGTCGTGGCCTTTGATAGGACTCATTGTCTTCGTCGAATGCGATAGACAGATTCGAGGCACATCTGATAATTCCTTGACGAGGAATTTGGTTCTAGGGGCCTGCCACAGCTTCAAAAGGCTTCATCGGCACTTGCATGTAATGATTTATAGCTTCGGAGTTCACTTTATGACATAACGCGCCGCCAAGGGAGGAGGCGAGTGGGAGGGCACGAAGCAATTCGATTCTTTGGTGCCTTGTAGTGAGTATTTTACATCATCGATCCGGCACCCAAGAGTTCACATCTTGAGAATCTCCGGTGGATGTGCGGCGTCAAGCATAGAAGCGAAGAATGAGTTCTTCATTCCAATCACATATGTCGGTCTGAAGTTTAGCAATCCGACATCGTGAAGAACAACGAGGGACCTGCTCGAAGCACGGCAGAGATTCCATATCCACGTGAGGAATGTGTGCATGATCGAAGACTTTGTCCTTGTTGAACAACATTGAGGAATAGAAATTGGCTTGACTAGCAGTCCAGAAACGCCTCTTCCTTATGCGAGCAGAGTCGTATGGGTTGTATTCAGTGAAGAACACATGCTCGCTAAAGAAATCTTCAGCCTTGAACTTTTGCTTGCGTGAGAATGGATCCTTCGGTTTGGGCAGAGGAGTGTCGGTGAGTTGCATCACAACCTCGGGAATCACAATCTCGAGTTCTTCAGGTGAGAATTTCTAGTTCCTCTTCGATGTGGGCAAATCTACGTTGTCGTATGATTAGCAATGAAGAGTTCTTCAAAGACTAGTGGCTGGAATTTCTTCATGCATGAGATGAGGTGGGATGAGTTTCTTGGAACCCATTTGAGCGAGTTGGTGCGAGGGGACCGAGGAATCTCTGTTTTAGTGGGGTGAAGAGTGGAGAATTGGGGTCTTGTCCCAAAAGTCATCGTTCATCAACCGCGTAGTGCTTCCAATATCCACGTCTTCATCTTCAATTTCTTGACACTGACCTCTTCACCGTGAACCGAGGCATTGGTGAGGATACAACAGAGTAGAAGGGATCGCATGCACTTCAATTTCTTCATCAACTGCCTTTCGACGAAGCGGTGGAATGATTTTCTTCATCGGATCCGCTAGGGATCACATATTCTTCACCAAAAGGAAAAAGGTCCTTTGATGGCATGGTTGAGATCGGAACAACATCACCGGGATTTTCAAACGAAGTGGTCATAGGCTTCATTTTCTTGAGTTGAAAAAATGCAGGCGGTGATGCTTTCCTTTTCTTCATCGCAGCTCGCTCTGCAGCTTTGGTCTTCTTCACATCCGGTGCGGATGGAAGGATTGGAGTTGGTGTAGGTGCGGAGGAGGTGAGGAATCGATTGATTTGCCTCAAGCGCCAATCGATGCGATTGCCTGACTTCTTCATTTTTTTCAGCGCACCACTAGTGGATGCCACAGAAATTTCTTCGTGGCTGGTATGGAGTCGCCGCCACGGAACTAGCATTTTCTTCCAGCGATCGAAAGTCATCGGTGGTGCTGGCATGTTCTTCAAGAGGGTGAGCCGAGGCTTCACCGAGAACTTCCTCTGTTGCGTTGGGCTGCAACATTGGTGAACTTCTCGGTCGGTTTAACAAACCCGACTTTGGCTCCTTGCCAATCGGCATAATAAGCATCAAGTCATCACGAGGGCTTTGATTTCAGGCGAATCTTTATGAGTTCATCGGTTTTCATTTTGACAACGTTTTCTTGAGAACTTCTCTTTCTGAATCGAGCCTTCTTGATCTGCGCGCCTTCTCTCAAATTTCCATTTCTTCTTGGCGATGAAATGGGTCGACATGTGACTTTGTCCGAGTCAAATGAAAATCAGGCATAGGGGTGTACGGATCCTTGTGCGTAGATCAATGTAGTCGAGGATCTTCTTAGGATCCAAAAGCGATGCTAACAAGTGTGCCTTTGGCTCTAGCGGCCCTTTCTTATGTCATCTCACGATGATTTACGCAAGTTCATCATCATCAGCTTCATCGTCAGATGGCACTTGGAAGGCAACCTATTTCTTCTTCGGACTTGGCCGAGGATCTCGTCCAGCCGTTGCCTTTGTCTTCAGCAGAGTTGGGCCTGATGAAGAATTTGGTGCAGCTGAGGAACTCGCTGAGACACCAGAGGCAATAGAGACGCTGCGATCCTTTGGCACGTGGCTAGATGCCGCAGTCTTTGAGGACTTTCTTGCGAGGCGGTTGAGGACTTTGGAGGAGGAGCCGAGGATTTTGGAGGAAGCAGGAGCGACATGAGGAATTGGCCGTGAGGGCTTTGAAGATCTGGCCGTGAGGGCATTCTTTGAGGAACTTGGCCGAGAAGGCATTGTTGGTGAAGCACTCGGCTTGTCATGAGCTTCTTAGCCATTGATTTTCTAGGCTTGACAGAGGCCTCGATTAGCGATGCTTGTGGCAGTAGTCTTCATTGAATTTCCTCACCGCTTCTTTGGCTTGTCTTGCCAATTTGGCTTGGCGCTTGGCCCATTCTTCAGAAAATCCTCACCACGCTTGATCTTTGGTGGGGTCGACTTCTGGCCAGTGCCAATGGAGCTCTTGGGCATGGATGTTTAAGTGCGAATTTCTTCATGTACTTTGAGTAACATACATACTCCTCCATTCTCTTGCCCATCTCCTTTCAATCCTCTGTATAAGCACCTTGCGAATTTTGTCCTCCTTGCCAAACTTGGCCTCATCAGAGTGCAATAGTCGGCATAGATGTCCTCGGGTATTTCAAAGCAGTCATGACCTCGGGCCTCTTTCCTCCCTTCTCTGCGGTTTCTTGCATTCGCCATATTCTTCCAGTTGAGGAATTTGAACAATCGAATTCTCTGAAGAAGTATGCAACTTTTCTTCGAGGAAAGCTACAAAATGAGTTAAGTTGATGAGAACCTAGTGATTCAAAGGCGGACATGAGTACACTGTGAGCGAGCATAGTTGCGAGGAATTTGGAGAGGTCATATGCGTTCTCGTAAGGTTTTCAAAAGAACAAGTTTGAGGAATTTGTCCGGATGAGTCTTGAAGAATTTCACTAAGCGTTCTTTGTCTTAGGTTCCAGAGTTGTATAGATCGAAGATCCACACAATTGAGGAATCTTGAAGAAAAATCATTGCTTAGAGAAACGAATCAAGAGCATATGACTAGTGAGGTGTTTTGTGTGTGAAGATTTGAAGAATAAACACCTTTGAAGATTTTCAGGAAAGCTTGAGAATCAAAGCGAGTAATAAAAGTAAATTTTAATTACCCGGTGAAGAACACGACGAATGAGAAGAACAGATGTGAAGTTCGTCAAGTTAGATCTTCTACGCCCTAACTTCGTGGAGGAAGACAACTACTGCTGGCCGGCGGAGTGAAGATTTCCATGACGTCGGGCCTTGATCGACGGCTGACGAGTCGAGGCAAGAAGCTCTTCCTCACCGGGCGACGATGGATTAAGCGCGGCGCTAGGGTTTGAGAAGCTCGGCGGGAGAGAGAGATCGGCGGAGTAAAGGAAGTGAGGAAGGGGTGAGGGGTATTTATAGTCGCATGATGAAAACCTGTTACCAAAGATTTTGGACGAACGTGCCCCTGACCCTTCTCATTCGCATGACATGTGTTACCCACGTACTGAAAAGTGGAGATCGTGGGTGAATAGATAAGTCTATCGTGGGATGCGGAACGGTTTGAGCGGCAAAACCGAAAATTTTGGATAGGATAAGTTAAAAGTTCCATTTGCAAATTCTTCAGCTGACAAGGACACAGTGAAGATTTTGAACGAGTTTCAAATAGAACGCACATGAAGAATTTGTGAATAGATTGCGTTGAGTATAGCATAGAGGGAAGGGTCCGATCACATTCACTTAGCGAGAAAATGCAACTTGAAGAATTAGCCATAAGTGAATCTTTGTAGAGGACATAAACCCATATATATATATATATATATATATATATATATATATATATATATATATATATATATATATATTTATATCCAATGAAGAAAAACGATGGAAACAGTGAAGATTTTGCAAAGTTGAAAAATTTAAAAAACTGAGGAAAAACTCAAATTGAAGAATTTCAACTTTGGTGGTGGCGTGACCCACCGTATAAGAATGATGATTTCAGACACCGCGTATAATTGTCGTAATGTTCTGGGAATCAAATTCTTCATTAATTTCTTCACACTTAGAGTGTTGTTCTTCATTGATCGAAGAAAAACGTTTCTTCATGTGTTGCACATCTAAGTCATCAATTTTGCATAAGTGTTAGGATGAGTGTCCTATTCAAAGAACATTCGAAAATTCTAAGATATTTAGCTCACACGCAACTTGCTAAATCTCTTCTCATCCAAGGGCTTTGTGAAGATATCGGCTAGCTGTTCTTGATCTTCACATGCTCGATGGAGATGTCGCCCTTCAACACATGATCACGCAGAAATGATGACGAATCTGAATGTGCTTTTGTCTTCGAGTCTTTGAATCGGGTTGTGAGCAATCTTGATGGCACTCTCATTGTCACGATGAGAGGCACATTCTTCACGTTGACGCCAGTAGTCCTTGAGAGTTTGCTTCATCCACAGTTAGCTTGAGCACAACAAGAACCCGGCAAGAATGTACTCAGCTTCCATGATGAAGCGGTGATCTGCAGCCTGCTTTCTTCGAGGACCAACGGACCAAAAGATCGTCCGAGGAAATGACAAGTACCGGATGTTGACTTGCGGTCCACACGATCACCAGCATAGTCAGAGTCAAAATATCCAATGAGATCAAAAGCAGAGCCCTTGGGGTACCATAATCCTAGTCTTGGTGTGTGAGCTAAATATCGAAGGATATGCTTCACAGCCTTATGGTGTGATTCCTTCTGTAGCTTGAAATCGGGCACACATGCAAACACTAAGCATTATATCCGCCTAGATGCACATAAGTACAATAAAGAACCAATCATGGAGCGGTATACCTTGTGACCAAAGTCAATACCATTTTCATCGGTGCATAGATGGCCATTTGTGGGCATAGGAATTTTGACGCCTTTGCAATCTTGCATGCAAATTTCCTCAGAACATCCTTGAGGTATTTCTCTGAGATATGAATATGCCATTCTTATTTGTTGGACAATTTGAAGACCTAAGAAGAATTTCAACTCTCCCATCATAGACATTTGATATTCTTCACTCATCATATAGGCAAATTCATCACTATAACGTTGGTCGATACAACCAAAGATAATATCATCAACGATATTTGGCACACAAATAGTTCACCATCATAAGATTTAGTAAAGAGAGTAGGGTCGAGTGAACCGGTGTGAAGCCATTCTTCATGAGGAATTCCTTCAAAGTATCATACCACGCTTGAGGGCCTGCTTGAGGCCATAGAGGGCCTTATTGAGTCTGGAGACTTTGTCAGGATTCTTTGGATCTTCAAAACCTGGGGGTTGAGCAACATATACTTCTTCCTCAAGCTTACCATTGAGGAATGCACTTTTCACATCCATTTGATATAAAGTGATGTCATGATGGTTAGCATAAGCAAGTAATATGCGAATAGCCTCAAGTCTAGCAACATGTGCAAAAGTTTCATCGGAATCAATTCCTTGACACATGTGTAGCCTTGAGCTACAAGTCGTGCCTTATTCCTCACCACAAGGCCATTTTCGCCTTGTTTGATCACAGTAGATCCACTTTGTGCCAATGATATTATGCTTGCGAGGATCCGGACGTTTGACCGGTTCGAGACATTGTTGAGCTCGAATCGATGTAATTCTTCTTGCATGGCCTGAATCCACTCGGGGCTCGAAATGCTTCATCTACCTTAGTGGGCTCGTGATAGAGACAAAAGCATAGTGCCCACAAAAGTTAGATAAATGTGAAGTTTTGAGCGTGTGAGAGAACACGGTGCTTCAATGTCATCGATGATCTCTTCAACTTGCACTTCTTTTGCAACGCGAGGATGAGCTGGTTGTCATCGAGGAATTTGATCGAGATTTTCTTGACACCATTTTCTTGACATTGTCTTCAGTGCATCGACTCGGCGTTCTTCGCATTACGGAATGAATTCTTCAAACAGATTCTTCAAGAGGGAATGACATCCTCGATCGCCTTGAACTTGATAGAATCCTCGTGTGTCTTGGTTCATCTATCACGGAAGGTAGGTGCTCTCTTTACAGCCATTAGTTTCATCGAACCGCACATCTACTGATTTCAACAATCTTGTAAAGAACATTGTTGAAGACTACAGTGTGTCTGAGTCCTTTCCGTAACCAAGCATAAAACCCTCATGTGCTTTCGGTGCAAATTTAGAATTGTGATGAGGATCTCTAATCCAACATTTAGCACCTAAGACTTTGAAATAACTCACATTGGGTTTCTTGTTAGTGAGGAGTTCATAGGCGGTCTTCTTGAAGAATTTGTGAAGATATACTCTGTTGATGATGTGGCACGCGGTATCAATTGCATCAATCCAAAAACGACAAGGCGTTTTGTATTCATCAAGCATAGTGCGAGCCATCTCAACAAGAGTTCTGTTCTTGTGCTCCACGACGCCATTTTGCTGAGGAGTGTAAGGAGCAGATAACTCATGAGTAATACCAAATTCATCAAGATAGTCATCAAGACCGGAATTCTTGAACTCAATTCCATTGTCACTCTTGATGTGCTTGATCTTCACACCAAAGTTGGTTGAAGCCCTCGAGGAAAATCGTTTGAATACTTCCTGCACTTCATGTTTGTAAGTAACAATGTGTACCCATGTGTAACAAGAATAATCATCAACAATAACAAAGCCATATAGAGATGCATCATTAGTGACTGCTGAGTAATGATTAGGACCAAAGAGGTCCATGTGAAGCAATTCGAATGGTCGAGTAGTGGTCATGATAGTCTTATTTGGATGCTTGGCCTTGGTCATTTTTCCAGTTCACGGGCTCCACACAAGTGATCCTTGAGGAATTTGACACTCTCAATGCCAATGACATGCTTCTTCTTCACAAGCGTGTGCAAATTCTCATGCTCTGCGTGACCAAGTCATCGATGCCATAGCCTTTCCGAAGCTTTTGCAAGTAGGCACACGGCTGGTTATGGTCCTCAGAGAAATCAATAATATACAAGTCTCCTCTCCTAAAGCCTTCAAGACTTTGGAATGGTGACTTCCATAACCACAACACAACGATACTTGCCAAAGACAACAACCATATCAAGATCACAAAGCATTGAGAGGCAGGACATAAGGTTGTATCCTAAGGACTCAACAAGCATGACTTTGTCCATGTGTCGATCCTTTGTGATCGCAACCTTACCTAGACCCAATACGACTTTTGCCTTTGTCGTTGAAGATGATATGCTTGAGATGCGATGGTGATAAGGAGCATCCATCAATAGATTCTTGTCACCAATCATGTGATTTGTACATCCACTATCGAGGACCCACCGGTGGCTTTGGGTTGATCATCCTGCCGAGATGAATTAGTGCAACTTACGAACTCCTTATACTTCATCGAGTTAAGAATATGATATCAAATTCATCGATGAATTTCATCAAGTAGTAAAACAGATATAGCAGTATGAGGACGTGCAAGTAAATGAAAGTTCATTTCTTCATGATTAGCTCAAGGCCCTTTCAGTGCATTTTTGTCAGCCCCTGACAAATTCTTCAGACGTTAAAGCACGTCCCGGGGACCTGACCTCAGAGAAGAGATTAGTTCTTTTCTTCACCACCCACATCTCAAGGGATGGCAAAGAGTTCATCACTCTGAGCTCCATATGAGAATGGTGGCATAGAAGCCAATCCATTTCGTTTCGCATAAGAGGGGTTAGGGTAAGCATATGAATAAGCAGAGAAATGCTTCGAGGACTTATGAACATAATGGTTTGAAGAACAATGCACATATTCATAGCCCTTAGCTCTACCATGCGAAACAGAGTTGTTAGCATGATGATAATCATGTGAGGACTTTGAACCTTTTGAGGAATTTGATCCACGTGAGGAATTTGGTCCGTATGGGGACTTGGATCCATATGAAGAATTTGGTCCATATGAAGAGTTTGATCTGGGGTTCCTATTCTTCAAGTGTGGTGTCATGAGGACATTCACTGAAGACATTCAAAGGCAACTTTTGGGAACCCAGATTTTCTTCATAGGGGAACCGTTCTTGCGATTAGTGCCAACATATCTAGCAAATACTTCACCATTCGATTTTTGAACAGTTTATAGTTGAGTCAAATGACTCATCGAAGAATGAGGAGATTCACATGTAAAGCCGAGATAAGTTAGATGGATCAACTGGAGGTCCCTTTGCGACAACCCATGATGTTTTGGGGTACCGCTCGGGCTTCAATATGTTCCATCAAGATTGAGTTTCCTCTCAAAGGCAATACCCTCTTTCCTAGGGTTCTGTTGAGAATCGCTTTTTAAGCACATCACAAAGAGTCTGATGCCCTTTGAGGCTTTTGTACATGCACTGTCATGTACAATTCCTTCAACCTTCGCATTGTCGGTGATACTAGCAATGTCCTCGGATGAGGAATTAGTGATAGCAGAGGCGGTGAAGAATTTGTAACAGTTGAAGCATTTGAACATTGGTGAAGAATTAGCGATTCACGTTCAATGCACTTTAAGCATGGAGGAACAAATTCTTCCACGAGAAGCGCTTGATTTGTTGAGCAAGCAATGAATAGCGCTTCCTTCGAAGATCTTCATAACTCACTCTTAGCTTCTCAAGATCTTGCTTTCTTTGAAGAAATTCATAAGAAAGCTTCTCATGACCGGACAAAGAGAGTGTTATGATGACCTTGAAGGTATCAAACCTAGGCTGAAGTCTCTCAAGATTTTCGATCGTGGCTTTAGTGCGATCCATTTCTTCACTCAACATATCATCACTTTTACTCTAACATGTTTTGAACCTTTTCCAAGGCATGTTGTTGTTTGGTGGCAATACAAACAAGCTTGGTATAGCTAGGTTCAAAATCATCATCGATTCATCATCACTAGACTCGGATGAGGAACATTCGGTTACCTGAGCACCTTTTGCCATGAGACATGGTGCAGAAAATGATGATTCTGGTTCGAAAGTCATCGTTTTGAGTGATTCTTTGAAATCCTCAAACCAGGGATCATGACGAGTTCGATGACCTTCATAGACTTAAGATATTCGGTCCGGATAAGCTTTGCATTGCAAAGATGCATAATGCTTTGAATTCATCTCTAGATAGACAGAACAGATGATATCCTTCGCCATGATGTCCAAATGAGTGTACTTGCGAATATGATCTGCGTTACGCCGTCTTGCATAGATCGGTAAGACCAATCTCGGTGATGGTCCACATTTCGGCTGTTCATTGCCATGAGGCGCTTCCTCATCATGGCCTTCCACTTGGGATAATCATGACCGTCAAAGATAGGGCATGTCACTTTCTTCATACCTGCGGTCGACATAACTAAAAACTCCAGGTGGTTAAACCAAAATCACACAGAACAAGGGAGTACCTTGCTCTGATACCAATTGAAAGTGCGTTATATCGACTAGAGGGGGGGTGAATAGGCGATTTTTATGAATTCTTCACTGAGGAATTTGCGTGAGGAAATTCCTTAGCGAAGAACTACTTGCCGGAATAAGTACTCAAAAGTAAGCATAATAGAATCACGGGCATGGTCATCATGATGAAATGAAGACAAGCAGAAAGTACGTAAAGCGTAATCACAGGATAACACAAGATGAAGACAAACAGATCAAGAAATTGAACCGAGGAAATTGAGAAAGTCTTGATCAAAGTCTTCAAACACATATATGAACAAACACTCAACACAAGAATGAGGAAATGAAAGAGTTGAGGAAATAGAACAAGTAAGGTTGGTGAAGACAATGATTTGGTAGACCGGTTCAGCTATTTGTCTCGATTGTACATCTGGTTGGAGGCGGTGAGTATTTAAACTCGAGGATTACACAAGTCCGGACACCAGGTCTGGGACACCCAATCACGAAAGCACGCAGAGGTGACACCAAGTCCTCACCGTATTCTCCTTGAACTAAGGTCACCTGAGACCTCGTCCAATCACTTGTGGTAAGTCTTGAGCGACTTCCAAACCTTCATGACTTGGTCACCCGGCGATCCACAATTCCTCTTGGATGCTCTAGACCATGACGCCTAACCGTCTGGAAGAAGCACAATCTTCAAAGGTAACAAGCGTCGAGATCCACGCAGGATCAATCTCTTGATGATGCTCAACCACTTTGGGTTTGTAGGTGTTTGGTTTGGGGTTTTCCTCACCGATGATTTTCGCTCAAAGTCCTCGGAGTATGGGTTGCTCTCAAATGACAAGTGTCAAGTTCTCTCGGAGCAGCCAACCAGCTGATAGTGGTTGTAGGGGCGGCTATTTATAGCCTAGGGAGCAGCCCGACATGATAAGACATAAATGCCCTTCAATGATATGATTGTTAGGTGGATAAGATATTTTGGGACACCAAGCGTAACACAAAGAATTCGGCCGGAAATTTGACTCTCAAATTCCGCAGGCTATCATGTTCCTCATCGTAGGCAATCCGACCTTTGGCGAATTCCTAACTCCTTAGTCGAACAAATTCCTCGGCGACCGGAAGAACTTCTGCCTCTACATCCTTTGAAGAAATTGATCGAATCGTATGAGATTTCCAATGGCTTCACTCGAAGGGATTGGTAGGTGTAGGATTTTGAGTTGAGCATCACATGGACATTTTTCCTTAGTATTTCCTCGACCCCTTTAACAGATGCGGTGTTTCCTATGACTCAAGAAAGAGAAAATGAAACTACGAAACAAAAGTCTTCACGCTTCATGTTCCTCAAATGAATACCAAGTCTTCAAGGTCACACCAATTTCTTCACTTTCAAAGTCTTCGTAAAGTCTTCAATACCAAAGTCTTCATCGAAGAACTTCATTTTTAGGGTCGGCTTTCTCTATAAATATCAAACTCCTCATAGACTTATAGACCTGTGTACACTCATAAACACATTAGTCCCTTAACCTATAAGTCTTCAATACACCAAAATCACTAAGGGCACTAGATGCACTTACATTTGCGGTCTCAGAAAGGGCGAGCGAGATACCATCTTGTTATATCATATCATGATTATTTTGAGAAAGTGTTGTCATCCGAGATTTATTATTATGGCTCGCTAGTTGATTATGCTATTGATATGAGTAAACATGAGACCTGAGAGTTATTGCAAATGTGGTTAGTTATAATCTTTGCTGAAAACTTGAATGTCAGCCTTACATATTTACAACAACAAGAGAAAACAGAGTTTATAAAAGTTTTCTTTATCACTTTCAGTTTATCAATCGAATTGCTTGAGGACAAGCAAATGTTTAAGCTTAGGGGAGTTGATACGTCTCCGTATCTACTTTTCCAAACACTTTTGCCCTTGTTTTGGACTCTAACTTGCATGATTTGAATGGTACTAACCCGGATCAAGCGCTACTGCTTTCAGCAGACTTTCCATGGTGTTATTTATGTGTAGAAACAAAAGTTCTCGGAATGACACGAAACTCCACGGAACGCCTTTTCAAAAATAATAAAAATCCTTGCCAAAGATGAAGACCAGGGGCCTGACGCTCGTCTGATTTAGGGTGGGCGCGCCTCCCCTAGGGCGCCCCCTACCTCGTGGGCCCCCTGGAGCTCCTCCGACGCCAACTCAAACTCTATATATTTGCTTTCGGAGAGAAAAAAATGAAGGAGAAGAAATTATCACGTTTTACGATACGGAGCCGCCGCCAAGCCCTAAAACCTCTCGGGAGGGCTGATCTGGAGTCCGTTCGGGGCTCCGGAGAGGGGGGATTCGTCGCCATCGTCATTATCAACCATCCTCCATCACCAATTTCATGATGCTCACCACCGTGTGTGAGTAATTCCATCGTAGGCTTGCTGGACGGTGATGGGTTGGATGAGATCTATCATGTAATCGAGTTAGTTTTGTTAGGGTCTCGATCCTAGTATCCACTATGTTACGAGATTGATGTTGCTATGACTTTGCTATGCTTAATGCTTGTCACTAGGGCCCGAAAGTGCCATGATTTCAGATCTGAACCTATTATGTTTTCATGAATATATGTGTGTTCTTGATCCTATCTTGCAAGTCCTGTAGTCCCCTACTATGTGTTATGATCCGCAACCCCGAAGTGACAATAATCGGGACCACTCCGGTGATGACCATAGTTTGAGGAGTCCATGTATTCACTATGTGCTAATGCGTTGTTCCAGCTTCTCTATTAAAGGGAGGCCTTAATATCCCTTAGTTTCCATTAGGACCTCACGCCACGGGAGGGTAGGATAAAAGATGTCATGCGGGTTCTTTTCCATAAGCACGTATGACTATATTCGAATACATGCCTACATTACATTGATGAATTGGAGCTAGTTTTGTGTCACCCTATGTTATGATTTACATGATGAACCGTGATCCGCATAATTATCCATCACCGATCCAATGCCTACGAGATTTTTCTACATTGGTTCTCGCTTATTTACTTTCCCGTTGCTATTGTTGCAATCACTACAAAACACCAAAAATATTACTTTTGCTTCCCTTACTTTTGTTACCGTTACCACTACTATCATATTACTTTGCTACTAAATACTTTCTTTGCTGCAGATATTAAGTTTCCGGTGTGGTTGAATTGACAACTCAAATTTGCTAATACTTGAGAATATTCTTTGGCTCCCTTATGTCGAATCAATAAATTTGGGTTGAATACTCTACCCTCGAAAACTGTTGCGATCCCCTATACTTGTGGGTTATCACCGGTTTACCATCCGCCGGTTTACCAAGTCCCAGCCGGGTTATGACTCCGGTCGGGTCATACCGCGGGATATATCCCCGACATTAGCCCCAGCTTTAATTTGGATTTATCCATGTTAAACCGATCCTGAGCATCCTTAAATCCTTGTCATTTCCTTCTAGAAAATGCAGTCAATAGGCCAGCTTCATAATCAATTTGCTAAAATTGCTTTATCACAGAGAAATATTGTGAAGAATAACTCCTTTGACTCAGCTCCCAATGCTTAACAAAAATATTGGTCTTTGAAATACTCATCTGATCTTCAGCCGGTTTAAGAATGCAGAACTTTGCCGGTTTAAGAATGTAGAACTTGTCGGTTTAAGAATGTGGAACTTGCCGGTTTAAGAATGCAGAACTTTGCCGGTTTAAGAATGTAGAACTTTCGCCGATTTACAAATATTGATGGCACCGGATCATGACTGTTTGTTAACATCAGCTTTGAAAATATACCTCTTATATGCCTATCACTTGTAGCCCTCAAATCTTAAGAAGGTAACGAGTAACAGCTTAAGATTTGCTTCAATATGAATGTCACAAGCTTGAAGAAATCTAGGTTGTTCATCTCAATCACTAGTCGTAACTGAGTATTCCACATATGTAGCCCCCAAGTGCTTAGGGTTGTCATGCTTGCAAAAGAACTTTGGGACTTGTAATTTCTGATGCTCATAAAAACTTCAACCAGTGTAGCCCCAAGGGCCTTGGTCATTATGCAAATAATGAGCAGGGACTTTGAAAATATGATCATGTAGACTTTAACAACAACGTGTAGCCCCCAAGGGCCGGCTCTGTAAGATAATATTGAGCTGGGACTTTATATATACTTCATTGAGAATAACATTATATGATGTAACTCCCGTCATGGGGCATGAACCCACGTTCACAAGGTTAAGAGCTTTGTGCTTTACCAACTGAGCAGTGGATGCTTCAATAATAGATGAAAATTTGTGTACCTTGAATTGTGGACAGGAGCAATTGGTAGCCCCAAGGGCCGGCTCATTATTATATGATGAGTCGGGTCTTCAATAAGACTAATAAAAATGACTTTGCATTAGCCCCCAAGTGTCATGGTGCATGCTTGCAGCGACATGAGACTTGCATATTTGATATAATCTTAAGTTGAATAATGTAGCCCCAAAGTGCCGGGTCGTAAACCTGCAGCGACCCGGGACTATTCCTTCAATTGTAAAATAAATCATATCCATTAATAATATAATAGCCATTGCGCTAAAGTGACTTTGAAAAACTTAATCATAATACTGGTTACCGATAACCATAATAAAATCCAGCCATGTTGGCTATTTGAAGATTTGAATAATATAATCCAATGATTTATGAGCGCATGATTCCAATGGCGCAATCCAAATATATACTGGCGACTTATAGTCGAAACCAGATCGGGTTAATAAGCGTCGGATTATAACTTGATCATGTACTGACAACTTGTAGTTGATGTACCTCAACCGGTTGATAAACACCGTTTGAAAACATCACAAATCTTATCAAAAGAAAGAAAAACTTAGCAAAAGGCAAATAAAAACCGTTGTAGTCGAGGGCTTTTCACGGGCTGCCGGGCCCCAAATTCGAGGCTTTTCATGGGCTGCCGTGCCCTTTGAGTTAAACCATTTTGCAAAGCCTTTTAAGATGGTCCTCAATCCTTAACCAATCATCGTTTTAACTTGACAAGTTCAGGGTCTTTATTTCAGAGTAACTTGTCAAAGTTTGAAGGGTCATACCAGGTTTACCTGGGCTGAGTGACTTACTTAAATAGGCAGGTTAACCCGACGTTTTAGGTGTAAACACCAGGCTTCCAAACCATGGCTTGATAGCCTATTACAAGTGTAGATTCTTTGTTCATTTCGACAAAGAAAGAATCCCCAAGTAACATTTTGAGCTGTGCTCAGTGGGTGCCCATGTTTGAGTTGTTGTTTTAGAACACTCTCTTTGGCCCCGGATTGATTTGGCTTTGAGCTCATCAAGAGGTGTGACTATGGTTCGGATATGACCAAGCCCCCAAGTGATGCTGTGGCATTGCGCCGATCAAGAGGTGTAGCTATGGTTGGATCTGACCAAGCCCCCAAGTGATGTAATATAAAGCTTTGAGAAGCTGAATCGAGGGTAAACCGGACGCCTTTATGAAATGTAAGCCCCATGTGATCAACAATATGATAAGACAAGAAGGCGGAATACCCATGTTTGAACCGCATCATGGCAACATGTCCTCTTGACAACCTTTAACTTTTTGCAAGAGATAAATTCTTCTTGAACCGGGATTTTGGACCGGATATTGAGAGCGTCAGAGCTTTGCAAGAGATAGTTTCCTTTTAAACCGGATTTGACCTAGATACTAAGGGCTTCAGCGCTGTGTGGGAGATGGGATTTCCCTTAAACCGGACCATAAACCGAAAGCACCATTGTGAGCCGGAATATTTCTGACGGCCTTTAAATTTTCATCAATATAACAGTAGCCTCCGGGACCGATTTATCTTTCTCTTCAACGTCCTGGGGCACTTGAATTTATTAAATCGGCAAGACTTGCTGAATCATATCATCGTAGCTCCCAGGTCTTAAGATGACTCAAGGAGTTGTCTTGAGATTCTCCGCATTATGACCATAGCGTAAGGTATATATCATTAGTTTGATAACGCGATGTAAATCCACGTAAGGTTGAGGTGATCATGACAGTTATAAATGATCCCGTATGAGCCGTGGTTAGCAACTCGCCAATGGTTCCTTCCAATCGGGTTGTTTGAAGTTGACCAAACTATAGTGGCGCTGATTTGTGCGCATGTCCATTGATCCATCCAAAGGTCAGACGGCAATTTGAATGATAAATTGCCTTCAATTTATTAGAAGAAATCCAGCTACCCAAGCAAAGGACTTTCTCATACTCAATAAACAGCTCATGCGGAAAAGTGCGGCCGGTGTCTTTGATGTAGAACCCGAACCGCAAGGGTGGCGAGTAAGAACTTCCGCTGAAAGCGGCGCAAATGCGATCCCCAAAGAAGTTGATGTGGGCGGACCACAAGGGCGGCAGCTTGCGGCATCCACTCATCTCGTAATATGTCCGGACTATCGCCAGCGGAATATTATCAGCCCGTGCTCCATACCGTGGCATAAACCACATTTGTAATGAATAATGGTCCTGTATATAAAAATACAAATCAAAGTAATTTGTCCTTTGATAGAAATAATATGTGTTAATAAAACAAATTTAAATGGATATCACCTGATTTTGTTTTTGTTGGATGATACTGACGGCGCACACCAAGTTTAGATAACTAGACTCATCAGGCATCAAGATTTATGCTTATTGTTGCTGTCCATTGGACAACTCAATGCGGGTGAATATTTGGCGCCGTCTTCGATTTGTTGATTGAACCATATAACAATAATTTTACCCGGGTCCGCCGGATAACCTGATGTGTCCATGCAAACCGGACTCCCGGGTTAACAATGCAGTACGTGTCCATCAGGGATCCAGTGCGTTACAAGCGCTGGCACAACCTCTGCGTGCCTGCTTTTACTACTTTGTCTCTGCGATCTTTTCTCAGACGGATTATGCCGTTACACACATAATGACCTCTGGTCTTATCGATCCGGAGATTGCAACTGTTCATCACACGACGGCGGCTATTATGACATGTTGGTCACGACTAATCCCAACTCTTGTGGTGTGCGAGTAAATCGTGGGCCTGTACACATCTTCCATTATTTTAACTCGCATACCTCCTTTGTTTTGATTCGCACGTGTCATTAGATGCAGCCAGCGCCAACCCTCAGTCGGACCGCACACATCCTGGTAGGGCCCGTTCATTTGGTAGCTTTATACCATGTTCTTATCTCTCGCGAGGGCCACTTGTTTGATGACTATTTCCATGGCAGCCCGGTCCATGAGTTAGCAGAGTATTTGACACTGAGGCCAGGTAAACCGTCCGGTGGCTTGGGAGACGGGCACGCAGGAACTGCGACCGGCGGCGGATTAGAGCCCGCGGGCCATATACAGGCTCTCCTTCACGAGCAAAATAATCCCCGGGCTCCGGCGGCTCGATTTAAACATTCCGGTGGCGTATGATCACAACCATGGGCGATTCAGAGGTATCCCGGTGGGGGCGACTCAAGGTTGGGCGGTTTGATGTACAGCGACAGGGGCAGTAGCTCGTCGTGCGGCGGTTTGAGACAACCACAAAAGCGGGACCGGCGACTCCAAACGCCGGCTCAAAGGCGCGGTAATGAAGGCGGGCTCTGGCTGGCGCCGCAGTTTCACAAAGCACTGGGCGGCTCAAGACCGGAGCGAGCGCGGCGACGGCGACTCACAACAGTTCTGGGCGGTTCAAGATCGAGCGGAAGCAGCCTTGACGGCGACTCACAATACAGTCTGGCGGTTCAAGATCGGAGCGAAGGCAGCGGCGGACACCGACGACTCAGACGGAAGGCGACTCGCTGAGGCTGTTAGATATTACTCTGGCGTAAACCGCCCTATCTGGGCCGAGTTAACTTCATCAAGAGATCAACAAGATAGAAGCCCAAGAGGCATGAAAGTAAGGGCCCCAGTTCGTAGTCGGTTTAGCACCTGTAGTTATAAACCGCCCGATATGTAAACTTGTATCATAAGTTAGGAATAGAGATGCATCAACCCGGATGTGTATGAACCGGAGATTGGGACTCTTCAACGAACCAGGCGTCACCCATGTATATAAGGGGACGACCGGGGACGGTTCAGGACGACAACTTCGAGGCCTAGGAGAAGCTTATTTGCTCCCTAGTCATCGAAACCACATCAATCCCATCACAACTAGACGTAGGCTTTTACCTTCATCGAAGGGGCCGAACTAGTATAACTCTTGTGTCTTTGTGTCCGCTTTAACCCCTTCAAGTTAAGCCGTAGCGATGGCTCCGCGACTAAGTCCTTTCATGAGGACATCCGCCGTGACAAAACCACGACAGTTGGCGCCCACCGTGGGGCTATCGCACGATGGTTTGATGATCTTGGAGGGCGAGTTCGAAGGACTCGAAGGCTATCAGTGGACCGGATGACCAAGAGTCGTCAGCGGCAAGCTCTACATCGACGACGCAGGATGGGGCCCCGAGACCGGTTCAATTGAGTACGGATACCGGGTCCCTTTGGTGGCATCCACGCTTTCATCGGCAAGATCGGGGAGCGGGGCCTTAGCCGACATCTGCACCGACCTCGTCGAGACGGCTCAACAGTCTGAGATCTGCCCAAGCTAAACCGCCGTGAAGCGTGCCTTTGTGGGAGTCATCCACGGGAAGTTATGAGGATGGATCGAATCGTGGCGAAACTGTCGTCTACTCCGATGACGAAGTCGTCCAACCGAGAAATCAATCTCTATATCGGTTACAAGATGGCCGGATTGGGGCTGTTCCGATGGTGACAGATGTTCGGACCTCCGATCTACCCAACCGTTGGAATATTCATGGCGGTACACAAGCAAGTGCTTCACTCTTCAACCATTGCAGAATGATGGCCGGTTCAATAGCGGCGACGCACGCCGGCGAGGAGGGCCCCTGCCACCCCGGCTCAAGTTTTATCGAATCTGTTCGACGCGTTGGCTGCGCTCATGATGAGGCTAATCCGGCGGATCGGGATGCTCATGACGCGGAAATTAAGTAAGGTGAAGGAACAAATTGCTCGGGCTAAAGAGGATCTAGCAGTCTTGACGCCAGATGATTACAGAGCGGCCGCTTTAGACGCCTTGTGCTTATAGGCTCATGTTGGATCGAGCAACGTTGCATGAAGTCATGAAGAGGAAATATAGATCATGTTTGCCTTCGTGTTTTGGAGGAAGAGACCTTTTCAACACCCCGAGCGGGAACCAAGAATCCGGCCAAAGAAGAACCGGAGCGCTCGATGGCTGCTACGGTTCAACCCGTTTGATAGATCGCCTCGTCATAACGCCAGCAGTGTGCCTCAGTCAGTAAACACCTCCGCCACTACTCCAATCCGATGGATAACCTTGTTGCAGCGGCGCGGCTGGAAGCTATTCCGATTGAAGGTGATTCACCACAGTACGAGACGCCAGCGGGTTAAGGAGCTCCTTAGAACAGCCTTAGTTCAAACAGAAGCATATTCATACACGGCCATCGATCCACTCTACCCCCGCCCCCACCGGAGCTATAGCAGTGCACGGATGAACCGCCGTATCAAGTAATGAACTGTGGGGCGCCCGTGGCAACCACCCGACAGTGGTGTCGATAACGCCTGTGAGGTAGTAGATCGGGCCCGAGCACGCAGGGAGGCCGAATTAGCAAAGACGGCATCAAGCATATCACCTCGCCGGTTCGTCCAACCGTGTCGACGAGCTCGGCTTTCCTCTAGCTCTTTGGGGTACCTTGCCTCGCCCGCTTTACGCAATGTACGCTTGCCCAAAGACTTCAAGGGTCCGCGCAAGGTGCCGAATTACACCGCCGATTTAGCTCGTAAGCATGGATAGAAAGTTATGAAATGGCCATGGAGATGCCGGATGTGGACGAGGCCGCATGTGCAAAGTACTTCACCATGATGCTCAAGGTACGCCCGTACTTGGTTGAAGAGCTTGCCACCCAATTCTATCGGTTCATGGGCCCAATCAAGCGGACCCGGTTTATCCGCATTTCAAAGATACATGTAAACAGCCCATGTCCGTAGTAGACTTGGCGGCCCGTGTCGAGGGGACGGAGTCAACGACCCGTTGGGTACGCCAGCGTTTAAAATCCTGCATTCATCGGACCGGATCAACGCTGATTCGCGATCATAACCTCGAGGGTAATTGCGGTTTACACCCTTAAAGTTGAAGTTAGCGCATGAAGCGGTTCTGTAATGACATGGGCACTCTCATGGGCGCTTTGGTGAAGTATGCTGATTCTGATAGTACCAAGGATCCCGAGTCTGACGATGACGAGACAGGGAAGGGAAAGAAGAACAGCAGCTCCAAGGGCCAGCAACATCATTCGGCAGGTAATGGTGGAGGCAAGCGTAAAACGAATGGTAACATGGACTTCGTAGCCAACACCAATGCACAGGACAAGGGCCAGCGGTGCAAGGGTAAACGGCGAATCGAGCGGGCGCTTAATCCCAATCCGAACCGTTTGAACTATCTATTGAATCACCGTGTCCAAGCACGGGGCGACGGAGACGCCAAAGAAACCACCTCGAAGGATTGCTACATTATGCAGGAGTTCAAGAATTCCAACGCTTTCGGTATGATCAAAGTTCGCGGCGGTTCAGATCCGGGCGAAGTTTGATGGAGGAAATTCGGTTCGAGATTTAATGGTACTTCAGCGGACAAAGTAATCGTAATAATCGAATAACCAAGGAGGTTACAACCAAGAATAATAGCCGGGTTATCGAGCCACCCAAAGCGGTTGAATAGTGGGCGATACCATGTCTTCACCACCGGCTTAGACAAGCGAGACCTAAGCTTTTGCGGGCGATCAACACTGTTGAACCGGCCGTGCCTCACTACCTATGCTTTGGTCCGAGCAGCCCATTGTTTGGAGTAGAGAGGATCATCCTCCCCGTGGACAATCCGGTCACTAGCCTCGGTAGTGGCACCTCAGGTGGGAGGTTATAAGTTCACCAAGGTACTCATGGACGGAGGGAGCAGTATTAACATCCTATACTATGAGACTTTCCGTCGTATGGGGTTAACAGATAAACATCTCAAACCGTCCAATACGGTGTTCCATGGTGTGGTGCACAGCAAGTCAACAGATCCGATTGGTAAGATAGCTCGAAGTGGCCTTCGAGATGAATATGATTCTAGATCGGAAACATTGACGCTTGAAGTGGTAAAAATACAAAGTCCGTATTACGCCTCTATTTGGGCGGCTTATTATGCCAAATTCATGGCACGACCTTGTTATATTTATCTCGCAGCTCAAGATGCCTTGGGGTCACAAGGGGACAATAACGGTTCATGGGAGCCGCAAGATCGCTTTGGAATGTGAGGAAGGTGACGCAGCTTATGCGTAGTCGGTTTGTGCCACCGAGGAGTCAAGTATTATAAAGACAATGTTGATCCGACGGACATGACTCCATTGAAGAAGCCAACCACGAGCATGATCCGCCCCGAAATTCAAATTGACAAATGAAACTAAGCTTGTTGACTTCATGCTGGCGATTCATCCAAAAGCAGTTCAAAGCATTAGTGCCAACTCGATCCGGAAATAGGAAAAGCGCTCATCGAAGTTCATTCGTGAGAATCGGGACATTTTTGCTCGAAACCTTCTCGACATGCCGGGTGTACCGAGGGAACTCGTGAGCACACTCTTAATGTTGATCCCAAGTACAAACCGGTGAAGCGGTTTCTCCGCGGTTTAACGGAAGAAAGGCGCAAGGCCATCGGAGAGGAGGTGGCTGTGCTCTTAGCAATTGGTTTCATCGTTGAAGTTTTCCATCCGAATGGCTTGCTAATCCGGTCTTTGGTTCTTAAGAAAACGGCACTTGGCGCGTAATGTGTGGATTACAGATCTTAACAAGGCTTGTCCGGCAGATCCTTTTGCCCTCCCCGCATTGACCAGATTATTGATGCCCGCTGCGAGTTGTGAGCGTTTGAGCTTTTGGATGCATATTCTGGTATCATCGGATCAAGATGGCGATTGAGGACCGAGGAGAAAACGGCGTTTATCACCCCCTTTGGAGCCTTCTGCTATGTGTCTATGCCTTTTGGGCTTAAGAGCGCCCAAGCAACTTATCAGCGTTGTGTACAGAATTGCTTGCATAAACAGATCGACCGTAATGTGCACGCCTATGTGGATGATATTGTGGTCAAGTCAAGGGAAAAGGAGACACCGATTGGCGATTTGAAGGAAACCTTTGACAACCTCAAGGGTTTACAAGATGATGCTCAACCCAGCCAAATGTGTTTTTGGTGTTCCGGCA
Organism: Aegilops bicornis; assembly: GCA_021605145.1. Lineage (NCBI taxonomy): Eukaryota > Viridiplantae > Streptophyta > Magnoliopsida > Poales > Poaceae > Aegilops > Aegilops bicornis. The sequence continues at coordinate 667,263 of JAHIAL010000104.1, forward strand.
GCAAGTTATTGGGTTTCTCGTGTCCAATAGGGGAATTGAAGCTAATCCGAGAAGATTACGGCTATTACTTCCCGGCTAAACCGGCACGTTAACGACGCCCGGCGTTTAGCGGCCGGATTGCCGCACTAAGCGGTTTATCACCGCCTCGGAGAAAGGCCATCCCTTTGTACCAGATGCTGAAGAAGACAGATCAGTTTGTCTGGAGTCCAGCTGCTGATGAAGCGTTGGAGGACTTAAAGCGGCGAGACTCGACGGCTGCTCAGAACGAATGGTGGATCCGAGCCGGAGGTGGAGCGAGGCTAGGCCACGGCAGTTGAACAGCTCGGTCGAGGCGGACTCCGAACGGGGTGAAGACGGCCGTGCAGTGCGGCGGCTTGACGTTGGTCATGGTGGAGGCGAGTGCTTGTGACGACGAGTTAATCATGGACAGCTTAGCGCGACTTTGGCAGAGGGGCGCTGGAGGCGGCGACTTGGAACCGATCCGGGGGCGGCTCGGCCTGGCGCAGACGACGGAGGAAACAGCGACGTGGAGACGATCCGACGACGGCTTGTGATGGAAGCGGATGGAAACCGAGGCGGCGACTTGGCAGTGTGGCAGAGGCACCTGGCGGCTCAAGGAATACGCGATAGTGACGGCGGCAGCTCGAGGACTTGGAAGTAGGGGCGCCTTGAATCACACGGGCGGCAACAGAGGCATGGCCGGCCCAAGCTGCAGCAGCGGGAAGTTTGTAATGTGGCAGCTTGTACCAAATACCGAACGGCGCAGGCGTAGAGGCTCGGCGGGTCAGCCCTCTGCTGGCCAATTGGCGGCTCAAACCGAGGCGGGTTGTCGCGCGGTCCCGGCGACTTATGGCAATAGCGGAAGCGGTTTGAAGCGCGTTATTGACCCGGCAGTGTTGGCGGCGATTTGCGACTGAGGAGCGAGGCCGCCGGCGGCTCGGCAAGGTCGCAGGGGCTGTGGCCTTCAGCTGCAGGGACCCCTGTCGAGGCAAGGCTCGGTAGCGACGGCGAGTTAATGGTGAACGGCTTAGCGCGACTTTGGCAGAGGAGGCAGTACAGGCAGGCCATCCTGGTGCCAGAGGCCCGGGGCGCAATAATGGCCACAGTACGGGCAGAGGGCCGCGGCAGCGGAACGAGCCCACGCCCAGGATCCCATCCAAACCGGATCGTGGTTGACTTGGCCACCTCACTCCCCCTTTTCTTTTTCTTTCTTTCTTGTGTGCAACACTACAGATTTGGACATCTCGTCTCATCTTTCCTTGTACAGCCCGTCTCCACATATGTATAGCTATCCGAGATAACAATTCAGAAAATTGAACTAGCACTCATCCCACGTGAGCAGGCTAGATCCTGTTGATCCTAATTTCGGAGGAAAAACTCCAATCAATCTCGGCGGATCAAAATGATTAGATGAACCGCCGGACGGTCGCAATGAACAGACCGTAATCCTAACTGCTTTGACTTTGACAAATCTCGTATTTTGTCGCTCTAATTGCTTGATATTGAAACAATATAACTCCTTTGTCGATGACTCTTCTTCATCTCGAAAAAATTACGAACTTCTCAAACCTTAGAAAAGATTCCTCCAAAAACTCAACACCACCGTGCGCGGGCCTCACGGTGGGCGCCAGCTGTCGTAGTTTTGTCACAGCAGATGTCCTTAATGTCAGGACTTAGTTGCGAGGCCAACGCATCTATGTGGTAGCTTGAGAGGGGTTGAGTGGGACGAGAGACGCAGGGCGGTTCAACACACAAGACAAGGATTTAGACAGATTCGGGTCCCCGGAAACATCATGCGGTAACAACCCTACATGCTGTTTGAGGCTAGGTCTCATTATCATCTCGAGGGAGTCGCCGTAAACTGGCCCTCCCAGTTATGTCTAGCCCTAAGATTATTTTTCTCTCTTGCTTCCCCTCTTTGGGGAGCCGCCTCCTTATATATGTTGAAGGGCGGGTTACATGTAGAGTCCAACTCGGACTTAAGACTTAACTATTCTCGACTTATCTTCATGGACTTCTTAACATCTTGGGCTTCATAACGCTTTGGGCTTTATAACCCCGGCAACCCAGCTTATCACTGTCTGGGTTTATGATCTGACTTAACCCCTGCCGGTTTACCACCTGCCTTAACACTTGCCGGTTTACCACCTGCCGGTTTACCGTCCGTCTTAGCCATCTGTCTTAACTGTCTGTCTTAACTATCTGCCGGTTTACCAAGTCCTAGCCGGGTTATGACTCCGGTCGGGTCATACCGCGGGATATATCCCCGACACTACCGCTATGCCAATGTAGTTTCTCCCCCTCCCCACACCACTGTACTACCGGCAATGTCACCCAAAGTGGAGTAAATTGCTCAAAACCATCATATTTATGGCTAGGATAGTTCTTTATCACGCTTTTGTCAAAAACCACACAAGACCACCGCTGTTGCGCCAATTGGATACCAAATCACACTGCTTCAGACTTGAGCCGTGACTAACCCAAAAATGACAGGGCTGGCCCACCTGTCGGGTCCACGTGGCATATCTACGTGGACTGCTGAGGTGGCCAAGGGTCCCACATGTCAGCCCCACACCTCCTTCTTCCTCCTGACATCTCTATTCCCCCCTCTCTCCCACTCCCCTCATTGGTGACCCGGACAAGCCCACCTGGCACCGCTGTTACCATGCCCTCGCCTGGATCCTGCAAGAACTGAGCCGCCTCTGCCTTCCGCACCTCAGATCCATGCTCGCCGCTCCAATCTGAGCCCTCTACCTCGCTGGTGACTCTGCCTCCACGCCGGTATGCCGGGTGCCCGCGCCACAGACCCGCGCAACCCCTGCAGCTACCTCCCACGCCGCCTCCCCTCCACGCCTGCCCCGACCCAGCTCCCCACCGCCTTCCTCCCGACGTCGACCTCCTCTAACCGCCTTCCCTCCCGGACGCTGCCTTCCCTAGCCGCTGGCCATTGCCGACAGACACGACGGGAGGGACGCCCCACTACCGCCCTTCCCGACCTCATCAAGCCGGCTTGCTCCCCCTCTATTCCCCTAACTCTCTCTAGTTCTGGGCAATCCGCGTCGCCGACCTTGCTCCTCGCCGGCCAAGGTCATGGCCGCCAGCACGGGCGCAGCTAGGGCCTCCCGACGAGCGCCGCAAGCACGAGCACGGTTAGGGCTCGGCCGACCGTCGACCAGCAAGGGCGGTGAGCGGCATGCAGTGCGTCGACGTTCTTGTCCATGTCGAGAGGAAGAAAAGGAAGAGGGGGAAATAAAATGTGGTCGACGGTGGGACCCCATCCACCTCGGCTGGTCAACACATTGATCGGGATTAGTCTTCACCAGGTCAACCCGACGGACAGTCCCACTGTCGATTCCATTGATAGACGCGGCTCGATTTTGAATTAGTGCGATTTGTTACTCATTATTTGTGGAGGTGGTAATCTTCTGTTATTTTTGGCAAAAGAGGTAGTTTTGGAGTACCCTAGCCACAAATGTGATGATTTTGAGCAATTTACTTCCCAAAGAGGTACCACCCATGCCCTACCCGTGAAAAAAATGATTTTTCAATGGCAAATAAAAGCTTTACTAATTTCAGCAGTGAAAGCTTCTAGTGACACTTTCATTGGGTGTCTTGACAAAAGCTTTCAAACAGGAAATCACGAGTTTGTAGTCAGGAATTTAAAACTTTCAACTTTGACAAACGAAGAGAGCTTTCAAGTACAAAGCCTAGAACCTTAAGTTCAAGCATCGCGATTTTCAACTTTGAAATTACGACTTCCGAACTGAGAAATCGTTTTCAAATTATATAATACCAACACTTAACTTGTACGATGATATAAACTTTCAGCACAAAACTATGTAGCCATGAATACAGAAATAAAACAATTCCTACAGAGGTTGGATTTGGAGAATAACTTGAAAGTTGGGGAGTCTTAGCTTGAAACTTTTAACAAAGGCTTGCTGAAATTTTCGTTGCTATGAAATTTTTTATATCAAAATTTTAGCCTAAATTCAATCAAAATTCAAATTTTGGTCAAAATTATTTAAAATATTAGTACTTTCACGTAAAATAACTTTCAAAATCTGTTGAGGCTTGAGCCAATATATTTATGTTCATAAAATGTTAAACCTCGATATTGCACTACAATACTTCGCCCACATCATACACCTTTCTGGTAGTCACTGTATTTTTTTATGTTATTGCGCTACACTATCTGTTTCATCTAAGGGAATACATGTACAATAAACTTATAAACTCAACCAACTAGCTAGTTGTGCTGTAAAAATGTGTGCACGTCTATTTATCAGATTCAAATAGTGAATGCGTTTTGGATGTGGAGTTTCCACTCCTGTCTCAAATGCACCCTCGTGAACACTAAAATTGAAAAAAAAATAACATTCTGGATTTTTTCGGTAACAACCACTGTTGAATATTCTACTTACGTGGAAAAATACACAAAGAAAAAACATATTTAATGCTCTAGGCAAGAGAAAACAAAATCAATACTCCAAAAAAACTATTTTTAAAAGCATGTTGGAGTGCTGATTTTGTTATTTTTGACAAGACCTCCACGAACATGGTTTCACGACTAAAATATACACGACGGAAACTAAGCAATGTTTGTAGCCAAAAAAAATAAGATTTTTTAATTTGTTTAATGGTACTATTTCTGAAGGAGCATTTGAGCCCGGGATTAGAAGTGCACTTTCGATGTGTTTCTTTGTTTGCCACACTCCCGATTGAAATAGTACTAGATTACAGCTACCAGACAGGCCCCACACCTTTCTCCCCAATCTCGTGTAACCCTTGCCGTTCAGGCCTAAATATGTTTATGAAATAACGTTAAATCTCAGATTGTGCACAATACTCTCATATATACACCCTCCTGAAGATCTACAGTTTTTTTTTCCTACATTCCTTCATACGTACTATACTATTTATTTCAGATAAGAATCTAAATACTTATGAGTGAAGACTAAACTTTTAATAGCTTGACCAACTATGAAGGTTGGCCATTCTCGGCCTGTTGCGGAGCGTGTGATATTTGTATTCCCCGACTCTGTTCGGTCGGAATTGAGCCGTTCTACAGGTCTTCTTCGACGTTCGCTTCTTCAGGGCGTCGATTTGCTACACAGAACGCGGTCGTCGACGTCTTCTGCTTTACATCAGCGACTTCTCGAACGCTGCTTTCACAAGCTCTTGGGTTTAAAAAAGTTTGTTCCATTGAGACGGAGATTTAGAGGTTGCCACAAGTTTTGCTCACGGTGCACTGTGGGTGGATGCAGATGGAAGAAAGACTTCGGCACCCCAAAATTTGGATGTTTGTTCTAGTTTTTGTAAGAGTGTTTTTGAAAGTGCTTGTACTATTTAATATAAGTCCTTCGTCCATTTCGCAAACGAAGGAAAACTGAGTAGCACAAAAGAATAAAATTAAGGAAAGAGAAGACGAGAGATTGCATGATGAAGCTGAAGACCGGAGGAGGCAGGAACTCCCCGCTCACACAACACAGTGATCTCTAGCTTGCAGAGCATGGAAAGGCCCATCAATCGTGGGGATTCCCCAGTTGCTACAAGAAATGAAAAATGCATGATGCATGAGCCAGATAGACAGCTAGGGAGCGGAGCGCGCACACTCACTCAGCCTGCCCTGCATATGCATGGAGGTGGAGCAAGAAGAAACAATAATGCATCCACCTTTCCGTCCGGCTTTACTTGGGCCCCAACTAATCGGGCCTAAACTAGCCAGCTCTACTCTACTCCACTCTTCCCTTCTCCGCCTCTCCTCCCGTGCAAAGACCAAACCGTATATAAAAGACCGCTCCACCTCCCATCTCCAAACCAACCTGGCCATCCAACACAAGACAAGCTAAGCTGCCTCTCATCACCTTCTCCTTGGGTTAGATTGATAGCTAGACTAGACATACGCTACATTGACTGGTCTGATAGATAGATAGATAGATAGATACAAGGACCCATTAATTTCGATTATTAATAGAGATGGAGAAAGGTGGTGATGAGCAGAAGCCGGTGATTTGGAGTTGCAGGTCATACCAAGACCTCAACTTCAGCAAATGGGATGCTTGCCCGGACGCGGCGAGGCTAATTTGGGCGCGGCCGGACTACTGTGATCATGGGCGGTGGGAAGTCAAGCCCGACGATTATCTTCAGGTACTGCTTGGCGTAACAATTACGCCAATCGCGCTTCAAGTCTGCGCCGCAAGAGCAGAACTCCGCCATTGGCGCCTACAATGGCGTTCAACGCCCGGGCCGGCCATTTGGAAGAAGCCGGCGGCCAGATCTGCCCAGGTTAGTAAATGCGCCTCGGCTCCTCTCTACCTCGCGAGCTAATCGGTTATGCTCCACTAGTGCCTAGATTAAAGCTAGCTTTCCAAGGAATGTGCATGCATGCAAACATGCCTGAAAAGAAAGAAAATTAACCACGTGTTTTTGCGATGCAGACTGGATTGTAACGTGCAAAACTACGCCAACAGAACCGAGTGCTTCCGCTGCAATGCGCCCAAATCATACTATGGTAAGCTCATCTACTATCATCACTATAAAAGGAAGAGAGGGGCAGATCCAAACAATCAGACCCGTTCATCTACAAAATTTGATGGCCCTTAATCCTTCCGTGTTTAATGCTGCAAGCCACGCATTAAGCCACTAATAATCCATCGATCGCTGACCCTGTTGTCGTTCGAAAAAAAAACTGCCAACAACGCACGCACGCCCGCCCGCCCCCGCACGACCTCTCGCCCCCTCCTCATCCTTCCATCCGACGCCACAGCACGGGGACGCCATTCCCCGATTCTCCCGCGCCGCGCCGTTCGCCGCCCAAGTGGTTCGCCGCCCCGCCGCCCCCATCCTCCCGTGTCGTCGCCGCCCGCCGTCCTCTCCTCCCGTGTCTCCTGCCGCTTGCCCCACATCATGGTGCGCCATGGGTGCCATCCAGATCGAGCATGGGCTCTGCCTTCGTCGGCGGCGGCGGAGTTCTTCTCCTCCATCGAGCAGCGGCGGCGGCGTGGGACGCAGCGGGATCGGCCTGCCACAGGGTCCTCTTCTCCGTTGAGCAGCGGGGTCCGCGCGGGACACAACAGGCTCGGCGCGGCGATGGATTTCTCTTGCGGGTCATTCGAAACCGCCGATGTGCCAACGACTCCTCACCTATGTTCCTCAATCTGTAACCGCGAGAAACTGAAAGAGCCATGGTTCTCTCTGTACAAAAAGAAATCTTCTCAAATTTCATGCTTCGAGGACGCAAGGATCTGAATCAACATAGTGCAGATGCCAATAACATGCAGAGATGCCAAGGTTAGTGCAATTGTGGAGACATTGTTTTATTCTGAAGTGTCATATTATTGTTTCAGCATTTGACCATGTGAGAGGGATTCACAATACATTATATCTGCAAGCAATTGCTACAAGAACCTTAGCTCGCTTCAGAAACGTATGTTGTATCTTGTATGAGGTCCTGGATTAGGACTATCGGATCTTCTCGAACACTTGCACGACCTCCTGCAGCTTTTAGTGATATCCTATGATAGGGATATATCAAACTCAAATGGTTCATCAACGTATGTTGTATGGGGTCCTGGATTAGGACTATCGGGTATTCTCGAACACTTGCACGACATCTGATTGTTGTTGGCGCATGTTAACTGCACCGATCTGGGGCAAGCTGCAGTAGGTTGGGCCTGTAGGAATTGTTCCCGAGTTTGATATATCCCTATCATAGGACATCACTAAAAGCTCCACGTTCGTTCATGCTTACTTTATGTGGAATTAAAATTACAATACAATCCTTATCAAGTCTCTGTGGTGATGTGAATTGGGCTGTCACGGCTAAATCTCATTCCGATAGTGATCTGCGGTCATTAACGACATGTGCCGTACATCAAAGGATGTGAGAGTGGGAGATGTTGTCAAAGAGTATGCCCAACAGCCATGGGTTTGCATTCGTTGCTAGAGCCATGGATGACCCTACAGCTTTGACACAACGAGTTGCCAAAGTTCACGCTTCAGAGTTTCAGAAGATGTGCTATTCACTGATTCCTAACTTTCTCTTATCAGGAAAGCCCTTCTGGAGGTTAGTGAGGAACTTACTAAAGGCGCCATAGAATATATTGTTGTCGAGGAAGTAAGATGTTACTTATGGACGAGTTAACGGAATGCCATTCTAATTTCTACGACATGAATATGTACTATGTTTCCTAGAAGTTCACTTGATAGCCTTTTCATTGTAGGGGCATTTTTATTGCCTAATTTGCTCCATAATTGAGTTGCGAAAATTTGATAGCTTCAGAATGTCATCCAGTGAATTATGGAGCTCTGAGACAGACGGATGCACTGCTGTCAATAAATGTGAGGTAAGATTGGTGATATTTTTGCTTTTGACTTTCTTGAGAGTACCTTCCTGATGTTTTTTTACTGTGTTACGAGTACAAGGTTTAGAGGAGTTCTGTCAAATGCCACAACATGCTTATCATCTCATAGGCTGGTTCCTTCCCACCATTGCACTTGTCCCGGCTTCTTATATAGAAGATGATTTGGAAGCCCGAAATAGAAAATCAATTAATGTAATGCAGATTACACATTAAGCAACTTCTGAAAGCAAAGACCAAGAGAAATGTGGTGAGCTCTGTAGGAGTAAAGTGATGTAACAGTCTCTTTGATTCAAGGAATTTTTCGTACAATTTTCTTTCTTTACGAAGTTTGAGGGCACCTGCTTGGAAAAAAAATTGATGCTCTTTGACGTCTATTTTAAGCGCACCTTCTGTAAGTCGATACACCATTCTATACATTTCACTTGTTGTACTTCAAGATTCATCTGCACTATTGTACATATATTTTATTATTAATTTATTATCTATTCATGAATTATTTTGTAAATTTTACAACAGATGATGGCAGAGTCAGTGATGATTAGTGCATCTCAGATTGTAATAGACCTTGATCATGTAGTGACTTAATTTCTCGGCCTCTTAAGAGTAAGACTAAATTTTTGCGTGATACGAATCATGAAAATATTGCTGCACCAACACACGTGCTCAATTAGTGGATATAATAATCGATAGATAGATTCTTGGTCCTTACCCGAACTAGCTTGGAAAATAAATTTGCTGTAGGTGATGTAACTAGCTTGGAAAATAAATTTGCTGTAGGTGATGTAACCCCCCTACACAATCTAGCTTGCACTTAGTATTATTAAGAGGGCTTGCATATATGATGTCAAAAAAAAAGAGGGCTCACATATATGTCCTCTGTTTGACAAGGAGATGAACTGGAATAAATACTAGGTACATAATATCTATTGTAAATTATATTTATTACTTAATACGTGCATTGCACGTACATGATTACTAGTCTACTGTGAATTCAACCCATCCCACGGCACATTTACACTTCTTGTTTGCGACGAGGGCACATATATTGACACCTTTTCTTTTTGCGATGATGGCACATATTTACACCTGACAGTGACAAACTGGTCTGGTGCTGTATGTGATCTCATCTAATCCAATTCTTTTATTTGTTTACTTCCTTTGCAGGTTAAAAAGACAGGCCTGAAAAGAAAATTAAAAAATGGAAGTATTATTGGTGCAATGAACAATCACGAGTCCTCAAGGATTTTTCCTTTTTTTTTCTCCTAAAGAAAAACCTTCGCCAACCCGAGGTTTAGTCATGGAATACTGCTACACACGACAATTTATGCACGATGTTTGCACGACGAGACAATCAAGCCGTCCATGCATGCAGCAGACGGCAGCACATCGTTAGTCATGTGGAAGAGGAGCGGTAAGCCGCCGCTCAGACTCAGAAAAGGGAGATAAGTGGGCACAAGCGTGTACGTGTGCGCGTGTATTTGGCTGAGGACCAATATCCGACTTTCCTTTTTCAGTAAAAGAAAGAGAAAAATCCAGTTTGGCTTCATTTGTACGTGCACCAACTTTTGAGTGAACTCCTGTGTGTGTGTGAGATTGATCGTTCCTAATCATTAGACGGTTGCTGCGCAAAGCAGTTCCATTCGCCGGTATCTTTTTTTTTGCATGGTAATACGTGTCTCATTTATATCATAAGGATCATAGTACAAGCCACGTATATACCGACCTGACAAAACTGAAAAGACAGCAGAACGCCAGCCTTTGCAATACAGGAACACCAGCCAAGAAGTAAAATTACAAACAAGACCGAAGAATCCTCCGAGCTTGACACCAACGCCACACCACCGCCTTCCTAGACCACCATAGCAGCCGCCAAAGGAGAACATGACGGATCACCTCCACACCCGAAGCTCGACGCGGCTCCATCGCCGATATGCAGCTTATGGACCTTCCAAGGTGGCTCGCCAATAAAAGCGAAGCCATTGCCGTTGAACGAATCAGACCGAGGCAACACCCCGGACACGCCATCGAACTCCAGATCTGGCACCCCCGCCCAACTAAGATGTTGAAGGAGGAAACCATACCTGCCTGCCACGAACCACGAACCCAGATCCACTATCTTCCAGATGCCGTCAATGCAGATTACAATCGCATCCGCTCCCGGACTATCTCCCAAGCTCCACGCCGGCGTTGGAGCAAACATCATACGCAATGGAGCCCGAGGACACAGTCCACCACGAGGATGCCGCCATTAGCACCATCCTTGCTTGAACAGTCTGGTTTCCAAATCCACCCCAAAAGCGGATCGCCTCGTTGGGGAAGGATCTCAAGATTTATTAGTCGGCTACCGCCATCGCCATCGCCAAGCCATGACGATGAACAACCCAAAAATCTAAGAAACTAATGCCTAAAACAATCCACACGTGGATCCGCGACCCACCACCGACGCATCGAGGTCGTCGAGGGGAGCCACCGGAGGACGGCGGCGGCGGAAGACCCCCTGGCAGCAGGAGGCGAGATCGCCTTTCTTTTCTTCTCCTGGATATCCGGCGAGTCTCGTCAGAGCTGCTGCGCGCGGTGCTTTCATTAGCAAAGCCTGCGCGGCGTGCCTGTCAATACACTATGTTCGTATGGATTGTCTACTATTTACAATAAGTGATATTAATTTAAGATGATAGAAATTTGTTTAATTATGCATTTGCCTGCTTTTGCATTTGCATGGCATGGCATGGCATGAAGCTTGTTTAATTAAATTCACCTTGTTGCATGCTTTTCAATTAGCGTCATCTTTTTGTAATGTATGATTAGGAAACACATGAATAAGTAATTCGGTGCTCTTGTTTTGTACATTTTATATATACAATTATTATTTTCCTTGAAGTATTTGCAATGTAGATCCTTGCGGTGGAAATGTGAATATTTATAAGTGTGGTTTGTGATAGATTGTAAATGATAGTACTGTGACAGAAGCAAAGATATTAGTTGAACAGTAAAACAACTTATTTCGCATAAGAGGACATGAGAGAGAATGATACAATTTATTATGTATATTACACCGGCAATGCTACACATACAAACAATTTACAGGCTTTTACAGGATGGTTAATCTTGATTGGTCAATAAGTGAGCAGGGCGGCCCACCCCCCTGAAAATCAGGGGGGAGAGGTTTGTGATTGGTTGTTAGATGAAAGGAGCGTGTAAAAGCGTGTAAGTCTTTGTATGTCTAGCATTTTTGATATTACACAGGAAAAATAAATGTAAACTAACACAGAGGTCATGCATGCAAGCAGCATGTCTTGGAGTGCTGCACCAGAGACTTGCATGCAAGTAAAGAGCCGCCGGGGGCATGATATATAACATCAGTGGTTGTTTCTAAACATGGAGACCATGCGGCAGGATAATCACCTGCGTATACGTTACGTGAATCCTCATGTGTAGTGACACATGACACATATGCAACATCCAACAAAGAAATGTATCATGAAAGGAAGATGGACTACATGCTTAAGAAAGACGGTCAGTAAGATGAGATCAACATGAGTTTATGCAAACACACTTTGATAATTTACAAACAAAACTATACACACTTGAAATATGCAGTCTAGGTTCTCATTTTGATGGCCAATTTGGCCAAAATATATATCTAGGTTCTCACTTTACGTCCAATATATAGTGTCATACAAATTTAGTAAAAATAAATTGTAATTTTGAGCGGCCGGCGCATGCGCATCTTCTTCAACTATAGCGTTGGCTTGCTTGACTTTCTCTGGATCCCATTGTGGATCGAGAGGTGCTCCTGCTGGTGTTCGTTACATCAATGTGGTGGCAACCGGAGCATGGACCGGCGACGATCCTCTCTGGTCAGCGGCGATCTTGGAACACGCGTAGCTCTTCCTGAAGACTACGTATTGCCTCCTGAAGTTTCCTCGTGAATTATCTCGTTGCTAGGCTCGTCAATTCTGTTGGCTTTGTTGCAATTTTATTTTATTATTGTAGCCAGTTGCCAGTTCATGTATCTGTTGTACTATTCTGTGGAGTTTATCCTCGCAGTTCTTGGAATATAAATATATAATAGAGTGGATTTCTAGTGACAGAAAAAGCACTGGAATCATCGCTTGTCAATGGTATAACATTTTGCGCTGCAGCAAACCATGGCGCGCGCCCGCGCACGACCACATACTCTCGTCTCTCGATTTCATCCACCAGCGCACCAACAAAAACAACGCGCAACCGCGCTGCTGGTACTCACCACATGATGACTTCACACTCGGAAGCGACGCAGAGAAGAGCATGGTCGGCCTCCGCCGCGGATCGGTATACGGGGCCGCGCATGTAGAGGCCGTCCTGGCCGCGCTCAGCGAGGGCATCGCCGCAGGCCAACGCAGACACCTGCGGCCGGTTTCTTACGCTCGCCAACGCGTACGACTCGTTCGAGCAATCACTGCTCGGTCTCGAGCAGAGCGCCGCGGAGCTAAGGCCGGTTGTCCGGCTTGGGGACAGCACGATGGCCTCCGGCTCCTCGCGTTGCTCCTGCCATACATGCATGCCTCGAGAGACGCCATGCTGGCGCCGGCGGATGCTGTGGACCGTGAGTTCACCGGCGTGGTGGGACAGTGGGAGAGGTAGCAGAGGCACGCCGCGCAGAAAAATCAAGAGGCGGCCGCCGGCACCACAGGGCCTCCTGCTCGGGCCACCGCTGGCTGTCCCCCACACCACTTACCGCCATGATGCATCCACCACTGACGTCGGCACTGCACACGCCAGCTGCTGGAGCCCGCGGCCATTGCGTCGACCTCACGCCGCCACGGCCTGGGTTCCACCTTCCTCACAGACGCGGCCTCCGCTTTGTCCTTGGGTTCCATCACCTCGACTGGTTACAGGAAAGATGACAGCCGGCGCTTGAAAGGGAGATGGGGAGCCGATGGCGAGGTCGGAAGGATGGGACTCAGATCATCCGACGCAACGGCCGAAGCAGCAGACCGGCCCGACCCAACGCGCCTGCCAACCACAGCACCACGTGAGCGAAAAGGGCGCCCCGCTCGCCGTGGACCATTGCGACTCGAAGAAGGAGCGACCATGGAGTTGATGCATGCGACACCGGCGAAGACCCAGTAAGAGAATACGGCAAGGAAGACGACCTATTTATAGCCCCCGCGACGTAACATGACCGCTATGCTACGTGACGGCCACGGTAACAATAAGCGGCAAGGTTTCCAGATTGAACCACATCAGCGGCACCGATTATTATGGGACGGCCACGCAAGCGATAAGCGGCAGAGTTTGGAAATTAAGCGACGATAACGACAAGGACGCTGTTCAGAGACACCAGCGAATTCCAGACTAAACGGTCAAAGCGGCACCCAACAAACCACCAGCAGCATCTAGAACAGACGACATAAGATGGCATCGCCTTTTCAGAGTAGGACGACATCAACAGAAACCGCGTACACACCCAAGTCAACGTAGAACACTGGCCCACACGTACCCAGAATTACTAACTGCACCCACGAATTCCGTATCCAGTTAACAAAATTTTCATCACATAACTACAGTTACCATGCAGATGTACACACCCGTATCCCAATTAAATATACGTGTCAACACACAACGATTTACCACGTCGCCATCGACCAAGTGGGTGAACCTGGTAACGAAATTATCCCCGGATATAGGGGTTTGGTGATATATAGATGCCTTGTTTGTGCCTGCTCATTGCTTAGGCCAACTCCACCGCGCGACCCTATTTTGTCCGGTCCCGTCCGTTTGGTTTAAAAGGACAAATCGGCTCGACATCGGTACAATGGGACCCATCTTGTCCATTTTGTGTCCAGCCGACCCATTTCGGCGCAAACTTGCGCTGGTTTGGTCGGGCGGACGGCAAAATCGGACGCGCCGTCGTCGATGTTGGGGCATGGCGGTGACGTGCCACCTACCTCCCATATGCCAACATCAATGCGCATGCACGGGTGGCCCGCTGTCATCCGCCATCGAACGGTCGCCGTCCTTCTTAAATGGGACCCGTGGACGGTAGTCGCCCTCACTTCCCACTCCGCCCTCTCTCGCCTCGAAGCCGACACGCCCAAACCCTAGCCACTGTCCTCGAACTTCGGCCGCCGCAACCATGGGGCTATGGAACTATGGCCGCAAGAAGAAGCACGATCATGAGGCCGGCTCCTCGTGCCGCTGGCCATGCTCAAGTGAAGGAGGAGCCACCACCGCGCCTCCTCCTGCCGAGCCCCCGGCCCCCTTCACCATCGCCTCCTAGGCTCACGGCTGAAGCGCGACTACAAAGACTCGGTAGCGGATGTGTGCCGTGATCTGGAGACGAGGTGTGACGCCCGGATAATTAGACTACGTTAATTCCCTGCTATTGATGCCACGTCACCTCTGTCACTGTAGTTAATCCCGTGTTAGTTCAAAAACCAATTCAAATTCAAAATTGAATTAAAGGCAAACAACAAAAGTTTTCAAACTTTAAAACTAAAATATTCGGGTTGTGCCAAATAATGCGTAGGTAATTATGGAGAAGAAACCACACTTCTGTAAAGTATTCAAATGCACTAAGATAAATAAAAGCAAAGAATTCAACCTATTATAAATGCCCTTTTGAAATTTATAAAAATGCGAACTAAATATTTTAAATACCAAAATATATTGTCGCGGTGGGCTAAATTGCAACCTCCATTTAGGTACTGGTCTTATAATTTTACAAAACTAAAGGCTATTAAAACTATAATAAAAAAACAGAAAAAAGAAACTAACAAAAAAAGAAAAGAAAAAGGAGGAACCCCCCTCCCCCTGGACCGAATGGCCATTGGGCTAGCCAGGCCGGCCCAGCGGGCAACCCCCCCACTCCCCTTATCCACCCCGAGCCGAACCCTAGCCGGTTCCATCCCCACTCGCCCCCACTTCCCTCCCCCATGATCCCCTCGCTCTTCCTCCCTTGGTCCAGATCGGGGATCGACCCCTGATGCCGCCGCCCGGGACCACATCGCCGGAGCCGCCACCGCCGCCTTCCACCTCGACCTCCCGTCCTCGACCTACCCCACTGGATCGCTTCTTCCTCGTCTCCTCGAAGTCCTCGACGGATCTGGTCACCAAGGCGCCGACGTCGGCCGCTGGGCCAGACACCGTCAGCCGCCTCGTCCGCCATCGCTTCGACGGAGCCATCCACCATCGTCGTCGCCTCCTCGTCCTCCTCCCCAAGCCCCGTTGCCCCGAACCCTACGGCCCCCTGTGAGCCGCTACCTGTTGGGGAACGTTGCAGAAAATTAAAATTTTTCCTACGGTTTCACCAAGATCCATCTATGAGTTCATCTAGCAACGAGTCATGGGAGAGTGATTGCATCTACATACCACTTGTAGATCACAGGCGGAAGCGTTCAATGGAACGGGATGATGGAGTCAGACTCGCCGTGATTCAGATCACCGATGACCTAGTGCCGAATCAGACAACACCTCCGCGTTCAACACACGCACGAGCGGATGACGTCTCCTCCTTCTTGATCCAGCAAGGGGAAGGAGAGGTTGATGATGATCCAGCAAAGACGACGGCGTGGTGGTGGATGCAGCAGAACTCCGGCAGGCTTCGCTAAGCAACCACGGGAGGAGGATGAGGTGTAGCAGGAGGAGGAGGCGCCAAGCCTTGAGGGGTGCGGCCGCCCCTCCCTCCCTCCCTTTATATAGGGGCAAGAGAGAGTGGGGCGCAGCCTTGCCCCTTCCTCCAAGGAAGGTGTGGCCAAGGAGGAGGAGTCCATCCTCCCCAAGGCACCTAGGAGGTGCCTTCCCTTTAGGACTCTCCCTCTCCCTCATCTCTTGGCGCATGGGCCTCTTGGGGGCCGCCCATGGCCCATATAGGCCAAGGCGCACCCTTCAGCCCATGTGGCCCCCCGGGTAGGTGGACCCCTGGTGGACCCCTGACCCCTTTCGACTCCCGGTACAATACCGATAACGCCAAACTTTTCCGCGACCAAAATAAGACTTCCCATATATAAATCTTTACCTCCGGACCATTCCTAACTCCTCGTGACGTCCGGATCTCATCCGAGACTCGAACAACTTTCGGTTTGCTGCATACTCATATTCATACAACTCTAGCGCCACCGAACCTTAAGTGTAGACCCTACAGTGTTCGGGAGACATGCGAACATGACCGAGACGGCTCTCGGGCAATAACCAACAGCGGATCCGACACCAATGTTGGCTCCCACATGCTCCTCGATGATCTCATCGGTTGAACCACGATGTCGAGGATTCAAACAACCCAGATACAATTCCCTTTGTCAATCGGTATTTTACTTGCCCGAGATTCGATCGTCGGTATCCCAATACCTCGCTCAATCTCAAGCACGGCAAGTCACTTTACTCGCATCAGTAATGCATGATCCCGTGACCAAACACTTGGTCACTTTGAGCTCATTATGATGATGCACTACCGAAAGTGGGCCCAAGGATACCTCTCCGTCATACGGAGTGACAAATCCTGCCTCGATCCGTGTCAACCCAATGTACACTTTCGGAGATACCAGTAATGCACCTTTATAGTCACCCGCCACGCCAGGACGTTTGGTACACCCACAGCACTCCTACGGTATCCGGGAGTTACACGATCTCATGGTCTAAGGAAGAGATACTTGACATTGTAAAAGCTCTAGCAAAACGAACTACACGATCTTGTGCTATGCTTAGGATTGGGTCTTGTCCATCACATCATTCTCCTAATGATGTGATCCCGTTATCAACGACATCCAATGTCCATAGTCGTGAAACCATGACTATCTGCTGATCAACGAGCTAATCAACTAGAGGCTCACTAGGGACATATTGTGGTCTATGTATTCACACGCGTATTACGATTTCCGGATAATACAATTATAGCATGAATAAAAGACAATTATCATGAACAAGGAAATATAATAATAATACTTTTATTATTGCCTCTAGGGCATATTTCCAACACTACCCCCTCTCCTCTCTCCTCTGCCTCGTTCCTACCGACGCCCTCTGCCGCCACAAAGACGACGCTACCGTCAGCGCACACGCTACTACCGCCTCACCTAGCGCCACCACGCTCGCCCGCTTCCCTCAGACACCGCTGGGCGCGCCACCAAGACGCGCCACCTGCGTCTCCCCGTGGCTGCCTCGCCGCCCACGCCCACCGCCGCCGTTGCCTCGCCTTCGCTACTCGCCTCGTGGTCAGCGCCTGCCTCATCGCGCTACCGCCATGACCACCGCCGGGCGCCATCAGGCCTGGCTCAAGCGCCCACCCTATCACCTCAATGGCTCCCCGCCTGCTCGCCGCGACCATCTCACATTGCTGGCCGGTGTGCACTCAAGACCTAGGCCCCTCCATCGACTAGGGGCCCCGCCTGAAACGGTTTTTTAGAAAAAAAGTATTAAAATAATAATAATAATAAATAATAATAATAATAATATATAATGGATAAATAATTAATATTAAAACTAATTAATTAACTAAATAATTAATCTTGTTTAGTTGAACTAATTAAACTTGATTAACCTAATCACTTAGGTTAGTTAATTAATCTGTTTGGTTAATTAGCACCCAATGACAGCTGGGACCCACATGTCAGGTTGACTACCAACCCTCGCTGATCGCTGATGTCAAGATGACATCATGCTGATGCCATAAATCCAATTTCGAATTAAGTTAAATAATTAACTAAATTCTAGAAATTAATAAAATCTTTAGAAAATCATATCTTTTAATCCGTAACTCGGATTAAATTATTTTCAACATGAAAGTTGCTCATAACGACGAGACGAATCCGGATACGCAGCCCGTTCATCCGCCACACCTCCCTAGCATAGTGAACCTGCAACATTTCACCTCCGTTTCTTCTGTCCGAAAACGCGAAACACCGGGGATATTTTCCCGGATGTTTCCCCCTTTCGCCGGTACCACATCCTACCGCGTTAGGGCACACCTAGCACCGCGTATTACCTCGTTACGTTTTGTGATGCTTTGTTTGCTTCGTATTTACTATTTCTTCCCCCTCTTCTTCTCCGGTAGACCCCGAGACCGTTGCTGATGCCACTGAGTACGACTACCGTGATGACGACCCTCTCTCTTGCCGGAGCAACCGTGCAAGCCCCCCTTGAACACCAGATATCGCCTACTCTCCTCTATACCGCTTGCATTAGAGTAGTGTAGCATGTTACCGCTTTCCGTTATTCCTATCCTCGATGCATAGCCCGTCCTTGCTAGTATCTTGTTGTTACCTTTACCCGCAATCCTACCTTGCTAGTATAGGATGCTAGTATTCCATCAAGGGTCCCTACATTCTTGTCCATTCGCCATGCTATACTAAGGGCCGTGATCACTCGGGAGTTGGTCACGGGTATATACTATATATTTTATACATGATACATGTGGTGACTAAAAGTCGGGTTAAACATGGAGCACCCGCATGAGTGATTCACGGATAGGGGCTGAAAGGACCTTTGTCCCAACGGCCCTCTGTGTGGATCTTTTTGTGGCGGAAGCGTGAGGCAGGTTGAGACCGCCTAGGAGAGAGGTGGGCACTGGCCTTACGGTGCTCAGAATACTTAACACGCTTAACGAGATCTTGGTATTTGATCTGAGTTGGGTCGTTGACCTTATACGCACTAACCGTCACGTGGGACAAGTTATGGGCAACCGGCGTCGTGGTATTGTGACGCCCGGATAATTAGGCTACGGTAATCCCGCATTAATGATGCCTCGTCACCACTGTTACTGTTGATAAACTCGCGTTGATTCAACCCCGCTCAAATTCAAATTCAAATTCAAGTCAAACTTTAAAAGTTTTCAATTGTCAAAACAAAAATGTTAAATCATGGGGAAAATAAACCCTAGCTAATTTTTGGTGTTGGAGACAACCTTTTATAAAATAATTAAATGTCCTAAAACAGTTAAAAGCAGGGCCAAAATATTATCTTAATCGCTTTTGAAATTATAAAAATTCCAAAGCTTTTCAAATGCCTCCTAAACTTTTCCTTTCCGGGCAAAGCATACATATTGCAATGTCATTTATGGGACTATTTGGTTTTTCTTATAAAAGCCTTTTAGTGGCTACAGAAAAATAATGGCAAGGAAAGAAAAGAAGACCCCCAGCTCGCGATGGGCCTCGGCCCATCCCACCCCAACCGGCCAAATACCCCATTCAGTTGCCAGCAAAGCTTAACCCCCACTCCCCCAGGCCAACCCTAGCCGCCACCCACTCGCCCCACTCCCCACTCGTCCCACCTTGCTGCGTCTCCCTCGTTCCCCGATCCGATCGGGAAACGGCGCCCACCAGCCGCCCGCCATCCTTTACGCCCGTCGCCGACGCCAGAGCTCTATCGCCTTCGCCGGCGCGAAAGCACCGCCACTCGGCCTCCTCTCATGGCTCCCATCCGCCGCCTCCGTCTCCCTCCCTTTCCCCGATCGGCGGCAGAAGGCCCCGACCATGCCTTCGTGCCCAGTCGCCTCGCCCGTCTGCCCGATCGCGTCGTCGCCGCCGGATCCCGATGGACCGCCCCGCCTGACACCATGGGCCCTCGAGACCGACGCCACCATGGAGCCCCCGTCATTTGTCTTGCCTCACTGCTTCACGTCGTCGCCTCCTCACTGCGCCGGCTCGTCCGCCTCTCTCTCCCGTGGCAGCGCCATCACGCCGCCCAGCAGCGCCACTAGCATCGCACCGGCACGCCTGCCTCTCGCCCGCCATGGCCCCGGCTAGCAGCGCCGTGATGCCCGGACCTCGTCATACTACTCAGTGCTTTCGCTTCGAATGCTTGCGCGCATCACGGACTAAACCCGCTAAGGCCCCGGGGTTTATGAATAGGCCCCACGCCCCCGTAATGTTTTATAAAAAGAATAAAAATAAATATATAAATAATAAATTAATTAATAATTACTAATTAAAATAGTTAATGAATTAATTAAGTTAATTAATCCCGTTTAATTAATCTAATTAAGTAGATAGTTTTAACTAAGCCCTAATTAGACTAATCGATCGATGACGAATGGGACCCACTGGTCAGTTGACCAAACAACCTTGCTGATCACGACGTCAGCATGACATCATGCTGGTGTCATAAATCCATTTTCAAATTAATTTAAATAATTAATTAAATTCTAGAAATTAACAAAATCTTTAGAAAATCATATCTTTTAATCCGTAACTCGGATTAAAATATTTTCAACATGAAAGTTGCTCAGAACGACGAGACGATTCTGGATACGCAACCCGTTCGTCCGCCACACCCCCTAACCTATCGAACTCGCAACTTTCCCCTCGGCTCCCTTCGCTTTAAAACGCGAAACACCGGGAATACTTTCCGGATGTTTCCTTCACCGGTATCACCACATACCGCGTTAGGGCACGCCTAGCATCACGCTTTGCTTTGTCATGCATCGTCATGCATCTGTTTGCTTAAATATTCATTGTCTCTTCCCCTCTTCTTCCGCTAGACACCGAGACCGACGTCATTGCTACCCAAGACGACTCACGGAGTTGACGACCTCTCTCTTGCCAGAGCAACCGGGCAAGCCCCCTTTGATCACCGATATCGCCTACTCTTCTCTATCTTGCTTCATTAGAGTAGTGTAGCATGTTACGCTTTCGAGTTAATCCTATACTCCCGCATAGCCTGTCCTTGCTACTATCATTTGTTACCTTTACCTCGCTATCCTACCGCTTAGTATAGGATGCTAGTGTTCCATCGGTGGCCCTACATTCTTGTCCGTCTGCCATGCTATACTACTGGTCAGGATCACTTGAGGAGGTGATCACGGGCATATACTATATACTTTACACTATTACATTACATGACACTTTGTTAAGCTCCGAGATGGGGGTGAAAGGACGTGTGGCTCCATCCCTAGAGGTGGGCACAGGTTCACGGCCCCGATCGATACTTTGTGGCGGAGCGGCAGGCAGTGTTGAGACCACCTAGGAGAGAGGTGGGCCTGGCCTCGGTCGGCGTTCATGGATACTTAACACGCTTAACATATCTTGATATTTGATCCGAGTCCGCCATTTGGTTTATACGCACTAACCATCTACGTGGGAGTAGTTATGGGTATCCCGGCGATCGTGGTATCGGCAACGCCATTGGCACTTGAGGACGCCTGTGGATCGAGTGGCGCTACCGGATTGGAACGTAAGCTTTGCTCTTGTATTAAGGGGCTAGTTCCGCTTTCGGTAGCGTGTCAACGTGCAGCGTGTGCTATGGGCGATGGGCCCGGACCCACATCGCTTAGGTTTAGACCGGGCGTCTTGGCCTCTCTGTTGTGCCTAGGTGGGGCTGCGACGTGTTGATCTTCCGCGTCGGGCATGACCTGTGAAAGTGTGTCCGCCAAATGGGATCAAGCGTGTTGGGTTATGTGGTGCACCCTGCAGGGAAGTTTAATCTATTCGAATAGTCGTGATCTTGATGTGAGACGACTTGAAGTTGTACCTTGACCTTATGACAACTAGAACCGGATACTTAATAAAACACACCCTTCCAAGTGCGGATACAACCCGGTGGTCGCTCTCTCTCAGGGTTACGAGGAGGGGATCGCCGGGTAGGATTATTGCTATGTGATGCTACTTGGAGGACTTTAGTCTGCTCTCTTCTACATGTTGCAAGACGGAGGCTGCCAGAAGCGTAATCTTCGACAGGATTAGATACCCCCCCCTCTTATTCTGGCATTCTCGCGATTCACCAATCGATATGGCCCTTTACACATATATCCATGCATATGTAGTGTAGCTCCTTGCTTCATGTAGTACTTTGGATGAGTACTCACGGTTGCCTTGTTCCCCCTTTTCCCCTATCTCTACTCGATTGCTGCGACTAGACGATGGAGCCCAGAGCGACGCCACCGTCGATGACGACTACTACACCGAGGTGCCTACTACTACGTGCAGCCAATGACGGCGACTGGAAGTAGTTTAGGAGGATCTCAGCAGGAGGCTTGCGCCTCTTTCGATCTGTATCCCGGCTTTGTGCTAGCCTTCTTAAGGCAAACTTGTTTAACTTATGTCTGTATCAGATATTGTTGCTTCCGCCGACTGCTGCCTATGATCGAAAGCACTTGTATTCGAGCCCTCGAGGCCCCTCGCTTGTATTATGATGCTTGTATGACTTATTTATGTTTTAGAGTTGTGTTGTGATATCTTCCGTGAGTCCTCGATCTTGATCGTATACATTTGCGTGCATGATTAGTGTCACGATTGAATCGGGGCGTCATAGGTATCAACCGGCATTTTGTGACGTCACGAATGAGCGCTGCTACCGGATTGGACCGAACGCTCGCTAGGCTAGGTCTCGCTTCCGCCGCCGCAGCGTCGCAGTGTGTGCTAAGGGCGATGGGCCTGCACCCTATGCGCTTAGGTTTAGACCGGCGTCTTGACCTCTCTCTTATGCCTAGGTGGGGCTGCGACGTGTTGATCTTCCGCGGTCGGGCATGACCCGTGAAAGTGTGTCCGCCAAATGGGATCGAGCGTGTCGGGTAATGTGGTGCACCCTGCGGAAGTTAATCTATTCAATAGCCGTGATCTTTGTTAACTGTGACTGACTTGGAGTTGTACCTTGACCTTATGACAACTAGAACCAGATACTTAATAAAACACACCCTTCCAAGTGCGTGATACAACCCGGTGGTCGCTCTCTCGTGGTTACGAGGAGGGATCACGGGTAGGATTATGCTATGCGATGCTACTTGGAGGACTTCAGCCTACTCTCTTCTACATGTTGCAAGACGGAGGCTGCTTGCGTAGTCTTCGGCAGGATTAGCTATCCCCTCTTATTATGGCATTCTGTAGTTCAGTCCACCGATATGGCCCTTTACACATATACCCATGCATATGTAGTGTAGCTCCTTGCTTAAGTAGTACTTTGGATGAGTACTCACGATTGCCTTGTTCCCCTTTTCCCCTTTCTTTACCCGTTGTCGCAACTGCAGACGATGGAGCCCAGGAGCTGACGCCACCGTCGATGATCACTACTACCCGTGAGGTGCTCTACTACTACGCATAGCTCACCGATTTACTGTGAGTAGTTAGGAGGATCCCAAAGCGGGAGGCCCGCGCCTCTTCGATCTCAGATCCCGCTTTGTGCTAGCCTTCTTAAGGCAAACTTGTTTAACTTATGTCCAGACTCGAGATATTGTTGCTTCCGACTCGTCTATGATCGAGCACTTGTATTCGAGCCCTCGAGGCCCTTGGCTTGTATTATGATGCTTGTATGACTTATTTTTATTTGTAGAGTTGTGTTGTGATATCCTCCCGTGAGTCCCTGATCTTGATCGTACACATTTGCGTGCATGATTAGTGTACGATTGAATCGGGTGTTGGAAATATGCCGTAGAGACAATAATAAATTAGTTATTATTATATTTCCTTGTTCATGATAATCGTTTATTATCCATGCTATAATTGTATTGATAGGAAACTCAGATACATGTGTGGGTACATAGACAACACCATGTCCCTAGTAAGCCTCTAGTTGACTAGCTCGTTAATCAATAGATGGTTACGGTTTCTGACCATGGACATTGGATGTCGTTGATAACGGGATCACATCATTAGGAGAATGATGTGATGGACAAGACCCAATCCTAAGCCTAGCACAAAGATCGTAGTTCGTATGCTAAAGCTTTTCTAATGTCAAGTATCATTTCCTTAGACCATGAGATTGTGCAACTCCCGGATACCATAGGAATGCTTTGGGTGTACCAAACGTCCTGGCGTAATTGGGTGGCTATAAAGGTGCACTCTGTATCTCCGAAAGTGTCTCATTGGGTTGGTACGAATCGAGATCGGATTTGTCACTCCGTGTAAACGGAGAGGTATCTCTGGGCCCACTCGGTAGGACATCATCATAATGTGCACAATGTGATCAAGGATTTGATCACGGGATGATGTGTTACGGAACGAGTAAAGAGACTTGCCGGTAACGAGATTGAACAAGGTATCGGATACCGACGATCGAATCTCGAGCAAGTACAATACCGCTAGACAAAGGGAATTGTATACGGGATCGATTGAGTCCTTGACATCGTGGTTCATCCGATGAGATCATCGTGGAACATGTGGGAGCCAACATGGGTATCCAGATCCGCTGTTGGTTATTGACCGGACAACGCCCCTCGGTCATGTTCTCATAGATGGTTCCCGAACCCGTAGGGTCTACACACTTAAGGTTCGATGGCGCTTAGGGTTATAAAGGAAGTTTGTATGTGGTTACCGAATGTTGTTCGAGTCCCGGATGAGATCCCTGGACGTCACGAGGAGTTCCGGAATGGTCCGGAGGTAAAGATTTATATATGGGAAGTCCTATTTTGGCCACCGGAAAATGTTCGGGATTTTTTCGGTATTGTACCAGAAGGTTCTAGAAGGTTCGAGTGGGGCCCACCTGCATGGGGGGACCCACATGAACAATGGGTAGTGGGGGCAAGGCCCCACACCCCTAGTCAAGGCGCACCAAGATCCCCCTTAGAAGGAATAAGATCATATCCCAAAGGGATAAGATCAAGATCCCTAAAAAGGGGATAACAATCGATGGGGAAGGAAATGATGGGATTTCTTTCCTCCCACCTTGCCAACGCCCCAATGGACTTGGAGGGCAAGAAACCAGCCCCCTCCACCCCTATATATAGTGGGGAGGCGCATGGGAGCTTTACCCAAGTTCGTGCAGCCCTCCCCTTTCACAAGTCTTTCTCCTCATATCTCGCGGTGCTTGGCAAGCCCTGCAGGATTGCCACGCTCCTCCACCACCACCACGCCTGTGCTGTCTTTGGATGGAGTCTTCCTCAACCTCTCCTCTCTCCTTGCTGGATCAAGGCATGGGAGACGCCACCCGGCTGTACGTGTGTTGAACGCGGAGGTGCCGTCTGCTCGGCACTAGGATCTCCTGTGATTTGGATCACGACGAGCACGACTCCTTCAACCCCGTTCTCATGAACGCTTCCTCTTAGCGATCTACAAGGGTATGTAGATGCACTCTCCCTCCCTCGTTGCTAGTTTCTCCATAGATAGATCTTGGTGATACGTGGAGAAAATTTTGAATTTCACGCTCGTTCCCAACAAAGGGCATCATGAGCTAGGTCTATTGCGTAGATTCTTTGCACGAGTAGAACACAAAGTAGTTGTGGGCGTTGATGTTGTTCAATATGCTTACCGTTACTAGTCCAATCTTGTTTCGACGGTATTGTGGGATGAAGCTGCCCGGACCGACCTTACACGTACTCTTACGTCAGACAGGTTCCACCGACTGACATGCACTTGGTGCATAAGGTGGCTAGCGGTGCCGCCTCTCCCACTTTAGCTCGAACGGATTCGATGAAAAGGGTCCTTATGAAGGGTAAATAGCAATTGGCATATCACGTTGTGGTTTTTGCGTAGGTAAGAAACGTTCTTGCTAGAAACCCATAGCAGCCACGTAAAACATGCAAACAATAATTAGAGGACGCCTAACTTGTTTTTGCGGTGGTATGCTATGTGATGTGATATGGCCAAGAAGAATGTGATGAATGATATGTGAAGTATGAGATTGATCATGTTCTTGTAATAGGATTCACGACTTGCATGTCGATGAGTATGACAACCGCAGAGCCATAGGAGTTGTCTTTATTTATTGTATGACCTGCGTGTCATTAAACAACGCCATGTAATTACTTTACTTTATTGCTAACGGTAGCCATAGTAGTAGAAGTAATAGTTGGCGAGACAACTTCATGAAGACATCGATGATGGAGATCATGATGATGGAGATCATGGTGTCATGCCTTGACGATGATGATCATGGAGCCCAAGATGGAGATCAATTGTGCTATTTGATATTGGCCATATCATTTCACTACTATATAATTGCATGTGATGTTTATTATGTTTATGCATCTTGTTTACTTAGAACGACGGTAGTAAATAAGATGATCCCTTCAACAATTTCAAGAAGTGTTCTCCCTAACTGCGGCACCGTTGCTAAAGTTCGTCAGCTTCTAAGCACCACGTGATGATCGGGTGTGATGGATTCTTACGCTCACATACAACGGGTGTAAGACAGATTTACACACGAAACACTTAGGGTTAACTTGACGAGCCTAGCATGTACGCATATGGCCTCGGAACACGTAGAGACCGAAAGGTCGAGCATGAGTCGTATAGTAGATACGATCAACATGAAGATGTTCACCGATGATGACTAGTCCGTCTCACGTGATGATCGGATACGGCCTAGTTGACTCGGATCATGTAATCACTTAGATGACCAGAGGGATGTCTATTCGAGTGGGAGTTCATAAGATGAACTTAATTATCCCGAACATAGTCAAAGACCTTTTGCAAATTATGTCGTAAGCTCGCGCTTTAGTTCCACTTTGTTTAGATATGTTCCTAGAGAAAATATAGTTGAAAGTTGAAAGTAGCGATTATGCGAGACGAGAAAGCTTATGTCCTTAATGCACCGGGCTCGGTGTCTTTGAACCCCAAACGTCGTTTGTGGATGTTGCGAACATCAGACATACACGTTTTGATAACTACGTGATAGTTCAGTTAAACGGTTTAGAGTTGAGGCACGAAAGACGTTTTCGAAATGTCGCGGAACATATGAGATGTTTCGAGGGCTGAAATTAGGATTTCGTGCTCGTGCTTACGCCAAGAGGTATGAGACCTCCGACGATTTTCTTAGCCTACAAACTAAGGGAGAAAAGCTCAATCGTTGGGCTAGTGCTCGATTGTCCGAGTGCAAAAATCACTTGAATCGAGTGGGAGTTCATCTTCCGGATGAGATAGTGATGTTTCTCCAAAGTCATTGCCACCAAGCTACTAGAGCTTCGTGATGAACTATAACAAATCGGGGATAGATGATCTTTGAAATATTCGCGATGTTTGACACCGTGAAAGTAGAAGTCAAGAAGGAGCATCAATTGTTGATGGTTGGTGAAACCACTAGTTTCAAGAAGGGCAAGGGCAATAAGGATACTTCACGAAATGGCAAATCAGTCTTTGCTCGATGAAGAAACCCAAGGTTGAACCTAAACCCGAGACTAAGTGTTTTACGTAATAAGGGGGAAACCAACTGGAGCAGTAATTACCCTAGATACTTGGTAGATAAGAAGGCTGGCAAGGTCAATAGAAGTATATTGGATATATATATATTATGTTAATGTGTACTTTACTAGTATCGCTTAGTAGCACTGTGGTATTAGATACCGGTTCGGTTGCTAAGTGTTAGTAACTCGAAATAAAAAGCTACGGAATAAACGGAGACTAGCTAAAGGTGAGTCGACGATACGTGTTGGAAGTGTTTCCAAGGTTGATATGATCAAGCATCGCACGCTCCCTCTACCATCGAGATTGGTGTTAAACCTAAATAATTGTTATTTGGTGTTTATGCTGAGCATAGACATGATTGGATTATGTCTGCACGTAATACGTCTGATTATTCATTTAAGGAGAATAATGGTTACTCATTAATTTGAATAATACCTTCAATGGTCTAGCACCTAAAAGGAATGGTTTATTGAATCTCGATCGTAGTGATACACATTTTCATGCCAAAAGATATAAGATAGTAATGATAGTACCACTTACTTGTGGCACGCCATGTGAGTCATATTGGTATAAAACGCATGAAGAAGTTCCATGTTGATGGATCTTTGGACTCACCTCGTTTTTGAAAAGTTTGAGACATGCAAACCATGTCTATTGGTGCATACGCATGAAGAAACTCCATGCAGATGGATCGTTTGGACTCACTTGATTTTGAATCACTTGAGATATGCAAATCATACCACATGGGCAAGATGACCTGAAAAGCCTCGGTTTTAGTAAGATGGAACAAGGTAGCAACCTGTTGGAAGTAACACATTTTGATGTGTGCAGTCCAATGAGTCTTTGAGGCATGCAAAGTGAATATCGTTATGTTCTTACTTCACGGATGATTTAAGTAGATATCGTATTTACTTGATGAAACACAAGTCTGAATTATTGAATGGTTCAAGTAATTTCAGAGTGAAGTTAAAGATCATCGTGACAAGAGGATAAAATGTCTATGATATGATCATAGAGATGAGTATGTGAGTTACGAGCTTTGGCACACAATTAAGACATTGTGCAAATTGTTTCACAATTAATACCGCCTGGAACATCATAGTGTGATGGTGTGTCCGAACATCATAGTTGCACTCTATTGGATATGGTGCGTACCATGATATCTCTTATCGAATTACCACTATCGCTCATGGGTTAGGCATTAGAGACAACCGCACTCACTTTAATGGGGCACCACGCAATTCCGTTGAGACGACACCGTTTGGAGAAACCTAAGTTGTCGTTTCTGGAAAGTTTGGGGCTGCGACACTTATGTGAAAAAGTTTCAGGTTGATAAGCTCGAACCCAAAGCGGATAAAATGCATCTTCATAGGACACCCAAAACAGTTGGGTATACCTCCTAATTCAGATCCGAAAGCAATAGGGATTGTTTCTTGAATCGGGTCCTTTCTCGAGGAAAAGTTTGTCTCGGAAAGTTGAGTGGGAGGATGGTGGAGACTTGATGAGGTTATTGAACCGTCACTTCAACAAGTGTCTAGCAGGTACGTGAAGTTGTTCCCGTGGCACCTACACCAATTGAAGTCGAAGCTTATGATAGTGATCATGAAGTTTTGGATCAAGTCACCATCTGCACTCGTGAGGGTGACAAGGATGCATCGCTTCAGAGTGGTACGGTGATCCTGTCTTGAAGGTCATGTTGCTAGACAACAATGAACCCACGAGCTATGGAGAAGCGATGGTGGGCCCAAATTCACAAATGGTTAGAAGCCATGAAATCCGAGATAGGATCCATGTATCATAACAAAGCATGGACTTTGGTGGACTTGCCCGATGATCGGCAAGCCATTGAAATAAATGGATCTTTAAGAAGAAGACGGACGTGACGGTAATGTCACCATCTATGAAGCTCGACTTGTGGCGAAGAGTTTTTCACAAGTTCAAGGAGTTGACTACGATGAGATTTTCTCATCCGTAGCGATGCTTAAAGTCCGTCAATCATGTTAGCATAAGCTGCATTTATGAAATCGCAGATGGATATCAAAACGAAGTTTTCTTACCGGTCTTCAGAAGGAAAGGTTGTATATGATACAATCGTAAAGTTTTTGTCGATCCTAAGGATGCTAAAAGTTATGTCGGCTCCAAATGATCCTTCTAAAGACTTGAGTAAGCATCTCGGAGTTGGAATGTGCGCTTTGATGAGATGATCAAAGATTTTGGGTTTATACAAAGTTTATGAGAAACTTGTATTTCCAAAGAAGTGAGTGGGAGCACTATAGAATTTCTGATGAGTATATGTTGTTGACATATTGATGATCATAAATGATGTAGAATTTCTGTAAAGAATATAGGGTTATTTGAAAGATGTATTTCAATAGAAAACCCGGATTAAGCTACTTGAACATTGAGCATCGAGATCTATAAGGATAGATAAAAAATGCTTAATAATACTTTCAAATGATCATATACCTTGACATGATCTTGAAGGTGTTCAAGATGGATCACCAAAGAAGGAGTTCTTGGTCGAGTTGTAAGGTATGAAGTTAAGACTTAAAGCTCGACCACGGCAGAAAAGAGAGAAAGGACGAAGGTCGTCCCTATGCTATAGACGTAGGCTCTACAAGATGCTATGTCAGGTACCACACCGATGTGTGCCTTGCTACATATCCGGCAAGAGAGTACAAAGGTGATCAAGGATCGGATCACCAGATAGCGGTCAAAATTATCCTTAGAGGAATAAGGACATGTTTCTCGATTATGGAGGTGATAAAGAGTTCGGCGTAAAGGGTTACGCCGATGCAAGCTTTAACACCTGTCCGAAAGTGACTCGAGTAGCAAACCCAGATACGTGTAGTGGAGCAACCATTTGGAATAGATCCAAGTGAGCGTGGAAGCGGCTTTACAATATGACCTAGAAATTTGTAGTTAATACACGGATCCGAAGGTTCGCACTACGTTGACTAAAACCTCTCTCACAAGCAAAACATGATCAAACCTCGTAACTCATTGAGTCTTAATCACATGATGATGTGAACTAGTTTACGTATTACACTAGTAAACTCTTTGGATGTTGGTCACATGGCGATGTGACCTATCAGTGTTAATCACATGGCGATGTGAACTAGATTATCGACTCTAGTGCAAGTGGGAGACTGTTGGAAATATGCCCTAGGGACAATAATAAATTAGTTATTATTATATTTCCTTGTTCATGATAATCGTTTATTATCCATGCTATAATTGTATTGATAGGAAACTCAGATACATGTGTGGATACATAGACAACACCATGTCCCTAGTAAGCCTCTAGTTGACTAGCTCGTTGATCAATAGATGGTTACAGTTTCGACCATGGACATTGGATGTCGTTGATAACGGGATCACATCATTAGGAGAATGATGTGATGGACAAGACCCAATCCTAAGCCTAGCACAAAGATCGTAGTTCGTATGCTAAAGCTTTTCTAATGTCAAGTATCATTTCCTTAGACCATGAGATTGTGCAACTCCGGATACCGTAGGAATGCTTTGGGTGTACCAAACGTCCACAACGTAATTGGGTGGTTATAAAGGTGCACTACAGGTATCTCCGAAAGTGTCTGCTGGGTTGGCACGAATCGAGACTGGATTTGTCACTCCGTAAACGGAGAGGTATCTCTGGGCCCACTCGGTAGGACATCATCATAATGTGCACAATGTGATCAAGGAGTTGATCACGGATGATGTGTTACGAATCGAGTAAAGAGACTTGCCGCAACGTAGATTGAACAAGGTATCGGATACCGACGATCGAATCTCGCAAGTACAATACCGCTTAGACAAAGGGAATTGTATACGGATCGATTGAGTCCTTGACATCATGGTTCATCCGATGAGATCATCGTGGAACATGTGGGAGCCAACATGGGTATCCAGATCCCTGTTGGTTATTGGACCGGACAACGCCCTCGGCCATGTTCAAGATGGTTCCCGAACCCGTAGGGTCTACACACTTAAGGTTCGATGGCGACGCTTAGGGTTATAAAGGAAGTTTGTATGTGGTTACCGAATGTTGTTCGAGTCCCGATGAGATCCCGGACGTCACGAGGAGTTCCGGAATGGTCCGGAGGTAAAGATTTATATATGGAAGTCCTATTTTGGCCACCGGAAAATGTTCGGGATTTTTCAGATTGTACCGGAAAGGTTCTAGAAGGTTCCGGAGTGGGGCCCACCTGCATGGGGGACCCACATGAACGTGGGTAGTGGGGGCAAGGCCCCACACCCCTGGTCAAGGCGCACCAAGATCCCCCTTTAGAAGGAATAAGATCATATCCCAAAGGGATAAGATCAAGATCCCTAAAAAAGGGGGATAACAATCGGTGGGGAAGGAAATGATGGGATTTCTTTCCTCCCACCTTTGCCAACGCCCCAATGGACTTGGAGGGCAAGAAACCAGCCCCCTCAACCCCTATATATAGTGGGGAGGCGCATGGGAGCTTTACCCAAGTTCCGTGCAGCCTCCCCTTTCACAAGTCTTTCTCCTCATATCTCGCGGTGCTTGGCGAAGCCCCGCAGGATTGCCACGCTCCTTCACCACCACCACGCCTGCCAGGTCTGCTGGATGGAGTCTTCCTCAACCTCTCCTCTCTCCTTGCTGGATCAAGGCATGGGAGACGCCACCGGCTATACGTGTGTTGAACGCGGAGGTGCCGTCTGCTCGGCACTAGGATCTCCTGTGATTTGGATCACGACGAGTCACGACTCTTCAACCCCGCTCTCATGAACGCTTCCTCTTAGCGATCTACAAGGGTATGTAGATGCACTCTCCCTCCCTCGTTGCTAGTTTCTCCATAGATAGATCTTGGTGATACGTAGGAAAATTTTGAATTTCTGCTACGTTCCCCAACATCGGGGGCGTCACACGAGGACGCCGGTTCCGTGGAGCGACGTCCACCTCCCCAACGGATGGCTCCTCAGCGCCGACCGGGTCCCGATCCCGCCGGTGCCGATGGGCGGCCGTGGCGCTACCGATGAGATCGAGCGCCGCCGCCTCCTCCTCGACGACCAGACCACGGACGGCAGTGCACGCCCGACTCCGTGTTTTGGGACACATGGCTCCAGGACGAGCACGACACGTGTCGCGCGTCCTACTTTGTCGACACGGTGTTGGGGCCGCGACGACCACGTCGAGAGGTGCGCGGGCGTACGCGGGTGCGCGGCCTCACGCCCACGCCGTCGCCTTCCCCGTCTCCGTCACCACCTCCACCTCCTCGCATGACAGCGGAGGAGGAGGTCCGACTCATGCAGCGTGTCATGGAGGACTCCATGAACACGCACGACAAGCGCCAATGGGACGGCTTGGAGGAGGCGCTGGCACTCTCTGCCGCCGGCGACGTCGCCTTCCCCGAGATGGAGATGGTGGCCGTCAAGGAGGAGGAGAGGAGGGCGAGGCGATGGAGGAGCCGGTGGCGGCGTTCCACCCCGGCTATGGGCTGCCAATGGAGCTGGTCGTGGCACCGCGCCGGAGATGGCCGACGCCGTGGTGCGTGAATCGCGCCCCACGCCGCCGCCGCGGTCATCGGAGCGGAAGGCCTCGCCACGGAGGAGGTGGTGCGAGCACCTCCGGCCTTCGAACCGCCTGTGTACCACGCTACCGTCCCACCTCTCGACGCCGCCGCCCGGCCTATGTCGACCTCGTCGGCCGATTTACCGACACCGCGACCATCAAGACGGCGAGGGCTATGGCATCGACGGCGCTGGGCCGCGCGCGTTTTTATTTTTTTAATGTTAATTATGGCAAGTGAACTGCTAAACAGGGCCGTTTTGTGGCCGTGCCCCCCAAACTAAATTTTATGTTTATTAAACTATGCTTATTTACTTTTTTAGTCATTTTATTTATGTTTTTTTGTTTTTTTAAATTATGTCCAACGCAGACGTGATTTGGGGTGCGGCCGCGCGATAAACGCAGGCACGACCCAACGGACAAGACCGAAGACGGGCGAACCCATCAGCGCTTAAAAGGGACAAAATCTGGCCAAACCGAATGTCCGTTTGGATAGTACGGTAGAGTTGGCCTTACGGCATATGCAAAGCGGCCGGGAATGCAGCCAGGGAGCACAGAGGCGACAGCGAATTCACCCAGCCACAAGCGAATGTTTCTTCAAAAACCTTTAGTCGCCGCGCGCGATGGCCGTGCTTTACTCGAAAAAGCGAGACTATCGAGATGCACAGGATTATTACCACTTCAGTCTTCAGTCTCAAATGCCACGCCAGCACTTGGTACGTAAGTTTACTATGTAGTTAATTAGTTTTTCGCTAACATGTTTGTATATGTAACTTAATGGTCAAAGCTGCACGGTGTAAAACATGTCTATATCTAAAACATGATGGACGGTGTGCGTGTATGTGAGCACATCTTCTCAAGTGTGCGGGGCCAAAAGAGCGAGAGGAAGGGGGGTCACCAAGCATTAGAATTAAAAACATTAACGTGTGCTAGAAGGGCGAGCAAAGGGAGTGTCCACGTGGATTCTGAGGGTTGATGGGGAGGTTAATAAGGTGCGCGATGGCCACATCAATTTTACTGGGCTGAAGGGGAAAAAGTTAAAAACACATGGGCCATCGATCACTACTCTAAGGCCCAAGCCTCCTCTCCTCTCCTCTCTAGCGATCTCTCTCACCATGACTCCTGCGCCACGCCCGCCGCACCCATGCCGGCGAGTCCCGGTGACGGGTGGCACACCAACGACCTCCCCTCACCCCGCTCCTTCCTCACATCCATCGCTAGAGGCCTCCCGCGCTCGATGCTGACCCTCAGCCGTGGCTAGGGTTTCGGGGGCGGCATCCCCTCCGTCGTCGGCGAGGTTCCGGTGGCTCGTCTCCTCCGCCTCTGCACCGGTGAGTTCGTTCCCCTTCTCCCCATCATCTCTACTTCGCTCGAGCTCTGACCCTCACCTCTACTTCCGTCTCTCTCAGATTTGGTGCAGCACCCGCTTGTCTCCATCGACGAGGAGGGCGACCGGGACCCAAGCGCAAGCCGACGAGACTACTCCCAACACAAGGTCATGCCTCTGCCCCTCTCCATGCTGCTGCTTCTATAGACTGGTTTTGATTTATTTTGTTGGTTGCGAAACTATCAAATCTGTTTTGGGTGACACAGGCTGCTGTTTTGGAAGATTTCAGAATTTATTATGTTGTGCGCACACACACATGCAACATGTTCCGCACAGCTCGGCACAGTAGCGGCAGCGGCACTGTCGGCTACTTATCTGTACTCCTCACCAGAGTTTGAAGTGGCAGAAGCTGGCAGAGTGAGCTCGTTAGCATGGCATGAGAAGTGGTATTTGATAGAATAAAGCATGTCAGGTCAGGTCACTCCTTAGTACTTGTATGGTTTATTCACGTGTGATGCTCCTCTTTGGCCATTTGGCTGAGTGAGTAGAACTAGACGAAGTAAGGGCTGCGTGAACTGCACGGCCATTTTGCTGAAAATTAAGTGGGCGCTGGTTCAGCAAGCAAAGACCCAATGTGTCAGTCTATTTCAAAAAGAAGAGGTCCTGCTGGTTCAGTAAGCAAACACCCAAGAGGTCCCTGTCTATTTGAGAAAAAGGAAAGTGCAACCAAAATGTCAAACATCGCGTGCATGGACTGGATTAATCTTTTGGCCTGCATTCCGGCATTTACCTCAAATTTTGACCAGGATGTATGACTTTGTTAAACAGCAATGTCCAGATTGTGCAACTTTAGGTGCGCATCAGTTTTGTTTTCATCAGGCTTTACTTACTTCAATTTAGTTTCATTTTCGCATTACTTCTTTTTGACATGGGTTGGAGTGGAGCTACGATATTCTCTTTTGACGATATACGACTATTTGAAAGAGTATAAGCAAATAATTAATATTTATACAAATGCGATAGGGGACATGTGTTTTGAACTTCCTCTGGTTTTGAGAGAGTTTAGCCACTCCATATATTTCCTCTCTGGCAAGTCGTTTTGCCTATGATATAGTGTATTCCTTTCTTTCTAACCTGAAAGTTAGCATGTCAATTTTAAATTAATTAGAGCTCATTTCTTCGCATGGTTCATTGATCCATACTTAAAAAATGAACTTCCATTTAGTTCATAATGTGTTCTTGGCTTCTTGATGACTGGAAATAAGTGTCCTATGTTTCTGCGTTTAATGCAGTTTCCCAATCGTAGATTTCGCTAATGAAATAAATATGTCGAAAGGGGATTGGACATGTTACTGCCTAAGGAGATAGCGCCAAACTTTTGTATTGATTATGTTGCTATTTTCATACTTCAGTTAAGTTCTTGCTTTATGTGATGGGCAGGTTAGTTTACACTTCCTTAATGCCTCTGTATTCTGTTATGGCAGTTCTAAAACTTCTATCCCATAGGGCACACAACATTCAGAGGGAAATTTGTCTGTTCTTAATACTTTGCTTGTCCATACGACTATTGGCTTTTGTTGCCGGTGTAGTATTTTTAATTGTTTATAAATCATATATATATTCTGTAAATTGTATATTTTTGAATATTAAGGAACCCAATTTTTCCGTCTCCAATTGTAAAACCGACTCTCTCTGGATTTAGGAGATTAACTCATTATATGCACAATTTAACTTCTAAATTAATCTCCTTTTACATGTGGTTTAATTTCAAAATACACGCAGTGTAGATACGACTAAATATGCATTGCACGCATGGAAATTATTAGATATCATCGATTTCTTTGGATGGGGTTGACATTTGGGTAGATGCTACACCATTGGTAATGACGATGCTTCAGCAACTTCCTTAGATTATATTAATTTCCAAGCATTCAGTTATCCTTCCGTATATCATTCTGTACATTTTGTGCCCGTTGACCAATTATTTGGCCTACAGGCCTACCGTGAGTGTCCTTCACCTATTTAGTATTGTCCCTTCTGCATACAGATTGCAAGCATAGTTCTTAACAGTCCACTTATTCTTGCTGAATGACAGGTTTGTAATTCATGGCATTTGGCGCATCTGCGCTTAAATTCTTGCTGGAATTGTGAACAACGATGCCATTTGGTTCATAACTGAACTTGAACACCCATTATGCATCTGATTTCACTACACTTCAATCATTCATGATTGCTGGGAAGATGAGTTTCATAATCTGCACAAGAAATATGAAAGAAAAGAAAGTCGGACTAGATGTCTCCACCCACGCCTCGACTATCAGGTTATTCTCTGTTCTTTCTTTCCTTGTCCTCTTCTCTCTTCTATAAATTCATCAAATTTGATTATTCTATTTAAGAACTAAAAATAAAATAATAAAATAGAAATATTCATGTATAGGACAATCATATGTCCTGTTTGTCTTCATAGTGCAGCTGATGTAATGCACCATTTCACAAGTAAGAACAGGACAAAAGCTACTACGCTACTCAATAAATTTCATAGTTTTGGATAGAAAAGGGGAGCTGCATAAGAATTAATTATAGGGCAGTTGTATGTGTGGATACAGACACAGAAGTAAGGAATGGTATATGAATGATATCATATAAATAAATTGGTGGGCAGAAGTTGGTCTGATTTTATGGGATTAATTAATCCTGTATGTGCTTGCCAATTTTGGTTAGTAAGTACCAGGTAGCAGCTATCTTTTCATAATCCTTCTACCACTTCTTGATGCACCTATCTTTTCTTTCAGGTTACCATCAACAAAATGAAGAAAACCGACAATTTATTTTTGAAGTAAATGGCAATACGATGTGAAGGTATTCAAGAGGATCTGGTCTTATTTTTCTGATCCTTATGGCCCCTGTGAAGCGTCAACTATATCAGCATTTTGAAGCTTAGAATGGCTAATGCTGATTGTTTAGAGCTTAGTTATAATGATTTCTTGTGCATCAGGTTATATTGTTCAAGTGATTGCAACTGATTTATTTTCAGAGCTAATATTATTTACACGTATAAGCTTAGGGCTGACCTTTTATTTGTCTATGGCAACTACATATCTACATTGTTCCATGTATCAGCGCTTGTATGCACATGCGTCAAACATATCAAAAACAGGAAAGTAAAAGGGGCGCTTTCCCACCTGGCACCGCCCAGCTACCTCTCAGGAGGCCCGCAATGGCGGCCCCAACCGCTAGTATATATCATGGTATTCTCTACTGCTTGGTGCTTGCCTGCACAGGTTTTGGTTAGCTGGTCTTTGGCCTCGTGACCTTAGAGCATTACTAGTAGAGCCCTCAAACCCTCAAACCCCTAAAAATAACCGCTTTTTTTAACAGTTTTACGAAAAACGCCGTGAGACTAGAACCTCTAAACCCTCAAACCCATAAAAAATTTAGAGGTCCAACCTCAAACCACTTTGCAATCTGTAGAAGTAGGGGTTGAGGGAAAATCTCCCCCAACCCAGACTCCTCCTCATCGCTCGCCTCGCTGCACTGGGAGGCAACCGCCTCCTCCTCCGCCTCCGCCGCCTCCGCCCGCCTCCGGCCCGCCATGGAAGGCCCCGCTCACGCCTCCCGCCTGCCGTCTCCCGCCGCCTCACCTCGCCCCCGCCCGCCTGACCGTCGCCCGGCGTGGTGGCGGCGACCACGTCGGGGCGGCGGCGGGCGGCCTCGCCTCCTCTCGCCCCCTGTGCTCCCACCCCTGCCCCCTCCCCGCCTGCCTGCCGCCTCACACGGGCCGTGCGCCCCCCAAGAAGAGCCGGCGGCGGCCCGTCAGGCCTCGAGGGGCCGCCAAGGTCGTCGGCTCGTCCGGCCGTGAAGAAGCCGGAAGAAGCCCGCCGCTGCCGCGTCCCCGCCGCCACTGTCGCCGAACCTCCTCCTGCGCGCCACGAGGTGCTCGAGGAAATGGCAACCGCATCCTCGTTTCATGGACCTCCTCCAAAACGCGGAGGTGGACCTCGGAGCTCCGCCTCTAGACCCCTTTAGGGTTGGTGACGACTTGGAGGAAAAAGGAGGAAGATGAGGAGGATGAAGGGATGACGAGGAGGAGGTGGCCGAGATAGGGGTGGAGGCATTCACCGCCGCTTCCCGCCCACACGCTCGGTCGACAAACTACACCGAGGCGGAAGATGTCCTCTTGGTTCGTGCTTGGGCAGCTGTGGGAATGGATGCTACCACCGGCACCGATCAAACCGGTAAACTCTATTGGCAAAGGATCGAGGACGTCTATTGTAGGATCAAGCCGAAGAATAGTGGGTTCATCCATCGCACTTTCCGGTCGCTTCAAAGGCGGTGGAGTTGATCAAGCCCGCTTGTTCTCGTTGGAGTGCGGCCATGGACCAAGTGAGGGATGCACCACCTAGTGGAACCGTGGAGAGTGACTATGTGAGTACATATTTCTTCACTATTTTGATTATGTGTGTGCACTATGCTATTGGTGGGTTCTTATGTGATTTATGTGTGGTCGATAGGAGACAATTGCCGGCTTGAGGTACAAGGAGATGGCCGCTTCCAAGGGCAAGCCATTCCCATTTAAGCATGTTTGGTCAATTCTTCAAACCTTTGACAAGTGGAAGTTGAGGGATCAAGAGACCGCACCCAAGAAGTCGGCAATGCTAAGGATGGACGATAGTGAAGATGAGGAGGAGAGGAACGTGGGCAAGCCGAGGGAAACAAGAAGGGCAAGCTAAGGGTGAAGATGGAAGAAGAGGCGTCAAGCCTAAGGGAGAAGATGGACCACATGATGAAGGCAAGAGAGGAATTGACAACGAAGACATTGGAGATGAAGCTTCTTATCACCGAGAAGAAGAGGTCAAGCTTGCACAAGTTGAAGCAAAGCGTGAAGAAGCAAAGCGCCAAGACCGAGTTGGAGGAGAGGATGATCAAGCTCAAAGAGGCAAAGGTATGGAAAGAACTCATGGTGGAAGAGAAAGAGCACATGATGATGTCCAAGAAGGACATGGATCAAGACCAATTGCAATGGTGGAAGGACTACAAGGAGGACATCGCGGAGAGGAAGAGGATGTTCCGTGTTGCGTCCTCTACTTTTCGAGGTGACACTCCGATGAGTAGTTGTGGTGATGGCGGTGTGTACGACTCCACCGGTGCCGATGGAGATTCTTGATGGAGCCCGCTTGTGTTCTAGGAGATGGCGCCGAGGTGCAACTTTTGGTGATGGTGCCGATGAGAGGAGGAAGATGATGATTTTGTGATGTAAACTATTAAATCATGCATCAATGATTGTCATTTGGTAGTTTGTTTGGAAGTTGATTGTGTTCTTGTTGTCATAAATTGTGAGATGCCAAATGATAGATTTAAAGGTTGGGGTTGAGGTAAGATTAGAACCCTCAAATCCAACCCTTAAAGCAGTTCTGAGTTGGGTTTGAGGGTTCTAGTATTTGCCCCTGTTTTTCAACCCTTAAAAGTGTCAAAAAGTGGCACTTCTCAACCCTTAAAAGTGCTTTAAGGATTTGAGCGTTTGAGGGTTCTACTAGTAATGCTCTTACTAGTGGTGACTTGCTTACCCTGAGCAAAGCCGACGTGTGTGTGTGTTTTTTTTTCTTTTTGTCTCTTGATTGGTGCAGGGCCAGCAAACAGCCTGGACCATTTGGCGGAGTGGCCTGACGAGGTAGAAGCCTCAATATCTGCTCTGAAGACGGACCTGTGGAAGATGACGACGGCTGATTTACACATGTGAGTGCGTCGGACAGGTTTATGCCCTGCACCCGGTATGTGGTTCGGGGGGCTTCTAGCTTTGATGATAGGCTTAGGTGAGTAGACAGGTATGTGGCCCAGGTAGCACCCCTTCATCATATGGATAGGAGTAGTGGCATATGTTGTCAAGATGGCGGATTCAGGCATATTGTTGTAATACTTTGTAAGGTCCTCGAGAATAATCAATAAAGTGGTCGTATGCATCTCCCAGATGCAGAGGCGGGGTCATCCTCCTTTTCTAAAAAACTCACTATCTAGAAAAGCGAAAAGCTAGGGTGCTGCTTCTATGCAGTTTAGATTCCACGATGTCATCATTTCCTCTATCTACAACCTGATCCAGCAAAACATCACATCAGCTATTTTGATTTCTAGATTCTTCCTCGAATTTTCTCAAGAGCAGCCATGCCACGGGCAAGGAAAAAAAAAGACAAAATCCAAATTTGCGAACGGAGTGGGCCTCTTCGTTGACTTGGAAGCACATCAGAAGTATTATACTTCAGATTTCAGTGTGTACTGTTGTTCTCAACTAGTGATGATATTGACATGGTGAATTCTTCTCCCAGCCTCCAAATTTACATGCGTGCTCAGTGACACTCAACTGCAAACAATTACCACTGGCAAACTAGAAGAGGAACAAGGACTAGCCTGAAAGCATATCATGATCTGATTGTGCTTGCGCACTTAAGGGTCGTCCTGACCAAGCATCCAGCAGGTCGATGCATTTCTTGAGCCGCGGGTCGACACGTTTCTTGAGCTGCGGGTGGTCATCAAGCAAGATACCAACAAAGTCATCCTAATATTTTCACTAGCTCTAGCCTAAATGTCTCCAGATTCTGGAAGGGGGTCTTAACTGTCATTAAATACATTAAATTTGGACATAGATGGCAGATTGAGATGGGGCTAAAGTTAAATTTTGGGAAGATACTTGGTTTGGTACTTCCCTTGAGTTGTTCAGTGTTGGGATCTTTACACTATATGTAATGAGCCGTCTAAACTGTAAAGCATGCTTGGGATGGTAATCAGTTGAAGTTTTACATTTGGAAGGATCTTTAATGATTGGATGATGGAGCAATTGTTTCAACTTGTTGATATAGCCAGTAGTATATCTTTCCAGGATGACACTGATTCTTTAGTTTCGCAACTAGAAAACAAAGGTCAATATAGTACTAGCTCTCTTTATCATGTAATCAACCTTAGAGGTGTGCAACATGTTTATCTCCCTGCTATCTGGAAATTAGTTGTGCCTCCTAAAATTCATATCTTCCTATGGTTGCTCTCCCATAATAAACTTATGGCTACAGATAATCTTAGGAAGAGGCATATCATTAAACTTCTGGACTGTTTTCTTCACAGAGGATGAATCTGTTCATCATTTGTTTCATGCTTGCATTAGTTGCCAGAGCAGTTTGGACTATGATTAGTGACCTTTTTAAGAAACATTTAGGTACAAATTATGAATTTGTAGCTAGATTTTGGGTTTCTAATAATAAGAATTCTGCCATCAATACTGTTTGTACTGCCACTATGTGGTGTTTGTGGAAATTTAGAAATAGTATGATTTTCAGTAACATCATTTGGTCTACAATCAAGTAGGTGGGTGGAATATCTTGAAAACTA
The DNA here is from genome assembly GCA_021605145.1 of Aegilops bicornis. NCBI lineage: Eukaryota > Viridiplantae > Streptophyta > Magnoliopsida > Poales > Poaceae > Aegilops > Aegilops bicornis. The sequence goes on from JAHIAL010000104.1 coordinate 708,891, forward strand.
TCAGGCATTGGATGATTCTGCTGAAGGATCATACAAAGCTGGAATTGGAGGCTGTTTGCAACTCCCTCTCCAACTACATGAGGGAACCTCTCCTGATTCTAAGTGGCTAAAGATCGCTGAGCTACCCCCACTGATGCTGGAACATTCTTTGGACAAGCTCCATATTGAAGATCCCCGGCAACAGTTCTACAGATCCCCCATGGGAGTCGGCTGGCCGCCTGCAAAACAAGTTACTTTGAGCCTTGCATCGCCCCTAGACATCTTCTGGTCTCCATCATCAGCCAAGCGACTGAAGCTATCCAGGCTCTGTGAAGCTCTTTCTCTCATGTGATGGGCCCTGAATTGTAATAAACTAGATGATACCCCGCACGTTGTTGCGGGATTTGTAGTAAGAAAATATATAAAATATAAACAATTTGAATATACTTGTTAATATGCATGTCGTCTCTCAGCAAAATAAAACCATTTCATGAGATTGAATAGTGCATGTTGCATAAGAAAACACAAAATATTTCTTTAGAGAAATATGAACATCAGTCGGTGCTTCAGCTTCCATTGACTTAATATATTGACTCTTTAGGCTAAAAAATATGTAGTTACCCAGCTGTCCAAATGTGCATCCAAAACACCTACAGAGATCAAATACTTGTGTACATTTATATATCTGAAATCAAATAGGCCTTGGAAATTTCCTTGGGATGTGGTAATGAATCTTGTTAGTTGCGTGTATCATAGCTCACTTTTTATCTTCATCTGGTGAGGAAAATAAACAGTCACCTAGTACAGGCACTTCAAAAGTAAAAAACAGAACATGTAAGAAGAGTTGGGTGATGGTAAAAACAGAAACATGCCAATTCAGATGGTACCATAATTTTGCAAAAGAATTCAACCTCTACTTCATTTAGTGACGCAATATTGTACCAAATTGGCGAGAAAAATAAGTATCCAGATGATGATATAAAATAGTTATACAATTTGCTTAGTAAGGTAAGACCAGTCAAGGAAGAAGGCCTTTAAACTTAGAACGATGGTGAACTTTAGTTCACTAATTAAACGCAGCACTCCATGAGCATTTTATGAATTCTGTATTTTCTATCCTAAATAATATTATAATAATCATGGTTTGGGAAGTCAGAATAACCTGTTCCAAAAGAACGACATGTACGCTAAGTCGAACAACTATGGCAATGAAGAGAGATGGTGAAATGAATCTTACCAATTCCACGAAGTCGAACTGAATCAAGTCAATAACAATCTGTAATGATAAAAGAATACATGTTCTTACTTCTATAGATAGGGAAATTAGCATTTGAGAGCACGTCCACAAAATTTGTTATCATAGAATGTACCAAAAATGGAGGTTAGAAAAAAAATAAGGAGTGATCACTACTAATGCTTATCCATTGGAGAACTTTCAAACAATCTGTATCATGCTTCCCTGTTTCACAATACTATTGTTAGGTTCATGCAGGACCAATGACAATGGACAGAAAAGATATGTTGATATTTCTTCAACAATTTTTCATATCATGTCAACATTCTTGGGTGTGCATATATGCTGAAGTAACTCACGACATTAACACATGAAAATGACTGGAAGACAACTGCAAAATCCTAACAAAAGTAACCTGCAATAATCAAGATATTTTGATTATTCAGAAATACATTCAGCACACACCAGTAATTACAGATAGAAGATGTGTTGATGCGCAAAGAAGATTATGGCATGGTACCATCAAAAGATGTTTGCGCATTTTGTAAGGTAATTTCTTCAGAGGTCTTGTTTAGTGATGCACGATACTACAATCCGTGCAAAATTGATGCAGTCCTACTAACGGAATGGCAGAGCTGGAATCTTTGCCAATCTCAAAGTGATTCAGTATATAACTGACGCAGCCTGCTTGAGAAAATATAGGATCATTAGCGAATTTGTAAATGAGTTTACAATCTGCAAGAAAACAAAGTTGCCACTCAGAACTTTTAACAAAACACAAAGTAATCAGTTAGAGGAATCAACCTGCAAGGAAGGATATGCATGCACACAAAGATTTGATAATACAACACCCAAACATCAGTACAGGAACGGTCACGTACTCTTTATTCATTGCTTGAGGGTTAGCCACTTAGACAGGCACTAATCGTTGGGAGATGTGGCGGCATGAATTTGGTCATTGCTCGTGGCACCAAGGGTCTGGGATCAGTATATGCATACACGTATCAGGTCCAGCCAGAAACAGACCCCATGGTATAGGGCGGGAGAGGCATACCATGTGGTGCAGATTTTGATGAACTGGTGATGGCGAATCGAGAACGATGGCGGCGACTGGACAATTGTTGAACATGGTCAGGTAGAATTGTAGGAGAAGGATGGTGACCCTGCGGGTTGTGGCTGCGCGACGGTGGCGGCGGGCGGGCGGCGTCTCCCATGATCCCATCAATAGTCGTCTGGGTCTAAAAGCTTCCACACCCTGCCTCTTCCTCGAGATTTGCCAGCAGATGAAGGGCACGGACCGTCAGGATTTCCTCTCGAACAGAAGCGCTAGTTGATCTGGCGAAGGAAGAAGCTTTTAAAGGGAGGAGAATTCTAATGAAGATGGAAGCTTAAAAGGGGATAATTGCTTCATCTGCTATTCGGTTGGGAAGATTAATAGGATCTACAGTGAGTTACGGAAATCAATAGGTAGGGGAGTTAATTGGGAGTTGGGTGGGGGAGTAATTGGGGATAACTGAGCCAGGATTTGTAAAACCGACGTGGAAGACATGCAATAGCGGGAAGGGAGCGACTCCTCCACTGTGCGAGCAGCAGCGAGAAAGAAAATTCTGCGGCAGAGACAGATGACATGGAAGACAAAAATCATGATGTGGCACAACGACGAGGTGGATAGGCTGCATGTTAAGAGAAATCACATAGTGGGGATCAACTATTTAAGTATTATAGATTGGGACTGGTTTTCCTTCTCTTAGTGTTGCCGACTTTTTGTCGGTTAAAACTTAGATTTTGCTCAGGTCTTTCCTAGCTCGTAGCTTGTTGTTTCGGACTTTTTTTCTGCTTTGGCTTCTGCCTGGATATTGTATGTGGTTTCATTTTATATGTAGCCGGAAAGTGTCTCCCTGTTTTTCGAAAAAGATGCAAGGATTATTGCATTGGCAGCCCACAAGTAGAAGCTGGAGTTATATTCACAATAGATTTCTCGTGCCCTCCATGTCCCCTTTCCTAAAAGCACTAATAGCTGGTAACACCACGTGCTCCATGGAAGCACTATCTGGACAGACTACCTCAACACCCTGATGAGGACATTTAAACAAGAAGCTATTTAACTGATAAAGTTTCAATTGGATGAGAAGAATAGTATCAGGGAAAATGTGAACTAAATCTCTCAAGGCATTTCACTAGAATAATAAATTGGAAATATCCTATCATGGGACTGGCAAACTGGAAATGGACAAGCTACATAGGCGAAGCTGTCAATCTTTGTCCAGCCAGAATTTTCAGACTAAGAGCATCTCCATTCTGCAACCATAACCAGTTATTGCGGCTCCTGAATAACACTTTCGCGATCATTCCACACGCGCTCCGTGCTGTCCGATCCGTGCGCGTCTAGCCTCGTTGCCTGTTTGGCGCCCTCCCAGACGTCTGATCGGGCAAGGTTGCTCGTCACCAAACCGGCAGCCTCAGGGGTCCATGACGCGTGGCCTTGGGGCGCGCACGGGGCCGCCTCATCTACCGGGTGTTGCCCTTTGCCCTGCATGTGCCGTCCGTGCGCTTGTGTGGGGGCACCTCATGTTTGTGCCACTGGGTAAAGGCGGTCGTCGTGCGTGGAGCCTGTCCGGCTGTACGGGTGTGTGCCGGCTCGTGCGCTGGTGTGTGCATGTTTGGGCCACCGAGCAGAGGTGTACCTCTTTCTTGGACCCCACCCGGCTATCCCACCCAACACCTGGATGGTTGTTCGGGCAGTCGCGTTGGGAGACTTTGCGGAGCCGGCATCTTACTGGGCGGATATGGTGGGTTTGCTCCTTTGGCCTGTGCCCGCCTGTTTCATTTTGGCGTGCTTGCTCTCGTCCTGCCTATCCGGCCATGGCCACATGGAGTTGTTGTGTTCGTTCCGTCCGACAGGTCCTATCCGGCCAGTGTCCACGTGGAGTTATTTTCTTTCCATCCGGTTAGTTAGTTCTATTAGGCCGGTCTCAGTGTGCTGTTGTGTTCGTTCCGTCCAGCTGGTCCTATCAGGCCGATGTCCGTGTGGAGCTGTGTTCGTTCCGCCCTTCTTTGGTCGGTCTGTATGCTTTGTAGGTCCTGTGAGCGGCTGATCCATAGGGGTGTTGTTGCTCCCTCCTTGTGTGCCCAACTGTTGTCTGGCGGTGCCCCGGACAAATTTGACAATTTTGACCTCTGAATGAAATCATTTCACAAAATAAACTGTCCTTAAAATAATTTCACTCATGACCTTTTTTGAGTGGCGCTGCGACACTTAAGGCGCCATATTCTATTATCTGACGCACGGTGATAGCGCTTCTGCGCTTTCAGCCAGCCTCGCACCGAGCGCCTAAAATTACTAAGTCAATGTATACAATGTGGCGCCTAGCTCAAGCAACCACTAGTGCAGCGCCTAGGAGGGAGCAACACCCTAGCTCGCAGGCGTTGCACACTGACTTAGTAATTTTTTCTGATCACCCGGCGACAACGGCTAGGCGTGGCGATCGACCAAGCGCGCACAAGTAGTGTGGCGCCTTCGTGTCGGGCGCCACTCAAAAAGGTCAGCCAAGTGATTTTTCTAGGGGCAGTTCATTTTGTGAAATGATTTCATCCACAGATCAAATTTGCCGTGCCTCCCCCTCCCCCCCCCCCCATATTGGCCCCGTGCTAGTGGCAGCGATGAGGGTGGGTGAGTCCATTGCCTGGTAAGCCTACGGTGCTTACTCCGCTGGGTAAAAGCAAGTGCTCCCCTTTGCTTTGGCCCTGTTTGAATCCACGGGTTAGAGTTAGTTTGGGTTAGTTTGGACTCAACTAACCCAAAAATATCTAAACAGGAGGGTTAGTTTGGGTTAGATGCATCTAACTCATCCAAAAAAATCTAACCCACCCAAGAGGTGCTTATTTGGGTTAGTTTTTCTCAGGACCACTAAAAAACACCTTTTTCTCTCGCTCTTCCCGAGGCAGATCCCTCCTCACTTCCTCGAAGCTTCTTGTCCTCTCCCTCCCTCCCTCTCGCATCCCTTTGAAGGCGCCTCGCCCGTATCCAAGGCTCCATCTAACCCTGCTATCCAAACACCTTTTGGTTAGAGTTAGTTCGCGTTAGAATCTAACTCTAACCTCTAACTGAGTTAGAGTATCCAAACAGGCCCTTTGTACTGTGCGGTGTCGCTTTTTTACATGGCTTTCATCACCTGGTCTTTGGCTGTTTTTGGGCTCGTGTCCACATGTGTGACTTCGTGTGATGGGTTTTGTCAGTTCATTCGCCTTTGTGCTGCGGTTGTCTTTATCTTGTCTCCTTCTGTATTTGCTTTTCCTCTCCTTCTTTCTCTATCCCTTCGGAACCGCCGCCTTACGCTTCACCATGCCCATCCCTCGCTTTGGTCCGCTAGAGATGCTATTCGAGATCATACCTGCTATCCGCCTGTGTCTTCCTGCTTTGTTTATGGCCTTCGTCCTTGCTGCTAGCTGAGGTTCTTCCTCATTCCTCTCCCCGGTCTCTTTTCTTGCCTAACTGTGCTCTCTCTTTCCGTTCTTTCTTTCAGGTCTTTACGAGCTACTTCTTGTCGTTGTTGGGTGCCTATATTGTTGCTTGAGGCGAGCTGCTTCTTTTCTAGTCTGTTCTCTGGCCTTGCTTCCCAATCTTTATTGTCCATTTCGTTTTCTGCCCGAGTCCCTTTGGTTTAGATCACGTTACAAAAAAAATCCGTGATTCGTTGCTTGAGATTGTGGTTCGCTGGTTAACGGTGCGTGGTTTCATGTTGTAGGCTCTGGTTTTACGTAAACCTTGTGAAGGAACACATGAAAAGGAAATGTAAGTAAGGCAAGTCCACTTTTTGTCGGACGAGATCACGATGATATTCTTTATCCTCTATTTTGGTTTGTGCTTTTCGTATCGGCTGATTGATTTCTTTCCTATCGGTGCGGCAGATCTAGTGGATGACTGCGCTCACCGTTGTAACATCCAGTTCATCACTTCCACTGAATAAAAGTTAGCAGGACGTAGGGTATTACGCTTCCTAGCAGCCCAAACCTGGGTAAAAATCCAGCATGTGGTAGATAGAGGATTTGAGCGCGTTAGTGCTCCAACACTGAACCAAAAAGGGGGTGTTCCACATCCCCGGTGTCGTGTTTCGTACACGTGACAGTTGCCTAACCTTTCCCAACCCCCCTCTCATATCCCAAAGCAAATGAGGTTCAGAGAGATACATGGCCATTAACTAGCATATTTCAGGCCTACCTGTACCATCATGAAGATTAGAGTTTACCTGGATTTACCAGAAGTCATCAGGAAAAACTTGGTCAATGTATATCTCTATCATCATGAAGATTAGAGTTCACCTGGATTCAGGCAGCAAAGCCGCATGAGGAAGATTACATCAACATTTGTGCTCAGTGCTCACACCATCTCAATGCTAACCATACTGCATCCTACCCTTTCACAAATGCTATTGTTCACCATGCATGTGAACTCTTGGACAAAAAACTGACACATGAGATTTACCAAACAGTGCACTGTGTAATACAATTGTGGCAATTCGATGCAACACTTAATATTTTAGCATTAAAATCATGTCCGCCGCTTAGTCTAGGGCTAATATTCAAGCAATATTAGCTCTCAAATTCCATAAAGCAGGGGGTTTACAGTAATTTGTCAGCCATGCTCCATGGTGCCATGTGGTCAGGACAAGAGCAGTCTGCCAAACATGCATCTCCGTGGCATTCCAGCCAAGTAAACTCATAGGCCTCAGCATGCTCACATCACCTAAATACAGTATCATGTTAAATGCTTTCTGCTGCATAATCCAATTTGTTCAGGTCTTCCACAAATGTTCTCGTTCATCATGCATGGCGATAGCATCATGCCATCGTCACTGCTGTAATCACCTAAGCAATTATGTAGACCACCCATTGAAAATTTAAGAATATTTGAATTCATGGGATGATTAAAACAGTTTAGCAACTTAAGCAATGCTTCTTGAGAGCCCATAAACAAGAGATCGACATATGTCACTGCTTGGGACAAAACCCAGTTCCAACATCCTGTTCTGCAATTCCAATGACTCTGTGGTGCTCCTGGTCATACAGTAAGCTCTCATCAGAGTATTATAGCTCTTATTGCAGCAGACCTGCAAATCAAGAACAAAAGCCTTCAGGATCAATTCTGCTTTATTAAGAGAACCTTCCTTGCAGAACCCACAAACCAAAGCAGCACAAATAGTCTCATTCGGCTGGAGACCTAACTCAATCATCTCTGCCATAACCGATTTGCCATCTGAGCTCCTCCCCACCCTGCAAAGGCAGGTTACTAGCGTACGGTAAGTATCAAAATCTGGCTTCACTCCTCTAGAGCTCATCTCAACCTTTATATCTAAAGCCTCGTCCACACTACCGCACTGGCAAAAGCAATCTACTACCATATTATACATCTCCAAGCTAGGACTGTGCCCATCCTCTATCATCCACTGGAACAAACCCCTGGCAGCATGAGGACGCATATCCTCGCACAATGCACCAATCAAGCAATTATAACTCTCCAACGGGATGACAACACCATATTTCCTTAAAGGCGACGCCATATTCAAGCAAGTGAGCAGCTTCCCAATTTTGACATGACTCTCAATCACACTCTTGAGAGCGAATCCTTCAGACGAGAGACCTTTCCCCACCATCTCCATTAGCAGCAACCTTGCCTCCTTCACTCTGCACTCATTACAGTACCCTGCGATAAGAACACTATAAGTGACAGCATCGGGGCTCACCCCACTGTTCACCATCCTGTCAAACATGCGTCTAGCGTCGCTCAATCTCCCAGCTTTGCACAGCCCGTCTATCAGGACAGTATGTGACACTAAGTCTGGTTCAACACCCCTGGGCGGCATAACATCAAACAGGTGCAGAGCGTCCTGCAGCCTCCCCCTGCGGCAATACCCAACAAGAAGGGTGTTGTAAGTCACCACGTCTGGCTCGAAACCTTGTTCCTCCAGCTCCTCTAAGAAGTCCTGCGCGCGCTCGGCGTCTTCACCTCGGCAGAGCGCGGCGACGAGGATGTTGAACGTGTGCGCGTTGGGGCGCACCCCAGCACGCGACATGGCTGCCCGTGCGGCCCAGAGCTCATTGAAACGCTCGGCGCGAGATAGCGCGGCGAGGAGTGCGTTGAAGGCGACGGTGTCGGGTGGGAAGCCGGAAGCGGCCGCGCGCAGGGCGGCGTGGAATGCGTGGCGAAGGCGGGCGCGGCGGAGGAGCGCCTTGACGAGGAGGCCGGGGAGGGAGGGGTGGGGCGCGGTCTGGTAGGAGAGGAGGAGAGTGGGGAGGGCGTCGTGGGTTGGGTGGAGGCGGAGGAGGTGGGAGAGCGCGTCGAGCGCGTGGAAGAAACAGCGGGTGGTGGCGAGAGAGTGCGCGAGGAAGGCGAGGTGGGGAGGCGACGGCTGGAGCGGCGGCGGCAGTGCGATGATGAAGCGGAGGGTAGGAAGCGGGTGAGAGTGGCCGGCGTGGAGCACGACGGCGGTGAGCTCGTCCTGGCCGAGGTAGGGGAGCAGGCCGGAGAGGTCGAGGGTCTTGGTGGGTTCCGCGTCGGCCGTGAGGTGGGTGGTGATGAGGTCGACGACGGCGACGTGGGGATTCAGGGCGCGCGGGAGGAGGGAGGTCAGGGTGCTCGACGGAATGCGCGACACGGCCTTGGACATGGTCCCCCTGCCCTGCCCCTGGGCCTGGCCTTGGCTGGACACTTGAAACCGAAACCCTCCGACTCCGAATTCTTTGTATGACATGTTGGCCCGGGACGAAGCGTCCGTCCACAAGCCCACATTTCCGTCTTCTACGGTTGCCTCTTCCCTTCCCCTCAAGCCGCCGCCACCAGAGAAAAAGAGAGAGAGAGGGAGAGATGAGCCTGCAGATTCCGGCTAGGTCACGCGGCCTCCGCCGCCTCCTCCTGCTGGGTGGAGAATCTGGCATCCGGCGGTCGTACTCCACCGGTGACCGTCGCCGCCGGGTGATCCGCGAGGCACGGGATGAGGAGGAGGACGAGGCCTTCCTCCGCACCCTCAACTTCGGGGCTGACCCAGAGAACAACCCCCTGCCCCCACCGCCGAGACGCGGAGGGGGAGCCCCTGACCCCTCCGCCGCCGGCGCCTTCCTGCTGACATCCTCCGACGCGCCGCCGGGAAGCAGCAGCAGCGTCCGGAAAGGAGTGCTCAGAAAGCCATCGGGGAGTCGCTGATGGAGAAGCTGAAGCTGGGCGACGCCGCCTCCTCCACGCGAAGCAACATCGAGGCTCAGCAGCTTGAGCACGAACCGGGGCAGCTACCGCAGACGGAGGACGTGGACGAGATCTTCCGGAAGATGAAAGAGACGGGGCTGATACCCAACGCCGTCGCCATGCTCGACGGCCTCTGCAAGAACGGATTGGTGCCGGAGGCCATGAATCTGTTTGGTCTGATGCGCGAGAAGGGCGCCATCCCAGAGGTGGTCATCTACACCGCTGTTGTCGAGGCCTTCTGCAAAGCAGCCAAGCTGGACGATGCCGTCAGGATCTTCAGGAAGATGCAGGGCAACGGGGTCATTCCAAATGCCTTCAGCTACTGGTTGATTATACAGGGTCTGTTCAAGGGCGACAGACTGGATGAGGCGGCTGCTTTCTGTGTGGAGATGTTCGAGGCTGGGCATTCCCCGAATGCTGCAACGTTTGTGGGTTTGGTTGATGCAGTATGCAAGATGAAGGGGGTAGAGGAGGGTGACAAGCTTGTGAGGAGCTTCCAGGATAGGAACTTTGCCATTGATGAGAAGTCCATCAGGGAACATTTGGACAAGAAAGGGCCATTCTCACCGATTGTTTGGGAGGTAATCTTTGGGAAGAAAAAAACAAGCCGCCCATTTTGATCTAACTAGTATGTGGTCATCCTCTCAATAGTTGAACCTCCTTCCGTGGTTAAATCAAAATGGCTAGCATGTTGTTTTTACATGATGTCTACCCACCAGTGATTTTGTATTTCTCTGTGTTTACATGCAATTCACCAACATTTAGTTGCTGCTTGGAACCAATAGCTCGGTGATATTTTTTTTACTAACCATAAGCCAGTTGGTTGTTGTTTGGAGGTTTCTTGCATGGAGAACAACATTGCACCCATGAACACACACTTGCTGCTCAGAGATTGCTGTTAATTCAAGCTGTTGAGTTGTAGTATTTCATCACTATCAATTTCCTACATGATGAACAATCTTGAGAGAACTAATAGGAAACATGGTGTTTCTGAATTCGAGGTATATAGTTAAATGCAAGTTGGCATCCTCTGGCATGCAAAAAGAGCTGTGAACTTATCATCACCTCTTGTTCACCCTCCAGCCAGATTATCCTTGCTCACCGGCAAGCTAATATGGCTTACTCTCCACTGCTAAGTTCCACATCTAGTAATATTTTAGAACTTAGATTGATTTTTCTATCCATATGGGCTAGGGATATCTTTAACCAAGGAATTACTTTGTTCCACTGTTTTACTACAAATGTAAGAAATTGTAAACAACATTGCACCCATGAACACACACTTGCTGCTCAGAGATTGCTGTTGAGTTGTAGTATTTCATCACTATCAATTTCCTACATGATGAACAATCTTGAGAACACTAATAGGAAACATGGTATTTCTGAATTCTAGGTATATAGTTAAATGCAAGTTGGCATCCTCTGGCATGCAGAAAGAGATGCAAACTTATCATCACCTCTTGTTCACCCTCTAGCCAGATTATCCTTGCTCACCGGCAAGCTAATATGGCTTACTCTCCACTGCAAAGTTCCACATCTAGTAATATTTTAGAACTTAGATTGATTTTTCTATCCATATGGGCTAGGGATATCTTTAACCAAGGAATTACTTTTATACACTGTTTTACTACAAATGTAAGAAATGGTAAACAACATTGCACCCATGAATACACACTTGCTGCTCAAAGACAATAGCTTTGTCATATTGTTGTTAATTCAAGCTGTTGAGTTGTATGATAGAAGCGGGGTGTCCCGATCTTTCGATGAGATGATAACTATCGATTTGGTGGAGACGACTTTAACGATCCGACTACAAACGCAGCCTGACGTTGCTTTTAGCAATCGCTAAACCAATCTCCCGAGGTTCTTGGCGATGCTTGCACGATCACCGACCACGAAGGTCTATTCACGCAAGCAATCGAAGAACGAACAAGAATATGATAAAGCAATCTGAATATTGCGAATATATATTAAGTATTGATAATGGTGGGGATCCGTAAGCGGTCTTGATGCAGTCGTTGGACACAAACGAAGCACCGCGAAGTTGCAATGACTAACTTTTAACTAAACAAATCCCGGAAAAACCTACTAGATGGATCTACTTATATAGGAGCAAGGGTGGCGGCCAAGGAGGTGGGGAGGGCGTCCCAAGGCAGCCTAAAACCAACCCTAGGTCGTACAAGGCTCATGGGCCCAAGTGGAGGTGATGCAACACCTTTGGACTTGTTGTTTGACTCGGATTTTGCTGCAGTGTCAGATTGTTTCGTGCATATCTCAACGCTCCGGACGAATTTAAAGGTGAATCCAATTGGGTTGGAAAGAGGACGAAATCTACTTTCCAACAAAAAAAAGAATCACCCAATTCGGAGTCCGTATGAAAAAGCTGTTGGTGTTTTGAGTCAGGTATGTCTGTGCAGTCCGAATCTAAATCCAGAACGTGAGAGATTTGGACTCTATCTTCTCTTGGCCCAAAAGTGACGTGAGAGAACTTTTTGAATAGAACCTAAACTTCTCCTTTTCCCCTATCTTCATATGTGGATTGTGCAAATGTCCAATACACCTGCAATTAGACAAAACATAAAAGTGTGAAGTATTTTTGTTCTGGATAACATAAATAGATTATTGAATAGTTTGCACTAAAAATCACCTGACAAATATGCATGTATGCAATATTTTTGGTCGTATTCAAGGTAGTCATGTCCTCATCATTGTATTTCATCACTATTAGTTTCCTACATGATGAACAATCTTGACAGAACTAATAGGAAACAGGGTGTTTTTGAAATCTAGGTATACAGTTAAATGCAAGTTGACATCCGCTGGCATGCAGAAAGAGCTGCGAACTTATCATCACCTCTTGTTCACCCTCCAGCCAGATTATCCTTGGTCACCGTCAAGATAATATTTCTTACTCTCCGCTGTTAAGTTCCACATCTAGTAATATGTTAACGGAATCGATAAAAATCTGACATCAGATTTTACCACTTCCGTGCGAACGTGTCAGTGGCCGTTCGATTTTGTGCATGAATCTTGACGCTTGGGCGTTGACACGTCAGCCACAGCAGAACATTCGTTCGCTTCCGTCCCTCGCACAAACAACCTCCCTCGCTCGGCCTTATCCTCACACTCCCTTTCTAGGCACGACCAAGGAAAGTAAACAGTAGCGGCCGGCTCCCATGCTCTCACCCTCCCACGCTCCTGCGGCGCGTCGCTCCGACGCCTGCAGCCACCGCCGCTCAAATCCCGGCCCCCTCCCCGTTGGCTTCGGCACTCTCGACCTCGCCCGCGTCCCTCCGGTTCCTCGCCACGGTATGCGGATCTGCAGGCTTGGCGTGGTCCTTTTCCGCGGTGGCGAAGTGCATGCCAGATCCGCTTTGCCCAGGCGCCTCATTCTTGGCGGCTCGCCATGGTCACTCGCGATGGGACGGTGCCTGCTCGCTCGGTAAGCTTTGTTGTTAATGATATCTTGCTGGAGGCCACTCCTCCTCCCCCTATTCATGGTGCTCACCGGCCATGTCTTAAATCGGCGCTGGCCTCCTTCAAGTCGCTCACTGCGCGAAGATGGTGCCGAGCCTGCGCTACCATTGAGGAGTCAAGCGGCGGCTTTGCCGTGATGCCGGCCAGCGGTAGTGGCGATTAATGCGACCACCTTACTAGTGGAAGAGCTCGCCCACCCACCAAAGATTCAAGACGACGCCGGCTTCTTCTTATTCCCCTCACAGGCGTGCCAAGGCCGTCAAGTCTGAGCCGAGCTTGCCACCGTTGCCTCCTCAAGGGCCACAGCAAAGTTGACTGCTGAAATCCCTTCACTTGCCTCCGCTACCGGCGGGTTGGTCACCGGGCGCGTGACTGCTCCAACCCCTTGTCGTCAGCTGCTCCTTCATCTTCGTCTGCTACTGCTGCTCGTCGTCGGGCGCCTCCTGCTGCATCTCCTCCCACATCTGCAGCAGGACGGAGGCCATTGCCGCGGCCTCAATCTCCCCCGGCCGCGGTCTCCATGTCGCGGCAACACAATGTCGCATCGGCGACCCGTCAGCTGCCCGAGGAGGGGCCACGTCCTCGTCGTCGCCACCCCTGGATGGAGTGCAACGCCAGCACGGCTTTCATAGCTTAGGCGCCTTCCTGCTGGCTGGCGGGAATCGGTCGTCTGTCAGCGCGCCGAGATCCGCGAGGCTCTCCAAGTGCGATTCGACGCCGAGCACGTCAAGGTGGTTCCACTACCCGGAGGACTTCGCCGCCTGTTCGACTACCGGCATCACCGCTGACAAAGGTCACGGGCGTCCCGATAGTCGCTTCATACGCCGGCCTTGACATCCACGCCATAACCGGAGGGGCGGACGACAGCGGATGTGGTTTAGGGCAACTTCCATGTTCACCTCTGCATCGAGAGCATTCACGAACGCATGGATCGATTCGTGGCGGGCGCGGTGCTTGGCCCAACACATTTGTCCATTACTTTGACATCGCCACTCTACAGCCGAGGAGGGCGCAACATGCACTGAAGGCGGGCGTGGTCGTGAATCGCTTCGGCCATCCCAAGGTCCGACAAGTCACTTTCGCCCAGATCGCCATCGGTGCTAGGGGTGCTCCATCGTCGGCCATCGGCCACTTCGGCTTCCAGAAGCGCGTGCTGGTCCACATGGACCTCCTCGAGGACTACACGCCTGATGCCTCGGGACGGATCCCTCGCCGCTCGCGCACACAGCCCTTCACCATCCGTATGGGCGTGGTTGATGGTGAGTCGCGGGTCTGCGACAGACTGGAGCCGGCTCCGCGACGCCGGGACGACAACGACCATCACCGCCGCGACGAGGACGATGACCACGACAGAGATGATTGACGCGGCCGGGGCGATGACAGGCAGGCCTCCTCCTGGCGGGACCGCATCTTCGCAGCTCGATCCGTGCGGCCCCGACGCCGCCACTGATGATGGTCGCGACAGCCTGGCCATGGCGATCGCGATGGGCGCGATGATCGGCAAGATGACTCGCCGGGATGGGCGTCGCCGCCGTCTGTCTCGAGCTACGCCGCGAAGATTGATCTCGGCCGGCGTCCGGTGACTGCCATCTGGTGAGGTGATCCCAGCCTCGGGTCGCCGCGCTCGCCATCGTCCACAAGACCACTCTCCAAGACTCGCGGCAGCTGTCTCCTCGGAGGAGTCACGCGGCCGCTCTCCTCCACCGTCTCCTCGTACAACTTCCAGAGACATCGTTGAGATTGCCCCTGCCTCCCCGGTCCTGTCCTGGCTGCGTCGTGCTGCTTGCCTGGTCTCCAAGGTCCAGCCGTCGCTTAATCTGGAGGCGCTTGACACGGCTGTGGCTGATGCTCCTCTGATTCAACGCCAGGCTCCTGTGGATCCCCCACCTGAAGCTGTGCACGCCACTCCTCCTCCCTGTACATCCGCGGTCAGGCTAGGGCCCTCCCCGGTGCTTGCTGCTGAGCTTGAAGCAAGCCTTGAGGATCTGCAGGGTGGCGACTCCACGCCGGTCCTGCCGTCGGGTGATGCGATAGAGGACGGGGATGCCACCCCTCTGTTCATTCCCCGTAGGCCCGCGCTGCTCCCCTCCCCAACACCGCGATCGACACCGCCCAAAAGGCCAACAGCACGACGCAAAACTTTGGGTTTGGGGTCACCGCTTTCAAGCTTCACCGGCCAGCGCATCCGGGCAAAGAACGAGCCATGCCCATAGCCAACCTCCACAGTCAATTTGTTGTGTCGTCGCATGGGAATCGTTCCTGAAGGTGAACAAGTCACGGAAGCGGCCATCACCAAGTTCACGGACATGTTCCAGGGGCGCCTGCCGGACATCACTATTGCTGCTCAGCGTGCTCTCTTGAAGCTGGACTGTGATCTGGCCACTGCTGTTGAAGATGCCCTGGTGTAGCATGGCGGAGAGGGAGGACCTGACTTGAGCGCGACCACTGCTGGTGAAGCCTGAGCAGCGCTGCGCTGTCTAAGATGTAGCCTAGTTTATCATGTTAGATCGACCAAGTCCTGTTTGTACGCCTATTTGCAGCGGCACTTGTGCGCTGCTGATGTTGGTCCTGGCAAGACCTAGGGTGTCCTGTATGTGGCCAGCTTGTGATGGCTGCCGTGTTTGCCCAGATGGTGGTTGTTGCCTGAGTCCAGATGTGTCCCCTGTGTTGCTATGTTAGACACAAACCTTTCAATCTTGTCTTTGGAATGTACACGGGTTGAATTGCTTGATCGTCGTCTTTCAGCTTACGAAACCATTGCTTCTTCTTCCTGTCAACTTGTGGTCATCCAAGAGTCGGGCTACAATCTATTGACCCGTTCTTGGCTATGTACCTCGGTGGTCATTCGTAAAAGAGCTTTGCCCAAAGACCGGTGATGGCACAAAAGGCGGTATTCTTTCATTGTGGGATGACTCATGGTCACGTGTCAAATGTGCAAATTGGTGCCTACTTCCTCTCCGCGACGGTTGCCATCAACAACTACGGCGACGACAAATCTTTCAAGTTAACCACTGTGTATGGCCCAACCTGTAGCATCCACAAGGAGGCTTTCTACCTGGAGCTGATCTCGGAAAAGCCTCCGCCTGGTACCAAATGGCTAGTCAATGGTGATTTTAATCAAATCTACCGCGCCAGAGACAAAAACCGAGCCAATGTGGATCGTGGCCGCCTCGTGCGTTTCCGCAACGCCCTAAACAATTGTGAGCTCAAGGAGATTCACATGCAAAACAGGAGATTTACTTGGAGCAACGAACAAAGTAACCCGACGATGAGCAAGCTAGATAGCTTTTTTTGCAACGAAGATTGGGATTTAGAGTTTGCCTCTCACATTCTGCACGCCCTCTCCTCATCACTTCCGGACCACTGCCCCCTCCTGCTTGCTAATGATGTTGGCCCAAAGAAGCCTAAATCCTTCCGGCTTGAAAACTTCTGGACAAAGATGCCGGGATTCCAACGCGTCGTCTCCGAGGCATGGAATATGAATTCCGGTCATGTCGAACCTTATCAACGGCTATTCCACAAGCTAAAGAGAACATGACAAAAGTTGCGCTCCTGGAGCAAGACCCTTTTTTCTAACTCCAGGTCCAGTTGCACATGGCTCTCAAGGTCATCCTTCACCTTGACCTTGCTCAAGAACAGAGAGGCCTAAGCCCGGAGGAAAGGGATCTTCGGGCAAGATTAAAACGAAGGATTGTTGGCTTGGCGGTGCTCGAAAAAACCAGAAAAAGGCAAAACTCGAGGATTACCAATCTTAAAGAAGGAGATGCCAACACCCGTTATTTCCACCTCCGTGTCAATCACCGGAGGAGAAAAAATCTTATTCATCGCCTCAAACACAACCAGGGTTGGGTCACCTTGCACGAAGATAAAGAGAAGATTGTTCACAGCCACTTTAAGAACATTGCCAAAAAAGGCCCTTCTTGTAGCATTGACGTCAATTGGGGTTTGATTCCAACCCCCAACTGTGATCTACAGGGCTTGGACGAGGCATTCACGGAGGATGAGGTCAAAGCTGCTGTACAAGAACTTCCAGTGACAAGGCGCCTTGGACCGGATGGCTTCACGGGCACTTTCTTCAAGGCATGTTGGAACACAATCAAGCCGGACATCATGCTTGCGGTCAATCATTTCTCCAACCTATAGACCGCTCACCTTCATTGGTTGAACTCAAATTGATGTTGCCCTTGTTCGAAGAAGGATGGTGCAAGATATTTACGACTTTCAGCCCTATAAGCCTAATTCACGCCATCGCTAAGCTCATTGCGAAGATGATGTCCAAAAGACTAGCACCCCTCATGAATGACCTTGTCTCACAAGCTCAAAGTGCTTTCATCAAGAAGAGATGTATTCATGATAATTTCATGTACGTACGCAACCTTGCTAGACGCTTGCATCGCAAAAACACCTCTGCTCTCCTGTTCAAGCTTGACATCAAGAAAGCGTTTGACTCGGTGCGTTGGGACTACCTCCTGGACTTGCTCAACCACCTTGGTTTCCTTCCCCGGTTTCGTGGCTGGGTGTCTGCTCTCTTGTCTACGACCTCTTCGCGTGTCTTGCTCAATGGTGTGCCGGGCGACCCCTTCAGGCTTGGGCGTGGGCTGAGGCAAGGGGACCCCCTGTCTCCCCTTCTCTTTGTGCTGGCCATTGATCCATTACATCACATCCTTGAGAAGGCCACATCACAAGGTCACCTCCATCCCATTGGCGGTCGGGCTATGCCGATCCGGGCTTCCCCTCTACACCAGACGATCTTTGCGGTTTTATTGCGCCTCTCAAGGCGGACGCCGCTTCTTTGTTACACCCTCAGAAACTTTGGAGATGTTTCTGGATTGGTAACAAATTGCTCCAAGAGCTTGGTTCCCCCAATTAGATGTGACAATGTGGACCTTCCGGGCGTTCTTCAATCCTTCCCAGCTCAACGAACCACCTTCCCAATGAAATATCTTGGATTACCACTGTCAGTGAAGCGTCTGAAAAGAATTCACTTCCAGCCTCTCGAGGACAAGATCGCGGCCCAGCTCACACCTTGGATGGGCAAGCACGTTGCTGCCCCCGGAAGGATGGCTCTTGTTAAGTCTGTCATCACGGCCATCGCTATCTATTATATGACGGCTCTAAATCTTCCGGTGGAAGTTTTGAAAAAGATTGATGCCCTCCAGCGTGCCAACCTCTGGACTGGTTGTGACAAGGTCACGGGAGGGAAATGTAAGGTCAACTGGACGCAAGTCTGCATGCCCAAGCTACATGGTGGTCTTGGGATTCTAAACCTTGGCAAGTTCTTGGTACGCCGTCTCCAGTTAGGTACGTGGTTCCACACCAACTGCAAGACCCGCTCAAGCCTTGGTCGAACTTGGGTACCCTTTGCTGACAACAATGATCGGAACATATTCGCGTCGGCCTCCAAGGTTCTGGTGGGTGATGGTCTCCGCGCAACTTTCTGGGAGTCAGCTTGGCTAGATGGCATAAGACCCAAAGACATTGCTCCCAAAATTTACGACATCTCCAACAAAAAGAATTGTTCTGTCCACAAGGCATTGCTTAATGGCTACTGGATCTCCCAGGTGAAGGTTGCTTGATCACCTCTCTCCGAGCACATCGCCCAGCTTTGTCAGCGCTTTTGGGGAAAGACTCACCCACATCCAGCTAAACCCGGACATGCAGGACTCCATCACCTGGAAATTCACTACTGATGGCCATTACTCCGCAGCCTCAGCATACAGGGCTCGATTTCTTGGATTCGTGGACATGGATATGAATCAAAATGTTTGGAAAAACTGGGCGCCCCCAAAGTGTAAATTTTTCGCGTGGCTTGTTATCAACAATAGGATTTGGACAGCTGACAGACTCCACCGTCGTGGATGGCCGAACTGCAACCTTTGTCCACTATGCCAACAAGTCCAGGAATCGGCGGCCCACCTTCTCTTTCAATGTCGATATACCATCCGGGTTTGGGACATGATCAAAACTTGGCTTGCGCTCCACGATGTCCAAATTTCAACGATTGGATTGATATGGTTTCGGTTAAGGATTGGTGGAGTCAGAATGCCACTAAGCAAACTCCATCGAGAAGGCCACTTGTCTCCCTGATGATGCTTATCTCCTGGGAAATATGGAAGGAGTGAAACGCTAGAGTTTTCCGCAACACGGCTGTTCCAGTGGGAGTGTTGGTCGCCAAGATTAAAGAGGAATGCTCGCTTTGGAGCCTTGCGGGAGCAAAACATTTGTGTAACATTATGTCGCGAGAGTGATGTACTGTATTTGGCCTTTGGCCATACTTTGTTAACCTTCTCTCTTAATCAATGAAAATGGCAAATCTTTTGGCTAGTTTAAAAAAAACACTCCCTTTCCCCGTCTCTCTCCCTCGTGCCCATTCCGGGGAGGGCGGCGCTTGGTCAGAGGCGAAGTAGGAGTAGAAGGATGGGGAAGAGACCATGGAGTTGGCGAGGCTGCACGTGCGCATGCACCCCGCCATCTCCGACCATCTACACCAGGCTCCTGGGGTTTGTCGCCTCCTTGACGGCAATTCCGCCACCAGGCAGGTGCTATAGGAGGCCGTCGTTCTTCCCGTCAAGGTTCCACAGCTCTTCACCGGTTCGTTGCCCGCGCAGAGGAGATTCCTGCGCTCCTCGACAGCAATTCCGCCGCCTCCGCCGCCAAGCAGGCGCTATAGGAGTCCGTCGTGCTCCCCGTCAAGGTTTTATAGTTCTTCACCGGTATGTGAGGTGCCGCTAGCAGCTTCTTCGATTTCACCTCAATTTGTGATGTTCCCTGTTCGTATGTCATCGATCAAAATCTGTTGGAAAATCCAATTGCAGTCAAGTGGAGGCCATGGGGGGCGTTTCTCCTGTACAGGTCGCCGGGGGCAATTCGTTTTTTGAGGGTAGACGGGGAAATTCTACTTGGCCAAAGCCTTGGCAACAAAGACAGACTCCACATTCTTCAGGTGATTGGTGTTCACCTTCTTCGATTGGTGTTCACCACCCGCCATTCATTTCTCGTCAGTTTCAGTTTTGTGTTACAATCGAACAACAGAGGCACATTGATTGGTAGTTACATCCCAGAGTAATATAAATCAAATGGGCAATGCTTACTCAACTGTATATAGAAGATTAATTGTGTATTTCATATTCCTCCAAAATGGTGTGGTTCCATTAGAGTTAAAGACACTTGTTGTAATCTTGCAAATTTCTGTTGCAGTGCTGATGTTTTGGACCCAAAGTAGATGTACTCATCTTTTGATAGTCGACTATGTCTGTGCCACCGGTTCAAATCATTTTCGAACACGGCAGAAAAAGAGCATTTGGTTGTTCTGATACTTCTACAGTTTCTCTAGTTTTAGAGCACATGTTTATAAAGGAATCAACTATACATTCCCGACCCTCCACCCCCCCACACACCCCAGTAAAATGTCATGACAAATTTATTTTTGTTGCCATGGCAATTTTTACTTTTTAATGTCATGGCAAATTTTCATTTTCTATTTTTGCCATGGCAAATTTACCTTCATTGCCATTGTAAAATTACTTTAACACACATGGCATATTCGGGTATTACAAAGACATTCAAAATTTACTTTTGTACCATGGCAAATTTGATCTATATCATGGTAAATTTACCTTTATTTCCATGATGATTTTTTTATTTTATTGCCATGGAAAATTTTATTTTTTATTTGGCAGTGACAAATTTTTTCTTTTTATTTGCCGTTGTAAATTTATCTTTTTTACCATGGCAAACTTACTTGCACACATGGCAAATTTACTTCAATCGCTCATGGCAAATTTTATTTTTCATTTTTACCAATGGCAAAATTACTTCATGGACCATGGCAAATTTATTTTACAACCATGGGAAATTTACAGCCATGTCATCATTACAACTTTATTGACATGGCAATTTTACCTTTTATTGCCATGGTGACATAGCTTTTCCCTTATTGTCGTTAAAACTTTTGCCATGATTTCTTTTCATATGGTCACATGGCAAACTCATAGGATTTTCTTTTTCTAAAGATGGCAAATTTAGGTTTTTCAATACACTTTTTCCAAAACATGGCAAATTGTTTAGAAAAAAAAGTTAATGCTCTGATGGCAACTATAAGATATTTGTGCCACACACATGGCAACTTTTTTTTCTTCTTACGGTCACATGTCAATTTCAAAGCACTATTCTACCAAAACATTGCAAATTTTAGAAAAAAACATATGTCAGTATTCACTCTATGAATTTTTTTAATTTACATATATGGCAATTTCGTAAACCATTGGAAAAATCTACATATGAAGAGGCATTCAATCAATTTCTTGAATCACTTAGGGTGTGTTTGGTTCGGGAATGAAGTAGAACGGAATGTCATGCTTCCATTCCACCAGAGCGGATCGGTTTTGTTTTATGTTTGGTAGGAGCAATTGCGAGGAATGGAATGATTACATTTTGGTGTTTGGTTTGAGAGATGGAACGGAATAGAATTGTTCCTCTCATTTGATTACACTAATTCATACTGAATTAGATTTTGATAGAAAACTAAACTGAATGTATACTAAACACTTTGATTAAACTAATTCAGAGAACGGTGCATTAGACACTGCAGTGCAGAACAAATCAAAAGTTCAGGTAGCCACAACTCATCGTTCGACCAACATCAAAGGACTGGAAAAATCAATGGATGGCGAATGTGATGAGTGATCATCAGAGGTTGCGTCGTAATAACACTAATATTGTTGTTGGTCGTTGCCGCCACCAAAGATGGGCACCTCAGGTGCGCCCGGCCTCCATGACTGGGTGAAGAAGAGGACCAAGAGGGCTGCCCGGCCTTCCTGCTCGGCTAAAGAAAACGAGTGAGATTGGGGGAGGGAGTGGCGGTGCCGGAGAGGAGGGACGTGGGAGTGGCTGCCGGCATCGTAGATCAGATGGGGAGAGAGATGAGGGGGTGGCGGCTAAGACGAGGAAGAGGATGAAAGCTAGGTGGGAGGCGTTCCGTGTGGTCTGCTCGTTTTCGAGGAACTACCCAGTTCCGGATAATGAGCGAATATGTCGTTCCTGGGAACTGGTGGATTCGGGTTCCTACAACGAGCCAAACGCAAGAATGGTCTCTCGGGATGGGTCCGGTCCATTACGTTCCATCCCATGACAGAAAGCAAACACATCCTTAGACCTCTATTCCTTCATGTTCCTTTGACTGATGCTATTAAAATGTCTGCTTATGCTAAGTATATGAATGATATTGTCGCTAACAAAAGAAAAATACCTAAAGCTGAAATATCTACTATGCTTGCTAATTATTCATCCAAAGGGAGGATACCTGAAAGATCCAGAGATACGTACTATACCTTGCTCTATTAAAAATAATTATGTTGAAACTACTTTATGTGACTTAGGAGCAGGAGTTAGTGTTATGCTTTTCTCTTTTTATAAAAGACTTGACTTGAATAAAATGATACCTCATGAAATATCTTTGTAAATGGCGGATAAAACTACTGTAGTTCCTATTGGCATTTGTGAGGATGCCCCTGGTGTTGTTGGTAATGTTATGATGTTAACTGACTTTGTCATACTTAATATGCTCGATGATGACAACATGTTTGTTATTCTTAGTAGACATTTTCTTAACACTGCAGGGACTGTTATTGATTGTAATAAAAAGCAGACTTTTCATGTCAATGCCAATGAGCATACGGTTTATTTGCCCAAGAAAGCAAACAAGGGATACAATCTCAACTCCATAGGAAAAAAATATGACTATCACTATTGGAGACTTTGAATTTCCTATTCTGGTTCCTGAAAAAAAAATCTAACTATTATGATTTTTACCATGTTTATTCAAGTTGAGGTAACTTAGTGTATTATAAATTCTTCGGTTTTATATTACTCGAAAATAGTTCGTTAATAAGACTTGATCAACCTTGTAAATAGATTATTTTTGAAAAGCATATGATCGATGAATTCTATAAGCACAACTTTCTGTCATTTTTTATTTTGCCATCTGTTTAGTTACGTGAAAGTTTAAATGTTTTTAGAATAGCCAGTTCTGTCCAGATTTTGACTTTCGTACAAATAAAAAGGCGTAAAACAGTTCCTAAAATGACCTAAAAAATTTAGGAGAATTTTTTCAATGAGAAAAATTGGTAAATGAGACAACTCAGGGGGCCATCAGGCCTCCACACGGCCAAGTAGCGCCCCCTCTTAGGGCGTGCCATGGGGGCGTGTGGGGCCCACATTGTCCCTCTCAAGTGATACTAGTGCCCTACCTTCCCCTACTTCTAGAAAAAATTCACAAAAAGTTTCAGCATGATTTCTTGCTCCTTTGCAAATAGTTTTCAATCTCTTTGCTTTGACCCCCATTTTTGCATTTATTTGGAGGGATTTCTCCTTGTATGTGACTTCTTCATTGGTCCAATTATTTTTTCCTCTAGTGCACTATAGTTTGCTTATTTTGCTGCTGTTGGTGACTTTGATTATGAGCTTGCATGTCAAATGTATTGTGTTCTAATTAGTTTTAATGCATGGTATAGACTCTAGAAGCTTGTAGAAATAGGTAGTACCATTTGTTTTAGGTTTTGTTAATTTTTCTTGAGATGTTGAAAAAATATCAGAAAATGGAGACGATGAGGAACTATCTTTCGAGGGGCATCGGGAGTTCTTCGAGCTAGAGCACCGCGAGGGGAGCCTGCCATGAACCACAATTCAATATCGCTCAGGCGAGTAAGACCTTGCCAATGTGAAAGGGCGTGGGTATCTCCTAGATGGGGGTGAATGGGTGGTTTTAAAAACAATGGTGGTTTAGGCTTGAATAAAAGCGGAATAAAACTAGCATTTAATTTATCGAGCACAAAACCTAAATAATCCAGGCTCAACTATATGCACCAACAACTTATGCCAAACAAGATAAACAACTACGTGATAGCAAGATATATAACTTGAACCACGATGTATATCACAAAGCAAGTGCATAAGTAAAGGGCTCGGGTAAGAGATAACCGAGACACATGGAGACAGTGATGTATCCCGAAGTTCACACCCTTGTGGATGCTAATCTCTGTTGGAACGGTGTGAAGGCACAATGCTCCCCAAATGCCACAATAGCTCACCGTATTCTCCTCACATCCTCGCACAATGCTGCTGGGAAACGTAGTAGAAGACAAAAAAAATCCGCGCCTACGCACACCCAATATCAATTTGAAGATGCATAACGGGTTGAGATCACGATTGTTACCGTCGTCGAGTTGCGTCGGAAGAACGTCATGTCAGTGTAAATCGTACTTGGAGTCCCTCGAACCATCGATGAACGATCCCTCATACTGCCTATGAACAGTCCCTCGAACCGAAGACCGAAAGCATGGCCTCTCTACTTGGTTGCAAGCATGCAGCCTTCACGATCCGGCATCGCTTCACCTTCCAGAGATAATCATCACCGGAGAATTAGAGGGAGGAGATTAGAACCTAACGAGGCTTCTAATTATGAGGATAAGATGATTAGTCAAGCTCTAATTAGTCATCTAGGACCAACTAGAACTAGAACTAGAACTAGAAGAACTAGGGTAGGCTCCAAAACTTGTGTATTCAAAGAGCACAAATCCTCACGTATATATATGTTAGAGGGGAGTGGGAGGGCAGCCACCAAGGAGGGAAAGCCTCCTTGGGGCGTCAGCCAAGGGGGTTGAGGAGTTGGACTCCTCCCGCACTCCTATTCGGCCTCCTTCCTTAGAGAAGGGAGGCGCCTTCCCACTGGGGCCTTCGAGGCCCAAGTTGCCTTCCACCTCTTAACCTTTTTAGGCTCGTTGATATTAAATTAAATATAAAAATGTTAAAAATACTTCTAGACCATTTTATATATAATTTTACATCCCGAAAACATTTTCCACCTATATATTTATCGGTAATACCCGGTATTACCCAATATTCACCTAAACCCTTCCTAAGTGACCACAAATGCTTTCAATCCTCTGAACTATTCTGAATATTAATGAAACAATTCCACAAATATATTATCATCACTCCCATCCTACTAACACTCGGCAGATCGTGATTGCCTTAAGCTTGTGACCCAAAGATGGGTTCGGTAACTTATAGACATGAACGAAATCGTTCGTTCAGTGATCAACAGCGGGACCATGGACGTCCATATCGATCCCTATGAGCACACAAGTGATATTTGAGTGAACCTTTGGTTATCATGTGATGTTCCCTTTGCTTCGTGATACTTCACAAAACTCAGGATCCATCGGTATTCCTGAGTCATCACCATGCTCACTATACAGAAATCCTCATTACGGTTTTGTTCCTCTTTCTCGTTGTTGTGTTCCGGCATCCCCATGACGTAGTCACCTGTGTATGGCCAGACGATGATGGACGATATCACACCGAGAGGACCCTAAGAATATCTCTCCATCATCGGAGGAGCAAATCCCACTCTTGAGCTATCCGGCCACTTGTCAAACTTTTCCGATGAGCTTGTAAGTTGTCGTTATGATCAACGTGTTACATGTGACGTTTGAGCAACCCCAAAGTCCACCTTACGGTAAGAAGTGACCATGATACTCTCATGATCTAAGGAGAAAAATCACACGTTAACACTCCATGTTATTACAATTGATTACAGATGATATATCTCAATTCATAACAAACAAATTTGGGTCGATTCAATATGATCGTTCTTCCAACGTCATAATCTCAATGTTGTTTTAGGACTACAGTTACACTTAATGATATTCTAAGATCCGGAAAATGTGATCACCAACAACACTTGAGCTAGTCCTGGAGGCAAGACTAGGAACCTTTTATTTATTCCTTTATCATTCCACACGTGCATATGAGTTTTTCGCTGAATTACATATTCCTAGATCATAGCAGTTATAGCACAGAATATAAACACTATAACTATGAATATGAAAATATAATAATAAGAATATTATTGCCTCTAGGTCATATTTCCAATAGTCTCCCACTTGCACTAGAGTCGGTAATCTAGTTAGCACTTTTAACTTTTACACCAATGGCAATCCGGTGTTAGTCCATGCTTTGCTTGTGGTATAGACTTCGTCCTATCGAATCTGACAATCTTAAGATCCGTGTGTATCATTTGCATTTCAATGTATCTATCATGCTCTCTCAAACATTCTTAATTTATGTGAAACAGGCTTTGTATATATTGAATCACTAGTAGAACCTTTGATTCCTTAGATTCAGCTACAGAACCACTATTGAGAATATTGTTCCATTTGCACAATCATCTAGAAACCATACCAAGCTCATAAATGAACATTTGATTCGTCACCCTCTATTGTTGCTTCTAAAGCGACAATATACTCAACCTTCTGTTATAGAATTCACCACAGTAACTTTCTTGGACCAACTCCAACTTGCTGTGCCACCATTAATCATTTAGTTGAAACCGAAAATCGCTTGGATTACTGATGAAGATTTTATCGATGTACTACTTAGAACGAGCCTATATTGATGTAACTCCTTACAACAATCTCTTCACCTTCTTTGTATGTGAGAAACATGCACTGTTCAAGAATTCGTCCGATTAATCAGATAACGGCCAGTTAATCGCTACTCCTTGGTGGCCGACTCGAATAGCACTATTTGTCGCGTTAACTTGTCAGGCCGATTAACTTGGCTATCAGACCAATTAAATCGGGTTTTAGGTCGATTAATCGCTCATTGGCCCATTAACTTGTGGGCAAACAAAGCCCAAATCTTTGGCCCATAACCTCTCTCATCGCCCTCTCACTCCTCAATACCTAGGGTTTGACCAAATAGTAGCATATTTTGGTATATTACATAGCTAAGAGCATGAGAGTATGGTATAATACATAAAAAAACTATAATATGTTCGCATGTTCTTATTTAATCAACCGATTAATGGTTAGCCGATTAATCTAGTTAATTGGCCGATTCAGCGATTAAACGCTACTCCCAAGTTGATGTCAGCTACCAATTCCGATTCTGCGAGCAATGAAACATGTTGTTAGTACTTAAAAATATTTTCACTATTGTCCTATGATCAACAATTTGGTCATTCTGGCAACTTTTACTCGCAACTTACTTGGAGTATTGTATATATCTGGTTGTTTACATACCATGGAATACAAGTGTGGTTGAAATCATGTATGTGTCTTATCAGTATTTCAGACGGATTCTTGCTTAAAACTCTTTCCATGTGACTTTGCCAAGAGACGCTTCTTGCATATTTCATACTAAACTGTTTTAGTATTATGTCAATATAAATTGTAGCTAAACCTGATTAGACACTACTATCTCCATAAATCATTATGCCTAATACTAGGACTATATATTTTCTTAAGTACTTTACTGAAAAACTAGCTTCAATAAATTCTTAATCGGTGTCAATAAATTTATATAATTTCCAATCAACAATGTGTCATGCATCTCCCACTTACTTTCTTGTAAATACAAGCATCTTTGTTTCTATCGATGAAATCATATTATTTGATCCATTCATCAAAACAAAGATTCCAACTCCACCATGCTTGCTTCAGATCATTACTGGGTCTCTTGAAGTTTGCACACTTACTAGCATCCTCTGGATTGGAATTTTTTTACCTGGGACCGTATCAAATATACAACCTTGGTTCTATTTCCATCTCATGGGAATCATTTCACCATCTGTTATATCTCATAACTAAAATTTTTAGTAATTTCTAGTTTAATCCGAACTTACTTTAAGTCTTATTATGATGAGACAATCTCGTCGTAATCAACTCCTTGATCTTATCATAAACTATTTGCAACAAGTCAACAATTATAAAACATTTTATCTTCGTCAATCTATAGATCCATCACTACACTTTAAACTTTAAGTCTTTCAAAGGGTCGATCAAGTTCTAAACTTGAATTATGTGTATGGATACTATCTCGAATTGTTTTGGCGTATAGCCAATTCCGAAGCCAGGGCTCATCAATGCTTCTCTGTGTATTATAGGTTCACTGTTTGTTTCAACAATATTTTGTCTGCATACCATGAAGGTCTGCACAAATTTTCCTAACCTATATCGTCTAGCTGCAAGTTTGACTGAAGAGTCTATATGTCATGTAGTCTCTATATGTCATGTAGAGTCTTCCGTATCAGTCGTGGTAGGAAATTCTAGAATCACTTCTAGCATTTCTTTTCTTTGACCTGATCATGAAGAATCTGCAATCTTGTCGAGTTGCACTGTCCTCCCACTCACTCTTCTGCAGAAAATATTTTCTTCAAAATTTCTGCACTCTGTGACAAAAACACTTTACTCATGGCGTAGTGATAGACGAATACCCAACCATTTGGGATAACCTACAAAGTAGCACTTATTTCAACAAATTTGATGGCACTCTTTTCAGTGTAAAAGCCATAGTCTCTAAAGCATCACATTAAAAAGTATATTGGCGAAATAATTAATGTCATCTTTGATCACACCATGTCATACATAACTTGATTACATCTACTCAAAACACTCTACTCTTAGTTGTGTTTCTAGGAGGTGCAAGCTATAAAATATTTTCCATAGCTCATCAGACACTCGCTAAATTTGTAACTCAAATATTATTTTACGCAATCCAATTGTCGAAACATAATTTTCTTGTTAAAATAATTTGTACTTCATTCGAAAAATCTTTGAAACATTTCAAATGATCCAGATTTATGTCTCAATTAGTAAATATAAATATCTATTTGAGTCATCCTTGAAGATAGATAAATCCACTGCTTGCAACAACACTTTATTGGAGTACATACATCAATATGCCTATTACCAATTATTTTGTTGCTCGCTCATTATGGCCTGCGAACGATATTTTAGTTTACTTCACTATTTGTATGAAAGTTGCAAGTGTCAGATGATTCGTAATCATATGTCCAAAATCCATCACTATGGAATTTGTCCATGCAGGTTTCTCCAATGTGACTAAATGCAAAGGCCACACATATGTGGTATTATTTTATTCTTCGACATTTAACATCGGTGTTATGGATGTTCAATTCGACCATCAATATTCATATCTTAATTACTATTCAAAATAGGAGTATTAACCTTTTGTTCATTACATGGAACAACTATTGTTCTCTCATGTACAACCTCCATGCAACTTTAGTGCAATGGGCTAGAGTGTAAAAACTCTAAAATGAGTTATGACAATAAATTTAGAGGTAATATATGTTGATTAAAAAGTGTCATAAGTTTTATGAAATTTTAAACACATATTTTAACCTCATTAATTTGTTGGTCATTGGGCCATAGTAATTCTTGCATCGATTTGCAACAACAAGCAATCGAGTCGGTATCCTTGTGATCAACTTTTAACCACAATTCTAGAAGAAATTTAGTGTTTAATAATCACAATTCTCAAGGATCACACTTTACTTGACCGACTTTCTCTACATCTTATAACTTTTATGACATTCATAGCTGAGCTGGACATTCCAGTCTTCTTTTCTTTCCGCCTCTAAACTTTTATAGTTTGACTTTCAGTTTTTCTCCCACTCAACAGAAGAATCATCTAACCTTTTAAGAGTGGTATGAGCCGCAAACTCCCCTAGGCATGTAAGTCTCATTACATCCTTTGAATTTGCTCTTTCTATTTAAGTTCTCACCATCAACTCATGACCGGTGTTCTTACGATTTTTACACATTTTAGTCTCAAAACATAGTTGAACGCTTCATTAGAACTTGCAACCAAATACTTCTTTAGATATCATATATCTTTTAACTTATGTTTGTTACTGAAAACAATTTTCAGTTCCAAGAATATCACATAACTATACCAAACATTTTGAAATTCAGGTTTCTTGGAAGCAAGTAGATCGTGAATGTAATTCTTAGCCTTTTGGATCGAAGGCGTAGTGATGTCTACTACACAACTTATTCTTGTAGACTCGTGTTGGGCCTCCAAGCGCAAAGTTTTGTATGAGAGTAGCAATTTTCCTCAAGTGGATGACCTAAGGTTTATCAAATCCGGGAGGCGTAGGATGAAGATGTCTCCCCCAAACAACCCTGCAATCAAATACAAGAAATTTTTGTGTCCCCAACACACCCAATACAATGGTAAATTGTATAGTTCGGCGAATAGATGGTGATACAAGTGTAGTTGGATAGTAGATATAGGTTTGTAATATGAAGGTATAAAAACAACAAGGTAGCAAGTAACAAAAGTGAGCACAAAGGATATTGCAATGCTTAGAAACAAGGCCTAGGGTTCATAAGTTCACTAGTGCGATCTCTCAACAGTGCTAACATAGTTGAATCATATAAAAATACCTCAACGTGCGACAAAGAGTCACTCCGAAGTTCTTATCTAGCGGAGAACATAAGATGAAATTGTTGTAGGATACGAAACCACCTCAAAGTTATATTTTTCGATCAATCTATTGAGCCATCCCTATATAAGTGTCGCAAACATCCCTAGAGTTCGTAATAAAATAACACCATATGATACACATGAAGCAACTCTAATGTCACCTAGATACTCCAATGTCACCACAAGTATCCGTGAGTTGATTATTCGATATGCATCAAACAACTTCAGATTCATAATATTCAATCCAACAAAAAGGACTTCAAAGAGTGCCCCAAAATTTCTACCGGGGAAAGAAGGACGAAAACGTGTATCAACCCCTATGCATAGATTACCCCAATGCCACGATAATCCGCAAGTTGAATACCAAGACATATATCAAGTGAATCAATAGAACACCCCATTGTCACCACGGGTATCCATATGCAAGACATGCATCAAGTGTTCTCGAATCCAAAAAAGTATTCAGTCCGATAATAGTGAAACCTCAAAGGTAAAAACTCAATTCATCACAACAAGATAGAGAGGGAGAAACACCATATGATCCAACTATATTAACAAAGCTTGCGGTACATCAAGATCGTGCCAAATCAAGAACATGAGAGAGAGAGAGAGAGAGATCGAACACATAGCTACTCGTACATACCCTCAGCCTCGTGGGTAAACTACTCCCTCCTTGTCATGGTGACCGCCGGGATGATGAAGATGGCCTCCGGTGATGATTTCCCCCTCCGGCAGGGTGCCAAAGAAGGGCTCCAGATGAGATCTCTTCAGTGCAGAGGCTTGCGGCGGCGGAGCGCAAGTTCTAGGTTTCTTTCTAGGGTTTTTGGTATTTATAGGAATTTTTGGCATTGGCTTCACGTCAAGGGGGCCCTCGAGGGAGTGACGAGCCTGCCCCATGTGCCCTGGGGGGTGGCCACGCCCCCAGGATTTTCGCTTCCTCGTGAGGCTTCTGGTCCTTCCTCGAAGCTTCGACGGTCTCTTTTGGTCCACAAAAAATCACCGTAAATTTTCAGCCCATTCCAAGACCTTTTATTTCTGCACAAAAAACAACACCACAGTAGTTCTGCTGAAAACAACGTTGGTCCAGGTTAGTTCCATTCAAACCGTACCAAAACCATATACATTTTTTGTAAACATGGCATGAATACTTCATAAATTATAGATATGCTAGAGATGTATCAGCATCCCCAAGCTTAATTCCTGCTCGTCCTCGAGTAGGTAGATGATAAAAGAAATAATTTATGAAGTCTGAATGCTAGCATGATGAATCAATTTGATCAATGATAATTTAAATCACCTTTTCTAGCATCATAAATAGCAACTCTTCCTCATAAAACTCATCATGATAAAGTAGCAATCAATTCACATGTTATGGTTCAAACAATGCATTCTCTTGAAACTTAACAACATATGTTCTTAGTCACCAAACAATTGCAATTCAACTTTTGTTCAACAAAGTCTAAGTATGAGCTCCACATTCTCAATTATAATATAGCCTTCTATGATTGCTAGTACTCAAAGCATATTTTTAGAACAAATAGTATTCATCGAACACAGAGGAAGATAGGGGCTTAATGTTTCACCTCCCAACTCATTTATCATGGAGATAATTGTCAGCAATAATAATTCATGATCAAATATATTTGAATGGCCATATGTGCCTGGATTTTTTCCCCACCACATGATGCTTGCCAATTAAAGAATAATTGAGGTTGAAATGAGAATGAACACTTATTGGCTCTTGCATAAAAGTAAAAGCTGAAAATTAAAAGATAGGCCCTTCGCAGAGGGAAGCAGAGGTTGCATGTGTTTTTGTATGTTTTGATGTGCAAGCCCTTAATGCAAAGGAACATCACATTATATTGCCCCTTGTGATAGCAACCTTTAGTATGCAATCCGTCTCTTTTATTTCTTTACCGTCACAAGTTCATACAACGCTTACTTTCCCTTGCAATAAAAGGTTATACATATTTTAGGAGCAATTTTTATTACTTTTTGCACCGATGACACCTTACTTGAAGGATCTTATTCAATCCATAGGTAGATATGGTGGACACTCATGGCAAGAAACTGGGTTTAAGGGTTTTTGGATGCACAAGTAGTATCTCTACTTAGTATGAATTTCTGGCTAGCAAAAAATCAAAAGCAAGCACCACATGTTGGAGGATCCATAACAATATAACTTCTGAAAATATACCCAAACATAACTCATTATGTTGTCTTCCTTGTCCGACTTCAACTAATTTTCTCAAGTTTGAAAATAATTAATGGGTATTCACAATCATAAAAGATGTCCAAGATAATATATTTATATGTGAAAGTTCTCTTCCTTATACTAATCATCATGAATTGCTTATATGACTAATATTGCGATTGTCAAGCTTCAATATATTTTACTTTCTAAACCCAATGTGAAACTACTACTAGGCATAATACAAGCATATGAAGCACATATAATTTCAACTTTATGATATTCAATTCTTTCAACAATTTACTCTTAGGATATAAGTGAAGCACAAGAGTAAATGACAAACTACTCCAAAAAGATATAAGTGGAGATCAAATGAGTAGTTAGATAAGTAAGAAGCTATGTGAGGATTCTCTCTCATTTCACAACTTTCAGATCTAAGTATTTTATTAAAACTACAAATAAAAATAAAACGGCACTCCAAGAATAGCACATATTATGTGAACAAGTAAAAACTTAGGATCAACCAAAACTAACCGATAGTTGTTGAAGAAGAAAGGTGGATGCCTACCGGGGAATCCCCAAGCTTAGATGCTTGAGACTTCTTGGAATATTAACTAGGGATGCCTTCGGCATCCCCAAGATTGAGCTCTTGTGTCTCCTTAATTCCTCTCATGTCACGGTTTCCCTTCTTTTGAAAATGAGGTTAAACCCCCGGCCTCTGCATCAATCGATGCATGCAACCATCTTTATTAATTATTCAACAAAGTTCTGACAAGAACATACATCAATCCACCTGAAGCCACCACTCACACCTACAAACTCGATAATGTGGACACTGGCCATATCTAAAACTAGTGTCGTCGCCGATCCATCCACATAACGTATCAGAACCAACAGCTGGTGCAGCAGACCTAAAGCGCACACAACATGCACACATTTTAGAAGCCGCCATCATCATCGGACCACTGACCCATCTTCAGGAGAGAGATCCGCATCATCCTTGCCAGTCCGGACATCCGTCGACACCACCATGGCGCCCAACGGCGCCACCGCCGTACGCCCGTTCTCCAGACGTGAAGCTTCTGGAAGATCTATCGTGCGTAGCACCTGCCAACCAGGCATGAATTAGCATAGCACCAGTCGGCCAGGCATGACTTGATAGCTCCACCGAAGCTCCATGCATGACAAAGCCGCTCCACCTCCTGCCTCTGTCTTCCAGTGCTGCTCAACAAACGATGCTCCCAAGATAGAAACGACACCGCAGTACTACCATCGTCTGATCTGGAAAACCAGATCCTAGGGTTTCCCCTGAAGCAGCACGAGTGGCTCAACAATAGTTACAGAATGATGCCTACATTAAGGTAATGACGCAAAACACTGCAGTCGCCCTCCATCGACTCGGGTCCGTCCCTGCAGCGTCGACAAACCCAACGCTGAGCTCTGTCTCACGGGCTGGCCCCGTTCACGTCACCTCCTGGGGTTGTTGGTGTTTAGCCTTCTCATGTGATATCCTCCGGAGATTCACCCAGTCTGCTACCACCATCTCGCGGCAGACCCTTGCATATGTTCTCGAACTAAAATTCAGGCGAACTCCGCCTTGAGGTAGGGGCCTCGTGAGTCCTTTGGCTCATGAGTGCCTGCACACACCTCCTCCGGCCCCGCTGCAAGCCACGTGCCAGGACAGGGCTGTACATGCCCCGGAGTCTCCCCTCAGAGGGAGCTCCCATTCACGTACCAGTGGAAGCCCCATGCTCCGCGCCGGCGGACGACACGGTCGAGGAGCGGCTATGCCCGTGCAAGAGCGGAAGCACTATGCTCTGTGCTGGTGAATAAATAATTGAGGGCACCCTAGCGGCTGAAGTAACCTCAGAAGAGCCACCAGGCTCGCTGCTCAGCCTCATCGCACCGCTTTTCCCCTCGGGAGGGTCGCGCGAGGGGGCTGGACACGGAGGCTACGCTCAGGTCACGCTTGGCGTATACCACCTCACCAGATCCCTCGGACCTGGTCTTCTCGCGTCCCTCTCGAGTGAAAGCCCGACGAGGAAAGGTATGGAGAGTTGTTCGTACGTCAAGGGGGACCCATGAGCATCGCGACTCAGGGTACTCACCAGTGACGTAGCCCCTCACCCCCTGGTCTCGTCCTGGTGATCCGGACGCCCCAACGGCGGCTGAGGTATGCATGGGGCCAGGCCCTGCCGACGCAGAACGCTAAAATTGATGCTCATGCTTTCTTCATGAGGGTTGTTCGTATGTCAAGGGGGACCCCTGAGCATCGCGACTCAGGGGCCTCATTGGTCACGTAGCCCCTCACCCCTTTGTCTCGTCCTGGTGATTCTGACGCCCTAACGCGGCCGAGGTATCTGCCGAGGTCGGGCCTGCCCGGCCTTAGTAACACTAAAGCAAACAAAAAGGAAAGCGCGGGGTCCTAGCAAACTATTACAAAACATAATGTCTCATAAGTTCAAAGCATAAGTTCTCATGCCTCCATGAGGCACGGTAAATGTTGCAGGATTAAACCAGGGGGAAGCGCTACCTTCAGCCTTGGTTGCTGTCGTCGCCCGCCTTCGGGAGCCCGTCGTCGACAACGCCGCCGTCATCTTGTCCACCGGCCCTGGCTGCTGTAGCCTTAGTGTCGACATAGCGGAACTTCTCCAGCAGGATTTTCACATGCCCCTTGACGACCTCGGCAGCGGCGTCGCGGGCCTCAGGAGCCACTGGCTCGATCAGCGCACCAAGGTCAAAGCTTGGGTTTTCAAGATGGAGGTGGCTGAAGACACGCATCGTGGCCACAGTGAAGAGCGCACGGCACTCCCCTTCCACCATGGTATCCACTGCGGCGGCGATGCCCTCGAGTTCCATGACGAGCTTTGTGAGAAGACCGGCAAGGCCATCATCCAGGGCCGCTAGCGGCCCCTTGTACCCTCCCCCGTAAAGGGATTGCAGCGCCATGTGGGACCTCAGCTCGAGGTAGACGAAGGCGTCGCGCCCTGCAGCAGCCGCCTTCTCAGCCGCGGCGAGGGTCTTCTCCCTAGCCGAGCCTTCTCCTCGGAGACAAGCTTGGTGTGGGACGCCTGAGCCATCTATGTCTCTTACTTCAGCTTCCCAGCGGCTCCGCCTCCGTGGCACATTCTGGGTCACTTTGCCCAGCTCGGCTTCACGATCGGCGAGCGCAGTCTCCTGGGCCTTGAGCTCCTCCTCCTGCTCCTGAAGACGATGGGTGCGGGCGTCATGTCTACACGGAGGGCCTTCAACTCAGCTTCCACCACGCTGCAGCGTGCCTTGGCGGACGCAGCGTCGACTAGCACCGTGTCACGAGCCACCATGGCTTCATTGGCCTCCTACCTGCCCTCCGCGACGGCAGCCTCGGCCTGGCCCCAGGCTGTCCAGACGGATGAGTCGGCCTGGAGCCACCCCGAGATCAGGCCCAT
This sequence comes from Aegilops bicornis, assembly GCA_021605145.1. NCBI lineage: Eukaryota > Viridiplantae > Streptophyta > Magnoliopsida > Poales > Poaceae > Aegilops > Aegilops bicornis. The sequence goes on from JAHIAL010000104.1 coordinate 744,731, forward strand.
ACGCCTCGTCACCACGCACCGATCGGCGCCAAGAAGATTAGTCCGGAGCCGCTCCAGCATGGCGTAGGCCTCCTCCAAAGTGCCGAGCATGGCAGAGGAGCCATGGTCCGCCAGTGCGAGGGCTTGGGGAGGAGGTGGCACCGGCGTCTGGCTGGCGCCGTCGCAGCAGCAAGAGCCGCAGGGAGCTCCGGTGCTCTCAACCCCCCCGCGGTGCGTCAGGGACGGGCGCCCCCGAAGTCTGCTGGGCCACGGAAGCGGCCTCCTCCAGAGGCTTTGCCACCGAGCTCCGAGGGGCCCATTCCGTCATGGGTGAACGCGAGGTGGCCTCTTTCGTCTGCGCCAGGTTTGCCGCGGCCACGGCAGGTCGCGTGGCCTCGGAGGCCCTAGCCGCCTCCTTCCTCTTCTTCACCACGAGCTTCAGCCTGGCCACCAGGAGGAGAATGTCGTGGGCACGACATCAGGGATGGAAAGTAAAAACAAGGTAAGATGCTTACTCATCATCGGTGATGTACACCCTTTTCTCGGGTCAAGACCATGCGCGCCTGGCCTCTTGAGCACGGCCCGTCGCGCTCACGGGATCGGCCGCAAGGCGCCTGACGGCTGGCTCTGGAACGGCGGTGACGGACGACAAGGCGGGGGCGTCGCTATGGGGAAGCGACGCCGCCCCGCCCTTCTTCGGTGTCGCCCGGCTCAGCCTCCGCAGGGGGGTTCCCCCGGACCTCGTAGCAAACCCGGGGGAGTGCGGGGAACCCTCGACCAAGTACTCACTGGCGTCGAAGAGATCGTGGAGGAGCTCGCTCTGCAATAGAGGAGAAGTCTCCCCCACCTCTTCCATGATCGCCTCCGAAGTCCTCCTCCCCTCCTCCTCGGAGCCCTCGCCGGAGGACACCGGCACCGGGGAGTTGGGGAGCTTGGGCAGCACGAGCCGCAACTCGTTGAAGACAGGCATGGCGGCGGCCACCTCCGCCCGTCAGCCGGGTTTCTGGAACAATGAAGGTAGGCTGCCGAGAGGCTGCCTGGATCCTTTTCAAGAAATGTATGCACGGCCTTGCCCAGCTTCCCGGTCGTCAAGCTCCCCCAGCGCAGCCGGAGGTCGTCCTCTGCGCTCTTGAGATCCCACATGGGGCGCAAATGTGCTTGGAGCGGGGCCAGGTGCTACGTCAGGAACTCCCTAACGATCATGGCCCCCGTCAGCACCCCGGAGTCGACGTCTGCCTACATCAGCCTCAGGACGGGCGCCGCCCGAGGATCAGTGAGCTTCTCATGGGCCCACTGGTCCAGCTTTTCCGGCATCCTGGTCGGCAGCTCCAATCGAGTGTGGAGGCCCCTGGGGTCCATGTAAATCCATTTATGTCAAGTCCTCCACCTTCTTCCGGCCCTCATGAGCGCCTTGCCGCCAGTGAGCGTGTGAAGGAGACGCATCCGGAGCGCTGGGTCGAGTCGTGCATCCGTAGGGAGAAGAAGTGGCGGAGCAGCGCAAAGGAGGGTGTCACGCCCACGAACGCCTCATAGTAGAAGGCGAAGATTGACGGAAGGAGGATGGAGTTGGGCTGGAGGTGTAGAGCATGGATCTGGTAATGGTCGAGGACGGCGAGGAAGAACACAGGAGAAAGGCGGGGACGAGCCGGGGAAGATGTTGTGGAGGAAGAATGGATAGAATGTCCCCCGCCAAGGTCTCACGCTTGGTGGAACTGCCCGGACTCTATCTCCCTCCCCTCGTTGTCATTGCTGTTGCGTCGGTGGGAGTACAACGGTGAGGTGCCCCGCCTCGGTCTTGGAGGACGTCTTGAGGGCGGTGCGGGCAAGGAGGCGGTGCACGAGGAATGGCGGGCTTCGCCTCCTTGGCCGCCATCAACGAAGAGCTAAGAGGGAAGATTCGGCGGATCTGGAGGCACTCTTGGTGGGGAGAAAAGGAGATCTGGGGCAAGACGAAGGGAAGGCAATGAAGGCTCAGCGGCAAGCGCCAGTCTTTTTGTCAGCCCGGGACGGTTGCCAAGGCAGCATGGGGAAGTGCAGGCGCCCACGTCCCATCAAGTGCCACGCGTCGACCCAGTCCACAGGCAATTGGGGCCCGTGGTGCTTCGCCCTTGCCCTTCGGCATCGCCTCGAAGCCAAGTCTAAGCGCGCCTTGGGCCCGAGGGCTACTATCGGTGTTCTGGGAACCAGGGTACCCAGACTTGCCTGCCTGCGGCCCACGGCATGGCTCCATTAACAAGAAAAGACCCTCGCGAGGGGCCAAGCCTCGCGAGGCGGACGACACCAAGACCTCCGGACGAAGCGGCCTCGTCAGGTTGGCTCCTGAGGAGCGGAGATTCCTATGCAAGTACCCATGTCATGAGGCCCGGATGGCGCAAGCCGTAATGACCAAGGCGAGGGGGCGCCAGCGGGCGCAGAGCAGCAGGTTTCCTCTTTGGTGCTAAGGAGGCAAGCGCAGGCGCGGAGTCCCGAGGAATCAGTCAAAGGTTTCCATTCCCATGCAACAAGACCAAGACTGCCAGGACAGCAAGAGGGATGTCATCATCGAGCCCACCACGGTGTCACGACCAGAAGCTTTTCAGGTAAAGACCACCTTTCGTCAGGATAAGATGTACTACTTGTCTCCCTTCAAACTTGGCCATTGTGGGATCCCTTCCCGCCTTCGTTTTGGAGGAAGAGGACCGAGGCCACTGTAAATATAGCTTATCCACCACCATAGGAGGGGATCCAGATTGAAGGCAGAACCCAAACCCTCACTAGCTCACACCCACACAAGAACTGACCTCCTGAGGTTGTTCTTCCTCTGTACTAGTTCATCCTCAGCCCCTCGCGAGGCTAATCCACACCAAATCAGGAGTAGGGTCTAACACCGCAAGGTGGCCCGAACCTGGGTAAACTGCCGTGTCTCTTTCCTTTCCCGTTCATTGAGCTAGGCTATGAGAGCGGCGAGTTGGTAAACTAGGGAGGTCGAGTTCTTCGCACGCACCCCAGAGTTCAAACCTTTCTTAGGTCTGCGGAGCCGTGAACTCGGTGCCACGCCCATCGCCAGAATTCCCCGACGCCCTCGCGTTGCGGTGTGTCGAGCCCAATGGCAGCATGCCGTTGACGGAATAGGGATGGTACACGACAAGATGTCATGTCTGACCCATCAAGCCCATATGGGATCAGATCGGGCGCCCAAGCCGCTGCCGCTAGACCCGTCGCCGTACGCTGCCGCCTGCATGCTGAAACTGGCCGCCGCCGCCCCGAGCCAATGCCGTATGTTTGGCCGGTGTGGGCCAGCTGCCCCCGACCGGTCTCCGCGGAGGAGAAGCGGCTGCCACCCTGCGGTGCACAGGCTTTTGCTCAAGTCCTTCCGGGCGGCGGTGGTAGGGAAGATGGCGTTGAGAGGACCGAAGGCGAAAGGAAGGGGAGGGCGCTTCGGTGTACGCATGCGGTGCCGCACGGAGCGGAGCGTGATACGTCGCCAACGTATCTATAATTTTGATTGCTCCATGCTATATTATCTACTGCTTTGGACATTATTGGGCTTTTTCACTTTTATATTATTTTTGGGACTAACCTATTAACCGGAGGCCCGGCCCGTAATTGTTGTTTTTGCCTATTTCGTAGTTTCGCAGAAAAGGAATATCAAACGAAGTCCAAACGGAATGAAACCTTGAGGAACGTGATTTTTTATGAAGATTATGATCCGGAGACTTGGACCCTACGCCAAGAAACAAAGGAGGAAGCCACGAGGTAGGGCGCCCACCCTGTATGGCGCCCTCCACCCTCGTGGGCCCCTGCTCAACCGGGCGTGCATTCTTCCTCCTATATATACCTACATACCCCCAAACGATCGGATACGGAGCCAAAACCTAATTCCACCACCGCAACCTTCACTCCACGAGATCCCATCTTGGGGCACATTAGGAGCTCCGTGGGAGGGGCATCCATCATGGAGGGCTTCTACATCAACACCATAGCCTCTCCGATGAAGTGTGAGTAGTTTACCTCGGACCTTCTAGTCCATAGTTAGTAGCTAGATGGCTTCTTCTCTCTTTTTGGATCTCAATACAATGTTCTCCCCCTCTCTCGTGGAGATCTATTCGATGTAATCTTATTTTTGCTGTGTGTTTGTTGATACCGATGAAATGTGGGTTTATGATCAAGATTATCTATGAACAATATTTGAATATTCTGAATCCTTTTATGTATGATTGGCTATCTTTGCAAGTCTCTTCGAATTATCAGTTTGGTTTGGCTTACTAGATTGATCTTTCTTGCAATGGGAGAAGTGCTTAGCTTTGGGTTCAATCTTGCGGTGTCCTTTCCCAAAGGATGGAGGGCAGCAAGGCACGTATTGTATTGTTGCCATCGAGGATAACAAGATGGGGTTTTTGTCATATTGCATGAATTTATCCCTCTACATCATGTCATCTTGCTTAAGGCGTTACTCTGTTTTCATGAACTTAATACTCTAGATGCATCTTTGGATAGCGGTCGATGAGTGGAGCAATAGTAGTAGATGCGTGAGTCGGTTTACTTGTCTCGGACGTGATGCCTATATACATGATCATACCTAGATATTCTCATAACTATGCTCAATTACGGCCAATTGATCAACAAAGAATTGCTCACCCAATCGTAAAATACTTATGCTCTTGAGTGAAGCCACTAGTGAAACCTATGGCCCCCGGGTCTATCTTCATCATATTAATCTTCCAACACTTAGTTATTTCCTTTGCTTTTTTACTTTGCTTTTATTTTACTTTGCATCTTTATCACAAAAATACCAAAAATGTTATCCTATCATATCTATCTATCAGATCTCACTCTCATAAGTGACCATGAAGGGATTGACAACCCCTTCTCGTGTTGGTTGCGAGGATTTATTTGTATTGTGCAGTCTGAGGGACTTCATGGCGTAGCCTCCTACCGGATTGATACCTTGGTTCTCAAAAAGCGAGGAGATACTTACGCTACTTTTGTCGCATCACCCTTTCCTCTTCAAGGGAAAACCAACCACAGTGCTCAAGAGGTAGCAAGAAGGATTTCGGTGCCGATTGACGGGAGTCCACGCAAAAGTCAACATACCTAGTACCCATCACAATCCCTTATCTCCGCATTACATTATTTGCCATTTGCCTCTCGCTTTCCTCTCCCCACTTCACCCTTGCCGTTTATTCGCTCTCTCTTTTCGCTCGCCTCTTTTTCGCTTGCTTTTTGTTTGCTCGTGTGTTGGATTGCTTGCTTGTCACGATGGCTCAAGATAATACCAAATTATGTGACTTTACCAATACCAACAATAATGATTTCCTTAGCACTCATATTGCTCCTCTTACCGATACCGAATCTTGTGAAATCAATCTTTGCTTTGTTGAATCTTGTCATGAAAGATCAATTCGCCGGCCTTCCTAGTGAAGATGCCGCTACTCACCTAAATAGCTTCGTTGATTTGTGTGATATGCAAAAGAAGAAAGATGTTGATGATGATATTGTTGAATTGAAGCTATTTCCTTTTTCGCTTCGAGATCGTGCTAAAGCTTGGTTTTCTTCTTTGCCTAAAAATAGTATTGATTCTTGGAACAAGTGCAAAGATTCTTTCATCTCTAAGTATTTTCCTCCCGCTAAGCGATATTATGAATTTTAAGCAACTTGATCATGAACATGTTGCACAAGCTTGGGAGAGGATGAAATTAATGATACATAATTGCCCTACTCATGGTTTGAATTTGTGGATGATTATACAAAAAATTTATGCCGGATTGAATTTTCTTCTAGAAATCTTTTATATTCGGCCATGAGGAGGCACTTTTATGGAAATCACTTTAGGAGAAGCTACTAAACTCCTAGATAATATTATGGTTAATTATTCTTAATGGCACACTGAAAGATCTACTAATAAAAAGGTGCATGCGATAGAAGAAAGTAATGTTTTGAGTGAAAAGATGGATGAACTTATGAAATTATTTGCTAGTAAGAGTGTTTCTTCTGATCCTAATGATATGCCTTTGTCTACTTTGATTGAGAATAATAGTGAATCTATGGATGTGAATTTTGTTGGTAGGAATAATTTTGGTAACAACGCATATAGAGGAAACTTTAATCCTAGGCCTTATCCTAGTAATTCCTCTAATAATTATGATAATTCCTACAACAACTCTTATGGAAATTTTAATAATATGCCCTCTGAATTTGAGACTAGTGTTAAAGATTTTATGAATTCGCAAAAGAATTTCAATGCTTTGCTTGAAGAGAAATTGCTGAAAGTTGATGAATTGGCTAGGAACGTTGATAGAATTTCTCTTGATGTTGATTCTTTAAAGCTTAGATCTATTCCTCCTAAGCATGATATCAATGAGTCTCTCAAAGCCATGATAATTTCCATTGATGAGTGCAAAGAAAGAACCGCTAGGATGCATGCTAAGAAAGATTCCTTTATGAAAGCGTGTTCTTCTAATTTCTATGAAAACAAGGATGAATATCTAAAATTTATTGATGTGTCCCCTATTAAATCTTTGTTTTGCAATATGAATCTTGATGATGATGGGACTGAATATGATCCACCTTTACCTAGAAGGCGTTCCAGAAATTCGGAGGTTTTAGATCTTGATGCTAAAATTGATAAAAGTGGGATTGAAGAAACCAAAACCCTAGATGTTGCTAAACCCACTATTTTGGATTTCAAGGAATTTAATTATGAAAATTACTCTTTGATTGATTGTATTTCCTTGTTGCAATCCATGCTAAATTCTCCTCATGCTTATAGTCAAAATAAAGCGTTTACTAAACATATCGTTGATGCCTTGATGCAATCTTATGAAGAAAGGCTTGAGTTGGAAGTTTCTATCACTAGAAAACTTTATGATGAGTGGGAACCTAATATTAAAATTAAGATTAAGGATCATGAGTTCTATGCTTTATGTGATTTGGGTGCTAGTGTTTCCACTATTCTCAAAACTTTGTGCGATTTGCTAGATTTCCGTGATTTTGATGATTGCTCTCTAAACTTGCACCTTATGGATTCCACTATTAAGAAACCTATGGGAAGAATTAATGATGTTCTTATTTTTCAAATAGGAATTATGTGCCCGTAGATTTTATCGTTCTTGATATAGGTTGCAATCCTTCATGTCCTATTATTCTCGGTAGACCTTTCCTTAGAACGATTGGCGCAATTATTGACATGAAGGAAGGGAATATTAGATTCCAATTTCCATTAAAGAAAGGCATGGAACACTTCCCTAGGAAGAAAATAAAATTACCATATGAATCTATCATGAGAGCCACTTATGGATTGCCTACCAAAGATGGCAATACCTAGATCTATCCTTGCTTTTATGCCTAGCTAGGGGCGTTAAACGATCTTGTTGGGAGGCAACCCAATTTTATTTTTAGTTTTTTGCTTTTTTCTTCTGTTTAGGAATAAATATTTGTTATAGCCTCTGGTTAGATGTGTTTTTATGTTTTAATTAGTGTTTGTGCCAAGTTAAACCTATAGGATCTTCTTGGATGATAGTTATTTGATCTTGCTGTAATTTCCAGAAACTTTCTGTTCATGAAAACAATTGTTAAAAATCACCAGAATGTGATAAAATAGTGATTCCAATTCCTGCTGATCAATAAACAAATTTCCTAGGTCTTCCTATTTTGGCTGATTTTTTGGAGTTACAGAAGTTTGCATTAGTTACAGATTACTACAGACTGTTCTGTTTTTGACAGATTCTGTTTTTCGTGTGTTGTTTGCTTATTTTGATGAATCTATGGCTAATAAAATAGTTTAAAAACCATAGAGAAGTTGGAATACAGTAGGTTTAAAACCAATATAAATAAAGAATGAGTTCATTACAGTAAGTTGAAGTGGTCTTTTGTTTTCTTTCGCTAACGGAGCTCACGAGATTTCTGTTGAGTTTTGTGTTGTGAAGTTTTCAAGTTTTGGGTGAAAGATTTTGATGGATTATGGAACAAGGAGTGGCAAAAGCCTAAGCTTGGGGATGCTCATGGCACCCCAAGATAATCTAAGGACACCAAAAGCCAAATCTTGGGGATGCCCGGAAGGCATCCCCTCTTTCGTCTACTTCCATCGATAACTTTACTTAGAGCTATATTTTTATTCACCACATGATATGTGTTTTGCTTGGAGCGTCTTGTATGATTTGAGTCTTTGCTTTTTAGTTTACCACAATCATCCTTGATGTACACACCTTTTGAGAGAGCCATACATGATTTGGAAATTATTAGAATACTCTTTGTGCTTCACTTATATCTTCTGAGTTATATAGTTTTGCTCTAGTACTTCACTTATATCTTTTAGAGCACGGTGGTGGATTTGTTTTATAGAAACTATTGATCTCTCATGCTTCACTTAGATTATTTTTAGAGTCTTAAATAGCATGGTAATTTGCTTAAATAATCCTAATATGCTAGGTATTCAAGATTAGTAAAACTTTCTTATGAGTGTGTTGAATACTAAGAGAAGTTTGATGCTTGATGATTGTTTTGAGATATGGAGGTAATAATATCAAAGTCATGCTAGTTGAGTAGTTGTGAACTTGAGAAATGCTTGTTCTGAAGTTTGCAAGTCCCGTAGCATGCACGTATGGTAAACGTTATGTAACAAATTTGAAACATGAGGTGTTCTTTGATTGTCCTCCTTATGAGTGGCGGTCGAGGACGAGCGATGGTCTTTTCCTACCAATCTATCCCCCTAGGAGCATGCGCGTAGTGCTTGGTTTTTGATGACTTGTAGATTTTGCAATAAGTATGTGAGTTCTTTATGACTAATGTTGAGTCCAAGGATTATACGCACTCTCACCCTTCCATCATTGCTAGCCTCTTCGATTTTCATGCATTGCCCTTTCTCACATTGAGAGTTGGTGCAAACTTCGCCAGTGCATCCAAACCCGTGATATGATACGCTCTTTCACACATAAACCTCCTTATATCTTCCTCAAAACATCCACCATACCTACCTATTATGGCATTTCCATAGCCATTCCGAGATATATTGCCATGCAACTTTCCACCATTCCGTTTATCATGACACATTCATCATTGTCATATTGCTTCATGTAGTTGACATAGTATTTGTGGCAAAGCCACCTTTCATAATTATTTCATACATGTCACACTTGGTTCATTGCATATCCCGGTACACCGCCGGAGGCATTCATATAGTCATACTTTGTTCTAGTATCGAGTTGTAATCATTGAGTTGTAAATAAATAGAAGTGTGATGATCATCATTTTCTAGAGCATTGTCCCAAGTGAGGAATAAAAAAAGAGAAAGGCCATAAAAAAAGAGAAGGCCCAAAAAATGAGAGAAAAAAGAGAGAAGGGACAATGCTACTATCCTTTGCCACACTTGTGCTTCAAAGTAGCACCATAATCTTCATGATAGAGAGTCTCTTGTTTTGTCACTTTCATATACTAGTGGGAATTTTTCATTATAGAACTTGGCTTGTATATTCCAACAATGGGCCTCCTCAAGTGCCCTAGGTCTTCATGAGCAAGCAAGTTGGATGCACACCCACTTAGTTTCTTTTGTTGAGCTTTCATACATTTATAGCTCTAGTGCATCCGTTGCATGGCAATCCCTACTCCTAACATTAACATCAATCGATGGGCATCTCCATAGCTCATTGATTAGCCTCGTTAATGTGAGACTTTCTCCTTTTTTGTATTCTCCACATAACCCCCATCATCATATTCTATTCCACCCATAGTGCTATGTCCATGGCTCGCGCTCATATATTGTGTGAAAGTTTATAGGTTTGAGATTTCTAAAGTATGAAACAATAGATTGGATTGTCATCGGGGTTGTGGATGATGAGAGCATTCTTGTGTGACGAAAATGGAGCATGACTAAACTATATGATTTTGTAGGTATGAACTTTCTTTGGCCATGTTATTTTGAGAAGACATAATTGCTTAGTTAGTATGCTTGAAGTATTATTATTTTTATGCCAATATGAACTTTTGTCTTGAATCTTTCGGATCTGAATATTCATACCACAATTAAGAAGAATTACATTGAAATTATCCCAAGTAGCACTCCACATCAAAATTATCCTTTTTATCATTTACCTACTCGAGGACGAGCAGGAATTAAGCTTGGGGATGCTTGATACGTCTCCAACGTATCTATAATTTTTGATTGCTCCATGCTATATTATCTACTGTTTTGGACATTATTGGGCTTTATTATTCACTTTTATATTATTTTTGGGACTAACCTATTAACCGGAGGCCCAACCCAGAATTGTTGTTTTTTGCCTATTTCATAGTTTCACAGAAAAGGAATATCAAACGGAGTGCAAATGGAATGAAACCTTCGGGAACGTGATTTTTAGGAAGATTATGATCCAGGAGACTTGGACCCTACGTCAAGAAAGAAAGGAGGAAGCCACGAGGTAGGGGGGCGCGCCCACCCCCAGGGCGCGCCCTCCACCCTCGTGGGCCCCCTGTTGCTCCACCGACGTACTCCTTCCTCCTATATATACCTACGTACCCCCAAACGATCAGATACGGAGCCAAAAACCTAATTCCACCGCCGCAACCTTCTGTATCCACGAGATCCCATCTTGGGGCCTGTTCCGGAGCTCCGCCGGAGGGGGACTCCGTCATGGAGGGCTTCTACATCAACACCATAGCCTCTCCGATGAATTGTGAGTAGTTTACGTCAGACCTTCGGATCCATAGTTAGTAGCTAGATGGCTTCTTCTCTCTTTTGGATCTCAATACAATGTTCTCCCCCTCTCTTGTGGAGATCTATTCGATGTAATCTTCTTTTTGCGGTGTGTTTGTTGAGACCGATGAATTGTGGGTTTATGATCAAGATTATCTATGAACAATATTTGAATCTTCTGATTTTTTTATGTATGATTTGTTATCTTTGCAAGTCTCTTAGAATTATTAGTTTGGTTTGGCCTACTAGATTGATCTTTCTTGACATGGGAGAAGTGCTTAGCTTTGGGTTCAATCTTGCGGTGTCCTTTCCCAGTGACAGTAGGGGAAGCAAGGCACGTATTGTATTGTTGCCATCGAGGATAACAAGATGGGGTTTTTATCATATTGCATGAATTTATCCCTCTATATCATGTCATCTTGCTTAAGGCGTTAGTCTCTTTTCATGAACTTAATACTCTAGATGCATGCTGGATAGCGGTCGATGAGTGGAGTAATAGTAGTAGATGCAGGCAGGAGTCGGTCTACTTGTCTCGGACGTGATGCCTATATACATGATCTTACCTAGATATTCTCATAACTATGCTCAATTCTGTCAATTGCTCAACAAGAATTAGATCACCCAAGTAAAATACTTATGCTCTTGAGAGAAGCCACTAGTGAAAACCTATGGCCCCGGGTCTATCTTCATCATATTAATCTTCCAACACTTAGTTATTTCCTTTGCTTTTATTTTACTTTGCACCTTTATCACAAAAATACCAAAAATATTATCCTATCATATCTATCAGAACTCACTCTCATAAGTGACCGTGAAGGGATTGACAACCCCTTATCATGTTGGTTGCGCAGATTTATTTGTATTGTGCAGGTACGAGGGACTCGCGCGTAGCCTCCTCTTTGGATTGATACCTTGGTTCTCAAAAAGCGAGGGAAATACTTACGCTACTTTGTTGCATCACCCTTTCCTCTTCAAGGAAAACCAACGCAAAGTGCTCAAGAGGTAGCAGAGCGGGGTAGGGTTAGGGTTAGGGAGGTGGCAACTAGTCCACACATAACTCAACAAGAACTCATTATATAAGTTGGTATAAATCAATGCAAAACCTTATCATTCTCTACTGTAACAAATCACCAAAATTATTATTAATTATTGCATACTAAATGCCTCTACATATTTAATACTCCTACCCTCAAATAGAATCATTAAACAAGCAAACATATGCAATCATAAGAGCAATCTGTCTAAACAGAACAGTCTGTAAAGGATGAAAGAAGATTCGTACTTCTTTAACTCCAAAAATTCTTAAAATTTACCATAGTGTAGAAAATTTGTTGTAGCTTACTGTGTAAAAGTTTCAAGATTTACCATGTTCTGAATTTTCTGAAGAATTCAGACAATAGAAAACTTTCTATTTTCAAACAACATCTCATATACTTGCACATTGAGGATGGTACGGCTATACTTGCCACTTCTTTTGAAAAAAGTAAAAACATTATTCTAAATACATAAAGCAAATCTCAACAAGATAAAAAAGACGCTCCAAGCAAAACACATATCATGTGACGAATAAAAATATAGCTCCAAGTGAGGTTACCGATAATGTTGAAGATGAAAGAGGGGATGCCTTCTGAGGCATCCCAAGTATAGACGCTTGAGTCTTCCTTGAATATTACCTTGGGGTGACTTGGGAATCCCCAAGCTTAGGTTCTTGCCACTCCTTTTAGTTACGAGGTTAACCAGTTTTAACAAATAATACTTCTTGATGCTATATTAAGTTTCGGGGTGTGTGAAACAAGAGACTTGATAACCCACAAGTATAGGGGGTCAATTGTAGCCTCTTTTGAGAAGTAGGAGTTTTGAACCCAACAAGGAGCTAAAGGTAGAATTAATATTCCCTTCAGGTTCTATCGACCACCAATACAACTCTAGCACACTTAACGTTTGCTTTACCTAGAACAAGAATAAAACTACCTTGTAGGTGTAATAGGATAAGTTTGCAATAATAAAACTAGAAGTACTTAGAGAGAATAAAACTAGGAGTAAGTTGCAAGATAATAAAAGTTAGTTGTTTTAGTAGATAGCTTTTTGTAACACGATAAGAAAGATTGTCCATAGGCAATTGGATATAAAACGATAGATACTTATCATAAGTAATGAGGGAGAGGTATACGCTAACACACTTTCTGTACTTGGATCATATACACTTAGAATTGGAACTCCAGCAAGCATCCGCAAGTACTAAAGACCATTAAGGCAAAACCCAACCATAGCACTAAGTAACAAGTCCTCTTTACTCCCATACGTAACAACCCCCTTACTCAGGTATAAGCTTTTGTCACTCTCGCTACCCACTACAAGCGAATTACGAATGTATTGCAAAACCCTACAATGGTAATCCCACATGCTTGTGTGACACGGAGGGCACCATAGGGCAGCACCATAAAAACATACAACTCATATCAATCATAGAATACCACATTTAACCCGTAGGACAAAACAAATCTACTCAAACATCGTAGGATGGCAACACATCATAGAACAATAATATGTGGCATAAAGCAGCATGTTTAAGTAGATATTACATCGGGGAGATGAGGTGTTACACCGCTTCATAGAGGGAGAGAGTTGGTGATGATGGCGGTAGATTGTTGGTGTAGATCGTCGTCACGATGATTGCCCCGGCGGCGTTCCGGCGCCACCGGGAGAGAGGGGAGAGAGCCCCCTCCTCCTTCTTCTTCCTTGGCCTCCCTCCTGATACGTTCCAAACATATCTACTTTTCCAAACACTTTTTCTCTTGTTTTTTGGACTCTAATTTGCATGATTTGAATGGAACTAACACTTTGAATTGACGCCTGTTTTCGTGAAATTTGCCATGGTGTTGTTTTTGTGCAGAAATAAAATATCTCGGATTGAGCTGAAAATTTATGGAGAATTATTCCATAATATATAAAAAATACTGGCGAAGGAAATTACCAGAGGGGGCCACCAGGGGGCGCGCCTATCAGGCTTGTGGGCCCCTGGCTGCTCCCGCAACCCTAACTCCAACTCCATAAGTACCTATTCGTCAAGAAAAAAATCAGAGAGAATGAATCATCGCATTTTAGGTTAAGGATCCGCTGCCACCTCTTGTTCTTCATCGGGAGGGCTGATCTGGAGTCCGTTCGGGGCTATGAAGAGGGGGATTTGACGTTGTCGTCATCATCAACCTTCCTCCATCACCAATTTCATGATGCTCACCATCGGGAGTGAGTAATTCCTTCACAGACATGTTGTACGGTGATGGGTTGGATGAGGTTTCTCATGTAATTGAGTTAGTTTTGTTAGGGCTTGATCTCTAGCATCCACTATATATGTTCTAAGATTGATGTTTTTTAGCGGGGGTTCTGAGATTGATGTTGCTATGACTTTGCTATGCTTAATGCTTGTCACTAGGGCCCGAGTGCCATGGTTTCAGATCTGAACCATTTATGCTTTCATGAATATATTTGTGTTCTTGAACCTAACTTGCAAGTTATTTGCACTTTTTACGTGTTATGATCTGCATACCCCAAAGTGATAAAATTGGGATTCTTTCCGATGATTGTCGTAGTTTGAGGAGTTCATTTATTCACTATGTGCTAATGCTTTGTTCCAATTCTCTATTAAAAGGAGGCCTTAATATCCCTTAGTTTCCTTATGGACTCCGCTGCCACGGGAGGGTAGGACAAAAGATGCCATGCAAGTTCTTATTATAAGCATGTATGACTATTTATGGAATACATGCCTGCATTACATTGATGAATTGAAGCTAGTTCTGTGACACCCTAGGTTATGACTATTACATGATGAATGTCATCCAACATAATTATCCATCATTGATCCAATGCCTACGAGCTTTTCACATATTGATATTTGCTAAGTTGCCGCTGCTGTTACAATCACTACAAAACTGTTACTATTACTGTTGCTATTGCTACCACCGCTATCAAACTGTCATATTATTGTGCCACTGATCGCTCTGCTACAGATATTTAATTCTCCAAGTGCGGTTGAATTGACAACTCTACTGCTAATAGTTGCAAATATTCTTTGGATCCCCTTGTGTCGAATCAATAAATTTGGGTTGCATACTCTACCCTCGAAAACTGTTGTGATCCCCTATACTTGTGGGTTGTCAAGACCTTTTTCTGGCGCCGTTGCCAGGGAGCATGGCTCTATTTGTTGAGTCGCTTGGGATTTATATCTGTTGATCACTATAAAGAATCTAAAGGATGATAGAACCAAGGTCGTTCCCTCTAGGACGAGGGGAGGTACGAAACTGTTATCTAGCTCTGCACTCGATTCACCTTTTGTTTTGAGTAAGCTTGTGACACCACCACCTGCTATTAATTCTGATATGTCGCAAGTAATTGATGATGCTACTACTTTGCTTCATGATACTGTGCAACTAGGTGAATTTCTTGATGAACAACTTGCTTAAGCTAAAGAACTTGAGAATGCTGAAACTAATGAAATTATTGAAACTGAAAATTATGATTCACCTATTAGGCCTAGCTATCCTAGAATTGAAATGCCTAAGATACCTGAGGGATTTCCAATATTCTTAATTGTTACATAGTGCATCCCATGCAATGTAAGGGTCCAATTCAATAATTTAATTGGTTCATCTTTTCGGATGGTCAAGGGAAATCGTACAAAATTGACATTTGTAAACAAAAGTATAAAACCATCATAGGAGGCGACAGATGGAACAAGTACATTTCAAATATTAAGCTCACCCGGGGAGAGTACATAGGCTTCTACTTGAAGAAAGCGGTCAACAAGTTAAGGATTAAGTATTTCTCCGACCAAGATGATGAGCTTGATGAGGATGATGCTAAAGATTCCCAGGATGATAATGATGATGAGAGCCAAGATGATGATGATGCTAGCGAGGATGATGATAGCCAAGAGCCTGAGGATGAGGAAGATGATGACAATGGTGATTCATACAATTATGCAATTTTCTCTCAAAGAATGAAAGAGCTTAATGAGGATGAGAAGGCCAAACTCATCGCGATCCTACCATCAAGTGTGCACTACTTGGGGAGGCCATTTGTGCATCGTTTTACCAAGACAAACATCATGAAACACACCATGGTATTTTTTGTATCTTTTCTCTTTTTTCTGTTCGTAACACACCACTGCAGGAAGATAACCAGTGGCGTGCAAGTTTGCTTGCCCGCCACTGATGGCATTATAGAAGTGGCAGAAGTTCAGTGGCGGGTGCCCCTGAGATCCTTGCCCGCCACTACTGGCCATTTGGCACCCGCCACTACTAGGCATTCCTGCAGTAGTGGGCATTAAAGCTGAAGGTGTTAAGAATTTACCACTTATTGAAGAAATATATGGGCTCGACATCCTGACACGGGTAGTAGAGGTAAATTCTCTTCTAAGAATTTATGAAGGTGATATCTCATAAGAAATCTGCTACTCAATGCTTGGATGAATTTGATAATTATATTGTTAAGCAAGAACATTTTAATGTGTACGTTATGAAACAATTGAAACGCAATGCCTTCATGATGCTAGGAAAGGTGATCGAAATTATCATTGATCAAACTTATGCACTTTGCTAGCATTCACACATCATAAATTATTTCTTTTATCATTTACCTACTCGAGGATGAGTAGGAATTAAGCTTGGGAATGCTGATACGTCTACAACGTATCTATAATTTATGAAGTATTCATGCTATTATATTATCATTCTTGGATGTCTTACAATCATTTTATAGCAACTTTATATCATTTTTTTGGACTAAACTATTGACATAGTGCCCAGTGCCAGTTGCTGTTTTTTTGCTTGTTTTTTCCATCGCAGAAAATCAATACCAAACAGTGTCCAAATGCAGTGAAACTTTTTGGAGATATTTTTGGACCAGGAGACATCCAGTGGGCAAAAGAAGTACCAGATGGGTGCACCGAGGGGGGCACAACCCACCTAGGTGCGTCTGGGGCTCGAACGCATACTGGTGGGTCGTACCCACCTCGCTGGCCTCCCGCACCGCCTCTCCGCCCTATAAATTCCCAAATATTCCAAAACCCCTGAGGGTAACCCTAGATCGGAAGTTACGCTGCTACAAGCCTCTTTCGCCACGAAAAACCAATCGGGAGCCCGTTCTGGCACCCTACCGGAGGGGGAGATCATCACCGGAGGCCATCTTCATCATCCCTATGATCCCCATGACGAGGAGGGAGTAGTCCACCCTCGGGGCTGAGGGTTTGTACCAGTAGCTATGTGTTTAATCTCTCTCTCTTTCTCTCGTGTTCTTGAGATGACACAATCTTGATGTATCGCGGGCTTTGTTAATATAGTTGGATCATATGGTGTTTCTCCCACTCTATCTTATTGTGATGAATTGAGTTTTCCTTTTGAGATTTTGTTTTTATCGGGTTGAATACTTTTATGGATTTGAGAGCACTTGATATATGTCTTGCATATGAATACCCATGGTGACAATGGGGTATTATATTGATTCACTTGGTATATGTTTTGGCACTCAACTCGCGATTCTCGAGGTGACATTGGGGTAATCTATGCATAGGGGTTGATGCATGTTCTCGTCTTTGTTTCTCCGGTAGAAATCTTGGGGCACTCCTTGAGGTTCTTTGTGTTGGATTGAGTATTATGAATCTGAATTTTCTTTGGTGTTATTTTAGTACGAACTCTGGATAGATTGATCGGAAATAATAGCTACAAACAATTTCTTCTTATGTTCTCCGCTAGATAAGAACTTTGGAGTGATTCCTCATCGCACGTTAAGGGATAGTTATATGATCCAATTAGATTATCATTGTTGAGAGATTGCACTAGCGAAAGTACGGACCCTAGGCCTCATTTGCAAGCATTGCAATACCATTTGTGCTCCGCTTTATCAATTGCTACCTTGCTGTTTTTAATGTTCTTATTACAAAAATCAATATCTACTATCCATATTACACTTGTATCACCATCTCTTCGCCGAACTAGTGCACCTATACAAATTACCATTGTATTTGGTGTGTTGGGAACACAAGAGACTTTTTATTATTTGGTTGCAGGGTTGTTTGAGAGAGACTATCTTCATCCTACGCCTCGCATGGATTGTAAACCTTAGGTCATCCACTTGAGGCAAAATTGCTACTATCCTACAAAACTCTGCGCTTGGAGGCCCAACACGTGTCTACAAGAATAAAGTTGCGCAGTAGTCATGAAGCTCTTTCCTGGCGCCGTTGCCGGGGAGGTGAGTGCTTGTAGGTATATCTTTTTATCTTGTAATCAAATCTTTTAGTGTCTTGTTTTATCACTAGTTTGGTTTATAAAATGAAAATTACAAAAAATGGATTTGAGGTGGTCTCATGTTATTCATCTTTATAATGTCTTTCATGAAAATGATGGAAAGGAAAATTGTGCTCAGTTGATAGAGGTAGATTTAATAAAATATTTTGGCATGAATGATGAGCATGATTGCAATGCTTTTAGTATGAATTCTTTGAATATCGAAAATATTAATGATGATTGCACTAGTCATAATAAAAATGTTTCTTATAAGCATGTCAATTTTTGTGGAGTGCATAAAGTTTGTGAAAATGTGCCTTATAGGGAAATTTTGTAAGAAGCATAAACATGATAGAACAATTTTTTTGGCTCAAGGTGATAGATGAATTAGCTACAAAATTATGTTCTCTTTGTCCTATTACTTGTGAACTTCGCAATAAAGTTGGTCACCTTAATTTCCAATGCATGCTTTTTCATGATTGATTCATGTCCAAATATTGCAATAACTTGATCACCCTAGAACTTTATAATGAACTTCGTTTATTTTTCGGGAGTGAAGAATTGACATATAAAAATAGTTGGTTTGAAGTATTCATTTTCACGGACGACATTGAAACTAATCTAAAAAAATCTGTATGTTTTGCATGGTATATTTCAATGAGAATGCTTATATTGCCAACTACAGAAAGATGGGAAAACCAATACAATATAAAAGGAATACTAATGAAAGGGTAAAAAATTCCACTTTCCCTCCTCTTGTCTCTTATGATGAAATAGGTGATGAGGAGGAGCTCCCTATTCAACCAATCTCATCAATAAGAAGCTTGAAAAAATTAGTTAAACCCACACATGATGTGGTGAACAAGAAGAAAAGAAGAAAGAATAGAGGTAAAAAGGTATCTCTCACAAATAATGTTGCTCCTATTATTGTTTTGCCCCATGAAAATGAGTCAAAAATAATTGTGGAAGATGATGCACTTGATGATGATATTGCTTCTATGTCTTATGGCACAATGTCCCACAAAGACTATTAATGATGATTTTGTTATGCCTATTGCTTGTTGTGATGATTATGATTGGGAAGATAATGATACTTCTTATAATCTAGGAAATCTTTTTGGCACCAACTTGGGAAATTATGATGATAGCAATTATTATACCGTTGGTGCTATTCATACTATTAATGATGAGAATGATTATGCTTATGATATGCCAATCCACAAGCTTGGGGAGGCTATGTTTAATAAGAATGACATGTTTGAGAATTTATTTGCTGCAATTAATGTTTTTCACAAGCTTGGGGATGATATGCTTAATGAAGATGATCTTTTTAGTCCCCCTACTTCGAATGATCAAATTTGCTATGATGATTGCATGCCTCCTATCTCTGATGAGACCAAAGTTGCTACTTATGATGATTATTGTGATGATACTTATGTTATAAAAAGTAGTCATAATTATTGTCATAATATTGAATATCCTTTTATTAAACATTACTTTTTTAATGTGGAAACAGTTTTTAGTATTCGAGTTTCATATGATACTCCCACTATTGAGAATAAAATTGCTTATATAGAGAGTATTAAATTTTCTATGCTTTTAGATCATGAAAAGAATGCTTTATGTGATGGTTACATTTATGAATCTATTCATGATTCTACTGAAAATTATTATGAGAGAGGAACTTATGATTCATGATGCTCTTGTTATGTTTCAATCCTTATCTTCTATGCGAGCATCATTAAACTCAACATGCCTAGCTAAAAAGCATTAAAGAAAAGCGCTTGTTGGGAGACAACCCAAAACTTTTACCTACTATTTTTGTGTGTTCACATGATTATGCTACTATAGTAATCATGTTTTATTGCTTTTGTTTCAATACAGGGCAAGGTAAAGCCTTTGGGATAGTGTGGATGATAGTTGACTTGAATCTATGCAAAAAAATAAACTTTTGTGCTCAGTCCAGGAATTTTAAAAATTCACTCGAACATGATTTTGTTCTGAATGTTTTACAACTGATATATATACAAATCCCTACGTTGTCCTAATTTTTCAGAATTTTTGGAGTAGCAGTATGGTTGGAGTCTGATTACTACTGATTTACATTACATTTTGATAGATTCTGTTTTCAATGCATAGTTTGCTTGTTTTCTAGTTTCTACGGCTTATATTGCTCAATAAAAATTGTGGAAATGATAGGGTACAACAGGAATTGTGTGAGAACAATTATGAATCTTATCTTTGACAGTACCAAAGTGAATGGTTTGCACTTTATCATACTAACCTATCTCACGAAGTTCCATTAAGTTTTGTGTGATTGAAGTTCTCAAGTTTTGGGTGAGACATGATATGAGGAGAATAAGGAGTGACAAGACCCTAAGGTTGGGGATTCCCAAGGCACCCCAAGCTAATATCCAAGGAAGATCCAAGCAACTAAGCTTGGGGATGCCCCGGAAGGCATCCCCTCTTTCGTCTCCAACATTATCAGTAACCTCACTTGGAGCTATATTTTCATTCGTCACATGATATGTGTTTTGCTTGGAGCATCATTTTCTTTTGCTAGGATTTGCTTTATGTTATTTAGAATAATGTTTTGTATCTTTTATTTCAATAAAAGTGGCAAGGATAGCCTTTACCATGCTTATTTTCCAAGTATATGAGTTGCTATTTCAAAACAGAAAGTTTATCGTTGTTGCAAAAATTGCCAAGAAAAGTCAAAATGTGATAAAATTTTGAAACTTTTCGCATAATAAGCGATGATAAATTTTCTACAGTGTGGTAAATTTTAGAATTTTTGGAGTTACGTATATGAATGTTCTTGCATTCTTTCTGATTGTAATTGTTTTGGCAGATTCTTTGTTATGGTTGCATTGTTTGCATATGTTTGCTTGTTTAATGATTCTATTTGAGGATAGGACTATTAAATATGCAGAAGCATTTAGTATGAAATTTTAAATAATAATTTTAGTAATTTTCTACAGTAGAGAATGATAAGGGTTTTGCATTGATTTATACTAACTTATCTCACGAGTTCTTGTTGAGTTTTTTGTGGATGAAGTTTTTAAGATTTAGGGAAACCGCGATATAAAAGGAATTAAGGAGACACAAAGGATCAAGCTTGGGGATGCCCAAGGCATCCCAACATAATATTTTAAGAACTTTCAAGCATCTAAGCTTGGGGATGCCTCGATAGGCATCCCACCTTTCTTCATCAACAATTATCGGTTCACTACTGCAGGATGGTCCAAACGCAAAACTACGATTAGAGACCCTTCGACGAGACTGTGTGCGATGCCATAATTGCAAACGGTGGTGTAAAAACCATCAAAAAAGGTGCAAAACATTTGCGATGACAGATGCATCAAACACGGTTTAGCTCAATTAACTGTTTGGGATGAGGAGGCACAAAAGAAACAGGCAGCCAAATGAAGGCGTGTGCGATATACAGCATACGGTTCACTGGGATGAATTCTGTGTGATTAGGCAACACAACGGAAATAGTTCAACTGAACAAGATGTGTGTGATACGCGGCAAACAGTGTTGGAAATATGCCCTAGAGGCAATAATAAAAGTATTATTATTATATTTCCTTGTTCATGATAATTGTCTTTTATTCATGCTATAATTGTATTATCCGGAAATCGTAATACGCGTGTGAATACATAGACCACAATATGTCCCTAGTGAGCCTCTAGTTGACTAGCTCGTTGATCAACAGATAGTCATGATTTCTGACTATGGACATTGGATGTCGTTGATAACGGGATCACATCATTAGGAGAATGATGTGATGGACAAGACCCAATCCTAAGCATAGCACAAGATCGTGTAGTTCGTTTTGCTAGAGCTTTTACAATGTCAAGTATCTCTTCCTTAGACCATGCGATCGTTTAAATCCGGATACCGTAGGAGTGCTTTGGGTATACCAAAGCGTCACAACGTAATCGGGTGACTATAAAGGTGCACTACGGTATCTCCGAAAGTGTACATTGGGTTGACACGGATCGAGACTCGATTTGTCACTCCGCATGACTGGAGAGGTATCACCGCCCACTTTCGGTAGTGCATCATCATAATGAGCTCAAAGTGACCAAGTGTTTGGTCACGGGATCATGCATTACGGTATGAGTAAAGTGACTTGCGATGCTTGAGATTGAGCGAGGTATTGGGATACCGACGATCGAATCTCGGGCAAGTAAAATACCGATTGACAAAGGGAATTGTATACGGGTTGTTTGAATCCTCGACATCGTGGTTCATCCGATGAAATCATCGAGGAGCATGTGGGAGCCAACATGGGTATCCAGATCCCGCTGTTGGTTATTGCCCGAGAGCCGTCTCGGTCATGTCTGCGTGTCTCCCGAACCCGTAGGGTCTACACATAAGGTACAGTGGACGCTAGGGTTGTATGAATATGAGTATGCAGCAAACCGAATGTTGTTCGAGTCCTGGATGAGATCCCGGACGTCACGAGGAGTTCCGGAATGGTCCGGAGGTAAAGATTTATATATAGGAAGTCTTATTTTGGTCACCTAGGAAAAGTTTGGGCATTATCGGTATTGTTACCGGAGTGCCGAAGGGGTCCGAGGTCCACCCGGGGTCCACCTGACGGGGGCCACATGGGCTGTAGGTGCGCCTTGGCCCATATGGGCCAAAGGCACCAGCCCCAAGAGGCCCATGCGCCTAGAGATAAGAAAAAGGGAGAGTTCAAGGGGAAGGCACCTCAGGGGTGCCTTGGGAGGATGGACTCCCCCCTCTTGGCCGCACCCCTTCCTTGGAGGAAGGGGCAAGGCCTGCCCTCCCCCCCTCTTTTGCACCTATATAAAGGGAGGGGAGGGAGGGGTGGCCGCACCCATAAGCCCTGGGGCCTCCCTCCTCCCTGCAACACTTCCTCCTCCTCCCGTAGTTGCTTAGCGAAGCCTGCTGGAGTTCTGCTGCATCCACCACCACGCCGTCGTGCTGCTGGATCATCATCAACCTCTCCTTCCCCTTGCTGGATCAAGAAGGAGGAGACGTCATCCGCCTACATGCGTGTGTTGACGCGGAGGTGCCGGTCCGCTCGGCACTAGGTCATCGGTGATCTGAATCACGGCGAGTAATGACTCCTTCAACCCCGTTCCATTGAACGCTTCCGCACGCGATCTACAAGTGGTATGTAGATGCAATCACTCTCCCTTGACTCGTTGCTAGATGAACTCATAGATGGATCTTGGTGAAACCGTAGGAAATTTTTTATTTTCTGCAACGTTCCCCAACAGTGGTATCAGAGCTTGGTATATGCGTAGTTCTCTATTGCACGAGTAGAACACAATTTGTTGTGGGCGTAGATGTTGTCAACTTTCTTTCCGCTACTAGTCTTATCTTGCTTCAGCGGTATTGTGGGATGAAGCGGCCCGGACCGACCTTACACGTGCGCTTACGTGAGACCGGGTTCCACCGATCGACATGCACTAGTTGCATAAGGTGGCTAGCGGGTGTCCGCCTCTCCCACTTTAGTTGGAGCGGATTCGATGAAAAGGGTCCTTATGAAGGGTAAATAGAAGTTGACAAATCACGTTGTGGCTTTCACGTAGGTAAGAAAACATTCTTGCTAGAACCCTATTGCAGCCACGTAAAACTTGCAACAACAATTAGAGGACGTCTAACTTGTTTTTGCAGCAAGTGTTTTGTGATATGATATGGCCAAAGTTGTGATGAATGATGAATGATATATGTGATGTATGAGATCATGTTCTTGTAATAGGAATCACGACTTGCATGTCGATGTGTATGACAACCGGCAGGAGCCATAGGAGTTGTCTTTATTTTTGGATGACCTGCGTGTCATTGAAGAACGCCATGTAAATTACTTTACTTTATTGCTAAACGCGTTAGCCATAGAAGTAGAAGTAGTCGTTGGCGTGACAACTTCATGGAGACACGATGATGGAGATCATGATGATGGAGATCATGGTGTCATGCCGGTGACAGGATGATCATGGAGCCCCGAAGATGGAGATCAAAGGAGCTATATGATATTGGCCATATCATGTCACTACTATATAATTGCATGTGATGTTTACTATGTTTATGCATCTTGTTTACTTAGAACGACGGTAGTAAATAAGATGATCCCTCATAACAATTTCAAGAAAGTGTTCTCCCTAAGCATGCACCATTGCTAAAGTTAAATGCTTTGACACCACGTGATGACCGGGTGTGATAGATCCTTACGTTCACATACAACGGGTGTAAGACAGTTTTACACATGCAAAACTCTTAGGTTAACTTGACGAGCCTAGCATGTACAGACATGGCCTCGGAACACAAGAGACCGAAAGGTCGAACATGAGTCGTATGGAAGATACGATCAACATGGTGATGTTCACCGACGATGACTAGTCCGTCTCACGTGATGATCGGACATGGCCTAGTCGACTCGGATCATGTATCACTTAGATGACTAGAGGGATGTCAAATCTAAGTGGGAGTTCATTAAATAATTTGATTAGATGAACTTTATTATCATGAACAATAGTCTAAAATCTTTGCAAAATGTCTTGTAGATCAAATGGCCAACGCTAATGTCACCATGAACTTCAACGCGTTCCTAGAGAAAACCAAGCTGAAAGATGATGGCAGCAACTATTCGGACTGGGTCCGAAACCTGAGGATTATCCTCATAGCTGCCAAGAAACAATATGTCCTAGAAGCACCGCTAGGTGAAGTGCCCATCCAAGAGAACCAAGACGTTATGAACGCTTGGCAGTCTCGTCTTGATGATTACTCCCTCGTTCGATGCGGCATGCTTTACAGCTTAGAACCGGGCTCCAAAAGCGTTTGAGCGACACGGAGCATATGAGGTGTTCGAGGAGCTGAAACTAGTTTTCCAAGCTCATGCCCGGTCGAGATATGAAGTCTCCGACAAGTTCTACAGTTGTAAGATGGAGGAAAATAGTTCGCAAGGAGCACATACTCAAAATGTCCGGGTTGCACAACCGCTTTGTCGGTGGACATTAACCTCCCGGACGAGGCGGTCATTGACAAAATCCTTCAGTCGCTCCCACCAAGCTACAAGAGCTTTGTGATGAACTACAATATGCGGGGGATGGTGAAAACTATTCTGAAGTATTTTCAATCTTTGAAGTCGTGAGGTAGAAATCAAGAAGGATCATCAAGTTTTGATGGTCATTACAACCACTAAGTTCTAGTAGTGCAAGGGTTAGAAGAACTTCCAGAAGGACGGCAAGGATGTTGCCGCGCCCGGTAAGCCAGTTGCCGGGAAGAAGTCAAAGAATGGACCCAAGCCTGAGACTGAGTGCTTTTATTGCAAAGGGAAGGGTCACTGGAAGCGGAACTGCCCAAATACTTAGCAGACAAGAAGGCCGGCAACACTAAAGGTATATTTGATATACATGTAATTGATGTGTACCTTACCAGTACTCGTAGTAACTCACCGGTATTTGATACGGTGCCGTTGCTCATATATGTAACTCACGGCCAGGAGCTGCGGAATAAACGGAGACTGGCGAAGGGCGAGGAGGTGACGATGCGCGTCGGGGAATGGTTCCAAGGTCGATGTGATCGCCGTTGTACGCTACCTCTACATTTACCTACGGGATTAGTTTTAAACCTCAATAATTGTTATTTAGTGCCAAGTTTGAGCATGAACATTGTATCATGATCTCGTTTAATACGAGATGGCTGCTCATTTAAATCCGAGAATAATGGTTGTTCTATTTATATGAGAGAAATGTTTTACGGTCATGCTCCGATGGTCAATGGTTTATTCTTAATGAATCTCGAACGTAATGTTACACATGTTCATAGTGTGAATACCATAAGATGTAAAGTTGATAACGATAGTCCCACATACTTGTGGCACTTGCCGCCTTGGTCACATTGGTGTCAAGCGCATGAAGAAGCTCCATGCTGATGGACTTTTAGAGTCTCTCGATTATGAATCATTTGGCACATGCGAACCATGCCTCATGGGCAAGATGACCAAGACTCCGTTCTCCGGAACAATGGAACGAGCAACCAACTTATTGGAAATCATACATACCGATGTGTGCGGTCCAATGAGTGTTGAGACTCGCGGAGGATATCGTTATGTTCTCACTCTCACTGATGACTTGAGTAGATATGGGTATGTCTACTTGATGAAACACAAGTCTGAGACCTTTGAAAAGTTCAAGGAATTTCAGAATGAAATAGAGAATCAAACGTGACCGAAAGATAAAATTCTTGCGATCAGATCGTGGAGGAGAATATTTAAGTCACGAATTTGGTACACACTTAAGGAAATGTGGAATCGTTTCACAACTCACGCCGCCTGGAACACCTCGGTAATAACGGTGTGTCCGAACATCGTAATCGCACTCTATTGGATATGGTGCAATCTATGATGTCTCTTACTGATTTACGCTATCATTTTGGGGATACGCTCTAGAGACAGCTACATTCACTTTAAATAGGGCACCGTCTAAATCCGTTGAGGCGACACCGTATGAATTATGGTTTGGGAAGAAACCTAAGCTGCCGCTTTCTAAAAGTTTGGGGATGCGATGCTTATGTCAAGAAACTTCAACCTGAAAAGCTCGAACCCAAGTCGGAAAAATGCGTCTTCATAGGATACCCTAAGGAAACCATTGGGTATACCTTCTACCTTAGATCCGAAGGCAAGATCTTTGTTGCCAAGAACGGATCCTTTACGGAAAAGAGTTTCTCTCGAAAGGAGTAAGTGGGAGGAAAGTAGAACTCGATGAAGTACTACCTCTTGAACCGGAAAGTAGTGCAGCTCAGAAAATGTTCCCTGTGGTGCCTACAATCGATCAAGAGGAAATTGATGATGATGATCAAGGTACTTGGATCAAGTTACTCTTGAACTTGAAGGTCCACAAGGACACGCTCCGCACTGTGAGTGGTACGACAACCCTGTCCTGGAAATCATGTTGTTAGACAACGGTGAACCTTCGAACTATGAAGAAGCGATGGCGGGCCCAGATTCCAATGAATGGCCTGAAGCCATGCAATCCGAGATAGGATCCATGTATGAAAACAAAGTATGGACTTTGACAGACTTGCCCGATGATCGGCGAGCGATAGAAAACAAATGGATCTTTAAGAAGAAGACGGACGCGGATGGTAATGTTACCATCTATAAAGCTCGACTTGTCGCTAAGGGTTATCGACAAGTTCAAGGGATTGACTACGATGAGACTTTCTCTCCGTGGCGAAGCTTAAGTCCGTCCGAATCATGTTAGCAATTGCATACTATGATTATGAGATATGGCGGATGGGCGTCAAGACGGCATTCCTTAACGGTTACCTTAAGGAAGAGCTGTATATGATGCAAGGAAGGTTTTGTCGATCCTAAGAATGCTAACAAAGTATGCAAGCTCCAATGATCCATTTATGGGCTGGTGCAAGCATCTCGGAGTTGGAACATTCGCTTTGATGAGATGATCAAAGCGTTTGGGTTTATCTTGCACTTATGGAGAAGCCTGCGTTTACAAGAAAGTGAGTGGGAGCTCAGAGCATTTCTCATATTATATGTAGATGACATACTTTTGATGGGAAATGATATAGAACTTTTGGACAACATTTAGGCCTACTTGAATAAGAGTTTTTCAATGAAGGACCTTGGAGAAGCTGCTTACATATTAGGCATCAAAATCTATAGGGATAGATCGAGGCAGCCTCATAGGTCTTTCACAAAGCACATACCTTGATAAGATTTTGAAGAAGTTCAAAATGGATCAGTCTAAGAAAGGGTTCTTGCCGGTTTTGCAAGGTGTGAAATTGAGCTGGGCTCAATGCCCGACCACGGCAAAAGATAAAGAAGAGATGAGTGTCATCCCCTATGCCTCAGCCATAGGATCTATTATGTATGCCATCTTTGTGTACCGGACCTGATGTAAACCTTGCCGTAAGTTTGGTAGGAAGGTACCAAAGTAATCCCTGCAAGGAACACCGAACGTGGTCAAGAATATCCTGAAGTACTGAAAAGGACAAAGGACATGTTTCGTTTATGGAGGTGACGAAGAGCTCGTCAGAAGGGTTACGTCGACGCTTAGCTTCGACACGCATCTGGATGACTCAAAGTCACAAACCGGATCGTGTATATGTTGAATGGTGGAGCGGTGAGCTGGTGCATTTTGCAAGCAGTAGCGTCTGGCGGGATCTACATGTGAAGCGGAGTACATGGTAGCCTCGGAGGCAGCGCATGAAGCAATTTAGGTGAAGGAGTTCATCACCGACCTAGGAGTCATACCCAATGCGTCGGAGCCGATCAAACTCTTCTGTGACAACACTGGAGCTATTGCACTTGCCAAGGAGCCCATGTTTCACGAGAAGACCAGGCACATCAAGCGTCGCTTCAACTCCATTCGTGAAAATGTTCAAGATGGGGACATAGAAATTTGCAAAGTGCATACGGATCTGAAAATCGCAGATCCGTTGACTAAACCTCTTCCGCGAGCAAAACATGATCAACACCAGAACTCTATGGGTGTGCGATTCATCACAATGTAACTAGATTATTGACTCTAGTGCAAGTGGGAGGCTGTTGGAAATATGCCCTAGAGGCAATAATAAAAGTATTATTATTATATTTCCTTGTTCATGATAATTGTCTTTTATTCATGCTATAATTGTATTATCCGGAAATCGTAATACGCGTGTGAATACATAGACCACAATATGTCCCTAGTGAGCCTCTAGTTGACTAGCTCGTTGATCAACAGATAGTCATGATTTCCTGACTATGGACATTGGATGTCATTGATAACGGGATCACATCATTAGGAGAATGATGTGATGGACAAGACCCAATCCTAAGCATAGCACAAGATCGTGTAGTTCGTTTTGCTAGAGCTTTTACAATGTCAAGTATCTCTTCCTTAGACCATGAGATCGTGTAACTCCCGGATACCGTAGGAGTGCTTTGGGTGTACCAATCGTCACAACGTAACTGGGTGAATATAAAGGTGCACTACGGTATCTCCGAAAGTGTCTGTTGGGTTGACACGGATCGAATCGATTTGTCACTCCGTATGACTCGGAGAGGTATCACCGCCCACTTTCGGTAGTGCATCATCATAATGAGCTCAAAGTGACAAGGTGTTTGGTCACGGGATCATGCATTACGGATGCGAGTAAAGTGACTTGCCGGTGAACGAGATTGAACGAGGTATTGGGATACCGACGATCGAATCTCGGGCAAGTAAAATACCGATTGACAAAGGGAATTGTATACGAGGTTGTTTGAATCCTCGACATCGTGGTTCATCCGATGAAATCATCGAGGAGCATGTAGAGCCAACATGGGTATCCAGATCCGCTGTTGGTTATTGCCCGAGAGCCGTCTCGGTCATGTCTGCGTGTCTCCCGAACCCGTAGGGTCTACACACTTAAGGTACGGTGGCGCTTAGGGTTGTATGAATATGAGTATGCAGCAAACCGAATGTTGTTGAGTCCGGATGAGATCCCGGACGTCACGAGGAGTTCGGAATGGTCCGGAGGTAAAGATTTATATATAGGAAGTCTTATTTTGGTCACTGGAAAAGTTTGGGCATTATCGGTGATTGTACCTGGAGTGCCGAAGGGGTCCGAGGTCCACCGGGGGGGTCCACCTGCCCCAGGGGGCCACATGGGCTGTAGGGGGTGCGCCTTGGCCCATATGGGCCAAAGGCACCAGCCCCAAGAGGCCCATGCGCCGAGAGATAAGAAAAAAGGGGAGCGGTCAAAGGGGGGAGGGCACCTCCGAGGTGCCTTGGGAGGATGGACTCCTCCCCTCTTGGCCGCACCCTTCCTTGGAGGAAGGGGCAAGGCTCGCCCTCCCCTCTTTTGCACCTATATAAAGGGAGGGAGGGAGGGGTGGCCGCCCATAAGCCACTGGCGCCTCCTCCTCCTCCTGCAACACTTCCTCCTCCTCCCGTGGTTGCTTAGAAGCCTACTGGGAGTTCTGCTGCATCCACCACCACGCCATCGTCTGCTGGATCATCATCAACCTCTCCTTCCCCTTGCTGGATCAAGAAGGAGGAGACATCATCCGCCTCCGTCTCGTGTGTTGAACGCGGAGGTGCTGTCCGCTCGGCACTAGGTCATCGGTGATCCGAATCACAGTGAGTACGACTCCTTCAACCCCGTTCCATTGAACGCTTCCGCCTGTGATCTACAAGTGGTATGTAGATGCAATCACTCTCCCTTGACTCGTTGCTAGATGAACTCATAGATGGATCTTGGTGAAACCGTAGGAAAAATTTTAATTTTCTGCAACGTTCCCCAACAAACAGGTCCGTAATCTGAAATGTGTGCGAAGACCAATGATAACACAGACGATTGCTGCTAATAAGCCATGTGAATTGCTCTGTCTACAGTAGAATAACATGTATTATATATATATATATATATATATATATATATATATATATATATATATATATATATATATATATATATATATATATATATATATAAACATCCAATTACATAAGTGACTATGCAGATCATTCGCACACACCTCAATAAGCAAGTGCATGCATTCTAAAGTAGGAGAAACGATCAGCTAGTCATCTACTTCTTGTGACGCTCCGCCATCGCTATGTGGCTCGATCCCTCGTCTGGGTCGAAGAAGAAAGCAGTTCCTCATGTCAATGATCCGCTTTGTACATCTCAGAAGCTTGTATGCGCGTCCATGGCAGCGTGCTTGACATGTTGTTCATCCAGTCTCTTATGCCACACACGGTGCCAGGCGTTCTTGTCGTTATTGCTCTCTTGCTTCATCTTCTCGTAGTAGGGGTCGATGATGGCCGAGGCGAGGTCAACCAGGGAGTTCAGTTTGCTTGTGTTGGTGCCCCAGACCTTGTAGTGGTGCTTTGGATGTTGACAAGATTCGGGCATTTCAAGTCCGAAACCTTGAGCGCTTTTAGATCGTTGGTGGTGTCCACCGTGAGCGTAAACCGTAGTCGGAGCTCTTGATAAACCGGAGAAACGCCGCGAAGGCCTTTTGGCAAGGTGGTGGTGTCCACCGCAACCTTCTGATCGTGCCCGGCACGACCGATGGTGTACTCGAGGTCGAAGCCGACCACTCGGTACTTGTCCTCGGCAAGGAACTGCTCCATAGTTTGGATGGAGCTCTCCACCGAGACCGGATTGTTCGTGTACACCATCGAGAGGGCCTTCCCCCTCACGTGGGTGTCCACTACGTATTGCGTGGTGAACTGCCCGCCGTTGTCGTCGTCGGCCGCTAGGAGCGCCATTGGAGCCACGGGGAGCGCCATTGGAACCGCTGGATGTCCTCTCTGTATGTGTCCTCGTGGGTGTGCTTACTGTGTCGTCTGAGACGAGAGTTGAAGGTAAATGGCCGCAGGAATAAAAGGGGGCTCGGCACGTCCGCATGGCAGTTTTTGCAGCGGGTAACTGCATCGTCGCGCCGCGCCCGGCGCAACCGCTTACGCATCTGACGTCGTGATCGTCGCCGCCCAAAAACACTGCAGCGCGCATGCAGGACGAGGGCGAGCACCCGGAGGGACGTGAGAGCAGAGCAGCAGCGGACATGAGAGCAGAAGGCCATGACGCCTGAACCGCAAGCAACCACACGCATGGAGCAGTTGAACACACAGCAAATGGTCGCCTACAAGCCGGCCGACAGTTGCGTTGCTGCGTAGAGAGCGGTCGTGTGGTACTACCTCCATCTAGTCTATAGTCTCCTTTATATTCCGTGCCATACTTTTCCCTCAAATTTAACCAACAAAATGTTAATGCATGTTTTAAAAATTATATAATTGGAAACTATGTTCAAATACAAATCCAACTATATAATATTTGGCGACATGCATTCGCATTTTATTAGTTAAATCATACTTATAAACCAAGACGGCGGGATAGTAGGTAATTAAATCGCAAACGTTTTTTATTAACCGTATGTGTACGTGGCCTTTTGTCCTCCTCTAGCACGTCTTGTCACCCCGCTGCCGCAGACGGCTTACAGTGCAAGCTTGCGCAGCACGCGGGGGCGTTCTTTTTCCAAACGGTGGCGCCAATGAATCGTCGGTGAGCCGTTCGCGCCAACCTCACGGTGTTCCCGCGCAAGCTTCCCGCCGACCGGGTGAAATCCCCAAAATCCCAATGCTTACCGGCCCGCGATAAAAACCCTCACGGCCGGGCGAGTCTCAAGGCCGCATTTTCCCTCCATCCCTCGTAGCTTATCTCACCGCTTCTCCCACATTCGCCAATGGCACCGTCCGTCGTCGCCGCCAGCCACTCCGCCGTCATCGGAGGACAGCTCCGGTGGAGGCTACACCGCGGCAGCAGCCCCGGCGTAGTGTAGTGTGCGTGGCGTCCACATTGGTGTGCGCGAACACCCACCACGCACGCCCGCTGGTGCCCGTCGGCTGTTGTCGCCGCCGTTGCCGCCACACCACCGTTGAAAGCCAGGGCCATCGCCAGCCGCGCCAGCGGCGGAGATGGCCGTCATGGCCAGCACCGCCGCCACCGTGGCTATCACCCGCCCGCCACCGCGGCCCGGCGGGAAGGTCGTGTTCGTGGCCGCCACCCGTCGTCGGCCGCCGTGGCCGCCCGGCCCACCATCGACCGCCGAGGTCATCACCCGCTCCGCCACCGCCGCCCGGCGGGAGGCAGGGGTGGATGCCCGCACGTGCGACAGCGACCTTGCGCGCTACACCGAGTTCCTGCGGGAGGAGGAGGAGCACCTCGTCGAGCACGCAAAGAGCCTTACCGCCGCAGTGGCAGCGGCACACGCCGCCTCAGAGGCGAGGAATCAGGAGATCTACGAGGAGAACCACCGCTTCGAGAGGGGTCGTCTGGAGCATCAGGGGGCGTTCAAGGCGAGCGTCGCTGAAGCTGCGTGTGGCGAGCACCGCATTGCGGTTGCCCGACTTGTCGGTGAGCTCCTCCTCCTCCGCCTCTTCTTGAACGCTTCGGCAGAGGAGAGGCACGGAAGTAGTACAAAGCCCCTCCGCGAGTAGTAGTAGTAGTATTTAGGGGCTATTTTGTTCAGTTCATTTGACTATAGATGTGGTGGAACTGTACAACGTACTTAAAGCTAGTATATATATAGTTGAACTAGCTATTTCAGTACGTGGTTGGCAACAATTGGGGAAAAGTTTGGTCGGTTCAGCTGTCGAGTTGAACTGTTCGTATAAATTAAGAACGACTGCTTAATCTATGAATAAAATCTATGCTTAATTACTGAATTTTAGTTGCAAAAATTAGATACTGCTAGTGATTTTTAGCTTCTTTTGACAAATCGCAGTGTTACAAGGATTGACAAATCTTACCAAATTGTTTGTACGTGGTTCCACACGGGTCATCCAAAACAACCGTTTGCGTTGAAGGGATGCACAAATCCTGCGCTGCTCTCACTTTGCATACGGGTGTTCTATCTAAAACATTTGCGATCAAGAGCTGCAGAAATCCTGCTCGGCACATTTTCTCTTGGCTTCTTGGTGAAGCTGTCGGTTTGCATATAGGTGTTCTAACTAAAATGTTTGCGATGAGTGTTTTATATTTAAAATGCGAATTAAAGTTTGGGCGCCATTAATGGAGAGGATGCGAGCAAGGCGGGCGGCCATGGAAGTCAAAGGGCTTGCTTCCTAGTGAGCCTCCGCAGCGTACAGCTCGCACGCTTCCCGGTGAGCCTGCGCACTCAAGGACAGCTTGCACGCCTCTCGGTCTGCCTGCGCACCGGACGGCGCTCTCATGTCTCCCGTTTAGTCAAGGTCAAGCAGTTGTCCGCACAGCACCTCCTACAGCCATTAAAACCAAGACACGTGGCATCACGTGAATGGTTAACAGAATTTTGGATTTACTAGAATTTAAAGACCAGGCATCTCAATGTTTTCCCGGCAATCAACGGTGCCCTGGTGTTTGAAATTCATTCCCATTTCTTGCATGGGACCTAAGCATGCACCCAAGGACACATATTTGATTTTTCAACCAATTTATATGCACTAGAGCATGTGCATGTAGTTCAAATTTGAATTATGCACACAAATGCATTGAAAACTCAGTTCATGCATAAAAATGTCCAAAAGAACCCCGAAAAATCACAAAAGTTCACACAACACTCGTGTTGTTCTATGTTGACACGAGAAAAAAAAATTGAAAGCAATAAGAGGCAATGGATATCGTTTCGTCCACAAAGATGGGACGTTCCCTACCGAAAACCATCATACTTGTTGTGAGAAGCTCTGGTTTGTGAGAAGCATATACCCAAACCTGCCCCAAATGGGACAAAATTTGTACCACGGCATGTTGATGCCGCTCCATGATAGCATGCCAATTTTCATGATTTTGAGACGAGTTTTGGATTTACTAGAATTTAAAAACTAGGCATCTCAATGTTTTGCTAGCAATCAACGGTGCCCCGGTGTTTGAAATTCATTCCCATTTCTTGCATGGGACCTAAGCATGCACCCAAGGACACATATTTGATTTTTCAACCAATTTATATGCATTAGAGCATGTGCATTTAATTCAAATTTGAATTATGCACATAAATGCATTGAAAACTCAGTTAATGCATAAAAATGTCCAAACGAACCCCGAAAAATCACAAAAATTCACACAACACTCCTGTTGTTCTATGTTGACACGAGAAATAATTTGAAAGCAATAAGAGGCAATGGATATCGTTTAGTCCACAAAGGTGGGGACGTTCCCTACGAAAACCATCATGCTTGTTGTGAGAAGCTCGGTTTGTGAGAAGCATATACCCAAACCTGCCCCAAATGGGACAAAATTTGTACCACAGCATGTTGATGTCGCTCCATGATAGCATGCCAAGTTTCATGAATTTTAGACGAGTTTTGGATTTACTAGAATTTAAAAAGCAGGCATCTCAATGTTTTGCCGGCAATCAACGGTGCCCCGGTGTTTGAAATTCATTACCATTTCTTGCATGGGACCTAAGCATGAACCCAAGGACACAGATTTGAGTTTTCAACCAATTTATATGCACTGGAGAATGTGCATGTAGTTCAAATTTGAATTATGCACATAAAATGCATTGAAAACTCAGTTAATGCATAAAAATGTAAACGAACCCGAAAAATCACAAAAATCACACAACACTCCTGTTGTTCTTTGTTGTTGACACGAGAAAAAGTTTCAAAGCAATAAGAGGCAATGGATATCGTTTAGGTCCCCAAAGGTGGGGCGTTCCCTCTTGAAAACCATCATGCTTGTTGTGAGAAGCTCCGGTTTGTGAGAAGCATATACCCAAACCTGCCCCAAATGGGACAAAATTTGTACCACGGAATGTTGATGCCGCTCCATGATAGCATGCCAAGTTTCATGTATTTTAGACGAGTTTTGGAGTTACTAGTATTTAAAAACCAGGCATCTCAATGTTTTGCCGGCAATCAACGGTGCCCCGGTGTTTGAAATTCATTCCCATTTCTTGCATGGGACCTAAGCATGCGCCCAAGGACACATATTTGATTTTTCAACCAATTTATATACCTTTGGAGCATGTGCATGTAGTTCAACTTTGAATTATGCACATAAAATGCATTGAAAACTCAGTTAATGCATAAAAATGTCCAAACGAACCCCAAAAAATCACAAAAATTCACACAACACTCCTGTTGTTCTATGTTGACACGAGAAAAAAAATGAAAGCAATAAGAGGCAATGGATATCGTTTCATCCACAAAGGTGGGACGTTCCCTACCGAAAACCATCATGCTTGTTGTGAGAAGCTCCGGTTTTTGAGGAGCATATACCCAAACCTGCCCCAAATGGGACAAAATTTGTACCATCGCATGTTGATACCACTCCATGATAGCATGCCAAGTTTTATGAATTTCAGACGAGTTTTGAATTTACTAGAATTTAAAAACCAGGCATCTCAATGTTTTGCCGGCAATTAACGGTGCTCTGGTGCTCGAAATTCATTCCCATTTCTTGATGGGACCTAAGCATGCACCCTAGGACACCGATTTGATATTTCAACCAATTTATATGCACTTGAGCATGTGCATGTAGTTCATATTTGAATTATGCACATAAAATGCATTGAAAACTCAGTTAATGCATAAAAATGTCCAAACGAACCCCGAAAAATCACAAAAAATCACACAACACTCCTGTTGTTCTATGTTGACATGAGGAAAAAAATTGAAAGCAATAAGAGGCAACGGATATCGTATCCAAAGGTGGGACCTAAGCATGCACCCAAGGACACAGATTTGATTTTTCAACCAATTTATATGCACTGGAGCATGTGCATGTAGTTCAATTTTGAATTGTTCACCGAAATGGCTAGAAAACCAATTTAATGTATAAAATGTTCAAAGCAGAACCCTGAATAATTCCAATTCTTTTACGACACACATATAGTTGCATGTCCACTCGGATAAAAGGTCTAGCAATTAAAACACCGTCCATTGCAGCTGTGACCCCATTATGTAATTCAAATCAAGATGAAAAATCAAGTAGATCACACACGTTTATTATCGACAGCAGTGTGAGATGTAGTACAAAATATCTTGGAGCACCGCCGGTGTATAGTACGCCTATGGCTTACGCGAGAAGGTGCGTCGGCTACAGTCTATAGCCGGCGTCTCAAGCACACTAGCTCGCTCCCCAAAATATCATTTCACTGTTCAATCGTCGCCGGTGAAAGATGGGCACATGGACCCACGTGTTGAGGGCAACTTCGGTGGCCCACTCCGGCGAGAGCGCGGCCACATCCGCCATGCGCGTGCTAAAAAGGTGCATGAGCGCGGCCGCAATTTGCGGCTGGGCGGCAAAGGCAGCCCAAACGGCCGTTGTTGCTTCTCAGGTGGCGGCAGCAACATCTACCTCGGGGATAGCAACTAGCGAGAGCGGCACAACAGTTTTCCGTTCCGCAGCGGTGGCCTTAGCCCTGATGGAGGCCGCCCACGCCTGGCTCTTGGCGGTCACTGCACAAATCGAATGAAGCTTCTCCGACAACGGTTGCAACCCACGGCCGAAGAGCTGGCAATCGCCGAGAGCGTTCGAGCAGCCGTCCGTTCCTCCGCCGCATACCTTGCGACGACGGAGCCCGTCCAAGCCCAGATCACGTCCGCCCACGCCCAGCTCGTGGCGGCCTTTTCCAAAGAGATGGCAAACGCGGATGGCGAGATGCTTGCCGAGTATGGTGTGATGGATGCCATGGAGCCCTTCCCGAGAGACCGTCGGTAGCGAAATTTGGACATGGAGGCGGCGGAGATCGCACGAGCACCAGCCGTAGTAGTACTCTTTGTTTTGTTTAATCAAGAGCGCTGGTCTTTAATTTGTTAAGAGTAATGTTTAGGTCAGCTAGCTCTATTTAATTGCTGAATTTGCTTGATTAAGAAGTGTGGGTGTGCTGTAGTCTCCTTTGTGTACCCAAACTATGCAATGATGTGGATGAACACTGTAACCATGGAAATTTGAACCAAAACTTTTGACGTTCAAACTCATCACACACGGGTTAAGCTATATGAATCGTTTGTGATGTCCACATATCTTACACAGTTCTGAATAAGGGACCGTATCTGATGACACTTTGCGCGCCCGTTTTTTGGCTGAAGCGATTCCAAATTTTAAACCTGCGGAAATATCTACCTCCCGCCCCTCCCCCTTACCAAAAGCCACATTTCCCTTCTTTCCGCCTTCCTTTCCAAGTTGAAACCTTCACTCCTTGCTTGCAGCACCGCCGCCTCTTTGCCGGCGACCCTCCTTCACGCTGCTCGGCCTCCTCTATCCAGGCAGGTAATCCACAACCGACCCCCATCCTCCTTCCACATCCCACATGCCCCTACCTTCGGCGCAAGCGCGGCACCTTCCACCCAAATCACCGAGCCCTCCACCAAATAAGCGCCGGCCTAAGACATGGTGCACGCAGTATAGCCAGGACCTCAAGGAGCATTTGGCAGCGGAGAAGCAAATCGCGGCTGCACGCGCGGATGAGGTCGTGATGGCTGCCATTCCTGCCGACCCCCAGATCTTGGAGGAGCACCTTGCCAATTGCTAGCTATGCCGGTTAAGCGTGCTTTGCGTGTGTTGCTCCTGCCTTTCCTTCACAAAATCTAGTGAGTTGTGCTATCTAATTTCACCATGCAATCTGTTGCTCTAGTGTATATGTTCTATATGTCGTGCAGTGTGGTGCTCACTTATTAACTGTTTTGTTAATTAGTTGTCGTCTTCGATTAACTGCTTGGTTCAATTCGCAAATGTGATGTTCAATTCTTGAGCTGCAATTTTGTATTGTCTTCCATGTGAGAAATAAATTGAATTTTTCTTTACAAAATTGTGGGTGCATTCTGTTATTGTATACCATGTGAGGAATAAATTGAATTTGGCTGTAGTAAATACATGAGAAACAAATACAATTGTTACAATTGGCTGTATTTAAATGTTTGGTTAACTCTCTAATCTTCTATTAGGAGTATGTTATATTGTGCAATGTGGTGCTTAGTTAATGTTTGATTCATTTGTTGTGGTGTTTAGTTAACTGCTTGATTCAATGTTATATTGTGCAATGTGGTGCTCAGTTAATGTTTGGTTCATTTGTTGTGGTGTTTAGTTAACTGCTTGGTTCAATTCTGCAATGCGATGTCCAATTGTCGTGGGTAGAATTTTGTATTGTTGTGCATGTGAGGAACAAATCGATTTGGCTGCAGTTAATACATGAGAAACATATATAAGTGTTATATTTCCTAGTTCTTAATCATGCTTGGTTTGGGAATGGGTTTTCCGTGTGGCTTCAATTAATCTGATGAATCTGCAATGTGCTTATTTTTCATCAACATATTTACTGATAGATGCGAA
Source organism: Aegilops bicornis (assembly GCA_021605145.1). Lineage (NCBI taxonomy): Eukaryota > Viridiplantae > Streptophyta > Magnoliopsida > Poales > Poaceae > Aegilops > Aegilops bicornis. Next base: position 783,444 of record JAHIAL010000104.1, read on the forward strand.
CCCTTACTTAACGTGATGACTAACTACCTTATATGTGTTGCAGGGAAACTATGGGAAGCACTGAGGTTTACAATTGAGGTTAGCACGTGCATGGTCCGTTGTCTAATAGCACATTATTGTGCAATTGCAGGAACCATTCTAATATTTTGGTTTTTAACAATTTGGTCTTGCACATGTAGGTCCTGCTGTTAGAGGTTTTGGCCCTTTGTTAGACCCTTTTGCATATGGGGAAATGAGTTGTCCATGAATATCAATCAAATCAAGAAACTTCGAGAAGATTGTTAGGATAAACAAATTAGCGACAAAAAACAACAAGATCTTTGTCTGCACAATGAAGAAGACATCAGTTCACTACAAGATGGTACTAACTATTATGCCTTGCATTTTTTTATTCCTTTGCCCCATTTCCAATATAGAAAAGATATTTCTGCACATCCTTGTTTTTAGGCCTTTCCAAAGCAGTTCACTGATGATTACCTCTCAAACGACCTCTATGGTCAGGAGGCGAGGAAGGCTTTCATACAACACCCATGGTTCAATATTGAAGTGTTCCTGAAGAGGACGAAGGACGGACGGTCAATCATCCACAGGCACTGGTCTAAAGTTGCAAAGATCTTCAACGTGAATGAAGGCTCAATATTCGCCTTTCGCTTCAGCAGTTTTCCAGATGAGATGCATCTGTCTATATACCGTCTATGATGCTAATTTTGAAAGGTTCTACGTGTTGCATGTGGAACTTGTTGCTGGTGCAGTTGTGTAATGGGGTAGCTGAGTGCTGAAGTGTACTCTAATGTATTTCAATTATGAAATTCTGCTTCCTTAATATGGAAATGAAATATATTGTGTGCTTAATATGAATGTCAATTAGATTAATAAATGGATTATTAATAATAGGGCAATTAGCCTGCTAATTGGGTTTTGATATTGCAAACGGTTGTTGAAAAAATACCGTGGGCGATGACCTCAGGCAACGCACACAATTTCTAGGAATAAACCGTGTTGGATCAATGAACAATCACACACGACTTTCTCTTGAAAACTGTTTGCGTTAGGCCACCTTGCGCAAACGTTTACCACATAAAAACAGTGTGTCATGGACAGCCTTTGCCACAAAGTTTCTTCTACGGACCGGGTGTGATACATTCAATAACACAAACGATTTAACAGGAAAAATTGTGTGTGATGTACCTGTGAAGGAAACGTTTTCCTTGGAGCGACTGTGTGGGATGTGCATCTGACGGAAATGTTTAGCGAGGGACCGACTGTGTGGGATGTACTTACACCGAAACAATTTCGCCGTATAATTGTATTTTTTTAGCTCTACTGTACGTATTTCCATATTTGAGTGCTCGCCGGTCGCAGACGACCTCATTTTGCCGAACGTGTGTGCCAGGAGGGCATATCCCTGACGGTTTCTAGGTCGTGTGGGAAGGACCCCCCTATCGCCCACACTCACTTGGCGACAGTTCCGAATGCCGTCGCGGAAAGGGGTAAAAAAACTGTTTGTTTAGGACCGACGCACACCAGTGGTTAGTATCGGTTGAGCCTAAGTTTTTGCTTCTTCACATGATGTGTGCTATTCTTGGAATGTCATTTTATTTTGTTTTGCTTGCTGTTTTAATAAAATACTTAGATCTGAAAGTTTTAAATAAGAGAGAGTCCTCACATAGCTACCTATTTACTTAACTACTCGCATGATCTTCACTTATATCTTTTTGGAGTAGTTTGTCATTTACTCTCGTGCTTCACTTATATCCTATGAGTAAAGTGTTGAATAAATTGAATGTAATGAAGTTGAAATTATATGTTCATATCATGCCTAGTGGTAGCATCATATTGGGTTTGGAAAGTGAAATCTTTTGAAGCTTGACAATCACAATATTGGTCATACAAGCAATTGATGAATGATTACTATAAGGAAGAGAACTTTCACATGCAAATATATTATCTTGGACATCTTATATGATTGTGAATACCCATTAACTATTTTCAAACTTGAGCAAATTAGTTGAAGTTGGACAAGGAAGACAACGTAATGAGTTATGGTTGTGTATATTTGCATAGAATTTATATTGTCATGGATCCTCCAACATGTGGTGTTTGCTTAGGACCTTTTGCTAGCCAAAAATTTGTACTAAGTAGAGATACTACTTGTGCATCCAAAACGCTTAAACCCAGTTTCTTGCCATGAGTGTCCACCATACCTACCTATGGATTGAATAAGATACTTCAAGTAAGTTATGATCGGTGCATAAAGCAATAAAAATTGCTCCTAAATATGTTTGATCTTTTATTGTAAGGGAAAATTGAGCGTTGTACGAACTTGTGATGGCAAAGTAATAAAAGCGACGGACTGCATAATAAAGGTTGCTATCATAAGGGGCAATATAACATGAAGTTCCATTGCATTAAGACCTTGGGCATCCAAATAAAAAGCGCTTGACAACCTCTGATTCCCTCTGCGAAGGGCCTATCTTTTACTTTTTAGTATTTACTTTTATGCAAAGAGTTAACTGTATACATTCTCATTTCAACCTCAATTATTCTCTAGTTGGCAAGCATCATGTGGTGGGGAAAGATCTAGGCACATATGACCAGTCAAATATATTTGACCATGATTTATTATTGTTGACAATTATCTCTATGATAAATGAGTTGAGAGGCAAAATATTAAGCGCCTATCTTTCTCTGTGTTGGATGGATGCCATTTGTTCTAAGAATATGCTTTGAGTACTAGCAATCATGGAAGACTATATCATGATTGAGTATGTGGAGCTCTTACTTAGACTCTGTGGAATAAGTTGAATTGCAATTGTTTGGTGAGTAAGAATATAGGTTGTTGAGTTTCAAGAGAATTCATTGTTTGAACCTTAACATGGGAATTGGTTGCTACTTTAACATGAGAAAGAATTGCTGTTATGATGCTAGGAGAAGTGATTGAAATTATCATTGATCAAAATTATGCACTTTGTTAGTATTCACACTTCATAAATTATTTCTTTTATCATTTACCTACTCAAGGACGAGTACGAATTAAGCTTGGGGATGCTGATACGTCTCCAACGTATCTATAATTTATGAAGTATTCATGCTGTTATATTATCATTCCTGAATGTTTTACAATCATTTTATAGCAACTTTATATCATTTTTTGGGACTAACCTATTGACATAGTGCCCAAGGTCGATTCTTTGTTTTTGCTTGTTTTTACATCGCAGAAAATCAATACCAAACGGAGTCCAAACACAATGAAACTTTTTGGAGATTTTTTTGGACCAGAAGACATCCAGTGGGCCAAAGAAATACAAGAGGGGTGCCTCGAGGGGGGCACAACCCACCTGCGTGCGCCTGGGGGCCCAGGCTCGCCCTGGTGGGTTGTGCCCACCTCGGTGGCCTCCCGCACCGCCTCTTCTCCCTATAAATTCCCAAATATTCCAAACCCACTGAGGGTAACTCTAGATCAGAAGTTCTGCCGCCGCAAGCCTCTATAGCCATGAAAAACCAATCGGGAGCCCGTTCCGGCACCCTGCCGGAGGGGGAGATCATCACCGGAGGCCATCTTCATCATCCCTATGATCTCCATGACGAGGAGGGAGTAGTCCACCCTCGGGGCTGAGGGATTGTACCAGTACCTATGTCTTTAGTTTCTCTCTCTCTCTCTCTCTCTCTTGTGTCCTTGAGATGACACGATCTTGATGTATCGTGGGCTTTGTTAATATAGTTGGATCATATGGTGTTTCTCCCTCTCTATCTTGTTGTGATGAATTGAGTTTTCCCTTTGAGATTTCGTTTTTATTGGATTGAATACTTTTATGGTTGAGAGCACTTGATATATGTCTCCCATATGAATACTCGTGGTGACAATGGGGTATTATATTGATTCACTTGGTATATATTTTGGACCTCAACTCGCGGATTCTCGAGGTGACATTGCGGTAATCTATGCATAGGGGTTGATACACGTTCCCGTCTTTGTTTCTCCGGTAGAAATCTTGGGGCACTCTTTGAGGTTCTTTGTGTTGGATTGAGTATTATGAATCTGTATTTGCTTCGGTGTTATTTTAGTACGAACTCTTCATAGATCGATCGGAAAGAATAGCTACAAACAATTTCTTCTTATGTTCTCCGCTAGATAAGAACTTTGGAGTGATTCTTCATTGCACTTTAAGGGATGGTTATATGATCCAATTAGATTAGCATTATTGAGAGATTGCACTAGCGAAAGTACGGACCCTAGGCCTCATTTTCCAGCATTGCAATACCGTTTGTGCTCTATTTTATCAATTGCTACCTTGCTGTTTTTATTGTTCTTATTACAAAAATCAATATCTACTATCCATATTACACTTAAATCACCATCTCTTCGCCGAACTAGTGCACCTATACAAATTACCATTGTATTTGGTGTGTTGCGGACACAAGAGACTTTTTATTATTTGGTTGCAGGGTTGTTTGAGAGAGACTATCTTCATCCTACGCCTCCCATGGATTGATAAACCTTAGATCATCCACTTGGGGGAAAATTGCTACTGTCCTACAAAACTCCGCGCTTGGAGGCCCAACACGTGTCTGCAAGAATAAAGTTGCATAGTAGACATCAAGCTCTTTTCTGGCGCCGTTGCCGGGGAGGTGTGTGCTTGAAGGTATATCTTTAGATCTTGCAATCGAATCTTTTAGTTTCTTGTTTTATCACTAGTTTAGTTTATAAAAAAAATTACAAAAAATTGTATTTGAGGTGGTCTCATGTTGTTCATCTTTATAATGTCTTTCATAAATGATGGAAAGGAAAATTGTGCTCAATTGATAGAGGAAGAATTTAATAAAATGTTTGGCATGAATGACGAGCATGATTGCAATATTGTTAGTATGAATTCTTTGAATATCCAAAATACTAATGATGATTGAACTAGTCATAATAAAAATGTTTCTTATAAGCATGTGAATTTTTATGGAGTGCATAAAGTTTGTGAAGACGTGCCTTATAGGGAAGATAGATTTTGTAAGAAGCATAAACATGATAGAACCAATTTTTTTTTCTCAAAGTGATAGATGAATTTGCTACAAAATTATGTTCTCTTTCTCCTATTACTTGTGAACTTTGCAATAAAGTTGGTCACCTTAATTTCCAACGCATGCTTTTTCATGATCGAATCGTGTCCAAATATTGCAATAACTTGATCATCCTAGAACTTTAATTTGCAAGAAAAACATAGACACTTCATACTTGAGGAGGAGGCCAAGGAGTACGAGAGGGTCGTAGAGACCGCCTGCCTTAATGAGGCAGCACACAAGCGGTGGCAGCTGCACTTCAATACAACCCTAACTACGATTATGGGTATTATCCAGGCTACCAAGGGTCATAGACCAACTTAGGCCAAAAGCCTAAGTTTGGGGGAGTACGTATTTCTCACTGACATTACATTCATGTACCATACATTTCATTCCAGTTGTCGATGTTCATCATTTTTCACTGTATATCCACGTTAGTTTTATTTTCAGCATCTTCTTGTGTGTTTGAAAACCTTTGAAAACCCAAAAATATTGCCTGCTTCTTTTCGTTTTTTTCTTGTTTACTAGCTTGTAGTATTAAACATAAAACCCAAAAAGAGTTCTCAGTCTTCTTTTACTTGTTGGGAGCTTTCTCGTGTAAATAATTTTTCTCATTTTTCGTTTTCTTTTCTAAAATTTTCTTTACTCCAAAAACATTTTAGCGTATTTCTCTGAAATTCTCTTCTTTTCTTTGAGTTGTCGTAAGGAGAAGACCATGATGAACATGTTGAGTGGCTCTCATATACATTATTGCTGATCTAACAAAGAGCCCATATTACCTTGTCTTCTCCTTTGAATAAAATGTTTGTAGATTCCAGCCTAGTCCACGGCACACTTGCACTATTATTATTTTCATATCATTCGGCCATGCAAGTGAAAGGCAATAATGACAATGATTTGATGAGGTGATTGCGGTGAAGAAAAGCTGATATGGACTCCTCTTGTTTTTGTTTTTTGTAAATATGTTTAGCTCATCGTTCTCGATTCAGTATCATTATGAGTACACATGTTTGTGATGACAATTGGAGATTATAGTTGCTCATGCCATGCTTAAATAGCTAGGAGTGGATAATGATTTATCTTGAGTGTCAACATGCATTAAAATGGCGATGATGTAGTATGATAGTATGGTATTTGCCTCTGAATGATTCTTGTGGCTTGACTTGGCACATGTTCACGCATGTAGTTGATTCAAACCCGACATAGCCTCCACGATATTTATGTTCGTGGTATTTGATATCCTACTCATGCTCGTATTCAATGTTATTTATTCTCAATGCATGTTTATGACTGTTTTCACTCTCTAGTTGGTCGCGTCTCAATCTATTTGCTAGCCTTCGCCTGTACTAAGCGGGAATGCTGCTTGTGCACCCAAATCCCGAAAACCAAAATTGTTCCAGATGAGTCCACTATATCTACCTATATACGTTATTACTCTGCCGTTCCAAGTAAATTTGCATGTGCCACCTCTAAACATTCAAATAAGCATCTGTTTTGTGTGCACGTACCACTCATGGAGCGACAGGGGGCGTTCAGTATCTTCCATGCTAAGCGAGTTATTCTCGTGATGAGTGTTTATTCACTTGTCCTTACACGAGAGGGGCTTGTATTCGGGATGCCCAGTCCCATGATCAAATCGCAAAAATAATGAAACAAACTCCGCCGGAAAGATGTTGGTATGGAGGGCACCCGAGGATTCGGCTAGTCATGGCTTGTGTTTGTCGGTTGAGGGGGAGTAAACTTTTCCTTTCCACTTGGGAACAGCCGCTAATTTGTTTAGCATGGAAGATATTGAAAACTCTCGGTCGTGACGTTGACAGGAAAGGCATACCTCCCAAAATTATATTCATATTTGTTTTAAGCTTCGAGCTCTTGCACCTCTACAAATCCCTGCTTACCTCCGCGAAGGGCCTATCCATTTACTTTTATATTGTTGAGTCATCACCCTCTCATTTAAGCACCAGTTAGAGAGCACTATTGTCATTCTTATGCATTGAGTATAGTTAATGTTGAGTGTGCATGACTGGATCTTTGTACTATGAATTACAATGTTTAGCCACTGCTTGAACTTCAGAGGTGCTTTGCATTTATGTTTTGCAGTCTCAAAAAGGGCTAGCGAGATACTGAGTTATCATGTTATAACATGATTGTTTTGACAAACTGTTAGCATCCGAGATATCTTATTATTGCTTGCTAGTTGGTTATGTCATTGGTATGAGTAAATGTGAGACCTAAATGTCATCATGAACATGGTTAGTTCACAATAATTGATGAAAACTTGAACATTAGTTAAGCATATATACAGCCACAAGAATAAAAAGAGTTTGTAAAAGTTTTTCCTTATCACTTTCAGTTTGTCAACTGAATTGCTTGAGGACAAGCAATGAGTTAAGCTTGAGGGACATGATACATCCCAAACTTATCTACTTTTCCAAACACTTTTGCTCTTGTTTTGGACTCTAATTTGCATGATTTGAATGGAACTAACTCGGACTGACGTTGTTTTCAGCAGAATTGCCATGGTGTTGTTTTTGTGCAGAAATAAAAGTTCTCACATTAAGGTGAAAATTTATGGAGAATTGTTCCAGAATATATATAAAAATATTGGCGAAGGAACCAGAGGGGGGCCACCAGGGCACCACAAGCCCAGGGGGTGCACCACCCCCACAGGGCGCGCCTACCAGGCTTGTGGGCCCCTGGCAGCTCCTGCAACCCAAACTCCAACTCCATAAGTACCTATTCATCAAGAAAAAATCAGAGAGAAGGAATCATCACGTTTTACGATACAGAGCCGCTGCCACCTCCTATTCTTCATCAGGAGGGCTGTTCTGGAGTCTGTTCGGGGCTCTGGAGAGGGGGGTTCGACGTGTCGTCATCATCAACCTTCTTCCATCACCAATTTCATGATGCTCGCCGCCGAGAGTGCGTAATTCCTTGATAGTCTTGCTGGATGGTGATGGGTTTTGGATGAGATTTATCATGTAATCGAGTTAGTTTTGTTAGGGCTTGATCCCTAGTATCCACTATGTTCTGAGATTGATGTTGCTATGACTTTAGTATGCTTAATGCTTGTCACTAGGGCCCGAGTGCCATGATTTCAGATCTGAACCATTTATGTTTTCACGAATATATTTGTGTTCTTGATCCGATCTTCCAAGTTATACACATCCATTACGTGTTATGATCCACATACCCCAAAGTGACAGAAATTTGGATCCTTTCCGGTGATTGCCGTAGTTTGAGGAGTTCATGTATTCACTATGTGCTATGCTTTGTTCTGGTTCTCTATTAAGAGGCCTTAGCATCCCTTAGTTTCCTTATGGACCCCGCTGCCACGGGAGGGTAGGACAAAAGATGTCATGCAAGTTCTTATTATAAGCACGTATGACTATTTACGGAATACATGCCTACATTGCATTCATGAATTGGAGCTAGCTCTGTGTCGCCCTAGGTTATGACTGTTACATGATGAATGCCATCCAACATATTTTTCCATCATTGATCCAATGCCTAAGAGCTTTTCACATATTGATCTTTGTTAAGTTACTACTGCTGTTGTTGTTGTTACAATCACTACAAAATTGTTACTATTACGGTTACTGTTGCTATTACTACTACCGCTATCATACTATCAGATTACTGTGCTACTGATCACCCTGCTGCAAATATTTAGTTCTCTAGGTGTGGTGGAATTGACAACTCAACTGCTAATACTTGAAAATATTCTTTGGTTCCCCTTGTGCCGAATCAATAAATTTGGGTTGAATACTCTACCCTCAAAAACTGTTGTGATCCCCTATACTTGTGGTTTATGACCCCCTAGATGAGAGGATAGTTCCCCTCTGCTCCATGGCTGACATGGCTCCCGGAGGGTAGGAGCCCCTCCGAGATTGGATCTCTCTCTCAGTTCTCTTCTATTTTGCGTTCCTGTTTTCTAGCCGAAACCGTTTCTTAAATTCTGGAGATCTGTAACTCCTATTGGGCTGAAATTTTGAGGGGATTTTACCTGGTTATTAGCGTCCTTTCGGCAGAAGGACACCCCAACCGACTTACGAGGTGCCCACAAGCCTGCTGGGCGCGCCCATGGTCGGGGGTCGCGTCCTCTGAGCTTGTGGGCCCCTTGAGCATCGTCTCATGTTGATTCTTTTTCCCCAAAATCACATATGTTCCAAAATAATTCTTTGTAAAATTTTATCACGTTTGGACTTCGCTTGATATGGATTTTTGCTAAAAAACATGCGACAAATAGGAACAAGCACTGGGCACTGGATCAATATGTTAGTCCAAGAAAATCATATAAATTGTTGCCAAAAGTGTGTGGAAGTTGTAAAATAATGGCATGAAGCAATCAAAAATTACAAACGGAGACCTATTAGCATCCCCAAGCTTAATTCATACTCGTCCTCGAGTAGGTAAATGATAAAAAGATAATTTTTGATGTGGAATGCTACCTAGCATAATCTTGATCATGTAATCTAATCATGGAGTGAATATTAAGGTATGAGCGATTCAGGGCAATAGTGTATCATTTGACATAAAGACATCAATACTCAGGCATACTAACAAACAATCACGCCCTTCAAAATAAAGAATGCTAAAGAACACTATCCCTAGAAAATCATATAGCTTGTCATGCTTAGTCTTCCTAGCATAAAGTATAAATCATGAGCACCCCGGTGTCAAACCAGGCAATTGACTCATACTTCAAACGTGCTTCGGCATTTTCTACTACCATGCAATACATGAGCATGAGCCATGGACATAGCACCATAGGTGGAATAGAATGCGGTGGTAGGGATCAATAAGGAGAAGTCAAAAAGGATAGAAAGTCTCGCATCAACTAGGTGGAGCAATGGGTTATGAAGATGCCCATCAATCGATATCAATGCGAGTAGTAGGGAATGCCATGCAATAGATTCACTAAGAGCTATAAGTGTATGAAAGCTCAACTGAAACTAAGTGGGTCTGCATCCAACTCTCTTGCTCATGAAGGCCTCATGGAATATACAAGCCAAGTTCTATAATGAAAAATTCCCACTAGTATATGAAAGTGATAACTCAGAAGACTCTCTATATGAAAAACATGGTCCTACTGTGAAGCACAAGTGTCGTAAAAGGATAGTAACATTGCCCCCCTTCTCTCTTTTTCTATCATTTTTTGTTTTCACCTTTTTTTTCATTTTTTTCCTTTTTTGTTGGGATCTTTCTGGCCTCTTTTTTCTCTCTTTTTATTTTTTTCTTCCGGACACTCATCCCGACTTGTGGGGTGATACGTATCCAACGTACCTATAATTTTTTATTGTTCCATGCTATTATATTATCTGTTTTCGCTGTTTTATATGAATTATTATGCTATTTTATATTATTTTTGGACTAACTTATTAACCTTGAGCCCAGTGCCAGTTTCTGTTTTTTCCTTGTTTTTGAGTTTCGCAGAAAAGGAATATCAAATGAAGTCCAAATGGAATAAAACTTGACGATGATTTTTCTTGGATGAGAAGACACCCAGAGGACTTGGAGTCCAAGCAAGAAGAGCCACGAGGTGGCGGCAAGGGTGGAGGGCGCGCCCTAGGGGGGGCCTGCCTTGTGCCCCTCTGGGAGTCCCCCAACCTACTTCTTCGTCCTATATATTCACATATATTCCAAAACCCTCAGAGCAATCCATGAAAATACTTTTCCGCCGCCGCAACCTTCTATTCCCGTGAGATCCCATCTTGGGGCCTTTTCCGGCGATCTCCTAGAGGGGGACTCGATCATGGAGGGCATCTACATCAACTCTATTGCCCTTTTGATGAAGCGTGAGTAGTTTACCTCAGACCTACGGGTCCATAGCTAGTAGCTAGATGGCTTCATCTCTCTCTTTGATTCTCAATACCATGTTCTCCTTGATGTTCTTGGAGATCTATCCAATGTAATCTTCTTTTGCGGTGTGTTTGTTGCGATCTGATGGATTGTGGATTTATGATCAACTTATCTATGAATATTATTTGTATCTTCTCTGAATTCTTATATGCATGATTTGATATAATTGTATTTGTCTTCGAATTATCGGTTTGGTTTGGCCAACTAGATTGTTTTTTCTTGCAATGGGAGAGGTGCTTAGCTTTGGGTTCAATCTTGCATGATTTCACCCAGTGACAAAGTAGGGTAGCGAGACACGTATTGAATTGTTGCCATCGAGGATAAAAAGATGGGGTTTTCATCATATTGCTTGAGTTTATTCCTCTACATCATGGCATCTTACTTAAGGCGCTACTCCGTTCTTTATGAACTTAATACTCTAGATGCATGCTAGATAGCGGTCGATGTGTGGAGTAATAGTAGATGCAGGCAGGAGTCGGTCTACTTGACACGGACGCGATGCCTATATTCATAATCGTTGCCTTGGATATCGTCATAACTTTGCGCTTTTCTATCAATTGCTCGACAGTAATTTGTTCACCCACCGTATTATTTGCCTTCAAGAGAGAAGCCTCTAGTGAAGCCTATGGCCCCCGGGTCTATTTTACATCATGTTTGTTTCTGATCTACTATTTTGCAATCTTTTATTTTCAGATCTATAAACTAAATAACACAAGAATATTTAGTTATCTTTTATTTAGTTTTATCTCACCTTCACAAGTGACCGTGAAGGGATTGACAATCCCTTTATCGCGTTGGGTGCAAGTGTTTGATTGCTTGTGTAGGTGCATCTATTGGGGACTTGCGTGTTTCTCCTACTGGATTGATACATTGGTTCTTAACTGAGGGAAATACTTATCTCTACTGTGTTGCATCACCCTTTCCTCTTCATGGGAAAAACCAACGGAAGCTCAAGAAGTATCAGGAAGAATTTCGGGCGCCGTTGCTAGGGAGATCTACGTCAAGCCTACCAAGTACTCATCATAAGCTCTCATCTCTTGCATTACATTATTTTTGTGACATCCCAAAATTCTAAATTTTGGAATGTTATATTAAATAAATAGTTTTGATTGTTTGTTTGATTGTGGTGTGGTTGCTTGAGTGAAATTGAGTGAAATCTGAAACTTTTTGAAAGTTCAATGAGAGGGAATAAGATGACTTTCCCAAACTTTCATCTTGCATTTATGATCTCCATGAATTCAAATTTATTTCATCACAAAACCTCAGAGTGAGGATGATATGACTTCTTCCATTTAAATAAATGAAAAGGGTTTTGAAAATATTTGAATTTCATTTGGAAATATTCCAAATTCAGAAACTTTAAGAAACTCAATGATTTTCATGAGAGAAGATAAAATGACTTCTTCAAAACATATGAAATATGAGCTGAAAGTTTCAAAGAATCAAATTTAAAGTCCCTTTGAAATTATTTTCAAATTTGGAGTTATTTTGTTTCTATTCAAATTATTTTTCTCCAAAAATAAAATATATGGAAAATAGGGTAAAAATGATTCCCTACAGTAGAAAATGGAGAAAAACGAGTTTGAAATTATTTTGGTATTTTAAAATATTTTTATTTGGTTATTAATTAAACCAGTAGCACCGTTTGCTTTATTTTAAATTTTTGTGGATTTTAATCGACGCTGGAAAATGTTCATGATTTAGAAAATCTTTTTCTGAAAATTTTGATATATAATATGCCTATATTATATTTTTTTATTTTTTCGTTTTTCTTTTTATTTATTGTTTGTATGTATTTAAAAAAAGGTTAACCGCCGAACTGGGCCAGCCCAGCTCCTGCCAGGCCGGGGCCCAGCTCGACGCCCATGTGTCCCCGACCTGCGGCCGGAGACCTGTCGCCGCACGCCATCGCCGCCGCCGCCTTTGCCGCCCCCTCCCGCAAGCCTCCCCTCCCCTCCTTTCTTTAAATAGCCGCACCTGGACCCCCTCTTCTCCTCGTCTGTGCAGCCGCCTCTCTCCCTCGCACCGCCGCCTCTGCTGCTGACGAGGACATGTATTGGGGGTAGGGTAACAGGCCTGACCTAAATACCCTACCCATGGACACCGTACACTTTGTACTGGGCCCCCGGCCAGATCGTCATTCGTGACATGTACCGTGATGGAGCACTAAGATTCCACTCGACGAGCTCATTCCACTCGGCCGTGTAACTCACCTTTCCGGATATGCTAAGACCAATAGTCAAGATGACGGTTTTATAGTGTGCAGGCATTATGGCATTGATGCTCCACCGTGTAACATAAGGGGTGAGGGGGGTGGCGCACTCTAGTTAAGCCACCACCACCACTAGACTAGGGGGCTCGGGGCTTCCACCTCTCTCTCTCTCTCTCTCTCAAATACACCAAGTAATCTCCGGATACATAGATGATAAAACAAAGCCTCTTCGGAGCACGAGACGTAGGGTTGTTATCTCCACCGTGAGAGGCCGGAACTCGTTAAAACCATCGTGTCACCCATATGCATCTCGATAGATCATGCTTCTTTATCCTACCCCTCTCTTATTGTCGGAATCGTTCCCACGACAGATGGCACCCACCATGGGGCATGGCGTCTATCGAGCCATGGTGCAAATGGTTTTTCCATTTATTTTCGGCAACAGCTCAACGATTGGCTTGCTGGAATCCTGGGCATCGTGCCATTAGTACAAACCCAAGGATCAGGGAAGTATCTATTTGATCTAGTCTTTCTTTGAATTAATTATCTAACAATGGGTTGATCTTTTTTCTCAGAGGATCAAACATCACCAAAGCGTGATCAATCATTAAACGAAAAAGGAGGAGAGATAATTCATCCTTATTCAGGGCCGCAAGGCTCCTCCGCCCGTTCGCTTGCCCGACGACGGTTTCGATGCCGTGGAGGCGCTTTCGCCGAAAGCGCAAGGCTCCTCCTCGTCAGTCGACCGCTGCGGGCGCCTCCATGACCCGGGCTTCCCAGCCGATCACCGCCTTTGATTGGCGGCGTCCGCCGCGTGCAGGTATAGCTCGGCAACGACGCAAGACTCCTCCCTTTCCGCTCCGCAGGGGCACGAACCTGGCCGGCAGCACGCAGCTCCTTCGCCCGGTCAACTGCCTGCCGACGGCCTCCATGCCACGGGCATCCCCAGCCGATCGCCTGCTCGACGACGGTGCCGCTCGGCAGAGAGACACGAACCTGCCCGGCAGCGCGGAGTTCCTCCAACTGGGCGCCTGCCCACTGGCGGCCTCCATGACGCAGGGATCCTACGCCCGGGCTGCCTGTGGGAAAAGGAAACGCCCATCGCATGCAATGCTTCAATTTCGGCTTAATTAGTAATGACGCCATTTGCATGCAGATTCTGGACTTGGGGCAACGCCTTCAATGCGTTGGACGTGGGACAACTCCTTCAATGCACGAACGGACGTGGGCTATTTCTTCCTTCAATTAACTGCATGCAGGAATATATGAAAATGAAAGGAATCTTCAACGCCGGATTAATTGGCTGCCTCATTAATCAGCCATTCAAACAAGGTGCGTTGATTCAATTTTTTTTGCAGCCACCTACACCAGCCTCCAGCGCACACGCAGCTTGCGTTGACTTCAAACTGGCCCACCCGGTCCGCTACTTCGAGTGGGTACTTTGGTACGCTCGGACAAGTGCACGTCTACACTCGACATATGCAACACTTAGGCACGCATTGTTTTCTTGGACATGCTCAGGGGACTAACGTGCAGGCACTTGATCATTCGTGTGTTCCCACTCGGTCGGACGCCTCCTCGACGACATGCTCAACTCGACCGTCCCATGCGGTGCCACTCGGTTGGACGCGTCCTCGACACTCGGCCACCCACGCGTCGTCACTTCACGGCACGCGTCTACATCGCCCGGACGCTTCGCGCATCGTCACTCCGCGAGACGCGTCTACATCACTCGGACGCCCCGTGCATCATCACTCCGCGGGACACGTCTACATCATTCGGACGCCCCGCACATCGTCACTCCGCGGGATGCGTCTCATCACTCGGACGCCCCGCGCATCATCACTCCGCGGGACACGTCTACATCACTCAGACGCCCCGCGCACCATCACTCCGCGGCACGCATCTACATCGTCTGGGACGCTTCCGCTGCCGCCACTCTGCAGACGCCGCGTCACATCACTTTGGACGCCCGCACATCGCCACTCCGCGGACGCCGCATCTACATCACTCTCGAACGCCCACTGCGCGACGCTACTCCGCCGCCCGCTTCATATCGCTCGACGCCTCCGCGCCGCCACTCCGCTGGATGCGTCTACATCACTTTCGGAAGCCCGCGACATCGTCACTCCACGAGACGCGTCTACATCACTCGGACGCCCCGCGGATCATCACTCCGCGCGACACGTCTACATCATTCGGACGCCCCGTGCATCGTCGCTCCGCGGGACGCGTCTCATCACTCGGACGCCCCGCGCATCATCACTCCGCAGGACACGTCTACATCACGCGGACGGCCCACGCGTCGCCACTCCATGGGATGCGCTTCATATCACTTTCGGACGCACAAGACGCGCTGGCCATGCGTGGCATCGCGCTCATTTCCGGCCGGACGCCCGCGCATCGTCATCTGCTGGACGCTGCATCTCGCTTCAACGCGCCTCGCGCCGCCATAGGTTGGTCACTTCATAACCACTCGGCCGCCTGCTGCGTTATAGGTTGGTCACCTCATAACCACTCGGCCGCCCCGCGCGTCACCATAGGTTGGTCACCTCATAATCACTCGGACGCCCCGCGCGTCGCCACTAGGTTGGTCACCTCATAACCACTTTCGGCCGCCTGCCCGCCATAGGTTGGCCACCTCATAACCAATCGGCCGCCCTGGCCGCCATAGGTTGGTCACCTCATAACCACCGGCCGCCCTTGCTTCGCCATAGGTTGGTCACCTCATAACCACTCGGCTGCCCACTGCTGCCGCCATAGGTTGGTCACCTCATAACCACCGGTCACCAGCCTTGCTGCCACTCGGTTGGTCACCTCCATAACCACTCGGCGCTCCCACGCGTCAGCCATAGGTTGGTCACCTCATAACCACTCGGCCGCCTGCGCGTTGCCACTCGGTTGGTCACCTCATAACCACTGCCGCCCCGCTGCGTCGCCACTTGGTTAGTCACCTCCATAACCACTGGCCGCCTCTGCCGCCACTCGGTTGGTCACCTCATAACCACTTTCGGCCGCCCACGCTGTCGCCACTCGGTTAGTCACCTCCATAACCACTTTCGGCCGCCCTTGTCACCACTCGGTTGGTCACCTCCATAACCACTCGGCCGCCTCAGCCGTCGCCATCGGTTGGTCACCTCATAACCACTCGGCCGCCCACATCGCCCTTCGGTTGGTCACCTCATCACCACTCGGCCGCCCGCGCTGTCAGCTTCAGTTGGTCACCTCATCACCACTCGGCCGCCTGCAGCGCGTCATCAATCGGTCGCCTCGCAGACCGCCATCGGTTGAACACATCTTCACCACTCGGCCACTCGCCGCCTTGCATAGCTAAGTCATTCTAGCACTACATTCTATTATTTCCCCATGCCTGAGTATCCCGTAATTCACAAATCATGTTCACTCGGAGGCCATGCCACCGAGTGTGCCCCTACGCTCGGTTTCTTATTTTCACATACTTGCTTAGTACTCACTCCTGAGTCCAACTTCCATTTTAACGCATACATCATTCACGAACACCATGTGTTCTTCATTTTTAGTTTGCATCAGTCCTCGGGGGCTGCAACTCAGTCGGAACACTACACTTCCGTTTTATTTGAGCCAGCACTCCAACATGTCCAGTTGGATCCTTCACTTCGTCAAGTTCGACTAGATCCTTCACTCTTTTAGAATCTTGTTGGTTTTTAACCAGTGGGTGTCTATGGGTGTCATTTACACAAATCATTTCAGCACACATCAAATTTCCTCGAGAAATTATCTCGTTGGCTTGTTCCATTTTTCTTACACAAGTTACGCGATCACTCGACGGCCCTATGCGCCAACTTCATCGCTACTCGAACTCAGTCACCATACCGGTCCTAGCGCACCACAATATCGACCTTGTCACCTGTTGGCTTCAAACACATTCGGCCAACCTCTCTGTGGAATCCTCTTCATATTATCAATGATATAGACCTCGTCAGGCATGAGACAGATAAGTCCCTTTTATAATTAAACTTCACACTTCACTCCTTTGCGAGTTTGCCTCTTTCGAGCATCACTCGGAAGCTTCTCCTCATCTTTACTCGAGTCTGACTCGATGAATTGCAAATCATCCATTCAAAACTATATTTCTCGTATTCCGACATGTCCGTTGTCGGCACTGTAGTACGCTCTGGGCTCACGCCGCACTGGGCTGCATCTCATTTGGAATGACACTCTCCCGAGTGGTCAAGCACTTCATCACCAGTCAGATCCTTCACTTCAACAAGTGCATTCGATCCGCCACTTTGACAAGTTTTATAATCACCCAGAGGCTCTGCACGCAATCCTCATTCCTACTCAGACTCAGTTGTCATGCCAGTCTTGTTGTGTCGCAATCACACTACACCGACCTCGTCGCTACATTAGCTTCCAAAGCATCTGGCTAACTCCTTCGAAGACCATTTCAGCCACTTGGCTGGATATGTAGTCCTACGTTCGATCACCTCGCATGTCATCACCACTCGGCCGCCCCGCGCGTCGCCACTCGGTTGTGCACATTTTCACCACCAGGCCACCATCTTCGTTCCTACTCAGAATCAGTTGGCACACCGGTCTTCTCGCACCGCAACCACGTTACACCGACCTCGCCGCTACATCAGCTTCGAAAGCATTTGGCTAAGGACCATTTTTGCCACATGGCTAGAGACTTAGTCCTTCACTCGGCCACCTTGTTTAGCACCACTCGGCTGTTGGGGAACGTAGCAGAAATTCAAAATTTTCTACGCAACACCAAGATCAATCTATGGAGTAATCTAGCAATGAGGGGAAGGAGAGTGCATCTACATACCCTTGTAGATCGCTAAGCGGAAGCGTTCAAGAGAACGGGGTTGAGGGAGTCGTACTCGTCGTGATCCAAATCACCGGAGATCCTAGTGCCGAACGGACGGCACCTCCGCGTTCAACACACGTGCAGCCCGGTGACGTCTCCCATGCCTTGATCCAGCAAGGAGAGAGGGAGAGGTTGGGGAAGACTCCACCAAAGAGTAAAGCACAACGTAAGCGTGGTGGTGATGGAGGAGCCGTGGTAATCCAATGAGGCTTCGCCAAGCACCGCGAGAGACGAGGAGAAAGAGAGGTAGGGCTGCGCCAGGGAGAGGTGGAAACTCTTGTGTTGGCAGCCCCAAAGACCTCAACTATATATAGGGGAGAGGGAGGGGGCTGCGCCCCCTCTAGGGTTCCCACCCCAAGGGGTGCGGCAGCCCCAAAACCCATCTAGGGTGGCGGCGAAGGGGAGGAGAGGGGAAACTTGCCCCCCAAGTAAGGTGGAGGCGCCCCCTCCCCAAACCCTAGGCGCCTTGGGCCCTGGTGGGGGGGGGGGGCGCACCAGCCCACCTGGGCTGGTCCCCTCCCACACTTGGCCCATGCTGCCCTCTGGGGCCGGTGGCCCCACTTCAGGACTCCTCGACCTCCCAGTGGTCCCAGAGATTACATCGATAGCACCAAACTTTTCCAGACCAAAACAGGACTTCCCATATATAAATCTTTACCTCCGGACCATTCCGAACTCCTCGTGACGTCCGGGATCTCATCCGAGACTCGAACAACATTCAAGTAACCACGTATATCTATTCCCTATAACCCTAGTGTCGGTGTCAAACCATGGATCTCGGTAGGGGGGTCCCTTAATCGCAAGGCCTAGGGCGGATGGTAACAGGAGACAAAGGGACACGATGTTTTTATCCAGGTTCGGGCCCTCTCGATGGAGGTAATACCCTACCCTCGCTTGATTAATATTGATGATATGGGTAGTACAAGAGTAGATCTACCACGAGATCGGAGAGGCTAAACCCTAGAAGCTACCCTATGGTATGATTGTTGTTAAGTCCCCTGAATTTGATCAAACCCTTCGGTTTATATAGACACCTAATAGGGTTAGGGTTACACAGACTTCGGTTACAATGGTAGGAAATCTACATATCCAGACGCCAAGCTTGCCTTCCATGCCAAGGAAAGTCCTATCCGGACACGGGACGGAGTCTTCAATCTTGTATCTTCTTAGTCCAGAGTCGGCCAAAGATGATAGTTCGGCTATCCGAACACCCCCTAGTCCAGACTCCTCGGTAGTCTCTCGAACCAGGCTTCAATGACGACGAGTCCAATGAGCACATTGTCTTCGGCATTGCAAAGGCGGGTTCCTCCTCCGAATACTTCATAGAAGGTTTTGAACACAAGGATAGTGTCCGCTCGCAAAACAAGTTCCACATACCACCGTAGAGAGAATAATTTTTGCATGATCCGCCGACGTATTTCGGGCGTGACATCACACCACGCCAAGCCTTTATTCGAATCGCTTTTTTTGACCCACCTCGGTCGTTTAGCGAGGCGGTTTCCTTGGCACGCCTTATCAAAGCGTAGATCGTGCCCCCCTTATTCGGGATTCTCATCAATACGGACGTAGGTAACCCAACCGTGCCCGTTTGCACGCCTCCTCTATCGAAGGCGAGTCCCAATCGGCCACGGGGAGGGCTCTTGGTATTCAACCTCTTTATAATGAGACCAAGGCCCTCTTCTTTTTTTTCCCTCCATCGAATCCGCCCCGCGCTTCGAGTTCTAACACCCAAAGCTTCAGATTTAGGCGCTTCAGACCTTCGACGATGTCCGGCTCCGACCAGCTCGGCCGATGGATGTCTTTGTCACATCCTAGTTAGTCCTTGCATTAGAGTGTTGCATCATGTTTACCTTTCATCAGAAATTTGAAATGGGGAAGACAGAACCCCAGAACCCTCTCGAATCCAACTAGGGTTTACTAAAATATTTTCAATGAACACGAAATGCCCTTCTAAAATATTCATCACCTTTGCCTTGGTCCTAAACCACCGCATGGAAGTGATGCACAAATTTCTAGGTCACTCTAAGGTCCTTTGGATTAAATCTTTAGCTATTTGAATTTGGGCATTTAAATTATATAGAATATTTCAAATGCTCAATTAATCCCAAACTAAAATGTTCCATGCTGGAAATATTCCAACTAAGGACCAGGTGCAGTTTGGTGAATTTTGGAGTTGCCTAGGTATTTTTAGAAATGCAACAAACCTACAGAAATAATTAAAAAATAGAAATAAATGGAAAACCTCTTACCTGGCCGAACCCAAGCTCCTCAAATTTCACCGTCAAGCCCAAGATCGCGGTCGGGCTCACGCCAACAAATTTGCTTGTTGTCGCCACGCAGTATCAGAGGTGACGCCGACGAAGCGTGAGTCGCCACGCCACTGCTTGTCACCAAGGCCCCGAAAGCACTGGGTGAGCTCCACTTCGCCGCTCAATTTCGTGGACACCCCATTCGCCGCCTTCTCCTCGCTTCTCCCGCACTATGGCTAACGACCTGCCGCTGACCGCCGACGAGCTGCCCCTCCGCTGCCCCTGCGGCGCACCACCTTGTCCATTCGCTTCCACCATCGCCGACCATTAAGCAGCCCTGAGCCCCGAAGCGCCATGAGCTCCTCGCTTGGCCCTCCTCGAGCTCGTTTTCACCGAAAGGCCGCCGCAGATCCCCTATCGCTGCCGCCACTGTGATCACCTCAAGTTCCCCCGACCACGCTGGCCCATTTCTTACGTGGACCGCCGTGAGCTCAGCTTAGCTCTCCCTCCTCTCCGTTTGCCTTTTTCAGGCACCAAAGCGATCAGACGAAGCTCACCCTGCCTTGCGGCGGGCTACGTCGCCGACGTGTCTCCGGCCACTCACTGGCCACGCCACCTTGTCCACTAACTTCACCGCACTCCCAGAAGCCCGTAGCACTACTCCACGCACCTCACCGTGCCCCGTAGCCTCGGGTTCGTCTTCACCCGACTCCGGCGACCGCCTAGCTCGTCGCCGGTGACGCTTCCGCCACCCGAGCCCAACCACCACCACCAAAGCGCCGCGGCATGCACCTAGCTACCGTAGATGGTCTCCGCGTCCATTTGGTCAATGAACGTGCTAACCCACTCTCACCGTCACGCCTCGCCCGTGGCTAAACGCCAGGTGTGTTTGACCCAATTTGACGTTGGGTGGTGGGCCTGGTTGACTCTCCACGAGTCTATGACAAGTGGGGCCCCTATGCTAATTAACCTAGTTTAGGTTTAATTAAAATTAGTTAGTCTAATTAGCTACTGACATGCGGGACCCACTTGGTCAGGTTGACTGGACGCCCCGTTGACCCACGACGTCACTCCCCGACGCATCTGGCAGTAATAACTAATTTCTGGATTTATTTTTATATAGGAAATTCTAGAAATTGTTGCAAACTTTAAAAATTCATAGAAATTAATCTGTAACTCCAAATGCAAAGATTTATAGATGAATTTTGATCAGAAAAATTCAATCTATCCATTGGTAATGGTTTCATGCATGTCAGAACAAGTTAACCTTGATGTTTAATCAAAATAAGATAATGCACCTTTATGGCTATGTTAAATGAGCTAACTTTTGAATCTTTGGTTCAAATGAGTTCATTCCTTTCTGTTCTAGCTTGCATTAGGCCAACGCACATGCATATTGCCATGTCATAGCATGCATCATATTGTTGCATATTGTCATGTGTTGTTTATGTTGCAGTGTGTCTTTTCGTGATAGGTTACGCCTCGAGGATAACCCCGAATATCCGCGAAGAAGCGGTATCCTACTACCTCTACATCGTGCAAGCAACCCATTGATCATTCCGATACAAACCCATGTTCTCGCTTCGCTCTTGCTTATCGCATTAAGACAACGCGATTCAAACTGTTGTGTGTTGCGGTAGTTGAACCCCTTCCTTTGCATGACCTGTCACATTGCCACAAGAACTAGATGAAACCCACTAGTATGTGTAGGAGTTGATGGAGCCATGTTTGTGATTCCTACCATGCTATGCTTGCTATGCTTAGAGTTGTGTCGGTCTGGCTCATCGTGAAGATGAACCGGAGTGAAAGGTTGTGTCGGGTTCGAGAGTGAAAGTGTTGAACACGATTTGGTAAAGGTATCGATGAGAGGCCATGTAGGAGTACATGGTGGGTTGTTTCATTGAAGCCGCCCTTAAGCACCTTGAGATCCGTGTGTGTGATTTAAGATTCAGCTACTACCATGCATTGGGATCCTTAATTGACCCTCTCGGCTTATTAACCACTCTTGTCCTCCGTCCGGAGTTGCAAGTAGTTTCTAGTGTTTGTAGCATCTTTGAGGGCCTTGCAGCGCCACATTGACCTTAGGGGTGGGTTGTGTTGCTTGTAGGCACGCAGTACATGTAATTTATTCGCCTGGTTTGGTGTCTCGAACCCATTTCGCATCGTTCGGGGCCGTTAGTGGAAACCTCGGCCGACTCCTATGAGATGGAACCCGAATAGGCGATAAACCCGGACTAGGGACTCGTGTGTTTAGTCGGGCCGTGGCGACACCCTCATTGGGCTTCCGCTTGAAGGTTGCCGAAAGTACACGCGTCGTGTAGCGGCGATAAGTGGTGAGAGCGTGTGTGAAGAAGTACACCTGGCAGGTATAAAACTATTCAATAGCGCGTCCGTGTAAAGGACTACTTGGTCACCTATACAGTTCATAGACAAGTAAATGGATACTACTAAAAGCCTCAAGATAAGTGTGAGTATCATGGATGGCCCTCGTCAGAGGTTGACGAGAGAGGATCCTCGGTGGAGTATTGTGTTGGTGAGTAGTGGACTCGTGCAAAGGACAAATGCTTTTCAAGTGGTGTCACGTGGGATAGCTTAGCCAAGAGTCAAAGCTGGCTTCTTATCGCAATATCTCCACTACCTTCTTGAGAATGTGCATGTATAATAGGATTACATGCTAGTAAGACTTCTTTGAGTACCTCCGTACTCATGTTTTTCTTAATTAATGTTTTAGGACAACAACACCAACCCCTCCGATGGGTTCTACGTAGACCTCGGCGTTGACGAGTGACTAGCCACCTGTGGTGATCCAAGGCTTGTGAAGGGCCACCTGTAGATAGAAGGGCTTCATCAAGCTTTCTTTCTTTTTAGAGTCTGTACTTTCAGACTAGTTTGCTTCGATTGTGCTTGTATGTTTGTATGACTTGAGTGTTGGGTCATGTGACCCCTATCTGTATGGATATGTTATGTATGGCTCCTCGGAGCCTCTTAAATAAAGTACTTTGAGTTGTAGAGTTTTGTTGTGATGCCATGTTGTATGTACTCATATCGGGCATATTGTGTGTATGATTGAAATGCTTCATATGAGTGGGATCCGACAATCTAGTTGTTTATCCTTGGCAGCCTCTCATATGGGGAAATGTAGTCTAGTGTTTCCTGGCTGATAGTAGTCCGCTTCTGGCCGGTTCACCCTGGAATCCTGCTAGCCCAAAGACTCTGCTTTGGACACTTGATAGCGGCATGTGTTTCACTTCGTTCCTATGTTTGTCCTTCGGGAAATGTCGCTTGGTGATATTCTGGTCTTGCCTATTTCTGACCTGGAATACCGGAGTCCTGTTAGCCCGATTACTACAGCCCGAATTCATACGTTGATGACCCAGAGCATGCTCGATGTGATTCATGTATGCCTGTCCCCATGGGTTAGCGCTATTTGGGTTCCACGACTAGCCAGGTCGGCCGGGTTCTCTGTCATGTGGATGCTAGCGACACTATCATATCGTGAGCCAAAATACGCAAACGGTCCCGAGCCATGGTAAGGCGACACCCGTGGGGATATCGTGCGTGAGGCCGCCAAAGTGATATGAGATGTTACCCTGCTGGGTCTATGTGACTTTGAATCGGGGTCTGACAGCGTTGGCATCAGAGCGGGACTGCACAGCAGGTTCGCTAAGCCAAACTGGTCGATGTCGAGTCTAGAAATGCTTTAGTTATATGTAGGGGAATTGATTGTGGAGGGACGTAAGGCTCTTTTTACTCCTTTACCTTATGCCCTCTCGATCTGGTCATTCTCTTCTCATTCTACGTGGAGTTAAGGACTAGGCTCTCTTCTCTCTATCGTGTTCACGTGTTACTAATCCGTAGTAACTTATAGGAATGTTGGTTACCAGCCTCGGTTGATTCTACTAATTTTAGTATGTTATCAGTTGAACCGAACCTTGATATGATGTTGTTGAGTGGCTTTGCAATCTGATTTTGAATGTCTCAAATCTATTCTTGAGCATTCACGATGTCATGCTGTCGATTTTCCCTAGAAATTCTAATGTCTTTGCATTGTGGCTGTGCTTTCAGATGGCCACTCGTTCTCAAAACCAAGTGGTTCGCCTGACCAGGTGCATTGATGTGCCCGGTCATACGGCTATGCTAGTCCGGGTAATGATTGAGACGGGTTACCGTTGGTATCCCGAATACACTGTCGAAGAGCAGTTAGAGACTTTAACCAAAGCGCATTACCTGCATCTTGTGAAATCTTTCCATCTTATCTGGATCTACCGAGCCCCTTCAACATTACGATGGACTCAGGGGTTACTATTGAGATGGCTGATGCAGGATCTTTGCCTACTCTATGATGACCATCATGCAGTCGGGTGGCCTACTTGGAAGACCGACTTCCGTTATATGCCGCCTCACTTTACGGGGCGCAAGGTACCTCCAGGCTATCTATGCTCACTCCACACATGAGGACTCACTTACTCGCTGCACCTTCTTTGAGATGCTCGAGGATAAGGACCGAGAGAATCGGGCCTTGAGGCTAGAGCTTTTCAACACTTTCGCGCCGATCCTTGGGCCACGTTGATTTCGGATTCGCACTGGCCAGGTGCAAGCTAGATGTATGGATACTAGGGATATGTACCACTGTGAGATCTGCTTTCTGCCGGATATGGTGGATTGGCGTGATGTGGGAGGCATCACCCCACCCCGTGGTCCCCATGAGCAGCCACCGTTTGTTGGTCCAAGACCTCATCCTAGCCCCTATGGTCCACAAGCTCCTCGGGACCGTACATTTCCTGGATAACCATGTTGAGCTTCCATGCTATGGAGGTGACTTCTATGAGGACTACTACGGAGGCGTCACGAAAGTTAGTAGTAGTATCTCTAGTATTGTAATGGTTGTATTTCCACCGTCTTGCGTGACACATGGAATATGACTTAGTGTGTATCAATTCGAAGTGTAGAAAAATAATGTATAGGAGTTCGGAATGCTTCCGAGTGAGATGTAACGTCTTTCTTCGTGGTTGTACTTTAGCGGGCTTGTACTAAACTATAAATGGCGTGTATGACCCGTTAGTATATATATGGCAGTTTCTATATTACCATGTCATACAGATGAACATCTACGCATTCCGTGTTATCCATTACATTCCGCGCTTCGTTGGCCGATGTTGCCATCTTTGTCTAAACCATCGTCTTGTTTTTCCTAGGATGGTCGACACTTTTGCACAACCACGCTACTCGGGCGAGGGTGAAGCCGATGCAGCTAGGAATGTAAATCTGCCTCAACCACCCTCTCTCGGCGGGTTATCTTTGGGAGGCGAATCTAAACAAGCGTGAGACCAATGCGTTTGGTCGGAAGCGGATTGAGCGTAATACGCCAGCCGAGAGAGCGATCTCGGTGTCCCTCAATGACTTTGTCAAGCGGTATCCACGAAGTTCAAACATTCCGTTGAGCCTCTCGATGCGGATGGTCGGCTTCGCAAAGCATCACCCTGAGCTTCGCTACGCCAGCGTGGCCAAAGCTGATAAGGTTACCTTTGCTGCCTACCACCTCGAAGGCCTGCTAGCCTTTGGTGGGAAAATTTCGAGGCTATGCGCCGGTTGGCCAAATCACTACAGGCTGAGTTCAGTCTGACTTTCCGTGAGCATCACATCCGGAAGGTCTCATGGATCGTAAGAGGAAGAGTTCCGTAATTTCACCCAGGCGGTGGCCGTGGATGCATACAATCCTTGAGTTTGGAAATCTAGCACGATATGCTCAAGAGGTATCCACCGACGCCAAGAAGCGAGCAAGGTTCCGCAAGGGACTTAGCCTCGACTTCGCCCGTGATCTTCGTCTGCACGAGTGCCCTCCTTTCGTGGTTAGTCAACAAGGCTATCAAGCTTTGGCCGGATACGGTCGACTTTGAAGCTTCGCGCAAGCACTCCTGTGACTTTGGTTCTTCATCCGGCTCTGGATCTCAGAAGCGCCGGGTCTGGATCCCAAGCACCGCTCTGCCACCCAGATTCACTCCGAGGCCATCCTTTGAGGCGCCTCACCCCAACCAGCAGTATGCACCGCCTAAGGCCTATGGTGGCCCCACGCTAATCGCTGCTCCACGCCCCAATGTGATAACTTGTTTCAAGTGTGGAGAGACGGGTCACTACATCCGTGAGTGTCCCAGCAACAACCCCAACCAGATTGGAAAGTCATTTGGCCGTGGTAAGCCAGCGGGGAAGGTGCTCTCGCCAAACCGGTTGCCTCTTGCTGCATTAGGCCACGTCAACTACGTTTCAGCTGAGGAAACCCATGAGAATCCCAACGTCGTTCTCGATGCGCTCCTTGTTAATTGCCATCCGCAACTGTTCTCTTTGATAGTGGAGCATCTCATTCATTTTATTTCCTCGAGAGCTATGCTCGACTGCTTCCACCACATTTTGTGACATGCCCACCTCCATGGTAATTCAAACCCCACAGGTTCTAAGTGGCAAACCTCAAAAATTAGCCATGGAAATGAAATCCTTGTCGACAGATTAGTCTTCCTTGCGTCACTAATAGCTCTCAAGTCCTCGGACATAAACATCATTTCGGTATGGACCGGATGTCAGCCCATTACGCTAAGATCGATTGCTCTACTAGAACTGCTCAACTCACCCACCCTTCGGGCAAGACAGCCAATGTTTTGACCCGAAAGTGTCTAAGCGTCGACTTTACTCTTTAAATGCCAACCCCTTCAGGACCTTGAAGATATCCGGTGATCCGTGACTTCCGGATGTCTTTCGAGAAGAACTGCCGGTGTTCCACGGCAGGGGGATGTCGAGTTCGTGATAGATCTTGTTCCGTACCTGCCCCAATCTCTAGAAGACCTTATAAGATGGCACCCCTAGAACTAGCCGAGCTTAAGAAACAACTCGATGAGTCCTTGCAAAAGGGTTTCATCCGTCCTAGCTCTTCTCCATGGGCTTGCCCGTCCTCTTAAATCAAGAAGAAGGATGGAGCGGATCCGGATGGTTGTAGACTACCGACTGTCCAATTTGGTCACTATCAAAGAACAAGTATCCGCTTCCCGGGATCAACGACACATGTATGATCAGCTCATTTGGATCCTCGATCTTTCCAAGATGGATTTGAGGTTGGGCTACCATCAAATCAAAATCAAGAACGGAGACATTCCTAAAATGGCCTTTGTAACTCGTTATATGTGCCAATCTGAGTACACCGTCATGTCCTTTGGTCTAACCAACGCTCGACCACCTTCTCTCGGTTAATGAACTCGATCTTCATGGGATATTTGGATAAATTAAATGCGTGGTTTACCTCGATGATATACTCATCTACTCCAAGAATGAGGAAGAACATGCCGAACATTTGAGGCTAGTGTTGATCAAACTTCGAGAGCATCGCCTTTATGCCAAATTCTCTAAGTGTGAGTTTTGGTTGCCAGAAGTAACCTATCTAGGCCATGTAATCTCTGTTAAGGGCATTGCTGTCAATCCTGAGCGAGTTCAAGCCATCCTTGACTGGACTCCACCTGAATCGGTCAAGCAAGTTCGGAGTTTCCTCGGTTTAGCGAGCTATTGCCACCGCTTCGTCGAGAATTTATCCAAGGTTGCTAAGCCTCTAACCGAACTCCTCAAGAAAGACAAAAAGTTCGAATGGACGCCATAGTGCGAGTTCAGCTTTCGGGGAGGCTGAAAAAGGCGCTGACATCTGCTCCCGTACTTGTTCCACCAGATTTTTCTAAGGACTTTATTATCTCTGCGACGCCTCGCGACAAGGACTAGGTTGCATACTCATGCGAGGATCGTCATGTGATTGCCTACACTTCCCGACGATTCGCGTCCACATGAGGATAACTATCCCACACACGATCTAGAGCTTGCGGCGATGGTCCATGCACTCAAGACACAGCGACATTACCTTCTCGGTGTCGTTAGAAATTTACGATCACCGAAGTTTGAAATACATCTTCACCCAACCAGATTTGAATCTCAGGCAAAGACGTTGGGTCGAGTTGATTATAGATTACGACTTAGGAATATCTTACACCCCAGGCAAAGCCAATGTCGAGAAGCTGATGCACTAAGTCGTAAATCTTATTGTAACAATCTAATGTTACAACAAGGTCGACCCGCTTCTCCACGAGGAATTTCGTAAGCTTAATCTTCATATTGTTCCTCGAGGATTCCTTTCCACCCTGGTGGTGAAACCCAACCTTACGGATCAAATCATAACCGCTCAGCGGTATTGATAGAGGTATATCTCGGATCAAGGAGAACATTGCTAGCGGAGCTGCTAAGTGTTTCTCCATAGATGAAAGCGAGGTGTTGTCTTCTTTGAGAACCGCTTGGTGGTTCCCAAGAAACAACAAAGCTATGACAGTGATCATTAAGGAAGCTCATGATTCCCCTCTCACCATTCATCCCGGTGAGTACTAAAATGTATCAAGACCTACGCCGAGGAGGTTTGGTGGACTAGGATGAAGAGAGAAATCGCTCAATACATTTGCTAATTGCGGACGTCATCGTCCTAGTTAAGCAGACCATCAGCGACTCTTTGGCACCCTTTCAACCTTTGGAAATTCCTGAATGGAAATGGGATAAAATTGGTATGGATTTCATTACGGGTTTCCCGAGGACCAAGAGAGGAATAACGCTATCTTCGTTGTTGTCGATCGTCTTTCCAAAGTAGCCCACTTCCTACCCGTTCGTGAGAGTATAACCGCTAGCCAGCTAGCTGATTTGTACATCTCCCGAATAGTGTCTCTTCATGGTGTTCCATTGGAGATTAACTTTCGGATCGTGGAAGTCTCTTCACCTCTCGATTTTGGGAAAGTTTCCAAAATGCGATGGGAACTTCGTCTCTCTTTTAGCACCGCCTTCCATCCTCGATCAAGTGGTCAAGTAGAGCGAGTCAATCAAATTACGGAGGATAATGCTTCAAGCTTCTATCATCTCTTTCGGAATGAATTGGGAGAAATACCTTCCATTCTGCGAGTTAAGCTTATAACAATAGTTACCAAGCTAGTTTAGGGGCAAGCTCCTTTCGAGAGTTCTCTATGGACGGAAATGTGAGCGCCTCTTAAGCTGGTCGGGAAACCGGGGAAAGACAACTCTTTGGCGGATATGATCCGAGGAAGCGAGAAAAGCGAGTTCGCGTTATTAAGTAGAAGGTGAAAACAGCCCAATCTCGTCAAAAGAGCCAATATGACCGTAAGCATAGGCCTATGTCTTATGAAGTTGGCGAGAAACTTACCTTGAGTTACTCCTTTGAAAGGAACCCATCGATTCGATATCAAAGGCAAGTTGGCTCCTCGTTACATTGGACCCTTTCGCATTCTTGCCAAGCGAGGAAGATTGCCTACCAATTGGAACTACCTCCGCATCTTTCGAGTTCATGATGTCTTCCACGTTTCTCAACTCGAGGCGTTGCTTCTCGGATCCTATCCGTGGAGTGGACCACGAAATGCTTGATCTCCAAGATAACCTTACCTATCGTGAATATCGTTCGTATCCTTGATCAAGCCGAGCGTACCACTTTCGGCGTCGAATATCAAGTTTCTCAAGGTTCAATGGTCGAACCATTCCGAGCAAGAAGCTACACAGGGAAAGGGAGGATCGTCTTCGACTCGAGTATCCCACCTTCTTCCGGCGGATCCTAAATCTCTGGACAAGATTCTTTTTGAGTGGGGGTGAGTTGTCACATCCTAGTTAGTCCTTGCATTAAGAGTGTTGCATCATGTTTTACCTTTCATCGAGAAATTTGAAATGGGGAAAGAAGAACCCCCAGAACCCTCACGATCCAACTAGGGTTTTACTAAAATATTTTCAATGAACACTGAAATGCCCTTCTAAAATGTTCATCACCTTTGCCTTGGTCCTAAACCAACTTTGGAAGTGATGCACAAATTTCTAGGTCACTCTAAGGTCAACTTTGGATTAAATCTTTAGCTATTTGAATTTGGGCATTTAAATTATATAAAATATTTCAAATGCTCGAATTAATCCCAAACTAAAATGTTCCATCTTTGAAATATTCCAACTAAGGACGGAGTGCGGTTTGGTGAATTTTTGGAGTTGCCTAGGTATTTTTAGAAATGCAACAAACCTCTACGAAATAATTAAAAATAGAAATAAATGGAAAACCTCTTACAGCGAACCCAAGCCCAGCCAGTGGCATTGACAACTTTATCTTGTGCCTTGACCCAGCTGCTTCATCGTCATACCTTGACACCAGAGGTGGCCTTGGCGGCGTGAGCTTCATGCAGCGTCAGTACCGCTGCCGCCTTGGCGCTCCGAGCACTGGGTGAGCTCCACGTCGCCGCCCGACCCGTGGACACCTCATTCGCCCCCCTCTCTCCTGCTCTCCCGCACCATGGCAGCGCACCTACCGCCGCACCGCCGGCGTGGCGCGTCCTCAAGTAAATCCCAGTGCCGCACCACCTTGTCCATTAAGCTCATATCGCCGTCGACTCCGTCAAGCAGCCCGATCCCGGCCTTCATGGTATACCGTCCTCCTCGAGCTCATCTTCACCGGCGCCGCCGTAGATCCCTATCGCCGTCGCCACCGCATCACCTCGTCCCCGACGCGCCGTCCGTTTCTTCGTGACCGCCCGTGAGCTCGCTACCTCTCCCTCCTCTCCGTTTGCCTTTTTCGTGCACCAAAGGCGTACCTGACGAAGCTCACCCGCTACTGCGCGCCGCCCGGAGCTCGTCGCCGGCGTGTCTCCGACCACTCAGCCACGCCACCTTGTCCACTAACTTCACCGCACTCCCGAGAAGCCCGTAGCACTACTCCACGCACCTCTCGTGCCCGTAGCCTCGGGTTCGTCTTCACCCGACTCTGGCGACCGCCTGGCTCGTCGCCCGGCGTTCAAGCCACCGCCAGCCGCACCACCACCAAACGCGTGGCATGCACCTAACTACCCGTAGATGGTCTCCGCCCGTCCATTTGGTCACCGGAGCGTGCTAACCCACTCTCGCGCCACGTTCGGCCTCGCCCGGCGGCTAAACGCCAGCGTGTTTGACCCGTTGACGTTGGTGGGTGGGCCTGGTTGACTCTCCACGAGTCTATGACAAGTGGGGCCCCCTACGCTAATTAACCTAGTTTAGGTTTAATTAAAATTAGTTAGTCTAATTAGCTCTTGACATGCGGGACCCTTGGTCGAGGTTGACTGGACACCCCGTTGACCCACAGACGTCACTGCACGGCCTTGGCGGCCGCGTAATAACTAATTCTACGGATTTATTTTATATAGGAAATTCCAGAAATTGTTGCAAACTTCAAAAATTCATAGAAATTAATCTGTAACTCCAAATGCAAAGATTTATATATGAATTTTGATCAGAAAAATTCAATCTATCCAATGGTATTGGTTTCATGCATGTCAGAACAAGTTAACCTTGCTGTTTAATCAAAATAAGATAATGCACCTTTATGGCTATGTTAAATGAGCTAACATTTGAATCTTTGGTTCAAATGAGTTCATTCCTTTCTGTTCTAGCTTGCATTAGGCCAACACACATGCATATTGCCATCTCATAGCATGCATCATATTGTTGCATATTGTCATGTGTTGTTTATGTTGATTGTGTCTTTCGTGATAGGTTACGCCTCGAGGATAACCCGAATATCCGTCTGAAAGAAGCGATATCCTACTACCTCTACATCAGGCAAGCAACCCATTGATCATTCCGATACAAACCCATGTTCTCGCTTTCGCTCTTGCTTCTTGCATTAAGACAACGCGATTCAAGCTGTTGTGTGTTGCGGTAGTTGAACCCCTTCCTTTGCATGACACATCATTGCCACAGTAACTAGATGAAACCCACTAGTATGTGTAGGAGTTGATTGAGCCATGTTTGTGATTCCTACCATGCTATGCTTGCTATGCTTAGAGTTGTGTCAGGTCTGGCTCATCGGGAAGATGAACTGGAGTGAAAGGTTGTGTCGGGTTCGAGAGTGAAAGTGTTGAACACGATTTGGTAAAGGTATCGATGAGGCCCCATGTAGGAGTACATGGTGGGTTGTTTCATTGAAGCCGTCCTTAAGCACTGAGATCTGTGTGTGTGATTTAAGATTCAGCTACTACCATGCATTGGGATCCTTAATTGACCCTCTCGGCTTATTAACCACTCTTGTCCTCTGTCAAGGAGTTGCAAGTAGTTTCGGTGTTTGTAGCATCTTTGGGGGCATACCTTGTGTGACCTTAAAGGGTGGGTTGTGTTGCGGTAGGCACGCGTGGCACAGTGTACCGATTCGCCCGTTTGGTGTCTCGGGAACCCTTCTCACATCGTTAAGGGGCCGTTAGTGGAAACCTCGGCGGACTCCTGTGGATGGAACACAGAATAGGCGATAAAACTGGACTAGGGACTCATGTGTTTAGTCGGTAGTGGCGACACCTTTCATTGGGCTTCCGCTTGAAGGTTGCCGAGTACACGCGTCGTGTAAGCGGCGATAAGTGGTGAGAGCGTGTGTGAAGAAGTACACCCTGCGCAGGTATAAAACTATTCGAATAGCTGCGTCCGCTGTAAAGGACTACTTGGTCACCTATACAGTTCATAGACAAGTAAATGGATACTACTAAAAGCCTCAAGATAAGTGTGAGTACCGCGGATGGCCCTCTCGTAGGTTGACGAGAGAGGATCCTCGGTGGAGTATTGTGTTGGTGAGTAGTGGACTCGTGTGCGACAAATGATTTTCAAGTGGTGTCACGTGGGATGGCTTAGCCAAGAGTCAAAGCTGGCTTCTTGCAATATCTCCACTACCTTCTTGAGAGAATGTGCATGTATAATAGGATTCTATTGTAAGACTTCTTTAGGTACCTCCGTACTCATGTTTGCTTAATTAATGTTTTGGGCGACAACACCAACCCCTCCGATGGGTTCTCGTAGACCTCGGCGTTGACGGTGACTAGCCACCGGTGGTGATCCAAGGCTTGTGAAGGGCCACTTGTAGATAGAAGGGCTTCATCAAGCTTTCTTTCTTTTAGAGTCCGTACTCGAGACTAGTTTGCTTCCGCATGTGCTTGTATGTTTGTATGACTTGAGTGTTGGGTCATGTGACCCCTATCTGTATGGATATGTTATGTATGGCTCCTCGGAGCCTCTTAAATAAAAGTACTTTGAGTTGTAGAGTTTTGTTGTGATGCCATGTTGTATGTACTCATATCGGGCATATTGTGTGTATGATTGAAATGCTTGGTATGAGTGGGATCCAACAATCTAGTTGTTTATCCTTGGCAGCCTCTCATATGGGGAAATGTAGTCTAGTGTTTCCTGAGCGATAGTAGTCCGCTACAGCCCGGTTCACCGGAGTCCTGCTAGCCCAACACTATTGCTTTGGACACTTGACTGGCCGGCATGTGTTTCACTTACGTTCCTATATACATCCCTTGAAATGTCCTTGGTGATATTGAGTCTTGCCTAGCTCGCTTCTCTACAGCCCGGGAATACCGAGTCTTGTTAGCCAGTGCTACTGGCCAAATTCATACGTTGATGACCGACATGCTCGATGTGATTCATGTATGCACTGTCCCCATGGGTTAAGCGCAGCGTTGGAGTTCCACGACTAGCCATGTCGGCCCCGGGTTCTCTGTCATGTGGATGCTAGCGACGATTATCATATCGTGAGCCAAAATCATAAGCGGTCCCGGGCCATGGTAAGGCGACACCCGTGGGGATACCTCTTGTCGTGAGGCCGCAAAGTGATATGAGATGTTACCGGCTGGGTCTATGTGACTTGGAATCGGGGTCTGGCGGTCTTCTTCCGTCACGGAAGAAGATGTGCTAAAACTGCGAGCGCCCGGGTATCTAACCGGTGAAGATTTCGCATGCTGCCTGCTCGGGGCAGGTCATTCCCACTCCGAGCCAGCGAGAGCGTGGTGTTCGTGTCTCACTTCCTTGAGGTTTAGGTTTCCCGACGGATCCCTTTGTGCGGGGGCTCATGTTTTATTATGGGCTGGAATTCCATGACTTGAATCCGTTGTCCATCCTCCACATCTCGTCATTCATTGTCGTATGTGAAGCCTTCCTCCATATTACCCCTCACTTTGGATTGTGGCTCAAGACCTTCAAGGTGGAGCTGAAGATGATCGAGGGGCAACAAGCGGAAATCTTGAAGGGGCGGTCATAAACAAGTCTTGTTGATGCTCCGTGGCCCGAGGGCTATTTTCGGGGAGGAGCTTGGTTTGTGGCAACAGGAGTGGTTTTATATCACTGCTCGGGGGCACCAAATGGGTGGCGCCACCCGCCTTCGCTTCGGAGTCCACCACAGCGGTGGCATCATGGGTTAACCGGGGCTCGGCGGGGGCCGTCCAAGGGCGTTCCTGCATTGCGAGGGCCGTGTCGAGACCTCCGAAAAGAGAGATCAATGCAGTCGTGGCGGTAGCGAGGTTATGCTAATTCGCCTTACGCCTGCACAAGCGTGGCCCCCTACATGCATGGGAGTTTAATCCGGGAGGGACCACGAGCTCTCCAGCATTTTATGGGCGCGACGCCTGTGGAGATGTATAAACTGTTCTTCGGATCACAAGAGAAGTGTTAGGACTTGGCCGAGGACACAGGACTAAAGGCAATCTGTCGCCCAGATACTCAAGTAAGTAGTCACATGTAACGGACAGGCTGTTCATTCATTTATCATCATTATGCCCTTTAAAGGGAGCCGTTTCTTGAACAGGGAGTGGATAGCCAAGGCAAAGTTGATAAGGTGTCGGCTCCCTCCCGAGAGACCACGCGGATCCTATCTTGACCAAGAAGTTGAAGGCCGCGCCTTTTGAAGAAAGGCGAAGGGGAGCAGAAACAAGCGCCTCTGGAAGGAGGCTTTCAG
The DNA here is from genome assembly GCA_021605145.1 of Aegilops bicornis. NCBI lineage: Eukaryota > Viridiplantae > Streptophyta > Magnoliopsida > Poales > Poaceae > Aegilops > Aegilops bicornis. The sequence continues at coordinate 818,462 of JAHIAL010000104.1, forward strand.
GAAGGAGGAATCAAGGATCCTACCCTCCAAGGGGAGAAGAGGACCGCCTCAAGACCGGAAGCCAAGGCCTCAAAGCGGGGAAAGAAGTCTTCGTCGGACAGTCCGGCGCTGGGAAATACCCTAGCCGCACTATTTCCCCGAGGGGATCAGCCCTCCAGCGAGCCATAAGTAAAAAGAAGGGGTCTTGTGAATAAAGGATATCCCCGTATTTATTTCTGAAGACAACCGAAATTGTACCTTGTAGTTCGGATCTCAGCCCTTCTCGTGAGCTTCGTCTTGGGGATCTTCGTCCGGAGATGATAGAGAGGAACGCCTCCACCTATCAGCGCCTTCATGCGGTGGGGGACCTTGAGGTGTCGTCACGGGAGAGTTTCCCGAGTCCGTGAGGCGGAAGGTCGGCGCCAACAACTAGCACGCGGTCGGAGGAGCCGAAGGACCTGCTGGCGAAAGTGCCTATCTCGAAGATCACCGTGCGCTAATGGCTATGGTGATTGAAAGAATTGCATCCGTGAGGCAGATTGCCGCAAGCCGCCAGTTTCTTGGCGGGGTTTGAGTCTGAGAAAAAAAAGATGATGTATCTTCGGCGATTATGCATATAGAATGCACCTGTATAGATAGTAGCCCACGAGAATCGGTATGTTGTCAAAAGCGGCGGCGTCGAGGATCATAATCTCAATACTAACATGCCGCCGTTCCTATGTAGGTGGCGTGGCGCTCGATGGCCAGCCGGATCGATTTAATTTGCCGAACTAAAGCGGCAACAGCGAGGCGGATGCGGACATCGCTGGTCAATAAGCGGTTTAATGAGTCACAAGGTATCACGACTTCTCCGGGCACTGGCAAGGGAGCTTAGCGCCCATGCCTTACTACTTGTATGCTTTGATGCGAGATGGCGCTGCTGCCGTGGAGAGGCTGCGGGCGGAACTTCGCCCGAGCTAAAGAGCAAGCCGAAAGAGTAATGTCGGCCGCTTTAAAAAGGCGGCGAAAGGCTGAAAGCCGAGCGGGCTGCTCATTGCCGAAGCTAAGAGGAAATGGCCAATATGGCCTGAAGTCAAGAATGCTACCGACGCTGCGAGGTTCTTGAAAATGAGCGTCAAAGCGGAACAAGAGGGCCTGAAAAAGGCCACCGCCGAAGCCAAGGATGCTGTTCCGCTCACGAGAGCTGCCAAGGAGGAGCTGAGTCGAGGCGGGGATATTGCGGCTGAAAACCGTTTACAGCTGCGGAGGATATATACGGATACGAAGTATGCTCAGTTGGATAATCTGTGGAGTTCGGAGGATGCTTATCTGGACTTAGCGGCGAGCGTTGTGGACGCGATTGAGTACTTCCGAGGCCAGAAGGGGCACAGAAGGAAGAGCTATTTTGGTCTCAATTCCATAGTCCGGGCGTCCTCTTCCGTTGACCCGATCGGTTGGCGAATGGGCGAAGCTGAATCGATTATCCGGACTTGCCATGAAGCATGTCATGACTCATGTGTTGCCGAGCGGACCCTAGCGAAGAGTTATTTTGGCTTAGTGCAGCGGTTCCTTGATGCGGTACCGCATATCGGCGCAATGAAGCGGTGGCGTGTATTGAGGCGCGGATGGCTCTTGCCGTGTCAAGGCATACTTTGGGCTGAGATGAAGGCCACCGATATCGCGTCCCAGTTGAGACGGAAGCCGAGTACCGGTCGAGCGCTATTTTGAGGAAGTTCTTCGGCGCTTCGTTTAATAGAGAGCGCGGTCTTTCGAAGGATGTTATGTTTGAATGGCATGTGTAATTTTATGAAACAACGCTTCGATTTAATGTAAGAGCTTTTTATACTTGTGCCTTCAAGTAGCAAACTACCTCTGTAATGCGGCCGCCGTTGATGTATATATGTATATAACTTTGAAAGATGGCAGCCTTGACTAGCCCATTACGCACATAGTGCTTGGGGGTGTTTACAAGAAAGTCGGCGTTTCACACTTAATCCAACGTCTTGGTCCCATAAAGGAGGTGGTAGCGTAGCAAACTAGGCAACCGGGCTATAATGCTTTAGCACTTTCACTTAGCCATAGGAGTTCGATGGTGGGGCTACGATATGGCCCTGAGGGCACCGCACTCTCCCAATTCGAAGTGCGTATGTGTGCCCAATCGGAAAGCAGTCCTTCGTCTAATGCGGAGGAATTCTAAACATTCCAGAGTCATCGAGTGGTTGACGGTCTCTCGCTATATCATGACGATCGAGTTTTGGCTTTCTCTCTTGAGGTGCTCACCCGGCGAACCGGGCACTGTCGAGATAGTTTACGCGCGTTAGCCGATAGAAGCGGGCGTAAGGCAGCAAAACACAGGGCAGGCAAACCCAACATTTGACCAAAGACATGATTGAGCTGATGCATATAAGGCCTAACTTTCGAGGCGCGAACACTCCCTAAGGTATTAGGTCTTTTTATAAAGCGGGCCAAACAATGCCCTTGGTAACAAGCCCCTGGTCTCCAGTGCACGTGCAAAATTCGACCCTTGTTAGATGCCAAACGCCACCTCCTCCTCGGTTATAATAAGAGACCGGGGATGAGTAACAACAAGAGGCAGTGAAAAAGGTTCTACGAAGGGTCTTAATCGAAAAGAATCCTTACAGCGGGTCCCGGTACCGCGTCTGCGCCCGTGTCTCCGTTATGCCTTGTATCACGGGCCGGGTATGCCGCAGCGTTCATCTGTAAAAGAGAGGAACTTAGTTTGAAAAAGATCGTGCGAAAATGTAATTGGAAATAATCATAGTATGATTCAAAAATGAATAAAATTGAGCTTTACTATCTCTTGTTGTACATGCGTGGAGCCCCTTGTAAGAAGTGCAGCGGCTAGTAAAGCATCATGTTTATTTATGCCGGACTCGCCCTAACTTAGTGCAGAAGTGCGAGCGACACTGCTTTAGAAGCGCTTTTGGCGGTAAGGCCGTATTAGTGTGAGGCTGTTAAGGCGGTCTCACATTCTTTCCTTGAGGGACATGGCGCAGCTTCCCTTAATGAAATGATGCCTCGTGGACCGGGCATTTTAAGTTTAAGAGATGCATAATGTGGTATTGCGTTAAAGCGGGCGAAAGCTTGGCGTCCCATGGTGCTTGATGGCTACTTTTAAATGGGGCGATGTGGAAGACCAACTTTTCATGCGACGGAAGTTGTCGGGTGAGCGAATATAACTTCCAATAGTAGGGAGCCCGTACAATGGGCGTATGTGCACAACATTATTCCTTGGAAGGAAGTGTTGCTATGGCTAATCACTGTTTGGGTCTATCCCCATATTGCGGATTGTGTCACGATATAGCAGAGTTTAAATCCTTCTGCCCATTTGTCCATTAGGACTTAGCGTAAATTTAAGACCGTCGATTATAGGTTCTAGTATCAAAGCGATCCATCCTGCGTTCGAATACTTTCGGAGTAGTCATGATGGTCGAAGGTGATTGGTTTTGACAACCGGTGTTGGGACTCCATTTGGGGTAGACTGTATGCGGTAGCGTAATTCAATGGGCGCCGCTCTATTTTCCTTTTGTTACTTGAAGTATGTTTACTGTTTTGGCGTCTTGTGGGAAATTCTTTTGTTTTCAGGGGCTCTTGCTTGTGGTGCTTGTCATCATCCTCACTTGGTGTGTCGAGCCCCTTGTGTTCGGCGTTGAGTCTGCGCCGGACTGCTTGAAGACCCAACAATCTCTGTGGGTATGGTTTGCGGGCTTCCGGGAGAATCTTGTGGATTTGGCATATCTTGTCCAAGATTTTGTTTAAGTTTGATAGCTCATCGCTATTATCCTTAAGGGGCAGTTTTTATTGTTACGCCGTGAGCTTTTGAATCCAGCGTTATTTGCCGCTCTTTGGACTGTTCCCCTTAATCCGGTATTTGGTCCTTCTTTGCGTCGTGGTTTCCCATTCCATCCACGACTTGGATGTACTTGGGTCGCTGGTCTTGCATCTTGCTAGCCGGCTATCCTCTCCAGCATAGCGGGTCATGAGGAAACTTATTAGTGCGGCCTTGTTCTTGGCTTTTCTGGCCAAGGTGTGCAGCGAGCCATTCGTCTCGGACTTGTGTTAAAAAGCTGCTAAGGCTTGGCGTCCTGACGGTCGACTATTTGGTTCTTTTGGTGAGGAACCTGTTCCGAATTTGGTGACTCTCCGGGCTGTTGGGTTATGTGACTTAAATAAATGCTGCGTCGGAGGTCCGGACATAGGTTCCCCGAAATTGGCGAAAAGCATCCTCAAGCTCTTCCCAACTACCAATGGTGTTTTTCGGGAGGCTTTTAAGCCAATGCCGGGCTGGCCCTTTGAGCTTGAGGGGTAGGTATGTTATGGCGTGGAGATCATCTCCTCGGCCATGTGTATGTGGAGGATATAATCCTCAATCCAGAGACTCCGAAGTCTGTTGTTCCGTCGTATGCCTCTATGTTTACGGGTTTGAATCATTTGAGGAATTCATGATCCGACACCTCATGGTGAAACATAAAGGGTGCTTGGCGCCCTATGTTGGGTATGCCGTGATGTTGGGACACTTGACGTGTTGTATTGTTTGCTAGAGCTTGTTTCCTTGGCCCATAGATAGATCTGGTGGGCCATCCTTTTAGTCTTGAATCCTTATGCGGATCGCGTCTTTGGCTTGTGTCTTGGCGCCGCTTGCCGCTCTATGTGTGCCATGTGGTCGTCTACCCGACCAGGCGGTCTCTTTGTTTTTGATCGTGGGGAATCTCTGGCCTCCTCGTCGAATTCGAGGCGTGATTTGCGCTTTGGGTAGCTCTTTGTTTGGCGGCTATTGCCGTATCTGTCTGTGATCTTGAGTACTTTACTCCATCTAATTGAGTCGTCTTCCGCTGTTACGAGCCTCTGTTTACCTTTTTCAAGCTTCGTCTGATGGCGAGGAGCTCTTTAATGGAGGTCCTTCGTTTCCAATGGGCGTGTCCGTGAGATCGTCTGAATTTATTATCTTCTTGCCGGGATGGGTTGTTTGTCCAAGTTGGCATGTTAGGATGGTTGCTCAATGGCATGTTCGTCATCGGCGGCTCACCCTGCTCTATGGCTGGAGTACGTGGGCGCTATCTTTGTCGAGGTGGGGTCTTGAGTGGCGCTTACGCCGCCCGTTTTTGACCGCTTCCGAGGGAATTATCTTCGCAGATCTCGTCGTTCCTCGTTATCGCTTCCCTTAGGTGTGTCCACCATGTATACATCGTGAGATTGAGGTGGCCCTCAATGCCACTGTGCGCTGGTTCTTAATTGCGTCTCCGTCGTCGTCCATACCGTCGATGTCCTCGAATTGAAAGTCGAGAGTGTCGGTTAAGTAATGTCGGCAGTGGCTACAAAGTGGGTGGTGGGTGGGCGTTGAATTTCTTCGTCGTCCAGATCCCAACCTTCCCGACCATAGTCCGGCAGGGCTCCCACGACAAAGAGAGAGACTTTAATGAATTCGAGGATATCGCCAAAGGGCGAGTCTTTGAAAAGATGTCCGTGGCGGTGAATTCCATAACCGGCGCCCGGTCGGATTCGGCCGGCGGTATGGGAGGTTCGGAGTCCGGAAAGGAGTCCGGCACACGAAGTCCACGAAGCCATGAGGGCGAGGGATGGTGTTCGGCTCAATTGCCGTAGAGATTTCCAGCCCCGGTGTCCAACCAACCGTCCTCGATCGGCGAAACCGGCTCCGGATTAAGGGTCGGAGCGAACCGGATGCGGCCTGTGGCACCTTTGTTGACCGGCGTAGCTAGATCGTACCCATCGAGGCGGTCTGGCACGCCGGCTGCAGCTCAAATCCGTCGAAGATCAAGTCTCCGCGGACATCGGCCGTATAGTTCAAACTTCCAAATCTGACACGATGCCGGGCGTAAGCTTTCGATCTGCTCCGGATGGCCTAGCGAATTGGCCCGCAGCAAAAGCCGCCCGAATACGAAGATCTGCGGGAGAAAAGTCTGCATACGGATCGCATCGTTCGCGATGATTGAAGGAGCCATCGGGCCTATAGGTGACGACGAGAGGAACTCTCAATGAAAGCACCAATGTCGATTGTCAAAACCGGCGGATCTCGGGTAGGGGTCCCGAATCGTGCGTCTAAGCGGATGGTAACAGGAGACAAGGGACACGATGGTTTACCCAGTTCGGGCCCTCTCGATGGAGTAATACCCTACTCACTGCTTGATTAATATTGATGATATGGGTAGTACAAGGTAGATCTACCACACGAGATCGAGAGAGGCTAAACCCTAGAAGCTAGCCTATGGTATGATTGTTGTTCATCCCTACGGACTAAAACCCTTGGTTTATATAGACACCGAATAGGGTTAGGGTTACCTGATCGGTTACAATGGTAGGAAATCTACATATCCGTATCGCCAAGCTTGCCTTCCACGCCAAGGAAAGTCCCTATCCGGGACACGGGGCCAGTCTTCAATCTTGTATCTTCATAGTCCAGGAGTCCGGCCAAAGATGATAGTTCGGCTATCCGGAGACCCCCTAGTCCAGGACTTCCTCACCTAGCGTCATCAAACGTTAAGTGTGTAGACCCTTCGGGTTCGGGAACCATGCAGACATGATCGAGACGTTCTCCGGTCAATAACCAACAGTGGGATCTGGATACCCATGTTGGCTCCCACATGTTCCACGATGATCTCATCGGATGAACCACGATGTCAAGGACTCAATCAATCCGTATACAATTCCCTTTGTCTAGCGGTATTGTACTTGCCCAAGATTGATCGTCGGTATGCCGATACCTTGTTCAATCTCGTTACGGCAAGTCTCTTTACTCGTTCAGTAACACATCATCCCATGATCAACCCCTTGGTCACATTGTGCACATTATGATGATGTCCTACCGAGTGGGCCCAGAGATACCTCTCCGTCTGCGGAGTGACAAATCGATCTCGATTAGTACGACCCAGACACTTTCGGAGATACCCGTAGTGCACCTTTATAGCCACCCGATTCGTTGTGGCGTTTGGTACACCAAAGAATTCCTACGGTATACTGGAGTTGCACAATATCATGGTCTAAGGAAATGATACTTGACATTAGAAAAGCTTTAGCATACGAACTACGATCTTCGTGCTAGGCTTAGGATTGGGTCTTGTCCATCACATCATTCTCCTAATGATGTGATCCCGTTATCAACGACATCCAATGTCCATGGTCAGGAAGTCGTAACCATCTATTGATCAACGAGCTAGTCAACTAGAGGCTTACTAGGGACATGGTGTTGTCTATGTATCCACACATGTATCGAGTTTCCAATCAATACAATTATAGCATGGATAATAAACGATTATCATGAACAAGGAAATATAATAATAATAACTAATTTATTATTGCCTCTAGGGCATATTTCCAACATCAGCCGCCCCGTGCGTCGCCACTCGGTTGTGCGCGCCTTCACCACTCGGCCGCCCCGCGCGTCGCCACTCGGTTGTGCGCGTCTTCACCACTCGGATGCCCCGCGCGTCGCCACTCGGTTGTGCGCGTCTTCACCACCCGGCCGCCCCACGCGTCCCCACTCGGTTGTGCACGTCTTCACCACTCGGCCGTCCAGCGTCGCCCACTTTCGGTTGTCGCGGCGTCTTCACCACTTAGCTGCCCAGCGTCGCCCACTTTCGGTTGTCGCGGCGTCTTCACCACTGGCTGCCCCAGCGTCGCCACTTTCGGTTGTGCCCATCTTCACCACTCCGCCACCCAGCGCGCCGCCACCGGTTGTGCACGTCTTCACCACTCGGCCGTACGCGCGTTACCACTCGGTTTTACGCGTCTTCACCACTCGGCCGCCCCGCGTCGCCCACTTTCGGTTGGTAGCGTCTTCACCACTTTCGGCCGCCTCGCGTCCGCCACTTTCGGTTGTGCCCGTCTTCACCACTCAGCCGCCCCGCGCGTCGCCACTCGGTTGTGCACGTCTTCACCACTTGGCCGCCCCGCGCGTTGCCACTCAGTTCTGCACATCTTCACCAGTCGGCCGCCCCACACGTCGCCACTCAGTTGTACACGTCCTTGTCCCTCGGCTACCCCGCGCGTCACCATCAGTTGGACATGTCCTCACCTCTACACCCCCAACACAGGAACAACTAAGTTACTCATATGTTCAAACCTCATATCACACGCTGTAGCAAGCTTACCTTTTTCGAGCATCACTCGGGGCTTCAGACAGCCACAGGCCATGTCGCCCTCATGGGTTATGCCCATTTGGTCAACTTATTGATCACATCGGAATATTCTTGACCATACATGCTCGATCCGCCGAAGATCTATAAGTGTAGCACCGTCCACTCGGACGACGCTTCCAAATCGATACACAGGTTATCTTCAGGACCGCAAAAGGATGAAAACGACGCTCCTTTACGGATACACTTGTCCCTTATTCTTGGCTCCGCGTGAGTTTCACAAACTTGGACCGGAGATGGCATGTGCTGGTGTTCCCCCGGAATAATGAGTGGCCTCTCTCCGGAGAGTCAGCCAACACACTAGCCTCACCACTCGGGTTTCATGGCACGTCCACATAGGACCACTAGTCTATCTACTCCGGGAGACATACGAGTGCCACCAAGTTTTTCCATGCAGTCAACATACCCTGATCAGTCGGGAAACACGTGTACTCTTACAAATACCCCTTTCTTGCAAAAGCTGACGGTCAATAGAAGAAGTACTCTTTGGGCGGCTACTCCACAGGTGTCCGGCCTTTTCTACAATTCGGCGGTTTCAAGGTCGATTCATTCATCGTCTTGGGAAACGCGAAGACTCACACTTGACCAAGTTCCAGGTTGAATTTATTTACAGTACCAAGTGCACGAAGATTAGTCCGACTGACTCATCTCCAGGCTGAGCTTATTTACCATGCCAAGCGCTTGAAGATCCATCCGGTTTACTCAATTTCAGACAAAGATATTTACCGTGCCAACTGCATGGAGGTTTACCAGGAGACTTAAACCCTTTGCCAGACTCATCTAGTCCGACAGAGGCTGGGGCACTACACCCAGTGGGTGCACTCAGCGTGCCCCCACTAGAAGAGAACTCAGAAAGAAACATTTTTGCTCAGTCCAGACCAGCTCCAGATCACTCAAGTACTACTCAACTTCTGAGTCAAGGAGAAACAAGCTAGACCTATACCAGATCCTCAAGTATTACTCGACCTCCGAGTCGGAGAGGAACAAGTTCGATCGGTACCAGCTAAGAAGATTTTTAGTTCTCTCAGACCCCCACCGACTGCCCGCAGTCGACGGCGGTCTCGGGGACTACACCTAGTGGGTGCACTCAGCGTGCCCCCACTGGATTAATCTCCACTGAGACGGCTGACTAGTCCGAGTGATGAACAACAACAAAAAGACAGTTTAAGACTCGCCGATCGCTGCGCAATCGACGGCAGCTCGAGGACTACACCCGGTGGGTGCACTCAGCGTGTTCCCCCACTGGAATGGTATCCACTTTCGGGCAGTCCGCCCGGTCCGAAAGTGGCCAACAAACAACAAAAAGACACGTTCCAGGCGTGAAGAAATTCCGAGTAGTCAGTTACTCGATGCAGGACCAGCTCCAAACTCAGCGTGCCCCCACTAGAATGGTATCCACTCGGAACGGTCCGCCCAATCCGAGTGACGGCCAAATAACAAAAAAAGACACGTTCCAGGCGTGAAGAAATTCTGAGTAATCAGTTACTCGATGCAGGACTAGCTCCAAATCACTCCAAAAAAATTGCTATAAGGTGAGTTTAACGCTCCTCCGCGGACCCGTTTGAGCTCATTTCACTCGGACACCATGCAGTCCAGAATCCGTCAAGGCAACACGCGGAGATAAGACCGCCGGGTGACCAAAGGGAGTTCATAAGTGCCTCCGTAGCACTTGACTCATCTGGGAATTCACCTCGACTCGACACACTCAACCTCGACCGATTCGGGGGCTAATGACGAGGACATGTATTGGGGGCGGTGCTTGGGCTGACCTAAATACCCTACCCATGGACACCGTGACACTTTGTCTTTGGGCCCTGGGCGAGATCGCCTTCGGATGTACCAACTTGAAAGTCACTTTCGAATGGCAACAACCACTCGGAGCACGGCACTCCACTCGGCAGAGCTCATTCCACTCGGTACATGTAACTCACTTTCCGGCATGTCACGAAGACCAATAGTCAGCATGACGGTTTTGTAGTGTGCAGGCATTATGGCATTGATGCTCCACCGTGTAACATAAGGGGTGAGGGGGGTGGCGCACTCTATTTAAGCCACCCCCACCACTAGACTAGGGGGCTCGGGGCTTCCACCTCTCTCTCTCTCTCTCTCTCAAATACACCATGTAATCTCCGGATACATAGACAGATAAAACAAAGCCTCTCCGGAGCACGAGACGTAGGGTTGTTATCTCCACCGTGAGAGGCCCGAACTTCGTTAAAACCACCGTGTCACCCATATGCATCTCGATAGATCATGCTCCTTTATCCTACCCTCTCTTATTGTCGAATCGTTCCCACGACAATTCTTAGCTCCCAAGTCATGCGCCAAGGCCCACTCCCCACCACACACACGCTGTGCGGCATGGCGCCACGACGCTGCCTCGCCCCGTTTGCCGTCGCCGGAGTTCATCACCGCCGCCGCCGGTTTTCTCGCCAAAACCGCCGAACCGCCGATCGGTATAAAAAACCGAACCCCAATCCGGTTTTTGTTTTTCTTTTTAGCCGGTTTATTATTTTAGGTTAGTTTATTTTGCGAGCGTTCGTTAGTTAGGGTTCTGTAGCGAACGGTTTTCGTCGGATTAGGTTCTATAGCGAACGTCCGTTCGTTAGTTTTTTCTTTTCTGTTTAATTTTTGGCCAGGGACCTATCCATGATTACTTTTCTTACAGATTAGTCCCTGATCTTTAAACGATCACTACTTTTCGCTCGTTTATCCAAATCCAACGAAACCAACGCCAATTTCTTCGTTATGATCTCATCTATCCATATAACCAACTTAAACATGTTTTCGAAAATTTAAGATTTGGTTTCAAACAGATTTGAATTTGAACTTCTTTTGTTCACAACTTAAGTTTTATAACTCCGATTTAATTGATCCTTTTTGCTAATTGAAGTTCTTGACCTAAACTTTCTGATAAGACCAAATACACCCAATTTTGGTACTGTTAGAATTGTTTTCTGTTGCAAGAGTTAATTGCTTGTTTTCGAAGTTTTCCGAGATCTTTTCTTCAATTCTTTTGCATGAGTGCTTATGTATGCAATTGCTTGCTTATGATAGATCGATCGGAGTGTGACGAGTAGAACTATCAGGAATTATGAGTACAACGAATCTTCATCAATAATAGAAGGCAAGTTCACCCTTTGATCATACTCTTTTATACCCAGTTTTACTTGCATTACTTTCACCCTCAAAGATTGCATGAGTAGGATTGGGATCATGTGGTTATTTCTATGTAGTTCATGAGGTAGGAACCTATTACCTATGATCACGCGGGGAATATATGTTATGCTCATATTGCTTAGCCATGCTCGTAGACGAGGATTGGTATGTGAGATTCATGAAAGTTGAGAGAGATATAATAACTAAGGGAAACTTAAGGTGGCTACTGTAATACACATCTGGGTGGAAGGACACATATATGATTTTTCAACCCATTTTTATACATTGGAGCATGTGCATGTAGTTCAAATTTGAATTATACACATAAATGCATAGAAAACTCAGTAAATGTATAAAAATGTCCAAACAAACCCCGAAAAATTCCAAAATTTAACACGACTCTCCTTTTGTTCTATGTTGTCACCAGAAAACATTTGAAAGCAAGAAGAGGCAATGAACATCGTTTCGTCCACAAAGGTGACGTGTTCCCTACCGGAACCATGAGGCTTGTTGTGAGAAGCTCTCATTTGTCAGAAGCTTATACCAAAACCTACCCCAAATGGGACGATTTTTTACCACAACATGTTGATGCCATTCCATGATAGCATGCCAAGTTTCATGAACTTCAGACGAGTTTTGGATTTACTAGAATTATTAAACCATGTATCTCAATGTTTATGCTGCTTTAATAAAGGTCTTAGAGGTGTTTGACATTCATTCTCATTTCTTGCATGGGACCTATGCATGCAACCAAGGACACACATTTCTTTATTCAACCCATTTTTATGTACTGGAGCATGTGCCCGTAGTTCAAAATTGAATTATGCACATAAATGTCTAGAAAACTTAGTTAATGTATAAGGATGTCCAAATGCGAACCCCAAAAAATTCCAAAATATAACACGACACTCATGTTGTTCTATGTTGACACCAGGAAAAATTTGAAAGCAAGAAGAGGCAATGAATATCATTTGGTTCACAAAGGTGACATGTTCCCTACCGGAACCATGCGGCTTCTTGTGAGAAGCTCTGGTTTGTGTGAAGCTTATACCAAAACTTTCCCCAAATGGGACAATTTTTTACCACAGCATGTTGTTGCCTTTCCATGATAGAATGCAAAGGTTCATGAATTTCATACGAGTTTTGGATTTACGAGAATTTCAAAACCAAGTATCTCAACATTGGCCACAAAGAGCCACAATGCCGAGGTGTTTGAAATTCATCACCATTTCTTGCATGGGATATAAGCATCAACCCATGGACACATATATGATTTTATAACCCATTTTGGTGCACCGGAGCATGTGCATGTAGTTTAATTTTGAATTGTGCACATGAAATGCTTAGAAAACCAAGTTAATGTATAAAAATGTCCAAACGAACCCTGAATAATTCCAATTTTTTGACGACACACCTATAGTTACATGTTCACTGCAGATAAAAGTTCTAGCAATTCAAAAACCCTCCTTTGCAACTGTGACCCAATTATGCATTTCAAATCAAGATGAAAAATTAACTAGACCGCACAGAGTTGATTATCACCAACCGTGTGAGATGCAGTACAAAATATCTTGGAGCACCGTCGGAGTTGTATGTATATGACTTGCGCAAGAAGATGCGTCTGCTACAGTCCATAGCTGGCGCGTCAAGGACACTAGCTCGCTCCCCAAATATCATTTCACTATTCAATCATCGCCGGTGAAAGATGGGGACGTGGACCTGCGTTGTGAGGGCCACTTCGGCGGCCCACTCTGGCGAGAGCGCGGCCGCAGCCGCCATGCGCATGGTAACAAGTTGCGTGAAGTCGCGCAATGTCTGCGATCAGGCGGCCAAAAGGCAGCCCAAACAGCCGGGCGGCTTTCGGTGGCGGCAGCAACATCTTCATCGGGGATAGCAACTGGCGAGAGCGGCATAACAGTTGTCCGTTTCGCAGCGGTGGCCTTAGCCCTGATGGAGGCCACCCACGACCATGCCGAGGCCGCCCACGCCCAGCTCGTGGCGGTCACTGCATAAATCGAACGAAGCTTCTCCGACAACGGTCGACAACCCACGGCCGAAGAGTTGGCAATCGCCGAGAGCGTTCAAGCAGCCATCCATTCCTTCGCAACATACCTTGCCACGACGAAGCCTGTCCAAGCCCAGATCGCGGCCGCCCACGCCCAGCTCATGGCGGTCTTTTCTAAAGAGATGGCGGATGTGGATGGCGAGATGCTTGCCGAGTATGGTGCGATTGATGCCCCTTCCCCAGGAGATCGTCAGGCATGAGCTGGACATGGAGGAGGCGGCAAAGATAGACGAGCGCCATCCGGAGTAGTACTCTTTGTTTAATTTAGACTGCCAGTCTTTAATTTGTTAGGGTAATGTTTAGGTCGGCTAGCATTGTTTAATTGCTGAACTTGCTCGATTAAGAAGTGTGGGTGTGCTGTAGGCTCCTTTGTGTACCCAACTTATGCAATGACGTGGATGACCACTCTAACCAGGGATATTCGGACCAAAATGTGCATGTTCAAACTCATCACACACGGGGTAAGCTACATGAATCTTTTGTGATGTTCACATATCATACACAGTGCTAAATAAGGGACTATGTCTGATGACCCTTTGCGCGCTAGTTTTTCCGCTACATCGATCCAAAATTTTTGGCTTCCGCGAAAATATCTACCTCCCCGCCCCCTCCCCCTTATCAAAAGTCACATTTCCCCTATTTCCGTCTTCCTTTCCAAGTTCAAACCTTCACTCCTTGCTTGCAGCGCCGCCTCCTCGTCGGCGACCCTCCTTCACGCTGCTCGGCCTCGTCGATTCACGCAGGTAATCCACACCCGACCCCCATCCTCCTCCTCCTTCCACATCCCACATGCCCAGACCGTCGGCGTGACACCTTTGATACGTCTCCAAGGTATCTATAATTTTTTATTGTTCCATGCTATTATATTATCTGTTTTGGATGTTTTATATGCATTAATATGCTATTTTATATTATTTTTGGGACTAACTTATTAACCTAGAGCCCAAAGTGCCGGTTTACATTTTTTCCTTGTTTTTGAGCTTAGCGAGAAAAGGAATACTAAGCGGAATCCAAGCGGAATAAAACTTCACGATGATTTTTCTTGGACGAGAAGACACCTAGGGGACTTGGAGTGCAAGTCGGAAGAGCCACAGGCGGCAACAGCGGTGCAGGGCACGCTACAGGGGCGCCCCCTTGTGGGCCCCTCGGTGACCCCCTGACCTAGATCTTTCTCCTATATATTCACATATATTCCAAAACCCTCAGTAGCATCCACAAAAACACTTTTCTACCAGCGCAACCTTCTGTTCCCGTGAGATCCCATCTTGGGGCCTTTTCTGGCATCCTGCTGGAGGGGGATTCGATCACAGAGGGCATCTACATAAACTATATTGCCCCTTCCGATGAAGCGTGAGTAGTTTACCACAGACCTACGGGTCGATAGCTAGTATCTAGATGGCTTCTTCTCTCTCTTTGATTCTCAATACCATGTTCTCCTCAATGTTCTTGGAGATCTATCCGATGTAATCTTCTTTTGCGGTGTGTTTGTCGAGATCCGATGAATTGTGGATTTACGATCAACTTATCTATGAATATTATTTGCATCTTCTCTGAATTCTTATATGCATGATTTTATATCTTTGTATTTCTCTTCGAATTATCGGTTTGGTTTGGCCAACTAGATTGGTCTTTCTTGCAATGGGAGAGGTGCTTAGCTTTGGGTTCAATCTTGCATGATTTCACCAAGTGACAAAGTAGGGGTAGCGAGAACGTATTGAATTGTTGCCATCTAGGATAAAAAGATGGGGTTTTCATCATATTGCTTAAGTTTATTCCTCTACATCATGTCATCTTACTTAAGGCGTTACTCCGCTCTTTATGAACTTAATACTCTAGATGCATGATGGATAGCGGTCGATGTGTGGAGTAATAGTAGTAGATGCAAAGTGAGTCGGTCTGCCTTGACGGACGTGATGCCTATATTGCATAATCATTGCCCTGGATATCGTCATAACTTTGCACTTTTTTACCAATTGTTCGACAGTAATTTGTTCACCCACCGTATTATTTGCCTTCAAGAGAGAAGCATCTAGTGAAACCTAGGGCCCCCGAGTCTATTTTACATCATATTAGTTTCTGATCTACTATTTTGCAATATTTTATTTTCAGATCTATAAACCAAAAAACCCAAAAATATTTTATCTTTTGTTTATTTTTATCTATCTCTATCAGATCTCACCTTTGCAAGTGATCATGAAGGGATTGACAACCCCTTTATCGCGTTGGGTGCAAGTGTTTGATTGTTTGTGTAGGTGCATCTATTGGGGACTTGCGTGTTTCTCCTACTGGATTGATACCTTGGTTCTTAACTGAGGGAAATACTTATCTCTATTGTGCTGCATCACCCTTTCCTCTTCAAGGGAAAAACCAACGCAAGCTTATGAAGTAGCAACCTTCCACCCAAATCATCGACCCCTCCCCCAAATAAGCGCCACCCTAATTCATGGTGCACGCAGTATAGCTAGGGGCTCAAGGAGCATTTGGCAGCAGAGAAGCAAATCGCAGCCGCACGCACGGATGAGGCCGCGATGGCTGCCATTCGTGCCGACCCCCAGATCTTGGAGGAGCACCTCGCCGTCGAGGCCACCGTCGACGCATCACGCGCCATCGCCGCGACATGGTTGGCTACTTTAAACGACAGTTCGTGGCATTTTCTCGAGGCCACCGTCGGTGCCTTCGACGAAGACTACGAGTTGTTTTCTCTGTGTGCCCGTGCTTACCTCAACTTGAGAGCCAGCAGGTTGGTGCCTAGAGCGGCTCAGGTAACTCACCACTATGAGGAGGGCACGCACGATGTGGATGCCTCACCCTCTTCCATGTCCAAGGAGCCAATCATCATCGATATCTCCGACGATTAGGAGTAGCTTGTCTTATTAGCTCACTATAAGGACCTATGTTCAGTTAGCTAGCTACGTCGGTTAAGCATGCTCTGTTGACGTGTTGCATGTGCTGCTCCTGCCTTTCCTTAACAAATTCTAGTGAATTGTCCTATCTACTTTTACCATGCAATATGTTGCTCTACTGTATATGTTCTATATGTCGTGCAATGTGATGCTCACTTATTAACTATTTGGTTAATTAGTTGTGGTGTTCAGTTAACTGTTTGGTTTAATTCTGCAATGTGATGTTCAATTGTTCAGGGTGCAATTTTGTATTGTCTTCCATGTGAGAAATAAATAGAATTTATCTGTACAAAATACATGAGAAACAAATACAATTGCTATATTTCCAAGTTGTCAAGCATGCTTGGTTTTCTTAACTGTCTGATCTTCTAGTATGTTATATATTATGCAATGTGGTGCTCAGTTAATGTTTGGTTCATCTGTTGTGGTGTTTAGTTAACTGTTTGGTTCAAGTCTACAATGCGATGTTCAATTGTTGTGGGTACAATTTTGTTTTGTTATGCATGTGAGGAATAAATCGAATTTGGTTGTACTAAATACATGAGAAACATATACAATTGCGGCATTTCCTAGTTGTTAAGCATGTTTGGTTTGGTTAACTTTCTGATCTTCTATTAGGAGTATGTTATATTGGGCAATGTGGTGCTTTCGATTAATGTTTTGTTCATTTGTTGTGGTATTTAGTTAAGCGCTTGGTTCAATTCTGCCAATCTTTGCTACCTCTTGAGCACTGTGTTGGATTTCCCCGAAGAGGAGAGGATGATGCAGCAAAGTAGCGTAAGTATTTCCCTCGGTTTTTGAGAACCAAGGTATCAATCCAGTAGGAGGCCACACGCGAGTCCCTCGTACCTACACAAAACAAATTGCTCAACGCAACCAATGCGATTAGGGGTTGTCAATCCCTTCACGGTCACTTACGAGAGTGAGATCTGATAGAGATGATAGATAATATTTTTGATATTTTTGATATAGAGATGCAAAGTAAAATAAAAGGCAAAGTAAAAAAGCAAAGCAATAATAATGTGATTGGAGATTGATATGATGAGAATAGACCCAGGGGCCATAGATTTCACTAGTGGCTTCTCTCAAGAGCATAAGTATCCTACGGTGGGTGAACAAATTCTTTGTTGAGCAATTGGCGAATTGAGCATAGTTATGAGAATATCTAGGTATGATCATGTATATAGGCATCACGTCCGAGACAAGTAGACCGACTCCTGCCTGCATCTACTACTATTACTCCACTCCTCGACCGCTATCCAGCATGCATCTAGAGTATTAAGTTCAAGAAAACAGAGTAACGCCTTAAGCAAGATGACATCATGTAGAGGGATAAATTCATGCAATATGATAAAAACCCCATCTTGTTATCCTCGATGGCAACAATACAATACATGCCTTGTCGCCCCTCATCACTTTGGGAAAGGACACGCAAGATTGAACCCAAAGCTAAGCACTTCTCCCATTGCAAGAAAAACCAATCTAGTAGGCCAAACCAAACTGATAATTCAAGAGACTTGCAAAGATAACCAATCATACATAAAAGAATTCAGAGAAGATTCAAATATTGTTCATAGATAAACTTGATCATAAACCCACAATTCATCGGTCTCAACAAACACACCGCAACAGAAGATTACATCGAATAGGTCTCCACGAGAGAGGGGGAGAACATTGTATTGAGATCCAAAAAGAGAGAAGAAGCCATCTAGCTAGTAACTATGGACCCGAAGGTCTGAGGTAAACTACTCACACTTCATCGGAGGGGCTATGGTGATGATGTAGAAGCCCTCCATGGTGGATTCCCCTTCCCGTCGGAGCTCAAAGCAGGCCCTAAGATGGGATCTCGTGGAGTCTGAAAGGTTCTTGGCGGTGGAATTAGGTTTTTGTCTCGTCTCTGATCGTTTGGGGGTACGTAGGTATATATAGGAGGAAGGAGTACGTCGGTGGAGCTTCGAGGGGCCCACGAGGCAAGGGGGCGCGCCCTAGGGGGGCGCCCTCCACCCTCGTGACCGCCTCGTGGCTTTCTTGACGGAGGGTCCAAGTCTCCTGGATCTTATCTGTTGAGAAAATCACGTTCCCGAAGGTATCATTCCGTTTGGACTCCGGTTGATATTCCGCTTTCTTGAAAATGAAATAGGCAAAAAGCGCAGTGCAGGCGGGCCTCCGGTTAATAGGTTAGTCCCAAAAGTAATATAAAGTGGAAAATAAAGCCCAATATAGTCCAAAACAGTAGATAATATAGTATGGAGCAATCAAAATTATAGATACGTTGGAGACGTATCGGGCATCCCCAAGCTTAATTCCTGCTGCGTCCTCGAGTAGGTAAATGACAAAAGAGAATTTTTGATGCGGAGTGCTACTTGGCATAATTTCAATGTAACTCTTCTTAATTGTGGTATGAATATTCAGATCCGAAGATTCAAGACAAAAGTTCATATTGACATAAAAATAATAATACTTCAAGCATACTAACTAAGCAATTATGTCTTCTCAAAATAACATGGCCAAAGAAAGTTCATCCCTACAAAATCATATAGTTTAGTCATGCTCCATTTTCACACACAAGAATGCTCTCATCATGCACAACCCGATGACAAGCCAAGCAATTGTTTCATACTTTAGTAATCTCAAACTTATAAACCTTCACGCAATACATGAGCGTGAGCCATGGATATAGCACTATGGGTGGAATAGAATATGATGATGGGGGTTATGTGGAGAAGACAAAAAAGAATAAGATCTCACATCAACGAGGCTAATCAATAGGCTATGGAGATGCCCATCGATTGATGTTAATGCAAGGAGTAGGGATTGCCATGCAACGGATGCACTAGAGCTATAAATGTATGAAAGCTAAACAAAAGAAACTAAGTGGGTGTGCATCCAACTTGCTTGCTCATGAAGACCTAGGGCATTTGAGGAAGCCCATCGTTGGAATATACAAGCCAAGTTCTATAATGAAAGATTTCCACTAGTATATGAAAATGAAATAACAAGAGACTCTCTATCATGAAGATTACGGTGCTACTTTGAAGCACAAGTGTGGAAAAAAAAGGATAGTAGCATTGCCCCTTTTTATTTTTTATTTCTTTTTTTTGGGCCTTCTTTTTTTTCTTTGGCCTTTCTCTTTTTTTGGGATAATGCTCTATTGAATGATGATCATCACACTTCTATTTATTTACAACTCAATGATTACAACTCGATACTAGAACAAAGTATGACTCTATATGAATGCCTCTGGCGGTGTACCGGGATATGCAACGAACCAAGAGTGACATGTATGAAAGAATTATGCACGGTGGCTTTGCCACAAATACAATGTCAACTACATGATCATGCTAAGCAATATGACAATGATGAATGTGTCATGATGAACGGTATGGTGGAATGTTGCATGGCAATATATCTCGGAATGGCTATGGAAATGCCATAATAGGTAGGTATGCTGGCTGTTTTGAGGAAGATATAAGGAGGTTTATGTGTGAAAGAGCATATCATATCACGGGGTTTGGATGCACTGCCGTGAAGTTTGCACCAACTCTCAATGTGAGAAAGGGCAATGCACGATACCGTAGAGGCTAGCAATGATGGAAGGGTGAGAGTCGTATAATCCATGGACTCAACATTAGTCATAAAGAACTCATATACTTATTGCAAAAATCTACAAGCCATCAAAACCAAAGCACTACGTGCATGCTCCTAGGGATAGATTGGTAGGAAAAGACAATCGCTCGTCCCCGACCGCCACTCATAAGGAGGACAATCAAATAACACCTCATGTTTCAAATTTGTTACATAATGTTTACCATACGTGCATGCTACGGGACATGCAAACTTCAACACAAGCATTTCTCAAATTCACACTACTCAACTTCTTACGACTTTGATATTATCACCTCCATATCTCAAAACAGTTATCAAGCATCAAACTTTTCTTAGTATTCAATGCACTCAAAAGAAAGTTTTACAAATCTTGAATACCAAGCATATTATTATTATTAAGCAAATTACCATGCTATTAAGACTCTCAAAATAATCTAAGTGAAGCATGGGAGATCAATAGTTTCTTTAAAACAAATCCACCACCGTGCTCTAAAAGATATAAGTGAAGCACTAGAGCAAAACTATATAGCTCAAAAGATATAAGTGAAGCACATAGAGTATTCTATCGAATTCCAATTCATGTATGGCTCTCTCAAAAGGTGTGTACAGCAAGGATGATTGTGGTAAACTAAAAAGCAAAGACTCAAATCATACAAGACACTCCAAGCAAAACACATATCATGTGGTGAATAAAAATATAGCTCCAAGTAAAGTTACCGATGGAAGTAGACGAAAGAGGGGATGCCTTCCGGGGGCATCCCAAAGCTTTGACTTTTTGGTGTCCTTGGATTATCTTGGGGGTGCCATGGGCATCCCCAAGCTTAAACTCTTTCCACTCCTTGTTCCATAATCCATCAAAAGAATTTACCCAAAACTTGAAAACTTCACAACACAAAACTCAACAGAAATCTCGTGAGCTCCGTTAAGCGAAGAAAACAAAAGACCACTTCAAGCTACTGTAATGAACTCATTATTTATTTATATTGGTGTTAAACCTACTGTATTCCAACTTCTCTATGGATTATAAACTATTTTACTAGCCATAGATTCATCAAAATAAGCAAACAACACACGAAAAACAGAATCTGTCAAAAACAGAACAGTCTGTAGTAATCTGTAACTAACGCAAACTTCTGGTACTCCAAAAAATCAGCCAAAATAGGAAGACCTTGGCAATTTGTTTATTTATCAGCAGCAATTGGAATCACTATTTTATCACGTTCTGATTATTTTTAATAATTGTTTTCGTGAACGGAAAGTTTCTGGAAATTACAGCAAGATCAAATAACTATCATCCAAGAAGATCCTATAGGTTTAACTTGGCACAAACACTAATTAAAAGATAAAACCACATCTAAACAGAAGGTAGATGGATTATTTATTCCTAAACAGAAACAAAAGCAAAAACTAAAAATAAAATTGGGTTGCCTCCCAACAAAGCGCTATCGTTTAAAGCCCCTAGCTAGGCATAAAAGCAAGGATAGATCTAGGTATTGCCATCTTTGGTAGGCAATCCATAAGTGGCTCTCATGATAGATTCATATGGTAGTTTTATTTTCTTCCTAGGGAAGTGTTCCATGCCTTTCTTTAATGGAAAATGGAATCTAATATTCCCTTCCTTCATATCAATAATTGCACCAATCGTTCTAAGGAAAGGTCTACCAAGAATAATAGGACATAAAGGATTGCAATCTATATCAAGAACGATAAAATCTACAGGCACATAATTCCTATTTGCAAAAATAAGAACATCATTAATTCTTCCCATAGGTTTTCTTAATAGTGGAATCCGCAAGGTGCAAATTTAGAGAGCAATCATCAAAATCACGGAAATCTAGCAAATCACACAAAGCTTTGCGGATAGTGGAGACACTAGCACCCAAATCACATAAAGCATAAAATTCATGATCCTTAATCTTAATTTTAATAGTTCGTTCCCACTCATCATAGAGTTTTCTAGGGATAGAAACTTCCAACTCAAGTTTTTCTTCATAAGATTGCATCAAGGCATCAACGATATGTTTAGTAAACGCTTTATTTTCACTATAAGCATGAGGAGAATTTAGCACGGATTGCAACAAGGAAATACAATCAATTAAAGTGCAACTTTCATAATTAAATTCCTTGAAATCCAATATAGTGGGTTTGGCAACATCTCGGGTTTTGTTCTTTTCAATCCCACTTTTATCAATTTCATCATCAAGATCTAAATACTCCGAATTTTTGGAGCGCCTTCTAGGTAAAGGTGGATCATATTCAGTTTCATCAAGATTCATATTGCAAAACAAAGATTTAATAGGGGATACATCAATAACTTTTAGATCTTCATCTTGATTTTCATAGGGATTGGAAGAACACGCTTTAATAAATCTTTCGTAGCACGCATCCTAGCGGTTCTTTCCTTGCACTCATCAATGGAAATTCTCATGGCTTTGAGAGACTCATTGATATCATGCTTAGTAGGAATAGATCTAAGCTTTAAAGAATCAACATCAAGAGAAATTCTATCAACGTTCCTAGCCAATTCATCAACTTTAAGTAATTTCTCTTCAAACATAGCATTAAAATTCTTTTGTGAATTCATAAACTCTTTAACACTATTCTCAAATTCAGAGGGCATCTTATTAAAATTTCCATAAGAGTTGTTGTAGGAATTTCCATAATTATTAGAAGGATTACTAGGATAAGGCCTAGGATTAAAATTCCCTCTATCGTGTTGTTACCAAAATTATTCCTACCAACAAAATTCACATCCATAGATTCATTATTATTCTCAATCAAAGTAGACAAAGGCATATCATTAGGATCAGAAGAAACACTCTTAGTAGCAAATAATTTCATAAGTTCATCCATCTTTCCACTCAAAACATTGATTTCTTCTATTGCATGCACTTTTTTTAGAAGATCTTTCGATTGTGCCATTGAGAATAATTAACCATAATATTATCTAGGAGTTTAGTAGCATCTCCTAAAGTGATTTCCATAAAAGTGCCTCCAGCGGCGAATCTAAAAGATTTCTAGAAGCAAAATTCAGTCCGGCATAAATTTTTGTATAATCATCCACAAGTTCAAACCATGAGTAGGGCAATTCACATTATCATTAATTTCATTCTCTCCCAAGCTTGTGCAACATGTTCATGATCAAGTTGCTTAAAATTCATAATATCGTTTCTAAGAGAGATGATTTTAAGCGGGAGGAAAATACTTAGAGATAAAAGCATCTTTGCGGTTGTTCCAAGAATCAATACTATTTTTAGGCAAAGAGCGAAAACCAAGCTTTTAGCACGATCTCTAAGCGAAAAAAAAATAGCTTCAATTTAACAATATCATTATCGACATCTTTCTTCTTTTGCATATCACATAAATCAACGAAGCTATTTAGATGATTAGCGGCATCTTCACTAGGAAGGCGGTGAATTGATCTTTCATAACAAGATTCAACAAAGCGTTATTGATTTCACAAGATTCAAGATTGGTAAGAGGAGCAATAGGAGTGCTAAGGAAATCATTATTGTTGGTATAGGTAAAGTCACACAATTTGGTATTATCTTGAGCCATCGCGACAAAAAAGCAATCCAACACACGAGCAAACAAAAGGCAAGCGAGAAAAAGGCAAGCGGAAAAGAGAGGCGAATAAAAGCGGCAAGGGTGAAGTGGGGAGAGGAAAGCGAGAGGCAAATGGCAAATAGTGTAATGCGAGAGATAAGATTGTGATGGGTACTTGGTATGTTGACTTTTCGCGTAGACTCCCGACAGCGGCGCGGAAATTCTTCTTGCTACCTCTTGAGCAACTGCGTTGGATTTCCCGAAGAGGAGAGGATGATGCAGCAAAGTAGCGTAAGTATTTCCCTCGGTTTTGAGAACCAAGGTATCAATCCGATAGGAGGCCATAGCCATGAGTCCCTCGTACCTACACAAAACAAATAGCTCAACGCAACCAACGCGATTAGGGGTTGTCAATCCCTTCACAGTCACTTCACGAGAGTGAGATCGATAGAGATGATAGATAATATTTTGATATTTTTGATATAGAGATGCAAAGTAAAATAAAGGCAAAGTAAAAAGAAAAGCAATAATAAAGTGATTGGAGATTGATATGATGAGAATAGACCGGGGCCATAGATTTCACTAGTGGCTTCTCTCAAGAGCATAAGTATTCTACGATTGGGTGAACAAATTCTTTGTTGAGCAATTGACAAAACTGAGCATAGTTATGAGAATATCTAGGTATGATCATGTATATAGGCATCACGTCCGAGACAAGTAGACCGACTCCTGCCTGCATCTACTACTATTAGTCCACTCATCGACCGCTATCCAGCATGCATCTAGAGTATTAAGTTCAAGAAAAGCGTAACGCTTGCCTTAAGCAAGATGACATGATGTAGAGGGATAAATTCATGCAATATGATAAAACCCCATCTTGTTATCCTCGATGGCAACAATACAATACGTGCCTTGCTTCCCCCTCATCACTGGAAAAGGACACCGCAAGATTGAACCCAAAGCTAAGCACTTCTCCCATTGCAAGAAAAACCAATCTAGTAGGCCAAACCAAACTGATAATTTGAAGAGACTTGCAAAGATAACCAATCATACATAAAAGAATTCAGTGAAGATTCAAATATTGTTCATAGATAATCTTGATCATAAACCCACAATTCGTCGGTCTCAACAAACACACCGCAAAAAGAAGATTACATCGAATAGATCTCCACGAGAGAGGGGGAGAACATTGTATTGAGATCCAAAAAGAGAGAAGAAGCCACTAACTATGGACTCGAAGGTCTGAGGTAAACTACTCGCACTTCATCGGAGGGGCTATGGTGATGATGTAGAAGCCCTCCATGGGGATTCCCCTTCCCATGTGAGCTCCGGAACAGGCCCCAAGATGGGATCTCGTGGGTACAGAAGGTTGCGGCGGTGGAATTAGGTTTTTGGCTCGTCTCTGATCGTTTGGGATATGTAGGTATATATAGGAGGAAGGAGTACATCGGTGGAGCTTTGAGGGGCCCACGAGGCAGGGGGCGCGCCCTAGGGAGGGGGGCGCCCTCCACCCTCGTGACCGCCTCGTGGCTTTCTTGACGGAGGGTCCAAGTCTCCTGGATCTCATCTGTTGAGAAAATCACGTTCCTGAAGGTTTCATTCCGTTTGGACTCCTTTGATATTCCATTTCTTCGAAACACTGAAATAGGCAAAAAACAGCAATCACAATTTTGGGCCTCCGGTTAATAGGTTAGTCCCAAAAGTAATATAAAAGTGGAAAATAAAGCGCAATATAGTACAAAACAGTAGATAATGTAGCATGGAGCAATCAAAAATTATAGATACGTTGGAGACGTATCAAATGCTATGTCTAATTGTTGTGGGTAGAATTGTGTATTGTTATGCATGTGAGGAATGATTTGAATTTGGATGCACTTCATACATGATAAAAATATACAATTGCTATATTTCCTAGTTCTTAATCATGCTTGGTTTTGATAAATGGGTTTTCCATGTGGCTCAAATTAATCTAATGAATCTGCAATGTGTTTATTTTTCATCAACATATTTTACTGATAGCATGCCAACCTCACTTAACCAAATCACTAACTACCTTATATGTGTTGCAGGGAAACAATGGGAAGCACCGAGGTTTATAATCGAGGTTTGCACATGCATGGTCCTTTGTCTAATAGCACATTATTGTGCAATTGTAGGAACCATTATAATATTTAGTTTTCTAACTATTTGGTCTTGCACATGTAGGTCCTACTGTCAGAGGTTTTGACCCACTGTTCGACCCATTTTGCATATGTGGAAATGAGTTGTCCATGAATATCAGCCAAGTCAAGAAACTCGGAAAGACTGTTAGGATAAAGAAATTAGCGACAAAAAACAACTTGAGATCCATGTCTGCAGTAATGAAGAAGACATCGATTCGATGACAGATGGTACTAAATGTTATACCTTGTCTTTTTTATTCCTTTGCCATTTTAAATCTAGAGAAGATATTTATGCGTATCCTTGTTTTCGTGCCTTTCCAAAGCAGTTCCTTGCTGATTACCTCTCAAACCACACACCTGTATGGTCGGAGGCGAGGAAGGTATTCATACAACACCCACGGTTCAATATTGAAGTCTTCACGAAGAGGATGAAGGATTGACGGTCAATCATCCATGAATCGGCCTAAAGTTGCAAAGACCTTCAACATCAATGAAGGTTCAATATTCGCCTTCCGCTTTGATACGTCTCCAACGTATCTATAATTTTTGATTGTTCCATGCTGCTTTATTATCAATCTTGGATGTTTTATAATCATTTTATAGTCATTTTATATCGTTTTTTGGTACTAACCTATTGACATAGTGCCAAGTGCCAGTTGCTGTTTTTCCATGTTTTTTTACATCGCGGGAAATCAATATCAAACGGAGTCCAAATGCCACGAAACTCCATGATGATTTTTTATGGGCCAGAAGGAAGGCAATGTGCCCTGGTTGCACCTGGGAGGGGGTGCCCCGAGGGGGGGACAACCCACTAGGGCGCGCCCGGAGGCCCAGCGCCGTCTGGTGGGTTGTGCCCACCTCGTGCCCCTGACCGCCTCTTTGCTCTATAAATACCCCAAAATACTAGAACCCTAGAAGCGTCGACGAAATATTCATCCGGCCGCAGAGTCCGTAACCACCAGATCAATATAGACACCATCACGGAGGGGTTCACCACTTCCATTGGTGCCTCTCCGATGATGCGTGACTAGTTCTTTATAGACCTTCGGGTCCGTAGTTAGTAGCTAGATGGCTTTTTCTCTCTCGCTGAATTCTCAATACAATGGTCTCTTGGAGATCCATATGATGTAACTCTTTTTGCGGTGTGTTTGTTGGGATCTGATGAACTTCAAGTTTATGATCAGTTATATCTTTTTATATCCATGAAAGTTAATTTGAGTTTCTTTGATCTCTTATATGCATGATCTCTTATAGCCTCATATTTCTTCTCTGATATTTGGGTTTTTGAAAGTGCAACTATCCACAGGTGGTTTTGGTAATTCCTAACAACATATAGCTCATTGAGCTAACATTATTCCAAGATTAATATTTCAGGAAAAGCTCAATGAATGGCATGGCATGGATGAGGAAAGTGGACCCCTCAAAATACTAAGGAAAAAAAGATTGGCTCAAGCTCAAAGCTCAAGACTCTACATTTTATATTTTAGTGATCCAAGATCGCATTGAGTCTATAGGAAAAGCCAATACTTCAAGGAGGGATGAGGTGTTGCTTGATGAGGTTCTTGCTTCATAGTGCTTAGTGATATGCTCCAATACCCTCAACTACCTTCCCACATCCACATTTGACCTAAACCAAAAGTCAGACTCAGCCCCACCGATTCTTTCTATCCGGCGCCACCGAGTTCAGATGTCATAGCCACTGCCAAAAACCCTAGGCAAATCGGTCTCACCGATAGGGATCTCGGTCCCACCGAGATGGGGTTGTAGTCTCTCTGTTTTCCCTTCGTAGCGTTTGGTCCCTCTTGAGATGAACGATTGGTCCCACCGAGATTGCAATGTAAACTCTCTGTTTCCCTTTTGTAACATTTCGGTCCCACCGAAATGAGCAAATCGGTCCCACCAAGTTTACCTGACCAACTCTTTTGTTAGCTTATTACCAAAATCGGTCCCACCGAGTTTGTGTAGTCGGTCACACCGAGATTACGTTATGCCCTAACCCTAACCATATCGGTCCTACCGAGTTGCATCTCAGTCCCACCGAAAATCCTAACGGTCACTAGGTTTTGCTAAATCGGTCAGGCCGAAGTTTCTCAATTCGGTCTCACCGAGATTGGTAAATTGTGTGTAACGGTTAGTTTTTGTGTGGAGGCTATATATACCCCTCCACCCACTCTTCATTCGTGGAGAGAGCCATCAGAACATACCGACACTTCCAATACACATTTTCTAAGAGAGAACCACCTACTCACGTGTTGAGGCCAAGATATTCCATTCCCACCATATGAATCTTGATCTCTAGCCTTCCCCAAGCTGCTTTCCACTCAAATCTTCTTTCCACCAAATCCATATCCTGTGAGAGAGAGTTGAGTGTTGGGGAGACTATCATTTGAAGCACAAGAGCAAGGAGTTCATCATCAACACACCATTTGTTACTTCTTGGAGAGTGGTGTCTCCTAGATTGGCTAGGTGTCACTTGGGAGCCTCCGACAAGATTGTGGAGTTGAACCAAGGAGTTTGTAAGGGCAAGGAGATCGCCTACTTCGTGAAGATCTACCGCTAGTGAGGCAAGTCCTTCATGGGCAATGGCCATGATGGGATAGACAAGGTTGCTTCTTCGTGGACCCTTCGTGGGTGGAGCCCTCCGTGGACTCGCGCAACCGTTACCCTTCATGGGTTGAAGTCTCCATCAACGTGGATGTACGATAGCACCACCTATCGGAACCACGACAAAAACATCCGTGTCTCCAATTGCGTTTGAATTCTCCAAACCCTTCCCTTTACATTCTTGCAAGTTGCATGCTTTACTTTCCGCTGCTCATAGACTCTTTGCATGCTTGCTTGAATTGTGTTAAGATTGCTTGACTTGTGCTAAGATAGCTAAAATCTGCCAAAGACTAAAATTGGGAAAATGATAGATTTTAATTGGTCAAGTAGTCTAATCACCCCCCTCTAGACATACTTTCGATCCTACAAGTGGTATCAAAGCTTTGGTCTCCATTTGCTTTGATTTCCATAGCTTTTGGTGGTTATAGCCTTGGTTTCACAACCTAGGAGAGTATGTCGTCTAGGGAGGGAAATTATCACCGTAGAGGTCCTTACTTTGATGGTACTAATTTTGCTAGTTGGAAGCATAAATGAAAATGCATATTCTTGGACATAACCCCGCCGTTTGGGCTATTGTGTGTATTGGCTTGCAAGGTGAATTCTTTGATGGGAGAGAACCGAATTGTGAAGCCACCGCGGAAGAGTTGAAAATGCTGCAATACAACGCTCAAGCTTGTGATATCCTCTTCAACGGATTGTGCCCCGAAGAATTCAACAAAATCAGCCGTCTTGAGAATGCAAAGGAAATTTGGGATACTTTGAATTACATGCATGAAGGTACCGACTCCGTCAAGGAATCCAAGTTGGATGTGCTTCAAAGTCAACTTGACAAGTTCAAAATGAAGGATGGTGAAGGTGTCGCCGAAATGTACTCTAGGCTTGCTCTTATCACAAATGAGATTGCCGGCTTAGGAAGTGAAGAGATGACCGACATATTCATCATCAAGAAGATCCTAAGAGCCTTGGATGGAAAATATGATACCGTGTGCACATTGATTCAAATGATGCCCAATTACAAAGATCTCAAATAGCGGAAGTCATTGGAAGAATTATTGCTCATGAGATGTCACTCAAGGATAAGGAGGAACTTCACAACAAATCAAGTGGTGCTTACAAAGCCTCATGTGAAGCCCCACATCATCAAGTGAGAAACAAACCTTTAATGAAGAATTGAACTTAATGTTGAAGAACTTCAACAAATTCTACAAGAGTAGAAGCAAAGAGAGAAGCTCCAAGTCAAGGTCCTACAATGACAAAAGATCTTCTAGTCGAGGCGAAAGCTGCTACAATTGTGGAAGGCTCGGACACTATTCCAATGAGTGTACGACACCCCACAAAAGAAGAGAAGATTCTCCAAAAAGAAGAAGTAGAAGAGAAGAATCACCACCTAGAGAAAGAAGGAGTGGAGATGATCGTTATGAACGAAGACCATCACGGAGAAGCAAGGATTCGGGAAGAAAGGACAAGTCATTAAGGAGCTACACAAAACGAAGACATCAAGCTCATGTTGGTGAATGGGTATCCGGCTCCGACTCGGCAATCACTCGAGAGAAGCTATCACTCCGACTCCGAATATACTCAAGATGAAGGTGTTGCGGTCTAGCACTTGTGTCAACCAACTCCTATGACATATTTGATTCACCAAATGAAGGAATTGGAAGATGCTTCATGGCCAAAGGTCCAAAGGTATCACATCCCAGTATGTTGATTTCAATAGTGATGAAGATGACTTGTTAGGTGATGATGATTTACTTGTTGACAACTCTAGTGATGAATACTATGATGAAAGCGTCAATTAATCATGCTAATCAAGATGAAGCGAATGACAATGATAAGGAGAAGATTGAGTCTCTAACTAAAGAACTAAACACTCTTAAGTTAGCTCATGAAACTATCTTAGGAGATCATCGAGAACTTTTAAGGACTCATGAGAAATTACGTTTTGAAAAGCTCAACCTTGAGCAAGAGCATGAGTTCTTAAAGGCAATCAATGATGATCTTCGCAAGAAAAGTTCTTCTTACATTGCCAAGCGTTTACTCTTATCCACTTACATGCCTCAAGTCAAGTCTAGTAACAAGAACAAGAAAGATTCTTCCTCTAGTAGTAACAATAATCATGCTAAATCCAGTGTTGTTGCTTCTAGTAGTTCTCTTGATTCCACTGATGATTCTCTTAGCCAAGTTACACTTGAGCAAGAAAATAGCTTATTGAAGGGAATTATAGAGAAAGGTGTTTACAAGAGCCTTGCCGGGAGTAAGCAATTCGAGGAAATTGTACGCATAAGCAAGGAAGGCATCGGAAGAACCAAGGTGTTGGTTTTGAACAAAAGTTCAATGCCAATGGAGTTGAGTGGGAAGAAGATCAATACCCCAAGGCGAAGTTTGTTCCTCAACAAGAGAAGTATGATCCTACTTCTTTCAAAGGGACACAAGCTCAAGATGATCTTCCACCACAAGACCACAAGCAAAAAGGCAAGGACAAGCTTCAAGAGGAAATTGATGCATTTGAAGAAGCTCCTAAGGCCTTGGTCAAGTGGGTTCCCAAGACTACATCAAGTTCCACTTAATCAAGTACAACTACAACTCCGATGATTCCCATCAAGATGGTGTGGATCCCAAAGAAGTAGAACTAGAGAGTTCTTGAGGATGACTCCGCCAACATACTTCACTCTTATCATTTTGGCAAGAACAAGTGCAATCAACTTCCACATCTTGCACTAGTTCAAGGAGTCACAAACCCTCTTGTTGGTAAGACAAGGGACAAGGTAACCTAAAGCTTTCATAGACATCATCTTGTGTGTGCATCACTCTATGTCTATGGATATCCTTGTTTAATTTCCTTGTGGGACTAACCCGTGTAGGTATTGAAAGTGCAACTCACTCCACAGGATAGCTCCAAATGATCTACATCAACATTGAGCATCCACATCTTCAACATCTACATGAAGTCATCATCGACAAAACCCAAGGTTAGTTCATCCCTCTTAGGGGATCTCACATCTAGGGGGAGCTTTACTC
This sequence comes from Aegilops bicornis, assembly GCA_021605145.1. Lineage (NCBI taxonomy): Eukaryota > Viridiplantae > Streptophyta > Magnoliopsida > Poales > Poaceae > Aegilops > Aegilops bicornis. The sequence continues at coordinate 849,654 of JAHIAL010000104.1, forward strand.
TAAGAATTGAGCTAAAAGCAACTCTAATGGTGTGAAAACAACAACACTTTATGTAAAAGTGGTAACCCCACTTGTGCTTAAGCGATGAGTATGACCTGATCAAATGTTCTCATTTGACTCCTAAGTCAATATACTCATATATAGATGACCTAGTCATCGCCAATTGCTTGATAGATGCTAGAATTGGTTGTGCATGCTTTGCCACATATTTCAATTGCCATTTTATTGTGTGAGCATGTTGGTTGCATAATTTACTCATTCAAGGACATCCACTTGTTGTTTTGTTTGATTGGTTTCTTTTTCTCTTGCCAAGTGGATGGACAAGAATGCCTAAGAACCTTCTCTAGCTATCTATGCTTTTCTCGTCTCAAACTCTATTCATGCTACATCACAAAATTTGATCAAGTCAGATTCGAACCACTCTATGTGAGGAGCACTCGGAGTCCCCGATTCGTCATAGACTTAAACTTCCAAAACTTCTTTGTGCGTTTCGGTCTGACCGATTCACCCATTTCGGTCATACCGAGATCACTAAGTCGATCTAGGTTTTCAATCTCGGTGCAACCGATTTGAACTTCGGTCACACCGAGTTGCGTTAATGCATCTCGGTGCCACCGGAAGTTGTTCCACTCGATCACACCGGCCAAGTCGGGCTATATATACCCACGGGCAAAATTTTGGAAATTTTCTCCGAACTCTTCGCCAGCAACTTAGCCCGCTCTGCCTCCAGGGTCTCCGGATCGTCCTCCTCGTCACCAGTTGCCTCCTGCCGCTGGTCTCCGCTGCCGTCAACGGAAATCAACCCCGTCGTTGCCGCCGTAGCGAGTTCATCACCAAACTAGGGTATGAACTTGATCACTGTGCTATCCTTATCTGATTCCTAGCACATTGTGTTCGCCATGAATCTTGCCACGATTGAAACGATCTTATCCGATCAAAACACTCATGTAGATTAGAGATGATTTGAAAATTTAGGGTTAGGTTTCCATGAAACCATCTCGGACCAACCGAGTTGTGGAACTCGGTACCACCGATTCTGCTTCGAGGCCATTGCACGTGTGATTCTCGGTGCGACCAAGAATTGCAAATCGGTGTGGCCGAGTTCAGGACTTTGTGAAACCCTAGCGATCTCGGTGCCACCGAATCGTGACTTCAATCCGACCGAGTTCACTAGTTTAGGTTCAACAGTACCTTCGGTATCACCGAGTTTACAAATCGGTTGATCCGAAATGCTTTCTGAGGAAAACTAAAACTAAGTTTCTTTGCAAAAACCTCTGTATTTTGTGATGCTCATCCACTCTATCTCATCTATATCTACTCACAGGGTCAGTTGTCAGAGATTGCAATATGTCTGATCAAAGTGACAGCCAGAACAGGGAAGAGGAGCAGGTTCACATGAGTGAGGGCACTAGTCCCTCTAGCAGCTCAGATGATGGAAGCAGGAGCACACCCAAAGAACTTGCCCAAAAGCTGCCACGGGGCAGAAAGAAGAAAACTTCAACACGAGGATGAAGACTATGTGGCGATTGAGGATGAGGCCACTTCCAAGAAGAAAGTGCTTAAAAGGAATATAGCACTTGCTGCAACTAAGCTGTGTATGAAGACCAAGAGGCCCGGCGGGAAGGCGACCAATGTCTAAACCTAGGAAAGTTTCCACGGTGAGAAAATGGAGCTCACTCTTGAACCCGGGGAAGGTGGAGATGGCAAGAAGAGGAAAGAGAGGGTCAAGAACACCATGGCGGAGTAATTGGAAAGCCATCTATGATGAGAGACTCACGAAGAGGAAGAGGAAGAAGATCTTTGCACCTGACACCTAAAACCTGAAACTTACGGGAGATGCCATAAGATCAGGGGCTGCTTCATCTAAGCCCAAAGAAGCTCCCAAGCCAGCTGCTCCAAAACCCAAAACTGCACCAAAGAGGAGTACCAGGAACATTCCATTTCTTTGAGAAAAACAAGGCCCAAAGGCTCAAACTCAAGGTCAAGAAGAAGATGATGAGACACATGTTTTGAGGAGGTTAAAGCCAAAAATTCCAGATCATAATGATGCTCATCCTGTAGCAGAAAACATGAAGATCAGGAAGGACTCAGGATTGAGGCTATGGAGAGAGTCATATCCATATGCCACCAGGAGGAGAACTGCTGTGGACTACAAGTTCCATACCAAAGAACAGCAGGATTTCTATGAGACAGTGTTGCTTGACAAGAAACCAATAGTATGTGACATGAGATGGGTCAACTGGGAGTACATCAAGGAGAATGAAGAACACTATCCAAGAGTATATGACAGTTTCAAGGCTTGTGGAGTTGATGAGTTTGTGGCTCAGAAGCTCACAAAGTGGAATGATGAGCTTATCATGCGGTTCTACTCCACACTCACTTTTACCCGGATGGCAAGATAGTCCGGATGTCTGAAGGCACTAGATACCAGTCAACAGTAGCAGAATGGGCTCAATTGATCAATGCTCCTGAGGAGAATGAAGATGAATTGGATGTCTATGCCAAGAAGAAGAAGGATCACAACTCCATGGCTAGCATGTACAAGGAGATTCACGATGCGGATGTTGAGACTCACCAATTTGGATCAGTGAAACACCTGCTGTCAGGACTGCCTACTATCAATTGGATCCTCAGGCACATTCTTCTGCCCAAGTCTGGTGATCATAGAATGATCAGAGGCCACTCCATCTGTCGGTGTACTAAAGTAGGGGTACCCTAGTATCCCGAACTCGTGCACCGGGCAATCGCAGACACCAGCAGTAAGGCTTGCGAGATGATCACCAAGGCTCTTCGAGGCTCCTTTGGAGCCATTCAAGAACAAAGTGTTCTCAGTCAAAGAGACAAGACACAGGCAAGAGGAGCTTGACGCGAAGGCCACCCAAGGCGCGAAGAAGGCCACGGCCAGAGGAGCTTGCGGGAAGGCCACTTGAGGCATGAAGGAAACAAGGCCCCGGCAAGAGGAGCTTGCCGGAAGGCTGGTGGCGACAAGCCCGAACACGACAAGAACCTTGCCGCGGCAAGGCGCTTGCCGCAGCAGTAACCTCTCTTCCTCTCCGCTCCGGCTCATCCGCCAACGTGTCGCCATGGGGCTTCCCGGTAGCGGCGTGTCGGCAGACTGTGCGGCCAATGAGGAAGCGGCGACAAGCGGCGACAAAGGCTGTCGTCGTGGCAACGGAGGCGCACTTGCGGTCCTGTTGCACTTTTTTCGACGAGGGGCGGGCATTTATGGCTCTTGTCCCTTGCCGTCGAGTTAGGTATAGACCCATACCTTTGTACAAAGCGGTGTACCAACCTTTTTTTTTCCTATTCTACCCCTATCTACTTGCCACCTGTGGTGACCCCTTGTGCCTATAAAAGGAGGCCCGAGTGCAACGTAGAAAGGGGTTCGGCTCGTTCAGTTCAGCTCAAATGCGAGGCCCACAGACTCTCAAGCTAGGTTTTGTAGCTCCCATCGCTCCCTAGCAAGAACACAATACAACCCGGACAAGCAGCAGTAGGAGTATTATCTCTCCGGAGAGCTCCGAAGCTAGGTAAATCTCTCGTGTGATCGTCTCGATCTGCTCTTTGTGCATCCTCCGCCCCCTGCCGAACCGAAAAGGGGCTCCGGTCCCATAGGTGTCTGTGGTGGGACAGATTTCCCCCGACATCTTTGGCGCGCCGGTAGGGGCTGCGTCGGTTGTGTGAACCTGATCCGGCGTTCACACGAGCTGCATCTTCATCGTCTTCATCGGCATGGCGCCGAAGAAGAAGACTTCGGCGGGAGAACCGTCGCGTCGATTCCACCACCTCCGGAACAAGCGGGTGGTGGAGTAGATGCCGGCGGAGGAATGGGCGTGGGCGAGGGCGCTGCGCGCTGCGAGGTCAAGGACAAGGCAGCGCAAACCTCGGCGTCAAGACACTCACCACGACCATCTTTGGGCGGGACCGACAGCGTCCTGGCGTTCACAGCACCATACGCTCGTTGGGCCCCGACCGAGATGGTGGGTCACGCGACACTCGAGACCAGTATGCACGCCAGCATGTTGGCCCGAGCGAGGCACGGTCCCCCGGACGGGGGACTGCTCCTTCTAATATAAGCGAAGTCCGAGCATATCCGCTCCTCGCACCGTTCGCCACTGCCGCCCACCACTTTCGAGAAGAAGCTCTAGCGCGAGCTCAGCTGCTCTTGGATTACCCTACGGCGTCCGACAAAGGTCGGCGAATGGAGGCCACCATCCAGAGCCTCATTGGCTTTGCCAGCAGCGGCGTTCATGACAAGCAACCGCGCCGCTGCCTCGGCAACACGACAAAACGCGAGCGGTGGTAGCGAGACCTGCGGAGGTGCAACTACCATGCACTCTCCACCCCGAAGGCCAAGATCGCCGGCTCGTCGGATCAACATCGACAGCGACTCCACTGCGTCGTCGGATCCGCGAGCGCGTCGCGATCAGCGCCAAGTTCTCCAAGAACGACAGCAAGAAGATGCTCGAACTTGCATCGAGCATCGGAGAGAAGCGCTGACGTCAATCAGACCAGCACGCCTGGGCCCTCTGTTTATATGCATGCGCCAAGGGAACCAAAGCGGCTTACCGTCTGTGGTAGGTTGTCCTGCGTTTACCCGTGAGCTGCGGCAAGTCCGATGGCCCAGCACCAAGAACTTTAAACCGGACGTGCGTAGAAATGCGATGGCGGACACATCCGTCAGAATTCCTTAGCATCTACACCATCGCGGTGCAGGCTGCCGGGGGGCGAGACGACAAGATCCTAGCCAACTACTTCCCGTTGGTACTCAAGCCCAACGTCAGATCTTGGCTCATGCACTTGCCGGACAACTCCATATCTTCTTGGGCTGACTGTGCCATCAATTTGTTGGCGCCTTCACGGCGACCACAAGCCACATGGCCGAGAGCGATCTCCATCTGCTACGCCCAAAGGAAGGAGAGCCCTAGCATAAAGTATATCCGGAAGGGATTCAACCGTGTACAGGCGCACCATCGAGACATCCACCCGCTGCGGTGATTAGCGCGTTCCATCGAACATGCGGAACCGAAGGATGCGAGAGGAGATGGTGATGTGCAAAATCGAGATGTCGATGAGCTCATACGCCTGGCCGACAAGTGTGCACGCTGTTGAGGAAGGGAGAAGATTCCCGGAGAGAAAGCGAAGCGAGAATCGGCGGTGAGAGACCGCTCCGGCAAGGAAGGGCCGGAGGCGGAACAACGAGAAAAAAAGAAGGGCAAAGATGTGCTAGTTGTCGAGCAGTCCGGCAGCGGAGGTGCCGCCAAGGTTGTCGGCTCCGGCAAGGAGGTTGCCGGGGCGCCAACAACCAAGCCGTGGCGATGCGCCGACAAGCGGACAGCTCCAACAAACAGTATTGCAAGATCCACCGTACCAAGGGCCATGACCTCGAGTTGTAAGAAAGTCGAGCAGCTTGTAGAACAGCGAGAGCTGAATCTGGTAGACAAGGAGAAAGCCCAGGGAGGTCTTTGGAGGAGCCGGCAAAAAAGCACTCGCCTGGCGGGGGACGCCTTGGCAAGGCCAAGCAGCGACAAGGAGATGACCTCCCAGCGGCGCGACAAGGATGAAAGACGAAGACAATGACGAAGACATAGATGACGATGAAGCGAGCGACCAGGAGTTTCAGAAAGCCATAGAGGTCCTTTATGCGTTGGCGGTGGTGCCTCTCTGCATACTTCGCACCGCCAACTCAAGCGATGGATGCGGAAGTAAATGCAGCAGAACCATCCGTAGAGAGTCATGAAGCCTGAAGTGGTCCAAAGACGCCTATCATCTTTGATATTGAGGACCATCCAGATCGCATAACTGCGGTCGGGTGCTTGCCGATGTTGGTCTCACCAACTATCCGCAACCTTAGAGTCACCAAGATGTTAGTAGACGGCGGGGCCAGCTTGAATCTGATCTCCTCTGCAGTGCTCCAAAAACTACAGATCCTCGACGGCAATGAGCTCGAAGAGACCGGCACATTCCAAGGAATCAACCGGGAAGGAGCAAGCGAAGGGAAGATCCTGTTGCCCGGTGAGATTTGGCAGTGAGCTAAACTTCAGGACTGAGAGGGTTACGTTCGACGTTGCTGATTTCCCGTTGCCTTATAATGGAATACTTGGCCGTCCAGCGCTCGCCAAGTTCATGGCAGCCTCTCACTACGCTTACAATGTGCTCAAGATGCCGGGCCCGATAAGTGTCATCTCTGTCCCTGGCGACAAGAAGGACGCACTTATCTGTGCCGACAAGATCTACCGGGAAGCAGCGGCCCGTGGCGGAACAATAAGACACTTGCGGCTGAAGCTCCGGGGGAAGAAGAAGACCAAGTCCGGCAAGAGCTCGATGCCCACTCCGGCAAGCGCACCTCTTGGTCTGCTGCGCTACCGTCGAGGACGCACTTTCATCGAGCTCCACCGGCAAGTGCAAGAAGAAGACAATGGCAGCTCCGCCCGGCAACCAAGAAGGTGTCGCCAAGGAGGACGGCGGACCGGTGGTACCTTCACCATCGGTGCCACGCTTGACCCTAAATAGGAAAGCGGCGCTTCGTTGCTTTCCTGCTGGCGAATGTCGATGTGTTTGCATGGAAACCGTCGACATCCCGGTGTTCCTGTGAAAGTAATTGAGCACCACCTTGCCGTCAGTCCTCACGCGCGACCCGTCAAGCAAAAGGTCAGAAGCAAGCGGTGGGCGCCAAGAATTCATAGCGAAGAGATCAAGAAAGCTGGAAGCAAGAGGCCTTGTCGGAGGAGTGCTCCATCCCGTGGTTGGCCAATCACGTAGTAGTGCGCCAAAGCAAATGGGAAATGGAGGCTTTGTATAGACTTCGCGATGTCAATAAAGCTTGTCCCAAAGACCCATTTCCCTTGCGGCGCATTGACCAGATTGTTGACTCCACAATGGATGTGACTTGCTTTCGTTTCTTGGCGCGATATTCGAGATATCATCGGATCTTCATGGCGAAGAGGATGAAGAAAACCGCATTCATAACTCCATGTGGCACATCTTTGTTTCATACGGATGCCTTTCGGATTAAAAATGCTGGTTCAACATTTGCAAGGCGATCCACGGCGCTTTTGAGCATGAGATGCATAGAAATGTAGAAGCCTACATGGATGACATAGTGGTCAAAAGCAAAGATAAAGCAACTCGATCCAAGATCACAAGTAAGATCAACCTCAAGCAACCCCGAAGTGTGTGTTTGGAGTCCCTTCCGCAAGCTTCTCGGGTTCTTTGTGTCTCGGCGGGAATCGAAGCCAATCCCGACAAGATCAAGGCCATTGAGCGAGATCGAAGCACCAAAGCGTGTCAAGGATGTGCGAAGACTTGCGGTTAACGTAGCTGCTCTCAAAGAAGTTTATTTCTAAGTCGGTGGCCATACCGCCATTTTTCAAAAATCTTGAAAAGGCGGGTCCAATGAAATGGAATTCGAAGCGGAGGCTGCTTGTTGCAAGACTTGAAGAGGTACCTGTCCTCCTCCAACGCTTATGGCACCTAAACCACAAGAGAAGTTGTTGTTATATTTAGCGGCAACCAATCAAGTGGTTAGTGCTGCGTTAGTAGCGGAGAGGGAGGCGGATGATGAGCTAACAACCACGGCAAGTACGTCCAGCGACAAGCAGGAGGCTTCTCCGACAAGCTCTGGTCCCGGCAAGGACGGATCTCATGCTGGATTGCGACAAGATTCAGAAAAGGATGGTGCAGCGCCCAGTCTACTTTGTTAGTTCCCTTTGCGAGGAGCTAGATCAAGGTACTCTGGTGTCGCGAAGCTGCTTTTCGGCCTCCTCATGGCCTCGAGAAAGCTGCCATTACTTCCAAGCGCATGAGATAACGGTTGTCACTCGCTTTCAACTGAAGAGGATATTGCAAAATCCGAGCGGCAGGCGGGGATAGTCGAGTGGGCCTTTGGGCTGTCAAGCTTTGGTCTCAAGTTTGAAAGCACTTCAACTATCCCAAAGCGAGCATTGGCGGAGTTCATAGCAGAATGGGCGCCAACACAAGATGAAGAAATTCCGAGAGGCGAGCATCCCCGTCAAGGAGGCAAGTAAAGAGTGGCTGATGTACTTTGATGGTGCCTTCTCGGCCGCAAAGCGCCCGGTGCCGGGCGTCTTGCTTATCGCACCCACCGGAGAGCACCTCAAGTACATAGTCCGGATGCACTTTCCCAAGGAACAAGCAACAAACAATCTTGCAGAATATGAAGGTTTGCTTGCGGTCTCGAGATCGCGGTAGACCTTGGGATCAAGAAGCTCATTGTCGAGGGGTGACTTCGCAACTTGTCGTCCGCCAAGTAAATAAAGATTATCGAGTCCGTTGATGGAAGCTTACGTCGATGAAGTGAGGAAGCTGGAAGAGCACTTTGAAGGCCTGCAAATGGAACATGTTCCAAGAGCTCGAATGATATTGCGATGGCTTTGTCAAAGTGCGCCGCTTGCCTCAAGCTACCTGTGGAACCGAGGATCTTTGTGCTCAAGTGACTCAACCAACCGTAACACCATCAGCAGGGCAGAATAAGAAGAGGAAGTTGATTTCGACGACTACTTTCGGCAGAGCTTCCGAAGCCGCCGCCAAGAAGGTCCCCAAGATCAACGCCAAGAGTGCCGAGGCGATGCGCTCCGACAAGCCCTAGGGTTTGCTTCGTTGAAGCAAAACGTTCCCGACAAGTTTTGCTCCGGCAAGCTTACCGGGGAATGTCAAGCTCCGGCAGAAACTCAGGTTCATGCCGTAGAAGCTGATGTTCCCGCAGCGATAGATGTGCCTTTAGTCCTTGTTGTCGAGCCACAGGCTCCAGCATGGGCGCAGCAGATTGTTCATTTCCTTCAGACAGGAGGACTTCCCGAAGAGCAAGAAGCAGCGGAAAGAGTAGCCCGGCAGTCAAGTATGTACAAGATTGTTGACAACATCTTGTAAAGAAGAAGACTCAACGGTGTGAAAATGAATTGCATTTGCGGGAAGATGGATGTAAGCTGTTGGCGAGATACACGGAGGCATATGTGGTCACCACATTGGCGCCAAGAAGAGCACTTCTTGCCAAAGCTTTTCCCAAGAAGGTTTCTTCCGCCAAGCCCTCCGAGATGCAACTGCACAAGTAACCAAGTGTGAAGCGTGCGGTTCCATTCCAAACAGATACACCAGCCGGCTCAAGCTCTCCGAGGCGATCCCTTTATCCTGGCCCTTTTTGATTACGGGGCTCGATATCCTCGGCCCCTTCCCCGGCTGTCGGCGGCTTTGAGTACTTATGCGTTGCAATCGACAAGTTCACAAAGTGGCGGAAGTGGAAGCAGTGAGGAAGGTAACAGACGGTCGGCCAGATCAAGTTCTTGAGTCAATTGTTTGCCGTTTTGGAATACCTAACTTGGGATCATTACCGACAACGGCACACAATTCCTGAGCCGCACCTTCATGCATCCGTCCAAGATCTTGGCGCCAAGGTGCCGCCGCTTACATTGCTCACCCGAGAAGCAGCGGTCAAGCGGAGAGGGCAAATGCTGAAGTGCTTTGCATGGACTCAAGACCAGGACTTTCGACGAAAGCTGCACAAGTGCGGAAGAAACTGGATCGAGGAGCTGCCGGTGGTTCTTTGGTCGATCAGACGACGCCAAATCGAGCCATCGGCCGGACACCTTCGCTCTAGTCTATGGAGCAGCGAGGCGGTTCTCCCCACGGAACTTCGTATACGGATCGCCTCGAGTGCTCGCTTATGATGAGCTTGAGCAAGAGCAGCTGCGACAAGATGACGCTGCTCCTTGAGGAGGATCGTCTTGAGCTCTTTGTCTGAAGCTGCTCGTTACCGACAAGCTTTGCGCGCTACCATAGCCGCAAAGTTAATGCCGGAAGCTTCGAGGAAGGCGACCTTGTTCTTGGCGCATTCAATCCGCCAAGAATTCAAACAAGTTGGCGCTTGAAGTGGGAAGGCCCTTATCGGGTGAAAGCGAGTCACTAGGCACTGGCGCTGTCCGCCTTTGAGACCGAAGATGGCGTTCCGGTGAGCAACTCCTGGAATATAGAGCATCTTCGTAAGTTTTACCCATAGAAGCGCGGTTGTCGGAACCCGTTCCGGCAACCACCTTTTGTACAAGTCTTGCCCATTGCATGTAATCCTTTGTGTACAAAGCGAGGCGCAGAACCCAGCATCGATAAAGCCTATGCGTTAAGCATAAAAGATCGTCAAATTCATGCTTTCATAACCTATTTGCATATATTACCTGACATTTTTGTGCAGCATCAACACCCGGTAAGCAATAACGAGCCGCTAGGCTCCATGACATTATTTTCTCTTCTTTCTTCTCAAAAGAAATGAGGAAGGTTCATCCACCGACAAGTTAACCGGGGGGGAAGGAGAAGATAATGACGTGGACCGCCAAGCGTCGCTCGAGGAGATAATGCCTTGCCGGGAAGCAAGCAACGAGAAAAAGCTAAGTTGCCAGAATTTGAGCAGTCAGTTTTGAAATTTCTAAGTTATCTTCCTCGAACGATAAGTACTTTGTATGGAAAACCTGTGCGCGGAGGAACCAACTCGTAGCTAGTTTGCGCCCTTACTTTGTTTCGAGTCCGCTCAACAACTTAAGTGAGCTGCAACTAGTTGCGACAAGGTTGCTTGTCGGAGATGACATCGCCCAAAGAGTCTTGAAGTCCACTTTCAGCGCTTCATGACAAAGGGTGCTGCAGACCGACAAGTTCCCTAAAAGCGTAGAATGCGAACATACAAAGGAAGAAATCAAGTAGAGGAAATAACATTGCATTCGATTGCCTAAGATAGAGTATATTACAAAAATAACTTGTCGCAGATCTAATGAATTGTCCTCCTGAACATGATTTGCAGCGACAAGGGAAAGATAATCTTGGCGGCCTAGTCTACACGGTCGCCCTCAACCCTCTTGACCTTGTTGACCCTGTTCACGATGGGGGTGACAAAGGCCTTGAGCGCCTCTACGTCGGCATCCGGTGGCAAGGATTTGAGGACATTGGTGAGGTCGAGGCCTGGGTTGCGGTAGGCCACCTTCATCAGCACCTTCCGAGAACTTCCGAGCAGATTTGGCGCGACTCATCGGCCGATCGCTTGGGATCGCCGCCCGAGTCGCGGAGAGCCGTCAACACGCCATTAAAGAATAAAATTTGAGCTTGGCGCTGGTATTTGGAGGTGCTGCGTCGGAGGAGTATCCGAGACCTTCCATCCCAATTTCCGTCGGCTCCTTGTCGATGGTGGCGGCAATGTCCACAAGACCCTACATCCGATTGCATCACGTTTTCTTTGAAGGTGTTATGGGCGTTTGTGGCGGTCGCCAGCAGCTCCTCGTTGGCCTTGATCTTCTCCAACAGGCCCGCTTCCCGCTCCTTGGCGCCGTCCAGCGTCTCCGTCAGGGTGGTCAGTTTCAGCTCCAGGTCCGCTTTGACATCCTTGGCGGCGTCGATCTCTTTGATCCTCTCGGCGAGGCGGCCCTGCAACTCGCCAAGAGTGTAGGCGTCCTTCTCGCGCTTCGTGCTTGTTGACGGTGACCTCCTCGCCCGCTCTTCCGGAGGGTGGCCTCCAGCTGCGCCACCCTCGTTTCCAATTCCTTCTTGGCGGCCTCGGCAGCAGCGGCGCGTCCTTTGCCTCCTGGAGTGCCCGCCAAGTGATTGCTTCATGTCAAGATCTTCCTCATAGCTGTCGAGGTTGATCTTCCGCTGCGCCAGCCTCTCCTTCTTGTCTTGAGAGAGTTTCTCGCCGGCAAGCCTTTGCTGCTCCTCGACCTCGGCCTTCTCCAAGATGAGCAACGCCGTGCGCTCCTCGACAAGCTGCTCCAGCGCCTCTGCTATGTCCCGGAGAGTTTCCTTGTTGGCGCGGACGGAGCTCCTCCAGCAGCTTCTCCATATCAGCTCCGCCCTCGCGATAAGAGCTTCCGCGACTCCAGCTTAGCTTGCGGGCGCGGTAGAGCGACAACAGCTTCTTCAGCTGCTCCTCCTCAGAGACTCGCCAATCTTTGCTGCTTGGCGCGTTGACCAGCGACAACCCAATGAGGCGAGCAGCTCCTCGTCGAAGGTCTCTCCCTCGAACGGCGCCACAGAGCTCGGCGCCCATGGGAGCTGATGAAAGACGCCTTCGGGCCTTGAATAAGCGCGGCTGGGGCTCTTGGTCTGGTGCGGCATCGGTGGCGGGGATCGGCGGTCGGTCTGGCGCCTGGCGCTCCTGCGGCCTCGGGGCCGTCGAAGACGATCACCGCACCCTCCCGAGCCTTCTGTAGCCGGCAGCCTTGGCGGCATCTCCACCGGCCGGACCCGTCACCGCCGGCCTCCTCCTCCATGTTGGCCAGGCGTCGTCTCATTGTTGCCATGGCGTCCTCCTCGCCCGGCAACCTCAATCTCCATCAGCTCTCCGGCGGATGGATCTGAAGATCAGAGAAAGAAAAAGAAAAGAACAAATCAAGCAAGTGTTCGAGAAGATGAACAGAAGAAAAGAACCCAAGGGAAATTCTCAAGAAAGAAGATTACCGGCAATGGGATCTGTAGCCGCGGTCTCCACCACCGGAGGGTTGTCGGCGCTGCCCCTTGCCGGAGAAGCTCCCCTTGCCTGGAGAGGCTTCCCTTGCGGAGGATTTTCCTTGGCGGAGATCTCTCCCTTGGCGCGTGGTTGAAGCAGGCTGGACTTGGGAGTGACCTCCGGGGCCTCCCGATGAGGCTGCTCTGCTCCTGCACAAATCAACAAGTCGAGATATCGGTAAGAAGCACCCAAGCACACCGAACCGTAGAGCTAATCCAAACACTTACGGCTGGGGGCTGTCTTTGAGGCTGCTGCGTTGAAGGGTTGCGGATCCGGCAAAGGAGTCTCAGACGTCCCTCCCCGTCATACAGGGAATCGTCTTCAACGACGACCAATGGAGTCTTGGCCCTTTTCGACGCCCTTTGAGCCAGCGTCCTGAAAAAGGAAGAAATCAGAATGAAGCAAATCAGATTCGAGATGAAGCAATGGAATTGAAGAAATGCAAACGCAAAGTGGGAACTTACTCTTCTTCTTCCTCCTCGTCGGAGCTGGCGGAGAGATCAAACTCCGGCTCGCCTCGGTCTGAAGAGGTGGAGGGTGGGCTCCCTTGAGCGCTTAAGCCCGGGGAGTGGCGGCCGGAAGATTCCGCCTCGATTCGGGAACCGTGTGGGGCCGCTCCAGCTGCAACCGTACTTGCAGCAGTAGAGCTTGTCGCCTGCAGCCCTTGGCTGTTAGCCCGTCTGCCGTCTCGCCTGGTCTCCGCCCTCGAAGACGCCTCCTTGGCGGAGCCGGGAGCTCCGGCTGCGACAGGTGCCGGATGACGGGCAGCAGCGTCCTCGGCTGGCTCATTTGGGCTCGGCTTGGGCTCGACCTGCTCCTCCTCGCCGGTGAACTCTTCTCGGTCGGCAAGGCTCGCCGCCTCGGCTGCCTCGCCTCTTCCACGGTAAACCGAAGGCGCCCGGTGGCGGCATGGCTGCCGCCTCCTCCAACCTTGTGGAGGCGCTGCGCCATCTCTGGTCGGTGGTGTTGCGGGTGAGCCACTTCTTCTCGTCGTATGGACCGCGACTTCCTCCAAGCTGTCGAAGAACACGCCGACGACGCGTCTTACGGAGGCTCTGCCAAGTCGGAGCGATTCCATGGAATCGCCGCCGGCATCATGGCGCCGGATCTGCGGTCCAGCGATGGTGTTGCACAAGGGGCGACTCCTTCGGCAACATGAACCACTCGGGGTGCTTTGCGGGATCATGCTTGAACAGCTCCTGCAGCATCGCCCGTCGGCTCCAAAGCTGTGAAATTCCAATTGAGGCCCGGGCGCAACCTCATGATGTCTGCCGCGTTCTTGAATTCCCAAGCAGGTCTCCCCTCTCACGCGCAAGGGTGCGATCTTGTGGCGGAGGAAATCTGCGCCAAGCTGCGCCTACTGATCGATCCGGCAAGCCTAAAGCGCGAGAATCCGGTCATAGCAATCTGCAGCCTCTCGTCCTCTGGCGCCAAGTTACTCCGATCATTGCCGCGCACTATTGGGGTTCGGCGCCTTGGCGTTGAAAGGGCTGCGGGTTCTCCTCAATGATCCAACACCAGTTGCCTCTCCACTCATCCCACTTACTACGGAACTCCCCTTCCAAGTAAGCGTCTTTCTTGCCGATCCTAGAGACCCAAGCTACTCCTCCGGCAAGTGGCTCTCCTCTCTCGGTGCGAGGCATGAAGAAGTGACGGAAGAGGGCGACATTTGGGTGGACACCGAAAAAATTCTCACAAAGATGGGCGAAAAACGCCATGGTGAGTACGGCGTTGGGGGTGAAATCAAGGAGGTGGAGGCCATAGGTGTTCATGATATCACAAAAGAATTGAGAGAAGGCGGGCGAGCCCGCAGATGAAGAAAAGCGCGAAGAAGGGATACCCGCGGAGACCTTCTCGGATGTAGCGGCGGAGATCACCCTGCGTCTTGTGGGTGTGCCCGCGTCTCTGTCGCCAGAAGGTAGAACTCCCTCCACAACGCCTTTGCGTCGAGCTCGAGGTCGAAGAGAGCCTGCTCTCGCTTGCAGCCGCCTTGGCCGAAATCGCTGCGCCGACGGACTTCACGCCTTTCCCTTGTCGGCCTTGAGGCCATGGCGGGCGGGGCCGGAGGTGGCGATGGCGTTGGTGGAGACGGCGGCGACGAGGCGGCGCTGCTCTTCTTCTCGCTCGGGAGGCGGGGAGAGCAATGTGGTTTTCAAGAACAAGCAGCAAAGGCGAGAACAGAATGCCCTGTTTCCTCTGCTTATAAAGAGGGGAGGCGGCGGACGTTTCGCACTTCCTGCGGAAAGATTCCCCACGATCTTGCCCTTACGATTTCTCCCATAAACGCCGCGTTAAAGCGTCTTGCCGTTCATGGGGCGTGGTGGAGTCGAGAGATGAGGAACGGTGTGATTCAGGTGTCGCTACCGGCTTACCTTTATTTTGGGCCTGGCCTAACAGCGCTTGCAGACTGTATGGCGCCCGGCAGGGCTCTGTCGATTATGTACTAAAGTAGGGGTACCCTAGTATCCCGAACTCGTGCACCTGGTACTCGCAGCACCCTGCAAGGCTTGCCGGATGATCACCATAGGGTCTTCGTGGCTCCTTTGGAGCCATTCAAGAACAAAGTGTTCTCGATCAAAGAGACAAGACCCCTAAGAAGAGGAGCTTGCCGGGAAGGCCACCCTAGGCACGCGAAGAAGGCCCCGGCAAGAGGAGCTTGCCGGGAAGGCCACTGAGGCATGAAGGAAACAAGGCCCCGCAAGAGGAGCTTGCCGGGGAAAAGGCTTGATGGCGACAAGCCCCGAACACGACAAGAACCTTGCCGCGGCAAGGCGCTTACCGCAGCGGTAACCTCTCTTCCTCTCCGCTCCAGCTCATCCGCCAATGTGTCGCCATGGGGCTTCCCGAGCGCCAAGATGTCGACATTTGTCAGGCAGCCAGGGAGCAATGACAAGCGGCGCCGATAAGTCATTGTCGTCGTGGCAAGCGGAGGCGCGCCAGCGGTCCCTCACAGACTTTTCAGCATTGTGACGAGGGCACATTTATGGCTCTTGTCCCTTGCCGTCGAGTTAGGTATAGACCACTTTGTACACTATACAAAGCGGTGTACCAACCTCTGTTTTCCTATTTTACCCCTATCTACTTGCCACTGTGGTGACCCCTTGTGCCTATAAAAAGGAGGCCCGAGTGCAGCGTGAAAGGGTTCGGCTCGTTCGGTTCAGCTCAGACGAGGCCACAGACTCTCAAGCTAGGTTTTGTAGCTCCCATCGCTTCCCTAGCAAGAACACAATACAACCCGGACAAGCGGCAGTTAGGAGTATTATCTCTCAGGAGAGCTCCGAGCTGGGTAAATCTCGTGTGATCGTCTCGATCTGCTCTTTGTGCATCCTCCGCCCCCTGCCGAACCGAAAAGGGGCTCCGGTCCCATAGGTGTCCGTGGTGGGACAGATTTCCCCCGACACCATCAATCTGCTACATATATTTGATGTGCCACAAAACTTCAAGATCATGAGTCTTATAGTTGAAACTATCAAGAGGACAGCTGCTGACCAAAAGAGAAGCTGTGGGTATGCCCCACAGATCCAGGAGTTGATTAACTCCAAGATGGGCACTGGCACATACTTGTTGGACAAGGAGCACATGCCTATCTATCCAGACTTTGAGGACAACCAAGTGGTTATGAATGAGGATGAACCATCTTACGTACAAGCTCAAGCAAAGAGGGAGAAGGCAAAGGCTGAGAAAGCTGCAAAGATGCCAACCATGGAAGAGGCATCTCAGTATCTTCTGAAGAGCAAGTAAGATCAGCTTGGCTACTTGATTGCATCCACTCTAAGGATTGCGAAAGGGCTGGCCACCCTGACTCAAAACCAGGAGAGCTTGGAAAGGATCATGGAGCAGAAGTTCTATGACATGGATGTGAAGGTAACTAAGATCCAGTCTGTTGTGGAGCAACTTCAGGCTGATATGCAGGAGAGGAAGGGAAAGAAAACCACTGAGGCATTTGCTAGAGTGCCTAGAGCTCAGAGGTCAATCGCGAAGGTGCGATGCATAATTGTGAGCCACTTCATCTCGCACTACTCTGACTTTAGTGCCACCAGCTCCAAAGACTCTACTCCAACAGCTTCATCTACATCGACTGAAGCCTTCGTTCTTGGAGTTCTCCGGACACCACCACCTGAAGACCAAGCCTGAGAGACGATTTAGTGCTATGCATTTTCTATGAACTTTTTGGTAACTTGTTGCCAAAGGGGGAGAAAAATGTATAGATCATAGGCTTCGAGAGAGAGCGTTGCTTCTTTATTCTCTCTTGCTTTGGTGGTTGAACCTTATTTGCTTGATTGAGATACTTTCTGTCTGTGTAATACTTGGATGATCATGTGTGTTTGATCATATGCTACATTAATGCTTGTTGGATGACATTATCATTTTATCCCTATATGATCATTCACTTTGCTTGGTGACGAGTGCATGTATTTAATTATTATCATTTTGAGCGCTCCACCAAGATGTATGTGACATGGAAGAGTAACCCATGAGCCTAACTCTCTGTGCATTTGCAGTCCAAAGCAAATCATAAACTATGCAAAAATTTAGGGGGAGCTCTTGCTTTTCACATACTTCTCAAAGCGACAATGTTTTTCACTCTTATTATCATTCGTCGAAGCTTTGATCTATATGTTGTCATCAATTACCAAAAAGGGGGAGATTGAAGTGCAACTATCCCTGGGTGGTTTTGGTAATTCCTAACAACATATAGGTCATTGAGCTAACATTATTCCAAGATTAATATTTCAGGAAAAGCTCAATGAATGGCATGGCATGGATGAGGAAAGTGGACCCCTCAAAATACTAAGGACAAAAAGATTGGCTCAAGCTCAAAGCTCAAGACTCTACATTTTATATTTTAGTGATCCAAGATCACATTGAGTCTATAGGAAAAGCCAATACTATCAAGGAGGGATGAGGTGTTGCTTGATGAGGTTCTTGCTTCATAGTGCTTAGTGATATGCTCCAAAACCCTCAACTACCTTCCCACATCCACATTTGACCTAAACCAAAAGTCAGACTCGGCCCCACCGATTCTTTCTATCCAGCGCCATCGAGTTCAGATGTCATAGCCACTGCCACAAACCCTAGGCAAATCGGTCTCACCGATAGGGATCTCGGTCCCACCGAGATGGGGTTGTAATCTCTCTGTTTCCCTTCGTAACATTTTGGTCCTACTAAGATGAGCGATCGGTCCCACCGAGATTGCAATGTAAACTCTCTGTTTCCCTTTTGTAACACTTCGGTCCCACCGAAATGAGAAAATCGGTCCCACCGAGTTTACCTGACCAACTCTCTGGTTAGCTTATTACCAAAATCGGTCCCACCGAAGTTTGTGTAATGTCAGTCACACCGAGATTATGTTATGCCCTAACCCTAACCATATCGGTCCTACCGAGTTGCATCTCAGTCCCAAGAAAATCCTAACGGTCACTAGGTTTTGCTAAATCGTCCGACCGAAGTTTCTCAATTCGGTCTCACCTAGATTGTTAAATTGTGTTTAAATGTTAGCTTTTGTGTGGAGGCTATATATACCCCTCCACCCACTCTTCATTCGTGGAGAGAGCCATCAGAACATACCTACACTTACAATACACATTTTCTGAGAGAGAACCACCTACTCATGTGTTGAGGCCAAGATATTCCATTCCCACCATATGAATCTTGATCTCTAGCCTTCCCCAAGTTGCTTTCCACTCAAATCTTCTTTCCACCAAATCCATATCCTGTGAGAGAGAGTTGAGTGTTGGGGAGACTATCATTTGAAGCACAAGAGCAAGGAGTTCATCATCAACACACCATTTGTTACTTCTTGGAGAGTGGTGTCTCCCTAGATTGGCTAGGTGTCACTTGGGAGCCTCTGACAAGATTGTGGAGTTGAACCAAGGAGTTTGTAAGGGCAAGGAGATCGCCTACTTCGTGAAGATCTACCACTAGTGAGGCAAGTCCTTCGTGGGCGATGGCCATGATGGGATAGACAAGGTTGCTTCTTCATGGACCCTTCGTGGGTGGAGCCCTCCGTGGACTCGCGCAACCGTTTGCCTTCGTGGGTTGAAGTCTCCATCAACGTGGATGTACGATAGCACCACCTATCGGAACCACGACAAAAACATCCGTGTCTCCAATTGCGTTTGAATTCTCCAAACCCTTCCCTTTACATTCTTGCAAGTTGCATGCTTTACTTTCCGCTGCTCATAGACTCTTTGCATGCTTGCTTGAATTGTGTTAAGATTGCTTGACTTGTGCTAAGATAGCTAAAATCTGCCAAAGACTAAAATTGGGAAAAGGATAGATTTTTAATTGGTCAAGTAGTCTAATCACCCCCCTCTAGACATACTTTCGATCCTACAGTTTTGTTTGGCCAACTTGATCTATTTATCTTGCAATGGGAAGAGGTGCCCGGTAGTGGGTTCGATCTTCACGGTGCTTGATCCCAAAGGATGTAAAGGAACGGACACGTATGTATCGTTGCTACTAAGGATAAAAAGACGAGATCTATATCTACCGCCATATAGATAAACTGATCTTGTCTACATCATGTCATCGTTCTTATTGCATTACTCCATTTTTCCATGAACTTAATACACTAGATGCATGCTGGATAGCGGTCGATGTGTGGAGTAATAGTAGTAGATGCAGGCAGGATTCGGTCTACTAATCTTGGACGTGATGCCTATGAAACGATCATTGCCTGGATATCATCATAACTATTTGAAGTTCTATCAATTGCCCAACAGTAATTTGTTTACCCAGCGTTTGCTATTTTTCTCGAGAGACGCCACTAGTGAAACCCTACGGCCCCGGTCTTCTTTCTCATATATTTGCCTTTATGATCTACTTTCCTTTATGCGTTTATTTTCAGATCTATTAATCCTAAAATACAAAAATACCTTGCTGAGTTTTATCTTTATTTATTTTATTTGGCGTTCAATCTATTAAACTACTACAATTTACCTCACGTCCGTTTGCCTATCTTGAGGCGCCGTACCCCGGAAGGGATTGACAACCCCTTTAACTCGTCGCGTTGCGAGGTGTTGTTGTTTGTGTGTAGGTGTTGTTTATGTTGTGTTGCTTGGTTCTCTGACTGGTTCAATACCTTGGTTCCATAACTGAGGGAAATACCTACCGCCGATGTGCTACATCATCCCTCCCTCTCGGGAAATACCGGCGAAGTTGCAAAGAACCATCAAGGATAATTTCTGGCACCGTCGCCGGCGAGGATCTTCAACATAACCAGGTTCCTAATCACAAATCTCATCTCCTTGCAATTTACATTATTTGCCATTTGCCTCTCGTTTACCTCTCCCCCACTTCACAAAAATTTGTCGTTTTATTCGCCTTCCTTTTCCATTCGCCGTTTTCTTGTCAGATCTATTCTCTGCATGCAATCATGAGTGATTTCGGTATGGCACCAACAAATGATGGCCTAACTCCTAAGATTGGACGTACAGGCAATCTGGATGCTAAAACTTTTATCTTGGGGCAAGGGAACACTATGGGAAAAGAACGTATCCAAGAATTTTTCAATTGTGTAGAAAATCTGAGTCTTGATGATGCTCATATACTTAAAACTACTAGATCTTATGCGGATGCTATTTCAACACTAGTTCTGAAACTTGAATGTAAATTTATCCGCACTCATCCTACTTTGCAAAGATTGTTTTCTGAGCTTCCCGAAATAAAGAATCCTAGGGCTAAAAACTTAGCCACTCTCGTTCTTATGAATGAGTTTGACTACATAATATGGGAAGCTAGGGAAATCATTGACTTTTATGGTATGAATCATGAAAACCCCGTGATAGATGAAATTCTTTACAATAGTGATTATGCACTAAGGCATTTGCTTGGGGAGAATAAGATCTTTGATGAGAATCTTAAAAAGGAGGTTCCCGTTCTAGAAATAATCCAACAAGTTTTCAATAATGTCAATCAACATTACTCTTGGATTGTTGCGGGAAACCAAAGGGGTTATGATGAAAACCAACTAAGGAATGCTAAAGTTTCCATGGATAATATGTTTTATGTTTTGTTTACAAAACCTCACGATGGAAACACCCCTAAGAAAACTAAGAAGAAGAAGGATGACAAAACTTAGATCCTTGCCTTACGCCTAGCTAAGGGCGTAAAACTATAGCGCTTGTTGGGAGGCAACCCAATGAATAAAATTTATTTTTGCTTTTTGCTTTTTGTTCTTGTGTGTTTACACAATTATTCTACTGGTATGGTTGTGTTTTTTGTGTTTTAATTAGTGTTTGTGCCAAGTAAAGCCTTTAGGATCTTCTTGGGTGATAGTTGTTTGATCTTGCTAAAAAAGACAGAAACTTTGTGCTCACGATTTTTTTTTCATAAATCACGGAAAAGAGCTTTTGCCCTGATTATTTTTGAAGAATATTAATATACAAATTACCCTGGTCGTCTTAATTTGGTAGAATTCTTGGAGTTACAGAAGTATTCACTAAAGTCAGATTACTACAGACTGTTCTGTTTTGACAGATTCTGTCTTCTTTGTGTTGTGTGCTTATTTTGATGGCTCTATGGTTTTCTTTGATGAGTTTTTGCCATAGAAAAGTTGGAATACAGTAGATATAATAAAAAAACAAAATATGAATTTGTTTGATACAACACTTATAGTAGTGGTTTGCTTTCTTATACTAACGGATCTCACGTAGGTTTTGTTGAGTTTTGTGTGATTGAAGCTTTCAAGTTTTGGGTTATCTTACGATGGATGAAGGAAGGATATAAGAGCCTAAGCTTGGGGATGCCCCAACATCCCAAGCTATTATCCAAGAATGAGCAACCAACTAAGCTTGGGGATGCCCCCGAGTGGCATCCCCGCTTTCTTCCAACAACTATCGGTATTTTACTCGAGGCTATATTTTTATTCGTCGCATGATATGTGTTTTGCTTGGAGCATCTTGTATGATATGTGTCTTTTCTTGTTCTATTTTGTGTTTTAAGTCATCAATCCTTGCTGGACACACCTATTTGAGAGAGCCAAAATTATATCATGATTTGTTAGTATTACTCTCTATGCTTCACTTAAAACTTTTATGAGCTAGGACTTGCTCTAGTGCTTCACTTAAAACTTTTTGAGCACAGTGTGCTTTGTTATTTTTGAAGAAATGCTCTCTTGCTTCACTTAGATTTATTTGAGAGTTATTAAAATTTTGAAGAAATTCTCTCTTGCTTCACTTAAATTATTTTGAGAGAATGAAAATTTGTTATGCTCATGATCTTCACTTATATTTGTTTGGGCTTATGGAAAGCAACTCATGAAAATTAGTCCCAAAGTGATAGACATCCAAGAAGGATAAAGAAAAGAATCTCATGAATATCATTGGACAAAATAAACTTGATTCCTAGTAATAGTTTTGAGATATGATGATGTGATATGTGAGTTATGTTGATGAGTAATTGTGCTCTAGTAAGAATGTTGGTGTTAAGGTTTGTGATTCCCTATGCATGCATGAAAGTCAATAATCATGCAATGAAAATTATATCCTACTTGTGGTGCATTATTCGGTGTTAATTATGCTTAATGCTAGCTTATGAGATTATTTGTTTCTTGGTTGGTCGCTTCTCAATCTTTTTGCTAGCCTTCACTTTGCACCAAGTATGACCTCTACTTGTGCATCCAAAATCCTTTAAACCAGTTTTGCCACATGAGTCCACTATATCTACCTATATGCGATATTCTTTTGCCGTTCTAAGAAAATTTGCGTGTGCCATCTCTAATTTTCAAAATAAACTTCTCTTTTGTGTGTTTGTTTCGCTCGCGGAATGGTAACAGGTAGCTAATATTTTCCATGCTGGATGCGTTATTCTCATGATGAGTGTTTATTCACTTGTCATTGCACGAGAGTAAGGCAAAGGTCTTAGGGATGCCCAGTCCCGAAATGCAAAAATGAATTTACTTTATGTTGTCAAATAATAAATTCCTTGGAAAGTGTTAGTATGGAAGGCACCCGTGGATATGACTAGCCATGGAATGTAAAAGAATGGTGGAGAAAGGAATAAACTTTATTTTCTGTTTGGGAACCGCCTATGGCATATCTAGCATGGAAAGTGTTTGTAGCTCTACATCGTTGTCGTTGGTGGGATGGATACACCTCCCAAAATGTTTTTATCTCTAATTTTTTCGCTCGAGCTCGCACCTCTACAAATCCCTACTTCCCTCTGCGAAGGGCCTTTCTTTTACTTTATGCAATTTTTATTTTGAATTTGAGTCTCCATCTTCTCTTATAAAAGCACCAACTAGGAGGCAATGTGATTGTGCTCAAGTATTGGGTGTAGTTAATATTCGAGTGTGTTTCATGAATGGATCAATGTTTGAGCATGATGGGCTAGGGATAACTTATTTTAGCGTTGATATTTTTGAAAGACATGGTTGCTTGTTGATATGCTTGAGTATCTAAATTATTATGTCAAAACTAGACTATTGCTTTGAATCACATAAAATTCCAAACGTCCATGCTATAAAGAAATGAATATGATATGACTTGATGAACAGTACTCCACATCAAAAATTCTGTTTTTACCACTTACCTACTCGAGGACGAGTAGGAGTTAAGCTTGGGATGCTGATATGTCTCCAACGTATCTATATTTTTTTTATTGTTCCATGCTATTTTATTATCAATCTTGGATGTTTTATAATCATTTTATATCATTTTTTGGTACTAACCTATTTACATAGTGCCAAGTGCCAGTTGTTGTTTTTTCCATGTTTTTTTAAATCGCAGGAAATCAATATCAAACGGAGTCCAAATGCCACGAAACTCCACAAGGATTTTTTATGGGCGGAAAGGAAGGCAATGGGCCTGGTTGCACCGGGGGTGCTCAAGGGGGCACAACCCACCGAGTGCGCCAGAGGCTGAAGCGCCGCCACAGTGGGTTGTGCCCACCTCGGGTGCCCCACGGACCGCCTCTTTGCTCTATAAATACCTAAAAAAATACCAAAACCCTAGATGTTGGGGAACGTAGTAACTTCAAAAAATTTCCTACGCACACGCAAGATCATGGTGATGCATAGCAACGAGAGGGGAGAGTGTTGTCTACGTACCCTCGTAGACCGTAAGCCAGGCGTTATATCAACGCTTGATGTAGTGATGTGCGTCTTCACGATCCCGGTGATCCAAGTACCGAAAGCACGGCACCTCCGAAGTTCTGCACCACGTTACGCTCGGTGGCGTCCTCGCCTTCTCGATCCAGCAAGAGGCGAAGTAGTAGATGAGTTCCGGCAAGACGGTGTGGTGACGGTGTTGGTGAAGAACAATCTTCGCGAGGCTTCGCCTAAGCACTCTGAAAGCTATGACGGAGGATAAACTAGAGGAGGCGGGGTTGCCGGCACGGCTTGGTGTTTCTTGATGTGTCTTGGGTGCTAGCCCTACCCTCTATTTATATGTTGATCCTTGGGGTCGAAACTTGGAGTAAAGCCTCCACAAAGTCGGTTTCACTCGAAAGGCAAGAGTCCTTCTCGGACTCGGGGCCGAACGCCGGGGTTCCCGGCGTCGCCGCAGACTCGAGGACCTGGCGTCTGTCCCCTGGACTCGCAAAACTTCCTTTTGCGCTTTCCAAAAACCTCGTGGGCTTTCCCCTTTGGCCCAGATAAAGTGTTCTCGTGCCCAAACATTTCGAGAAACATCCGGAACCCCTTCCGATGGATTCCGGAACCTTTCCGGAGATCAAACACTACTATCCACATATCAATCTTTACTTCCGGACCATTCCGGAGTTCCTCGTCATATCTGTGATCTCATGCAAAACTCCAAACAACATTCGGTCACCAACATACATAACTCATAGTACTATATCGTCAACAAACGTTAAGCGTGCGGACCCTACGGGTTCGAGAACTATGTAGACATGATCGAGACACCTCTCTGGTCAATAACCAATAGCGGGACACGGATGCCCATATTGGCTCCTACATATTCTCTGAAGATCTTTATCGGTCGGACCGCATAACAACATACGTTGTTCCCTTTGTCATCGGTATGTTACTTGCTCGAGATTCGATCGTCGGTATCTCAATACCTAGATCAATCTTGTTACCGGAAAAGTCTCTTTACTCGTTCCATAATACATCATCCATAAAGTAACTCATTAGTTGCAATGCTTGCAAGGCTTTTAGTGATGTGCATAACCGAAAGTGGGCCCAGAGATACCTCTCCCGACAATCGGAGTGACAAATCCTATTCTCGAAATCGCCAACCCAACAAGTACCTTTGGAGACACCTATAGAGCACCTTTATAATCACCCGATTACGTTGTGACGCTTTGGTAGCACACAAAGTGTTCCTCCGATGGCAGGGAGTTGCATAATCTCATAGTCATAGGAACATGTATAAGTCATGAAGAAAGCAATAGAAGAATACTAAGCGATCGAGTGCTAAGCTAACGGAATGGGTCAAGTCAATCACATCATTCTCCTAATGATGTGATCCCGTTAATCAAATGACAACTCATGTCAATGGCTAGGAAACATAACCATCTTTGATCAACGAGCTAGTCAAGTAGAGGCATACTAGTGACACTCTGTTTGTCTATGTATTCACACAAGTATTATGTTCCCAGTTAATACAATTCTAGCATGAATAATAAACATATATCATGATATAAGGAAATAAATAATAACTTTATTATTGCCTCTAGGGCATATTTCCTTCAGTCTCCCACTTGCACTAGAGTCAATAATCTAGATTACACGAGAATGATTCTAACACTCATGGAGCCTTGGTGCTGATCATGTTTTGCTCGTGGAAGAGGCTTAGTCAACGGGTCTGCAACATTCAGATCCATATGTATCTTGCAAATTTCTATGTCTCCCACCTGGACTAGATCCCGGATGGAGTTGAAGCGTGTCTTGATGTGCTTGGTTCTCTTGTGAAATCTGGATTCCATTGCCAAGGCAATTGCACCAGTATTGTCACAAAAGATTTTCATTGGACCCGATGCACTAGGTATGACACCTAGATCGGATATGAACTCCTTCATCCAAACTCCTTCATTTCTTTGCTTCGGCAGCGATGTACTCTGTTTCACACGTAGATCCCGCCCACAACGCTTTGTTTAGAACTGCACCAACCGGCTCCACTGCTCAATGTGAACACGTATCCGGTTTTGCGATTTAGAATCGTCCGGATCGGTGTCAAAGCTTGCATCAACCTAACCATTTATGATGAGCTCTTTGTCACCTCCATAAACGAGAAACATATCCTTAGTCCTTTTCGTGTATTTCAGGATGTCCTTGACGCTGTCCGATTGATCCACTCCTGGATTACTTTGGTACCTCCCTGCTAAACTTATAGCAAGGCACACATCAGGTCCGGTACACACATTGCATACATGATAGAGCCTATGGCTGAAGCATAGGGAACATCTTTCATCTTCTCTCTATCTTCTGCAGTGGTCGGGCATTGAGTCATACTCAACTTCACACCTTGTAACACAGGCAAGAACCCTTTCTTTGCTTGATCCATTTTGAACTTCTTCACAACCTGGTCAAGGTATGTGCTTTGTGAAAGTCCAATTAAGCGTCTTGATCTATCTCTATAGATTTTGATGCCCAATATGTAAGTAGCTTCACCGAGGTCCTTCATTAAAAAACTCTTATTCAAGTATCCCTTTATGCTATCCAGAAATTCTATATCATTTTCAATGAGCAATATGTCATCCACATATAATATCGTAAATGCTACTGAGCTCCCACTCACTATCTTGTAAATACAGGCTTCTCCAAAAGTGCATGATAAAACCAAATGCTTTGATCACACTATCAAAGCGTTTATTCCAACTCGAGAGGCTTGCACCAGTCCATAAATGGATCGCTGGAGCTTGCACACTTTGTTAGCTCCCTTTGGATCGACAAAACCTTCCTGTTGCATCATATACAACTCTTCTTCCGTAAATCCATTCAGAATGCGTTTTGACATCCATCCGCCAAATTTCATAATCATAAAATGCGGCAATTGCTAACATGATTCGGACAGACTTAAGCATCGCTTCTGGTGAGAAAGTCTCATCGTAGTCAATCCCTTGAACTTGTCGAAAACCTTTCGCAACAAGTCGAGCTTTGTAGACAAGAACATTACCGTCATCGTCGGTCTTCTTCTTGAAGATCCATTTATTCTCAATGGCTTGCCGATCATCGAACCAAGTCAACCAAAGTCCACACTTTGTTTTCATACATGGATCCCATCTCAGATTTCATGGCCTCAAGCCATTTTACGGAATCTGGGCTCACCATCGCTTCTTCATAGTTTGTAGGTTCGTCATGGTCTAGTAACATAACCTCCGTAACATGATTACCCGTACCACTCAGTGCGAATCTTACTCTGGTTGACCCTCACGAGGTTCAAGAACAACTTGATCTGAAGTTTCATGATCATCATCATTAACTTCCTCACTAATTGGTGTAGGTGTCACAGGAACCGGTTTCTGTGATGAACTACTTTCCAATAAGGGAGCAGGTACAGTTACCTCATCAAGTTCTACTTTCCTCCCACTCACTTCTTTCAAGAGAAACTCCTTCTCTAGAAAGATTCCAAATTTAGCAACAAAAGTCTTGCCTTCGGATCTGTGATAGAAGGTTACCCAACAGTCTCTTTTGGGTATCCTATGAAGACACATTTCTCCGATTTGGGTTTGAGCTTATCAGGTTGAAGTTTTTTCACATAAGCATCGCAGCACCAAACTTTAAGAAACGACAACTTTGGTTTCTTGCCAAACCATAGTTCATAAGGAGTCGTCTCAAAGGATTTAGATGGTGCCCTATTTAACGTGAATGCAGCTATCTCTAGAGCATAACCCCAAAATGATAGCGGTAAATCAGTAAGAGACATCATAGATCGCACCATATCTAGTAAAGTACGATTACGACGTTCGGACACACCATTACGCTGTGGTGTTCCTCCTCCACGATCAGATCGTAGACACTTTATTTTTCTTGTTACGATGATTTTCAACTTCACTCTGAAATTCTTTGAACTTTTCAAATGTTTCGCACTTATGTTTCATTAAGTAGATATACCCATATCTGCTCAAATCATCTGTGAAAGGTGAGAAAATGACGATACCCATGTAGACCTCAACATTCATCGGACCACATACATTTGTATGTATGGTTTCCAATAAATCATTGCTCGCTTCATAGTTCCGAGAAACGGCGTTTTAGTCATCTTGCCCATGAGGCACGGTTACGCAAGTACCAAGTGATTCATAATCAAGTGGTTCCAAAAGTCCATCAAGTATGGAGTTTCTTCATGCGCTTTACACCGATATGACCTAAACAGCGATTACCACAAATAAGTTGCACTATCATTATCAACTCTGCATCTTTTGGCTTCAATATTATGAATATGTGTATCACTACTATCGAGTAACAAAAATAGACCACTCTTCAAGGGTGCATGACCATAAAAGATATTACTCATATAAATAGAACAACCATTATTCTCTGATTTAAATGAATAACCGTCTCGCATTAAACAAGATCCAGATATAATGTTCATGCTCAACGCTGGCACCAAATAACAATTTTTCAGGTCTAAAACTAATCCTGAAGGTAGATGTAGAGGTAGCGTGCCGACTGCGATCACATCAACTTTGGAACCATTTCACACGCGCATCGTCACCTCGTCCTTAGCTAATCTTCGCTTAATCCGTAGTCCCTGTTTCGAGTTGCAAATATTAGCAACAGAACCTGTATCAAATACCCAGGTGCTACTGCGAGCATTAGTAAGGTACACATCAATAACATGTATATCACATATACCTTTGTTCACCTTGCCATCCTTCTTATCCGCCAAATACTTGGGGCA
This sequence comes from Aegilops bicornis, assembly GCA_021605145.1. Classification (NCBI taxonomy): domain Eukaryota; kingdom Viridiplantae; phylum Streptophyta; class Magnoliopsida; order Poales; family Poaceae; genus Aegilops; species Aegilops bicornis. The sequence goes on from JAHIAL010000104.1 coordinate 877,959, forward strand.
GTTCCGCTTCCAGTGACCAGTCTACTTGCAGTAGAAGCACTGAGTCCCAGGCTTAGGTCCAGACTTGGGTTTCTTCTCTTGAGCAGCCACTTGTTTGTTCTTCTTCTTGAAGTTAACCTTCTTCTTCCCTTTGCCCTTTTTCTTGAAACTGGTGGTCTTATTGACCATCAACACTTGATGCTCCTTCTTGATTTCTACCTCCATAGCCTTTAGCATTGCGAAGAGCTCGAGAATCGTCTTATCCATCCCTTGCATGTTATAGTTCATCACGAAGCTCTTGTAGCTTGGTGGCAGTGATTGAAGAATTCTATCAATGACGCCATCATCCGGAAGATTAACTCCCAGTTGAATCAAGTGATTGTTATACCCGGACATTTTGAGTATATGCTCACTGACAGAACTATTCTCCTCCATCTTGCAGCTGTAGAACTTATTGGAGACTTCATATCTCTCAATCCGGGCATTTGCTTGAAATATTAACTTCAACTCCTGGAACATCTCATATGCTCCACGATGTTCAAAACGTCGTTGAAGTCCCGGTTCTAAGCCGTAAAGCATGGCACACTGAACTATCGAGTGGTCATCAGCTTTGCTCTGCCAGACGTTCATAACATCTGGTGTTTCTCCTGCAGCAGGTTTGGCACCTAGCGGTGCTTCCAGGACGTAATTCTTCTGTGCAGCAATGAGGATAATCCTCAAGTTACGGACCCAGTCCGTGTAATTGCTACCATCATCTTTCAACTTTTCTTTCTCAAGGAATGCATTAAAATTCAACGGAACAACAACACGGGCCATCTATCTACAACAACATAGACAAGCAAGATACTATCAGGTACTAAGTTCATGATCAATTTAAGTTCAATTAATCATATTACTTAAGAACTCCCACTTAGATAGACATCCCTCTAATCCTCTAAGTGATCACATGATCCAAATCAACTAAACCATGTCCGATCATCACATGAGATGGAGTAGTTTCAATGGTGAACATCACTATGTTGATCATATCTACTATATGATTCGCGCTCGACCTTTCGGCCTCAGTGTTCCGAGTCCATATCTGTTATATGTTAGGCTCGTCAAGTTTAACCCGAGTATTCCGCGTGTGCAACTGTTTTGCACCCGTTGTATTTGAACGTAGAGCATATCACACCCGATCATAACGTGGTGTCTCAAAGACGAAGAACTTCGCATAGCGGTGCATACTCGTGGAGAACACTTATACCTTGATAATTTAGTGAGAGATCATCTTATAATGCTACCATCAATCAAAGCAAGATAAGATGCATAAAAGATAAACATCACATGCAATCAATATAAGTGATATGATATGGCCATCATCATCTTGTGCTTGTGATCTCCATCTTCAAGCACCGTCATGATCACCATCGCCACCGGTAGCGACACCTTGATCTCCATCATAGCATCGTTGTCATCTCGCCAACTTATGCTTCTATGACTATCGCTACCACTTAGTGATAAAGTAAAGCATTACAGGACGATTGCATTGCATACAATAAAGCGACAACCATATGGCTCCTGCCAGTTGCCGATAACTTGGTTACAAAACATGATCATCTCATACAATAAAATTTACCATCATGTCTTGACCTTATCACATCACAACATGCCCTGCAAAAACAAGTTAGACGTCCTCTACTTTGTTGTTGCAAGTTTTATGTGGTACTACGGCTGAGCAAGAACTGTTCTTACCTACGCATCAAAACCACAACGATAGTTTGTCAAGTTAGTGTTGTTTTAACCTTCTCAAGGACCGGGCGTAGCCACACTCGGTTCAACTAAAGTTGGAGAAACTGATACCCGCTAGTCACCTGTGTGCATAGCACGGGTAAACCAGCCTCGCGTAAGCATACGCTGCGTAATGTCGGTCGGGCCGCTTCATCCAACAATACCGCCGAACCAAAGTATGACATCTTTGGTAAGCAGTATGACTTATATCGCCCACAACTCACTTGTGTTCTACTCGTGCATATAACATCTACGCATAAAACCTGGCTCGGATGCCACTGTTGGGGAACGTAGTAATTTCAAAAAAATTCGTACGCACACGCAAGATCATGGTGATGCATAGAAACGAGAGGGTAGACCGTAAGCGGAAGCGTTATATAAACGCGGTTGATGTAGTCGTACGTCTTCATGATCCGACCGATCCAAGTACCGAAAGCACGGCACCTCCGAGTTCTGCACACGTTCGGCTCGGTGACGTCCTCGCCTTCTCGATCCAGCAAGAGGGGTAAAGTAGTAGATGAGTTCCGGCAGCACGACGGCGTGGTGACGGTGTTGGTGAAGAACAATCTTCGCAGGGCTTCGCCTAAGCACTATGAAAACTATGACGGAGGATAAACTAGAGGAGACTGGGTTGCCGGCACATGGCTTGGTGTTTCTTGATGTGTCTTGGGTGCTAGCCCTACTGCTCTATTTATATGTTGAGCCTTCGGGTCGAAACTAGGAGTAAAAGCCTCCACAAAGTCGGTTTCACTCGAAAGGCAAGAGTCCTTCTCGGACTCCAGGGCCACACACCAGGGATCCCGGCGTCTGGACCCAGACGCCCGGGGACCTCAAGCGTCGCCTCGGACTCTACAAAACTTCCTTTTGCGCTTTACAAAAAACTCGTGGGCTTTACCCTTTGGCCTATATAAAGTGTTATCGTGCCCAAACATTTCGGGAAACATCCGGATCCCCTACCGATGGATTCCGGAACCTTTCTGGAGATCAAACACTACTATCCACATATCAATCTTTACTCTCGGACCATTCCGGAGTTCCTCGGCATATCCGTGATCTCATCCAAAACTCCGAACAACATTCGGTCACCAACATACATAACTCATAGTACTATATGTTGGAAATATGCCCTAGAGGCAATAATAAATTAGTTATTATTATTATATTTCCTTGTTCATGATAATCGTTTATTATCCATGCTAGAATTGTATTGATAGGAAACTGAGATACATGTGTGGATACATAGACAACACCATGTCCCTAGTAAGCCTCTAGTTGACTAGCTCGTTGATCAATAGATGGTTACGGTTTCCTGACCATGGACATTGGATGTCGTTGATAGCAGGATCACATCATTAGGAGAATGATGTGATGGACAAGACCCAATCCTAAGCCTAGCACAAGATCGTGTAGTTACGTATGCTAAAGCTTTTCTAATGTCAAGTATCATTTCCTTAGACCATGAGATTGTGCAACTCCCGGATCTTAGGGAATGCTTTGGGTGTACCAAACATCACAACGTAATCGGGGTGGCTATAAAGGTGCACTACGGGCATCTCCGAAAGTGTCTGCTGGGTTGGCACGAATCGAGATCGATTTGTCACTCCGTGTAACGGAGAGGTATCTCTGGGCCCACTCATGGGACATCATCATAATGTGCACAATGTGACCAAGGAGTTGATCACGGAATGATGTGTTACAGAGCGAGTAAAGAGACTTGCCGTGCCGAGATTGAACAAGGTATCGGGATACCGACGATCGAATCTCGGGCAAGTATCATACCGATGAGACAAAGGGAATTGTATACGGATTGATTGAATCCTTGACATCGTGGTTCATCCGATGAGATCATCGTGGAACATGTGGGAGCCAACATGTGTATCCAGATCCCGTTGTTGGTTATTGACCAGAGAGATATCTCGGTCATGTCTGCATGATTCCCGAGCCCGTAGGGTCTACACACTTAAGGTTCGATGACGCTAGGGTTATAGGGAAGGTATGTACGTGGTTAAAGAATGTTGTTTGGAGTCCCGGGTGAGATCCCGGACGTCACGAGGAGTTCCGGAATGGTCCGGAGGTGAAGATTCATATATTGGACGAAGGGTTTTGGAGTCCAGAAGTGTTCCGGAGGTACCGGGTGATGACCAGCATGACCGAAAGGTATTTCGGGAGCCCGGGCAAGTGTTGGGGGGGAGGGGGGCTTCATGGGCCAAGGGAAGGGGGCAAACCAGACCACTAAGGGGCTGTGCGCCCCCCTCATCTATTCCCACGTGACCAGGGGGTTTGGGGCGCCCCATCTTGGGTTCCCACCTCCTGGCTTGGAGGCCAAGTCACCCAAAGGGGAGATCCCATCTGCCCTGGCCGCCGCCCCCCCTAGGGGAAACCCTAGGGCGCCTCCCTCTCCCCTTTGCCCCTATATATAGTGGAGGTTTTGGGGCTGCCCAACACACGAGTCTCTCTCTCCCAAGGCGCGGCCCTACCTCTCTCCCTCCTCGTCTCTCGTGAGTGCTTGGCGAAGCCTGTTTGGAGTACCGCGCTCCTCCACCACCACCACGCCTTGCCAGGTCGTCTTTGCCTTTGGGCCGGAGTCTTCTAACCTCTCCCTCTCTCCTTGCTGGATCAAGGCATGGGAGACGTCCTTGGAGCTGCACATGTGTTGAGCAGCGGAGGTGCCGTTGTTCGGGCGCTTAGATCGGAATCGTGTGATCTGAATCGCCACGAGTATGACTACCTCATCTCGTTCTTGCAATGCTTCCGCTTAGCGATCTACAAGGGTATGTAGATGCACTCCCCTTCCCCTCGTTGCTAGATTACTCCATAGATTGATCTTGGTGATGCGTAGAAAATTTTAAATTTCTGCTACGATCCCCAATAGTGGTATCAGATCTAGGTCTATGTGTAGTTTCTATGCATGAGTAGAACACAAGTTAATGTGGGCGTCGATTTTGTCAATTTACTTGCCGTTACTAGTCTTATCTTGATTCGGCGGCATCGTGGGATGAAGCGCCCTAATCGACCTTTTACACGCATTTCCACGCGGAGATGTGTTCCACCGATCGACATGCACTAGTTGCATAAGGTCGCTAGCGGGTGTCTGTCTCTCCCACTTTAGTCGGATCAGATTCGATGAAAAGGGTCCTTATGAAGGGTAAATAGAAATTGGCATATCACGTTGTGGTTTTGGCGTAGGTAAGAAACATTCTTGATAAGAAACCTATAGCAGCCACGTAAAATTTTCAACAACAATTAGAGGACGTCTAACTTGTTTTTGCAGCATATGTCGTGTGATGTGATATGGCCAAAAGGATGTGATGAATGATATATGTGATGTATGAGATTGATCATGTTCTTGTAATAGGAATCACGACTTGCATGTCGATGAGTATGACAACCGGCAGGAACCATAGGAGTTGTCTTAATTTATTTATGACCTGTGTGTCAACATAAACGTCATGTAATTACTTTACTTTATTGCTAACCATTAGCCGTAGTAGTAGAAGTAATAGTTGGCGAGACAACTTCACGAAGACACGATGATGGAGATCATGATGATGGAGATCATGGTGTCATGCCGGTGACGATGATGATCATGGCACCCCAAAGATGGAGATCAAAAGGAGCAAAATGATATTGGCCATATCATGTCACTTTTTGATTGCATGTGATGTTTATCATGTTTTTACATCTTATTTGCTTAAGAACGACGGTAGCTTAAATAAGATGATCCCTCACAATAATTTCAAGAATTGTGTTTCCCCTAACTGTGCACCGTTGCTAAGGTCCGTTGTTCCGAAGCACCACGTGATGATCGGGTGTGATAGGTTCTAACGTTTGCATACAACGAGTGTAAGCCAGATTTACACACGCAATACACTTAGGTTGACTTGACGAGCCTAGCATGTACAGACATGGCCTCGGAACACGGAAGACCGAAAGGTCGAACATGAGTCGTATAGAAGATACGATTAACATGAGGATGTTCACCGATGATGACTAGTCCGTCTCACGTGATGATCGGACACGGCCTAGTTGACTCGGATCATGTATCACTTAGATGACTAGAGGGATGTCTATCTGAGTGGGAGTTCATTATATGATTTGATTAGATGAACTTATTTATCATGAACAATAGTCTAAGTTGTCTTTGCAAAAAAGGGTTGTAGATCAATAGCTCGTGTTGTAGCTCCCTGTTTCAATACGTTCCTAGAGAAAGATTAAGTTGAAAGATATTGTAAGCAATGATGCGGACTAGGTCCGCTGTTCGAGGAGTGTCCTCACTTTGCTACACGTAAGGCTTATGTCTTTGATGCAGCGCTTCGGTGTGCCAACCCTCCGTCGTCTGTGGATGTTATGAACATCCGATGTATACATCTTGATGACTACTTGATAGTTAAGTGCACCATACTTTACGGCTTAGAATCGGGATTCCAATGACGTTTTGAACGCCATAGAACATATAAGATGTTCCAAAAGCTGAAATTGGGATTTCAGGCTCATGCCTCGTGTTGAGAGATATGAGACCTCACGACAAGTTCTTTGCCTACAAGATGGAGGAGAATAGCTCGACTAGTGAGCATGTGCTCATAATGTCTGGGTGCTACAATCACTTGAATCAAGTGGGAGTTAAACTTCCAGATAAGATAGTGATTGATAGAGTTCTCTAGTCACTATCACTAAGCTACTAGATCTTCGTGATGAACTATGACATGCAAGGGATGGAGTTGATCCCGGAGCTGTTAGCGGTGCTTAAGACCGCAAAAAGTAGAAATCAAGAAGGAGCATCAAGTGTTGATGGTTTAACAAGACCACTGGTTTCAAGAAGGGCAAGGGCTAGAAGGGAAACTTCATGAATGGCAAACCAGTTGCCGCTCCAGTGAAGGAACCCAAGGTTGAACCCAAACCCGAGACTAAGTGCTTCTATTGTAAGGGGAACGGTCACTGGTAGCGGAACTACCCCAAATGCATGGTAGATAAGAAGGCTGGAAACTTCAACAAAGTATATACGTGTTATTAATGTGTACCTTACTAGTACTCTGGTAGCACCCGGGTATTGGATACCGTTCGGTTGCTATTATTGGTGACTTGAAGCAAAAGCTACGGACTAAACGGAGACTGGCTAAGGACGAGGTGACGATGTGTGTTGGAAGTGTTTCCAAAGTTGATGAGATAACCATCTCACGCTCCATCTGCCTTCGGGATTAGTATTGAACCTAGATAAATGGTATCAGGTGTCTACGTTGAGCATGAATATGATTAGATCATGTTCATTGCAACACGGTTATTCATTTAAGTTAGAGAATAATGGTTATTCTATTTACATGAATAATACCTTTCATGGTCATGCACCCTATGTGAATGGTTCATTGAATCTCGGTCGTGGTAATACACATGTTCACGCCAAAAGATGTAGAGTTAATAATGATAGTACCACTTTCTTGTGGCACTGCCGCTTAGGTCATATTGGCGTAAGATGCATGAAGAAACTCCATGTTGATGGATGTTTGGAGTCACTTGATTTTGAATCGCTGACACATGCGAGCCATGCCTCATGGGCGGGATGACTAAGACCCGTTTTGTGTACAATGAAACGGGCAAGTGACTTGTTGGAAATCGTACATGCCGATGTGTGATCCAATAAGAATTGAGGCATGCGGTGGACATCGCTATTTTCTCATCTTCACTAACGATTTGAGTAGATATGGGTATATTTACTTAATGAAGCACAAGTCTAAAACGTTTGAAAAGTTCAAGCAATTTCTAAGTGAAGTTAAGAACCATCATAACAAGAAGACCAAATTCCTACGATCTGATCGATGGAGAATTTCTGAGTTATGAGTTTGGCAATCACTTAACACATTGTGAAATTGTTTCACAGTTGACACTAACTGGAACACCACAGCGTAATGGCGTGTCCGGACGTCGTAATCGAACCTTATGAGATATGGTGCAATCTATGATGTCTCTTACCGATCTACCGCTATCATTTTGAGGTTATGCGTTAGAGACAGCTGCATTCACTTTAGATAGGGAACCATCTAAGTCTGTTGAGACGACGTCGTATGAACATTGGTTTGGCAAGAAACCAAAGTTGTCGTTCTTAATATTTGGTGCTGCGATGCTTAAGGCTTCAAATTAAAAGCTCGAACCCAAAGCGGACAAATACATCTTCATAGGATACCCAAAGGTAATAGTTGGGTATACCTTCTATCTCGCATCCGAGGGCAAAGTGTTTGTCACTAAGAACGGGTCCTTTCTCGAGAAGGAGTTTCTCTCGAAAGAATTGAGTGGGAGGAAGACAGAACTTGATGAGGTTGTTGAACCTCTACTTCAACCAGAAAGTGGTGCAACACAGAAAGATGTTTCTGTGGCGCCTACGTCGGTTGAAGAGGAAGTTAATGATAGTGATCATGAAGCTTCGGATCAAGTTGCTATCGAACCTCGTAGGTCGACAAGGATATGTACTACTCCTGAGTGGTACGGTGATCCTGTCTTAGATATCATGTTGGACAACAATGAACCTACGAGCTATGGAGAAGCGATGGTGGGCCCATATTCTGACAAATGGTTAGAAGCCATGAAATCCGAGATAGGATCCATGTATCGTAACAAAGCATGGACTTTGGTGGACTTGTTCGATGATCGGCAAGCCATTGAGATAAATGGATCTTTAAGAAGAAGACGGGCGTGGATGGTAATGTTACCGTTTATGAAGCTCGACTTGTGGCAAAGAGTCTTTTCACAAGTTCAAGGAGTTGACTACGATGAGATTTTCTCACCCGTAGCAATGTTTAAGTCCGTCGGAATCATGTTAGCATTAGCTGTATTTTTCGATTATGAAATCTGACAGATGGATGTCAAAACAAGTTTTCTTACCGGTTTTCAGAAGAAAAAGTTGTATGTGATACAATAAAAGGTTTTGTCGATCCTAAGGATGCTAAAAGGTATCTTTGGCTCCAATGATCCTTCTATGGACTAGAGCAAGCATCTCGAGTCGGAATATATGCTTTTATGGAGTGATCAAAGCTTTTAGGTTTATACAATGTTTGCTAGAAACTTGTATTTACAAGAAAGTGAGTGGGAGCACTACAACATTTCCGATAAGTATATGTGGATGACATATTGTTGATCCCGAAATAATGTAGAATTTTCGAAAGCATAAACTACTGTTTGAAGAGTGATTTTCAAAGGAAGACCGGATAAAGTCTTACATATTGGGCATCAAGATCTATACAGATAGATCAAGACGCCTGATGATACTTTCAAAGAACACACATCTTGACATGATTTTGAAGGAGTTCAAAATAGATCAGTCAAACAAGGGATTCTTACTTGAGTTGTAAGGTGTGAAGTTGAGTAAGACTCAAAGCTTGACCACGACAGAAGAAAGAGGAAGGACGAAGGTCGTCCCCTATGCTTTTGTCATAGGCTCTATACGGTATGCCATGCTGAGTACCGCACCTGATTTGTGCCTTGCCACATGTCTCATCAAGAGGGTACAAAGGTGATCCAGAGTGGATAATCGGACAAGGGTCAAAATTATCCTTAGAGGAATAAGGAAATATTTCTCGGTTATGGAGGTGATAAAGAGTTCGACGTTAAGAGTTATGTTGATGCAAGCTTTAACACCTATCCGGATGACTATGAGTAGAAAAACCGGATATGTATAATGGAGCAACCATTCGGAATAGCTCCAAGTGGAACGTGGTAGCAGCATCTACGATATGACATAAAGTTTTGCGAAGTACATGCGGATCTGATTATTGCGCACTGTTGACTATAACATCTCTCACAAGCATAACATGATCAAACCCGTAACTCATTGAGTGTTAATCACATGGTAATGTGAACTAGATTATTGACTCTAGTAAACTCTTTGGGTGTTAGTCACATGGCGATGTGGCCTTGAGTGTTAATCACATAGCGATGTGAACTGGATTATTGACTCTAGTGCAAGTGGGAGACTGTTGGAAATATGCCCTAGAGGCAATAATAAATTAGTTATTATTATTATATTTCCTTGTTCATGATAATCGCTTATTATCCATGCTAGAATTGTATTGATAGGAAACTCAGATACATGTGTGGATACATAGACAACACCATGTCCCTAGTAAGCCTCTAGTTGACTAGCTCGTTGATCAATAGATGGTTACGGTTTCCCACCATGGACATTGGATGTCGTTGATAATGGGATCACATCATTAGGAGAATGATGTGATGAACAAGACCCAATCCTAAGCCTAGCGCAAGATCGTGTAGTTCGTATGCTAAAGCTTTTCTAATGTCAAGTATCATTTCCTTAGACCATGAGAGTATGCAACTCCCGGATACCGTAGGAATGCTTTGGGTGTACCAAACGTCACAACGTGAATCGGGTGGCTATAAAGGTGCACTACGGGTATCTCCGAAAGTGTCTGTTGGGTTGGCACGAATCGAGATCGGATTTGTCACTCCGCGGTAACGGAGAGGTATCTCTGGGCCCACTCGGTAGGACATCATCATAATGTGCACAATGTGACCAAGGAGTTGATCACGGGATGATGTGTTACGGAACAAGTAAAGAGACTTGCCGGTAACGAGATTGAACAAGGTATCGGGATACCGACGATCGAATCTCGGGCAAGTATCATACCAGTAGACAAAGGGAATTGTATACGGGATTGATTGAATCCTTGACATCGTGATTCATCCGATGAGATCATCGTGGAACATGTAGGAGCCAACATGGGTATCCAGATCCCGCCGTTGGTTATTGACTGCAGAGATGTCTCGGTCATGTTCCGCATGATTCCGAGCCCGTAGGGTCTACACACTTAAGGTTCGATGGCGCTTAGGGTTATAGGGAAGGTATGTACGCTTGCAGTTATCGAATGTTGTTCGAGTCCCTTGATGAGATCCCGGACATCACGAGGAGTTCCGAATCGCACGGGAGGTGCAGATTGATATATTGGACGAAGGGTTTTGGAGTCCGGAAGTGTTCGAGGTACCGGTGATGACCAAAGATGACCGAAAGGTATTTTGGGAGCCCAGACAAGTGTTGGGGGCTTCATGGGCCAAGGGAAGGGCAAACCAGCCCACTAAGGGTCCAGGCGCCTCACCTATTCCCACGTGACTGTGGGGTTTGGGGCGCCCCATCTAGGGTTCCCACCTCCGGCTTGGGGGCCAAGTCACCCAAAGGGAGATCCCATCTGCCTCGGCCGCCCCTAGGGGGAAACCCTAGGGCGCCTCCCCCCTTGCCCCTATATATAGTGGAGGTTTTGGGGCTGCCCAACACACGAAGTCTCTCTCTCCCAAGGCGCAGCCCTCATCGAGGGAGTCCCGGACTAGGGGTGTCCGGATAGCAGGTGACTGTCGTCACCCGGACTCCAAGACTATGAAGATACAAGATTGAAGACTTCGTCCGTGTCCTGATGGGAGTTTCCTTGGCGTGGATGGCTAGCTTGGCGATACGGATATTTATATCTCCTACCATTGTAACCGACTCTCTGTAACCCTAACCTATCCGGTGTCTATATAAACCGGAGGGTTTTAGTCCGTAGGACAACAATTTCATCATCAACAATCATACCATAGGCTAGCTTCTAGGGTTTGTCCTCCTTGATCTCGTGGTAGATCTACTCTTGTACTACCCATATCATCAATATTAATCAAGCAGAGTAGGGTTTTACCTCCATCGAGAGGGCCCGAACACAGGTAAAAACATTGTGTCCCTTGTCTCCTGTTACCATCCGCCCTAGACGCACGCATTCGGGACCCCCTACCCGAGATCCGCCGGTTTTGACACCGACATTGGTGCTTTCATTGAGAGTTCCTCCGTGACGTCGCCGCTGTGGGATGCCTCGTCTCGTCTTTAAAGACGACACCTTCGCCAAATAAGCCTTGGCCTTTGGTCGACTCTTGACTTGGCGGTTTTCTCATGACTGCTAGTTCGCCTCAATGACGATGACCTCTCGAGTCATCAAATCCAATCTTCATGTTAGTTCGAGCTGGCGAATAGTTAGATCCGATCGAGCTCTCCTCCATAAACGAGCTCTTGGATCGATCGCCGCCACAGGAGTCGCCAGATTACGGCCGGATCGGGCCTAAACCGATCTAAGAGAGATCAACTCTCCCTGTGCTACCCATCATGTTACTGTGATAGAGGAGCAATGCGGCGATTCTTCCCCTACCTTAAGGACTAGTTACGTCCGGATTCTCGATCCCTCCATACCGGATTCCTGCGGAGGGACGGACGTTGATCAAGCCCTGACCCTAAAGTCGGTGATTGGCGGACTCATTGGATTGCACTCAAAATCCAAAATTCCGAGTTCGGAAACTTCTCGCCCTTGAGCCTGAATTGGGCCGGGTTCCGGATTTAGTGCCACCGCCCACCCAAACATTGGCGATCTCTCTCGAAATCGGCAAGAGCCAGTGAAATAAAGACATCATTATCGGGCGATTCCTCCCGGTTATGAACAGGATAAAGGATCCGAGAGGAGGACGAATCCCAATTTTTGCAATAATTGCACGGACAAGGGAATACTAAACGCCATAAGCCGTCATGAAATCACACGCTTTTGACTTGGCGACCATAGTACAAAAATAGTGTGCAATGGAGAGCGCCTGGAAAACCGAAAGTAAATTTTGGGATAATCCGGCCTTGAATACATCCCTAGTCCGGAACAAAAGGGTGCATCATTATCAAGCACCGGGGTTGAATACCAAAAAACCAAAACCTCCTAAAGGGTGCAGGAATCGTCTTTGGAGGGTTGGCTAAACGGACCTGCAAAATTCATAGCACGTAGGGCGCCGCTCCAACTCATAGCCTTGAGCATGTTGGATACTACGGTAGGTGGCCAAAAGTGGCTAAGAGCTTCTAGCTTCGTAATCCCAGCCCAAAGAACACCAAAGACGGTCTTAATAGTCTTCGAGACTTTCGCATCAAATAACATGCGAAACGACAACTCCATAACCTTGCGAAGTCTACCAAGTAGCAACAATGAATCCATGGAGTAACACGGCTATTACCTTCAATTCCGTTGATTTAACCTAAATTCCGAACTGCCCGGGCACCACGCATTGGTTCTCGGCCCGATAGTAGACGGTTTTCGCCTCACTAAGGTACTCATGGATGGCGGCATGACTAAACCTCATCTATGAGGAAACTCTCCTAAAGATGGAAATAGATCGAACCGCATTGAGCGAAGCAAAGACAACCTTTAGAGGAATAATCCCCGGTAGGAAGTATCTTGCACAGGAAAAATCACGCTGGATGTAGTGTTCGCTCATGGGAGAATTACAGGTCCGAGGAGGTCACATTTCAAGTGGCCCCATTCAACAAATGGATATCATGCGATACTAGGACGAGAGGCATTCACAATTTTCCAAGCTATACCCCATTACGGGTACATGAAGCTTAAAATGCCGGTCGAACGAAATCATCACTCTCGCTAGTGATCCGAGCATAGCGCTCATGTAGAAAATAAGACAGCCGCACTAGCCCTCGAGGCACTATCCGAAGCCCTAGCGGCCGAGGAACTCACTGCGATGATCGCTCCACGGTGAACAGGGACGATGTGATACTTGATAAAAGATCCAAGTCCACTTCTTTTAAACCAAAGGATGAAATAGTCAAATTCCAAGTCCACCCAGCAGACCACTGCAAAGACGGCCTCCATCGGGCACAATTAAACCTGATGTAGACGCCAGACTACAAAAATTTCTACAAGAAAAGCTGGGACATCTTTGCCCTGGCACCCTTCAGATATGCCAGAATCCCACGTCGGTGGCCGAGCACAGCCTAAATATCCTAAAAGGATTCAAGCCGATCAAAGCAGGCTCTTGGCGCTTTTCCCGAACCCAAGAGACAGGCCATGGGAGAGGAGCTAGCCAAACTTTTGGAGGCCGGATTCATCGTAGATATAAAACATCCGGATGGCTAAGCGAACCCGGTGATGGTACCAAAGAAGGATAAATCCTGGCGCCTATGTGTTGATTTTAAAGACCTCAATAAGGCTTGCCCAAAGGATCCCTTCCCCCTCATGAATTGATCAAATCATTGACGCCACAGCAGACACGACTCATTGTGCTTCCTCGACGCGTACTCTGGCTACCACCAAATCAAGATGGCGAGCTGCACCAAGCTGCAACAAGATTCATCACTCCATACGGCCCGTTCTGCTTCAACACAATGCCCTTTGGGCTCAAAAACACCGGCGCAACATATCAGCGCATGATTCAGACATGTCTGGCCAACCAGATCGGCAAAACGGTGGAAGCATATGTAGATGACGTGGTCGTCAAAACCAAACACGTCGAAACTCTAGTAGACGATTTGAGGCTCACATTCGACAATCTTCAAAAATATGACATCAAGCTCAATCCGGAAAAATGCATCTTCGGTGTTCCGGCCGGAAAGCTCCTGGGCTTCATTGTGTCCGGTAGAGGAATTGAAGCAAACCCAGCCAAGATTCGAGCTCATGTAATTGGATATTCCAAAAGACCTCAAACAAATACAAAAATTGATCGATGTGTAGCGGCTCTAAGCCGCTTTATCTCCGCTTAGGAGAAAAGGCATTACCTCTTTACCGCCTCCTCCGCCGCACGAACACTTCGAGTGGACGGATGCCGCCCGGACTTCGAAGAAATAAAGGCCATTCGCAACAAATCCGGTCTGGCAGCGCCAACGCAGGCGTAACCAATGCTATTATATATCGCCGCAACTCATCAAGTTGTCAGCGCGGTGCTCGTCGTCGAATGAGAAGCGGACGGACACCGGTTCCCTGTTCAAAATCCGGTCTATTATGTGTCCACTGTCCTCACTCCATGCAAGTCCCGGTACCCACACTATCAAAAGATAGCATATGCGGTGTTCATGGCATCCGAAGCTGCGACACTACTTTCAAGAGTGTTCGATAACGGTAGCCTCTGAAGTACCTCTTAACGACATTATAAACAACGCGATGCGACGGGCGGATTGCTAAATGGGCCATAGAGCTCCTTCCATTCGACATAACTTATAAGCCACGGCATTTAGCTATTAAGTCGCAGGGTTTTGGCCGACTTCGTGGCGAATGGATGAAGCCGAACTCCCTAAAGAGTATGGCGCATACTCCAATTGGATCATGCATTTTGACGGCTCCAAAATGTTGGCGGCACAGAAATTTGGCGTCGTCTCGACGTCTCCCAACCGGGACACAAATTCAATACGCCCTTGAGATAATGTATACGGACCCAACCGCACCGCCTGGATGCCGAACACTCTGACACAACCGGAGGCTCTGCCTTGAGATAACACCCTCGCTCATTTAAATAATGGCGGTTATCGCCTCGTGGAATGAACCATTCCTAGCCTACCTAACTAGGCAGGAACTCCCGAAGACCAAAATGAGGCCCATTTGCATAATGCAGCGTTACAAGCCTATAAAGTCCATGAGGGAGAGCTTTATAAGAAAAGCACTACCGGAGTCCTTCAAAGGTGTATCTCCGAAGAGAAAGGGCGAACCCTCCTGGCTGAAATTCATGCCGGACTGGGTGGGCACCACGCCACAGCCCGGGCCCTCGTAGGCAAGGCCTTCCGCACAGGATTTTATTGGCCGACGGCCCGGGCAGATGCGCAGGACTTAGTCCAACAATGCGTAGGTTGCCAGCTTTTTGCTAACCAAAGCCACATGCCACCCACCGCCCTTAAGACTATACCCATCACCTAGCCGTTCGCGGTCTGGGGGCTTGACATGGGTGGACCCCTTAAGGGAGGAACCCACAAGCAGAAATACCTATTGGTCATGGTAGATAAATTCACCAAATGGATAGAGGCCAAGCCTGTTAAAATGGCCGAATCCGGACCAGTGATAGACTTCATATCAGGTTTGTACACCGTTACGGTGTTCCCCACAAGATCATCATCGATAATGGCACCAACTTCACAGTAGGTGAGGTCAAACTATGGTGCAAAAACATGGGCATCAAGCTCGGCCACGCCTCGATCTATCACCCTCAAACTAATGGTCAAGTCGAGCAGGCAAACGGTCTAATCATGAGCGGCATTAAACCCGGACTAGTGTGGTCCCTCAAGGAATCTAACCCGCCTTTGGGTTGAGGAGCTCGACTCAGACTCTGGGGGCTGCGGACCACGCCAAATCGCACTACCGCACTCACACCATTTTTTATGGTGTACTGGCGCAGAGGCGCCTTGTCCTGCGACATAATTCATGACTCACCTCGAGTGCGCATGTATGAAGAAAGAGAAGCCGAACTTCGATCGGCGGGACAGTTTGGACGCATTGGAGGAGGAGCGCGACGTGGCAAAAGCTCGTTCGCATTCTATCAACAAATGAGCTCGAAGATATCAAAACGAGGAAAGTACGGGCCAAAGCTTATAACGTTGGCGAACTAGTTCTCACGCTTGCCGGACAAGAAAAAGGACAAACTCAAGCCCAAATGGGAAGGTCCCTTCATCATCGACCAGGTCCGACCGGCGGAGCATACCGCTCACTTAAACGCATCGGATAACCGACTTGAGCCGAACCCATGGAACGCAGCCCGCCTACGAAGATTCTACGCCTAAGTGCCGGACTTCAAGTTCGTCTCCTTCCTCCGTCCGCATTCTTTATTTTTGTTTTTGCTGTCTTTTATTTCTCTCCTTCCTCCTTCTTCTTCTTGTAGCCTTTAGAGGCTCGCTTATGCTTTTTTTCCGCACTTATTATACACAGGGGCTTCTTTAGCGAGAAGCTTATTTATACGGGCTTCACGCCCAAAGACATGTGTTAAGCTTCGCATGTACCTTTTATTCACCATTATATGCATCGATATGACTTAAGTTTTGGCCAAGCTGGGTTGCTGGCTCTCGTGCTTACCCCTCGTTCCCGATTGTTCGGGCTAGGTGGTAAAGGGAGCACCTCTGCGATTATTCTTGCCGGGTCACCGGATGTGTACCTCAGACTGGGTGAAGCCGAAAGCTAAGCGTTCTTAAGGGAATATTCGTCGGTGAATTGAAAGATGATTTTTAACTTTTTACCCATCTGCCCCGTGATGATTTTACGCTTACATAGCAGCTTTGACATGCACTTTAGGCATGCACCCAGCGAAAAGGAACCCTTAACGGAACTATTCTCCTGGAAGATGCTTCTTACTACCCATGTAATATCGCATAACTAGTTGGGCACTTATGACATACAGCAACTATGACCCCTACGCCTTGTCTCCATGCATACCACGGTTCTTATATAACCACGAGGGTATTCGGACACACTCAGGACTATTGGGTCCGGAGGTTAAAGCGAAAAAGGTCTGCTATGACAAACGATCTACAATCCGGCTAGAAGACATTTCTTTAATGTCATATTTTACATAGTCAACTCGACTCATTGTATTCCTCCTCAATGCCATCTAATAGGCTATCTAATTTACAATCTTGCTTTGGGAATACTTGGCGGCCAATTCTACTTGGCGTACACTAAGCTTACAGGATCTCCATCCCATCCGGCCCCACGTGTCCGACCTCGGCCATGTGGTTTGGGTCGACAACCGTGGTACCGTGTCTTCACCATGGCCCAGCCTCCTGGCGCGCTTGACGGCAGGCCGATATCTTCCATAGCCGGAAGCGCCGCCGTGCACCTTGAAGCCGCCTCCGCCACTCCCCAATGCCTTGAGGCAGGAGATTGACGGCAACAAGGCTTGACCAATGCCTTTCATCACTTGCGGACTCGTTTGTGTAGTCGACACAATTCGGGAAGGAGATCACCCAAGAATTGGGCATCTCCTCCTCGGGGCGACACCGTGAGCAAACCTACATACATGTTTATGTTAGTCACCTTCCTCGCCGAACTCTTTCAAAGTTAGCTGAAGCACTTACTGAAAATGTCGCGACGAAGCCGTCGATTCTCCTTCATGGAGTCAGATAGCTGGGCACGAACGTCCTTCATTTCCTCACCCAGCTTGGTGTTGGCGTCTTGGAGGTTATTCTTCTCCTGTCGCACCCTTGTAAGCATGCTCTCGCCAGCCTTTAACTGGCGCAAGAGCTGTTGCTTGTCCGGATCCAATCCGGCGCCATCTGCAATGTTTTTGTCAGCTTTACACACACGCCGCACTTCCTAACTAATTTATCTTTTGAAGCATATCTTACCAGCGGGGGTCTCGGTAGCTCCCCCCACAGCGGCTAGTGTGGCCTCAAGTTGGGCTTTACACTCTTTGAGCTCACAGGACGATCGGGTATTCTTTTTGTAAGATCCTGCATAAAAATGATCCTTAAATCAGTTATTCTAACTATTTTAAGTCTCGGGGCTCTTGGCATATATAATCGCCAAAATTACTTACCCGTATGTCCTTCACATATCTTTCCGTGGCTCGCTAGTCCATCTTGAGCGGCACGGAGGTGCGCATCTCCCGATTCAAAGGCATTCAAGGCCCGGGGAGAAACACGCGTCACCAAGAACCGTCCGGCGCGCATGTGGTTCAAGCGCTCTCCACCTCGGAGTTGGTGGCGGACAACCTGTCGGCATCCTCTCGCCGGAGGAACGTCCGACGCACGTGTCGTGCTCGCCTCAGCCTCTGGACCCGGCTTTGAAGCCTGTCCAGCGAAGGTTTGATCGGCAACCTCTCCGGATTTAGTCCGGCGAGCGCTCTTTTTCCTGCAAAGGATATCGGTGTTAGTTCGCCTTCCAGGAAGCAATCCTGGGTGTATGGTGACATGCCATACCGTTGCGGCGGAGTTTCGATCCGGACCGCACTTCTTTTTAACCTGCGGGGCCGCACTGCCCTTTGTTGGTCAGCCGCCGCCTCGACTCTGCCTCGAAGGTACCCCTGCGAAACACCATTGGTATACGGTGATCAAAAATAAAGCATGGAGGGGTCGTTATCGAGTTTTGGGACCTCGGTCTCCTTTACTGTGAGGCTGGAAATATTCCGGTAATCCGCCGTAATGGCGACCAACGCGTTGTCGACGCTAAGTTGGTAGAATACCCCATCGATCAACTCCACCTTTATATCCGGATCCTCTTCGAGGTCGGATCGAGGACCGCTCCGGATCCTCGGGTTGTGGAGGCGGGTTGTGTATCTTCTCCACAGTCCGGCGCGAGTCCCGCAAAAACAAAACCATGAAATGAGATATTTAACTGCGGGAACATGGATCGGACAGATCGCAGAGATGTTTGCTTACCCAGCTTGAGGATTACTCAAAGAAAACTCCTTGATGGGTTGAGACGGAGGAAGTCCTCC
This sequence comes from Aegilops bicornis, assembly GCA_021605145.1. Lineage (NCBI taxonomy): Eukaryota > Viridiplantae > Streptophyta > Magnoliopsida > Poales > Poaceae > Aegilops > Aegilops bicornis. Next base: position 896,898 of record JAHIAL010000104.1, read on the forward strand.
TCCTCTCCTTTGTACATGGCAGACAAGGTCTTCACCAGTTCGGTGACCGATTCCGGCCCTTTGTGGCCATGACGGGTGGCGTCGTCCTCCCCGTTGAAGTCCCACATGGGGTGGCCTCTGTATTGAAGCGGCTGCACTCCCCTCATAATGCAGATTGCCATGACCCCTGGCATGGTCAATCCGGCATGAGCCACAAATAACGGACGTCCTGGTCATCTTCTCTCCGGAGGCTCCGAGGGCGCCAGCTTAGGCGCTTCTTCAGAGGAGCGTTGTTGAACTCCGGAAGGCCGATCCGAACAGGATCCGGCAGCGGACATCCTCCACGTAAAACCATTCCAAGGCCGGTCTTGGACGCCTTCTTTGGGGTTCGGAAAGGTATCCGGTCCGGCGATGCGCCATAGCTCGGCTCCGCCCACTTGATATATTGACCCCTCATGAGAACGGGCACTAGGCGTAATATTCTCTTCCACAATCCAAGTGAGCTTCAACACCCAAGAATAGTTCGCAGAGGGCCACAAAGCCCTTGATGTGCGAGATGGAGGCAGGAGTAAGATGGTGCAATTGGAGGTCAGAGAACTCCAAGAGCCCCGGAGAAAGCGGATGGATGGGAAATTCGAGGCCTCTTACTAGATAAGAGATGAAGCACACCCGCTCTCCTTTAGAGGGATTGGGGACGCTCTCCGCTTGCTTTCCACCCTTGTAGGTGGCAAGTCCGGCTCGAACCGGAACCAAGAAGGCTGGGGGGGGGGAGAAATCCCTTGGTTTGGAGTATAACTAACTCGTTATGCGGGACTGAGCATCTCTCCCAATGTCCTGGCTGAGGACTAGGAGCGCAAGAAGAGGAGCCGCGTCGACTGTCCATGATGGAATGGACTTGAGTCAGAGGCGCTCCGATGAAGGCTTGCAAAGGGGGAGATGGTGTGACTCAGATCTAGATCCTTGCCTTTTATGGGCGGCTCATTTGCTTGACTAGGGGTAATTCTAAAATACCCTAGCTGTTCGCATTCATTCAAACACGTGGAAGATTGCCATTATTGGGCGTAGAAAGCTGAAAGAGCGCAGCATTTATCGAAGTCGGACACTATTTGACAAGTATATGGAATTTGGAGAAGAACCCGCCTCGCAATGCCGAAGACAATCAACGCTACCGGACTCATCGTCATTGAAGCCCGTTCGAGGGCTACCGAGGGAGTACGGACTAGGGGTGTCCGGATAGCCGGACTATCGTCACGGCCGGACTCCAAGACTATGAAGATACAAGATTGAAGACTTCGTCCCGTGTCCGGATGGGACTTTCCTTGGCGTGGAAGGCAAGCTTGGCGATACGGATATGTAGATCTCCAACCATTGTAACCGACTCTGTGTAACCCTAACCTATCCAGTGTCTATATAAACCGGAGGGTTTTAGTCCGTAGGGACAACAACTTCATCATCAACAATCATACCATAGGCTAGCTTCTAGGGTTTAGCCTCCTTGATCTCGTGGTAGATCTACTCTTGTACTACCCATATCATCAATATTAATCAAGCAGGAGTAGGGTTTTACCTCCATCGAGAGGGCCCCGAACCTGGGTAAAACATTGTGTCCCTTGTCTCCTGTTACCATCCACCTAGATGCACAGTTCGGGACCCCCTACCCGAGATCCGCCGGTTTTGACACCGACACCTACCACTCTCCCTCCTTGTCTCTCGTAGTGCTTGGCGAAGCCCTGCTGGAGTACCGCGCTCCTCCACCACCACCACGCCGTCGTGCTGCTGGACGGAGTCTTCCCCAACCTCTCCCTCTCTCCTTGCTGGATCAAGGCATGGGAGACGCCACCGGCTGCACGTGTGTTGAACGCGGAGGTGCCGTTGTTCGGGCGCTAGATCGAATCGAGCGCCGATCTGAATCGCCACAAGTACGACTACCTCATCCGCGTTCTTGCAACGCTCGCTTAGCGATCTACAAGGGTATGTAGATGCACTCCCTTCCCTCGTTGCTAGATTACTCCATAGATTGATCTTGGTGATGCGTAGAAAATTTTAAATTTCTGCTACGATCCCCAACACTATATCGTCAACGAACGTTAAGCGTGCGTACCCTACGGGTTCGAGAACTATGTAGACATGACCGAGACACCTCTCTGGTCAATAACCAATAGCGGGACCTGGATGCCCATATTGGCTCATATATATTCCACGAAGATCTTTATCGGTCAGACCACATAACAACATACGTTGTTCCCTTTGTCATCGGTATGTTACTTGCCCGAGATTCGATCGTCGGTATCTCAATACCTAGTTCAATCTCGTTACTGGCAAGTCTCTTTACTCGTTCCGTAATACATCATCCCGCAACTAACTCATTAGTTGCAATGCTTGCAAGACTTACAGTGATGTGCATAACCGAGTGGGCCCAGAGATACCTCTCGAACAATCGGAGTGAAAAATCCTAATCTCGAAATACGCCAACCCAACAAGTACCTTTGGAGAGACCTGTAGAACACCTTTATAATCACCCAGTTACATTGTGACGTTTGGTAGCACAAGTGTTCCTCCAATAAACGGGAGTTGCATAATATCATAGTCATAGGAACATGTATAAGTCATGAAGAAAGCAATAGCAGAATACTAAACGATCGAGTGCTAAGCTAACGGAATGGGTCAAGTCAATCACATCATTCTCCTAATGATGTGATCCCGTTAATCAAATGACAACTCATGTCAATGGCTAGGAAACATAACCATCTTTGATCAACGAACTAGTCAAGTAGAGGCATACTAGTGACACTCTGTTTGTCTATGTATTCACACAAGTATTATGTTTCCGGTTAATACAATTCTAGCATGAATAATAAAAATTTATCATGATATAAGGAAATAAACAATAACTTTATTATTGCCTCTAGGGCATATTTCCTTCACTAGAAGCATCGACGAAATATTCATCCAGCCGCCATAGAGTCCAGAACCACCAGATCCAATCTAGACACCATCACGGAGGGGTTCACCACTTCCATTGGTGCCTCTCCGATGATGCGTGAGTAGTTCTTTGTAGACCTTGGTCCGTAGTTAGTAGCTAGATGGCTTTCTCTCTCTTGCTGAATTCTCAATACAATGGTCTCTTGGAGATCCATATGATGTAACTCTTTTTGAGGTGTGTTTGTTGGGATCTGATGAACTTCGAGTTTATGATCAGTTATATCTTTTTATATCCATGAAAGTTATTTGGGTTTCTTTTATCTCTTATATGCATCATCTCTTATAGCCTTGTCTTTCTTCTCCGATATTTGGGTTTTGTTTGGCCAACTTGATCTATTTATCTTGCAATGGGAAGAGGTGCCCGGTAGTGGGTTCGATCTTACGGTGCTTGATCCCAGTGACAGAAAGGGAATCGACACGTATGTATCGTTGCTACTAAGGATAAAAAGACGAGATCTATATCTACCACCATATAGATAAACTGATCTTGTCTACATCATGTCATCATTCTTATTGCATTACTCCATTTTTCCATGAACTTAATACACTAGATGCATCTTTGGATAGCGGCCGATGTGTGGAGTAATAGTAGTAGATGCGGTGAGTCGTTCTACTAATCTTGGACGTGATGCCTATGTAATGATCATTGCCGGCCTGGATATCGTCATAATTATTTGAAGTTCTATCAATTGCCCAACAGTAATTTGTTTACCCACCATTTGCTATTTTTCTCGAGAGAAGCCACTAGTGAAACCTATGGCCCCGTGTCTTCTTTTCTCATATACTTGCCTTTATGCTCTACTTTTCCTTTTCATGCTTTTAATTCAGATCTATTAATCCAAAAATACAAAAATACCTTGCTGCATTTTATCTTTATTTATTTTATTTGGCGTTTGATCGATCAATCTACTACAATTTACCTCACGTCCGTTTGCCTATCTTGAGGTGTCGTACCCGAGAAGGGATTGACAACCCCTTTAACTCGTCGGGTTGCGAGGTGTTGTTGTTTGTGTGCAGGTGCTATTTATGTTGTGTTGCTAGGTTCTCCTACTGGTTCGATACCTTGGTTTCATAACTGAGGGAAATACCTACCGTCCTGTGCTACATCATCCCTCCCTCTCTGGGGAAATACCGATGTAGTTGCAAAGAACCATCACGCTTGACAGCTTTTCCGCATGAGATTCATCTGCAATACATACCGCCTATGATGCTAATTTTAAAGGTTATAGATGTTGCATGTGAAACTTGGTGCTGGTGTAGTTGTGTAATTGGGTAGCCGAGTGCTGAAGCTATATGATGTTGTACTCTAATGTATTCCAATTGTGAAATCCTGCTTCCTTAATACGAAAATAAAATATATTGTGTGCTTAATATGAAATGTCAATTAGATTAATAAATGGATTATTAATAATAGGCCAATTAGCCTGCTAATTGGATTTTTCTCTTGCAAACGGTTATTGAGAAAACAATGTGGGCGATGACCTCAGACAATGCACACAGTTTCTAGGAATAAAATGTGTTGGATCAATGAACAATCGCACACGACTTCCTTTTGAAAACTGTTTGCGTTATGCCACCATGCGCAAACGTTACCACATAAAAAATGTGTGTGATGGACAGCCTATTTCATACAGTTTCTTCTACGCACCGTGTGTGATGCATGCAATAATGCAAACGGTAAAAATTGTTAATATCGTCTGCAATGGCAATGCTATCACAAACGATGTAATGGGGAAAATTGTGTGTGATGTACATACGAGTGGAAACGTTTTCCCTGGATTGACTGTGAGCGATGTACATATAAACGGAAACGTACTTCTTGGATTGACTGTGTGGGATGTACATACAAACGGAAACGTATTCCTTGGATTGACTGTGTGGAATGTACATACGCATTTTAAACGCGTTTATCCGGATCTGACCGTGGGATGTACTTACGACCGGAAACGATTGGGCCTGTATAATTGTAATTTTTTAACACAACTGTACGTATAACCGCATTTGATCACTCGCTCGTCGCACACGAGCTCATTTTGCCCAGCGTGTGTGACCGGAGGGCCTATCCCCGATGGTTTCTGGGTCGTGTGGGAAGGACCCCTCTATCACCCACACTCACTTAGCGACGATTCAAATGTCGTCATGAAAGGGGTTAAAACCCATTTGTATAGCACCTCGTTGTACCAGTGCAACTTGGGCCACAAGGGCCCAAGTGGAGATGGCGCCCCCCTCTTCCTAAGGGGGTGGCCGAATTGGATTAGGGGAGGAGTTGGACTCCTCCCCCTTGGCCGGCGCCCCAAGGAGGGACTTTCCTCCTTGGTGGCAGCCCTCCTCTCCCCTCGAACCTATGTATACTTAAGGTATTGGCTCTATTTTCTACACAAGTTTTGGAGCCTCCTTTAGTTCATCTGGTTCTAGTTCTAGTTGACCTAGTTTCTCTAATCCTCATAATTAGAAGCTTAGTGCTATTATCGAGATACCACGGGCTAATACTCGAAGGTAGATCATAATAGAGGTTGGACGGGTGCATTGATCTGCAGAGGACAAGTGGTTCAACTTGTCCGAGAAAAGGATCAAAGATGATCAATCATGGTCGGAACCACGGTTGCAAAGGACCAACATAGATACAAGATGAACTTATAACAAGGGGACCATTATTAATACAAGAAGCCTCCATGATAGATTCCACATCAGGTCCATGGGCATGAACACAAAGTTCAAGGTCGACTCCCACTGCTCCAAAGCAGAACCTTACATCCACTTCTTGCATTTTGAAAATGACATTAGTTGTTGAAAGTTTTACCTGGTTCAATAGCAGATAAGTATGACCCGTGAAATCTTTCGGGTTCACTCAGATTAGGGAAGGCGTTGGTTCAACCCATCAGGGCATCTTAGGAACATATACCACAAAAATTTTAGGAGTAATTATCACAAGCTCGAAAGTAGAGCATGGTTGTCAAGGCAGAGGATACAATTTACCAAAGGCATTATGTATCAGGGAAAGAACTCACAAGAATTGAATGTGAATGATGCCATCGCATAACAACCCAGCAATGGGTCTGGTGGTCCACAACGGATCTGACGTGAGTATCGATACTTAATCAGAGGAAGAAAGAATGCAAAGGCATCAGATTATGGAAACATCTGAATACTTCGATGTTTTAAAATCAAAGAATTTATGAATTCCAGATCGATGTATCAGAATCAGATGCCCTGATCAATTACGAGTAAGTTGAATAGACTTAGAGGCACAATCAGTCAATGTTTGATTGGCGGAAAACCAGCTCATATCTGGAATGACGTCTGAGCCAGAAAGATAATTCCTAAGGATCAGCTGATGATTGTGAGCAATCACACACGCATTGAATCAAGGGACTCAAGATGATAATGACAAAGGGCGTCAAGGAATATTGCTAGGCATATGGAATTAATCACAATGCAGCAGGCAAGAAGAATCTCAAAAGCACTAAGCTGTAGAGGATTCTTGGAAGATCGAATGGCATTTCAAATTATTTTGTGAAACGCATGAACAACTGGGGATGAAGGAATCCTCGATAAGTGTGAGGAATTATTCGCATGTGTATGCACGCTGAAAAGAGTTAGCAGTAGACACAAGGATACTCGGTATATTGAAAAGTATTCCAGGGTATCTAGCAATAGCAAGAGCAATTTGGAATGAAGGTATGGAAGACAAATGTATGTAGCTATCCATAGTGATTTGTCGGTGATGTGGAATTACAAACACTTGTCACGAAGTCTCGAGAGAACATCGGAGAGTATCTTCAGAATGTTCTGGTGCAACCGGCGATCATCTGTAATAAGGGCTCTCCGGATGGATGTGATCACGAGATCCTAATGTTCGAGCTAGCAAAATCTTTAACCCGAATAGAAGAGAGATTAGAGTCCCAGAGTAAAGATCGAGGAGTAAAAGATCCTAATACCACCCAATGGTGACATGGGCCCATAAGGCACACAGCCATGTTAGTAAAAGTTTTGCAATGTCTAGACTCGACTTCGGCCAAGGAGTTGGAAAGGGGATTCCTGCAAATGGCTCGATACCAACTTGTGACGCCTCGATTCAATCGTGACACTAATCATGCACGCAAACGTGCGATCAAGATCGAGACTCACGGAAGATATCACAACACAACTCTAAAAACATAAATAAGTCATACAAGCATCATAATACAAGCCAGGGCCTCGAGGGCTCGAATACAAGTGCTCGATCATAGACGAAGTCGTGGAAGCAACAATATCTGAGTACAGACATAAGTTAAACAAGTCTGCCTTAAGAAGGCTAGCACAAACTGGGATACAGATCGAAAGAGGTGTAGGCCTCCTGCCTGGGATCCTCCTAAGCTACTCCTGGTCATTGTCAGCGGCCTGCATGTAGTAGGAGGCACCTCCGGTGTAGTAGGAGTCGTCGTCGACGGTGGCGTCTGCTCTGGTTTCCAAAGATCTGGTTGAGACAACCAGAAGAAAGGAAAGGGGAAAAGGGGAGAAAAGCAACCGTGAGTACTCATCCAAAGTACTATAAGCCGTGATCTACACTACATATGCATGGGTATCTCGTGTAAAGGGGCTATATCTGTGGATCGAATCAGAATGCCGTAATAAGAGGGGATAGCTAATCCTATCAAAGACTACGCTTCCGCAGCCTCCATCTTGCAAAGATGTAGAAGAGAGTAGATGGTAAGTTCACCAAGTAGCATCGCATAGCATAAACCTACCCGGCGATCCCCTCCTCATCGCCCTGTTAGAGACCGATTACCGGGTTATATCTGCCACTTGGAAGGGTGTGTTTTATTAAGTATTCGGTTCTAGTTGTCATAAGGTCAAGGTACAACTCCAAGTCGTCATGTTACCGAAGATCACGGCTATTCGAATAGATAAACTTCCCTGCAGAGGTGCACCACATAACCCAACATGCTCAATCCCATTTTGCCGGACACACTTTCCTGGGTCATGCCCGGCCTCGGAAGATCAACACGTCACAGCCCTACCTAGGCACAACAGAGAGGTCAGCACGCTGGTCTAAATCCTATGGCACAGGGGTCTGGGCCCATCACCCATTGCACACCAAGACGCTAAGTAGGGCGGGAAGCAGACCTAGCCTAGCGGCGTTCCAAATCCAATGTCACGTGTCGCCGTCGGCGACATCACGCAGGCTTCAGCTGATACCACGACGCCGAGTGCCCATAACTGTTCCCGCGTAGTTGGTTAGTGCGTATAGGCCAGTGGCCAGACTCAGATCAAATACCAAGAACTCGTTAAGCGTGTTATTTTGAAGTAACCGCAGACGCCGACCAGGGCCAGGCCCACCTCTCACCTAGGCGGTCTCAACCTGCCATGTCGCTCCGCCACAAAGATCCACCCAGAGGGCCATCGGGACAAAGGTCCTTTCATTTCAATCCGTGAATCACTCATGGGTGCTCCACAATGACCCGACTTTAGTCACCACATGTATCATGTATAAAGTATATAGTATATATCCGTGATCACCTCCCGAGTGATCACAGCCCGATAGTATAGCATGGCGTAGACAAGAATGGTAGGGCCACTGATGGAATACTAGCATCCTATACTAAGCATGTAGGATTGCAGGTAAAGGTAACAATAGTAGTAGCAAGGACAGGCTATGCATCAGGATAGGATTAACGGAAACCAGTAACATGCTACACTACTCTAATGCAAGTAGTAGAGAGAAGAATATGTGATATCTAGTGATCAAGGTGGGGGCTTGCCTGGAAGCTCAGCCGAGAAGGAGGGGTCGTCAAACCCGTAGTCGAACGGGGCAGCAGCAGCGGCGTCAGTCTCGGTGTCTAACGGGATAAGAGGGGGAAGAAACAATAAATACAATGCAAACAAAAGCATGACGATGCATGACATGACAAGGTGTGATGCTAGGTGTGCCCTAACGCGGTAGAAGGTGATACCGGCGAAGGGGGAAACATCCGGGAAATTATTCCCGGTGTTTCGCGTTTTCGGACAGATGAACCGGAGGGGAAAGTTGCGAGTCCGATAGGTTAGGGATGTGTAGCGGACGAACGGGCCGCGTATCCGGATTTGTCTCGTCGTACTGAGCAACTTTCATGTAGAAAGTATTTTCATCCGAGTTACGGATTATTTTATATTAATTTTTAAAGATTTAATTCATTTTAGAAGTAAAAGAATTAATTTAATTAGAAAATGAAATTATGACGTCAAGATGATGTCGTGGTGATGTCAAGTGATAACTAGTCAGTTGACCTAGTCAAACTGACGTGTGGGGTCCGCATGTCATTGACTGTTTAGTTAATTAACAGTAGTTAGTTAGGTTAATTAGCTATTAGGTTAATTAAACACAATTAATTAAGTTAATTAATTTGTTAACGAATTAACATTTTTATTTACTTTTTATTTTTTAATTCTTTTTTTTATTTCCTTTTTTTCGAAAAACGTTCAACGGAGTGGGGCCCCTTTGTCATAGGCCCCTGGGGGCCTAGCGTGTCGGGCGCTGGCGAAACGGGGCGGGCATAGGCGCACACGAAAGGGTGCTCGCCGCAGAAGGGGTGCGGCGAACGAGGTCATAGGGCGCAGCCGGGCGCTAACGCGCGCTAACAAAGGTGGCACGGCCCGGGCGAGTGGTTACGCCGGGCAGCAAGGGCGGCGAGCTCGTGGCAGGCAGAATCAGAAAGCAGAGCAATGTAAACGGCAACTCGAAAGGCTCACGGAGAACGGGCGCGACCACGGCGGCGCCGCGGACGCGTGGGCTGGGGCGGAACACAGAGGCGTGGGGCGAACTACAGGGGCGGCGGCGACTAGGCTACGGACGTTGCGGCAAGCGCGCTCGAGCTCAAATCCGAGCTCTATAAATTGCAGGGAAGTGGCGGTGCTCACTGTGGTTGCGTAGGGATGCTTGAGGGAGCCGGGAGATGGTCTGGACGGCGTGGATCGAGGCGAGGCATGTGGCGGTCGTCGTCGAATAAGATCGTCGAGGGCGCCGTCGTTAGCGCCCTAGCTCGCGTCGCCAAAGGTAGATGTGAAGACGACGAGGCAGACCTCACAGACGCGACGGGTTGCTGATTCGGTGGCGGTGGTCGCGGTGGTTTGCGGTGGCGAGCGGCGGCCATGGAAGGCGCTTGGGCGTGGGGACGAGCACGCGTGCGGGGTCACGTGCGAGGCGCTGGAGCCGAGCGAGAGTCGGAGAAGAGGATCAGGGGCACGGAGGCCCGAGGCGGTTGTCGGCAGCCATGGGGATCGGGCGAGGAGCTCCTCTCCTGTGTGTGCGCTGCGTGGTGGCGGCGGGTGAGGGAGACGAGGGGAGAGGTGGGGATCATGCAGGGGAAGTTGGGTGAGGGCTAGGTCACGGGGGGAGTGGGGTGGTTATGGGAGGCTGGTCGGCTCGAGTAGCCCGATGGCGGGCCGAGGCCCAGCGAGGAGGGTTTCTTTCTTCTTTTACTTTTCTGTTTTATTTACTTTTTCTTTATTTTCTTTTCTGTTTTCTCACATTTCATAAACATTTTAGTTTTGGAAAAATACATAGGTTGCACCTAATTTAGTAATCTTAATTATGTCACATTCCGAACATTTTTTGCTTTGATATTTGAAAACTTTTATTGTTTGTCAAAAATTCAAATTTGATTTTGAAACGTTTTGATCTAACGCGAGGTTAGCAACAGTAACAGAGGTGATGTGGCATCATTAGCGTAGGTTTACTGTAGCATAATTATCCGGGCGTCACAGCCATTGGCAGCCATCGTTTCCAGCGGTGGGGCGTGTCGTGGACTCGCAAAGATAGGTAGTGTTCGACGCACTGGTTCACCCGCTCGCTCTGCCCATCCATCTGAGGGTGGTAGGCAATGGTGTAGAGCGGTTTGGTGCCAACTAATGTGAAAAGCTCCCTCCAGAATGCGCTGGTAAAGATCTTGTCACGATCGGAGATGATCGAGTCTGGGACGCCATGAAGTTTGACAATATTGTCCAGAAACGCCCGCGCCACTTGTGGAGAAGTGAAAGGATGATGAAGTGAGATGAAGTGGGCGTACTTGGACAGGCGATGCACCACCACCAGAATCACGTCGGCGCTCTCTGATTTTGGCAGCCCTTCGATAAAGTCCATGGTGACTTCTCCCCACACACGCGCCGGGATGGGTAGGGGTTGGAGGGCTCATTTGGATGAGTGTGTTCAGGTTTGGCGTGTTAAGGTGTGCCTTTGCTTAACAAATTCTTCCACTTGCAATTTCATACCTGGCTAGTAGAATAGATTCTTCAGGCGCATATACGTTGGGCGGATGCCGGAGTGGCCACCGACTATCGCGATGTGCATCTCCGTAATCAGCTTGGTCTGTATAGCAGCGTTGTCCCCAATCCAAAGGCGACCTTTGTATTTGATCAAGCCCCGGTCCAATTCATGGCCTTGTTCATCTGGACTATGCACAGCCAGAGCTTGCAGTAATTGGGTTGCCTTGGTGTCAGTGACATAGGAGTTTCTGACCTCCTGGATCCAGGAAGGTTGACAAGTAGATGTGGCGTGGATGGTCAGAAAATGACCAATCCGAGACAGAGAATTTGCTGCCACATTGTCATCTCCTCTATGGTACTTGAATTTGAATTGCAAGCCGCCCAACTTCGCCATTGCTTTGCGTTGCAGCTCAGATCCGAGGTGCCGCTCCCCCAGATTGCACAAACTCTTATGGTCTGTCAGAATTTCAAAGGGTCCTCGCTCTAAGTACTGACGCCAATGATCGACGGCGAGTAGGACTACCAAGAACTCCTTCTCATAGACTGATAACTTGCGGTTGTTCACCCCCAAAGCACGACTAAGGAAAGCAATTGGATGGCCTTGTTGCATCAAAATGGCGCCAACACCTGTGTTGCGTGCATCCGCTTTGACAAAGGAAGGGCAAGGAGAAATCCGGTAGGGCAAGGATCGGTGTTGTTGTCATTGCCACTTTGAGTTTGGCAAAGGCTTCCGTTCTTGTTGGTGACCAGACAAACCCTTTCTGTCGAGAAGCAAAGGCCAATGGTTTAGTGATGATGTTGTAGTTCGAATCTAATTTGCGATAATACCTGTTAGACCGAGGAACGCCGCAATTCATTCTTGTCGTTGTTGGTTGTGGCCACCTTGTCAATTGCTTCGGTCTTTGTTCCGCTCTGTTACCTCCCATCACCGAGATGATGTGTCCGAGATAGTTAATGGATGGTTGGGCAAATGAGCATTAGAAGAGCTTTGCGTACAACTGATGGTGATGCAGAGTATCGAAGACCTGACGAAGATGCTGTAAATGCTTGTCAAACGATGAACTGTATGTCAGAATGTCATCCAGAAAGGCGAGGACAAACTTCCTTGTTACTGGCGCGAAGACTGAGTTGATCAAACACTGAAATGTTGGTGGTCCGTTTGTCACACCGAAAGGCATTACACGAAAATGGAAATGACCATGGTGTGTTTTGAAAGCCGTTTTGGCTTCGTCTTCTGGGCGCATCCGGATCTGGTGATATCCTGCACGAAGATCTAGTCTGGAGAAAATGTCATAGCCCTAGCGTTTGATTGCAATTAGTTTCATAAGCATCCATGCATCATGTCTATATTTGTTTGAAATTCAAAATGGGGACGACAAACCCTAGCACCAAATGAAATGCAATTTGGATCAAAATAAAAATATTTTCGATGAACCCAGAATGCCCTTTAGAAAAGTTCATTATTTTTGATAAAGGTGAAAACCTCTGCCAAAAATGATGCACATATTTTTAGGCCATTCTGGATATTTGAATTAACTCATATTGTATTTGAATTGGGGCCTTTAAATACTATAAATATTTTTAAATGCTCCAAAAATTTTGGAATTAGTTAAGGGCCTCTGGAATAATTCATTTAGTGCCCATAACTATCTTCAGAATTTTTAAACATGATTTGGTTTGAAAACCAAATTAAAACAAATTTGCATAAACAGAAAATAAAACGGAAATAGAAAAGCAGAGAGAGAGAGTTACCTTGGCCTGTGGATCAGAAGTGCCCACCGGGCCATGCTACTGCCTCCCTCCTTGGACAAGAGGGACAGAGTATGCAGTGCCTCAAGGCCAAGAAGCACGCGCCCCCGGCCACCTCCTGCTTGCCGCCTCCCTTTGGACCCCCCGGACGACGCCACGCACGCCGCGTGCCCAACCCTCTCACCCTCGCTCACTTTCCCCTCTCCCCCGCAAGAACACGAGCTCGACCGAGCGAGCTCGCCGACGCCGATCACCGTACCCATGGCCACCAGCCACCCCTTGCCCTAAAAGTCAGCCCAAAAGCTCCGCCTCACCGCTTCACCACCGACCGGCGGGACCCCGGGAGGTCGACAGCATCACCAGGATCGCCGTCTTCGCCGCCTACTGCCGCACCTCGCCGTCGTCGATTCACGGGCTCCGGTGCGTCCCTGAGCCAACCGACCTACACAACTGACTCGCGGTGAGCCCCTGAACGTCTCCCCTCTCCACTTTTTCCTGCTCCCGTGCCATAGCGCCGTTCCCCTGCCGTGACTGCCGCCATTCCATTGCGTGGTCGTTATTCTGCAGCGGACCGTGCTTCTCCGCCGGACCAGCACCCCAAGGCTTCGGAGCAACCAGAGGCTAACGCCACCTAAGCCGGCTTCCTTGCGAAGCCGCGCTCCCCACCTGACACCTCGAAGCTCCGCCGCCGCCATTACAAAGCCGCCCAGTACCACGCGTTGCGCCACACCGCCAGCTCTCCGTAGCCACAAACCGCGCATGAAATGGTGCTCTGTAGCGCCGTCCCGAGCAATGCCAGCGAGCCACCGCCACGGGATCTGGTCGTCGCCGGCTAACCACCGTTCTGGCTGACGTGGCGTCTTAATTATGGCCTAACCACATTTAGTTTAATCACCTCAGCCACTGACAATAGGGACCCACCGACTAAATAACCTCGGGTTAAGTTTAGATTAGATTTAATCAAACACGGGGGACCCACACGCCAGCATTGACTATGCTGACGTGTCCGTTGACCGGTCCCACCTGTCTGTGACACGAGCCAGCACTGTGAGACTGACCAGTGGGACCCACTGGTCAGGTTTGACCTGGACCAGCCCTGTTGACTCGCTGACGTCACGCTGACGCAGTTAATCTTTTCTGGAATTAGTTTATTTTCGAAATAACCAGAAATTCCAGAAAATGACTTAAACTTCAAAAATCCATAGAAAATAATCTATAACTCCAATGGAAATAATTTATATAAGAAAAATGATCAGAAAAATCCAAAGAATCTGTTTATGGCATTTGCATGCATGTTAGAGCAACTTATGTCCTCTCGCTTAGGACAATTCAATTAAATGGCATTTAAGAAAGCACATATGGAGTTTGAATTTGAACCCAGTGTTTAAATCAACTCCATTTAACTTGTTGCTAGTTGCATTAGGCCAATCAACAGCATATTGCCATGTCACATTCATGCATCATATTGTTGCATGGCATTGATTGTGTTTCTTCTTTGTTTGTCGGTGGTTGTTCCCTCTCGATAGACGTGTTCCGACGACGTGATCGATGACACCGATGAAGAGCTATACTATCTTCAGAAGTGCCAGGCAAGCAAAACCCCCTTGTTCATTCCGATACAATCCCACTCTCTCGCTCCGCTTCCCTTTTAATCGCATTAGGACAACAACGATTCATCTGCATTTACTTGCTGCGGTAGTTGAACCCCTTATCCTCTCGCATGACTGTCATTGCCACAAGAATAGATGGAACCCACTAGCATGAGTAGGAGTTGTTTGAGCCTTGATGTGCCTACTCATTCATGCTTGTTAGTCGTGCCTGCTATTGCTTAGAGTTGTGTCAGGTCTGATTCATCGGGGATGAATTGGAGGTGTGTGAACATGTCCTCCTGTTGAGAGCTAAGTGTGTGAACACGATTTGGTAAAGGTATCGGTGAGAGGCCATGTAGGAGTACATGGTGGGTTGTCTCATTGAAGCCGTCCTCAGGAACTGAGTTCTGTGTTTGTGATCCATGAACAACTACTACCACACGTTGGGCCCTGAAATATGACCCCGCTCGACTTATTAACCGCCCCTGTCCTCTGTCCAGGAGTTGCAACTAGTTTCTGGAGTTTGTAAGATATTTGTTGGAGGACATGCGTGGCCCGACCCTAGGGGTGGGCTATGATGCGGTAGATACACCGTGGTCTGGTGTACCGAAAGCGCCTGCTTGGTGTCTCGGGAACCCTGCACACATCGTTTGGGTCTGTGAGCGAAACCCCGGCCGGATCTCCTCACGGATGGAACCCGAATAGGCGATAAACCTGGACTAGAGACTTGTGTGGTTAGTTAGGTCGTGGTCTACAACCACGTCGGCTTCCGCTTGAAGTCTGCCGAGCACATGTCGTGTGCAGACGCTAAGTGGTGGAAACATGTGTGAAGAAGTACACCCTGCAGGTTATAAATTATCTATTCAATAGCCGTGTCCGCGTAAAGGACTTCTGGGTTGCTGTATAGTTCATAGACAAGTGAAAGTGGATACTCTAAAATACGCAAGATAAGCGTGAGTGCTATGGATGGCCTTCTCGTAGGGGAGACGGAGTGGATCCATAGTGGTGTATTGATATGGTGAATATGTGGACTCGTGTGCGCCACCTCAAAAGAGTTACTTGCAGGTCATAGTTTAGGATAGCCACCGATTCAAAGTCGGGCTTGTCATAAGAAACTCCACCACCTCTTTGTTTAGCTAGTTCTGATGTAAGTCTTGCTGGGTACATTTGTACTCATGTATGCCTATTTTATTTTTGGCACAGAGACGTCAGTCTCGCTAGTAGTTCCGCGTGGACTTCGACGTTTAGCTTGTTACCGCAGCTACGATCTTGTACCCTTGGGAGGGTCTTGTAGATAGTCAGGCTTCTCAGCCTTTTCCATTTGTAGCTGCCTATACTCAGACATGTTTATGCTTCCGCTCGATGCTTGTATGCTCTGTATGTTGGGTCATGAGACCATGATTGTAATACTTGGCTCCTCGGAGCCTAATGAATAAATATTCGAGTCGAGAGTTATGTTGTGATGCCATGTTGTATTTACACATATCGAGCATATTGTGTGTCCGATTGAAATGCTTGGTATGTGTGGGATCCGACAACCTAGTTGTTTATCCTTGGTAGCCTCTCTTATGGGGAAATGTAGTCTTGTGCTTCCATGAGCCATAGTAGTCTGCCATGACCGGTTCACCGAGTCCTACTAGCCCAAGACATTCGCTCCGAACACTTGACTAGCCGACATGTGATTCACTACGTTCGTGGTTCCGTCCTTCGGGAAATGTCACGCGGTGACATTCTAATCCTGCCTAGCCTGCTACCCGGTTCATCGGAGTCCTCATAGCCCAGTGCTACATCCCGGATTCAAGACGCTGGCGACCAACATGCTCGATGTTGATTCATGTATGCCTGTCCCCATAAGTTAGTGACACTTTGGGTTCACGACTAGTCATGTCGGCCCGGGTTCTCTGTCATATGGATGCTAACGACACTATCATATACGTGAGCCAAAAGGCACAAACGGTCCCGGGCCATAGTAAGGCGACACCGTGGAATACCGTGCGTGAGGCCGCAAAGTGATATGAGGTGTTACCGGCTAGATTGATGTGACTTGGAATCGGGTCCTGGCAGCTTTGGTATCGAGCCCCGATGCTGTAGGATTAGCAAGCCAAACCGGTCAAGTTGAGTCTAGAAATGCTTTAGTTATATAAGGAATTGATTGTGGAAGGAACGTAAGGCTCTTTTTACTCCTTTACCTTATGTCCCTCCTCGATCTGAGTCATCCTCTTCTTTTCTCGGGGATTAAGAACTAGGCCTTCTCATCTCTCTATCGTGTTCACGTGTTACTAATCCGTGAGAATTTTAGGTTTGTCGATTCCGTGCCTCGATTCAGCTTTCTACTACTTTTAGTATGTTGTCGGCTGAATCGGACCCTTGATATGATGATGTTAAGTGGATATGCCACTATTTTGTGGGATATCCCAAATCTTTTTGAGCATTTACAGTCGTTATGTTGTCCGAGTCATCCTAGGTCTCTAAACAATCTGATGCATTTGCAAAGCCTTCCTCCCCATTCCCGATGTCCTTTTGGGCCAGATCAACCACACTAAACCAGTGAGTTGAGGTGCTTCACTGCCTCAGTATATAGGTTGGAGCTAGTATTATGACCCTAGGCATCTTAGGGAATCACCTAGTAATCTAGCCATGTTTTGAGTTCCCAGTGTGATGAATCTGGCCATCATTCCCGAAAGCATCCTGTGATGCTACTTAGTAGTAGGTATTCTACTCCTGGGTTTTTGAACCCGAGATTCACCCTACTTCATGTTGTTAGTATTTGCTAGTTCCCTCAAGATATTAGTAACCTTTGCGATAGTCCTCAAGGTCCATGGTATCTCATTCTTCCAATACCATGAACCATCATGGCGTAAGTTCTTTTGAACCAAAAGATCGCAACCAAGGTGCTCTTGAGGAGTACTCCATTCATATTGTGACTCTCGCCAGTTTTATCATTCTCGCATGGGTTATCCTAAGAAATATGTTGAACTCGTTTGACATACTAACCCATGAATCTACAACTCGAAAGTTATATGTTCCTTGAGTTGTTCTCTTTAGTCAGATTCGACCCTGCCTATCATTTGATAGTCAAGAGTATGCGTGCATTATTTGTCGATGCCTATTATTCTTGTGGTCCATCCAAGCCATTCTATTCCGGAATGACTAGAAGAAACAAACTTCAGTACCTCATCCATATCTAGGATTGGGTCAAAGCAATTGTACTTCGCAGATCAAAATGCCAATCCAGCTTTTGTTCTGTTCTACCTTGGAGTATTACCCTATTTATGTCAAGAATATCATAGGAATTGCACCAACTCCTACGAATTCTTGACGCAGTGATACTTCTTGCCATTATCATTCATTCCTCGTTTTTCCGTGTTTTTGTATCCGGAATACTGACAAGTGAATTGTGATGTGTGAAATCAGTACTGCTAGCAACCCCGTTGCTTGGTAGTTAAAGGACAATAATTTCATTTTTAGTGTGCCGGTTATTGAATCATCATTCTAAGATAGATTGTGCTACCTAGTCCTTATTTCTGGTGCACTCTTGGATCAAGAGTTAGGATTGTATCAATCCCTTTCTTATTTAGCTATATCATCTTGCCCTCAAAAGCAAGATTGTTCTCGACTTAGAGACATATCGGTGGTTCGTGATTTTCCTGATATCTTCATGGAAGTATCACCAAAGTTGTTCCCTCGCCGTTATGTTGAGTTCGTGATCAAGTTGGTTTTCCAATAAACCACTCTTTCTCCAAGAATATGTGTTGGATATCCCTGCAGTTGGTTAAGCTAAACAACAACTTGGAGAGTTGAAAGTTAAAAGCTTGCCTAGCTTAGCTCATCTCTAAGGGCTATCTTTTGTGTGTATTGAAGAAAGATGGTATCTTCATCGATTGACCCTCGTGATCAGTTAATGGACCTATGATCTTATCCAATCTTTGATTTGAGTATGGGCTATCATCAAATCAAGTTAGAACCAACGATATTCGTAATGTTGTCTTACTCGTGGTTGATTCCTCGAGCATACACCATTACATCTTTTGGTCTGACCAATACTATCACATTGTTCACATAACGGTGGAAGTCCAAAGGATACGGAAATTCGGATGAGTTGATGTTGAGCCCATCGCCAAAGATCTTGTCTCCCCCATGATTCGTGTTAAACATTAAGCTAGTGTTGGAAACTTTGTAAACAATGCCTTCATGTTCCGTTCATGAAGCATATGTTTGTATGAAAGTAGCGACTTCCTCTAGGTTCACGTGCAATCGATGCAAGTTGCCGCCGTGAATTGAGAAAGCTTGTTTTTGCTTCCTCCGAATCATCCCAAGTCATTCATGTATATGTGCTAAGTATCCCGTGGTTTGGAGACTTGCAACCTTCATTCCATATGTTCCCTAGCACCCCAGGCCACTGATTGACTTGTTCAAGGAAAATAAGTCTAGCGTGCGTAAAGACTTCGAAATCCTTGATGATGGGTTCTAACCTGAACTCGATAGTGTTTTATTATAAGACTACTATGTGGTCATTCTTGTCTTGGACAACATGTTCACATGTATGTAGCATAACCAACTCATATTTTGGATCTTGCTATCGTAGTTCACTCCCCGAGAATCTCGCAACGTCATCTCGTCGATTTGTGTTGCAAACTTCCATTTTTCTTTCCAGACTTGATGAGTCTGGAATGTCCTGACACCAACCAGATCTGAATCTCAGGCAGATATGATGGTTGGAACATTCCCGACATTTGCATTTTGTTCCCAGCTTGCACCGCCTTGTGCCAATCTCCCTTGGACTGCCCTTCTCAGCAATTGTTGTTCAGGATCATCTTCAGAAGTGATCCTACCGTGAGTCCCATCCATTTCTGATGATAAGTAAAATCATCAATCGCGTTGTCTTCAACAAGGTAGTCCACATCATCCATTCGAATCTGGATATGCCATTCCTTTGAACTCCGCCAAACGATCGATTGTGATTGCCTTAGGCTGGTATAAAGAGTTTCAATGATCTATGGATCAAAAGTAATTCTTTTTGCCACTTAAGGGAATAGCTCTACGAGTCACCTCCCCTAAGGTGCCCCATTATGGAATCATGGCAGTTATCTCCTCGCTACTTTGAAACCATGCACCATCTTACTACTGCGTGGAATTATTGCCTACCAAATTGAACCCTTGACATCTATCTCTTCCCATCACCCTAATGTGTGTTTTGTGTCTCAGCTCAAGAGGTGGTATATGTCTCATTCCGTGAGTTGTTTGTCAGTTGCTCGACCTTCGAGAAGATCGATTCTTCTAGATTTTCCCTTTCTTCTCGTTGTCATGTTGGATGGAGTTCTCGAAGCAAGACATCGAGACAAAGATGATGATCGAATCAACGTTCTTATGAAGTGCAACCTGGATCGTGAAGATCGTGTTAGCTAGTGTCCCCTCTGTCTTCTTACCTCACGTCTTGAATCTCGGGACGAGATTCTTGTTTAGTGGGGGTGAGTTGTCACAGCCCTAGAGTTTGATTGCAATTAGTTTCATAAGCATCCATGCATCATGTCTATATTTGTTTGAAATTCAAAATGGGGATGACAAACCCTAGCACCAAATGAAATGCAATTTGGATCAAAATAAAAATATTTTCAATGAACCCAGAATGCCCTTTAGAAAAGTTCATTATTTTTGATAAAGGTGAAAACCTCTGCCAAAAATGATGCACATATTTTTAGGCCATTCTGGATTTTTGAATTAACTCATATTGTATTTGAATTGGGGCCTTTAAATACTATAAATATTTTTAAATGCTCCAACAATTTTGGAATTAGTTAAGGGCCTCTGGAATAATTCATTTAGTGCCCATAACTATCTTCAGAATTTCTAAACGTGATTTGGTTTGAAAACCAAAGTAAAACAAATTTGCATAAATAGAAAATAAAACGGAAATAGAAAAGCAGAGAGAGAGAGTTACCTTGGCCCGTGACTATAGCAGCCCACTGGGCCATGCCAGACGTCTCCCTCCTTGGACAAGAGGGGCAGGCGTGTGCCTCGCTGCAAGCACGTGCCCCTGACCACCTCCTGCTTGCTGCCTCCCTTTGGACCCCCCCGGACGACGCCACGCACGCCGCGTGCCCAACCCTCTCACCCTCGCCCATTTTCCCCTCTCCCCCGCAAGAAGACGAGCTCGACCGAGCGAGCTCGCCGACGCTGATCGCCAGACCCATGGCCACCGGCCACCCCTTGCCCTAAATGCCAGCCCAAAGCTCCACCTCACAGCGCCGCTTCACCACCGATCAAGGGACCCCGGAGGTCGACAACATCGCCAGATCGCCGTCTTCGCCGCCATCGCCGCACCTCGTCGCCGATTCACGGGCTCCAAGGCGTCCCGAGCCAACCGACCCTACCCAATCGACTCGCGGTGAGCCCCTCGAAGCGTCTCCCTCTCCCCTTTTTGCTCGCCTTATGCCGTAGCGCCGTTTCGCTGCGATCAAGCCGTCCGCCATGGCCGTTGTTCCTGCAGCGGCCGTGCTTCTCGCTCGGACCAAGCACTTCTAAGGCTTTGGAGCAACGAGAGGCCAACACCACCCTAGTCGGCTTCCTTGCGAAGCCGCGCCTGCAACCGCAGACTCGAAGCTCCGGCCACGCCGCTCGTCGCCGCCGCCATTACAAAGTTGCCCGGTGCCTTCAAGCTACCATCGCTATGCGCTGCATCGCCAGCTCTCCGTAGCCGCAAACCGCGCACGAAATGGTGCTCTGTAGCGCCATCCCGAGCAATGCCGGCGAGCCACCGCCGCGGGATCTGGTCGTCGACGGCTAACCACCGTTTTGGCTGACGTGGCGTCTTAATTATGACCTAATCACGTTTAGTTAAATCACCCCAGCCACTGACAATAGGGACCCACCGACTAAATAACCTCGGGTTAAGTTTAGATTAGATTTAATCAAACACGGGGGACCCACACGCCAGCATTGACTATGCTGGCGTGTCCGTTGACCGGTACCACCTGTCTGTGACACGAGCCAACACTGTGAGACCCAAGGGGACCCAATCGTCAGTTTGACCCTGGACCAGCCCTGTTGACTCACGACGCCACGACGCGATTAATCTTTTCTCGAATTAGTTTATTTTCGAAATAACCGTAAATTCCAAATGACTTAAACTTCAAAAATCCATAGAAAATAATCTATAACTCCAATGGAAATAATTTATATATGAAAAATGATCAGAAAAATCCAAAGAATCAGTTTATGGCATTTGCATGCATGTTAGAGCAACTTATGTACTCTGTTTAGGACAATTCAATTAAATGGCATTTAAAAAAGCACATATGGAGTTTGAATTTGAACCCAATGTTCAAACCAACTCCATTTAACTTGTTGCTAGTTGCATTAGGCCAATCAACAACATATTGCCATGTCACATTCATGCATCATATTGTTGCATGGCATTGATTGTGTTTCTTCTTTGTTTGTCGGTGGTTGTTCCTCTCGATAGACGTGTTCGACGACGTGATCGATGACACCGATGAAGAGCTATACTATCTTCGTAAGTGCTGCAAGCAAAACCCCTTGTTCATTCCGATACAATCCCACTCTCTCGCCTCCTGCTCTCTTTTACCGCATTAGGACAACAACGATTCATCTCATTACTTACGTGGTAGTTGAACCCCTTATCCTCTCGCATGACCCGTCATTGACACAAGAAATAGATGGAACCCACTAGCATGAGTAGGAGTTGTTTGAGCCCTGATGTGCCTACTCATTCATGCTTCTTTGTCGTACTCGCTATTGCTTAGAGTTGTGTCAGGTCTGATTCATCGGGGATGAATCGGAGGTGTGTGAACATGTCCTACTGTTGAGAGCTAAGTGTGTGAACACGATGGTAAAGGTATCGGTGAGAGACCATGTAGGAGTACATGGTGGGTTGTCTCATTGAAGCCGTCCTCAGGAACTGAGTTCTGTGTTTATGATCCATGAACAGCTACTACCACACGTTGGGCCCTGAAATATGACCCCGCTCGACTTATTAACCGCCCCTGTCCTCTGTCCGGGGAGTTGCAACTAGTTTCGTGTTTGTAAGATATGTTTGGAGGCCGTGCATAGCGCCGACCCTAGGGGTGGGCTATGATGCGGTAGAATCTGGCGTGGGTGTA
This sequence comes from Aegilops bicornis, assembly GCA_021605145.1. Taxonomy (NCBI): domain Eukaryota; kingdom Viridiplantae; phylum Streptophyta; class Magnoliopsida; order Poales; family Poaceae; genus Aegilops; species Aegilops bicornis. The sequence continues at coordinate 919,537 of JAHIAL010000104.1, forward strand.
CCGAGCGCCTGCTTGGTGTCTCGGGAACCTGCACATATCGCTTAGTTTGAGCGAAACCCGGCCGGATCTCCTCACGGATGGAACCCGAATAGGCGATAAACCTCGACTAGAGACTTGTGTGGTTAGTTAGGTCGTGGTTCACACCCACGCCGGGCTTTTCGCTGAAGTCTGCCGAGCATATGTCGTGGTGCGCACGCTAAGTGGTGGAAACATGTGTGAAGAAGTACACCGCAGGTTATAAATAATCTCTTCGAATAGCCGTGTCCATGTAAAGGACTTCGTTGCACTGCAGGTTCATAGACAAGTGAAAGTGGATACTCTAAAATACGCAAGATAAGCGTGAGTGCTATGGATGGCCTTCTCGTAGGGAGACGGGAGCGGATCCATAGTGGTGTATTGATATGGTGAATATGTGGACTTGTGTGCGCCACCTCAAAAGAGTTACTTGCAGTCGTAGTTTAGGATAGCCACTGAGTCAAAGCTGGCTTGTTGCAGTCAAACTCCACCACCCCCTTTATTGATAATGATGCATATGTAGCTAGTTCCGATGTAAGTCTTCTTTGGGTACATTTGTACTCACGCTTGCCTATTTTATGTTTTTGCGAGAGACGCCGGTCTCGCTTAGTAGTTCCGCGTGGACTTCGATGTTTAGCTTGTTACCTCATTACGATCTTGTACCCTTGGGAGGGTCTTGTAGATAGTCAGGCTTCTCAGCCTTTTCCATTTGTAGTTGTCTGTACTCAGACATGTTTATGCTTCCGCTCGATGCTTGTATGCTCTATATGTTGGGTCATGAGACCATGATTGTAATACTTGGCTCCTCGGAGCCTAATGAATAAATATTCGAGTCGTAGAGTTATGTTGTGATGCCATGTTGTATTTACACATATCGAGCATATTGTGTGTATGATTGAAATGCTTGGTATGTGTGGGATCCGACAACCTAGTTGTTTATCCTTGATAGCCTCTCTTATGGGGAAATGTAATCTTGTGCTTCCATGAGCCATAGTAGTCCGCTACATGGCTCACCGGAGTCCTCGCTAGCCCAAAGACATTACCGCTTCCTAACACTTGACTGGCGGCATGTGATTCACTTCGTTTGTGTTCTGTCCCTTCCGGAAATGTCATGCGGTGACATCCGAGTCCTGCCCTAGCTTACATACGGTTCACGGAGTCCTGTTAGCCCAGCTACAGCCGGATTCGCATGTCAATCGATATGCTCGATGTTGATTCATGTATGCCTGTCCCCGTAAGTTAGTGCCACTTTGGGTTCACGACTAGTCATGTCGGCCTGTGTTCTCTATATATGGATGCTAGCGACACTATCATATACGTGAGCCAAAAGGCGCAAACGGTCCCGGGCCATGGTAAGGCGACACCCGTGGGAATACCGTGCGTGAGGTCGCAAAGTGATATGAGGTGTTACCGGCTAGATCGATGTGACTTGGAATCGGGGTCCTGACAGAAAAACCGAGCGCCTGCCAACTCGTCTAGGAGCTCGTCAATGACTGTCAATGGAAACTTGTTCTCGATGGTGATATCATTCAGACGATGGTAGTTCATTTAAAGCGGCGTCGCATCAGTCCTTTTTCTTGACCAGTAGGACCGGTGCGGCGAACAGGCTGATGCACGTTGTGATTAGGCCTGCTTATAGCATTTCCATGACTTGACGCTCAATTTCGTCCTTCTGGAGAGGAGAGTATCGATAGGGTCTGACATTTGGTGGTGATGTTCCTGGCTCCAGGTGGATCGCGTGGTCAAAGCCGCGATGTGGTGGCAAGGTTTTGGGTTCCTGGAAGACGTCGCATATTCATCCAACAGACTTGCAATTGTGGTGGTACTTAATCGCTGGTCTGCCGCAGAATTGGTATCTCGCATGGACGACGCCCAATGCCCACACCTCGTTGCCTCGAATCCACTTGGACAAATTGATCTGCTCGCATCTCTATCGCTGGTGTAGGCTCGGTGGGAGTGCATAACACCTTGTAACTTGATAATAACACTGTCATAACAGAATTCCGTGGTATTGAGTCCCCAATGACAGTTCATAGGGCTGAACTAGGCTAGCTACCGACTCGAGAGGACCGCATCGTAGGGCACCCAAATTTCGAAAGCAGACGATGTCAAGGCTGAATGTGTGTCCTCGCACCACCAATTCAGTTTGGATACTTGTCGTAGATTGGAGAGTGTCGCCATTACCACACGCGACGGTGACCGGCTCTATCGCTTAACGACATGCCGCCTTGCAAATAACGCAGATTGATTAATGTGTGTGTGTCACGAGTCCAAAGAAGCAACAACATTACTTGGTTTCCGACAAGAGCGCTGGAGGCGCATGGTTCCGGTTGCTTCCATGCTCGCGACGGCGTGGCTGAAATCTGTAACGGCCGGCGCCTTCCGGATGTTCATCAAGCGCTCAAAGGGCACGGATGGCATCATCCGACGTGGTTCACCGTGATCGCCGACCTTGATGGTGAGCAGCTGGCCGATCTTGTTGCACTTGTGTTCTCTGCTGTACTTGTCGCCGCACTTGAAGCACAAGCCATTGGCGCGCCTGAATTCCCGCAGTTGGCGCTCTCTGCCGAAGTCGTCCGGGCCACGTTTGGCGTCATTGTTGCGTGGTGGAACTAGTCCCGCCACGCCCGCGACCACTGGTGGTGGCGGTAGAGCACACGCGTAGATCGCAGGGCGCCCGTGTGGCTTGGCCTGCTCGGTCTCTTCCTCTTGGATGCATGCCGTACGCTGCCGCTCGACACGCCTTGTAGGCGCGTCTGGCGCACACTCGTCGCGACGTCGTTCTTGCAGCCGATGATGAATGGAGAGACGAAGAACTTGTTGTTGAGTGACGGGTCCAGCGCGATCAGATGGTACATGATGGACTCAGGCGAGACGGTAGTCCGTGACACCGATCGATTGCTTCGGATGATGAAGGCGGTGTAGGAGTGCATCAAACTCGTCTGGCGAACTCCGCCGCACAACAACAAAGTGAACGAAGTCAGCCCCCGAGTCCATGGACTCGTTTGAAAGCTTGACACCACAACGCGGCATGCCCTCCATGTAGAGCACCGCTGTGGTCACCCATCGCCTCCCGGGCGCCTGGTAGAGCTCGAAGTAGGTGTGGCATAGGTCGAACCAGGCGTGGCGCTTGCCCTCAAGCGCGGAAAATCATGCTTGGGTGGTTTAGGCGATAGTTGCCACGGGAGATGGCGGAGGAGAGGGTTGGACGTCATGCGGTGGTCGTCGTTGGCGGCGACAGCCATGGGCGAAGCGTGGACCGGTGGTGGATGGAAGCGGTGGCCCGTTGTTCATGAGGAGAAACGCCGCGGAGTGCCGTTGAGGAGGAGGGTGCAAGACGAGCGGTGCATCTCGTTGAGCTCGCTGCTTGATCGTGTCGAGGCCCTCGCCAAATCGGCCACCAAGGTGCCAGCTTGTTGGACCTCTGTTGTGAGGAAGAAATTTTTTGCAAAGAAGTCCTCCAAGGTTTTCTCGACACCTCCATGGCTTGCAAGACGAATTTCTGCTCACAGGCAGATATGCTAACGGCGCCGTTGCAAGCCGCTTCCAAATCGGACCTATCTCGCTTGGGATTTTGTGTCCAACATGGAGCAACCGTGACACCCTTCGCGGTGGATGTTACTACGGATCGAGGAGCGAGGCGCAGCTGCGACCGAGAGACTCTGAGTACCAAATCTGCAACAACCCCGTCGGGATCGACAGGAGGGGATTCAGAATCGAGCAAGAACAAGGTGAGATCGAGAAGAAAGAGGGGTAGGTGAGGAGCAGAGCTTGGAGAAGGGGAAAGAATTCCCTGATATTTCTCAATAGCTGATTGTTACAACGCACATGCGACTGCATATACATCTCCTTGGGCCTTGGGTCCCACATGTCCTACACACACACGTCCGACGACTAGTCCCTAGTCCTCTCTTTCCCTGCCTGTGGCCCCCTTGCTTGCCTCTACTCCCCTCCATCTTCTTGGCTCTCTGATTCCTCCCGCTGTGGCACTGGTGCCTCGCGCTGTCCGCCTCCTCGTCAGGCTGGTTAGATGGCGAGGAGTGCGTGGCACCGCCGCGCTCCCTTTCTTGTGTGCACGAAGCAGTTCCACGCACGCCTTATCATCGCCTCCCCTTCCATCCCCGACGACCTTCGCCTCCATCTCCTCCGATCCTATGCTGCGCACGGCGAGTTTGCGTCGGCGCACCGCCTGCTCGACGAAGCACCCCGCCCGGCCTCGCCGCTCCTCTACAACGCTGTCATACGCGCTCACTCCCGCCGCCTAGACCTCCCCGTCGCTCTCTCGTTCTTAGCGGGCATGCGACGCTCCGCCACCCTGCCCGATGCCCACACCTTCGCTTGCGTCCTCCGCGCATGCGCCGACTGTTCTCGGCCGGGCGCCGCCAAGATCCTCCATGGTATTGCGTCATCTTCCGGTTGTTCCTCCCATCCAATCGTCAGTAGTGCGCTCGTTAGCGCATATTCAAAGTTCTTGCTTGTGGACAGTGCTCGCCATGTGTTTGATGGTTTGCGTGAGCCCGACTTGGTTCTCTGGAACTCAATGATGTCCGTGTATGAGTACAGGCAAATGTGGCTTGAGGGGCTTCAACTGTTTTCTGCAATGCTCAGGACTGGGGAGGAGCCAGATGACTACTCCATGGTCAGCTTGGTCTCGTTCTTCAGGGATCCAGAAGCTCTTGCTTTTGGTCAAGCAGTTCATGGAGTGTGTATCAAGGGCGGTTATGATTCTGGCGACCATGCGAGAAGCGCACTTGTTAGCATGTACTTCAGGTGCGGGTGCATGGAATCGGGTCAAACATTGTTTGGTAGTTTGCTGGATGCGGATTTGGTTACATGTTCTTCACTAATTACAGGGCAAGTGCAGAGTGGCAAGTATGACGAGTCATTTAATTCGTTCAGAGAAATGTGCTACTTCGGCAGGAGGCCTGACAGCATCTTGATTGCTAGTCTTCTTTCAGCGTGTGCTTCTACAGCCACTATCAGCTGTAGCAAGGAGATCCACTGTTATGCAGTCAGGGTTGGAGCTGATACAGACATCAAAGTCTCATCTTCACTAATGGATGCTTATGCAAAATGTGGTTTTGCTGAACTGGGATATTTGGTATTCCGCCAAATTCCTAATAAGAACTCAGTCATGTACAATATGGTCATATCAAACCTTGGTTCTCACGGATTTGTAATGAAGGCCATTGAAGTCCATGATGAGATGGTTCGTGATAAGCTCAGGCCTGATGGTGCTACCTTCTCAGCTTTACTTGCTGCTTGTTGTCATGCAGGACTCCTAGATGAGGGATGGAAGTTGTTTAGGAGAATGAGGGATGAGTTCCACATACTGGTTGAAATGTAGCATTATGTGTACATACTGGTTGCAACATTTAACCAGCTGGAGGAGGCCTATGATCTTATACAGCAATGCCAATGCCAGCAGATTGTGGCGTGTGGGGTGCATTACTTTGGGGGTGTTGTGCCCACCGTGATTCCAGCCTTGGTAGTTGGTAGGGCAGTTGCTGAAAAGCTCTTTGAGTTCTATCCAGATAAGGCTTCTTACAAGATTATGCTTTCAAACTTGTATGCATCACAGGAGATATGGTGGGATGCTGAGGAGGTCAGGTCCGAGATGTCGAAGGAAGATATGCACAAGAACACAGGAAAGTTGGGTTGGCGTAAATGAGGAAATGATGGTTTGGTTTGCATCATTGAGAAATGTGCAGAACATCAAGTACATTTAAACTCTGTATTGTTATGGTTCTAGAGAAATGAAATATCTGAAACTTCCTATTTTTACCTTACCATTTGATATAAATTATTTTCTTACTTATTATTATTTGTGTTGAATATTTTTGCTCTTGCTGAGTATAAAAATATTTTTTAGTGTATATCCATGGAACTTTGTGTTGCTAATTTCTTAGTTGATGTTGTAGAGTAACATTACAATATTTTTTGAAAGAAAGCAGATTCTTACATGTCAAAATGATATAATCAGCACAGTTTTATCATTTTATGGTTCTGTGGCGATATTTAACGTATATACATTTACTTCTCAGTGCTTGGATGATGAAGTTGAGACTCGGTCAACTATAGCTGTGCTGGTGCAATGAGATTTTTTTTATAGATAACCGAAGAGAAAAAATGGATTTTCTTTAATTAGTCAACTTATCAGAAATTGACTTGCACATATCACACAAAAATGCAAAAGGCTGTTCAACTTCAGATTAAAAGGGGTGTATATATTTTTATACTTTACTCTCTGCAGCTTCAGTGTCAATTCTGGTAGAAAATTTTAATTTTTATTGTGTTTGACAGTCTCAAATTAAAATACCAATAGTCGAAATGCTGTCTCAGAGTGAGCAGTCCATGTCATGTTGTCCTTTTCTACGCTATATGTTTTTGCAGTCCAGCTCCGACCTAGCAAAATAGGCAAAATATTGGAAGGCAAAGGCAAGCTTAACATTGTGAGAAGCACCCTGACCTGAATCTCATACTCTGATGAAATTTTCCTATATTCCAAACCTTGCAGAGCTTCAGGGAAGTGGATTAAACTAGGAACAATAGAATAAGCCTGGCCAGCCTTGCCTGGCAATTGACATCTTAGCCTCCTTGGAAGTACCATACAAGCATTAGAAGCCAAATTCTGGAGTGCCAGATGAATTACCCTCTGCAACCGAATTATCGCCTGCAACCAAATTCTAGTTGCCTCTCCAGTTGCTAGTTCCCCATGGCCAGACATTCCTTGTTCTTCTTCCCGCCTTTGTTTCTGCAGAACCTCCCCATCAGTTTCAGTTTACCTGGAAGGAGTTTATCAACAGCAACAAACCAATAGCCTATGCAATATGATGCTGTGTCGCTCAGCCCATTGTACAGCTCGTACCTTTATGTGACTCCTGAAGGGCGCAGCCTGTCCGAGATAGCCTCCCTCTTCAATGGCAGTACATCTCCCACCCAGCCCATCAAGCGGCTCTCTGGTTCAGAGGACTTGCTGATCCGTGTGCCATGTGTGCGTGATGCAATCAACGTCACCATGTTGGTCTCTTCCATGATACTGAATATAAGGTGAATTTAAACGACACGGCTGACAACATCAACAGTAACTTTAGCGGGCTTGCATGGAACATTATTGTTACAGCAAACAAGACAATTACGGTTCACCTTCTATGTGGTTGTTCCTCCACGGGGCCGGAGGGGGTGTTGTCCTACACAGTCCAACCTGGAGATACACTGAGCAACATCGTAACCTTGTTCGAATCAGGCTTGAGGGAGATCCTAAGCTTGAATGTGGGGGTCACAAATCCTGATTTTATTAACCCGGGTTGGATCTTGTTCATCCCGATGGGAGTTGACGGTTTTTCCAACAGAAGTGAGTCATTCCTACTTATCAATTATGTATGTTGCATCATTGGAAATTTGTAAACTACTAAAACTGCAAAATCTAAAGTTTATTGATACCATTGGCATAGTATTAATTTGCTAAAACGCTATAAGCAGTATATATTTTTTTCTGCAATACAAGTCTGTTTTTAAATCTAATGCTGTTTCTCTCTTCCTTCGTGTTTTGTGCAATCATAGGATTTCTTGTGTTCTTTTAGCCCTTTGGTAACTGACTGCTCATCTTTTTCATGTTTCCTCCCTGTTTGATTCAAACACTTTTAGAGTTTTCAGTTTACCGATCATAATTGCAGTATCAATATCAGCTGCAATTATGCTCCTTTTGACGTTCACAATTGTACTTCTCCTGAAAAGGAGACCTCCGGTGCCCATTGTTGAAGTGCCAAAGAAAGAGATGGAGAGAGTTCGCAGCAACACAAGTATAGCTATCCTGGAGTGCCATTACTTTCCATCCAAGAGGATTGATGGTCTGTTATTCTCCCTATGCTACATGTAGACATTTTGGATACACATATATCTTATAACTCTCAGTCAATTGGTTGGAGATATCTATCCATTCCAAACAGAGTGACCTGTGATTTTCAGCCTGAAAGTGATTGGAGACGCCTCAGTTAATTTTGATGAGAAGAGGAAGATTGGTGGGTGGATATGGCATGGTCTACCTAGGTTTCATAGGAACACATGTAAGAAGTTCATGTAGTATATTTCTCAGGTAACTGTAATCTCGAAGCAACACCAGATCCTTATATTTGACCTTGGTCGCAGGAGATTGCAGTTAAGATGATGAAAGACAGCAAATCAAAGGAGTTCTTTGCTGAGCTGAAAGTGATGTGCAAAAGTACATCACATGAATATGGTATGTACTTAGATTGTAGAATCTACCAGGAAATGACCATCCGTAGCAGTGCTATGATCACGAGGTCCGAAGATATGTTGTCATAAACTTGCGCAGTCCTATACAGATTGAGTTGATTGGCTATGCTGCTGGGGAGGATCACCTATACCTTGTTTACGAGTATGTTCAGAATGGATCACTTAGTGAGCATCTCCATGATCCTTTGCTGAAAGGTACGTGAAAGGCATATTGATATTTGTTTGCTTCTGTCCATGAAACTAGATTTGTTGTCTACTGAAATTTCTGAAAGTTTGAATGAGTTATTTCTTAATTATTAGGTCATCAACCTCTCTCATGGACTGCAAGAACACAGATAGCAATGGATGCTGCACGTGGTATTGAGTAGATCCATGACCATACGAAGGCCTGCTATGTGCACCGTGACATCAGAGCAAGCAATATTCTGCTAGATGATGGACTAAGAGCTAAAGTGAACCATTCAAAGCCACAAAATTTAAGTGTTATCTGCTCAAGTATTGCAATCTGATTATTTTTTGGATAACAGGTTTCGGATTTTGGCCTGGTAAAGCTTGTTGAGCGCAGTGATGAAGAAGATTGCCTGGCAACTCATTATGTTGGAACGCCAAGCTACCTCCCACCGGAGTTAGTTTTTAACTTGGATATGATTTACAGTTTTTGAGCTGATGAAGCTTCAAATGTAATAGTAATACCAAGCATCAACCCTGCAGGTCAGTTCATGAGCCTCACATGACTACGAAGTCTGACGCCTATGCGTTTGGAGTAGTCTCAGTGCACTTGTGTGGGTCAATAAGGAAGCTAATAAGACAATATCTCAGTTGTAAGAGCAATGAGAAATGCATGTAAATGTATGAGCTGTTTTGAATTTTATAGTTTGCCGATCTGTTTTTCACAATGTTTGCATCATGATTCAACCAAATAAGGAACATTTGTCATGCTCTGAACAGATGAGAAAAGCTTTCAAATCAGATGATGTGGAGAGCTCACTGGAGAAAATCATAGATCCCTCCTTGAAGGACAACTACCCCATAGAAGAAGTGTGTAAGGTCAATCTGACACACTGAAACATCTCAGTTAGCCTAATCCTGCATTTCTACTTTATATAATCTGGCAAATATTTCGATGTGGTGCTTGAGTGAGGATTAATTAGACAGCCTGAGATGAGGGAGGTTATGCCAATGCTGTCTCAAATTGATCTGACCTCCATAGAGTGGGAGGCATCACTAGGAGGCGACGGTGAAAGTCTTTAGTGGCATTTTCATTGGTAGATGATCAAACGGCATGTATGCTATAATGTAGATACAAGAAGCGCGTTCCTATTGATTTTGATTGGAGGAGAATGGTTCTTGGTGTGCAGTCTCTGATGTATATATTTTTACTTGCGGCCAACCATATGCTACCGAAAGAATTGGGACGTCTTGGGGTGATTAATTCTAAGATTATGAATTGGTGCTTGATCGCCAAATAGGTGTGGAAAATTCTGGTGGGACAAAGGGGCCTTTGGCTCCAGATCTTCAACAATTGACAAGTTAAAGATGAGGGAGTCCGGCTATCTAGCGGCACCGGCCACGTCTCCTTTTATTCCTCTATGAATAGTGCCTCACGATGATAAGTCCCGAGGGCTCTCCTCTCCCTTTCCCCTCGCCCGCTTCCTCCTCCCTCGCCCCCAGAACCCTAGCCGCCTCCTCTCCTCTCCCCTAGCCGCCTCCTCTCCTCTCCCCAGCTGCACCTCCTCGAACCCTACCCGCCTCCTCCTCCATCCGCCCCGCCGCCTCCCTCTCCACCGCGCCTGCTCCTCCCCTTCTGCCCTGCTCTCCACCGTGCCGCCTCCTCGTCCCTTTCACTGTTCCTCCAGCGGCAGGCAGAGGGAGACGACGGCGGGCGCCGATTTGATCCGCCCGCTCCCCCTCTCCACCACGCCTCGGCCTCGGCCGCCCGTGCTCTGCCGGGCGCCTGGCCGGCCTCGGCAGGAGGAGCTTGCCCTCGAGACAGGAGGAGGGAGCAGCAGGATACATGAGCATGGTCTTCTTCTCGCGTTGCAGCCGCCTGCCTTGTCCTGGTCGAGGAGGAGGAGCAGCAGGAGGGGCGCACCCAGCCACCAAGGTAGTCCCCGTCGAGGGTTTCTTACACCTAAACCTCGACCTCCACGGCGTCGTGGTCCAGCCACTCAAGTTCAAGGTGCTCCCCCCCTCCCTCTCTGTTTGGTTCTTTTCGGCAGCCGTGGATGTGGTTTCCCCCTCACGCCTCCCTGTTTACTCTGTTTTTTTGGTGGATGCAGGGAAGGAGAGGAGAATGACGCCCAGCCATGGAGAGGAATAGCAGCAGCTCAAGGTCTTTTCTCCTCCACACCTCCCTATGCCCCTCTCTTGTTTCTGTGTGATGTTTTGTTCAAGGTTTGTTGTTTTGTTTGCTCCTACGGATGCTAATGTGGCTGCCATATCTGTGCCAAGCAGTGCCTGCTTGTATGACTTGTTGTACATCGTTATTATAACGTTGGTCAAGATTAATAAGGCTTAAGAGCATTATATTTGAGTGTCATGAATGGGTACTTGGTGCTTTTACTATGTTACGCACTTGATGCCAACTGAAGATTTAAGACTCGTGAATATGCTGAACGGTAGAAAACTGTGCTACAAAGAAATGATGTAAGCTTCAAAAAGGTTGGTGCGCCATCTAGAAAATGGAAACAGAAACATATTATATACTTTTTGTATGCCAATCTGCCTCTAAACCAGCTAGAGACATCCTTTGCTTGTTGACAAAAAATGTTCCAGCACATTTTCTCCCACCGCCTTGTTTCTGCAGAAAAATTAAGCAAGACAAGCCGGAGAAGCTCAAGACCGACATCCAATTTCTTGTACCACTCTAACTGAGCCGAGGTGATGTTTTATTTCCACAAAACTTCTCTGCTCATCGATGCCATGTACAGAAAATTGCCTACCATCTTTGCTTGTTGACGAAAAATAATAATTATATGTCCCAATTGGATATGTATATGTTTTAGCTTGCTAAGTTGAAATGCATTATCCTATTCTGTGTGGGGCATGGAACCGACAAGACATGTGCAGCAGATTAGCATCTTTATTTATTAACAAAGTTAAACATGTCCGTTGGATGCCTATATATGTTTTAAGGAGTGGTATCTGCTGCTGAATTCCAGTTTAGGATGACCATCACTGTCGATACTATGCTTTGTCTTGTCATGTATGGATCAAAACAAAGATGGATGCCTTCCTTTTGTGGTTTCTCTTATGCTGTAATGTAGATTCTTGGTGACAAATACAGCGCCTCATGTGTGTGGTTGGGTGATATCTCTGCTTTCCCTTGAGGTCCTGTACAAGGTATGTTGAATTGTGTCCTAATTTTTGTCAAATTCAGTCCTGTTGCATGATGCGCATGTGGCTGATGGTCACATGCTAGCTTATGCTGTTTTGCTACAGAATGTCATTTCAGTTTGTACCTCATCATCCCCTTTCCCAATATCCTCGAGTAGTTTGCCGGTTGTGTTGAAAAAGTAAAGAGAAGCGAACTGGTTGTATCCTTTTCACAGGCAGTATAAAGAATTGTGATTATCAATTTACGGATTTTGGTTCAAATTTGATCATGCCTGTGTTGAGAATTGGTTGTAACCTGTAGAATCATGTCTCTGTTCAGCTACTCTTTTATTGCCTTTTTTGGTTCTGTTCAGCAAGTATGCCTACGGTTCAACCGTTGGCATAGGTAGGCTCTAGAAGGTAGAAGGCTTCGACACATGTACCACCTATGCCTATGGTTTAACCGTCGGTGTAGATAGAATCTATGCCAACGGTTAAACTGTAGGCATAGGTAGTACACGTGTCGAAACCTGATAGGTGGGCATTGGTGTACGACACTTGACGGACATGCCGTCAATTTTTTTGCTGACGGTTAAATACGCCGACGGTCACCGTAGGCATAGATTCTCTGTGCCGACGGGTTTTGTATGACGACGGGGAGGGGGGATATACTGACGCTATCGTTGCCGACGGCGGTTCGCATATGTGTACTTGCTTGAGAATGGAACAATCTCATAATTCTATCGAAAACAAAACTTAGTTATTTCATCATACATAATGTTTAACCATATCCACTTTAGCAGCCAGAAGCACCCCCTCCAACTTCTGACTTTGAACCATGTGCCCTGTTTCGACCAGCGCGGCTTGATGATCTTATGCAATTATTTGGTATGAAGAATATGTTGATAAAGTATTTTTTTTCTTTACTGTGTTTAGTTTAGAGGTACAGATACTCTTGTCATTCTGCTCTAATCTGGTTCATCGATTTCCTGAAGGAATTTGACCATCTTATATGTTTTTTATGATTTTTGTTGGATACCTGCTTAGTTGGAAGAGCTTTTAACCCATATTTTATTGCTTGCAGGTGTAGATGTTGGATTCCTCTTGGTATGTTAAACAGGAAGTGGCATCCAGCACTACTATTTTAAGATGGTTTGATCAGTAACAGAAAAATACCATAGATGGGAAGGCAATTATTGTATGGAGAGCATGGTACCCCTTATCTTCCTATTTTGTTCCTTTCTTAAACTGTTACTTAGAGGCATTATTTATAACAAAAGAATTAGGACATGCATTGAAGATTTAATATCCTTATCATGCGACATGGAGGCCCTTAAGTTTACATTTGGGTGTTAATTAATAAACTTGCATTTGTTAGCTATAATCATTTCATTTTTTCCACGCATATGATGATGATGTTCAGTAGGATTGTCAGTTTCACATCCTAGAGGTGTTCATTGTAATGTAAGGTTTAAGGAGATCTAATCTTGGGCATATAAATGTAAGAGCACAACTTTGTACTTGAATGCTTACTGTGTTTTTACTTTTTACATGTTGGTGTATCTAAGAAAGTAAATTTATTTGCAGTCTTCAAATGGTCTGACATTTAGTTTTGAGGAATGATAAAGCATGAATTTGGCCACATTTTGGGGGAAGGAGGGTTATAGTCTTTATAATCTAATCTTAGCTTTACAGCTTTGTGATTTGTTGATGAAATGTAGCTCGATGTAGTTTTGGATGTATTAGGACTGGGATTATCATCCATACTCATTTTCTTTCTCTATATTTTTTCTTGTTCATATCTGTAAAACATTGTGCTGGTCATGATTGATTTGAGTATCATGATTTTGTAAATTAGATGTAGATGCATGCGAGAGACTTCATATTGTTTTATTATTGTCATAGTGATTAACAGAACATTGAATGGAATACATTTTTGTATTTTGCCCTGCAGGAAACTTATGGTGCTATGATAATTTGAATGTAATAAGCAATTCCTCTCATGTAAGCAATTCCTCTCTGCGTGTGTGCTTGTATGTCTTTCCTGCTTTATTATCAGTATATGGAATGGCTATATTTACTTCAATGTTTGTACCTAGCTGCATTGAAAACATTAGTTAACTACAAGACCTTATTTTTGTGGGTGAAGAATAGATACACACTTGCTCTTTTCTTGTTTTCGACGGGTTGCCAGATTATCTAGAGAGATACACATATAGGTTAAGCTATGACACATTTGTTGCTTTACACTATCTTATCCAGTTTATTTGACACGTGTTTGAAATGTATATTTAGCATAATGATAATATTGCATTTCCTTAGGGACCTTAGTTTTGGTTCTGTCCTTGCTCGTATTATAAGTAAAATATGAACACTTCATGTCTCCAACCGGTTCATGATCAAAGGAAGAGCATGAACACTTCGTGCCTCCAACCAGTTTAGATCATAGGAAACTATGGCACAATGCATTGCCAAATTTTCTTGTTAGAGCTCACTGAAAATATTTGTTCTCACCTACTGTAATGCCTTTCGTTAAACTAGGAATAGTTTCATTATTGAAAGCTTTCATCCACATATATGGTCGTAAGGGGCGGTGTATTTATTTTGCTTCATTCATTTTTTGGTCTATTTATTTTTTGCAGAAAACCGCCTATGGTATGCTTTGATGACTTTATTTGATTCAGTACAAGAAAATTGGAAGCAGTAGCAAACCAGCCATGAAAAGCTTGAGAGAACTATGCAAACCACAAGAAATGATGCGCTCCTGTCATTTTGCCATGATCTTGTGGCCCAGTTTCAAGATTTTATGGACTAATGTTAGCTACTTGCTTCTTTAGCTGATCTAATTAAGACCAAGCTCTATGTGTGGTTTATCCTCTTAAAATTGTTACTACGGGGATGAACTGATCCCATGCCTTTGTTTTGGCCTATAAACCTACCATGCAATGTCATATATAACGCCGTATTAACAACATACCTAAATATATGTTCCCTTATGCTTTAAGGATGTTATGACCGGTCTCCAAATATTCTTGCTTTCAAGCTTTTAATACTTGGTTCCCTCTCGGCCTTTGCGCCATTGGCGCAATGGGTCATCTAGTTGGTATAAAACCGCCTAGTTTAAGCAACCACTTCCTTTGCCCAAACCTGTGCCCGAATGAATCGTCACCTGTGCCCGAATTAACAACATACCTAAATATATGTTCCCTTATGCTTTAAGGATGTTATGACCGGTCTCCAAATATTCTTGCTTTCAAGCTTTTAATACTTGGTTCCTTCGCCTTTTGGCGCCCATTGGCTAATGGGTCATCTAGTTGGTATAAAACCGCCTAGTTTAAGCAACCACTTCCTTTGCCCAAACCTGTGCCCGAATGAATCGTCACCTGCGCCTGCCGCCGAGGTACTACCTCCGTCTAGGTGAATAAGTCATTCACGTAGTTCTAGGTCATCGATTTAAGTAATTAAATATATGTTATATGTCATGAAAAGTATATCACTAGATTTCTATACGGATGTAGTTTCTAAATATATAATTTTTGTCACATATAATACATATTTAGATAGTTAAATCGTCAACCTAGAACTACGTGAATGACTTATTCACCGAGACGGAGGTAGTATACTGGATTCGGGAGGGAGGGTGGGATTTTACTACTAAAACAAGGAGTTTAAGCAAGCACTTACTTTTCCCAAACCTGCACCCGAATGAATCGTCGCGTGTGCGCCACCTAGTAACACATCGCCGCCAAGATTTGGGAGAGAGGGGAAGGATTTTACGGCCTCCAACTTCTCCTCGGCACCTAGATCCGCCGGGCCAAGGAATAAATCCGCTCTCGCTACCAATTGTCGCACTCCTGTAGGACCGACGAGCAATATTCAAGAATTCAGTCTCAACTAGCAGTTTTATATCACTTTCAAAGGAAGGATTCAAGAGTTCTATAGGCCTCGCCACTACCCTCCCTGGTGGCTGCCTCCGGTTGACGGCGCAGGCGGTGTTCCCTTGTGTCATCCAATAAAGGCGGCGCGGCCGTCGGGATGGGTTGTTCGTTTGATAGTGCTCGCTGGTGAAAATGTTGGGTCGGAAACTAACCGAGAAATGATGAATGGTTATATTTTCAAATGATATGTATATGCGTGCAACTAGATTCTAGGCTTTGCTATTCCGGTCCACCCCGGCCCTAGCTAACAGCTCCAAGATTGAAGGCGAAATTAAAGACACACATATTTACACATGTACAATACTCCCTCTCTCTCAGTTTATAGGGCGTGCGCGTACTCCTAGGTTGTCAATTTGACTAACCTAATACAAGTTATATATTACAAAAAATATACCAACATAAACTTCAGATGTTCTATTTTCAAACGGTTTAATTTTTGTGTTATATAGTTTATATTAGGGTAATAAAATTGGCAATCTAGATATACACGTAGGACTTGTAAACTGAGACGGAGGGAGTAATCAGTGTGACATAGAGTCCAACTAACCAAGTCGGAGAATTGAAGGGAAAGGAGCTAGAAAAAGGGCAAAGAGGTTACCAACAATAATGATAAAAGGCTAAGCACCTTTATACAGTACGCTAGACAGATGAGAACGACGACGGGGATGAGATGGTGCATGGGGCGGGCACATGCAGCTTGCTGGGTTTGTTGGCATGAGAGATTGATTATTGTACTTGATGGACTCTTCCCCGCAATTCAAGCTACCTTACCTTAAATCCAACCTCCGGCCCCATCCATTAGGCCTGCCCACGGGGGCCTTGCCTATTTTCAGTTGCTTCAACCCCACTTTACTATATGTTGCCCCCGTCTTCTCTCTCTCTCTCTCTCTTGCACAGCGGAGTGGCCCTTTTCTTTTCTTGAGTGAGCTAGCTAGCTCAGCTCCACTTTAATTTGATTGTTAATTTAATCTTTATACTATTATCTTAAGGCTCAAGCATTGTTGGAACTGCTTCTGTCTGTCTGTGTGTGTGTGGCCGAGATAAGTGTCGCTTTTATATCGCCTGTGCCCTGCCCTGCCGTGTCTCACCATCATTGTTGCCGTCACAGGCCGCTACCGCGCTCACTCACTAGTCACTCCACCTGAGCACGCATATGCGTGCGATGGGACGCGAGGCGGCAGCGGCAGTGGCGTGCTCCTCCAACAAGCCCAAGCTGCGGAGAGGGCTTTGGTCGCCGGAGGAGGACGAGAAGCTCTACAACCACATCATTCGCTACGGCGTCGGTTGCTGGAGCTCCGTCCCAAGGCTCGCCGGTGCGTAACGTAATCTCTTCATTCATATATGCCCATGCTGCTATGTATCTCTTGCTTGACCAAGAATTCAAATGTGTTTCCCTTAATTGTTCAGGGTTGGAGAGATGTGGCAAGAGCTGCAGGCTAAGATGGATCAACTACCTCAGGCCTGATCTCAAGAGGGGCAGCTTCTCCCAGCAGGAGGAGGACCTCATCGTCAGCCTGCACAAGATCCTTGGCAACAGGTAGTACAATTAGTACTCCCTCCGTTCATTTTTGTAAATCATTTCAGACAACTTAAAATGGACTGTTGTTTTCAAGGTCTTATAAAAATGAACAGAGGGAGTAAGTTTTATTAGTGAGTTCACTGTTTTCTGATGTTGATCGGACTTTAGAAGCAGGTAGGTATATACAGATATTGCATACAGAAACACGTCGACACGCCTCAACTGCACTACTCCTTTATGTTGGTTGTCAGGTGGTCCCAGATAGCGTCGCAGCTGCCAGGCCGGACCGACAACGAGATCAAGAACTTCTGGAACTCGTGCATCAAGAAGAAGCTCCGGCAGCAGAGCATCGACCCCACCACCCACGAACCGCTCAACGACGCTGCCGCTGATGCCGAGCCGCACGACGAGTGCAAGGAGCTAGTCCCCGCTGCGGAAGACGGCTGCTTCGGCGGCTCCGTTGGCAGTGACGATCTCCTAGCGCCGCACTCCCCGGTCGACTGCAGCTTCGACCCCATGTCCGTGACAAACGTCCCCACAATGCGCATGCAGGGCTCCTACTCCTTGTGTGGCTACGGCGGCGTCGGCTCCGACGCCACCACGTACAGCGCCTACACAGGCGGCGGCGACAGCTCCAGCAACAGCACCGGCACCGGCACCGGCACCTGGACCTGCGGCAATGTGGAGCCGCTCCCGCACATGGACATGTTCCCTGACGACGCCGAGCCCTACCCATTCGACCCGACCAAGTTCAGCCCGTGGCACCAGCAGCACGCGCCGGACGACGACCGCGGCTCCGCGGTCTTCCCGATCCGCTCGCTGTCCTGGACCTGCCTGAGTCGTGCTTCGAGCTCGCCCGTGGGGCCTTGGAGGACGAGTTCGACTTCATGTGACCCCGCCACGCCCAGGCCGAGGTCATGTGTCCATCGTTCCACAACCACAAACTCACACCATATACAAACCTCACTATACCACCTGATGAGATGAGAAGATCGATCACCGTTGAGAGGACATGTGGTTTGACCACACCTATACTTATTTCCTCTCCTCATTTCTCTCTCTCTGCCTTCCAACCCCTTCCTCGAAAAAAGAAGTACTTATTCGATGAAGCTGTTTATTTAATGAATACAATGGTATATAAGTACTATATAGTATTGTGATCATAATAAGGGTTAGTAAATATGCATGTATACGTACCCCAATTCAGGGGGGTTTCATGTTTTGTATGGGAGCAGTTTAGCAACATCGGTCCATGGAATTTTAAAGCAAGTCTTTTTACCTCTTGCACTCCATCCATGGACTGCGCCCTTGGCAAAGTACGTGGCAAATGAGACTAGGCCTCACAATTATTAAGACGTACGTACTACGTGGTCGCTGTGTGGCGAAGTCGTACAGCGTGAGCGCGACACCGCGCGGGCAAAGTCTTGAATACGTTGTTGCTTTGGCAACGACGTGGCAAGGCGGGGATGTACGGGGCAGCAACGACGCAGTGTAAAGAAGCGTCAGTCACATGATGTCGTCTTGTCGCCCCCTTTGCATGTCTCCTGGTCCCTCCGCGCGTACGTATATGCATGCATGGATGCTGCCTTCCTGCACGGCATCGGCATGGATCCATAATCGAGGCGGCGACTGGTATGAGATCGCTACCATAGGTGCGATCGTGAGATCCATTGGTCTGGTCCATTGGTCTGGTCCATCAGATTTTTTTTAAAAGGGACTTCGTCCTCTCGCATCGAACGACGACACGACCATCTTATTAACCACAAAACAGGTCAACATGGTTCCAAGGTCTCCAAACAAAATAAAAACAAAGAAAGCTCACAGAGCCATAAAGGCTAGAAACATCGACTAGCCAAGACAAGATGCCACAACCGGCTGGCTATAAGTAGATAGATAAAGTAGATGCCTATCCTATTACATGATCGCCATCCAAACCGGTTGAAGATATCCCGAGCTACCATCTCCCAAATGGAAAGATCCAAGAACCAAATGCTCCCCGGCCTCCGTCTCGAGTGAGTAGCGACCACTTAACGGATCGTGAGCCGTAGTGTGAAATATAACCTCGCAAAAATGAATACATGATATTCGTTAAAGACCAAATCATTTCGCAAGTCCGGATAGTCCACAAAGAAAGCGCAAGAACCCCAACCCGAATGTGTTTCGCTAAGTCAGCGGAATCCCATTCAGCCATGTCCCAAATAACGCTGCTAATGTAATTCGTGGTTTGGTATTGAAAGCAATGTGAACCGCTCGCCAAAGGACTTTTGGCCAATCTGCAATCAAAAAGAGGTGTTTTATAGTCTCATCCCGATCACATAAACTACACCTAGTAGGCCCCGGTCCAATTACGCTTTTTCAAATTGTCCTTGGTTAAAATAACTTGTTTATGGACAAACCACATAAACACTTTTATTTTCAAAGGTACATTGACATCCCAAACATGCTTGGATGTAGGAATGGAGGTCGAATTAATAACATCAATGTACATTGATTTAACTGCGAATACCTGCACTTAGTCAACTTCTATCGTAATTCATCCGGGTTGTTGGGAAAGTTGGACCTCCATCGGCCTCCTAACTAGACGGAGCCACTCCTCCCAACGATTGCCCACCAACGCATCACCGAACTGAATATTATTAAGGGGATAGATTGAAATACCGGGTTACGAACACCTCACGCCGTTGAACAATACGATATAAAGACGGATATTGACGGCCAATGGTGTCTCGCCGAGCCAAGTATCCTCCTAGAAACGCTGCGGTCAGTGCCGCTACAATAACAAACTTCGTCCTATTGAACATGGATTGTTTGACTTTCATCACCCTTTCCGTAAAGGTGAATCACCGGCATGATCAGAATCTCGACAAAGTTTTGTCCGAAGGTACTTGTCATGTAGGATTTGAGCCCACATGGCATCATTCTTCAAGAGAGCTTCCACGCCCATTTGCTAAGTAGGCATCTGCTCTTAACTTCGAGGTTCTCGATACCAAGACCCCTTGGTCTTTCGGCCTACGATGATATCCCATTTAGCAAGTCGGTATTTTCTTTAAGCTCATCACTCGCTAAAAGAACCGCGATCGATAGAAGTCCAAATTTCTTCCTAACACCAATCGGGACCTCAAAGAACGATAGGAGAAACATAGGCATACTCGTGAGCACCGAATTAATCAGATTAATCGGCCTCCGTGATGACATGAGTTTACCCTTCCAATGCCTCGCTTTCTTCTCAAATCGGTCCTCGATGCACTTCCATTCTCGGCTTGTTAACCTACGATGGTGGATTGGAATACCTAGGTAAGAAAAAGGTAATTCTCCCAACTCACACCAACAATGCCTATACGCCTCGCTCGCCTTTTTGGCTCTACCAAATGTAATGTACCGCTTCTTATTAAAGTTAATCTTTAACCCGGTCAATTGTTCAAATAGGCATAACACCAGCTTCATGTTTCTCGCTTTGGCAAGTCATGCTCCATAAAGATGATTGTATCATCAGCTGCATCAAGTATGGACACACCTCCATCAACAAGATGAGGTACCAATCCATCTACTTGACCATTTTCCTTGCCCTTCCTATCGTAATTGCTAACATATCCACCACAATGTTAAATGTGATAGGTGACATCGGATCTCCTTGTCGAAGGCCTTTATGTGTCTGGAAATAATGTCCTATATCATCATTCACTTTAATTCCCACACTACCTTTTTGCGTAAATGATTCGACCTGCCTGCGCTAGGCTTCATCAAAACCTTTCATACGCAATGACTGTTGGAGAAATGGCCATTTGATCTTATCGTACGCTTTCTAAAATCCACTTTAAAATTACTCCATCTAATTTTTTGAATGGATTTCATGGAGTGTTTCATGTGACTACCACCCCTTCAAGGATATTTCTCGTCCAAGATAAAAGCAGTTTAGATCTGTTGTACCACGTAACGCAATCTGTGTGAGCCGATTAGTCCCGACTTTGGTGAAGATTTTGAAACTAACATTGAGGAGGCATATCGGTCTGAATTGCTCAATCCTCACAGCATCCGTTTTCTTAGGAAGCAATGTGATAGTTCCAAAATTCAAGTGGAATAAGTGAAGCTGTCCCGAGAACAGATCATTGAACATAGGTAGCAAATCCCCCTTAATAATATGCCAGCACTTTTTATAGAACTCTTGGCTGAATCCATCCCGTCCGGGAGCCTTATTGTTTTTCATCTGCAATAGCATCAAACACCTCCTTCTCGTAGAACGGTGCAAATCCGTATTATCATTTTCAGAAATTTATATTTGAGGCACATCCTCGATCTAGACTCGTCTAGGGACACACAATTATCCTCCAGCCGTCCAAATAATCGCTTGTAATACTTTCGGTAATATATGTTTTAGGTTATCCCGACTCTAAAATCGTGCCTCATCTTGTTCAAGTTGAAAAATACGTTTCTTTCGGTGCTTGCCATTAGCTATTAGATGAAAGAATTGAGTATTCAAGGCCCCTTGGACCACTTTTGCGGACTTTAGCACGCAAAGCCCACTTCAATTCCTCTTCATGAGCAGTTCTTTTCAACCTCGCTCTCCGCCTCAGTTTTAACCTGAAGCTCAGCTGGCAACAAGATCGAAGATTCGGCCTTGATGTCTAGGGCTTGTATAAGAGAAAGGAGTCTATCCTTTTCAATCTTATAGACACCACAGAGGTGCTTAGCCCAGCCCCGTAAAAAGCTTCTCAAGTGCCTAATCTTATTCTGCCAACGCTCGATCGCAGTCTTGCCTCTTGCACCTCTATCCCATTCCCTGCCAATCAGGTCAAAAAACCCCTCTCGTTCGAACCAAGACATCTCGAAAGAGAAGGTGTTTTTGTTACCCACGTGGTTCGGCTCCCCAGAATCCACGAACAAGGGGGATTTGCTCCAATACGGGGTACTTTATGTAGTAAACTCCTGTCTTTGATACACATGTACAACTTATTCTTCGCTGTTAATTTATGCAAGCGAGCAATCTCGTTTTGCTGTACATGGTTTCCTGTGAAATCTTTTCTTTTCTGTCCAATAAATCTCTCAAGCAAGAAAAAAAAATCTTTCTATTGTATTATTTAGTGAGATATTCTCTTTTGCACATTTTTCAAAGGAACCCTGTAAAACATGTTCTTGAGGAATACAATATTTCCCGCAAAGGGATACAATACTTATGCGTTGGTGTTTGTGCAAGATTGAACAAACAACAATGTATATCAAAAGTGGAGATCGACATTTATTTTTTATAACATATTTTGTCTGCATGCACTATAAGGATCCCATGACACAGTTTTGGAAAGCAAAATAGTAGTTCTCAAAATGAATAACTATGAAAACAAAAGAATTTGTAGTGGCGTATATGCACAATTTCTGTGTTTTGTCATGTGCAGTTTTTTATTTGGTAAAAAGGGATACTGATATAACAAAAAATAAGGGAAGAAGTGATATGAACTGGACTAAACTCTAAAAGCTTAGGGGTTACATTACAAGATGTCCTATCATGTCCCGGAATCCTTGGTCAGTGCCATTGAATATTCATCCGCTAAGTGTAATGATGGATCGCATGATCGCACCTTTGCTGCTGATCTCATACTAGTCAGCCCCCCATAATCGATCGGTGCCTACTGTTTGCCGTACGGAGGGCAAGTGATAAGGGCCGTCCATGCTTTAATCTTTTTGCATTTCACGCGAAAAATGGAAACAGTGTGAGCTCTGCCATTCATGATACGTCGAGTGAAGTCTATTTTAAACCTTATGATTGTAGAGGTCGTTTAAAATGAGGAGTCCTCACTTTCAAATCCTTGAACTCTATGCCTTGTACTTGTAAGATGGAAGCGTTCCTACTCTTCGTGGAGAGCCGCGTGGTGTATATTTATCTCTAGCAATACAACCTTGCCTTGGCGTACAAGATGATGAGACTGATCCGTGATATGGTTATTTACAGCGAGAGAGATACGAGAGAGAGAGAATAGAGGTACGGAAGTTGAGATTACATGGACTCTAGCTATCGTACATCTAACGCCCCCCTTAATCTCCACTGTCCTAAGTTAAGATTTCTCTTGAGCTCTTCAAATGGCTTGACTGGCAAGGCTTTAGTAAAACCATCAGCTACTTGATCTTTGGAAGGAATGAACCGTATATCTAACTCCTTTTCTGCAACCCTTTCTCATTCAAAATGAAAATCAATCTCAATGTGTTTGGTTCTGCCATGAAAGACTGGGTTAGCAGAAAGATAGGTTGCTCCCAAATTGTCGCACCATAGACATGCGATATGGCGTTGCTTAATCCCCATCTCATTAAGCAATGATTCCAACCGAATAATTTCAGTTGTGGCATTTGCTGATGACTTATACTCTGCTTCTGTACTTGACCTTGACACTGTGGCATGTTTTCTCGCACACGAAGAAAGAAGGTTAGAACCAAAGAATATTGCAAAACCTCCATTTGACCTTCTATCATCATTGCACCCTGCCCAATCAAAATCAGAAAAGGCACTAACAAGAGTAGAATTGGACCGTTTGAACTGAAGACCTAGACTCACAGTATGTTTCACATATCATACAATCCTCTTAACAGTTGTCCAATGTGTTGTAGTGGGTGCATGTAGATATTGACAAATCTTGTTAACAACAAAAGATATGTCTGGCCGTGTAAGTGTCAAGTACTGTAGGGCTCCCAGTGCACTCCTGTATTTCATGATCTCTTCTTCCTTGAGTGACTCTCCTTCAAATGCTGACAGTTTTTCTGAAGAAGACAATGGTGTGGGCAAAGGCTTACAATCCTTCATCCCCATATGAGTTATAAGCTTAGTAGCATATTTTTCTTGCTTTAGTACTATGCCATCTTGAATCTTCTTAACTTTAATGCCTAGGAAGGAGTGTAGGTCACCAAGATCTTTCAATGCAAACTCAAATCAAATCATGTAGAAGAGCATTAGTAGCACTTTGTGAAGAGCTTGCAACTATAATATCATCAATAGGTAAAACTGTGTCTACCATATAGGTAAATCCTACTCCTTTATATATATATATATATATATATATATATATATATATATATATATATATATATATATATATATATAAAACAGTGTTTACCTTGTTGTAGATAAAGAGTGATGTGTCGGCTTTGGATGCAGCAAAGCCAAGATGTATCAGTTGGGAGCTTAACCTTGAGTACCTCTTGGTGCCTGTTTCGGGCCATAAAGAGCCTTGTCAAGCTTGCACACAAAGTGAGGTGTTTTCTTATCTGCATATCCAAGTGGTTGTCTCATGTAAACCTCCTGTAAGGGAATCTAGTGTCACCCCTAGTTGGTTTTGGAGTATTAACGACAAACTTGGTTGTGGGACTAATGTGTTTGTGAGAATTGCAGGATAACACAGGTAGTAGTCCCTTATTGATTCGGTTTACCTGCCAGAGATGACCCCTAAAAATGTATGAAGACACTGAAGAAAATGGTGGTCTGTGAAGATATTCACAGTGAAGATTATGACATGAGAAGACATTCACATGAAGACTAAGGAGTGCGAAGACATAGCTGTTTCGTAGTTTCCTTTTCTTCCTTGTTGAGTCATAGGAACCACCGTACTGTTAAGTGGGGTCCAAGTGAACAAAGTCAGAGTGACTGATGTGATGCTCAACCAAATCCTATGTCTTCGTGCGAAGACAATGAGAGCAAATCTTATCCAGAGCTGGATGAGTCAGCTTTACTTGTAGCCCAAGTCAAGCTGCCGCGTGTGTTTGAAATCTGACCGTTGGACACGTGTCAATTCCTTAGTGACCCAGGGTCATTTCGGACAAATCAGGTCGAGTTGCCTCCTGGCTATAAATAGCCCACCCCCTACATCATAAATTGGTGGCTGCTCAGAGCTAGTGCACGGCTTTTGTCGTTTGAGAGCGACCCACCTCCGAAGCATTTGAGAGAGAGATCCTTGCGAGGACAAAGCCCAAAACACCAGAGCCAAAGAGTGTTAGGCATCATCAAGTCTTTCTGCAGACGCTGCGTGATCTCAAGACTTGTTACACTTGAGGACCTGTGAATCCTCCGGCCCGGTTAGGCGTCGCGTTTTGAGCATCCAAGAGCCATTGTGGATTGCCAAAGTGAACGAAGTCTGTGGAAGGTTCTAAGTCTACCTTGAAGACTTACTAGAGTAATAGGGCGATGACTAAGAGTTCTTAGCTCAAGGGGAAAAAGATGAAGACGCGGTCTTCAGAGTTAAATCTCAGCCTCCCTAACCAGACGTCACGCTTATCATAGCAACTGGAACTGGTCTACCAAATCCTTGTCTTCACCAAGCAATCGGTTCTATCCTTGAATTCCCTTTACTTTACAGTTTGTCTTTGTGAAGTCATTGCCTGCTTGCATGATCTGATTGTCTTCACTGTGTGAAGACTGGTTGTTGTTTGGCTTCATACTATCTTCCATCCTGATCCATACTACATGCTGATAGTCTTCGTGCTTTCACTTCATTGCTTACTTGACTATGGCTTGTCTAGTGTAGTCTACCTTCCGCATATCAATAGGTTCATTTCTCTTTGTTTGTCTTCAAAGCCCCGTGTTTTGAAGACTTTCATAAAAATCGCCTATTCACCCCCTCTAGTCGATAACTAGCACTTTCAATTGGTATCGAGCAAGGTGCTCCCTTGTTCTGTGTGATTCGGTTTAGCCACCTGGAATTTTAGCTATGTCGACTGCAGGGATAATCAAGGTCTCCGCCGCGTGCCCTGTCTTCTATGGCACTGATTACCCCTACTGGAAGAATAAGATGCGTATGCATCTTGAAGCCATTGACGTCGACCTCTGGTATGTCGTCAAGAACGACGTTCGCAAGGTCGGTGAAGGTGTCACCGCTGCTGATGTCAAGAGGTTCATTCAACAAGACTCGACCGCCAAGAACATCATCTGTGGCCATCTGACCAAAGGACAGTATGGCCGTGTGAGTGCTCTGGAAACTGCGAAGCTAGTCTGGGACTGGCTCTCCAAGGTTAATGAAGGCGTCTCAACTCAGAGAAACTCAAGGATTGATGTTCTTCGCAACCTCTTCAACCGCTTCAAGAGAAATGACAATGAGAATGTCCAGCTCACGTTTGATCGCCTCACCGATATCACAAATGAGCTTCACGCACTTGGCACCACTAAGATCACCAAGCATGAAATCGTCAAGAAGCTTCTGAGATCACTTGACAGCTCATTCGACACCCTGGCCCTGATGATTCAAGAACGCCCTGACTTCAAGACTCTCGATCCGTCTGACATACTTGAGAGGCTCAACACACATGAGTTCCAGTTATCTGAGAAAAGAGATATCTATGGTCCCAACTATGGCCGAACTCGCGCTTTGAAGGAAAAGGTTTTTTCCTCATCTCAAGAAGAACTGATCAGTTAGCCTGGGGATCCTCGAAGACATTGGAAAGGAGCTTGTTATGCTTGTGAAGAAGTTCCAGAAGTTCACCAAGAAGAAAGGCTTCAGAAAGTCTTCAAGATCCAGCTCTAGAAATGATGAAGTTTCCACTCGTGACCACAAGAAGAGAACATGACACAAATGCAAGAAACCCGGTCACTACATCTCTGAGTGTCCACAGTGGGACAATGAGACCAAGAAGAAGAAGAAGAGCAAGCAATATGATTCTGATGACAAGAAGAAGAAGAAGAAATCCTCAAAGTCTTCGTCAAAGTCTTCATCACACAAGAAGAGCTCATCAACCAAGGCTCGTGCATTTGTTGGCAATGAGATGGATTCAGAGGAGGAGTCTCGCTCGAGGAGGCGGAGGTGGAGTCCGAGGAGGAGTCCGATTCAGCGTGGCAAGCCCTGGCTCTAGCTTCAGCCTGTGTCGCCAAGTCCATCTTCAACACTGAAGACAATGGCCTCGTCACCAAGGCTGATGCTAATGATGAGGATGACTCTGCTCCCACTTATTGCTTCATGGCACGAGGTGCCAAGGTAAACTCACGCGATGCTTACTTTCAAACCTCAAGTGAAGATGACTCTGAATGTGAATCTAAACCTAGCTACAAAACATTTGCTAAAATTGCAACTGAACAACAAACTGCTATGGAACATATTCAAAAGTTGCTAGACAAAAGCGATGACCTGTTGGACGCACCCGAACTCAATCCTTAATTGAAGACATTAAAAATCTTCATGTTAAGTACGAGGAACTTGAAAGTCGTCATGAAACGCTCTCAACTACTCATGAAAAGCTCTCCTATGATTATCTTCAAAGGAAGCAAGAACTTGAGAACTTGAGAGCAATTGATGAAGGTCTTCAAAAGGATAACTTGAAGTCACTCAAGGCTCAACAGATCAGGCCCGCTCGGGAAGGGTTTGAACCACCATCTCTAAAATGCCTTGAGCGTGATAATGCCGCCTCTGTTCTTTGAATGTTCTCACTGCTGCTACTGTTGCAATATCTTCAACCGCCGATGTGGTAACTAACCCTCTCTGAGGATACCACTACTATTGTCGACGAGAATGCCAAAGTTGAAGACATTGCTTGAAACAGGAATGTACAAAAGTCTCAAAGGGCATCGACGCTATGTGATGTCCTCAAGAAATGTATTCTCGAACCGAAACCCTAGGAAAGAGGGTGTTGGGTTCGAGAGGAAAATGAATGTTGATGGTTCTTACTGAAGCCCGAAAGTACTCCCAAAACCACATGGGTTCTTTGCAAAGGGACCTTCAAAGGATCCTCTACTTTATCCGCTTCACTTGTGCTAACCCGATTATCATTGATGAATCCTTTGATGCAAATCATAAACTGTTTAAGAATCAGAATGGTGAAGTGTTTGCCAGGTATATTGGTACTAATTGCAGGAATGGACCACCTTTGAAGAAGATCTGGGTGCCCAAAAGTTGTCTTGAGAAACTTCCTGTGAATGTCATCATGACACCACCTGGGAAGAAGACAAGCCCCAGACCAAAGGCTTCAAATGGTCCAAAGGCTTCATACAGACAGAGGACTCACCAGAGTCACCCTAACGCCAATGTTTTGCAGGGAAAACATTACTCAGACTTATGAATATGAGCGTGTTTCGTCCAACCGCTATGTTCATAAGACCAAGAACTTTTCTGCTTATTCTTATGAGTATTATTCACCTCCTGCAAGGCTATTTGCTAGGGCTCCAAAGCCGAAGTTCTCAGATGCTGCACTTAGACTCATTTCTTCTAAGTACCCCTGAAGATGTAGGTGGTTAAGAAAAATTAACTCTCTTTTGCAGGGAAAGGCCTCTAGCCGGAAATCAAAGACTTCTGATGCTTATGCTGAGGACCTAAAACATCTTGTGGGATGCAAGATAAAATGCCAAAATGGTCTTACTATGTATTTCGTCCTCGGATATCTTGACAAACATCCTATTTATCCTAACCAAGATCTGAACTTTCATACCCTTGGTGAAGCCTATCCCCCAAACTGCACTGTAGGGTATGACACCAAAGGCTTCAGAATGGATTATGGACAGTGGATGCACTAACCACATGACTGGTGATCAAAGTCTTCTCATGGATTCAACCCTACGTCCATCTGACAAGAGTCACATCACATTTGCTGACACTGGTAAAAGCAAGGTATTGGGTCTAGGTAGAGTTGCAATCTCAAAGGATAGGCACATGGATAAAGTGATGCTTGTTGAATCCCTTGGTTTCAACTTAATGTCTGTCTCAATGCTTTGTGATCTGAACATGATTGTGATATTTGGAAAATATCGGTGCCTTGTGCTTATGGAATCTGACAAATCTCTAGTCTTTGAAGGGTATCGAAAAGACGATCTGTATATGGTAGATTTCTCAAAGAGGACCACGCTTGGTCAGTATGTCTTCTAGCAAAAGCTTTAGAGTCTTTGGCTCGCATCGGAGGCTAGGGCATGCTGGCATGAGGAACTTGTACACTCTCGCGAAGAAGAATCATGTCGTAGGCATCAAGGGCGTCAAGTTCAAGAAGGATCATCTATGTGGTGCCTGCGAAGCCGGAAAGATGACTAGGGCCAAGCATCCCTCAAAGACAATCATGACGACGACTCGTCCCTTCGAGCTGCTTCACATGGACTTATTTGGCCCTACTCATTACTCTACCCTTACTACCACTGCTTGCCTCTATGGCTTCGTTATTGTTGATGATTACTCAAGATATACATGGGTGCACATAATCCTCTATAAGAATGAAGTGCAGGATGTCTTCAGACGATTTGCAAATCGTGCCATGACCAACTATGGCATCAAGATCAAGCACATGAGAAGTGATAATGGCACAGAATTCAAGAACATCGGCCTCCGCACTTATCTTGATACATTGGGCATCACACATGAGTTCTCAGCTCCATACACACCTCAGCAGAATGGCATCATGGAGCGCAAGGACAGAACCCTCATTGAGATGGCACGAACGATGCTTGATGAGTACAAGACACCAAGGAAGTTACGGCACGAAGCCATTGATACCGCATGCCACGTCATCAACCGCTTTTATCTTCACAAGCTTCAAGAAGACTTCCTATGAGCTCCTAATCTGGTAAGAAGCCAAACGTCGGTTACTTGAGTATTTGGTGCTAGGTGTCGGATCAAGGATCCACATCACACTTCAAAATTTGCACCGAAAGCACATGAAGGTTTTATGCTTGGCTACGGAAAGAACTCGCACTCCTACAGAGTCTTCAACCTCTTTCACTATAAAGTGGTTGAAACTGTGGATGTGCGGTTCGATGAGACTAACGGCTCGCAAAGAGAGCACTTGCCAAATGTGCTAGATGAAGCCTCACCAAGTGTATCTATCAAGCTTGTGGGTACTAGAGAAATCATACCTTCTAAGGCACAGGCTGAAGAAGAAATCATCATTTCTGCACCTAATCAACCCGACGACACTGCTCAGTCTGAAGTCAATACTGAAAACGAAGACAATGATGAGCAAGAGCAAAATATTCGTCCAGTTCATCCTCATGTTGCAAATGAAGTACAGATTGAGAAGATAATCGATAGCATCAATGCACCTGGTCCACTCACTCGTTCAAGAGCAACACAGCTAGCAAATTTCTGTGGGCACTTTGCATTTGTCTCTATATCTGAACCCAAGAAAGTTGATGAAGCCTTCATAGAACCTGAATGGGTTCAAGCTATGCAAGAAGAGCTTCAACAGTTCGAGCCGAACAATGTTTGGGAACTAGTAAAACGTCCTGAACCTCGCAAGCACAATATCATTGGCACCAAATGGATCTATCGCAACAAACAAGATGAGCATGGTCAAGTTGTCAGAAACAAGGCTCGTCTCATCGCTCAAGGTTACACTCAAGTTGAAGGGATTGACTTCGATGAAACTTTTGCTCCGGTGGCTAGGCTTGAAGCCATTCGCATACTACTAGCCTATGCCAACCATCACAACATCCTTCTTTACCAAATGGATGTAAAGAGTGCCTTTCTCAATGGCAAAATTGAAGAAGAAGTGTATGTTGCACAACCACCTGGTTTTGAAGACCCAAAGCATCCTGACATGGTATACAAGCTCAACAAGGCACTGTATGGCCTCAAACAAGCCCCTCGCACTTGGTATGACACACTCAAAGACTTCTTAAAGAGCAAAGGCTTCAAACCTGGTTCCCTGGATCCCACACTCTTCAAGGAAGACATATGATGGTGAACTATTTGTATGCCAAATCTACGTGGATGACATTATCTTCGGCTGCACTGACAAGAGATACAGTGATGAGTTTGGGCACATGATGCAAGAGCAATATCAGATGTCCATGATGGGTGAGCTGGAATTCTTCCTCGGTCTTCAAATCCATCAGCAGAGCAATTGCATCTTCATATCACAAGAAAAATATCTCAAAGACTGCCTGAAGAAGTTTGGAATGCAAGACTGCAAAGGGTACACGACGCTAATGCCAACCAAAAGTCATCTGGGCCCCGACGACAATTGTAAAGAGTTCGATCAAAAGGTATACCACTCCATGATTGGTTCTTTACTCTATTTATGTGCATCTAGGCCAGATATAATGCTTAGCATTTGCATGTGTGCCCGATTTCAAGCGGCACCAAGGAATCGCATCACTTAGCAGTGAAGCGAATTCTTCGATATTTGGCTTACAACCCAACACTAGGATTATGGTATCCAAAGGGCTCAGAGTTTGACCTAGTTGGATTCTCAGATGCTGATTATGCTGGTGACAAGGTTGATCACAAGTCCACATCAGGCACATGTCACTTTCTTGGACGATCTATTGTCTGTTGGTCTTCAAAGAAGCAAAACTGTGTATCCCTCTCCACTGCTGAATCTGAATACATTGCTGCTGGATCTTGTTGTGCTCAGCTTCTATGGATGAAGCAAACTCTCAAGGACTATGGCATCCACCTAAAGCAAGTTCCACTCTACTGCGACAATGAAAGTGCCATTAAGATTGCCAACAACCCGATTCAAAGACTCGAAGACAAAGCACATTCAGATCCGTCATCATTTTCTCGTAGATCATGTCATGAAGGAAGATATTGATATCATTCACGTCAACACCGAAGAGAAATTGGCAGATATCTTCACAAAGCCCTTGGATGAGAAAAGGTTTTGCAAGTTGCGGTGTGAGCTAAATATCTTAGAATCCTCAAATGTCCTGTAATTGGACACACATCCTAACGCTTATGCATGTTGATGACTTAGATGTGCAACACACAAAGTAACATATATCTTCAATCAATGAAGACATACACTCTAAGTGTGAATACATCAATGCCGAATTTGACTTTGGAGCGCCACGATAATTGTGCGCCGTGTCTGGGTCTAATACTTCCTATATGGTGGGTAACGCCACCACCAAAATCTTCTTGAAGTGTTTCATTTGGCGTCATGATTGCATAGTCTTTGCATTTGGTTTGTCTTCAACATTGATTTGACCTCATGGTTTATCTTTGCAATGTTGAGTTGGTTTTGGAGTATTGACGACAAACTTGGTTGTGGGACTAATGTGTTTGTGAGAATTGCAGGATAACACATGTAGTAGTCCCTTATTGATTCGGTTTACCTACCGTAGATGACCCTAAAAATGTATGAAGACACTGAAGAAAATGGTGGTCTGTGAAGATATTCACATCAAGATTATGACATGAGAAGACATTCACATGAAGACTATGGAGTGCGAAGACATAGCTGTTTCAGAGTTTCCTTTTCTTCTTTGTTGAGTCATAGGAACCACCGTCTTTGTTAAGTGGGGTCCAAGTGAACAAAGTCGAGTGGACCGATGTGATGCTCAACCAAATCCTATGTCTTCGCATAAGACAATGAGAGAAAATCTTATCCAGAGTTGGATGAGCCAGCTTTACTTGTAGCCCAAGTCAAGTCAGCCGCATGTGTTTGAAATCGACCGTTGGACACGTGTCGGTTCCTTAGTGACCTGTGGTCATTTCGGACAAATCAGGTCGGGTTGCCTCCTGGCTATGAATAGCCCATCCCCTACACCATAAATTGGTGGCTGCTCAGAGTTAGTGCATGGTTTTTTTCGTTTGAGAGCAACCCACCTCCGAAGCATTTGAGAGAGAGAGAGAGAGAGAGAGAGAGATCCTTGAGAGGACAAAGCCCAAAACACCCAGAGCCAAAGAGTGTTAGGCATCACTGAAGTCTTTCTGTCCGCGTGATCTGTAGACTTGTTACACTTGAGGACTGTGGAATCCTCCAACTGTTAGGCATCGCGTTCTAAGCATCCAAGAGCCATTGTGGATTGCCAGTGAACGAAGTCTGTGAAGGTTTGGATGTCTACCTTGAAGACTTACCAGAGTAATTGGGCGAGGACTAAGTGTTCTTAGCTCTAGGGGAATAAGGTGAAGACATGGTCTTCTGAGTTAAATCCCAGCCTCCCTAACCAGACGTACAGTTGTCACAGCAACTGGAACTGGTCTACCAAATCCTTGTCTTCACCAAGCAACTAGTTCTATCCTTCACTGCCCTTTACTTTACAGTTTGTCTTCGTGAAGTCATTGCCTGCTTGCATGATCTGATTGTCTTCACTGTGTGAAGACTGGTTGTTGTTTGGCTTCATACTATCTTCCATCCTGATCCATACTACCTAGCTGCTGATAGTCTTTGTGCTTTCACTTCATTGCTTACTTGACTATGGCTTGTCTAGTGTAGTCTACCTTCCGCTGCA
The DNA here is from genome assembly GCA_021605145.1 of Aegilops bicornis. Classification (NCBI taxonomy): domain Eukaryota; kingdom Viridiplantae; phylum Streptophyta; class Magnoliopsida; order Poales; family Poaceae; genus Aegilops; species Aegilops bicornis. Next base: position 952,694 of record JAHIAL010000104.1, read on the forward strand.
TATCAATAGTTTCAATTCTACTATTTGTCTTCAAAGCCCTCGTGTTTTGAAGACTTTCATAAAAATCGCCTATTCACGCCCCTCTAGTCGATAACTAGCACTTTCACCTCCTCTTCCAGAACACCATGGCAAAACGCGTTCTAAACATCTAGCTGCCTCAAGCTCCATCCTCTAGATACACCAATAGCTAACACAAGCCTAATGGTTGCAGCATTAACAACTAGGCTGAATGTATCTTCATAGTCTAGACCATAACATTGTTTAAAACCTTTTGCAACTAAACAAGCCTTGTACCTATCAATTGAGCCATCTGCCTTTTTCTTGACTCTATATGCCCATTTACAATCAATGATATTTTTACCGCTTTGGTCAGGTACAAGGTGACAGGTTTTATTTCTCATGAGTGCAGAATAATCCTCATCCATTTCCGTTTTCCAGCTTGGATCTCTAAGTGCTTCCTCCAACATTGTTGGCTCTCCTACAACATACAAAGATCCCATACAAAGATAGTACCGCTTCGTATTTTTGGATTTGTTATACCTTTTGTAGGCGAGTCGAACCCATGAGACGCCTGGATGAGATCGAGGTGGAGATGCAGGTTGTCGTACGTAAGACGGTGCAGATGGCCATGTCACGAGAAGATCCGTAAGAATCGAGATTCGTTTTGCAGGGCTGATCGTGATTTAGACTCAGTAGCCTGCGGTGTGGCCTCGCATGTACTGGTGGATCTAGCAGCCACCTAGCGGCCGGGCATAGAGAATCCCGTGCAGGCGATTGTTGTCCCCCGTGAACGCACACGCGCGGGACGAGAGCCAATCACGGAGCCGGTCGCTATCACCCGCCCTGTCGCTGTCGCACGCCCGCGGGTGGGCAAATTTGACAATTTTGACCTCTGGGCGAAATCATTTCACGGAATGAACTGCCCGTGAAACTATTTCACACCCATGACCTTTTTGTGTAGCGCCCGCCACGACGGCGCCACACCCTACTGTGCAGCGCCTAGCTCGGGGGCGTTGCACTCTAGTCCACCGTGGCAGCCCCTGGGCCCGCACCCAGCAGTGCAGCGCCTCCGAGCTAGACGCCCCACATGGAATGTGCAGCCCCTCCCAGCTAGGCGCCACACTTGTAAAGTGCAACACCTAGCACGTAGGCGCTGCACTGTGACTTATCCAGCCACTTGGCTGGCCCCCCCCTCCCCCACCCCCACACCACACACTCTCCCACTCTCCTCCCCGAGCTTTGCCCCCTCTCCCACTCTCTCCCCCTCTCAAATCCTCTCCCAAATCTTGCAAATTTGAAGAATTTGTCCGTGGATTTCAAGTCAAACCCTCCTCAAGGTAATATTCTCCGATCCCCTTGTTTTGATCCAAGTAAATTTCCCATTGCTCATTTGTTGCTAGTTTGGGGAAACCCTAGTTTTGTTTGGATCTAGAGATTTGCATGGAGATGTGAGATGTTTGTTTGCCAATTTCTATGATTAGGCTTTGTTAGTATGCTAGGGTTATTCTTATGGGTGTTCTTATGTTGGTGCTAGGGTTAGGTTTAGGGCTAGGGTTATGGTTATGGTTATGGTTATGGTTAGGGTTAGGGTTAGGGTTGTTGTTTGATATATATATTAGGGTTTCTATTCCGTGTTAATCCTTGTATTAGTACTCATGGAAGCAATGTTACCTTGTGTTTTTGGAATGCTTATAGGGATGGGAAGAACATGTGTGTTTGTTCATCATGGGGACAAGGACGCCTTTTGAAAGGCAATATAGAACCGGACCGGATGAGGTTGACATGGTGTTTGATAGTAGTCCTAGCTATGGAGCTCTTGCAACAAGTTAGGGAAGATTTGAATTGGACGAACCCTAGTGATATCATAGAGTTGGAGGGAAGGCATAATGTTGGTTTTGGAATGCACATCCGTTGGAAGACAATGCGTGTCAACTCGGAGCAATGTTGGGTTGCATACAAGGAGATGGTGGCCGAATCACTAGACAAGGCTCTTGAGTTATTTGCAACGAAGAAGGTTGATTCAAGTTTGCATTTGGACTTGAACCGGAACCCCTTCCCTTTGGTTGCTAGTAGCCCCACACCCTTGAAGCGAGATGAAATTGTTGAACCTCTTTTGACCCAAGAAGTGAGGCTAACATTGAGCCCGTTTACAAACAACCAAGATGAAGCTTTGCAAGAGGACAATGATGAGTATGCGGACGATGACAATGAAGTTGATCTCCATGACAACAATGTGGGTGATCTCGAGAAATATCACTTGCAAGAGACAATGGACCATTCCATCCCTTTTTCCCGTGCATATGCATCGGACTCGATGACAATGGTCCCGATGAACAAGTTGATGCGGAGGGGTTCACGGTGAAGGAGGCCGAAGCTTTCGAGAAGGTATTTGGTCGGGATCATCGGACTACATTGTTCAAGGATGTTAGTCTCGCGGATGAATCCGTGGTAGATGGTGGCCAATGTGTACCTCTTGGGGTTAGGCCAAGCTCTCATCGTGATTTGGGAGACAACAAGAACCGGATTGCTAAAGGTTCTAAGTTCGACACCTTCTTGGAATTGAAGATGTGGCTCGACAACTACTCGATTACGCATTATCGTCCACACAAGGTGGTGCACTTTCGGACGTCAATGTGCGCTACGGTTGCATGTGCATGTGAAGATGAAATATGTCCATGGATTGTGCGTGCAAGACCATGGAAAGGAGGTCCCACTTGGCACGTAGTGAGTTGTGTGCCAACTCACATGTGCCAAGGCAAAAGGGTGGATGGCAAGATTGTGTCCCAAAACCACAAACAACTCACGTCCGAGTTCATCGCCATGTGCTCTCCAACTCAATATCCACACTTCCAACAATGAGCGTCCAATATGTCATTGACCTTGTGAAAGCCATCTTTCACTACAAGGTGAAGTACGGCAAGGCATGGAAGGCGAAGCAAGTCGCTTTTAAGATGTTGTATGGTACTTGGGAGGAAGCATACAACCGAATCCCTAGGTTGTTGTTAGCCATGGCCGCGACAAACCCGGGCATGGTTCATGTGGTCGAGCCTCATGGGCACCAAACAACGGTTCATGAAGCAAGGAAAGTCAGAGTATTTGGCCGTGCTTTTTGGGCGTTCGAGCAATGTGTGAGGGCTTTCGAACATTGTAGGCCGGTCATCGCAATTGATGACACATTCTTGACCGGACAATACAAGGGCACCTTGTTGGTTGCGATAGCAAGTGATGCCAGTAACCGGGTGTTGCCATTAGCATTTGCTTTGGTTGAGGTGGAAAACAATGACAACTGGGAGTGGTTTACGCATCTTTTGAGGACGAAGGTGTTACCGCTCAAAGGGAAATTTGTGTCATATCGGATCGGCATCACGGAATTCTTAATGCGGTGGAGATTGACATTCCCGGGGATGATCCGTTGCACCATCGATGGTGCATGAGGCACTTTTGTTCGAACTTCTATAGGGCGTGTGGCCTTAAGGAGTTGGCCGATGATCTTCAAGATTGTTGTCTTGCTTTCTCTGATAAGCGCTTCGCCACTTTGTACCACAAATTGCTCGCATTTGACAAGATGAATGCGTACTTTGTAAAGTACTCGATGGAAACCGATGCACAAATAGCGGGTGAGAACCCACGGAAGTACAAGTACAAGCTACAGACCTGTGCAACGCCTAGCATGAAGGCGTCACACTCCATAGTGCAGCGCCCGGGCGCTAGGCGTTGCACAATGGGGTGTGGCGCCTCCGTTCCAGGCGCTGCACAAACACTTAGCTAATTTTTGGCCAAAATCGAGGCCTACTCTTCATTGTTTCTCGATAGCTACAGACTTGTCAGGTAAGGCTTAGCCTCGAGGCGCCACACTCCATAGTGCAGCGCTGCGAGCTAGGCGTTGCACTATGGAGTGTGACGCCTGTGCTAGGCGCCACACAGTCTCAGAACTATCCAGGAGCAACAGTAAAGTTGGACAAGTTACAGACTGTGGCGCCTAGCCTGAGGCGCCACATTATGCACAAAGGTGCAACGCCTGCATGTAGGCGCTAGATCAGGTAGTGTGACGCCTCCAAGCTAGGGCGCCACACAGTGTCTCAGAATTTTTCCTTCATTCTGCTCTTTGTTGCTCCAGTTTTTTTGTCCCTATAACTGGGTCATTTCAAGTCACAGATAGTTGCATCACAGAATAAGAGATTTAAGTTAAACATTACCACCAACATAGAGTTCAACACATAGAGTGACCATCATGACACGTTCGACATTACCACCAACATAGAGTTCAACAAATAGAGTGACAATCACGACAAGTTCGACATTACCACCAACATAGAGCTACCATTACTACCATTACTAAAAGAGGACGACGACTAGTTCCTTCCGCGCTTGCTGGCTCCTCCCCCTCTCTTGGAGGGTATCTTCTTCACCTTCCTAGTAAGACGAACCCGTGGCGGCTCTGGCTCCAGTTCCTCCACGTCATCCACATCGTCATCCACATCATCATCCAAATAGTCGTCCAAAGCCGCCATCCGCGAGGTGCCGACCGTCCTTTTGCCTCTTTGGGTGAAGTCCTCAGGTGTGTATTTCTTGAATCCCTTCCTAGGCTTTAACTCGTATGCAGACCGAACCTTGTAGGTCCCCAAGGCCATATCATCAGGAACCTATGCATCCACAAAAGATATGGAAAGACCGTGTGTCAGGATATAGTTAGCAATGCATCAACAATTGGATATATATCCTCAGGACATACCTCTTGGGTGACCACACCCACATCTTGGGTGACCACACCCACATCCTCATCCTCCAAAGGATCAGCATGGCCAGAAGTTGGATCTGATGGTGTCGCCGACCTAGAACGTTCTGGTGATACATACTCGGGGTCACGACAACCCAAAAGGTTTGATACCGCCTTAACTTTTGGCTCCGGCGCTGCAACATGAACACGTGAATGAGACATCGAACGTAGCAACACATGTTAAGTGCTAGTTTGAAGGAGATGTGAACCTTAATGAATGCTCAAAGTGCACCTTCCCCATCGCTTTTGCCAGCCGGGGTTGTTTCCATAATAGTGTCGGTCTCATCAGCTGCTTTCTTGATCTGGGCACGCTATGAACAAAAACGGTATTAACGTGTTAGGCAAGTGAAGATGTGAATAGTGCCAATTGAAAAGCAAAAAGGGAAAATACCACAAAGTTCATCATTGGCCCCGCAGGGATCACTGAGTTGCCTTTCCTGACTAATGTGTGGTACTGGTGCTGGGCTACCTCATCAAAGACGGTGGGTTCTTCCAAGATCTCATCACCATACGCCGGCTTGCATACCTCCACACGGGTGCTTCCAAGAAACCATGTGAGATAGTTGTTGAACGCAATCGGGCAGTGCTCACGAAGCTGGGCTCGCTTTTCCAGCCCTAGCTTGCTCCACAAAGAAGCGCCATCGTATGACATACTTGTTGTGATGCTTGGCCCAATCCTTGATCTTCCGCTGCTTTCCTATCCAACCTGCAAGTTAGAAACATAATATTAGCATCATCGAAACCGCCGAGAAGCTGCTAATTGCTCAAGGTTGATTATATCTTACGCGTGTAGCACTATATCCGTGTCCTCCCACTCCGGCGGGTGTGGCATGAACAAACCAAACTGACGGTACACCCGATGTGGCAGGTGAAGCTCATCCGCCTATTGCATATGAGTGGACACCGCATATGCCGTAGATCCCTATCCCTAGTGCACATCGGATTCAAACGAACTCTATAGGGTTCCCAAAACTCTCTCTTTTTCCATACGGTTCCCATTCAACCTACAAAATGGGATAGAATGCAAAATTGATATCGAGTTACGATGGAAGCATGATAATAACTTATGCAATGTCGATTCACCTGCTCAGGCGTGATCGCGTCCATCTCGCTCTCCTCAGACAGCTTGTACATGACCGAGGGATCATCCGTCATCTCATTTAACACATCCCACTTGTAAGCCCAAGTGGGGAGCCGTAGTGGTTCGTCTTTCTCGTCCCAATCCTCGAACTACACGGTCTTCGGTCGTCCAACCGGCAAACGCTCCCAGCTCCATATGGAAAGTGCGAGCAAACAACCACCAATACCTCCAGATAGCCTACAACAAAGCTTCGTCCAACTGCACATAAAAGAGAACATGGTTGAATTAACAAAGAAGATCGCATTCATAATGTACCAATGAATTGAAACGAGAACAACTTCATACCTGTCTATACAAGTAAGCCAGTGTCGCCGAACCCCAACTTCATTTGCTATCGAAGACGGTCAACGCCTTGAGCCACATCCATGGAGCATTCTTGCCTGTGCCATCAGCAAACATACTCCTGGATATCACGTACCACATGTAGACACGAGCATATGTCTTCACCATGTCCTCATTAGCATCCTCGTGGCAATTCTATCAAGTTCGACATAATCCACGTGAAAGTAGCACCGGCTGCGACTCTTTCCTTCTTCTTGCCTTCTACTTCGGTTCCCAGCGGCTCGAGGAACCATACCGATAAGGGCAAGCATTTGCTCGCGCCACCCATCGTAGTCGGTGCTCATACATAGAGGATTCCCATCGATAGGAAGACCGGTGATCATAGCTATATCCCGAGCGTCACGGTCATCTCCCGGTCCGAAGATGGAAAGTGTGTGTCTCCGGCCTCCAATGATCAATAAAGCGCGGTGAGTGCCGGAGCATTGTTGGGTGGCGTCGACCGGTGACTAACCGAATGAAAGGGAGAAGTCCTGTCTCCCTAACATACGACGTGTACCGCTCATCATAGCGCATCCACCCAAGGTTGACCCGTGAGCCCGAAGCTTCAGAGGTGCAAGCTCCTACAAGCAAACAAACAAATCATTACATATGGGGGTATGTGTTTGAAAAAACACGAAATTCATAACACCGCAACTTTCATTATTACCTCGCTTTCACCGACATAGCGTCATTTAATCGGTGTTGTAGATCCCAATGATCATTGAGAAGCCAAACCATCCTAGCAATTTGCAAGAAAGCTTTCTTGTCAACACGATTATCTTTTGAATACAAATAAACTAAAGTAGGCCTACTAGATGCAACCATACCAATCTATGTATCCAACCATATCAAATCAAACATAACTAATAAAAAAGGGTTCCACAAATAACTAGGCCTACTTCATACAAATAACTTTTCCATAAACTATGCCTACTTCATAAAAATAACTCTTCCATAGACTAAACTAGGGTTCCACAAATCAAACAAACAAGGGTTCCCCAAATCAATCAAACAAATCAATACATGCAAAGTTCTAATACATGCAAGATTCAAATCTAATCTAATCAAACAAGGATTCCCCAAATCTTCAAAATATCATATTCTATGGATAGAAAGAAGGATCGGAAGAGAGTACCTTCTAGGATGGATTGGTGAAGAAATGCACCGGACCAAATCGTCGGATCTCAAGGATTTGGGAGAGGGGATTGAGAGGGGAGAGGAGGAAGCCGCTGCCGCCACGCTTCTCACATTTCAAAACTGAACGAATGGGTGGGGTGGGGGAGGGGAGCGGGCGGTGGCATCTAAGTCACCGCGTCTGGCGTCTGAGGCTGGTATTTGCCTTCTTTGGGTGCGGGCCTGTGGGCTGCCATGGTGGATCGGTGTGCAACGCCCCGAGCTAGGGCGCTGCCTTTGTAGGGTGTGACGCCGTCGTGGCGGGCGCTACACAAAAAAGTCAGGGGTGTGAAATAGTTTCACGGGCAGTTCATTCGTGAATTGATTTCGCCCAGAGGTCAAAATGGTCAAATTTGCCCCGCGGGTGGGACGTGGAGCCGGCCCACTGTCTGATGATGTGGCAGTTTGTGGCTGGCTGCCACCGGACGCAGGATCCGAAGGAGATGGTGGCGCGTGATTCGAGATTGCAGGGGTCACATGCTGCACCGGATCTTCCTCAATTTCTGCGCTTGCCTCCTCTTGCTCTAGCACATGAAATATAGGTTCATTTGCTGCCGGATTTTGATCATTCTCTTTGCCATTTTCTTCGGGAAAATTTTGTTTTTGCCACTCTAGATTTTGCCAATTTTACTTATGCCACTCTAGCTTTTGACATTTCGCTTTTGCCACTCTTTGTTTTTGACAATTTTCATAATTGCCATTTTTGTGGCAAAAACAAAATTTCCAGAGTGGCAATTGTGATACATTTCAAAATCTAAGAGTGGAAAAAATGAAATAAAATTATTTTGCTTTTGCCACGAAATGGCAATTCTGACAATTATCAAAAGCTAAGAGTGGCAAAAATGGAATGTCCAAATCTAGAATGGCATAAGGAAAATTGGCAAAATCTAGAGTGGCAAAAACAAAATTTTCCCTTTTTCTTCTGCATTTTCTTCATGAACTTGCACAGGCATAGACACAGTGCTCGAACTGGTTGAATTATCATATTGGTTAGTACAATTATTGCCCCCATGCTCAAAATCCCGAAGATTGGAGGGAAGAAGGAGGATTTCTTTCCTAAGGAGTGCGCCTGCGTTTGGATGAAGGGATTCAAACAGGAAAACAGATTCATCAAATAGGACATCTCTCGAGATGTAGACCCTGCAGGTGGAGACATCTAGGCATTTAACTCCTTTATGAATTTGACTGTACCCTAGAAAGACACATTTTTTGAGCCAAATTCAAGCTTGCAAGCATTATATGGTCATAGATTGGGCCAACATGCACAACCAAAAACACGAAGGGATTTGTACTCGGGAGTAATGCCAAAAAGACGTGTAATAGGAGTTTCAAGATTTGAGAACTTTGCTAGGGAGCAAGTTTATGAGATAAGTGGCAGTCAAAAAAGCTTCATCCCACAACTTTAATGGCATGGATGCAGTAGCTAGCAAAGCTCCCTACCTCAACAACATGACGATGTTTTCTCTCGGCAGAACCATTCTGTTGATGTGCATGGGGACATGAAACATGATGTGAGATGCCAAGTTGTTGGAAGAAGGTATTAAGTTTCTTGTATTCACCTCCCTAGTCAGTTTGCATGGCAATGATCTTAGTGTTAAGTTTTCTTTCAACAAGGTTTCGAAAGTTCTTGAAAACTTGAAACACTTCAGATCGTTTCTTAAGAAGATAGATCCATGTAAATTTACTATAATCATCAATGAAGCTTACATAGTATGAATGTATACCAACTGAAGTAGGAGCTAGGCCCCAACATCCGAGAATACAAGTTGTAAGGGTACAATGGAAATACTGGTAGAAATAGGATATGGCAACTGATGACTTTTAGCTTGCTGACATGGATCACAAACTGACTCAATCCTAGACTCATGAGAATAAGGAAGTTTATTCTTGCTAATAAGAAGTTTAACAATAATTGATGAGGGATGACCTAGCCTACTATGCCACTTTGCTGAGGATGGTTTAATGGCAACAAAAGCTTATTTATTCGATGATGATGAAGGCGAAGATATGAGTGGGTAGAGACCTCCCACACAATTGCCCCTAAGAAGAATTCTCCTCGTGTCCAAGTCCTTAATCAAAAAGAAGTATGGGTAAATTCAATGAGTACACGATTATCAAGGGTAAATCGATGAACTGAAAGAAGATTTTTGGATTGGATGTATCGGGAACATAAAGAACTTTGTTTAGATGTAAGTTTTTCATGGGGGTTTTGACAATTGAACTACCAATATGAGTAATTTTCAAACTAGAACTGCTCGCGGTGTGCACTTGATCATCTCCACGGTATTTGTCTCTGATTGTTAACTTGTCCAGCTCACCCATGATATGGTTTGTCACACCGGTATCTGCATACCAATTTGTGTCGATGTCGTAGGAGTCAGTGACACCGTTGTCCTCCTTCTCCTCGTAGTCATCCTCCTCATAGCGATCCCAACACTCACGGGCACCTCCTCTATGATGCTTGAAACATATTTGGCATTCAGGGTAGTCACGTGGTGCTTGATGCTGCTGCTGTTGCCAATGGCCTCGAGAGTTCCTGCCGTCGCCGCCACTAGAGGGAGAAGGAGGACGCCTCCCTCGGCCACGTTCTCTGGAGCCACAAGCATGCCCCCGAGACTTGTACCGTATGCACCCCCTATACGCCAGATTTGCGGACGGGTTGTATCCACCTTCTCCTTCATCACCTAGCATCTCCAAGCGCTGATCAAATGCAACAATCTGAGCAAAGAGCTCATCTAATGTGATAGATGTGTTGACAGCACCGATAGCAGCCACCACATGGTCGTAGTCGCAGTCCAGCCCGGCAAGAACATAATCCACCATCTCCATATCAGAGAAGGGACAACCTAGTGCTGCTAGTTCATCACCTAGATTCTTCATCTTGGCGATGTAGGAGGTGATGTTCATGGTGTCCTTCTTTGTGGTGCTGATGGCGATTCTCAGATTGGCTGTCGGTGTACAAAAGTAGGGGCCCTTCTTTGTACCCCTTCACTTGTGCACGTGCAGTTAGAGCCGCACCAACGGCCACACTTAGCGGGGCAGAGAAAGGAAGCAAAAGTACAAGACCACCAGAGCAGCGCTCCAACCAGGGGCGTAGAGGACGAGGCGACAAGATGGGCTTCCCCCGGCAAGGCCCTTGCCGGGGTGGCCTACTCAGCCTCGGCAAGAGCCTTGCCGGGGCAACTTACCCAACACCAGCAAGGCCGGCACCCTTGAGTCTAAAAATTCCGACACCATCAACCACATTGGAACCAAGGCTTAGGAGGTGCCTCCATGGTGGCATGCAGATCTTTGTGAAGACAAAGGGCCTGTGAGGCCTGGATAAGAACCAGAAAACAAGACAACAGCGAGGCTCCTTGCCAAGGATGCCCACGAGGCCCCGGCAAGACTCTTGCCGAGAGGCGCCCACAAGGCGCCGGCAAGACCCTTGCCGGGAATATCAGCAAGACCCGCTGCAGGCCTTGCCTTCCATCGCCACCCCAGCTCAGTGGCCGACCCACCAACTAAGCAGGTACCCACGTGGCAGTACGTGGCTCCTAGGCCAACTAGTCAAGCACCTACGTGGTGGCATGCAGATCTTTGTGAAGACCCTGCCAGCCTACATGGCGCTGCATGCCTCGTTGGCTTGGACGCGTGTCGGAGCAAGGCGAAGCGGCGACGGACGGGGCGTGCCTCGTTACCATCCCCGATAAAGTAAGAGGACACCTAAGTAGCTCATTTAATGCGTTTTTGTCCTATGGTGCCAGAGATAAACTTGACTACTGTACAACTTTCCACCTCCTGTGTGCCACTGTGGCAGCCCCTTTGACTATAAAAGGAGGCCCGCGGCGTACTGAGAGAGGTTTCGGACTTTTTGGACCCTGCACGCTTTGTAGCTAGTCCAAGAACACAAGATAAACACAAGCCAGCAGGAGTAGGGTATTACACATCACTTGCGGCCCGAACCTGGATAAATTTCCCGTGTTGATCTCTTAAACCCGCTCTTTCCACAGCCCCGCGCCCGCCGACCGTAGAAGGGATTCCCCGTGATCCCATAGGTGTCATTTCAGCCGACATCTTTGGCGCACCAGGTAGGGGGCGCAAGCTGTGAAAATCCAGTTTGAATGTCGCGCATCGACTTCATCATCACCATGGCCCCCAAGAGAAAGGGGATCACAGCGATCGGGTCGCCTGGAGCCGGCCCGTCCGCGCCAGCGCGGGCAGGCGACCGGGTGGCCACGGATGAGGCCGGAGACGTGGCCTGTGAGCATCCACGACACTCTGGCGATCGGAGCCAGGCGAGCGGCGTCGCTCAAATCCGAGACGACATAGTGATCAAAACCAAGGACAGGGCCACACTCGTGCAAGATCTAGAAGAGACATTTGCAAATATGCGCAAGATCAACCTCAAGCTCAACCCGGAGATGTGCGTGTTAAGTCGCTCCGGCAAGCTTCTCAGGTTCTTTGTGTCACAGCGTGGGATCGAGGCGAACCCCGACAAGATCAAGGCAATTGAGCAGATTGAGGCGCCAAAACGGGTCAAGGACATTCGTAGGCTTGCCGGCTGAGTTGCTGCCCTGAGTAGGTTCATCTCCAAATCTGCTGAGTGTGCCCTCCCCCTTTTCAAAGTTTTGAAAAAGGCGGGTCCAGTAAAGTGGACTCCGGAGGCAGAGGCAGCACTGCAAGATTTGAAGAAGTACCTCTCCTTCACGCCAATACTAGTCGCGCCTAAACCACAAGAGCCGTTCTTTGTTATACTTAGCAAAGAACGAATCAAGTGATTAGATTAGTGCTTTGCTACCGGGTGGCGCAGAGGGAACTTGAGGAAGAAACATCAAGAATCAAGCGGAGCCGCGTCGGATGATGGTCGGGAGCCCTCCTCCCAAGGCCCGGCCCATGAGGCGTAGTCTGCGTAGTTGTGCGAAGTAGAACAGAAGAAGAAGAAGGTGGTGCAGCACCCAGTTTATTTTGTCAGTTCCCTCGTGCAGGGGGCTAGATCAAAATATTCTGGTATGCAAAAGCTACTTTTTGGCCTCCTCATGGCCTCAAGGAAGCTGCGCTGCTATTTCCAAGCACATGAGATCACCGTCGTCTCCCGCCTCCTGTTGCAACGAATCCTGCACAACCCGGATGCAACCTGGAGGATTGTGGAGTGGGCTTTGGAATTGTCAAGCTTTGGCCTCAAGTTTGAAAGTACTTCGACAATTAAGAGCCGGGCCTTGGCAGAGTTCATAGCAGAGTGGACCACAACGCCCGACGAGGAGATTCAAGAGACCACCCTTCCCGGCAAGGAGACGAGTAGTGAGTGGGTTATGTACTTTGACAGAGCTTTCTCACTCCAAGGTGCTGGTGCTGGCGTAATACTCGTTGCACCCACCGGAGAGCGCCTCAAGTACGTAATCCAGATGCACTTTCCCCGGGAAAAATAAACGAACAACACGACGGAGTACGAGGGATTGCTGGCCGGTCTCAGGATCGCGGCAGACCTCAGAATCAAGAAGCTCATCATCAGAGGTGATTCGCAGCTTGCCGTCAAGCAAGTGAACAAGGATTACCAGAGCCCGTTGATGGAGGCCTATGTGGATGAAGTGAGGAAGTTGGAAGAGCGCTTTAATGGATTGCAGGTAGAGCATGTTCCCCGAGCGGAGAACGGCATTGCTGACGACCTGTCAAAACGCGCTGCCCTCAAGTTGCCTGTGGAACCAGGTACCTTTGTGCTCCAATTAACTCAGCCATCCATTGAACCATCAGTGAGCAGAAAATGAAGGAAGGCAGGCCACAGCAAGTACTTTCTCCCGCTGAGCTCCTGTGAGCCGGCAAGGACATTGCCGGGTGTCCCAAGCTTGCTGGAGAGCAGCAACCCCCGGCAGGGCCTCAAGCCCTGGCCGTAGAGGCAGCTGCCGTTACGGCCAAGATGTGCCTTTAGTCCTTGCCACCGAGCCCCAGGCTCCGGCATGGGCGCAACCCACCGTCCATTTCCTCCAAACAGGAGAGCTCCCCAAAGGGCAGGAAGAAGCAGAGAAAGTGGCCCATCAGTCCAGCATGTACCAGTTTGTGGATGATGCCTTATACAGAACGAGACCGAATGGTGTGAAGTTGAAGTGCATTCCTCGGGAAGATAGACAGAGGCTGTTGGCAGAGATACATGGAGGCATGTGTGGCTCCCACATAGGGTTGAGAGCCCTTGCCGGCAAGGCATTCCGACAAGGTTTCTTCTGGCCCACCGCTCTCCAGGATGCGACGGCACTAGTAACCAAGTGTGAAGTATGCCAGGTCCATTCAAAGAAGCTTCATCAACCGGCTCAAGCTCTTCAGACCATCCCTCTTTCCTGGCCATTTTCAACCTGGGGGCTTGATATACTGGGCCCCTTTCCCCGTGCTGTCGGGCCTTTGAGTACTTGTACATCGCGATCGAGAAGTTCACAAAGTGGCTGGAAGTGGAGCTGGTGAGAAAGGTGACGGCACAGTCAGCCGTCAAGTTCTTCAAAGGGCTAGTCTGCCGTTTTGGTGTGCCCAATAGAGTCATCACCGACAACGGCACACTGTTCACAAGCCGCACCTTCATGCGGTACATTCAGGATCTCGGCAGCAAGGTTTGTTTTGCTTCTGTTGCTCATCCTAGAACTAACGGCCAGGCTAAGAGGGTGAATGCAGAAGTGTTGCGGGGCCTCAAGACCAGAACTTTTGACAAGCTGCACAAGTGCGGAAGGAGATGGATTGATGAATAGCCAACGGTTCTTTGGTCGATCAGAACGACGCCAAATCGAGCCACTGGCCAAACACCGTTTGCCCTGGTATACGGGCGGCAGTTCTCCCCATGGAACTCATATACGGGTCACCTCGAGTGCTCGCTTATGATGAGCTTGAGCAAGAGCAGTTGTGCCAAGAGGATGCGATGCTCCTTGAGGAAGATCGTCTTCGGGCTGCTGTGCGAGCCGCTCGCTACCAGCAAGCCTTGCGCCGCTATCATAGCCGCAAGGTTCATGCCCGAAGCCTTGAGGAAGGCGACCTTGTTCTTCGGCGAATTCAATCCGCCAATAATTCAAACAAGTTGACGTCGAAGTGGGAAGGTCCTTATCGGGTAATACGAGTCACGGGCGCGATCCGCTCTGGAGACCGAAGATGGCATTCCAGTGAGCAATTCCTGGAATATTGAACATCTTCGAAAGTTTTACCCCTAAGGTGCAGTTGCCGGGAGCCCCGGCGACCCCTAGTTTGTACTAGCCTTGCCGGCAAGGCATGTAACCCTATGTACAGAGCCAGGCGCAGACCTTGAGCATAAATAAATGAAGCGCTGGCGCCCTAAGTTTTAGCATGCATGCTAGGTTGAGTCTCTCTCTCTCTCTCTCTCTCTCTCTCTCTCTGTTAGGGTCGATAGTGCTTAGCGGCGACTAACCCCTAACATAGAGGTTGAGTGTGCGCCTATGTTCCTTCCCGTCTTTTCTTTTGGTTCGTAGGATAAGCGGGCGTTTCTTCTGAGCTGTTTGGGGGAAAGGAAATAGGCCGACACCCAAAACCCTGGCAAGCCAAGATTGCCGGGGGCTACAGATCTAGAGATCCGACCATGGCAAGCCCAGGTTGTCGGGGGCTGCAGAATCAGATAAGTCTTTCATCCCCCACTCTACACTTCCGTATGGAACTTGAACGTACGAAGCTTCGCTCACTCTTATACCGCCGTGCTCCCTCTTTTCCATGCCCAAGAACCTTTCTTTGGTCCAGAACTTGGTTGTAGTGCGATGGAAAGGGAACAAATGAAGGGCCTAATCCTACTTTGCCCCTACCTCCGCCAAAAGGCATGAGTGTAGTCGAGCTATAGAGCGGGATGACGGCAAGGTCTGTTGCCGGGTGACAATGTTTATTTTTAAGATAACAAGGATTCGCTCCTTGGTGTGGGCCTCGCTCGCGCACAAAAGAACCCGGCAAACACCCCTTTTCTTCATTAATACGTTGTTAACAAGTACAATTCATACGGAATGAGAGCTTGAGCAAGGGGATTACAAGGTTTAAATCTGACAAATGCCCACAGGCTTAAAAACTAAAAAACGATAAGGTGCCCATAATCCCTTTCTTGTCCCTCTCCTCAGGAAACGGAACAAGATGGCAGAAGGGCAAAAGAAGTGGCTAGGCGAGGTACGAGCAGCAGAAGACACCAAGAGAACATCCCGACAGCCGTCCGGAAGAGGGCTGGTGATGATGGTGCCGGGAGAAGAGCCAAAAGACGAGGCAGCGGACCACCAATACGTGACGAAGGCGTCGATGCCATCGTACTCCGACTTGACGGCCCGCCACCCGCCTTCTTCGTCTTCTCCGGCCTCCCCATGCCAGCCGCCCAAGGAGGTGACCCCGAGAAGTTCAAGGAGCTAGCGATGCAGATGGCGATGCTGCCGGAGTCGCCCAGGGACGGTGTGTCCGACGCCTAGTCAGACCCGTCATCCTCCCGCCCGCTACCCTCGTCGCCACTGTTGCTGTCCTCATCATCACTGTCGCCCGAGGAGGAGCTTTCGTCATCGGTTGAGCTCTCCGCACAACACCCTAGCCTGTGTCCCAAGCGCCCAAAGACCTTGACGGAGAGCAGGTCGCTCTCTGCTAACTTGAAGCAGAGGACATGCCCCTTCATCAAGCAGTGGGCATGTGCGAAGGTTTTCCAGCCCCGATGAAGGAGTATCACATGAGGGGCGGGGAACCTTGTGTTCGCCCACATGGCGCCATTGCAGCACCCCTTCATGTGATGTATCAGCCTTGGTGGCTGGTCAATCTCCAGCACCCTCGCGAACGCCGGAAGCCGAAGGCAGGCTGTAGCGGTGGCTCATGTAATCGCAGATGAACTCCAGCGCCGTGTCTCCGACATGGCCGCTTGACGAAGCCGGAGGAGATGGTGGAGGAGATGGTGACGGAGACAATGACAACGCGGGTATCCCCCTTCCGCGCCCACCTCTTCCTCGACCGCCTCACCGACCGCGGCCCTGCTCGGCGCCTCTGCCTCAAGCATGGCCTTCATCTTGGGCGTCCGACTCTTCCTTTACCGCCGCAGCTCTCTGGCGGGAGGAAGACCTAGTTGCCTCCACAGAAGGACGGGCACGACCGCGTGCTCTCGCCATGACAGGGGAAGGAAAGGGATCAAACTAGAAGAGGATGGATGCGGGAAGGCAATGTCCCTCTTCCCTTTTTATAGGGGGACGGGGCAAAGCAAGCCTAAGGGCGGCCGCCCCAATCAACGAATCCAGCTGCCGGGGGCGCGAGGAAACAGGACCGACCCGTTGCTCCAATCAGCGGCGCCTGCCCCCGCCCCGGCATTAAAGCCCGTACCCTCTGTGTCCATCGCCTGCCCTTCCCGATGCATGGGGGACACGTGGCGGGCGAGCCAGGATTCAGATGGAAAGTGGGACGGCCGTTTTGCGCCTCGCGATCATGGGGCACGAATGCCATGATGGCAACGACCCGAATCCACCTAGTAAATGAGCCGCGCCCCTGCGTTTTCCTCTATTTTTATGAGGGGAGACGCAGACCGCCTCTTTACTATTAAAACCGCAGGGTGACGCGAGCATGCTGCGGTCACTCCACGCACGACCCCCACGTCACGCATTCAACGCGGGTCGTGGGGAAGAACAACTGGCGTGGGAAGTTATTGCGGTAAAACTCGGCCCCGCATGCCCGCGCACCATTTTGGGCCCAGCCCAACAACGCGTTGCGCTTATGTGTGGCCCAGGCCCGGGGGCTCCTGTCGGTGTACAAAAGCAGGGGCCCTTCTTTGTACCCCTTCACTTGTGCACGGGCAGTTAGAGCCGCACCTACGACCACACTTAGCGGGGCAGAGAAAGGAAGCAAAAGTACAAGACCACCAGAGCAGCACTCCAACCAGGGGGACGAGGTGACAAGATGGGCTTCCCCCGGAAAGGCCCTTGCCGAGGCGGCCTACTCAGCCCCGGCAAGAGCCTTGCCGGGGCAACTTACCCAACACTAGCAAGCCCGCCACCCTTGAGTCTAAAAGTCCCGACACCATCAACCACATTGGAACCAAGGCTCGGGAGGCGCCTCCATGGTGGCATGCATATCTTTGTGAAGACAAAGGGCCTGCGAGGCCTGGATAGGAACCAGAAAACAAGACAACAGTGAGGCTCCTTGCTGAGGATGCCCACGAGGCCCCGGCAAGACTCTTGCCGAGAGGCGCCCACAAGGCCTCGGCAAGACCCTTGCCGGGAATATCAGCAAGACCGCGGCAAGGCCTTGCCGCCCCAGCTCAGCGGCCGACCCACCAACTAAGCGGGTACCCACGTGGCAGTACGTGGCTCCTAGGCCAACTAGTCAAGCACCTACGTGGTGGCATGCAAATCTTCGTGAAGACCCTGCCACCACACCAGCTCAGCAGCCTGCCAGCCTACATGGCGCTGCATACCTCATTGGCCTGGACGCGTGTCAGAGCAAGGCAAAGCAGCGACGGACGGGACGAGCCTCGTTACCGTCTAAGTAGCGCATTTGATGCATTTTTTGTCCTATGGTGCCAGAGATAAAATCGACTACTGTACAACTTTCCACCTCTTGTGTGCCATTGTGGCAGAGGCAATGGATATCGTTGCATCCACAAAGGTGGGACGTTCCCTACCGAAAACAATCATGCTTGTTGTGAGAAGCTCCGGCTCGTGAGAAGCATATACCAAAACCTGCCCCAAATGGGACAAAATTTGTACCACGGCCTGTTATTGCCGCTCCACGATAGCATGCCAAGTTTCATGAATTTCAGACGAGTTTCGGATTTACTAGAATTTAAAAACCAGGCATCTCAATGTTTTGCCGGCAATCAACGGTGCCCCGGTGTTTGAAATTCATTCCCGTTTCTTGCATGGGACCTAAGCATGCACCCAAGGACACAAATTTGATTATTCAACCAATTTATATGTACCGGAGCATGTGCATGTAGTTCAAATTTGAATTATACACATAAATGCATTGAAAACTCACTTAATGCATAAAAATGTCAAAACGAACCCCGAAAAATCACCAAAAATTAAACAACACTCCTGTTGTTCTATGTTGACATGAGAAAAAAATTTGAAAGCAATAAGAGGCAATGGATATCGTTTCGTCCACAAAGGTGGGACGTTCCCTCACCGAAAACCATCATGCTTGTTGTGAGAAGCTCCGGTTTGTGAAGCGTATACCCAAACCTGCCCCAAATGGGACAAAATTGCATTACCACGGCATGTTGATGCCGCTCCATGATAGCATACCAAGTTTCATGAATTTCAAACGAGTTTTGGATTTACTAGAATTTAAAAACCAGGCATTTCAATGTTTTTGCGAAGAATCAATCGGTGCCCGGTGTTTGAAATTCATTCCCATTTCTTGCATGGGACCTAAGCATGCACCCAAGGACAAAGATTTGATTTTTCAACCAATTTATATGCACTGGAGCATGTGCATGTAGTTCAAATTTGAATTATGCACATAAATGCGTTGAAAACTCAGTTAATGCATAAAATGTCCAAACGAACCCCGAAAATCACAAAAATCACACAACACTCCTGTTGTTCTATGTTGACACGAGAAAAAATTGGAATCAATAAGAGGCAAAGGATATCGTTTAGCCCACAAAGGTGGAACGCTCCGCATCGAAACCATCATGCTTGTTGTGTGAAGCTCCGGTTTGTGAGAAACGTATACCCAAACCTGCCCCAAATGGGACAAATTTTGTACCACGGCATGTTGATGCCGCTCCATGATAGCATGCCAAGTTTCATGAATTTCAGACGACTTTTGGATTAACTAGAATTTAAAAACCAGGCATCTCAATGTTTTGCCGGCAATCAACGGTGCCCCGGTGTTTGAAATTCATTCCCATTTGTTGCATGGGACCTAAGCATGCACCCAAGGACACATATTTGATTTTTCAACTAATTTATATGCACTGGAGCATGTGCATGTAGTTCAAATTTGAATTATGCACATGAATGCATTGAAAACTCAGTTAATGCATAAAAATGTCCAAACGAACCCCAAAAAATCACATAACACTCCTGTTGTTCTATGTTGACACGAGATTTTTGAAAGCAATAAGAAGTAATGGATATCGTTTCGTACACAAAGGTGGGACGTTCCCTACCGAAAACCATAATGCTTGTTGTGAGAAGCTCCGATTTGTGAGATGCATATACCCAAACCTGCCCCAAATGGGAGAAAATTTGTACCACGACATGTTGATGCCGCTCCATGATAGCATGCCAAGTTTCATGAATTCCAGATGAGTTTTGGATTTACTAGAATTTAAAAACCAGGCATCTCAGTGTTTTGCCGGCAATCAATGGTGCCCTGGTGTTTGAAATTCATTCGCATTTCTTGCATGGGACCTAAGCATCCACCCAAGGACACATATTTGATTTCTCAACCAATTTATATGCACTGGAGCATGTGCATGTAGTTCAAATTTGAATTATGCGCATGAATGCATTGAAAACTCAGTTAATGCATAAAAATGTCCAAACGAACCCCGAAAAATCACAAAAAATCACACAACACACCTGTTTTTCTATGTTGACACGAGAAAAAAAATTGAAAGCAATACGAAGCAATCGATATCGTTTCGTCCACAAAGGCGGGACATTCCCTACTGAAAACCATCATGCTTGTTGTGAGAAGCTCCGGTTTGTGAGAAGCATATACCCAAACCTGCCCCAAATGGGACAAAATTTGTACCACCGCATATTCATGCCGCTCCATGATAGCAGGCCAACTTTCATGAATTTCAGATGAGTTTTGGATTTACTAGAATTTAAAAACCAGGCATCCCAATATTTTGCCGGCAATCAACGGTGCCCTGGTGTTTGAAATTCATCCCATTTCTTGCATGGGACCTAAGCATGCACCGAAGGACACAGAATTAATTTTTCAACCTATTTATATGCACTGGAGCATGTGCATGTAGTTCAAATTTGAATTATGCACATAAATGCATTGAAAACTCAGATAATGCATATAAATGTCGAAACGAACCCAGAAAAATCACAAAAATCACAGAACACTCCTGTTGTTCTATGTTGACACGAGAAAAAAATTTGAAAGCAACAAGAGGCAATGGATATCGTTTCGTCCACAAAGGTGGGACGTTCCCTACCGAAAACCATCATGCTTGTTGTGAGAAGCTCCGGTTTGTGAGAAGCGTATACCCAAACCTGCCCCAAATAAGATAAATTTTGTACCACGACATGTTGATGCCGCTCCATGATAGCATGCCGAGTTTCATGAATATCAGACGAGTTTTGGATTTACTAGAATTTAAAAACCAGGCATCTCAATGTTTTGCCGGCAATCAACGGTGCCCCGGTGTTTGAAATTCATTCCCATTTCTTGCATGGGACCTAAGCATGCACCCAAGGACACAAATTTGATTATTCAACCAATTTACATGCACTAGAGCATGTGCATGTAGTTCAAACTTGAATTATGCACATAAAATGCATTGAAAACTCAGTTAATGCATAAAAATGTCCAAACGAACCCCGAAAAATCATGAAAAATCACACTACACTCCTGTTGTTCTATGTTGACATGAGAATAAAATTTGAAAGCAATAAGAGGCAATGGATATCGTTTCGTCCACAAAGGTGGGACGTTCCCTACCGAAAACCATCATGCTTGTTTTTTTTTTGACAGAAAGACTGTAAGGGAACCCCTTACAGTATTATTGGTGCAACAAACCCAAATTGCAAGTACCATGCCTTGAACCTGGGTGGGTGGGAAGGCATCAGCCCCTTCCCACCACTAGGCTATGCCTTAGTCTGCAATCATGCTTGTTGTGAGAAGCTCCGGTTTGTGAGAAGCATATACCCAAACCTCCCCCAAATGGGACAAAATTTGTACCACGACATGTTGATGCCGCTCATTGATAACATGCCAAGTTTGATGAATTTCAGACGAGTTTTGAATTTACTAGAATATAAAAACCAGGCATCTCAATGCTTTGCCGGCAATCAATGGTGCCCCGGTGTTTGAAATTCATTCCCATTCTTGCATGGGACCTAAGCATGCACCCAAGGTCACAGATTTGATTTTTCAACCAATTTATATGCACTGGAGAATGTGCATGTAGTTCAAATTTGAATTATGCACATAAAATGCATTGAAAACTCAGTTAATACATAAAATTGTCCAAACGAACCCCAAAAAATCACAAAAAAATCACACAACACTCCCGTTGTTCTATGTTGACACGAGGAAAAAAATTGGAAAGCAGTAACAGGCAATGGATATCGTTTCGTCCCCAAAGGTGGGACGTTCCCTACCGAAAACCATCATGCTTGTTGTGAGAAGCTCCGGTTTGTGAGAAGCATAGACCCAAACCTGCCCCAAATGGGACAAAATTTGTACCACGACATGTTGATGCCGCTCCATGATAGCATGCCAAGTTTCATGAATTTCGGGCATTTAGTTTTGGATTAACTAGAATTTAAAAACCAGACATCTCAATGTTTTGCCAGCAATCAACGGTGCCCCGGTGTTTGAAATTCATTCCCATTTCTTGGATGGGACCTAAGCATGCACCCAAGGACACATATTTGATTTTTCAACCAATTTATATGCACTGGAGCATGTGCATGTAGTTCAAATTTGAATTATGCACATGAATGCATTGAAAACTCAGTTAATGCATAAAAATGTCCAAACGAGCCCCGAAAAATCACAAAAAAATCACATAACACTCCTGTTGTTCTATGTTGACACGAGATTTTTTTTGAAAGCAATAAGAAGTAATAGATATCGCTTCGTCCACAAAAGTGGGACGTTCCCTACCGAAAACCATAATGCTTGTTGTGAGAAGCTCCGATTTGAGAGAAGCATATACACAAACCTGCCCCAAATGGGATAAATTTGTACCACGGCATGTTGATGCCACTCCATGATAGCATGCCAAGTTTCATGAATTTCACACGAGTTTTGGATTTACTAGAATTTAAAAACCAGGCATCTCAATGTTTTGCCGGCAATCAACGGTACCCCGGTGTTTGAAATTCATTCCCATTTCTTGCATGGGACCAAAGCATGCAACCAAGGACACATATTTGATTTTTCAACCAATTTATATGCACTGGAGCATGTGCATGTAGTTCAAATTTGAATTATGCACATGAATGCATTAAAAACTCAGTTAATGCATTAAAATGTCCAAATGAACCCCGAAAAATCACAAAAAATCACACAACACTCCTGTTGTTCTATGTTGACACGAGAAAAAAAATTGAAAGCAATACGAAGCAATCGATATCGTTTCGTCCACAGAGGCAGGACATTCCCTACTGAAAACCATCATGCTTGTTGTGAGAATCTCCGGTTTGTGAGAAGCATATACCCAAACCTGCCCCAAATGGGACAAAATTTGTACCACCGCATATTGATGCCGATCCATGATAGCATGCCAAGTTTCATGAATTGCAGATGAGTAGATTTACTAGAATTTAAAAACTAGGCATCTCAATATTTTGCCGGCAATCAACGGTGCCCTGGTGTTTGAAATTCATTCCCATTTCTTGCATGGGACCTAAGCGTGCACCTAAGGACACATATTTGATTTTTCAACCAATTTATATGCACTGGAGCATGTGCATGTAGTTCAAATTTGAATTATGCACATAAATGCATATAAATGTCCAAACGAACCCCTAAAAATCTCAAATAATCACACAACACTCCTGTTGTTCTATGTTGACACGAGAAATTTTTTTGAAAGCAACAAGAGGCAATGGACATCGTTTCGTCCACAAAGGTGGGACGTTCCCTACCGAAAACCATCATGCTTGTTGTGAGAAGCTCCATTTTGTGAGAAGCGTATACCCAAACCTGCCCCAATTGTGAAAAAATTTGTACCACGGCATGTTGACGCCGCTCCATGATAGCATGCCAAGTTTCATGAATTTCAGACGAGTTTTGGATTCACTAGAATTTAAAAACCAGGAATCTCAATGTTTTGCCGGCAATCAACGGCGCCCCGGTGTTTGAAATTCATTCCCATTTCTTGCATGGGACCTGAGCATGCACCGAAGGATACAAATTTGATTTTTCAACCAATTTATATGCACTGGAGCATGTGCATGGAGTTCAAATTTGAATTATGCACATAAAATGCATTGAAAACTCAGTTAATGCATAAAAGTTGTCCAAACGAACCCTGAAAACTCACGAAAAATCACACAACTCTCCTGTTGTTCTATGTTGACATGAGAAAAAAATTTGAAAGCAATAAGAGGCAATGGATATCGTTTCGTCCACAAAGGTGGGGTGTGCCCTACCGAAAACCATTATGCTTGTTGTGAGAAGCACCGGTTTGTGAGAAGCATATACCCAAACCTGCCCCAAATGGGACAAAATTTGTACCACGGGATGTTGATGCCGCTCCATGATAGCATGCCAAGTTCCATGAATTTCACACGAGTTTTGGATTTACTAGAATTTAAAAACCAGGCATCTCAATGTTTTGCTTAGGTAATCAATCTGCGTGCCCGGTGTTTGAAATTCATTCCCATTTCTTGCATGGAACCTAAGCATGCACCCAAGGACACAGATTTGATTTTTCAACCAATTTATATGCACTTGAGCATGTGCATGTAGTTCATATTTGAATTATGCACATAAAATGCATTGAAAACTCGGTTAATGCATAAAATGTCCAAACGAACCCCAAAAAATCACAAAAAATCACACAACACACCTGTTGTTCTATGTTGACATGAGAAAAAAAATTAAAGTAATAAGAGGCAATGGATATCGTTTCATTCCCCAAAGGTGGGACGCTCCTCACCGAAAACCATCATGCTTGTTGTGAGAAACTCCGGTTTGTGAGAAGCATATACCCAAACCTGCCCCAAATGGGACAAAATTTGTACCACGGCATGTTGATGCCGCTCCATGATAGCATGCCAAGTTCATGAATTTCAGACGAGTTTTGGATTTACTAAATTTTAAAACCAGGCATCTCAATGTTTTGCTTAGGCAATCAATGGTGCCCTCTTGTTTGAAATTCATTCCCATTTCTTGCATGGGACCTAAGCATGCACCCAAGGACACATATTTGATTTTTCAACCAATTTATATGCACTGGAGCATGTGCATGTAGTTCAAATTTGAATTATGCACATAAAATGCATTGAAAACTCAGTTAATGCATAAAAATGTCCAAACGAACCCCGAAAAATCACACAACACTCCTGTTGTTCTATGTTGACACGAGAAAAAAATTGAAAGCAATAAGAGGCAATGGATATCGTTTCTTCCACAAAGGTGGGACGTTCCCTCACCGAAAACCATCATGATTATTGTGAGAAGCTCCGGTTTGTGAGAAGCATATTCCCAAACCTGCCCCAAATGGGACAAAATTTGTACCACGGCATGTTGATGCCGCTCCATGATAGCATGCCAAGTTTCCTGAATTCCAGACGAGTTTTGGATGTACTAGAATTAAAAAACCAGCACTACAAAAAAATACACTTCCGTGATGATACGTGTTTGTGACAGTAGGTCGCGTTTTTTGTCATGCATGTACATCCATGACAAATTTATGACAGAATCAAGATAGTCATACCGTGTCTTTGTCAGAGAAGTGTTCCATGACATTACCAAAATTATCATCACGGAAGTGTCCACTTCCATGACGATAAATCGCGTCACGTAAGTGCTTTTCGTCAAGGGTGACCGACACGTGGCATCCACCGTAATGAAACGCCGTTAAGCTATCGGGTCGGGTTTTGGATCCGATAACCCGTTAACAGCCCCGACCAATGGGAAATTTCCACGTGTAAAATTCTTATTGGCCGGACGAAACACGTGTCACCGTCGAAGGTCGATAGGGCGCCTATGATACGTCGACACGTGGCACGCCCAACAGAGGCCCATTCTCGTGTAAAGGCCGCCCCGTTTGACTTGGTCAAAGTCAAGCGGCCGCCCATGGAAAGCCTGTTAACGGCCTGTTCGCATATAGCCCATTTACAGCCCGCTAACCTAAGGCCCGTTACGCCCTATCCGAATTAGGCCCAGTAGCGTCATCTGGGCCATCCAATATGATTCCAGCCCATTTTCACTTCTGGCCCATGTATGGCCCATGACGTCTTTTGGCCCATATGAGGCCCTATGTAACTCTTGGCCTACTAATGGCCCGTGGTGAACTGGCCCGTAATGAACAAAGGTATCACTTTACACCCATTAACGCCCGTGGTGAAATCGCCCGTGATGAACAAAGGTATCACTTTATACCCATTAACGGCCCGTTATTCCGCTAATGCTTCAGCCCATGTTATCTTTCGCCTTTCTCGAGCCCATTTATTCTTGGGCTCATTTCAAAGATTCGCTTATTTACGGGTCACATCGCTATTTTCTCGCTTAGGCCAAATTCAGCCCGTGGTTACGGTCGGCCCGCTTGTGGTCCGTTAATCACGTTGGGCCATTTTCATAGCGTCATCAAATACGGCCTATTAACGATGGCCCGTTATGGTCGCCCATGAACGGATGATTCCAACTCTAGCCCTTTACGGCCATAATGCGGCTGTTATTGGCCCATGTTTGGCCATCGATCATACCGCCTGTGATAAGGCCCATTGATGATACGGCCCGTAGAAGGCCCATTGTTTCTATGGCCCGTAGAAGGCCCATTGTTTCTACGGCCCGTAGAAGGCCCACTGTTTCTACGGCCCGTAGGAGGCCCAGTGTCACTACAGTAAATATTAGCCCATGGTTATTGTGGCCTAGTTTTAAAAAATAGGTTAATGCAGCCACTAGCAAACCGCGGAAAAATAACTGCAATGACTAGAAGCAAACAAATAAACAAGACAACAAGGAAATAAATAAGCAAGCAACTTACGCTAGGCTATCACGGCTATCACACATATTACATCCATCGGCATCAAAGTTCGCCACCAAAGGCAAATAAACACGCCGACAAAAGAATATACAAAACCGAGAGCACTTCGAAGGCACTAGGCTTGGCCAGGTCGCCCCCCCCCCCCCGCCCAAAACATCTGAAGAAGCTGAGTAGACCTCAGTTGTGTCAACGATAGATGCGTCAACACTAGATTTAAGGCATGATGGTGCGCACGGTAGTTCTCTGACATCTTCATTGCATCTTTGACTTCAAGTCGGAGCTGAGCTGAAGCAAGCCTTTCCGCTTTAAGTTGAGACTGAAGAAGTCGAATCGATTGAGGCAAATGATCGCAGAGGTTGTCTCTCACCCTGCGTGAGTAGCTTCAACTCACTGTCTTCATCAAGACAGACCTTGGGGTCATCTCGCTGTCCTCAAGATGGTTTGGCTCACTATCTTCCCTAAAGTTTTGCTCGGCGTAAGAGATACGAAGTCCGAAAGAGAAACAAGGAGACACGTAATGTGTTTCACAATTATATAAGCAAATAAATGGATCTGTTTCAAGATAAGGAACATGTTTTTACAACTACAATTTGAAATCGGTAGTTGTTGCAAACATCCAATCAGATGTAAACAAAGCAAAGCAAATAGCAAGGAGGAAATGATGCCTATCCTAATCTATACTAGAACAAAGTTTGAAGGCTTGAGAAGGATGAACTTACATTACATGTTAACACGTCGTCGACAAAGCCCTTCTCCATGTTGATGGAAGGATAATTCAATAAATTCCCCAAAGAAAATTCTTTATAAGCGTTGCCATTATTCTACATTTTGCAAAGAGTAAATATAGTTCAAATAATATTGGAAGAAACAGAGGATAATGAAGCTCAGGTGCATCGATGATACATAATCAAATAGCAATTAATTAAGTACAACGTTACAAGGCAAAAGGGAGAGAGGTAATCGACAAGAGCAATGCAGAGCCCATTATTGTTTTGAGATCGTATGATCCTTTGAGCAAGGAGATTCATCTGAAATTAGTTTTCATACAAGAGAGAAGGTAAGGCACAAGCGTAAATTTAGGAGTTCAAATTTTGAATTGATATCATAGACAAGACTCCTGACTGGGCTCCCAAAGAGTTCTAATAGGGGTTTGGCCACCTTTGAGTAGGGGTAAAGTGTGTGCAGTTGGGCCTGTGTTTTCTCTGTGGTCACGATCTATCTCGATTTAACATGTATCACTACCTTTCCAAATACCTAGTTTGTACTCCTTGAGGATCTCAGACTCACCCTCTTCCTTTTGGACATCTATTACAAAAGAACAACATTTGACTGAAAAACATAGTGTGACGACACATGGAATAGGTACGTAAATGGATAGGTATGTCATATACTCATATATGATGCTTAAACTAAGCGAGATGGTGTAACAAAGTAGAAGTAATGCAAGAGGTCAAGCAAAATATAAAGCGACCAATACAACTTTGCAAAGTTAGAGCAAGCACCTTGACAGTGAATAAGATAGGCCATCCTCCACCATGCCAAGTTTGTTAGGCAATGGATCGTTCCATAATATTCCTCTAAATGCGCCCATTCTCATATTCATTTTGATAATGTTCAATATCCCATATGCATGAAAACATAAAAACAAGTGAGATTTTCTTTGTAATGCGAAGTGATTCTAATCCAATCTTGCCTCATTGTAAACCCCTTTGTGCTATCTCTCGCAATTCTTTTAAAAGATGCCATGCATGCGTAATTTGTTGTGTGCATTAATAAATGTGGCCTACTACTCAAAATATGAGAGCTCCGTATGATGACACTTCGCAGATGATAGCTTCAACATATAGTAAAGAAGAACAAGTCGAATTGACCGACAGCATTCAAAATATACTAAGGAGAACAACTCGACTGACCAAATAATCGCAAGAGAAGAGTATCATCTTAAAGAAGAGCGTAAGAGCAAGCAGATTGAAGATATTACAAGTCTTTTAATACAATGTCGGTTGGCCACCCATGATGAACCGAGGCCACGTAGAAATACTATTCTTTCCTGGTCTCTCCATATGTGGCTCACATGCATTTCAAACTAAAGTAGGAACATTTAGCTAACCAATTAAACATCTCTCTTTTACTAATATCGAATAATATCAGATATGAATTTGTACAACTAAGCTTGTTTAGCTCGATGGGTGGAGCGGTGCTATTACGACACGAACCACGAGGGCTGATTGTGGTCATCATAAAATGGGGAAAACATAAGCATGATGAGTACAAAGTGTTGACTGTGGCGGTGGGATGGCAGATCTAAAGCTGCAAACCGTGCAAAGGGTAGTTAGCAAACCGATGTTTGCTTTGAAATAACAACTAAGATTTGGTATGGACAAGAAAGTACGGTCAACAAGTGACAAAGAAATGCAATTATGCTGTCTCTCTATATGTCGCGACATGCATTTGGAAACTCAAGTGGAACCTTTAGCTAACCAATTAAATGTGTCGGTTAACTAATATCAGTATCATATCACAATCATATTTGAACAACTAAGCTTTCAATTCGAGTGTTGTGTTGTTTAGCTTGAAGGGTGGAGTAATGCTAGTACGACGTAAAGCACCTACGCAGATCATAGTAGAGTAGATAAAAGGGGAAAACCCTAAGCATCAAGAGAAAAATCAAGAAAGTGGAACTAATTTGGACCGGTGGGTGGCGCACATGCTTTTCGGAATCGAATATAGGAACGTTAGGTGACCAATTAAAAATTCTCTGTTTAGTGATATGAGCATCATATCAGATTCGTATTTCAACACGTAAGCTTTGGGTTGAGGTCTTGAGGAGCAGTGCTAGCACGACATGAAGCACCTATGATGATGGTAGTGAATATAAAGGGGGGAAACCATAAGCTTTTACGAGTATAGTGCCCGTGCCATGGCGGATCTCAAGGTGCAAACCGACAAAGTTACTTCGCAACCAATGTTTGCTTTCAACTAGCCACTACGATTTGGTACGGACAAGAAAAGTACAAGAAACAAATTACGATCTATTTTCTGGTGAGGTCAATAACTTAAGCACATATGGAAGAGTACCAGCTCTCTTGGCGACGCAGTAGGCCTATGCCGACACGTTGAGGGTGTCGGGTGCGATGGTCACAAGGCGGGGAAGAAGACTTTAGACGGCAGACGGCCAGGTCGGGGGATATAACCTGTTGCCGTGGACGATGCGGTCGTAGGAGCGGCAACGGCAGGGTGGACGACGGCGCCGATGAAGCTAGAGGAGGCGATGAAAGGATCCTGGTCCAGCGCCGTGGATGAGAGACATCCATCTCTTGCAGTGGACGACGGGGTAGGGGTAGCGGCTCCGGCAAGGTGGAGGATGTTGGAAATATGCCCTAGAGGCAATAATAAATTAGTTGTTATTATTATATTTCCTTGTTCATGATAATCGTTTATTATCCATGCTATAATTGTATTGATAGGAAACTCGAGATACTGTGTGGATACATAGACAACACCATGTCCCTAGTAAGCCTCTAGTTGACTAGCTCGTTGATCAATAGATGGTTACGGTTTCACGACCATGGACATTGGATGTCGTTGATAACGGGATCACATCATTAGGAGAATGATGTGATGGACAAGACCCAATCCTAAGCCTAGCACAAAGATCGTAGTTCGTATGCTAATGCTTTTCTAATTTCAAGTATCATTTCCTTAGACCATGAGATTGCGCAACTCCCGGATACCGTAGGAATGCTTTGGGTGTACCAAACGTCCACAACGTGAATCGGGTGGCTATAAAGGTGCACTACAGGTATCTCCGAAAGTGTCCGTGGGTTGGCACGAATCGAGACTGGGATTTGTCACTCCGTGTGACGGAGAGGTATCTCTGGGCCCACTCGGTAGGACATCATCATAATGTGCACAATGTGACCAAGGGGTTGATCACGAGATGATGTGTTACGGAACGAGTAAAAAGACTTGCCGCCGACGAGATTGAACAAGGTATCGGGATACCGACGATCGAATCTCGGCAAGTACAATGCCGCTAGACAAAGGGAATTGTATCTGGATTGATTGAGTCCTTGACATCGTGGTTCATCCGATGAGATCATCGTGGAACATGTGGGAGCCAACATGGGTATCCAGATCCCGCTGTTGGTTATTGACCGGAGAACGCCTCGGTCATGTTCGCATGGTTCCCGAACCAGAGGGTCTACACACTTAAGGTTCGATGGCGCTTAGGGTTTAAAAGGAAGTTTGTATGTGGTTACCGAATGTTGTTCGAGTCCCATGAGATCCCGGACGTCACGAGGAGTTCCTAATGGTCCGGAGGTGAAGATTTATATATAGGAAGTCTTGTTTTGGTCAGCCGAAAAGTTTTATGACATTATCGGTATTGTACCGAGTGCCGAAGGGGTCCGGGGTCCACCAAGGGGTCCACCAGCCTGGGGCCACATGGGCTGTAGGGGTGTGCGCCTTGGCCTATATGGGCCAAGGGCACCAGCCCCAAGAGGCCCATGCGCCAAGAGATAAGGGAAAGGAGAGTCCTAAAGGGAAGGCACCTCCTAGGTGCCTTGGGGAGGATGGACTCCTCCCCGGCCGCACCCTTCCTTGGAAGAAGGGCCAGGCTGCGCCCCCCTCTCCCTTGCCCCTATATATAGTGGAGGGAGGGAGGGCAGCCGCACTCAAGCCCCTGGCGCCCTCCCTCCCCGTGACACCTCCTCCTCTCCCGCAGGTGCTTGGCGAAGCCCTGCAGGATTGCCACGCCTCCACCACCACCACGCCGTTGTCTTTGCTGCTGGATGGAGTCTTACTCAACCTCTCCTCTCTCCTTGCTGGATCAAGGCATGGGAGACTTCACCGGCTGTGCGTGTGTTGAACGCGGAGGTGCCGTCCGTTCTGCACTAGGATCTCCGGTGATTTGGATCACGACGAGTACGACTCCTTCAACCCCGTTCTCTTGAACGCTCCGCTTAGCGATCTAGAAGGGTATGTAGATGCACTCTCCTTCCCTCGCTGCTGGTTTCTCCATAGATAGATCTTGGTGACACGTAGGAAAATTTTGAATTTCTCGCCACGTTCCCCCAACAAATGATATCGAGCTAGGTCTATTGCGTAGATTCTTTGCACGAGTAGAACACAAAGTAGTTGTGGGCGTTGATTTTGTTCAATATGCTTACCGTTACTAGTGCAATCTTGTTTCGACGGTATTGTGGGATGAAGCGGCCCGGACCGACCTTACACGTACACTTACGTGAGACAGGTTCCACCGACTGACATGCACTTGGTGCATAAGGTGGCTAGCGGGTGCCGCCTCTCCCACTTTAGTCGGAACGGATTCGATGAAAAGGGTCCTTATGAAGGGTAAATAGCAATTGGCATATCACGTTGTGGTTTTGCGTAGATAAGAAACATTCTTGCTAGAAACCCATAGCAGCCACGTAAAACATGCAAACAACAATTAGAGGACGTCTAACTTGTTTTTGCAGGGTATGCCATGTGATGTGATATGGCCAAGAAGAATGTGATGAATGATATGTGATGTATGAGATTGATCATGTTCTTGTAATAGGAATCACGACTTGCATGTCGATGAGTATGACAACCGGCAGGAGCCATAGGAGTTGTCTTTATTTATTGTATGACTCACGTGTCATTAAACAACGCCATGTAATTACTTTACTTTATTGCTAGCCGGTAGCCATAGTAGTAGAAGTAATAAGTTGGCGAGACAACTTCATGGAGACACGATGATGGAGATCATGGTGTCATGCCGGTGACGATGATGATCATGGAGCCCTGAAGATGGAGATCAAAAGGAGCAAAATGATATTGGCCATATCATGTCACCATTTGATTGCATGTGATGTTTATCATGTTTATGCATCTTATTTGCTTAGAACAACGGTAGTAAATAAGATGATCCCTCATTAAAATTTCAAGAAAGTGTTCCCCTAATCGCGGCACCGTTCATGTAAAGTTCGTTGCTTCAAGCACCACGTGATGATCGGGTGTGATAGATTCTTACGTTCACATACAACGGGTGTAAGCCAGATTTACACACGCGAAACAGTTAGGTTAACTTGACGAGCCTAACATGTACAGACATGGCCTCGGAACACAAGAGACCGAAAGGTCGAGCATGAGTCGTATGGTAGATACGATCAACATGAAGATGTTCACCGATGATGACTAGTCCATCTCACGTTATGATCGGACCACGGCCTAGTTGACTCGGATCATGTAATCACTTAGATGACTAAGAGGATGTCTATTTGAGTGGGAGTTCATTAGATGAACTTAATTATCCTGAACATAGTAAAAAATCCCTTTGCAAATTATGTCATAGCTCGCGCTTTAGTTCTACTGTTTTAGATATGTTCCTAGAGAAAATATAGTTGAAAGTTGATAGTAGCAATTATGTGGATGAGAAGGCTTATGTCCTTAATGCACCGCCGATGTCTTTGGACCTCGAGCGTGGTGCTGTGGATGTTGCGAACATCCGACATACACGTTTTGATAACTACGTGATAGTTCAGTTGAACGGTTTAGAAGTTGAGGCACCAAAGACGTTTTGAAACGTCGCGGAACATATGAGATGTTCTGAGGGCTGAAATTGGGATTTCAGGCTCGTGCCCACGTCAAGAGGTATGAGACCTCCGACGAGCTTTCTAGCCTACAAACTAAGGGAGAAGATCTCAATCGTTGAGCTTGTACTCAGATTGTCTGGATACAACAATCACTTGAATCGAGTGGGAGTTAATATTCTAGATGAGATAGTGATGTTTCTCCAAAGACATTGCCACCAAGCTACTAGAGCTTCGTGATGAACTATAACATATCGTGGATAGATATGATGATCCTTGAAGTGTTCGCGATGTTTGACACCGCAAAGTAGAAGTCAAGTAGGAGCATCTATTGTTGATGGTTGGTAAAACCACTAGTTTCAATAAGGGCAAGGGCAACAAGGGATACTTCATGAAACGGCAAAACAGTTGTTGCTCTAGTGAAGAAACCCAAGGTTGAACCCAAACCCGAGACTAAGTGCTTCTGTAATGAGAGGAACAGACACAAAAGCGGAACCACCCTAGATACTTGGTAGATGAGAAGGCTGGCAAGGTCGATAGAAGTATATTGGATATACATTATGTTAATGTGTACTTTACTAGTACTCCTAGTAGCACCAGGGTATTAGATACCGGTTCGGTTGCTAAGTGTTAGTAACTTCGAAATAAAAGCTACGGAATAAACGGAGACTAGCTAAAGGTGAGCCGACGATATGTGTTGGAAGTGTTTCCAAGGTTGATGTGATCAAGCATCGCATACGCTCCCTCCGCCATCGAGATTGGTGTTAAACCTAAATAATTGTTATTTGGTGTTTGCGTTGAGCATAGACATGATTGGATTATGTCTATCGCAGATGCAGTTATTCATTTAAGGAGAATAATGGTTACTCTGTTTATTTGAATAATACCTACAATAGTCTTGCACCTAAAATGAATGGGTTATTGAAATCTCGATCGTAGTGATACACATTTTCATGCCAAAAGATATAAGATAGTACCACCTGCTTGTGGCACTGCCATTTGAGTCATATTGGTATAAAACACATGAAGAAGCTCCATGTTGATGGATCTTTGGACTCACTGCTTTTTAAAGGGTTGAGACATGCGAACCATGTCTATTGGTGTATACGCATGAAGAAACTCCATGCAGATGGATCGTTTGGACTCACTTGATGTTGAATCATTTGAGACATGCAAATCATACCACATGGACAAGATGACCAAAAGCCTCGGTTTCAGTAAGATGGAACAAGAAAGCAACTTGTTGGAAGTAATACATTTTGATGTGTGCAGTCCAATGAGTACTGAGGCATGTAGTGAATATCGTTATGTTCTTACTTCACGGATGATTTAAGTAGATATTGAGTATATTTACTTGAAGAAACACAAGTCTGAATTATTGAATGGTTTAAGTAATTTCAGAGTGAAGTTAAAGATCATCGTGACAAGAGGATAAAATGTCTATCATATGATCATAGAGATGAGTATCTGAGTTACGAGCTTTGGCACGCAATTAAGACATTGTGGAAATTGTTTCACAATAAATACCGCCTGAAACACCATAGTGTGATGGTGTGTCCGAACATCATAGTTGCACCCTATTGAATATGGTGCGTACCATGATGTCTCTTATCGAATTACCACTATCGTTCATGGGTTAGGAATTAGAGACAACCGCACTCACTATAATAGGGCACCACGTAATTCCGTTGAGACGACCTTAATGTTTGAACTATGGTTTGGAGAAACCTAACTTGTCGCTTTCTTAAAAGTTTGGGGTTCTGACGCTTATGTGAAAAAGTTTCATCGTGATAAGATCGAACTCAAAGCGGATAAATACATCTTCATAGGGCACCCAAAGCGCTTGGGTATACCTCCTATCTCAAGATCCGGAAGCAAAGTAATTGTTTCTAGAACGGGTCCTTTCTCGAGGAAAAGTTTCTCTCGAAAGAATTGAGTGGGAGGATGGTGGAGACTTGATGAGGTTATTGAACCATCACTTCAACTAGTGTGTAACAGGCACAGGAAGTTGTTCTGTGGCACCTACACCAATTGAAGTAGAAGCTTATGATAGTGATCATGAAACTTGGATCAAGTCACTACCAAACCTCGTGGGGACGACAAGGACGCTGCATCGTCTTTGCCCGAGAGTGGTACGGTGATCCTGTCTTGGAGGTCATGTTGCTAGACAACAATGAACCTACGAGCTATGGAGAAGCGATGGTGGGCCTGGATTCCGGCGAATGGCTCGAGGCCATAAAATCCGAGAGAGGATCCATGACTTTGGAAGAAATACTTGATGGTCGTAAGGCCGTTAAGTGAAGATGGATTTTAAAAGGAAGACAGACAATGATGGTAAGTATCACCATCAAGAAAGCTCGACTTGTCGTTAAAGATGTTTTCCGACAAGTTCAAGGAGTTGACTACGGTGAGGCTTTCTCACCAGTAGCGATGCTAAGAGTCTGTTGGAAATGGATTAGCGATTCGCATTATTTATGAAATCTTGAGATAGAATGTCAAAACATTGTTTCCTCGATAGTTTTCTTGAGGAAAGGTTGTATGTGATACAACCGAAAGGTTTTGACAATCCTCAAGAACGCTTAACGAATATGCAAAACTCCAGCAATCCTTCTAAGGACTGGAGTAAGCATCTCGGAGTTGGAATGTACGCTTTGATGAGATGATCAAAGATTTTGGGTTCATACAAAAGTTTATGAGAAACTTGTATTTCCAAAGAAGTGAGTGGGAGCACTATGGAATTTCTGATGAGTATATGTTGTTGACATATTTGTTGATCAGAAATGATGTAGAATTTCTATAAAGCATATAGGGTTATTTGAAAAGTGTTTTCAATGGAAAACCTGGATTAGGCTACTTGAACAATAAGCATCAAGATCTATAAGATAGATCAACATGCTTAATAATACTTTCAAATGAGCACATACCTTGACATATTCTTGAAGGTGTTCAAGATGGATCAGTCAAAGAAGGAGTTCTTGCCTGAGTTGTAAGGTATGAAGTTAAGAGTTATAGCTCGACCACGGCAGAAGAGAGAGAAAGGACGAAGGTCGTCCCCTATGCCTTAGGCGTAGGCTCTACAAGTATGCTATCTTTATTATGCGGCACGGAAGTGTGCCTTGCCATGAGTCACCAAGGGTACAAGAATGATCCAGAATGGATCATTGGACAATGATCAAAATTGTCCTTGGAGTAAATAAGGACATGTTTCTTGATTATGGAGGTGATAAAGAGTTCGGCGTAAAGGGTTACGTCGATGCAAGCTTTAACACCTATCCGAGTGACTCTGAGTAGCAAACAGGATACATATAGTGGAGCAACCATTTGGAATAGCTCCAAGTGGAACGTGGTAGCAGCATCTATGATATGACATAAAGTTTTGCGAAGTACATACGGATCTAAATGTTGCAGACCCGTTGACTAAAACCTCTCTCACAAGCAAAACATGATCAAACCCCAGAACTCATTGAGTCTTAATCACATGATGATGTGAACTAGTTTATTGCACTAGTAAACTCTTTGGATGTTGGTCACATGGCGATGTGACCTGTGAGTGTTAATCACATGGCGATGTGACCTGTGAGTGTTAATCACATGGCGATGTGAACTAGATTATTGACTCTAGTGCAAGTGGGAGACTGTTGGAAATATGCCCTAGAGGCAATAATAAATTAGTTGTTATTATTATATTTCCTTGTTCATGATAATCGTTTATTATCCATGCTATAATTGTATTGATAGGAAACTCGGATACATGTGTGGATACATAGACAACACCATGTCCCTAGTAAGCCTCTAGTTGACTAGCTCGTTGATCAATAGATGGTTACGGTTTCCTGACCATGGACATTGGATGTCGTTGATAACGGGATCACATCATTAGGAGAATGATGTGATGGACAAGACCCAATCCTAAGCCTAGCACAAATATCGTAGTTCGTATGCTAATGCTTTTCTAATGTCAAGTATCATTTCCTTAGACCATGAGATTGTGCATCTCCCGGATACCGTAGGTATGCTTTGGGTGTACCAAACGTCACAACGTAATCGGGTGGCTATAAAGGTGCACTACGGTATCTCCGAAAGTGTCTGTTGGGTTGGCACGAATCGTGACTAGGATCTGTCACTCCGCGTGACGGAGAGGTATCTCTGGGCCCACTCGGTAGGACATCATCATAATGTGCACAATGTGACCAAGGGGTTGATCACGAGATGATGTGTTACGGAGCGAGTAAAGAGACTTGCCGGTAACGAGATTGAACAAGGTATCGGGATACCGACGATCGAATCTCGGGCAAGTACAATTCCGCTAGACAAAGGGAATTGTATACGGGATTGATTGAGTCCTTGACATCGTGGTTCATCCGATGAGATCATCGTGGAACATGTGGGAGCCAACATGGGTATCCAGATCCCGCTGTTGGTTATTGACCGGAGAACGCCTCTACCATGTCTGCATGGTTCCCGAACCCGTAGGGTCTACACACTTAAGGTTCGATGACGCTAGGGTTTAAAAGGAAGTTTGTATGTGGTTACCGAATGTTGTTCGGAGTCCCGGATGAGATCCCGGACGTCACGAGGAGTTCCGGAATGGTCCGGAGGTAAAGTTTTGTATATAGGAAGTCTTGTTTTGTCAGCCAAAAGTTTGGCAGACATCGGTATTGTACCGGGAGTGCCGAAGGGGTCCGGGGTCCACCAAGGTCCACCATCCCGGGGGCCACATGGGCTGTAGGGGTGCGCCTTGGCCTATATGGGCCAAGGGCACCAGCCCCAAGAGGCCCATGCGCCAAGAGATAAGGGAAAGGAGAGTCCTAAAGGGGAAGGCACCTCCTAGGTGCCTTGGGAGGATGGACTCCTCCCTGGCCGCACTCCTTCCTTGGAGGAAGGGCCAAGGCTGCACCCCCTCTCCCTTGCCCCTATATATAGTGGAGGGGAGGGAGGGCAGCCGCACTCGGCTCCTGGCGCCTCCCTCCCTCCCGTGACACCTCCTCCTCTCCCGCAGTGCTTGGCGAAGCCTGCAGGATTGCCACGCCTCCACCACCACCACGCCCGCCAGCTGCTGCTGGATGGAGTCTTCCTCAACCTCTCCCTCTCTCCTTGCTGGATCAAGGCATGGGAGACGTCACCGGGCTGTACGTGTGTTGAACACGGAGGTGCCGTCTGCTCGGCACTAGGATCTCCGGTGATTTGGATCACGACGGCACGACTCCTTCAACCCCGTTCTCTTGAACGCTTCCGCTTAGCGATCTACAAGGGTATGTAGATGCACTCTCCTTCCCCTCGTTGCTGGTTTCTCCATAGATAGATCTTGGTGACACGTAGGAAAATTTTGAATTTCTGCCACGTTCCCCAACAGAGGATGGGGTGGCGGACGGAGGAGGCTGGGCGCGATCACGGAGGTTGTCGTGTCACGCCCGGACGGTGTATGAATGGGGAAATGGAGGGGAGGAGGATCTCAAACTTTGACAGCGCTTCTCTGAAATGGGGGAAAGTTACGAACTTATCCCCGTTTAAAATTTCTCGGACATCGCGTCGGTTGGGGATAGGACGGTAATCTCGCATCTCCAAAATATTTGCCGGTAACTATTTCAGGCGAGTTGAGGGTGTTTTGCCGCCCATGGTTGGCACCCACGGTGTATGAACGGGGCTGACAGGTAGGGCGGTTGTGTCATGTCTGATGGAAGTTACACATCTGCCCCTATTTAAAATATAAGCCTACATCGATTTCGGACAAGGAGAGTTTGTTTTGCCGCCCACCGTGTATGAATGGGGAAATGGAGGAAGAGACACATGTCTTTCGGACGAGCTTGAATCAAATGTGTTTTGCCGCCCATGTTTGGCGCCCACCGTGTCTGAATGGGCTCAGAGGCCGTCGTGTCACGTCTGATTGAAGTTACTAGTCTACCCCTATCGACAACAGTGTAAATCCTGTTGATAAAGATGTCAAGTGTCAGGGGTAGACAGTAATTTCCATCTCGCAAACACTTGCTTCGGGAAGCCCACAAATTATAGTGGGTGTTTAGCCGCTTCATTCAAAACTTGGGAGAATTAGCATTCATGTTTGCCCTGGGACCTGGCAAACTAAATTCAAATCCAATTTGTATTTGATTACGAATATCCACAGATAATTATATGTTTTGTTATTTATTTCTTCAAAACCACAACAAAGATTTATTCCACCTTTATATATGATTATGATTTAGAAATGCCGTGACCTTTGAAATCAGTAGGTTGGATACACTCTGAGTCAAACAGTTATTTCATCCAATACAATATGCTCACACGAAAAACAGTTCACATTATGTCAACCATACAAGTACTGAGGATTACCTCGCCTAAAAAATTCGGATCATTACAACACATGGACAACATAGGGGGTCTTGCAACATAATTCATTCAGAGACATGACACAACATGCAAGTACAATAATCTAATGAAAATTTCAACTGGTATCTAAAGAAGAACCGGGATTATCTTGGGCTTCAGATAGCGAAACAAAGAAGACCTCCTCCATCTTCAAATGCAACATTCTTACTTCCTCCAATTCTTGGGTTGCTTGCATAATGCGTGCCGCTAGTTCCGTAATTTCCAGCCTCAAGATAAAGATTACCTCATTCATGGCAGCCACACCATCTCTTTACGCCTCTAGTAGAGCCTCAAGCACTATAATATCTGTATCGTGACCGCTTCTCCGGTGTTGCCTCTCCAATCGCTACCATCTGGTAACATGGATGGCGCCTTGCTTCCTACAAATAGATTTTGGGGTTTTACATTGTGTCCTAGTGTGAACGGCATCCTGAAAAGGTTTCCGCCGGACATCGATGAAGAGATAGTTATCGTATGATCCGTGCAAGTAAGCTTACATGGTAAACGACATGCATTTAATTATTGTCGAGCATGGCAAACTATATTTAAATGGTTGAAGCAAAGATCACCGAAAAGAAATTAAAATGGTAAGATGAAACTAGGGATGTAAGTGGCAAATAAGCGAAATCCGCCAGTCCCATCTAGTTAGTTTTGCTACCTCCCTAGTTCATTTTCCTCAAAAAAAAACAAAACTCTTTTGAACTATCATACCACTAGTGGACTTTAATCGGGATTAAACCGACCCGATTGACATCCCTAGTTGAAAGGAGTGTACAACCGCTATATTTAAGTTGCCAAGGCATCTAAGCAGTTGAAATAATCGAGAAAGCACTTAACAAAGTGTGGCCTCATATAAACTATGAAGACAGTCTTGTGATGAAGTTGAGAGGAAAAGTGAAGGACTCAAATGAAATAGGCATGCATTTTTTTACGATAGTACAACAGTAATCACGACATATTGGCCAACTTCGGTATAAGCGTAACAACAAATAAGCATTCGAATCAAGCAATACAAAGCAAAGCGGAATAACCGAACTATTTGTAATTTGGTAGGATTACACGTTGAGGGCACAAGCCAAGAAAGCAGCCCACTCGCATTACGTTTCACATGTACTAAAACACACTGGCTTACCATATGTTGCTGTGAAGCCTAGCTGCTGTTGCAATGTTCTTTGAAGATATCGTCAGCATCACGTGGTTGCAAATCTAGTTGTTGTAGTTTATTCTGCACCATCTATTTAGGTAAAATTAATTTTAATCACATGCAATTTTCCGAATTGATCATCTATGGTTATTCTAAACTATTGATAGACGGGTGTGTTCATACCCGACAATACTCCCTCAGTTTATTTTTACTTTGCGTATAACTTTTCTCGGTTTCTCGTATTAGTCTGCGTTGCGATTCCTAGCGCTGGTTTCCTTTTGTGCCCAGCCCCATCCGCCTCTGCCCTAATTAATTGGAAAATTAGTCCGTAAAATTAAACCAGTGCCCTCCTTGGTATGCGGGTCAAGAGTTATCTTGCGAGTAAATAGAATCGAGGGAGTATATCTGCTTCCTCTATTTTTATGCTTGTTCAAGGTGCCAGCCCCAAAAGAACAAATATTTTGCTTGATGGGGTTGGCAGCTCCATAATTAATAGAAGCATCAAATTAGTCATGCAACTTGGGAAGATCAAGAACACACAAACAAGTAATGAATGAGGCTCTGAGCAAAGGATGTAATAGCTAGCATCGAGAAAATGTAGGGTAAAAGCGAACAAAAAGCAGCGAACCACATGCTAGTTTGCTGATGTGTAATTAAGCTTAGAGAACATTAAGCGATGCGATGGAACCAACGGGTGGCATCGTAACAAAACTAAAGCATATTAACTATATGTGCACTTTGGTATGTAATTTAGCACATGTAACATGTTCACTACCGAAGTATGGCCTCTACGTGCAAGCAAAATAACGCGTCTCATGAAAAACTGAATGATGCCCTGAAGAAATTCAAAGGTGCTACCGTTATGCTAGGAAAGTGAACGTGAAGCGCCGCCGTTGGATAATAGTACCTGATTCTCGACGGCGTATGGGTATCGTTGTCATACTTGATAGCTAAGGATCGTCGATGGTGCTCGTGTTGCGGTTGAGTTTGGGCGGCCGTCGCCCGTCATTAAAGCGGCTCGGTGCTACTTTCTGATTCTGGCGCTTTGTCGACATACAAGAAAGCTCATCTGTGGTAAGTGAACAGTTGCACGATAAAGAGAAAAACCGAAGAAGTACAAATCGAAATAACCTGATGAGGTTGCGACGTCGGTAAAGCTGGGCCGGTGGAGTTGAAGATGGCGTGCGTGGAGTGGGTCTGGTGCGTGGGACGAAGGCTTGGTAGGCGCGTTATGCTGATGCTTTCGGTGAGGCGGATCTGTTGCGCGGACGAGGGCTTGTATGAAGGGCCAGCGAAGGCGGACGAGGGAGTCGATGAAGGGCCCTACGCTGTGGTGGGACGAGGCGCCGGTTAAGCAGATCCGGTCGCGGTGGACCATGATGGCGGTCAAGGAGATCTGGAGCGGTGGACAAGCCGATCGCTGAAGCGGCTCCGGTGAAGTGGTGAGTTGGCGATTGGGGGTTCCAAGGTGCGGAAGGTAGATCCGGCGGGTGTGAGGTCCACCACTGCGGCGGAGGACTAGATTCGCGGCTTGCCGTGGTTGGGGGTCGGGGAGGGAAGGGAGAGGCTCGGGGAAGAATGTTGGGGCAAAGAGGGAAAACAATGGAGTTACCAAAGCAGCCCTTTTCCGCTCATGTGGCAGGGGTAAAACAGAATATCGCAGGGCTAAACTTTCATGCCAGCGTGATATTTCGATGTGAGCGGAAGTTTGAAAGCTTTTGGCGCCTAAAATGATAAGTATTCTGCTCTCGTGACGGTGACTATGATATCATGGCCGACAATTTGTTTGTTTTGCACATAAAAAAAATGTGCAAGTTTTGAAAATCAATGTCTCCAACTCGAAACTTAGATTGTCCATTCAATTCAAATATGGATCATTGAGCTACTACAAGCAAATACCATCATACGGTCCAATTCAAATGAAATTCCAAATGTGTTTATCCTAAATATGATGACAAAAGCAAAAATGTGTATGTGTATGAATAAAGTGGATGAATATAAAGTTTGAACATGCCGTATGTGTATATCTCTAGGTTTGATATATGAATTTGAAATCACGAAATCCTGGCTTAAAAAATGTACATCCGCTTAAATGAATTACAAGCTAATGATGGAGTCGAATTCCAAAATTCCAATCTTAGGTTTGTAATTCTGTACATCAAGGTATATCACGCATGTCCAAAAGTATCGTTATCTCATAGTACAAACTGTGAAACAAATTGATCAACCATGAGTGCACAATATCTCAATTATGCTAAAGTCCCTCAAATATAGACACCTCACTCTTTATATGAA
This sequence comes from Aegilops bicornis, assembly GCA_021605145.1. NCBI lineage: Eukaryota > Viridiplantae > Streptophyta > Magnoliopsida > Poales > Poaceae > Aegilops > Aegilops bicornis. The sequence goes on from JAHIAL010000104.1 coordinate 995,300, forward strand.
GTCAACCCCCCCCACCACACACACACAGAGAGAGAGAGAGAAGTCGTTCTCTCCCCCAAACACCAACACACGAGCACATTAACACCCCACTCTCTAGTAAAGTCCGGACCCCAACATAGGTCTCTATCACTTTATCTCTCGGGCATGCACACATCTCTTCCCTCACTCTCTAGGTCTCCCGCTATCTCTCTTACCCAAGCACACACACTATGTAGAGTGTATATTTCCCATACACAAAACGTCGCCCCCAAACGTCTATCTCCCTAGTTATGTGGTTCTCGCGCACTCACCTCACACACCACCCCCACTCCAAACAAGCACACTTTGTCTCCTTGTGCACCACTCTCCTCTTTCTATCTCTCCCACATGCGGACCCGCCCCCATGACTCTTTCCCTGTATACATATATGTCGTGACTCTTTGCATAGCTCCCTAATGTATAATCGTTCTCGATTTCGCACATTGTTCTCTACACCATCTATTCTAGATCTCTCATGAAGTCCCTATCACACACACGATGACTTGCTTCCCTTGCGTCTCCGTTCATAGGCCAATTTCTGACAACATCAACATTGTCTCCCTATCTATACGCCATTTTTGGACACAAACGACCCCTCTCGCCCCCTCTCTTCCTCTCTCTCTCTCTCTCTCTCTCTCTCTCTCTCTCTCTCTCTCTCTCTCTCTCCGTCGCTAGCTCTCTCTTTCTCTCGCTCTCACACCCCTCTCCACACACACACTCGATGTCTCTTCCAAATAGTCTGCTCCCCCGCCCTTTTCCCGTGCTATCTCGCTACTACACATGTCACACCATTCCCCCTTCACTTATACTAGGGTTACATCATCAGTGGTCTCTCTACTCCACATACACTCACTGCCTCTCACACACAAATGCGTGCACAAACACACACAGACACGCACAAACACCCATTTACCTGGATCCTCATCTCTCCTCATGTCCGCATGTGTATCTCACACACTCACTCTCTAATTATGTATATGTGTCTCCACGTTACACAACACAAAGCCCCATTTACATGTCCCTCTCTATCCTCCACACACATAGACACAAAGAATCTGTTATCATTGCCTCAGTCTCTAACATATCACACACGCGCACACACACACACACACACACACACTCTCTCTCTCTCTCTCTCTCTCTCTCTCTCGCAAACATGCTCAACAAGGGTTTCCCCGTGAATAACTTACCGTCAATTCATGAACAGTCGTGGCGATCTGGCGAACACGTAGACTGGAAAGAATAAATCTACGTGCTTAGACCACCTAGTATGACTACTAGGACTAGAGCAAGCCAAAAAGCGCGCCATCACCCCCCTCCTTGTCGGCTGACGGAAAATCTTCGTTTTACACAATGAGAAGTCATTGTGTTAAGGCCCGACATGCCGAGGCATTGAATAGAATGTAGATGCTAGTTTACGGAAGCAAGTATCGATAATACGTTTGTATCTCCATACTTATATTTCTTCTCTTATAAAAAACCGAGTTGGTGATGATGGTATGTGTGCCATCTTGCAATATAGACCGTCTGATCTATATCTGATGGATGCAAATTAAACTAAAATATACCCGCATCCCTCTCCACATTTGCAGACAATGCCTTCCCTCGTTCATCCTTATCTCCAACAAACCTCATTGTTGAGCAATTAATAAAGGAAGCCTCTGGAACAAACTGGACTGGTGGCACGCCAAGGCCGTCAATCCCCATGCCTCCGCTCGGTCGACCACCAACCACCACCACACCCCACTCCTCTTCACCTTATCTCATATTTCTCGAGATATCATTAGTTTTTACACATGGGATTACTCCCGCAAGGGTCAATCACAACAAGCGTTTTATAAAAAAATGCATCTTGATGTTCCGTGCAATGCACGGATCTTGTTAGTACTCCTACACAAGTCTAAGTTGGTGATGCTAGTGTGTCTGCCATCCGTCGTTTCTGACCATTTGATCTAGATCTAACGATTGTGAGATAAGTTGTTGACTTTTCTCACCAACATCCCACTTGTCTACCAATTTGCAGAAAAAACCCATAATTAGTATATTAAAACCGACCACATCCCTCCCTGACCTCACCAAAATAGCCCAAGGAATATATTCTAATTGAAACATAATATATCTCTAGTGACATATGTATATCAAAATTAGAGTGTTTTGTACCAAGTTTCTGAATAATTATTATTCTAATTATGATTCGTTGCAACGGACATGAACATTGCTAGTATTTCCAACCATGCATTTCTTTTCCTAGTATTCCATAGTTTCGAGTTTTCCATCAAGATATTAGTCACTCATGGTTGATATTTACTTTCAATCATGTACACATATGCACTATGTAACTAGCCTTGCTTATTAGCTTCCAAAGCTTAACTTTCACTCCTATTTACAATATGTAGAGTATTTAACAAAAACTACCACTTTCAACCAGCCCTAGGAGGAATCTATTGTACAAAAATAGCAAAACATACCCAAAATTTCTTAATCCACGCCAAAAACTACCTAGTACTCCTACCGATTAGGTTCATTTAAACCCATTTATGACAGGTTGGCCCACATGTCCGTCTTGTGAGGCAGCTTAAACCAACACATTTTTTAACCGTTGACACGAGGGACCCACATATGACCTTCTATCCTGTTATTCCCTCAAATCATTATTTTTCCTGAACATTACTTCAAACAGATCGATGCGTGTTCGCCGGTGGCGCCGGTGATGAGCGAGTTGGCCGCCGCTCACGGATGGGCCGGACGCCTGCCTCCGCCTCGGTTGGCAGGTGGCCCGGCGTGACTCACGAAGCGAGCAAGCCACGCGTTGGGCCTTCGCCGAGCGATGGTCTGGCCTTAGCCTTGCGCCACAGCAAGCAGCTGCCATTGCGTGCCAATCTAGCTAGCAAACCTTGCGGACAAGCAGCTAGACGGAGCTATCTTGGCTAGCTAGCGGTCATGAAGCGCCGGGACGGAGCTGGCATCCGGCTGCCGAACACTGGCTCTGCACCACCGGGCGGTTTTGACCTCGCCTTTCGCTGGGCGGTAGCTACATCCCATGGCCGAGGATGACTAGGTGGACGGGCCGGAGGTAGGAGGTCACTCGAGGATTTTGTTGGTAAGAGCATGTACAATGGTTGATAAGGTAGTCTTATCTTAAGTCTGCCACGTATGCAAGTGGTAGTAGTTTCTTGGCATTTTAGTGGTTTCTTGCATTATTAGAGCAATTACAATAGAGTCGAGTCAATGCTATAAGAAATAAACTACTACTACATGTTGGCTATAAGATGGGCTGTAGATGACATGGCCTTTCGCTTATAGCCAAGAATCGCTATACTATTAACCATGCTCTTAGGGGTTTCTTGTAAGGAACAATGTACGTACTACTAGCGACAAAAGGAGATTCTAGGTTGCATTGTACTCCAACGAGTACTACTAGTGGTCGTGGGAGTGTATACCTCGTTTTGTGGGTTCGATCCCGGCCGAACGCACGGCGGCCTTTTTTTCAAAAATAGTATACTACTACACTTTGCTGCGAGCCAATATTTTACACGGGTAGTTTGAGTTTTGAAGTCAAAGCAGGCGTGCTCCCCACAATCTGGGTGCCTTTGGACAGCCTAGCCACGTGAACGGGTTTTCCTTCCCAAGATCCCGTGGCTCGCGTGCTCGCCCTAGTCAAGACCTCGCTTGCAGCTTCCAGCTAGTAGCATATTTAAACTAGCGCCTCCCAATTAAGCCCGAGGAGCCGGAAAAGCAAGCGGGGCATTGGGAATCTGTGCAATATGGCTCAGACGTAAAGTGCTCTACTACTACTCAGAGCTTGTGGCGTTGCATGCATGGACTTCACTCCATTATCGGCTCTACTATAAAAGAAATTCCTCTTGACGTGTTTTTTTGGAAACGGAGGCAAAAGCTTTGCTTCATCTCATTCATAAAGAAGGAACTACAAACAAAGTTCGGCGAGATCAATTACACATCCAAAAATGGAAGCGAAAAGCCTAGTCTCGCTGTATCAAATAACTCAAATGTTCTCACTTGAGAACTGTCAGCCGATAAAATGTGCTGCTAGTGTGTGCGTGAGAGGAGCTATTTGAGTAGGCCAGCTATGTGAGAGGAGCGGCTGAATAGAGCATCGAGAGTACCCACTAGGCTACTACGCAGGTGTACTTCCCCTGCATTGATAGGACAACGATGGTTCTAGAGAACAGTAGTACCCTCCACTTCCAACTGTAGCTGCTTGGCCCTGAGATTCAAGAGTTCAAAACTGGTGCACTATACAAGACTAGACTAGAAGTACAGTACTCCCTCCTTTCCGATTTATAGGGCTCATCTCAAAATTTTAGTTTTTCCATTTTATAAGGCTCAATTTGGTTGTTTCCCATCACATGTTTAGATTCCAAGGTGCATTAAATCATTGCATGCAAGTATTAAGAGAAAATTGACCAATGAATGTAATTTATGCATGCATGCATTGCAATTAATGCATTGGTAAACATACTTTTTTGAGGAAAACAAGAGCATTAATTGGGTGCTTTTTGAGGAGTAGTTGAGAAAAGTAGTACTAGTACTGCTTTCTGATGCAATCGTACTCCTCATCACATAATGTACGACGTTTTTTGACACTAGTTGGCGTGTACAAAAAATGGCAAAACATACCCAAAATTTCTTAATCCACGCCAAAAACTACAACCTAGTGCCAAAAATTTCTTACTAGTGCTATTGTTTACAGTATAATGCAATCCCATAACGTTCCATAATGCTATTACTAGTACTCCATGGTACCAAAAACTACTACCTAGTGCCAAAAATTTCTTACTAGTGCTATTATTTACTAGTGCTATTATTTAGAGTAGTAAATAATAGCCTCACCCCTTTGCTGAGGAACGATCTACAGTTGGAAGGGACGAGGCCCTGCGGTTACTACGCTCTTATCTCCTCCTCGCCAGTTCCCCTCCCCTCGAAGAGAAGGCAGTTCGTCGCTGCTCCCTTGGATTCGCCAGGTGGTTCTCCTCCTCGTCGGGGCTGGGAGACCTTGGACGACGATTCTCTGGGAGAAATCGCATGCCGCTCCGACGTCCTCACCGCCGCAAGACTCGGTGCTTCCTGCACCAACTTTTTCAAGACGCTGCTTAAACAGGCTTGGGAAAAGGCCATGCTTGTTGGTCTTCCATGCGTCCTCGAGGAGAAGGTTCTTCTATGGGACAATTCTTGAACAGTCCACCGCCTCCCTGGCCATGGTTGCACGTTGACTCCGCTTAGAGTTGACGACGCGTTGAGAGGTAGTCGGATTTTGTCCGATGAGCAGGTCGATAATGGAGTTTGATCATGTAGTACTTAGTTATTCCATTTACATCCCATAATTTCTCCGCTGCCCACCGCCTTATATATATAGGTCTGGGTCGGTGCCAACAAAGATTGGCTTGCATACCTCCCACGGATACCACCATGATTTTGCACAACATCCACAAAGCAAGGCGGGCCGTTCCTAGAGACCCTTCTCCACCATTGGTATCGGCCTTCCGGACTGGCTGGGCAAGAATATGTATGATGATGCCTACATGAGATTGAAGAAGATAGCAATTGCGGAACCGCCAACAAAACGATGCGGCTACGACGATTACTATCTCAGCGCGGTGTTCGACATAAGGATTGCCATCAATGCAGGAGGCAGTAACGGCAGAGGTCGGCGCGATGTTGGCGGCGGTAGATTTGTACCCCTACATCGTTCAAGACGCCAGGCGCCATCTAGGCCGCATCTTCGCGGTGACAAGCCGGGGACTTGTTTCATCTAGTTGACATCCTACGATGGGGAGATTACAAACGGAATGCACAAACCATCATTTGCATCCCTAACGGTACTCCATTATTTTGCGAGGACCGGTCATCCCCGATCAAAATAAGATCGCCGATCCTGGATGTGCATTTGCATCCGCGATTCGGTCTAACTTGGAACCTTGTAGCTGACTTTGGCATATTGGGATCAACTATCTTAGCAATGGTTACCCATGGTACCACCGATGTGCAACATGGTCACACAATCTACCACGATCGGACCGTCACCATCTACCCAGGTATTCCATTTTTTTAACCCTCTCGCCTTCTCTTTCATTGTTGTACTAGTAGTATACTTTGTAGTACTAGTAGGAGTACTCTTTACCTTGGAGGACGCACATAGCTAGTTAGGCCCTTGAAGACTTGAACCCACTAGCTGCCACCATTTTTGTTTTTCCATGTCTTACTATCTCATCCATGTAGCCAACAAGGCTATATATAATAAGCCGGTTATTTTACTTCCTCTATACCGGAGTAGTACTATTTGCTGCACAAGACATCGACCGCCACATTTGAGCACAACATTATTATGCATGGACCTTGACTATATGCGCCACCATGTGTCCAGATCTGGGATGCCGCGTGTACCGGATGAACGGCCGAAGTTCGACCCCGTGATGCTACGTGGGTGCCGAGGAACACTCTTGGAGAGTACTCGCTTTTCATCGGGGACAGCTACCCCATTGTGAAGCGGATGCCACCTTCCGTGCCACGACACGGAAGGCCTGCCGTTCATGAAGCATGGTTGTGTCTTCGGCGCACCACGGATGAACGACATCTTTGGGACATGCTATCCTCGATTTATGCCGCTTCAGCTTGGCGAGTCTCCATCGTGGAACCGGACTAGAAAGCTGCGACAATGATTCCCGTTGCCCACCGCTATGGATCGTGCCAGCCATGAAGAACACACTGGACTGGAACTCGGAGGAGGACATGTAGCCCATCTATAACGTGTAAGTAGATGCGGTAATTGTGAACGATAAGCGCTGTGAATATATGTAGACTAGTTGTGCACAAATTTATCACATGAGTTGGAGATGAACTTGTGTGGCATAATCGCATTTGTCCTTTAGAATTTATTACTAGTAAATGTGTTATGTGTACGTGCAACTTGTGTGGTTGTTGCACGGGCTCCAACACGCTCTTTGAGAAAAAAAAGGTGGCATAGCTTTGGATATACGTGACGTGGCGGCATCATACAATAGCATCGTTCGCTATAGTTGTACTAGTACACTCCTACTAGGACGACAACTCCTATAAAACCTTGCGCTTGGCTCTTTGCCTCTTCGAGAGGTTCAACAGTTCGTACTCGTGTGAACCTTGCACTTGGCTCTTCGCCTCTTCGGAAGGTCCAACAATGATGATACTATAGTACAATATGCTTATGGCAATCTGACACCGATTGAACAGCTGCACGTCCACCGCGAGGGCGAGGGCGAGGGAGAGGGAGAGGGAGAGGGAGAGGGCGCTGTGGTCAAAACCCTCTCCTCGTCTCCGCGAACCACCGTCTTGGCGTGGTGAGGGAGAGGCGTAGTAAGCAAGCTTCTCCTCGTTCGGCGAGTTGACGGGACACATCAAAGTAGTACTAGTACTAGTAGTAGTAGTCCATACTGCGTCCTTTCCGATCAATATGGCTTAATTTTAAACGAGAAAAATACACTGGCAGTCAACGTATGTAACAGTACGCTCTTTACGGTCACTATATATAGTTTTGCGGTGATTATGCGATCACTAGCTCATCGTAGAGCACCGTATTGCACCCTACTGACCGGCCACATAGTCGACGTGGCACTTTGTTGACTAGTTAAATTGTCACCTAGTTTCTGGGTCCCACCTATCAGTTGGCAGAGCAAAGAAATCAGTTAAACAAAACTTTATGCAGGCGCAACACGAGTCCAACCCTTGCGCGCGAACCGCCCTGGCTGTGTATGTGAGTGCATGCACGTGTCCTCCCTCGGTCTTCCAACAAAGAGTGTACTACATGATGTACATCTACATTTCCAATGCATTTAGCCTTTAATCTACTAAATCAATATTGATGGACTAATGCACCAACTTGTCTTTGTAGGTATAGGCTACATGTCTATCCTTAATTACAAAGATGCAACGGCCTTCATTTAATCTTCTTATCTCAATGGTCGCATGCACACATAAGTCTGCTACTTTTGGGCGTTAATTATGCCCTGGTCAATGTGTAAATCTCTAAATGTACAGTCTTTCACGGACTTAGGGAGTAGGTTGAGCACTTGAGCGTGAGCGTGTGTGTTGCGTTGTGTGCTATGTGCCGCATGGGTGCGTGAGTGTTGCGTGCGTCCATGTGTACGTGTGAGTGTTGCATGTTGTATGCATGGGGCTTACTCCCTCCCATTGACATGTTCATATTTCAAGCTTCCTCTGTTCCCTCAATATGGTGATACTCCCTCTGTTCCCAAATATAGTACAAAGATGACTCATCTATTTTGGAACGGAGGGAGTAGTACTGAGTAAAAGCCTCCTCCTCTGCTCTCAAATACGTAGTATTTGTCTTTCTACATTTCAGCAAGTGACTAGGTACAGAGCAAAATGAGTGAAGTGAGCGTAGAGGCATAGGGATCTTGTAGAAAGGAAGTCCTCGCGATCCATTTATTCCCCATCTCGGTCGGAGAGAACTATTCAACTAGTCTTCACAAAGTGAAGTGACAATACACACTGCACTGGATGGGACACGTAATTCATAAGCTGAACCAAAGCATGTTGGTGTTACTAAATCAGCCTTACCCTATCGCCATCATGTTTGCCAAGAGAGCACGCTTCCGTAAATACGCCTCGCACCTCTGTCCTCCATTAACTACATATGGGCCCTATTGTGGTAGACCCACATGTCATCGGTGTAACTATTTACACTCAAGGACGGTATATCCTGGTAGTAGTACTAGTAGAATTGAGATTGAATGCACTTTCTTCCCCATCTTCCACTCTTCTTCTTCCTCCTCTCTTCTTTCTTCCTCCTCTCTTCCCATCATCGGCCGCACACCATTTACCCCGCTCCTTCGCCGCCTCGCGCCATCTTCCTTGGTAGCTCATGGCACCATATCCCCCGCTCACATCGCTGCCACACGAGGAGAAGCTTCTTCGCTGCCGCCAATCCACTTCCTCACCGGGCTCAGAGGCACCGAAACCCCAATGGCGTAACCGATCGACACGCAGAGTCACATTGGAATCCTCCCGATGTTCTCTTGGAGCAGATCTGTAGTCGTATGGACCTACTTCAAGACTGGCTCCGTCTGCCGCATGCTCGGTGTCTTTGTACCGCCTACTGCTCAAGAACCGGGCTCTTTTCAAGACACCACGCTTGCCGATGCCCGATCCTCGCAGGTGGCCCGGACACCGACTTGACGATCCTACGGAGGTTGCCGTGGTGCCCCTCGACATGCTACCATTACCCGTCCACCGCCCTTCATGCGCCGCCACTCATCAAGGGCATGAAGGCCAACCGATTGTCCTCATCCACCAATCTGGTAGTCCATGGCGCGCCTCGTGGATATCTACACCCAGCGAGAGATCACCCTTCCATCTTTGGATACCGCCGCCATCGAGCCTCGCGTCTGGGTCGAACACTCCTCGCCACTACGCGACGTAGACACGCCAAGCTTTTGGCTCGACCTCTGCTTGCGTAAAGTTGTAATCATGGCGAAGTGCCTACACCATCAGAAGACTACATGGATTACAAGCTCATAGCCTTGTTCAACAAGGGATTAGTCTATCTGGAATCCGGTCACCATACATGGTTATGGCTCATCATCAATCCTGTTGAGGAAACATTTCTGTCTGATGCTATAGTGCACGATGGCATCGTTTACGCAGTCGACCCACAGATTGGCTACCTATACTGGTGGAATCTATCATCGTGTAATTGTTCTATCTCATCTCATCTTTACCTTATGAATACGACTGCCTGTTCATTTGTTACAAACTTAGAATGCATAGCATGTCTATAACCACATCATTGCTATATGTTCCTCTCATTTCCTAGATTTTTATGACCACACATGTTATTGTTAAAGTTGATATGAGAACAATTGGCATCTAATGATTGTTAGAATACATATTATGAGCATAACATCATGATTGCTATATGTTACCCTCATTTACAAGATTTTTATAACAACGCATGTTATTGCTTAGAGTTGATATGAGAACAAATGTAGTAAGTGCTATGGTAGAATATGAGTAGGCGTTGTCATAGCTGCTTTTCCTCTCATTGTTACATGATGTTCGAACCATGACATATTGTTAGAATATGAAAGCCATTGGCTTATTTTTTTTAACTTGGGGTATGATTATGACCACAAGATTGCAATTCTCTGTCTATGATATGTGTCACTCTTATAATAATCTTAATTCCACATACTCCGAACATGATTGTTTATTTTTGTCCTTTTGGTCTCCAATTTGAATTGTTGCGTGAGACGCCGAAATGCGCTTAGCCTTCATGATTCCGTGACCTGGAATCATACCATTGATGGGTGGTGGTTTATCGCCGTTCACTGACGGCGGTCATTTGATGCTCATTCGCACGTACCAAATTGACCAAACCATTACATCAAACCACATGCAAGACAATGCGTATGCGTTCGTGACATTGATGGCTATGGCTGCTTCGTGTTCGAGAAAGATCCCAGCTCCGTTGGGCCAGGCGTATTAAACTAGAGGCGGGTTTATAGCCTCGGCAACCACTCCTTGTTCCTCGGGCTCAATTATCCGATCATCCAACCAATCATCGATCATATCATCGGCGATGATTACCGCTATGCAACTTCCATTCGCGAGGGGGGGTTGTGTTTACACATCATACCATGGGTTTCATGAATCACCATATCCAGAGATTCGCCGATACAGCCTCGCTGCGAGATAATCTTCAGGTGTGAAAGGCATCAAGCTTCCATGCGATGGATGGCTTTTGCAAACCCGACATGCGGCGATGTGGTTCATGCCAATAGCAAATATGCACAACTTGATTCGTGCCGATATCTAGACCGAACCATGTATTACTGCTGGCAGAGCACGACCCTCTTTTGTTGGATATTATGTACTGTTGTTAGTTTGAAGCACTCCTCTGGTTTGAAGGATAGATACCTTCCAGGGATCAAGTGCATCCTAACTCACCTGCGTAGGATGTACTGATAATGATGATGGAGATGTTGTGCAGAAGCCATATGTATATCGATTAGGCTTCAAGTGTGTACTTGTTAGTTAAACCTATGTATAAATTGTGACACTAAATACGACTAGTAAGTAGTACAAGAGTTGATACTAGTATACGTCGGTTCAATTATTCATCATGTCCACACATTGAACTCGACGTGACAACACACTAACCGTGAGGTGACACAAGAATCCTGGCGTGTTCGTATTCTCGGACTTCAGATTTGGAGTACCAGGTTATCTGTCAAATCTTTCATCATTCACTTAAAACAACGATTGATCATACATTGAATACCATATAACCGGAATTACCGATGCAAGTCGAAGAAGGATTGGCCCGTCTGCCGGTCAAGGCGTCAAAGTTCGATCCCACGGATCGAGGAGCTGATCGAGCACCTTGAGGCCAAAGTGAGTCTTGTAATACGAGATTTCAGTCTCTCATCGATTTGTTCATACCAACCATCGACGGTAGCACGGCATATGTTACACCCAACCGAGAAACTTCCGGGTAAGACACCGATCGGCCGTCTACTTGCACAAACATATTCCTTTGTTTATAGCTCTATTTTTCTTTTTAGACCGCACCGTGAAGCAATTACAATTTGATGCTTAATAAAAAGTGAAACAAGTGATCGCAACATGCCAAAGATGTTATGAAAATGCCAACTAGGTACACTAAAACCTGTATTCCACAATACCGCAGTATCACCTTTGAGTGGCCTAAGGAAGAATTTCTTCGGTGCAATTCGTGGTGTTCAAAAGAAGCGATGAATGGACGTCGCAAGATACTGATCAGTGCGGCATGCACGCTGATGTGGCACAAGACCGGCAATACCTTGCCGTGATGGTCAACGGCAACCCGGCGGGCAGCAAAAAAGGTTACGGTGCTGCACACCAACAAGAACTTCGACCAGCAAGAGGACCAATCGGGTGATGCACCAGTACCACCTCGGGGACCTGGAGCAAGAGAAGGAGCGGAGCTGGTCCTCTGCAAGATTTTCTACTAGACGAACACTAGGGCCGGAGTAAAATATTATAAGTTAGTTTGGTATTGGTAGTTGTACTACCTTGTCGTCCATAAGTTGGTATTGTTTTTAACGATCTTTTGGTATGAACTTGCATTTGCTTCCAACCATCATGCCGAGGGTCGACGTGGATATAAAGCTGAATCATTTGTTTCGAAACGAATTTTCAGGCACCTGATTTTTATTTGATGGGTAGCATAAGCACCTGCCGTTCGAATTCCCAATTCTCCAATTTTTTCGAAATAAGTGCATGCACTTATTATCACGATAAAAACAATATCCGTCTTTGCATCCAGCTTATCGATGCATGCTTGCAGAATTCTCTCGCTTATTGAGCACGTATATTGTTTTTTCAGGTCGAAAGCAAGTTTCAACCGGGCTATAGATTGCCTGTGGTTGTTTTGTTTTTAACAGCCCAGCCCATGACGACAACGGGCACAAAGATCCAAAGGTATCTATCGCCTCGCCCGCCAAATGACGTTAGTTATATTTTGTCTTACAACATCCGCAGTAGCAGTTTTTTTTATCGGATCAAACACACAGCCCATTTCTATTTTCCTCTTGAAACGCATGTCCTACATCCGTTTTCTAAGCTCTACCTATAGTTTTACTAGTTCATATACACGTATCATTATATTGAAAACACATAAAATTCCTTTTCATATTTACATCCTTATTTTTGTTGTTTTTTCCCACCCAACGCTGATTTTTTTACCACTGGTTTTCCCTTAAACCAACCAAATTGTCCCACGTCTTATTTGCTTACAAAAACAAAAGGATTTTTTTTGGAAAATCAATAAGTTCTTAAAAAAATGTTTATCATTTCGGGATTACAACAGTTCGGACTCCACCAAAATGTAGCGACCCGACCTCAGACGGTCAAGTCTCTGTGTTTCCGTGTCATCCCTGGATCAGTAATGCTGACACACACAGTACTCGAAGGATTTATAACAGAGTAGCAATCACACACTTATTACATCGAATGTCTCAATGAGAACTTAATACAATAATATGGCTTAAGGCCATCTAATACGATAACAGCGGAAGGCTTGGAAGATAAAGTGAGTCCATCAACTCCAACGTCATAGCTGAGCTGCATGGCAACGACCTATCGAACCTTACTCCTCGTCTGAAAAGTCTGCAACATAATACGTTGCAGCCCGAGAACGGGTCAAGACATGGAATATGCCGCAATGTAACACAATAGAGCAATAACAGGATAATGCTATTACTACATGCATATTTGGTCGGTGGAAAGCTCTACGTTACTGATTTTATGGAAAGCCAATTTTTCCCTACAACAAAGGAATGCATTTTAATTTAACTATCATGGTGGTTGAAACATCATTGAGAAGGTATAACCCCAACTCAATCCCAATTAAAATAATTAACAACCCAGCAATATTAATTTAGAGTGATGAGATACATGTGAATACTCGGTACTAGATACTCGAAATTGTCCATAACCGGGGACACGGCTAACCATGATTAGATTGTACACTCTGCAGAGGTTTGCGCACTTTTCCCCACAAGACTTCGATCGCCTCCGATGATTTCTCGCCTGCATGGTGTTTGAGAAAGCGGATGACCGAGACAGTCTTTCGTAAACATTAACTCTTTACTCCGGGTAGACCATACCAAACCTACAAACCCACTACACCTTGATCTACCTCTTCAAGAGCTTCACGTAACTTACTCAACTATGCTAGAGCCCATAATAGCTTGTGGCTGCACACGGAAGTTTCTAGCATGAATAATCTCAGTTTCCTTTGAGCCTGGGTGGCGGTCCATAGGAAGATCTCACGGGTACCCCGGGATTTCCAAACAAAAGCAGACAACACTTTGGGTTCCCCAGGTGCCTCAATCCACCCAGGATGTGTATTAAAGTTGCCACCTTAAGTTAACCATTAATTAGCAATCTCACATCATCATGGATAACTCTCAAACCCAATCCACGCCTATGAGCATAGCATAGCAATATAAGCAACACGTAGAAGTAACTCCCAAGGTTTGAATGCGTGGCAATAGGTTCTACCACATCAACTACTTCCCAACCCACAAATTAATGATATCCTAATCATGCAATGTGTGAGGGTTGAAACTAATGCATAAAAACTGGGTATGAAAAGGTATGATCAAAGTGTTACTTGCCTTGCTGACGATCCGGGAATCCTAGAGACTCGTAGTAACACGCTTCGCACTCCGGGAATTCTATCGCAAGCAAACAATACATACATAAGTAAACAAGCAAAGATGCACAAACGAAACTTCAATGAAAGAGGTTGACGGAGAGTTCAGCTTAAGAACTCCGGTTCACAAAAGAATCAAACCAAAGCGGAACAAACGAAACTCGAACGGCGAAAGAAACGAGATCCGTTTACTAATCTGAACTAGGGTCAAATTTTACAGAGTCAAAAACTTGTTTGAGTTGGCTATTCGGAAAGATGGTTTCGAGATGAAACTCCAGGCGCTTGAATCACCTGATTCCGATAAACGAGCAAAAAGTTAAACTAAAACAAAAATCGGATCAGAAATCGCGATCAGGAAAATCGCGGAATAAATCCGATAAAAAGAAAGCGACGAAGCGGCTAAGCGAGCGAGCGTTCGTTAGCAAAAACTAAGCGAATAACACGCTCGTTAGTTAGAGCGAACGAGCAATGACGCTAAGTAAATAAACCGGAAAAATAAAACCGATCTATAAAAGAAGCGAACTAGGGTTTTTTAAAAACCGAAGGTTCTTTTGAAAGAAAACCGGCGGGCGAGGGCTACCTCTGGCGAGGTCGTCTGCCCGAGGTCTTGGCTGGCTCCGGCTGGGGTCCCGGTGGGGCGGGCTCCCGTGAGGTGGGTGGGAGGCGGGCGACGGCGGCCAGAGGCGCGCGACTCGGCTTCAGGTCCCGGGCGCCAAGGGAGGCGGCGTGGTGGTGGTTTGGCGGGGGTATTTAAGGGGAAGGGCGGTGGCTTGGGAAGGGCGCCGGGGTGGAGTCAGGTCGGGCTCCCCTCGGCCGTCTTGTATGGCCTGCAATGACAAGGAAGGAAGGGCGGCGATCTGGGCAGCACAGGCTGGGCCTTGGGCACTGGTCGAGCGTGGCAAGTTTTTTAAACGTTCGCGAATCTTATAAAATCCTAGAAAAATAAATAAAAATCTAAAATTTCCAAAACAAGTTTTCTTTGTCTAAATAAAATATTTAGAACAAGATGAACTTTTCTTGGCCCCTAAAATGCAATTTTTAAAACATGCAAATTTTTCTAGGCTTAATAAAATTCCAAATAAAAACCAAATAATGATTTTAACATTTTTCCTCCGATATTTCAATTATTTTGGAGAAGTCATATTATCTCCCTTCATTTATTTATTTAAAAATGAAATATTTTTCGGAGAGAAAAATAATTAAAACCAAAAATCCTCGTCTTCACTACTTCATAAAATCAAATAGGAAAATCGAAAAATCCCCAACTCTCTCCGAGGGTCCTTGAGTTGCTTAGGATTTGAGGATTTGAAAACGGAATGCAATAAAATATGGTATGCATGGATGACCTATGTATAACATGCCAAATTGAAAATTTGGGATGTTACAAACCTACCCCTTAAGATGAATCTCCCTCGAGATTCGGGTTTAACTAGAAAATAGGTGCGGATGGTCCTTGCGGATATCCTCTTCTCACTCCCGGTGGCTTCCTCCTGGTATGGTGGCTCCATTGAACTTTGCAAAACTTGATAACCTTCTTTGCGAGTGACTCATTTGAAATCAAGAATCTTTATTGGCTTCTCCTCATAGGTCGATTACTATCCACTGAATCGCCTCTAAGGGCCTTCAGATCATTTAACGGTATATCGGCCATTTCAGCATGGCACTTCTTCAGCTGTGATATGTGAAACACATCGTGAACTCCTGACAATCCTTCAGGTAACTCCAGCTTGTAGGCAACTTCTCCCATCCGTTCCAAAACACGATATGGTCCTACAAATCTTGGGGCTAACTTTCCTTTTACTCCAAAACATTTCACTCCCCTCAAGGGTGATACTCGCAGATAGGCTCTGTCTTCAACTTCATAGGTTACTTCCTTGCGTTTTGAATCCGGTAACTCTTCTGTCTGGATTGAGCAATCTTTAGTCTGTCTCTGATCAGTTTAACCTTCTCCTCTGATTCCTTGATCAAATCTGGTCCAAACAACTGACGGTCTCCAACCTCTCCCCACATCAATGGTGTTCTACATCTGCGTCCATACAGAGCTTCGAACGGTGCCATCTTCAAACTGGATCAGTAGGCTGTTGTTGTATGAGAACTCAGCGTCTGACAAATTATCATCCCAACTAGGTCCATAATCTAACGCATACGGGCTCTCAACATGTCCTCCAAAATCTGATTGACTCTCTCTGTCATCCATCCGTCTGCGGGTGAAAGGTGGTAATCTTGAACTCAATCTGGTACCCAAGGTGCAGTGTAGGCGATGCCAAAACTTTGAGGTAAACCGCGTTCCTCTATCGTCTGATGCTCCTCGGAACTCCATGCAAACATAAGATCCTGGTCATATATATCTTGGCCAACTTTGCACTTGTATATGTTGTTTTCACTGGGATAAAATGAGCTACTTTGGTCAAACAATCCAC
The DNA here is from genome assembly GCA_021605145.1 of Aegilops bicornis. NCBI lineage: Eukaryota > Viridiplantae > Streptophyta > Magnoliopsida > Poales > Poaceae > Aegilops > Aegilops bicornis. Next base: position 1,011,950 of record JAHIAL010000104.1, read on the forward strand.
AACTACCCATATTGAATCATATCCTGACTTGGTTCTAGGTAATCCTGTAATAAAGTCCATGCCAAGTTTGTCCCACTTCCATTCGGGTATTGGCATAGGCTGTAACAATCCTGCTGGCTTCTGATGCTATGTCTTCACTCTCTGACATACATCACATACGGCCACATACTCGCAATATCCTTCTTCATACCAGTCCACCGTAAACGTTCCTTCAAGTCCAAATACATTTTGGTGTTTCCGGTGAATCGAGTATGGTGAGTCATGGGCCTCTGAGTATTAACTTCACGATCTCAGAATCGTTGGGCACATAAATCCGGTCCTCAAACCACAAGGTATCGTGCTCATCCTCGCGAAAACCTTTGGCTTTTCCTTCGCCCATCTTCTCTCTTATCTCAGCAATCTCTTTGTCCTCCTTCTGAGCTTCTCGAATTTTGTTCAACAACATAGACTGAACTTCCATTGTTGCAAGAAAACCTCTTGGAACAATATCCAATCGAAGTTCCATGATCTCTGCAGCTAACTCCGTTGGTAGTCCTTTTCTTTCAAGGATATTAGCATAACTCTTTCGGCTCAAAGCGTCACTTTCTGACGTTGGCCCTTCTGGATGATAATGTAGCTTTATGTCGTAATCTTTTATAAGTTCCAGCCATCTCCTCTTGCACGAGGTTTAACTCATACGTGTGAAAATGTACTTCAAACTTTTATGATCCGTGTACACATCACAACGGTTTCCAATAAGGTAATGTCTCCAGGTCTTCAACGCATGTACCATGGCTGCTAACTCCAAATCATGCATGGCATAGTTCAACTCATGTGGCTTCAGTTGTCGTGAGGCATACGAAACCACTTTTCCGTCCTGCATAAGAACACATCCGAGTCCCAAGCGAGAGGCGTCACAATACACTTGAAACTCCTTATGTATGTTTAGCAAGGTCAAGACCTTGGGGCTGTAGTCAACCGTTTCTTCAACTCCTGAAAACTTCGCCGCAATCCTCATCCATTTGAACTTAGTTTCCTTCTTTAGCAATTCAGTCATTGGCTTAGCAATCTTGGAGAAATTTTCAATGAACCTCCGATAATATCCTGCCGGTCCAAGAAGCTGCGGATCTCGCCAACTGAAGTGGGTGCCAACCATTCGATGGTGGCCCGAACCTTCTTGGGATCTCTTTGCTATACCCTCTCCTGATATAACATGCCCAAGAAATCCAACTTCCTTCAACCAAAACTCGCACTTGCTGAATTTGGCGTATAACCTGGTGTTCCACGAGTTTCTCGAGAACCAAACGCAAGTGTTCCGTGCTCCTCTTCGTTCTTCGAGTATACCATAATATCATCAATAAACACCACAACAAACTTGTCCGGATACTCCATGAACACCTTGTTCATCATACTCATGAAATAGGCAGGTCGTTAGTCGGTCAAATGACATGACCGTATACTCATACAATCCATATCGTGTGGTAAATGCTGTCTTTGGTATATCCTTCTCTTGGATCTTCAAGCGATGCTATCCTCGATCGTAGATCAATCTTGAAAACACCTTAGCTCCTTGCAATTGATCAAACAGATCATTAATCATTGGTAAAGGGATACTTGTTCTTTATCGTTACTTCATTCAGAGCTCGGTAATCAACAACCATCCTCGTAGATTTATCCTTTTCTCCACTAAAAGTGCTGGGCTCCCCAAGGTGATGAACTTCTCTGAATGTAACCTTTCTCCAATAGCTCCTTAATCTGCTTCTTAATTTCCTCCGGATCATTTGCGGGCATCCGATAGGGTCTCTTGGATATTGGTCCTGCAGACTGCAATAGCTCTATCGTAAACTTCGATGTCTCGATCCGGTGGCATGCACAGTAACTCCTCTGGGAAAACATCCGGGTAATCCTTTTACTACTGTGTACTTCCTCCTGTACAACTCCCGTGAGGGCATTCATTTGGCTCCTCCTAGGCACATGCCTAGATACATACTTAATCCTTTTTCCCTGTGGGGTGGTAAGATATATTGATTTGCTAGCACAGTCAATACTTCCTCCATACTTTGACATCCCGTCCATACCTAATATCACATCCAATCCTTGCGACTCCGGGATAATTAGGTCGATGGAAAAACATGCGTGCCAATGATTAGGGGTATCTGGGTGCACCATCTGCTAGCCATGTACTCTGCTCGGTGAGCTCACTAAAAGAGGGTCCTAAGGGTTTGGGTTGGTAACTTGAACTTATCCACAAATCCCTTGATATGTATGAATATGATGCACCAATGTCGAAAAGAACAATAGCGGTAAATGGTAGAACCAAAACTTACCTATTACGGCGTCCGGCTGCTCTTCAACTTCCTCCACGTTAACGTGGTTCACTTATCCTTTGTTGAATGGATTGGGCTTCTTCCCGGCGCTCCCATTTCCGTTTCCATTCCTTCCTTGAGCGATCATTGGCATAATGCCACATCTTCCCGCACTTAAAGCAAATAACTTGGCTTAAGTCCCTCTTGGCGGGTGTAGCTGGGTTAGAGCGATTCTGATTATTGTTGACTCCATTCCCATTCCCGTTCTTCGTACCATTGTGATTATGCGATCCTCCTCCAGTATGGTTATGACCTCCATGGTTATGAACAAGTCCTCCCGAGTTCGGGGTTAAGCGAGGCTTGATGAGCTCCGAGTTATACTTCCCTTGTCCATACTTCCTCTTACGGTTCTCAATTTCTTTGTTGCTTTCCTTCAATCATTAGGGCCTTATCTACCAACTCCCGGTAGTTGTTGAAAGTTGCCACCATCAACTGCATACTCATCTCATCATTCAGCCCTTCCATAAACTTCTCCTGCTTCGCGGCATCTGTGGCCACATCATCAGGGGCATAACGTGATAGCTTGCTAAAATCATCCACGTACTCGGCCACAGTACGGTTCCCCTGGCGTAGGTTGCGAAACTCACGCTTCTTCATCTGCATGGCTCCAGTTGAGACATGGGCCGTCTGTAAAAGCTTGTTGGAACTGGTCCCAAGTTACATTGGCTATAGGGAAGGTAGCCGTGTAATTCTCCCACCATGCGGCTGCTGGTCCATCCAATTGATGTGCGGCAAAGCGCACCCTTTCAGCATCCGTGCATCCTGCGGTGGTTAACTCCCTTCCAATACGACGTAGCCAATCATCCGCAACTATTGGCTCGGTGCTACCGGAAAACACCGGCGGTTGTAACCTTAGGAAACGGGCTAATTTGTCCACTGGCGGTGGGTTATTGTTGTTGTTGTTGTTGCCACTGGTTACGAACTAGCAATTGCATCAAGGTATTTTCTTCTTTGGATCAAGCTGGGTGAGCTCCGGTGGAAAGCGAAACCGGTGTCACGTCTCGGAGGCATCCGAGGGTTTAGATGGAAGAAATTAGAATAGAAAAGGTCTAATGAGAAAACACTACCCATATGCATATGAGACAAACACAATCATTTCACTCAATCAATCAAGCAAGGGCATACAAAGCGGTCTAGGACTATCGTAAAGTGCTCATCTACTACTAATTACATGGGGAAAATACTACTAATATTTGGTGGTCATCTAGAAATTTTGATCGGTGGAAGACTCCATGATGTCTGCTCGACTTCGTCTTCGTAGTCATCATCACTTGGATCAGAATCGGTGTAAATCGATGATGATGTAGTTGTCCAGGACAAGCGGGATCTTCTTCCTCTTCTTGCTCCTCCTCTTTGGGTGCTGGTCCTCCCATGAATACTCCGATCTTCTTAACTAGGTCGTCATTCTTCTCCAAAGAGTGTCTTGATTTCTTCCTCATATCCGTCGGCGTGTAAACTTGAGTTCTTCCTCCACTCGATGATCCTAGTTTTCGCCTTCTTCAACTCCATCATCATGTCTGCGCTTTGCTCTGGTTCTCCCTGGCGTCGATTGTCTTTGGTTTAGCTCCTGGATGTAAGCTGCAATGGATCTATCCTTCTTGGTCTTTGATCACTTCCCATTGCTCGTCTCGGCGCCCACATATTTGATATATGGTGTCTTTAAGCTCTCTGTTGTAGACTTCTCCAATGCGTCCTATGGTAATGTGAGCTGCCATACTCTTGCCAAGGCTCCAGGTGGGTGCTCCAAAAGAAAACTCTATGGGCTTGGAAGTTGGCGAGAACGTCCTTCCTGGAACTTGTACTTGAATCATCCAGCGCTCTTCTTCTGGTAGAGTAGCATTGTACATCCCGATGAAGCTTGGTATTCCAATATTCAGGTACCTAGTGACTTCCTTCAAGTGGCGTCCCAAAAGGTGTGTCTTCATCCGGTTGTGCAAACTTGTTCTTCATCTCCGTCATCCTAAAGAGTGGAAAAATCGAGAGGAGTCAGAAATGAGTAGAGAAGAGTGACCTATGGTTTATCTTAGTGGTCGTGTCCTACACTCAACGTGTGCTCTGATACCATCTTGTAGCGACCCGACCTCAGACGGTCAAGTCTCTGTGTTTCCGTGTCATCCCTGGATCGATGTCTTTGACACACACAATTACTCGAAGGATTTATTACAGAGTGGCAATCACACACTTATTACATCGAATGTCTCAATGAGAACTTAATACAATAATATGGCTTAAGGCCATCTAATCACGATAACAGTGGAAGGCTTGGAAGATAAAGTGAGTCCATCAACTCCAGCGGCATAGATGAGCTGCATGGCAGCGACCTATCGAACCTTACTCCTCGTCTGAAAAAGTCTGCAACATAATACGTTGCAGCCGAGAACGGGTCGACACATGGAATATCTTTGGCAATGTAACACAATAGAGCAATAACAGGATAATGCTATTACTACATGCATATTTGGCTGGTGGAAAGCTCTCTGATTCTGATTTTCTTGGAAAGCCAATTTTTCCCTACAACAAAGGAATGCATTTTAATTTAACTATCATGGTGGTTGAAACATCATTGAGAAGGTATAACCCCAACTCAATGCCAATTAAAATAATTAACAACCCAGCAATATTAATTTAGAGTGATGAGATACATGTGAATACTCAGGTACTAGATACTCTGAATTGTCCATAACCGGGGACACGGCTAACCATGATTAGATTGTACACTCTTGCAAAGGTTTGCGCACTTTTCCCCACAAGACTCGATCGCCTCCGATGATTTCTCGCCTTTGCATGGTGTTTGAGAAGCGGATGACGAGACACGATCTTTCGAAACATTAACTCTTTACTCGGGTAGACCATAGCAAACCTACAAACCCACTACCTGGCTGATCTACCTCTTCAAGAGCTTCACGTAACTTACTCAACTATGCTAGAGCCCATAATAGCTTGTGGCTGCTGCGGAAGTTTCTAGCATGAATAATCTCAGTTCCTTTGAGCACAGGTGGCGGTCCATAGGAAGATCTCACAGGTACCCAGGATTTCCAAAACAAAAGCAGACAACCTTTGGGTTCCCCAGTGCCTCAATCCACCCATATGTGTATTAAAGTTGCCACCTTAAGTTAACCATTAATTAGCAATCTCACATCTGTCATGGATAACTCTCAAACCCAATCCACGTCTCTGAGCATAGCATAGCAATATAAGCAACACGTAGAAGTAACTCCCAAGGTTTGAATGCACGGGGCAATAGGTTCTACCTCATCAACTACTTCCCAACCCACAAATTAATGATATCCTAATCATGCAATGTGTGAGGTTGAAACTAATGCATAAAAACTGGGTATGAAAAGGTATGATCAAAGTGTTACTTGCCTTCTTGCGACGATCCGGAATCCTAGAGACTTCGTAGTAACACGCTTCGCACTCAAGAATTCTATAGCAAGCAAACAATACATACATAAGTAAACAAGCAAAAGATGCACAAATGAAACTTCAACTGAAAGAGGTTGGCCGGAGAGTTCAGCTTAAGAACTCCGGTTCACAAAAGAATCAAACTAAGCGGAACAACGAAACTCGAGCAATGAAAGAAAGCGAGATCCGTTTACTAATCTGAACTAGGGTCAAATTTTACAGAGTCAAAAACTTGTTTAAGTTGGCTATTCGGAAAGAGGTTTGAGATGAAAATCCAGGCGCTTGAATCGCTGATTCATAACGAGCGAAAAGTTAAACTAGAGCGAAAATCGGATCGAGAAATCGCGATCAGAAAATCGCGGAATAAATCCGATAAAAAGAAAACGACGGCTAAGCGAGCGAGCGTTCGTTAGCAGAAACTAAACGAAGAACACGTTCGTTAGAACGAACGAATAATGACGCTTCGCTAAGTAAATAAACCGGAATAAATAAAATCGATCTATAAAAAAAGCGAACTAGGTTTTTAAAAAACCAAAGGTTCTTTTGAAAGAAAACCGTGGCGAGGCTACCTCCGGCGAGTCTTGGGCTGACTCAGGAGGGTCCGGGTGAGGCGGGGCTCGTGCGGGGCGAGGTGGCGGAGGCAGCTAGAGCGGCGGCGGCGGCTCGAGCTCGGCTCGGGTCGGCCTTGGGAGGCAGCGGTGGTGGTGGTTTAGTGAGGCGGTATTTAAGGGAAAGGCGGCGGTGGCTTGGGAAGGCGCCCGGGGTGGAGTCCGGCTCGGGCTCCCCCTCGGCGTCCGTCTTGTGCCCAATGACATCTTGTGAGGGAAAGGCGGCGATCTTGGGCGGCACGGCTGGAGCCTTGGGCCTGGTCGGACGTAGGCGCAAGTTTTTTAAACGTTCATGAATCTTATAAAAATCCTAGAAAAATAAATAAAAATCTAAAATTTCCAAAACAAGTTTTCTTTATCTAAATAAAATATTTAGAACAAGATGAACTTTTCTTGGCCCCTAAAAATGCAATTTTTAAAACATGCAAATTTTTCTAGAAGCGAATAAAATTCCAAATAAAAACAAATAAAAACCAAATAATGATTTTAACATTTTTTCCTCCGATATTTCAATTATTTTGGAGAAGTCATATTATCTCCCTTCATTTATTTATTTAAAAATGAAATATTTTCCGGAGAGAAAAATAATTAAAACCAAAAATCCTCGTCTTCACTACTTGATAAAATCAAATAGGAAAATCGAAAAATCCCCAACTCTCTCCGAGTGTCCTTGAGTTGCTTAGGATTTCGAGGATTTGAAAACGGAATGCAATAAAATATGGTATGCATGGATGACCTATGTATAACATGCCAAATTGAAAATTTGGGATGTTACACAAAATATGCAAAATAAGGTTGGACTTTTTGACCGTGGTCCTGGGCAGAAAATGGGCTGTAATAAATTACTTAAGAATTGGCAAATGGGCTGCAAATTATAAAAAAAAGCAAATGGGCTTTATGTTGTCTGCCACAGATTTGGAGGCTGACTTGTGGGCCTAATAAGTTCATGCGTACACAAGGTTTCTCAAATAAGAAACTTAGTCCACAATCGACTCTACCAGCGTCAGACCATTCGATGTCATTCTAACGGCAAGCGGGCTTCTTGATCTGATCCTCCTTTGACCGCCCAAACCAAAGCATAGTCGGAACCGCTTTGCTCCGCCACCCATGGCCGGTGCTGCCGGGAAGGCCTCACGGCCCCATCATACTCGCATCCTGCACATCTATCCCTCTACTCACCCACACCTCATGTTATTTTCCGTGACGGCAGAACCGATCAACCCTCGTATTCTCCACCGCATTGAGCAGCCAACTGCCTGTCTTCCCGGCTCCGTGTGTCATTCCCTTCAGAGGGCCTCGCCGTCGTCCACCGCCCTGGTGCTCTCGGCGCGGCGTGGTCAACGATGTCCATCCAACGGCTGTAGTGCTTCTTCAACCTCTGGTCTTCTTGCCCCAGCCGCCCAAAGCAGCGCCGGTCGTGCCGCATGCTCCTGCCTCCCATGGCCGGCTGTGCTGCCGTGGAGGCCTCACCGTCCCCATACTACTCCCGCCGCTGGCCAGGCCATCCCTCCACTCACACACTCCCCCTGTTAGTCTGCGTCGACGGCAGCCTCACACCGCAGCCGAACCAGTGAACCCTCGTTCTCCTCTCCGCGTGGGCATCCACTGTCGCGTCTTCCCCGGCTTCGTGTCGTCCCCTTCCTAGGCCTCGCCGTCGTCCACCGCCTTGGTGCTCTCGGCCTGGCGTGGTCAACGTGGTCAACGACATTCCATCGGAAGAGTAATCATGCGTGGAGAGGCGATACCGGGTCCATGGGCACAACCCAGTTTTTTGTGATTTGCCAAGTAAGTAGCTTTGTCGGGCTGTTGGGCTGCAAATCTTTCAAGACGAGGAGAGCTTTCATTGGTGGCCGAGAAAATGGCCCATCAGTAATGAGAAATGGGTTGTACATTTTTAAAACACATCAAACCTGCAATTAGTTTCAAATATCTTTTTTGCATTTCGAGATTTGAAATTACATTATTTTTTATGCGTGGAGAATTTGTTGGATTTTATATTGATATACATTTATTTTTAAAATCAGTTTGAATGTGAGTCGAAATTTCGGGATTAAAATCAGTTGGGACCGCACCGAAATATGCAAAATTTCGTATAATTTTTTAACCGTGGCCACAATATGGGCTCTAATGCTAACAAAAAGAATATGGGCTCTAAAAAAACCTTAATAAATAGCAAATGGGCTGTAAATTATTAGAAATAATGGCAGATGGGCTGTATGTCGCTTTCCACAGATTTGAGGCTTTCCTAAAAAGGTTGACGCCTGGCGTTGGTATTGGATGGCCATCCAACGGCTGTCGTCTTCTTCAATCTCGCTCTTCCTGCTCCGGCCGGTCAAACAGGCGCCGTAGGACTGCACTCCCTCCTCCCATGCGGCGGCTCTGCTGCGCGCCTGGGCCCTCTGGCTCCACCGTACTCCCATCGCTGGCCTAGCCATCCCTCTACTCACCCACACCTTTGTTATTCTTGGTGGCGGCAGACGAACGATAAACCCTCAGATCGTACTCCCCTCAGCGTCTTGAAACAAGCTGCCGTGTCTTCCCTGCCTCCGTGTCGTTCCTTCCTAGGCCTCGCCATCGTCCACCGCCACAGTGCTCTCGGCGAGGCCTGGTCAACGTGGTCAACGACCGACATGCATCTGACGTGGACTTTACGTGGAGAGGCCGACAGCTGGGTCCACGGCCGCATGCAAGGAAATGCCTCCTTATTACACACAAAGTAATGATTCCTCCACCTGACATCAGGGACCCACCGAAAGGGCCTCTGTATTTCGCCAAAAAAATGTTACCGCCGTTGACAGCTCGGACCCACCAGCTATATCTTTGCTCGCAAGGAAGTGCCTCCTTATTACGCACAAAAAAATGAATACCCCACATTGCTGGGACCCGATTATAGTGGCGAGCTGACTTGTGAGCCTACTAAGTTGGCCAGGGGACGGAGGGCTTTGTCAACTTAGTCAATATGCGATTCTAGCTCTAGTGACCGTCGATGTCCATCCAGCGCCGTAGTGCTTCTTCAACCTCTGGTCTTCTTGCTCCGGCCGCCCAAACCGGTGCGCGGTCATGCCTCGTGCTCCTGCCTCCGTGGCCCAGCTGCGATCTGTGAGGCCTCACCGCCCCTACTACTCCTTGGCTGGCAGGCCATCCCTCTACTCACCCACACCCCTGTTATTACGTGGCGGCGGCAGCCTCACACCGCAGCCAAACCGGTGAACCCTCGTACTCCTCTCCTCGCGGGCTCCCAACTGCTGCGTCTTCCCCGACTCAGTCGTCCCTTCCTAGGCCTCACCGTCGTCCAAACCAACGTCACGTCTCCAACGTATCTATAATTTTGATTGCTCCATGCTACTTTATCTATTGTTTTGGACTATAATGGGCTTTATTTTCCACTTTTATATTATTTTTGGGACTAACCTATTAACCGGAGGCCCAACCCAATTGCTGTTTTTGCCTATTTAGGTGTTTGAAGAAAGCGGAATATCAAACGGAGTCCAAGCGGAATGAAACCTTGAAATGTGATCTTCTCACGAGCGTGATCCAGGAGACTTGGACCCTACTCCAAGGAGTGCAGGCGGTCACGAGGTGGGGCGCGCCCTCCCACAGGCGCGCCCCTACCTCGTGGGCCCCTGACGCTCCACCGGCGTACTCCTTCCTCCTATATACCTACATACCCCCAACAGATCGGGGCGGAGCCAAAATCTAATTCCACCGCCAGTAACTTCACATATCCATGAGATCCCATCTTGGGGCCTGTTAGGAGTTCCTTGGGAGGGCATCTACCACGGAGGGCTTCTACATCATCACCATAGCCCCTCCGATGAAGTGTGAGTAGTTTACTTCAGACCTTGGGTCCATAGTTAGTAGCTAGATGGCTTCTTCTCTCTTTTTGGATCTCAATACAATGTTCTCCCCTCTCTCGTGGAGATCTATTCGATGTAATCTTCTTTTTTGCGGTGTGTTTGTTGAGATCGATGAATTGTGGGTTTATGATCCAGCTTATCTATGGAAAATATTTGATTCTTCTCTGAATTCTTTTATGTATGATTAAGTTATCTTTGCAAGTCTCTTCGAATTATCCATTTGGTTTGGCCAACTAGATTGGTAGTTCTTGCAATGGGAGAAGTGCTTAGCTTTGGGTTCAATCTTGCGGTGACCTTAGCCAGTGACAGAAAGGGTTGCAAAGCATGTATTGTATTGTTGCCATCGAGGATAACAAGATGGGGTATATATCATATTGCATGAATTTATTCCTCTACATCATGTCATCTTGCTTAAGGCGTTACTCTGTTTTTTACTTAATACTCTAGATGCATCTTTGGATAGCGATCGATGAGTGGAGTAATAGTAGTAGATGCGAGAATCGTTTGGTCTACTTGTCACGGACGTGATGCCTATATACATGATCATTGCCTGGATAACCTCCATAACTATGCTCAATTCTGTCAATTGCTCAACAGTAATTTGTTCACCCACCGTAGAATACTTATGTTCTTGAGAGAAGCCACTAGTGAAACCTATGGCCCCCGGGTCTATTCTCATCATATCAATCTCCATCACTTTATTTACTTTCTTTTGCTTTTACTTTTTACTTTGCTCTTTATACCAAAAATACCAACAATATTATCTCTATCAGACCTCACCCTCGTAAGTGACCGTGAAGGGATTGACAACCCCTAAGCGTTGGTTGCGAGTAGCTATCGTTTTGTGCAGGTACGAGGGACTTGCGCGTGGTCTCCTCTGGATTGATACCTTGGTTATCAAAAACTGAAGCGAAATACTTACGCCATCTTGTGCTGCATCATCCTCTCCTCTTGAAATCCAGCATAGCTCGAGGCGTAGCAAGAAGAATTTACGGCGCCGTTCTTGCCGGAAAGGCTTACGCATAAAAGTCAACATACCAAGTACCCATCACAATCCCTATCTCTCGCATTACATTATTTGCCATTTGCCTCTCGTTTTCCTCTCCCCCACTTCACCTTTGCCGTTTTATTCGCCCTCTCTTTCCCAATCTCCTCCTCTTTCTCCCTTTTCCTTTTGTTTGCTCGTGTGTTAGTTTGCTTGCTTGTCGCTATGTCGAATTCCTTATCCGCTCCTATGTCTCCCGAGTTTGAAGTTCTTCACTTCAAGCAACGGCAAGGAGAAAATTTAAAAGATGCTTGGTATAGGATGATGGAATCTTATCGTAAGTGCACCCTAGAGGTGAACTTTAGAATCCTTCTTCACAATTTTTATGTTGGGTTAAATATGACGCATAGACAACTCTTGGATTGCATTGCCAAGGGAAATTTTATTGAAATTGATCCCAATATTAGCATGAAATTATAGAGGGAATAGTGGGAACACTACCCCAAAGGGAGGATCTCATCCTACCCAAGAAGAAACCCAAGTGTTTGAGAAGATTTGCGAAGTAACAAATTTTTACAAAAGTCTCTTGAGCCTCTTAAAAGTGTTAGCGGAAATCTTCACCGCATGAATATGTTGATTACTCTTTGTAATAAGCGGTTGGATTCTTTAGATCTAAAAATTTCTGAGTATGAAGGGAAGCGGCAAGAACCACCCGGATTCGAGCATGACTCCGCTAAAAAATTGAAAATTAAAGATAGTAATACCTAGATCTATCCTTGCTCTTATGCCTAGCTAGGGGCGTTAAACGATAGCGCTTGTTGGGAGGCAACCCAATTTTATTTTGTGTTTTTTGTTTTTGGTTATGTTTAGGAATAAATAATCCATCTAGCTCTGTTTAGATGTGGCTTTATCTTTTAATTAGTGTTTGTGCCAAGTTGAACCTATTGGATCTTCTTGGATGATAGTTATTTGATCTGGCTGTAATTTCCAGAATCTTTGTGCTCAGTGCCCGAATTTTTAAAAATCACCAGAACGTGATAAAATACTGATTCCAATTGCTGCTGATAAATAAACAAATTTTCCAGGTCTCCTAATTTTGGTAGAAATTTTTGGGTTCCAGAAGTTTGCGTTAGTTACAGATTACTACGGACTGTTCTGTTTTTGAAAGATTCTGTTTTGCGTGTGTTGTTTGCTTATTTTGATGAATCTATGGCTAGTAAAATAGTTTACAATCCATAGAGAAGTTGGAATACAGTAGGTTTAACACCAATATAAATAAAGAATGAGTTCATTACAGCACCTTAAAGTAGTCTTTTGTTTTCTTTCTCTAACGGACTCACGAGATTTCTATTGAGTTTTGTGTTGTGAAGTTTTCAAGTTTTGGGTGAATTCTTTTGATGGATTATGGAACAAGGAGTGGCAAGAGCCTAAGCTTGGGGATGCCCATGGCACCCCAAGATAATCAAGGACACCAAAAAGTCAAAGCTTGGGGATGCCCGGAAGGCATCCCTCTTTAAATCCACTTCCATCGGTAATTTACTTGGAGCTATATTTTTATTCACCAACATGATATGTGTTTTGCTTGGGCGTCTTGTATTATTTGAGTCTTTGCTTGTTAGCTTACCACAATCATCCTTGCTTTACACACCTTTTGAGAGAGCCATACATGAATTGGAATTTGATAGAATACTCTATGTGCTTCACTTATATCTTTTGAGCTTGATAGTTGCTCATAGTGCTTCACTTATATCTTTTTGAGCGTGATAATTTTTGCTCTAGTGCTTCACTTAGATCTTTGAGAGCACGGTGGTGGATTTGTTTTAAAGAAACTTGATCTCTCATGCTTCACTTAGATTATTCTGAGAATCGTTAATAGCATGGTAATTTGCTTAATGTTAATATACTTGGTGTTCAAGATATGTGAAACTTTCTTTTGAGTCGTTGAATACTAAGATAAGTTTGATGCTTGATAATTGTTTTGAGATATGGAGGTAATAATATCAAAGTCATGCTAGTTGAGTAGTTGTGAATTTGAGAAATACTTGTGTTGAAGTTTGTAAGTCACCTGTAGCATGCATTATGGTTAAAGTTGTGTAACAAATTTGAAGCATGAAGTGTACACAGCTTAATGCATCCTTATGAGTGGCGGTCGGGGACGGCGATGGTCTTTTCCTACCAATCTATCCCCCTAGGAGCATCTTGCAGCGTAGTACTTGATTTTTGATGACTTCTAAATTTTTGCAATAAGTATATGAGTTCTTTTGACTAATGTTGAGTCCATAGATTATACACACTTTTACCTTTCCGCCATTGCTAGCCTCTTCGGTACCGTGCATTACCCTTTCTCACATTGAGAGTTGGCGCAAAATTCGCCGGTGCATCCAAACTCCGTGATACGATACGCTCTATCACACATAAACCTCCCTATATCTTCCTCAAAACAGCCACCATACCTACCTATTATGGCATTTCCATAGCCATTCCGAGATATATTGCCATGCAACTGTCCACCGTTTCGTTCATCATTATTATGACATACATTACTTTTGTCATATTGCCATTGCATGATCATGTAGTTGACATCGTATTTGTGGCAAAGCCACCATGCATTATTTTTCATACTTATCACTCTTGATTCATTGCACCATCCCGGTACACCTTGGAGGCATTCATATAGAGTCATACCTTGTTCTAGTTTCGAGTTGTAATCCTCATGTTGTAATCAATAGAAGTGTGATGATCATCATTATTAGAGTATTGCCCAAAAAAGAAAGGCCAAAAAAGGCCCAAAAAAGAAAAGAAAAGGGCAATGCTACTATCTCTTTTCCACACTTATGCTTCAAAGTAGCACCTCGTTCTTCATGTAGTGAGTCTCATATATTGTGCTTCAAAGTAGCACCATGTTTTTCATATAGTGAGTCTCATAAGTTGTCTTTTTCATACTAGTGGGAATTTTTCATTATAGAACTTGGCTTGTATATTCCTACGATGGGCTTCCTCAAATGCCCTAGGTCTTCACGAGCAAGCAAGTTGGATGCACACCCACTAGTTTTCTTTTGTTGAGCATTCATAGCTCTAGTGCATCCATTGCATGGCAATCCCTACTCCTCATGTTGACATCAATTGATGGGCATCTCCATAGCCCGTTGATTATCCTCGTCAATGTGAGACTTTTTTGTCTTCTCCACACAATCCCCATCATCATATTCTATTCCACCCATAGTGCTATATCCATGGCTCACGCTCATGTATTGCGTGAAGGTTGAAAAAGTTTGAGATTATTTAAGTATGAAACAATTGCTTGGCTTGTCGTCGGGGGTATAGAAGTTGGGAACATCTTTGTGTGACGAAAATGAAGCATAGCCTAACTATATGATTTTGTAGGGATGAACTTTCTTTGGCCATTTATTTTGAGATGACATAACTATTTTGATTAGTGTGCTTGAAGTATTATTATTTTTATGTCAATATGAACTTTTGTCTTGAATCTTTCGGATCTGAATATTCATATCACAATTAAGAAGATTTACATTGAAATTATGCCAAAGTATCCTCCGTATCAAAAATTCTCTTTTTATCATTTACCTACTCGAGGGCGAGCAGGAATTAAGCTTGGGATGCCACGATACGTCTCCAACGTATCTATAATTTTGATTGCTCCATGCTACTTTATCTATTGTTTTGGACTATAATGGGCTTTATTTTCTACTTTTATATTATTTTTGGGACTAACCTATTAACGGAGGCCCAGCCCGAAATTGCTGTTGTTTTTTGCCTATTTCGGTGTTTCAAGAAAGCGGAATATCAAACGGAGTCCAAACGGAATGAAACCTTGAAGCGTGATCTTCTCACGAGCGTGATCCAGGAGACTTGGACCCTACTCCAAGGAGTGCCGAGGCGGTCACGAGGTGAGGCGCGCCCTCCTCCTGGCGCCCCCTACCTCAGGCCCCCCTGACGCGCTCCAAGCGTACTCCTTCCTCCTATATATATACCTCATTCCCCAACAGATCGGGGTTGGAGCCAAAAACCTAATTCCACCTCCGTAACTTCACCCTGTATCCACGAGATCCCATCTTGGGGCCTGTTAGGAGCTCATGGGAGGGCATCTACCACGGAGGGCTCCTACATCATCACCATAGCCCCTCCAGATGAAGTGTGAGTAGTTTACTTGAGACCTTGGGTCCATAGTTAGTAGCTAGATGGCTTCTTCTCTCTTTTGGATCTCAATACAATGTTCTCCCCTCTCTCGTGGAGATCTATTCAATGTAATCTTCTTTTTGCGGTGTGTTTGTTGAGACCGATGAATTGTGGGTTTATGATCCAGCTTATCTATGGAAAATATTTGATTCTTCTCTGAATTCTTTTATGTATGATTAAGTTATCGCAAGTCTCTTCGAATTATCCGTTTGGTTTGGCCAACTAGATTGGTAGTTCTTGCAATGGGAGAAGTGCTTAGCTTTGGGTTCAATCTTGCGGTGACCTTACCCAGTGATGTGAAAGGGTTGCAAGGCACGTATTGTATTGTTGCCATCGAGGATAACAAGATGGGGTATTTATCATATTGCATGAATTTATTCCTCTACATCATGTCATCTTGCTTAAGGCGTTACTCTGTTTTAACTTAATACTCTAGATGCATCTTTGGATAGCGGTCGATGAGTGGAGTAATAGTAGTAGATCTTGAGAATCGTTTTGGTCTACTTGTCACGGACGTGATGCCTATATACATGATCATTGCACAGATAACCTCATAACTATGCTCAATTACATCAATTTCTCAACATAATTTGTTCACCCACCTAGAATACTTATGCTCTTGAGAGAAGCCACTAGTGAAACCTATGGCCCCCGGGTCTATTCTCATCATATCAATCTCAATCACTTTATTTACTTTCTTTTGCTTTTACTTTTTACTTTGCATCTTTATACCAAAAATACCAAAAATATTATCTCTATCAGATCTCACCCTCGTAAGTGACCGTGAAGGGATTGACAACCCCTAAGCGTTGGTTGCGAGTAGCTATCGTTTTGTGCTTGGTCACGAGGGACTTGGCGTGGTATCCTCTTGGATTGATACCTTGGTTCTCAAAAAGCTGAGGGAAATACTTACGCTCTTGTCTTGCATCATCCTCTCCTCTTGAAATCCAATGCAAGCTCGAGGCGTAGCAACCACCGCCACATTGCTCTCGGTAGACGTGGTCAACATGGTCGGCGACCGACTTCCATCGGAAAATCTTGTCACGTGGAGAGGCGGCAATTTGGTCCGGCGGCCGCAAGGAAGTGCCTCCTTATTACGCCAAAATAATTATTCCTCCACCTTACAATGAGGGACCGACCCGGACGGGCCACCTTATTTCAGCTAAACAAACGCGTTTCCCCACAGTGCTCGGACCCACCGGACGGGCCAGCGTATTTTGAAAAAACGTTCCCCTAACATCGGCTCGGACCCAGAAGTGCCTCCTTATTACGCACAAAAATGAATACCCCTGCTAGGCTGGGACCCACCATGGTGGGAGGCTGAATTAATGGGCCTACTAAGGTGGCGGGGACAGGGGCCTTTGTCAACGATAGTCAATATGAGCGATTCTAGCTCCGGTGACGTCTGATGTCCATCCAACGGCCGTAGTGCTTCTTCAACCTCTGGTCTTCTTGCTCCGGCCGCCCAAAGCAGCGCCCGGTCGTACGCATGCTCCTCCTGCCTCCGTGGCGGTTGTCTTTGCCCTTGAGGCCTCACCGCCCCCTACTATTCCCACCTCTGGCCAGGCCCTGCGGTGATGGCAGCCTCACACTGCAGCCGAACCAGTGAACCCTCATACCCCTCTCCGCGCGGGCTTCCACTGCCGCGTCTTCCCCGGCTCCCCGTCGTCCCCTTCCTAGGCCTCGCCATCGTCCACCGCCCTGGTGCTCTCGGCGCAGCGTGGTCAACGTGGTCAAGGAATGACTTCCATCGGGCGATGGTATGCGTGGAGAGGTGACAATTTGGGTCCTGATCGCACAAGGAAGTGCCTCCTTATTTCGTGCAAAATGATTATTCCTCCACGACGGCGGGGACCCACGGACGGGCCACCATATTTCGCCCCCGATTTGCTAGGACCCACCTACATCTTGCATGCGCAAGGAAGTGCACGGCGGTCGGGACCCACACGGTCGAAGCGTCGTAGCATTGTCATTAAGTTGCGAACGATGTGCGTACATATATATCTTGGTTGATGTAGAGGCGCACACGTGTCGTAGTAGAAGGCGCGCCCGTAGCATGTACACGCATTACATCTGATGACTAGGGTGCAAGAAAGAACATCTGACCACGTATGTGTACATCTGGCGAGGTCTCGAGCGTCTACTCGCGCGCTCTACGTCTGGGTGAGTGGTTGTTGACATAGCTAGGTCGAACGGAGAAACAACGTCGTCGTGTTCATGGGAGAACAGCGGAATGCGTCGTGTTCGCCGGGAAACAGCGGCTGGTCGGAGCGGAATGCGTGGTCGTGTTCATCGGGAGGGCTTGGACGGAAGAAGCGATGGAAGCGAGGCACTGGCGTACCGCTGGCGGAGAAAGCGGACCTCCTACGGTCGAACGGGGGTCCTGTTGATCGGGAGGGGTGTGGCGTACAAGAAAGCGGAGAAAGCGGACCTCCTACGGTCGAAGCAGGGGTCTGTTAATCGGGAGGTGTGGCGTCACGAAAGCGGAGAAGCGGACTTGTGTTGGGCGCTACGGTCGAAACAGGGTCCCGTTCGCCGGGGAGGTGTGGCGTGCCGCAAAAGCAGGACTCCATGGGATCTTGTTCATCTCCACCATCGACCCCCTCCGGCCTCCACGAGCTCTTGTTCATCCACCGTCGACCTCCTCCAGCCTCCACCTGCATTGTTCATCCACGGGCTCCTGTTCATCCAGCCTCCACATGCGCTTCTCCACCGACTCTTGTTCAACCAGCCCTCTCCACGGGCTCCTGTTCAACCACCCCTCCACGGGCTACTGTTCATCCTGCCCTCCACCGTCTACTGTTCATCCTGCCCTCCACGGGGTGGTCCTATTCATCCAGCCCTCCACGGGGTCCTGTTCATCCAGCCCCAACCGGCTCGATCGATCGGGGTCCTGTTCATCCAGAGGCAACACCACGGGGTCCTGTTCATCCACCCTCACCGAACTGTTCATCCAACCCCCCTGCAACGCTCCTTGTTCATCCGGAGGTAACATCGATCGGCTTGATTAACGACCATCGATCGATCGCTCGGGTTCGATGTAGCGTAACTGCGATTACTGTCGCTTCGGGTTCGATTAGAGCCCAACGCCTGCTTCGGGTTGATTAGAGCCAACGCGCCTACGCACCTGCAGCAGCGTGCGTGTCACGAGAAAGCAGCGCGCCGCTTTCGGCCCCGACCTCCCACCGTAACCGGAACTCCCGAATTTTCCCCTCGCTTCTACAACGGTTTTTTCCATCATGGGCCAGCCCAAAGAATGTCATGCAGCTGCGTCTCCGGCCCGCCCAGACTAAAAGCCCATTTTACATCATGATTTTTTGTCATAGAAGTAGAGCCCACCACATCTATGATGATATCGGGTTTTGTCACAATTATCGTCATAGAAGTGTCATATGTATGACAGAAAAAAATTTCGTTCGACCCAAAATGTCACGGATGTGTCTTTTTTTGTAGTGTAGGCACCTCAATGTTTTGCGGGCAATCAACGGTGCCCTGGTGTTTGAAATTCATTCCATTTCTTGCATGGGACCTAAGCATGCATGCAAGGACACATATTTGATTTTTCATCCAATTTATATGCACTGGAGCATGTGCATGTAGTTCTAATTTGAATTGTTCACCTGAAATGGCTAGAAAACCAATTTAATGTATAAAATGTTCAAATGAACCCTGAATAATTCCAATTCTTTTACGACACACATATAGTTGCATGTTCACTCCAGATAAAAGGTCTCGCAATTCAAACACCGTCCATTTCCGCTGTAAACCCATTATGTAATTCAAATCGAGATAAAAAATCAAGTAGATCGCACACAGTTTATTATCAGCAACCATTTGAGATGTAGTATAAAATATCTTTGAGCACCGTCGGTGTATAGTACGCCTATGGCTTACTGATGACCCACAAGTATAGGGGATCTACCGTAGTCCTTTCGATAAGTAAGAGTGTCAAACCCCACGAGGAAGCGAAGGAAATGATAAGCGGTTTTGACAAGGTATTCTCTTGCAAATCTTGAAATAAGTGGTAACAGATAGTTTTGTGATAACATAATTTGTAACGAGCAACAAGTAACAAAAAGTAAATAAAGTGCAACAAGGTGGCCCAATCCTTTTGTAGCAAAGGACAAGCCTGGACAAACTCTTATATAAAGAAAAGCGCTCAGGGACACATGGGAATATCGTCAAGCTAGTTTTCATCACGTTCATATGATTAGCGTTCGGTACTTTGATAATTTGATATGTGGGTGGACCGGTGCTTGGGTGCTGTTCTTACTTGAACAAGCATCCCACTTATGATTAACCTCTATTGCAAGTATCCGCAACTACAACAAAAGTATTAAGGTAAACCTAACCATAGCATGAAACATGTGGATCCAAATCGGCCCCCTACGAAGCAACGCATAAACTAGGGTTTAAGCTTCTGCCACTCTAGCAACCCATCATCTACTTATTACTTCCCAATGCCTTCCTCTAGGCCCAAATAATGGTGAAGTGTTATGTAGTCGGCGTTCACATAACACCACTAGAGGCTAGACAACATACATCTCATCAAAATATCGAGCGAATACCAAATTCACATGACTACTAATAGCAAGACTTCTCCCTTGTCCTCGAGAACAAACGTAACTACTCACAAAGCATATTCATGTTCATAATCAGAGGGGTAATAATATGCATAAAGGATCTGAACATATGATCTTCCACCAAATAAACCAACTAGTATCAACTACAAGGAGTAATCAACACTACTAGCACCCTAGTAATACCAATCCTGGACTTGGAGACAAGAATTGGATACAAGAGATGAACTAGGGTTTTGAGATGAGATGGTGCTGGTGAAGATGTTGATGGAGATTTCCCTCTCCTGATGAGAGGAGCGTTGGTGATGACGATGGCGATGATTTCCCCTCAGCGGAGGAAGTGTCCCCGTGAACAGCTCTGCCGGAGCCCTAAATTGGTTCCGCCAAGGTTCCGCCTCGTGGCGGGAGTCTCGTCCCGAAAGGTTGCTTTTTATTTTTTCTTGTGAAAGCCTTCATATAGCGAAGATGGTCATCGGAGAGCCACCAGGGGCCCACGAGGTAGAGGCGCCCTAGAGGCGCCCCCACCCTCGTGGGCGAGATGTGGCCCCGGCCTTCATCTTTAGCGAGGAGTTTTATTATTTATTGTAAGACATTCCGTGGAGTTTCGGGACTTTTGGAGTTGTGCGAGAATAGGTCTCTAATATTTGCTCCTTTCCATTGAATTCCAGTCGGCATTCTCCCTCCTTATGTAAACCTTGTAAAATAAGAGAGAATAGCCATAAGTATTGTGACATAATGTGAAGTAACAGCCCATAATGCAATAAATATCGATATAAAAGCCTGATGCAAAATGGACGTATCACTTACGCGAGAAGGTGCGTCGGCTACAGTCCACAGCCGGCGTCTCAAGCACACTAGCTCGCTCCCCAAATATCATTTCACTGTTCAATCATCGCGGGCGAAAGATGGGCACGTGGACCCGCGTCGTGAGGGAAACTTCGGTGGCCCATTCCCGTGAGAGCGCTGCCGCAGCCGCCATGTGCGTGCTAACAAGGTGCATGAGCGTGGCCGCTTGCGACCTGGCGGCAAAGGCAGCCCAAACGGCCGCTCTTGCTTCTCAGGTGGATGCAGCAACATCTGCCTCGGGGATAGCAATTGGCGAGAGCGGCACAACAGCTTTCCGTTCCGCAGCGGCGGCCTTAGCCTTGACGGAGGCCTCCCACGACCATGCCGAGGCCGCCCACGCCCAGCTCCTGGCGGTCACCGCACAAATCGAATGAAGCTTCTCCGACAATGGTCGGCAACCCACGGCCGAAGAGCTGGCAATCGCCGAGGGCGTTCGAGCAGCCGTCCGTTCCTCCGCCGCATACCTTGCAACGACGGAGCCCGTCCAAGCCCAGATCGCGTCCGCCAACGCCCAGCTTGTGGCGGCCTTTCCCAAAGAGATGGCAGAGGCGGATGGCGAGATGCTTGCCGAGTATGGTGTGATGGATGCCATGGAGCCCCTTCCCCAGGAGACCGTCGGGCGCGAGCTGGACATGGAGGCGGCGGCGGAAGCGTGACGGCAGCAGTTGTAGTAGTACTCTATGTTTTGTTTAATCAAGAGCGTCGGTCTTTAATTTGTTAGAAGTAATGTTTAGGTCAGCTAGCTCATTTAATTGCTGAACTTGCTTGATTAAGAAGTGTGGGTGTCTTTGTAGTCTCCTTTGTGTACCGAAATTATGCAATGACGTGGATGACCACTGTAACCATGGAAATTCGAACCAATACTTTTGGCGTTCAAACTCATCACACACGGGTTAAGCTATCTGAATCGTTTGTGATGTCCACATATCATACACAGTTCTGAATAAGGGACCGTGTTTGATGACACTTTGCGTGCCAGTTTTTTGGTTGAAGCGATTCCAAATTTTTGACTTCCCATGAAATATCTACCTCCCCTGCCCCTCCCTACCAAAGCCACATTTCCCTCTTTACGCCTTCCTTTCCAAGTTGAAACCTTCACTCCTTGCTTGCGGCACCTTGCCGCCTCCTCATGGCGACCCTCCTTCACTGTTATCGGCCTCCTCTATCCGGGAAGGTAATCCACAGTAGGCCCCCTCCTCCTCCTCCTTCCATATCCCACATGCCCCGACATGGGGTCTTGCGACACCTTCCACCCAAATCAGCCCCTCCACCAAATAAGCACCGGCCTAAGCCATGGTGCACACAGTATAGCCGGGGACCTCAAGGAGCATTTGGCAGCGGAGAAGCAAATCCCGCCGCCGCCTGTGGATGAGCTCGCGATGGCTGCCATTAAATGCCGACCCCGGATCTTGGAGAAGCACCTTGCCAATTGCTAGCTCGCCCGGTTAAGCATGCTCGGTTTACCCGTTGCGTGTGCTGCTCCTGCCTTTCCTTCACAAAATCTAGTGAATTGTGCTATCTACTTTCACCATGCAATCTGTTGCTCTAGTGTATATGTTCTATATGCCGTGCAGTGTGGTGCTCACTTATTAACTGTTTTGTTAATTAGTTGTTGTCTTGATTAACTTTGTTTGGTTCAATTCGCAAATGTGATGTTCAATTCTTGGGCTGCAATTTTGTATTGTCTTCCATGTGAGAAATAAATCGAATTTATCTTTACAAAATTGTGGGTGCATTCTGTTATTGTATACCATGTGAGGAATAAATTGAATTTGGCTGCAGTAAATACATGAGAAACAAGTACAATTGCTACAATTGGTTGTAGTTAACTATTTGGTTAACTCTCTGATCTTCTATTAGGAGTATGTTATATTGTGCAATGTGGTGCTCAGTTAATGTTTGGTTCATTTGTTGTGGTGTTTAGTTAACTGCTTGGTTCAAAGTTATATTGTGCAATGTGGTGCTCAGTTAATGTTTGGTTCATTTGTTGTGGTGTTTAGTTAACTTCTTTGTTCAATTCTGCAATGCAAAGTCCAATTGTCGTGGGTAGAGTTTTGTATTGTTGTGCATGTGAGGAATAAATCAAATTTGGCTACACTTAATACATGAGAAACATATACAAGTGCTATATTTCCTAGTTCTTAATCATGCTTGGTTTGGGTAAATGGGTTTTCCGTGTGGCTTCAATTAATCTGATGAATCTACAATGTGCTTATTTTTCATCAACATATTTTCTTGATAGCATGCGAACCCTTACTTAACACGATGACGAACTACCTTATATGTGTTGCAGGAAACAATGGGAAGCACTAAGGTTTACAATCGAGGTTAGCACGTGCATGGTCCGTTGTCTAATAGCACATTGATTCTGCAATTGCGGGAACCATTCTAATATTTTGGTTTTAAAATTTTGGTCTTGCACATATGAGTCCTGCTTGTCGAGAGGTTTTGACCCGGTGTTAGACCCTTTTGCATATGGGAAATGAGTTGTCCATGAATATCAATCAAATCAAGAAACTTCGTAAAGATTGTTAGGATAAAGAAATTAGCGACAAAAACAACAAGATCTTTATGCGCACAATGAAGAAGACATCGATTCACTACAAGATGGTACTAACTATTATACCTTGCCTTTTTTATTCCTTTGCCCCATTTCCAATATAGAGAAGATATTTATGCACATCCTTGTTTTGAGGCCTTTCCAAAGCAGTTCATCGATGATTACCTCTGAAACCACCTCTATGGTCGGGAGGCGAGAAGGTTTTCATACAACACCCACGGTTCAATATTGAAGTGTTCTGAAGAGGTCGAAGGGCCGGGACGGTCAATCATCCACGAACCTTGGCCTAAAGTTGCAAAGACCTTCAACATGAATGAAGGCTCAATATTTGCCTTCCGCTTCAAGCATTTTCGAGATGAGATGCATCTGTCTATATACCGCCTATGATGCTAATTTGAAAGGTTCTACATGTTGCATGTGGAACTTCTTCTTTAGTGCGATTGTGTAATGGGGTAGTAGTCTTTGAAGCTATATCATGTTGTACTACGATGTATTTCAATTATGAAATTCTGCTTCCTTAATATGGAAATGAAATATATTGTGTGCTTAATATGAATGTCAATTAGATTAATAAATGGATTATTAATAATAGGAAATTAGCACTGCTAATGGCGAATTAGCACCTGCTAATTGGGTTTTGATATTGCAAACGGTTGATGAAAAAATACCGTGGGCAATGACCTCGGGCAACGCACACAGTTTCTAGGAATAAACCGTGTTGGATCAACGAACATTCACACACGACTTTCTCTTAAAAATTGTTTGCGTTAGGCCACCTTGCGCAAACGTTTACCACATAAAAACTGTGTGTCATGGAAAACCTTTGCCACACAGTTTCTTCTCTGAGACCGTGTGTGCTACATTCAATAGCATAAGCGATTTAACGGGAAAAATTGTGTGTGATGTACCTATGAATGGAAACATTTTCCTTGGAGTATTTATGCGGGATGTGCATACGAGCGAAGCGTTTAGCGGGGGACTGTTGTGTGGGATGTACTTGCGGCCGGAAACAATTTCGCCAGTATAATTGTATTTTTTAGCTCCTTTATGCGTATTTCCGTCTTTGAGTGCTACTTGATGCATTACGACCTTATTTTGCCGAGCGTGTGTGCGGAGGGCATATCCTCGACGGTTTACGGTCGTGTGGGAAGGACCCCCCTATCGCCCACACTCACTTGGCGACGGTTCCAAATGCCGTCGCGGAAAGGGGTAAAAAACCGTTTGTTTAAGACCAACGCGCACCAGTGAAGTTGATAGTAACTACTCATAGGGATGCATAGAGGCCATATCAAGCATTCAAACTACTTAGAACTCTAAGAATTCAACATGCAAGCTCATCTACGGCAGCACCAAGAGTAACTAATTATTCAAAATATAAACCACTAAAGGAAAAACTAATTGGACCAATGGAGGAGTCACATAACAAGCAACAAATCCCTGAAACAGTTTCAGGAACGGACCTTCGAGCAAAGAGATCGAAATCCGCAGTTTGAGAGCAAGAACACGAGAGAGAGAGAGCAATGGTGATTTTTTTCCGGAGGTAGGTGGTGACATGAGCTAAAGAGATAATTGAGGGGGGCCACGCGGGGACCACAACCCACCAGGGCGCGCCTGGGGGTGCTGGCGCGCCCAGGTGGGTTATGCCCACCTGGTGCACTCCCCGCTGATATTATTTGCATCAAAAATTCAAAAATATTCAGAAAAAAATCATATTAAATTTTCAGAGCATTTTGAGAACTTTTATTTTTGGGTCATTTTTTTATTGCATGGGAAATTCAGAAAACGGATAAAACATGGCATTTTATTTTATTTAACTAAGAAAAACATAAAACGAAAGGTAGGGACAGAAGGTAGTGCTTACTAAATTCATCAACCTCATACTTCTCAAAAATGATTCATTAATAAGGTTGATCAAGTCTTATTAACAACCACTTTCGGTTAGCATGAAACCGAAGAACTTTCGTAAAGCACTAAGTTACCTCAATGGGGATATGAATGTCCCCAACAATAAGCATTTCATATTTCTTTTTAACAGTAGGTAGAGGTAGTTGAAAACTTCCAATAATGATTGTGGGAGATTTTTCAATAACATTAATACATTTCACATGGAATTGTTTCTTCAGAAAGTGCACCGTGTGCTCATTACCAATGATATGAAAAGTGACCTTGCTTTCATTGCAATCAATAACAGCCCCTGGAGTATTCAAAAAGGGTCTACCAAGGATAATCGACATGTTGTCGTCCTCGGGCATGTCAAGTATAACAAAGCCAGTTAAGATAGTAACATTTGCAACAATAACGGGCACATCCTCACAAGTACCGATAGGTATGGCAGTTGATTTGTCAGCCATTTGCAGAGATATTTTGGTACATGTGAGTTTATTGAAATCAAGTTTTTTATCTAAAGAGAAATGCATAACACTAACACCAGCTCCTAAATCACATAAAGCAGTTTTCACATAGTTTCTTTTGATGGAGAAAGGTATAGTTGGTATTCCCGGATCTCCAAGTTTTTGAGGTACTCCATCCTGAAAGGAATAATTAGCAAGCATGGTGGAGATTTCAGCTTCCGGTATTTTTCTCTTATTGGTGATGATGTCTTTCATGTACCTTGCATAAGGGTATTGGAGATATGCCCTAGAGGCAATCATGTATGATGATATTTCCTATGTGTTTATGAATAAAGATAGTCCTTGGACATTATCAATGATGTGTATCAGTAAGTACATGACTTGTTTGTGGGACTATGCATTATATGATAAGCATCCTAAAAGGTCCCTAGTCGAAAGAAATTTTGTGTGGACGTGCAGCCAACTAGACTAGCATATGACACGCAGTTGATGGCTTGGTCTCACTAGCCATGAAGCATTGGATGCTAACCGGATAATATGGGCTTGGAAAGGTCTAGTCGGATTCGACATAGTCCGATCCGAGTCGAGATAAGGTCTGAGTCGTACAGACCCAACTATGAGACACAGTGATATGTCATGTGTGAGTCTCTAGTACAACATACGCTCTATGTCCTAAGACCTGAGCTGTCACGTGTACTCGGGATGGTGACAGACTTGCTTTGGGCCGACCAAATGCTACTCCGTGGCTGGGTAGTTACAAAGGTAGGTTTCGGGCTTGTCCGGACCCATCTTTGCGAGACATGGTCGAGCAAGATGGGATTTGCCCCTCAGGCCGTGAGAGATATACTCTGGGCGCTCGTGTGATCCGACCGGGATAAGCATGGCCATGCGACAAGGATTATGAGATAATCCGGATAGTGAGTCGGCATCCTTTGGAGCGAGAAAGAGATCGGGCTAGCACAAGGATGACAGACTTCGCCTTGAGCTCGACAAAATATATCGTGTGGTAAAATGAATGGATGTGTGATGTCGAGGTTAGCCTAACCCGGCTTCATAGTGCAGCTTGGTGTTCGGCATGCCTTGCTAGAGGCCGCTACCAAGCTGTCGCGGTTCGGAGGTGATTGACTGCTGACCAAGCAGCTTGAACCTAAGGGGTCAGCGCAGCTTAAGGGAAGGAACCTCGAGGTCGGTCCGGGGACACTGGTCGGATGTGATCCGAGTTGTATCCGGATTGTGGCCGAGTAGACTTATGGGCTTTAGGGTCCGTGGGAGGCCCAAGTGTTGAGCCTGCGACAGACGCCTATATAAAGTGGAGGTGCCGCACACT
The DNA here is from genome assembly GCA_021605145.1 of Aegilops bicornis. Classification (NCBI taxonomy): domain Eukaryota; kingdom Viridiplantae; phylum Streptophyta; class Magnoliopsida; order Poales; family Poaceae; genus Aegilops; species Aegilops bicornis. The sequence goes on from JAHIAL010000104.1 coordinate 1,039,011, forward strand.
CATGAGATTGATCGCTTCGGCGTTGTCACTAGGGTTTGCATGTGTTGCGAATAGACACCTCCACTCGCCGCCGGTTGTGTGGTCGGACCTAGCAGTCCGCCGCACGACGTTCCTCCTGCACGCGCGGATACCATTAGAGGCGGTGCACCTGCGCCGCTCCGGCGAACTTGTATGTGGGATCAGACGATCGGCTGTCCGAGGGAGATAGGATGAGGAGGAGACGATCCACGCGGACGTGCTGCCCCAACTCTTCTTTCGCTGCACGGCATTGCACGTCTAGTGGTAACAAACTTTGATCCATCTCCCGTAGCATGTTCTTGGTTGTTCTGCGCGTAGGAAATTTTAAATTGCAGTCGACGCACCCTACCGTAGAACCCAACAGTGGTATCAGAGCCTCTGCTATAGGATTTTGATTCAGATCGTATGCATATTAGATATGTGGAGGCGGCAGATGAGATCTGTTGTCGTTGTTGAGATCGGCTGTGTGCACAGTTGATGAGACCAACAACACATGGGGATCGATGAGGCTATGTTTTCTGTCAATCGGGATAGATGAGGTCGTGAAACGATCTACCCCTACCAGTCGGTTATCCGCCATCGGGTTTAACAGTGAAACGTAAATCCGAATCGGATTCGCGATGATCGATGAGACCGGTCAGATCAGAAAATTCGACGTGATCGGAGTTCAGATGTGATATGTGATTTCCGAAAATGTAGCGCCTTGTATTTCGTACCCAACACACAAACCGGTAGAATGCGATTCTATGCATAACTTTGTTTTGCAGGTTTGATGTGAATAGTATAGCTCATGTGTATGTGATGCATGTGTGTAATTTATACATGGCTGCTGGCGTCATGTTTGTCGTACGGCAGAGCCAAAGTGCTGTCATTATATTGTATAACGACCTGCGTGTCGACTTGTGACTCTATGTAAAAATTCATTACTAGTTGCAGTAGTTGGATAATAGAGATCAGGTTGGTGGCTTGGCGTCCGGGCGTGACAAACAAGATGGAGTTCCTAGATGGTCATCGGAGTCGGAGCCGACCTGGAAGAACGTCCATGAAGGAGCCATACTATTTCATAATATATGTTAATTTGTGATTGATATGCTTCTTGTTTTCTATGCTTGTTAGAATGGTAGAAAGATCCCTCATAAATATCAAGCAAATTGCTATTCCCGATGTTGCACCTTCGCACGTCAAGTCGTCTAGTAGTGGGCTCATAAAATTGAGGTGTCTTTGGATGTCCTTGAACTAAAGGGTTAAATCTCGGACACGGACATACCTTTGCATCGAGTTAACTTGACAAAGGCTATCAAAAGCGGTTTTGGGCCTTGTGGCAAAAGAAGGTTGGGGCGAGGTATGAGATACCTTCCCGACCCGGCGAAGTCGTATAGAGATACGATTAGCAAGGAGTTGCTTACGGATAGGCATGTTGTCTAGCAGTGATGCTAAAGCTCACTAGTCGCATGTGCTAGTCGGATCCTGAATCACTGAAAGTTTGAGGAGGGATGCCAACTTCAGTGGGAGTATTTTCGTTTAAGGCTCGAATTACTCTACATAAACACATTGCTTAGTGATTGCATATTTTCTATTGTAGATCAATGGCACCGCCTGCTCAACCCAACTTTGCATTGAAATCAATTCTGGAAAAGGATAAAGTGAATGGAACAAACTTTACCACCTGGTATAGAAATCGAGAATTGTTCTCAAGCATGATAAAAGGAACATGTTCTAGAGGATCCACTTCCGGAGGAACCTACTGATAATGCTAGTGCCACAACTAAGAATGCCTACCAAAAACTTCGTTGTGAATCAGCGGAGATCATTGTCGATCTTTGGCTTGTATGGAGTCCGATTTGCAACAAGATTTCGAAAATGTTGAGGCTTACGATATGATCGAGAGTCTCAAGAGCATGTTTTTCGTACATAGGCTAGGACCGAAAGGTTCAACGTCTGGCGATCCTTGATGGATTGCATGCTTTGAAGGAAGGTGATCCACTGAGCCCACATGTGATCAAGATGATCGGATATGTGCAAGCTTTGGATAGGTTGGGCTTCCCGCTCTTGGATGAGCTGACTCTTGATGCGATTAGGTTCTCTTCCGCCCGGCTATGGGACGTTCATCTCGAACTACCATATGCATGGCATGGATAAGAAGCTCACTGAATTGCATGTATGCTTAAGGTGGCAGAGCAGGATATTAAGAAAGGCACACATCAAGTGTTGATGGTGCAGAAATCGGCTAAGTTCAAGAAGAGTTGGTCTAAGAAGAAGGCTAAGGCAAAGGGCACAGAGATGGTAACCTCCACCGCTGTGCCAAAGTCTGGACCGGACTCAAAGACCATTTGCTATCATTGCAAGGAGTCTGGTCACTGGAAGAGGAACTGTAGCAAGTGGCTTGCAGAGCATGGCAAGAAGGCCGAAAATGCTTCTTTAGGCAAAGGTACACTTGTTGCATATGTTATAGACATTTACCTTGCTGACATACCTAGTAGCTCTTGGGTATTTGATACCGGATCAGTTGTTCATATTTGCAACTCGATGCAGGGGCTGGTAAGAACTAGGCGTGTGGCACAAGGGGAGATTGACATCAGGGTCAGCAACAAAGCAAGGGTTGCTGCATTGGAGGTCGACGCGATGTAGCTCCGACTTCCATACGGATTTATTTTGGAATTGAATAATTGTTATTACATTCCTGCACTTAGTCGGAACATTATTTCTGCCTCATGTTTGATGAGTCGTGGTTATGAATTCAATTTAAAGGACAATGGCTGTTCATTTTATTTGAGCGGTATGTTCCTGACTATGCACCCATTGTTGATGGGCTATTTATACTGAATCTGGAGCAGGAACCGGTCTATAACGTGAATGTCAAGAGGCATAAGCCTAATGAGATAAATCCAACATACTTACGGCATTGCCGGCTTGGACACATTAGTCGAAACGCATGAAGAAGCTCCATGATGATGGGCTCCTAACCCGTCCGACTTGGTCGCTCGAGATATGTAAATCATGCTTTCTCGGCAAGATGACTAAGTCCCCTTCGCAAAGATTTGCGAGGCGTCCAAAACTGTTGGAGCTTATACCGGCCCGATGTGTGTGGTCCAATGAGCACAAGCTGCCAGGCGGCTATCGATGCCATTGACTTTTACCGGCGACTTGATGGATTTGGATATATCTATTTGATGAGGCACGAGTCAGAAACTTTTGAAAAGTTCAAAGAGTTTCAGAACGAAGTTGAGAATCAACTCGGCAAGACTATAAAGCTTCTACGATCTGATCGTGGAGGTGAGTACATGAGCCAGGAGTTTGATGATCATCTGAAAAGCCGAGTTATAGTACCTTAGCTCACACCTCTGGGTACGCCACAGAGAAACGGCGTGTTGGAACGGAGGAATCGTACCTTGTTGGACATGGTCCGGTCTATGATGAGCAAATCGGATTTACCCTTGTCATTCTGGGGATACGCTCTAGAAACTGCAGCTTTCACACTTAACAGGGTACCATCAAAATCAGAGACAAGACACCACATGAGATGTGGGTAGGAAGAGTCCCGGTTTGTCTTTTCTAAAGATTTGGGGTTGTGAAGCATTTGTCAAGCGACTTATGTTAGACAAGCTTGCACCCAAGTCGGATAAATGCATATTAAGTGGGATATCAGAAACCTTGGGATATAGGTTCTACAACCGGGAAGATAACAAAGTGTTTGTTGCTCGGAACGGGATTTTCCTTGAGAAAGAGTTTCTCAGTCGGGAGGCCAGTGGGAGGACGGTCTGACTCGAAGAAATTCGAGTACCACTCGGGGACAGCTCGGTGGGTGATAAGATCATACCGGAGTCAGTCAGGGAACCCGTAGTGGAAGCGGCACCAGAACCACGAAGGTCGGAGAGATTGCGCAGAGTGCGCGATGTACTGTTGCTCGAAAGTGACGAGCCGGCCACATATGCAGAAGCGATGGTGAGCCCAGATTCCGAGGCATGTTTGGAGGCCATGAGATCTGAGTTAAATTCCATGGATGAGAATCAAATGCAGGACTTGGTTGATCCGCCGCTGGCGTAATGTACCATTGGATGCAAATGGGTCTTTAAGAAGAAAACCGATGTGGATGGAAATGTTCAGATCCACAAAGCTCGACTTGTCGCTAAGGGTTATGGACAATTTCAAGGAATTGACTACGACGAGACCTACTACGGTAGCGATCTTTGAAGTCGGTGAGGATCAGACTAGCTATAGCTGCATATTTCGATTACGAGATATGGCGGATGGATGTCAAAATGGTTTTCCTTCATGGAAATTTAACCGAGGACGTGTATATGATACAGCCCGAGGGTTTTGTCGATCCGACTAGCACTAGTAAGGTATGCAATCTCAAGAGATCCATTTATGGGTTGAGGCAAGCATCTCGGAGCTGGAACATTCGTTTTGATGAGGTCGCCACCTTTGGTTTCGCTTCATCAAAAGCGAAGAGGACTCTTGTTTATACAAGAAGTTAAGTGGGAGCTCAATAGTGTTTTTGATCTTGTATGTGGATGACATACTACTGATCGGAAATGATGTTTCGATGCTGAACTCGAGTCATTCAATGGCAAGTTTTCGATGAAGGACCTTGGTGAGCCAATGTACATTTTAGGCGTTAAGATCTATAGAGATAGATCGAGGAGGCTGCTCGGCTTAAGCCAGAGCACGTACATAGATAAAGTGTTGAAGCGGTTCAACATGAGTGAGGCGAAGAAAGGGTTCTTGCCACTCGACATGGTATAAGGTAAGCGAGACTCAGAGTCCTTCGACATCTGATGAGCGAAGCAGGATGAGTAGGATTCTGTATGCCTCGGCAATCGGATCCATCATGTATGCCATGATATGTACAAGGCCAGATGTTGCTTTTGCAATAAGCCTAACAAGCAGATACCAAGCCAACCCAGGTGAGAGTCACTGGTGTCGGATTTCAGGTTCCGGCAGACCCTTGAGGTTTGAACACTGGGGTGTGTGCGGAGATCTTTCCCCTACCAGCTCACGCGTTAATGGTTTGCGAGGGATCTAAACTAGGAACGATGAACAACGCAAGAGACACAAGGTTTATACTAGTTCGGGCCACCGTGGTGGTGTAATACCCTACTCCAATGTGTGGTGTGGTGGATTGCCTCGGGGGCTGATGAAGAACAGTACAAAGGGAGAACAGCCTCGTGAGGGGCTGTTCTTGAGCTGGTGCGATGAACTGCTTGGTGAGTTCAGTCGCTTCTCTCTCTCTCTCTGGTTGATTCGTCGATCCCCTCTACCCGGTTGGTGGCTAGTCCTATTTATAGGCGGAGGCCACAGGCCTCTTCCCAAATATTGAGCGGAGCAGGCGCCAACAATTGGCCATTTTGAAGGGGAACATCTGGTACACTTATCCTGACTAAAGTTGGTCTTGGCTGCCAAAGGCTCGACGGTGGCCGTCTGGGCTCCACGATGACCTCCATCCTGCCGTTCTGCTGGTCTTGGTCTTGTTGCACCGGCGGTAACCTTTGCACGATGTCTTGGCTGTGCTTGCCCCTTTGCACCGGAAGGGAAACAAGGACCTTCAAGAAGCCGGCGCTACCTGGCGCCTCGCTGGCGCCCACTTTGATCCCCCGATCGTCATGGCTTGCGTCACGGGGCACCCTCGTGAGGTACCTGCCTTGATCTCTCCGCCTCCTCGCGAGCCTGCCTCGAGGAGGCTGCTCCCCGAGGAAGCTCCACAGCCGTCCGCCTCATGAGGCTTGGCCCCTCGCGAGGGTCTTGAGCTTGAGCTGATGAAGCTGGGCCACGCTGGGCCCCCACTTGAGCCACGCCGCAGGCCACAGGCAGGCAAGTCTGGGGACCCCCGTTCCCAGAACGCCGACAGTAGCCCCCGGGCCCAAGGCGCGCCGGACTTGGCTTAGCAGAGAAGCGAAGGGGCAAGTGCGAAGCGCCGCGGGCCCCAACAGCCTGCGGCCTTGGGCGCCGCGTGGCGATTGATTGGTCGTGGGCATGTCCGCTCCCCCACGATGCCTCATTACACGCCCGGCTAAGCGGACCCGGGGTTGCACACAGCCATTCCCCTTTGCCGTCCGCGCACTCCCGGCCCTTCCTTCTTCCTCTGGCTCCAACTTCCGCCCTTGATCCGACTCGGACTCTCACCTTCACATCATGCCATGGCGCCAACAAAGAAGGAGAAGGCGAAGAAGCCCGCGTCTTCGTCCGCTTCGCCTCAGCGGTGGCCCCCCGTCGATCGATCTATCATACTCAACCCCGAGGCCTTGGACAAGGTCCGCTCTGCTCTTGCCACCATCTTCAATGAGTGCGGTAGGACCACGGCATGGCCTGCGTCTCATGCCTCCTTTGACAGGATTGTCACGGAGGTCCGGTTCTTCGTTGATGCCCAGTGGGCGGGTTTGGTTCCCCCCTTCTCTGCTTTCTTCAATGCGGTGCTCTCCCACTATCAGATCCACATGATGCATCTCGGCCCGAGTCCATTACCCTCCTGGCTGTCGCCGCCTTTCTGCGAGGCAATGGTGGGCATCCCTCCTTCCATTGCCCTGTTCGTCACTTCTTCTCTTTCTTTGAGTGATCCTACTCAATGCTCGGGTGTGTGAGCTTCCTTGTGCGGTGCGAGGCAGGCTGCTTGAGGATCGATATCGGACTCCCTGCCCCTGAGGCCAAGTTCAGAGAGCGGTGGTTGTATGTGGATGTTGGGGTGCCGAGCCCCCTGATCTTGCGTCCTACCTTGCCTGCTGTTCCCAACTTGGGATGGGGTCATGAGACGCTCGCGGACACCCGGCTTGCTTTCGTCTGGCGCCGCTTCGAGAGCTTGAGGGCGCTCAACGTGATGGCGCCCAAGGTGGTGAAGGAGTTCCTCCAGTGTCGCATTGCTCCTCTCCAGCGCCACTCTCACCGGATGTGGGACTTTGCGGGGCGCCAAGACCGCATGCGACTTCAGGAGGGGGACCTGGCGCCTGAGGTGCTGAGGACGGTGCTCAGGGTCCTGGTCGGCGATCCTTCCCCAGGCAGCCTTCGACATGGTGGTGCCCTCTTGTATCTTTGTTCGGGCAGGGCCGATTTCGTGAAGCAGATGCCCAGCTTTGACGAGTGGGGGCTGCGCCCGGTTGGCCTCAGGGGGCCTCGTGAGAACCCAGTTGCCGTGGTCGCCCTTCCGGTCGCCCAAAGTGGCCCCGTCTCAGGTGATGGTGCAGGGAGACGAGAACCGTCAGGAGTTGAAGGGGACGACGTTGAGGTGGTGACGCCGCGCGGAGCCCCGAGGGCGGCATCTCTCGGAGCTCGTTCCGGAATGGCGACAAGTGAGGAGTCGCGGCCTCCGGCTCCTGAGGTTGGGGCTCCCGAGGCCCCGGTCGTCCCTCATGAGGCGGCGCCTGGTGGCGTCCCCCAGGCTGGTCCCGTCGGGGCCGATCACCTTACCGCCTCCTCCATGCCACAAACCGACCCCTGCGCCGAGCGCTTGGGCCGGTTCCGCGTGGACTTCGTGGCCCTCCGCAAGAGGAAGGAGGCCTCGGGCGGTGACGATCGCCCTTGCCGCTTGCTGAAGTGCAGGAGGTACTTCGCCACAGACGAGTAAGTCCTCTTCTCTCTCTGCTCCCCTTACTTCCCGGCTCTTGCAGCTGACTGTGGCCTTTCAGGGCCCTTCCTGCCGAATTCGCGGAGACGGCCAAGGAGCCATCTCCCCAAGCTCCGTCCTCGTCGCTGATCCTTGGTGCGTCTGGTTCAAGCGGCGCCCTTATCACTCAGCCGGCTGGGGAGGTGGCCCGTTCAGCTGAGCGTCCCGAGCCTGTGCGCCTGCTGTCTTCCCTTCACGAGTCCTCCTGGGGCACGGCCAGCTTGCCCCGCGCTCCTTCCTTGGTAGTGGACGGTGATTGGTTGAAGTCGATCTTGAGCTATCCTTCTTGGGACGGACCGGCGCCAGGCCCTGCTCCTGGCGAGGCCCATCCGGCGGTGTTAGGCGCCCAGCCACCTTCATGAGGAGGCGCGCCGCCTCTGGGCCCTCCGCGCCACCAGCAGCGAAGGTGACGCGGAAGGCGTCTTTGAGGCGTGCTCCATGACGCCCGCGCCGCCGTCGAGAACTTCTCCATGGGGCGACGGGCGCGGTGAACCGGCTCGGCGAAGCTCGCCCGGTGAAGATCTGGCGTCTTGAGGTCAAGGTTTGCGCCTGGCGAGGCGCGCAAGCTAAAGATAGCCTGTCGCCCTCGCGCGTCACCGGCGTGACCTTGACAATCTGAAGGCTGGCGTCATTGGCGGCCTCGCGAGGCTTGCTCCCGAGCCGTCGAGGAGGCCACGGAAGCGGTCGGTGGCCTTGCAGGGGCCAAGGAAGGGCGTCGTGGTAGCTCAAGCACGGAGCAACTCTCTGGAGCAGCAGGTCGAGGCGCCAGCTGCGCTTTGTGTCAGAGGAGGCTTCTGTCGACCGGCGGAGCTCCAAAAGCCGAGGAAGCGCCGATCTTTGGAAAGGCCCGGCGCAACCGCGACCTTGAGCGGCTGGAGACGAGGCGCTGGTGGCTCAGCGGAGGATGATGTCGCCGCAAGCCCGAGCCCAAGAAGAGGTCGACCGCCAGCGTGGCAAGCTCGCTCGGGCCTCGGCGCCGATCTGAGTTGAGGCTGGAGTTGGTGGGGCCGAAGCCGAGGCAGGACCGCGACCCTCAAGGCCGAGGCTGGGCCAAGTGGCGAGTGCGGACTCCTCCGCCGCCCTTCACGCAGCCTTGGCAGCGGGCTGACCTCCTCCCGCGCTGAGCTGCTTCTTCTTCGACAAAGGATTGATGGCGCCGAGGCCACTGCAAGGCAGAATGAGGACGAGATTCGTCGGCGGCGGGTTCTGGAGCACGAGCACGCCCTCATGCTCCGGACGCTCAGGGAATGGGCTAATGCGTCCCTGGGCAATATTTGCGAGGCCACTACCGAGGAGCCGCATGAGACCAATTATGCCGGCAACCTCCAGTATTTTGCTGATGTGGTGACGCTCCTGGAGAACCGCGCCGAGAGGTCTCGTTGGCTCGTCGAGGAGAGGAGCCGAGCCTTGCTCGAATGCGCTTTCTCCCGTGTCTTGATTATCTGCGGGGACAGTGATCCCCACTTCGATCGTTGCCATCGCACCGGTGCCCACAGCCATCCGGGCGACACAAGGCCTTGATGGGTGGATGGCCACGTGGACAACCTTGTTAGGGCCTTCACGTCTGATGATGACGGCGTGATCGGGGCCGCCGATGAGGGCGGCATGGTGGATGGCTCTGGTGCTGGCGGAGGCGTTGGTGGCGGCGATGATGTCAGCGACACCAGCGACGCCTCCGGAGGTGATCTCGGAGGCGCGGCGAGCGACATGTCCGACTAATTGCTTGCCGCCGCTGTTTACCTTGCACGAAAGAGGTTCGGGCTAGGCCCTAGAGACTGTGAGAGCATGTAACATCCCAAATTTTGGAATGTTAATATAATTAATTGAATTGTTTGTTTGTTTGCTTGAGTGAATTAAACTTGAGTGAAATTTGAACCTTTTCAAAAACTTTTTGAATGAGAGGGAATAAAATGACTTTCCCTTCTCCGTAAATTCAAATTCATCCTATTAAAATCAATGAGAGAAGATGACATGACTTCTTCAACTATAAAGAATTTGAACGGAGTTTTGCAATTTAATTCTTTCAAATATTTGCACTTGCTTCTCTATTTTCTTCCCCGAGAAATACCCGAAAAATAAATTCTTGCAAACAAGAAAGAAGCGGAGGAAAATGACCCTCCAAAATCAGGGCATTTTGAAAATATTTGAGCCAAGAAAACCAAAGTTTTATTTAAAAATTATTTGCAAAAAGAAATAAAGCCTTTAGGGATTTTCTGAAAAACTTTTTATTTTGGCCGTGGAATAATGCTCATCATCTACATTTTATTTTTCTGATAATTTTAGTATATAAAACTCTTTATTCCGAATTGATTTGATTTCCTTTTTATTGTTTTAGTTTCCTAATTTTAAAAATAGGAATGGAATCATTTTTATTAGGAAAAACCTGCTGGCCCATTAAGCACTTTCCTATTCTAGCCCAACAAGAGATCATCTCCTTCCTCTGTTTCCTCTCACGTTACAGAAGCTTTCCATACCCATGGAGACAGGAATCTCCACCTTCCCGATCTCCCTCGTCTTTCCATCCCAGCGCCTCCCGAGACCGCCTATAAAACCCCCACCCTCTCCTCGTTCCATTTTTCCCATCACCACGCCCCCTCCTGCCCGTAGCCTTCTGCCACCGTCCTCCTTTTCCTGCCTAGAAAGCGCTCACGGGAGCTCTCCTGGAACCTCCCCATCGCTCAGCGCCACCTCCCCTAGCGCCGACCCCTCCTCCGCCACCCCCACCTCGCCCGGCGACCTCGCCCCCTACTTGAAGCAGCCCTCCACATCGCCGTCTCCTTCCTGCCATCTCTGCCTCACGTACAGGTAACTCCGTTTTCGTTTTCAGATTTATTTCCGTAACAGATTTAGTTCCGTTCTTGTTTAGCTTATAACTTTTGATCTAGAAGTCCAATGATGCTGATTCTTTTTGCGTTAGATCACAATTTTCTTGTAGTTTCCAAAAATATATTATTTGTCTATGTTTGGATTTATAAAAATTGAGTTAGATCAGATTTGAATTAAAGCTTGTTTTGCTTATTCCGGGAGTTTAAAAATAGATTTTTATTTGATTCTTTTTCTACTGATCACTAGTGATCATATTTACCAGTGGTAAAAACTTCAAAATTGTTTGAGTATTTTAGCTTATTATTTCATTTAAAACAAATTCTGTTTTAGTTCTATTCAATTATAGCTACTTCTTTTCTATAGTTGTTTTTAAATTATTTTATTTTATATTTCAGAAAGTTTATGTTTGGTTTCTATTAGTTAAACAGTAGGTGTTCAACAAGTTTTTATATTTATTTTTATTTTGTTATCGTGAAATCAATTCAAGTTCGCTAATAACTTGCAATGGATTTCTCTACTGTTTTAACTCCCAATTGAAAATACTTTCAAAATAGCTTTATGAAAAAATACTTTATTTTTTCTTTGTCTTAACTAAATATATATTTTATTCTCTGTTATTTTAGTGTTTTATTTTCCGTTAGACAAAACTATTTTTGTGAATGTTGTAGAAGAAGACTCCTAGTTTTATTTGAAGTTCCTTCGGATTCTTATTCGCTCTCTCTTTTGTTTTGATTGTTAGTGTGAGTGCTTATGTGAATGATATGTTTGTTATATAGATTTCATCGGAGAGTGACGAGTAGTCTATCAAGTTATTTCTTGAGAACGATAATTCTTCTTCGTCAACATCACCGAGCAAGTTCACTTTGACCATGCTTTCATACCTATGTTTTATTGCATTTAGTGGCATCTTTGCAACCACCCCTCAGTAGTGTTATTGAATCCTTGTAGTTGAGTAGTATGCATGAGGCAGGAACCCATCACCCTGTTACCAAGCCCGGGACGTTATTTATTTTAATGCTACGCTATAGTAGACGGGGTTGGTAAGAGTGCACGAGAGTGGTGTGAGAATGCAGGATCTCGTCAATGACGACAACTCCATGATGGCATCTGCAAGGACTGCATTTTCAAGGCCTCAAGACTTCAAGACTCAAGACAAGAATTCCATACACACTCTTTGGGTGAAGGATGGTTGTGGGCACCTGGAGAAACCGGTGGATGGCGGGATGCATGGAGAAAGCGCCATGACATCTTGCGGAAAGCTTCACCAGACTCAAAGAGACGGAAGAATACTTCACGCCGGAAGCTTACCCGTGCAACCGCAAGTCATTATGGGCTCGCTTGGTTGACCCTAGTAGTGACTCTGGCTGGGGCGGTACTAGCAGATGTAGAACTACGGTAGGATGGGATGAGTACCGACGGTGGTCGAGGAACTCTTGAAGACCATGTTTGGTCATCTTGTTCTCAAACACCTGCGGTGCGAGCGTAAAAAGAGGATCGAATCTTGCGGGTAAAGTGTACAAACCTCTGCGGAGGGTTAAAACCTAATCGATTAGCCGTGTCCCCGGTTACGGACAATTTGAGCATCTGGACTTGGATCTATCTCGGAACTCTCAACACCGGACTGATAACTTAATTGTGGGCAACTTATGATGATTTGGGCTATGAGACATCGGTTGGCGGAACCATGTCATGATAGAAAACTCCATAGTACAGACTTCATTTATTCCTTTGATGTAGGGAAAATAAAACCAGCTTTTACGCAAATAAAACTCGAATCTGAGCCACCAAGCCATAACGCATATAGTATAGTTTATCATCTGTTTTCTCTTATTGTGATCTTGCGGTACATTCAATGTCTTGACCTACACGGCTGCAACGTATCATGTTGCGTATACTTTCTTCAAGCGAGTAAGAGTTACGATCTGAGGTTACGGTCTACACTCAACCTGCCGATGGCGTTGATGGGACTCCACACCCGTTTGATTGTTTCCGCTGAGTATTATGAGGTATATATCATTTTACGTTATTTATACATGTGATTGCACTTTGATATATACATTGATGTCTTGTGTGTGCCAAAGACTATCTTGATCCGAGGATGGCACAGATACGAAGGCTTGGCCGTCTGAGGTCGGGTCGCTCTGAGAGATGGTATCGAGCACATGTTATTGGTATGGGACGTGACCCTAGAAATCGGAAAGCCCTAGGACAGGAAATTTCTAAAACTTTATTTTCAAAAAGACTCTTACTTCTCATCTTTTCAGATTTTATCAAATAGACCCTCTCACCTCAAATAGTTAGAATATACCCTTTTCCCTTTTGACCACATGAAGGATCAACTGAAGCCGCTCCAAGAAAGATATCGGACAACTGATGGCCATTTCAGAGTAAATAGGATTTCACCATGCGTTGGAAGAATTGCAGCTTCAGCAATTGAAGACTCCGAAGACTAGAAGAATTTGAAGAATCTGAAGAATTATTTGACCTTTAGGAGACCAAACCCCTGTTACATACTTACGTTAGATGCGACGATTTGTGAGCTGTCATTTGTTTGATGTTTTCCGACAGCCACAAAGTAAAACTTGTTTCTTCAAAAACTATTGTTTGTATTGTGTGTATATCCCTCCATCCCTCCCCACCTCTCTCATATCTCATCCCAAAACTTTTGGACACCAGAGATGATGAAACGAAGTTGGCCTGGTATTCTCTGGACCGATGACTCAGTTGGAGTCTGAGCTATGGATTCAAAACATGGGGAATCACTTCGGGAGCAATTTGGTTTCAAGGAAGAATGAAGTATCGTACGCTCTTCAGTACTTTGAAGGAAGTGCTGCAACACAGTGGAAAATGCATCAAGCCATACAAGGATGCAACGGAGCAAAAACATGGGAGGAATTCAAGAAGACTCTCTTGAGGTCCCGTCTTATCCGGAAGCACTACGATAACTCGAAGAAGAAACCTTGTGCATACAAGATTTGCGGAGAAATAGGACACAACCAGGATGAACACAAGGATGGATGCCCTCATTGCGAGGAGAATCACCCGGTGAAGAATGCCCGATGGGCAGGTTACTTGTTTCTGTGTGAAGGAGTTACTCATTTCGGCTCGGTGCCAAATTTACCCCAAGGTACAGGAAATTACCAAGCAGCGTAAAGAAGTCCTTAGGAAATGTTTGGAAGAATCCATGATGGAGGAAGTCATTGAAGACCCGATGGTGAAGGCCTAAACAGATTTTTTCGCCCAAGTCTGCTATTCATGTGGGGAAGAAGGACATTTTTCAGTGTATTGCACGAAGGAATGCAAAGAGGATCTCAGATTTCCCGACAGCGAAGTGAAGTTTGACCCTCGTGAAATAGAAGCTCTGGTCATCACGGAGAAATCTAGGAAGAGAAAGCGAAGACATCCCCGTAACAACCTAATTTCTGCAGAGAAGAACCCGAGTCACATCACTTGTTACAGTGCAAGGATTTAGGTCATTACGCTAGTAAATGTCCGGAAAAGAAGCCTATAACCCAAGTAGCCTACATACTCACAACGTAGACCCGAGACATGTCGGAAGTCATTTGTTTTTGCTGCAAGGAAGTGGGACATTTTGCTAGAGAATGTTCAGATCAGATGAAGGCTGGAGCTAAGTAGTTGAGATTTTGATGTGGATAATAAGAGTGGTAGAAACCAAATTTTTTTCATGAGTACAATAAGTTGAGTTATGTAATGGGTGCTCGTAGTTTGTAATGGATTCATGAAATCAATAAAGTTAAGGTGACATGGTTTCATATGTTTAATTGTATGAGTTGTTACTCTATGAACACGGATTTTGACCATTTTCGAGGATATGAGAAAAATATGGTCTATGGAAGAATTTGTGCATTTTAAGGGTGGTAGTACGCTGTGAAGAAGACTAGACTAATGAATAGTAAAATATATATTCCATGGACTGTAGTTCAAGGAAAAAAAAGTTGGAGTTTTGCTTTTGATATGATGGTATGAAGAAGCAGTACTCATGGATTTAAAGGAGGTGTAATATGGAACAAGAGAGTTACTCCAAGGATGAGTTAAAGCTGCACTAGTGTTGAAGTGGGCCATAACCCACAGGCCCAGGATTTTGATAAGGAACAGATGTAACCTTGATAAAGGAAGAAATTTGGAGGAATCAGTGATCCAATCAGCATACGTTTCATAGGAGGTTAGCAAAGACCCGAGAGTGGTGAAGTAACGATAGATGTTTTGTTCAGCTTGCAGAAACCATGGATTTATACGAACTCAGTTCGAGAACAAGAGAAATTCTGCAATGCTTGTGAGTATGCCCAAGTGTTAAAATACGTGATTCGATATTTACATATGTGGTAATGATTCAAGTACGGGATGGATTGGCCCCATACGGAGACTTCTATCATGAACTATCATATGTTGATGGAAAATCGTAGAGCCTCAAAAACCTTTGAAGAGTGTCGACGCGATAAGCCATAAAACCATAGAATGGTAGGACGATGGAACCCTTCTGAGCAACCGTTGCCAATCGTAGGTTAAACGGTGAAGTTCAACCCGGACCCGTTTTCTGCAGGAGAAACCATAAATTGTAGACCACCATGAGTATTTCGATAGTTGTCTAGAATGGACACGGACCTATCGACTAAGAAGATCCGGTCTCGGACGAACCACAACTTTGAAGAACCGACCCAAGATTTCGAGGAAAACTCTATGCTCCGATGTAAGAAGCGTTAATGAAGGAGCTATTGTAAGTTATGTGAAGAGACATACATTGTCGGCCGTCCGGAGGAAATATCTCGAGTTTATTGGAACCATGACCTTGTTTTTAAGTGTGGTAGCACCCACGACCTTTCGACCAAGACATTTGCTAGAAGACCCCAACCCTAACCTTTTCTTGCTAGCCTCTTGAATCTCGAGGGCGAGATTCATTTTAAGTGTGGTAGGTTTGTAACATCCCAAATTTTGGAATGTTAATATAATTAATTGAATTGTTTGTTTGTTTGCTTGAGTGAATTAAACTTGAGTGAAATTTGAACCTTTTCAAAAAACTTTTGAATGAGAGGGAATAAAATGACTTTCCCATTCTCCGGTAAATTCAAATTCATCCTATTAAAATCAATGAGAGAAGATGACATGACTTCTTCAACTATAAAGAATTTGAACGGAGTTTTGCAATTTAATTCTTTCAAATATTTGCACTTGCTTCTCTATTTTTCTTCCCGAGAAATACCCGAAAAATAAATTCTTGCAAACAAGAAGAAGCGGAGGAAAATGACCCTCCAAAATCAGGGGCATTTTTGAAAATATTTGAGCCAAGAAAAACCAAAGTTTTATTTAAAATTAGTTGCAAAAAGAAATAAAGCCATTAGGGATTTTCTGAAAAACCTTTTTATTTTGGCCGTGGAATAATGCTCATCATCTACATTTTATTTTTCTGATAATTTTAGTATATAAAAACTCTTTATTCGAATTGATTTGATTTCCTTTTTATTGTTTTAGTTTCCTAATTTTAAAAATAGGAATGGAATCATTTTATTAGGAAAAACCTGCTGGCCCATTAAGCACTTTCCTATTCTAGCCCAACAAGAGATCATCTCCTTCCTCTGTTTCCTCTCACGTTACGAAGCTTTCCATACCCATGGACAGGAATCTCCACCTTCCCGATCTCCCTCGCTCTTTCCATCCCAGCGCCTCCCGAGACCGCCTATAAAACCCCCTCCCTCTCCTCGTTCCATTTTTCCCATCACCACGCCCCCTCCTGCCCGTAGCCTTCTCGCCACCGTCCTCCTTTTCCCTGCCTAGAACGCTCACCAGAGCTCTCCTGGAACCTCCCCATCGCTCAGCGCCACCTCCCCTAAGCGCCGACCCCTCCTCCGCCACCCCCCCACCCTGCTTGGCGACCTCGCCCCCCTCGCCGGAGCAGCCCTCCACATCGCCGTCTCCTTCCTGCCATCTCTGCCTCACGTACAGGTAACTCCGTTTTCGTTTTCAGATTTATTTCCGTAACAGATTTAGTTCCGTTCTTGTTTAGCTTATAACTTTTGATCTAGAAGTCCAATGATGCTGATTCTTTTTATGTTAGATCACAATTTTCTTGTAGTTTCCAAAAATATATTATTTGTCTATGTTTGGATTTATAAAAATTGAGTTAGATCAGATTTGAATTATAGCTTGTTTTGCTTATTCCGGGAGTTTAAATATAGTTTTTTATTTGATTCTTTTTCTACTGATCACTAGTGATCATATTTACCAGTGGTAAAAACTTCAAAATTGTTTGAGTATTTTAGCTTATTATTTCATTTAAAACAAATTCTGTTTTAGTTCTATTGAATTATAGCTACTTCTTTTCTATAGTTGTTTTTAAATTATTTTATTTTATATTTCAGAAAGTTTATGTTTGGTTTCTATTAGTTAAACAGTAGGTGTTCAACAAGTTTTTATATTTATTTTTATTTTGTTATCGTGAAATCAATTCAAGTTCGCTAATAACTTGCAATGGATTTCTCTACTGTTTTAACTCCCAATTGAAAATACTTTCAAAATAGCTTTATGAAAAAATACTTTATTTTTTCTTTGTCTTAACTAAATATATATTTTATTCTCTGTTATTTTAGTGTTTTATTTTCCGTTAGACAAAACTATTTTTGTGAATGTTGTAGAAGAAGACTCCTAGTTTTATTTGAAGTTCCTTGGATTCTTATTCGCTCTCTCTTTTGTTTTGATTGTTAGTGTGAGTGCTTATGTGAATGATATGTTTGTTATATAGATTTCATCGTAGAGTGACGAGTAGTCTATCAAGTTATTTCTTGAGAACGATAATTCTTCTTAAATCAACATCACCGTGCAAGTTCACTTTGACCATGCTTTCATACCTATGTTTTATTGCATTTAGTGGCATCTTTGCAACCACCCCTCAGAGTGTTATTGAATCCTTGTAGTTGAGTAGTATGCATGAGGCAGGAACCCATCACCCTGTTACCAAGCCCGGACGTTATTTATTTTAATGCTACGCTATAGTAGACGGGTTTGGTATGAGTGCACGAGAGTGGTGTGAGAATGCAGGATCTACGTCAATGACGACAACTCCATGATGGCATCTGCAAGGACTGCATTTTCAAGGCCTCAAGACTTCAAGACTCAAGACAAGAATTCCATACACACTACTGGGTGAAGGATGGTTGACGGCCACCCTGGAGAAACCAGTGGATGGCGGGATGCATGGAGAAAGCGCCATGACATCTTGCGGAAAGCTTCACCCGGACTCAAAGAGACTAAGAATACTTCACGCCCGAAGCTTACCTGCAACCGCAAGTCATTATGGGCTCGCTTGGTTGACCCTAGTAGTGACTCTGGCTGGGACGGTACTAGCAGATGTAGAACTACGGTAGGATGGGATGAGTGCTGGGACAAAGGGTCGAGGAACTCTTGGAAGACCATGTTTCGGTCATCTTGTTCTCAAACACCTGCGGTCGCGAGAACGTAAAGAGGGATCGAATCTTGCGGGTAAAGTGTACAAACCTCTGCAGAGGGTTAAAACCTAATCGATTAAGCCGTGTCCCCTACACGGACAATTTGAGCATCTGGACTTGGATCTATCTCGGAACTCTCAACACCGGACTGATAACTTAATTGTGGGCAACTTATGATGATTTGGGCTATGAGACATCGGTTGGCGGAACCATGTCATGATAGAAAACTCCATAGTACAGACTTCATTTATTCCTTTGATGTAGGGAAAATAAAACCAGCTTTTACGCAAATAAAACTCAGAATCTGAGCCACCAAGCCATACCGCATATAGTATAGTTTATCATCTGTTTTCTCTTATTGTGATCTTGCGGTACATTCAATGTCTTGACCTACGGCTGCAACGTATCATGTTGCGTATACTTTCTTCCGACGAGTAAGAGTTACGATCTGTGGTTACGGTCTACACTCAACTTTGCCGATGGCGTTGATGGGACTCCACACCCGTTTGATTGTTTCACGAGTATTATGAGGTATATATCATTTCGTTATTTATACATGTGATTGCACTTTGATATATACATTGATGTCTTGTGTGTGCGGACTATCTTGATCCGAGGATGGCTCAGATACACAGAGGCTTGGCCGTCTGAGGTCGGGTCGCTACAGAGCATTTTGGGAGGGGAAGCCCCTCATGTAAAGGTTTGCGGTAAATGCCTCTGTAATCTTAACGTAGCGTGTGAGCTTAACGGCCGGCCCGGTGGTGGGTCAGCTGGCTCGTTTACCTTTTGACCCGGGTGAGCCCCGAGCGGGGTTGTGGGGGCCATGGCGCCACGCGTGTCTTCTGGGTGAACCCATTGATCCTGCGATAAGAACCTCCGGAGAGGGTGTGGCGACAGCCGTCTGAGCTGTGGACGCGGTTGGCCCGGCCCGGCTCGCGAGGGGAAGCAGCTGACGCTAGCTTTGGTTGCAAAGCCGAAACCAGAATATGAGAGATTGCTCGAATGAGACTAAACACCCCTTCCCCAAACGCACGCAAGGCTCGAATTCAAATCCAACTTAAATTCAAATCGAAGAAACTTGCCAACAGAGGAAAAGGCAAAAGAAAGCAAAAGGCCGCGTCCGGCACCTAGTCTAGTCTTCGACGTCTTCTCACCAGCGCGGAGCTAAGTGCTGCCACTGGGCGTGGGAGGGAGCCCCAGGGCCTGAGGCCGGCACCCCTGAGACTCCGGGGCGTGTACAGCCCCACTCATTATTACGTGAGAGTGTCACGGGGCGGCGAAGCTTCACGGGCACTAGGCCTTCTTCACAGTACCGGCCTTGCTTCATATCGCCAGATGAGGCCCGCTTTGCGCCCACACTCTACCGCCACCAGCGGCGGCGGAGACCAAGGGCAGCGCCAATGGGGTAGAGCGGTCGCCGTGATTCCCCGACGACCACGGGTCCTCTGCCGGGGGCAGGCCCTGGGGCGCCTCCCCGGCAGAGGGCCTACCTCCTGAGAACGTCTTGTGTCAAGCGCGGGACGGACCCGAATCTCGGCCCCTCTCCTGCAGCCCCCCGATGCCCTCCTCCTGAGGGGTAAGAGGCTGCAGCGTTGGGGCCGCCACCTGTTGCGGCGACCTGTACCTCCTGCGGCACATGGTTAGCATAAGCTTGCTCCTGAGGAATTAACGGTACCAGATAGTTGCTGCCGCCGGCGCGGTCATCGAGGCCCTCTTGGGGTTCCTGAAAGAGCTCAGCTTGTGGTGTCTCCTCGCCCCAGCTTGGCCCAAGGAATGAGCCATGGTCTTCTTCCTGTGTGCACTCTTGATCCATCATGCGGGGCACATAAGCTTCTGGGGACGCCGCCCCGTAGGTCTCGCTGTAGTGCCCCATGTGCCACGCAGTCCGGCCCGGAGCGCTGTCTTGAGAGTGGTGGCGCGGTGGTCCGCCGAGGCCCAAGGTCACGGCGTGCGCCCCTTCGCCGGCCGGAGATGGGGTCCGCGCGGCTTGCCACCTGGTGCTGCCGGCCTAGTCGGCGTCGAGTAGGCCTTGGAGCCCGCTTGAGGTCGCATGGGCGCGCATGGGGCTGCCTTACGGCATGCTCTGGGCTTGGGGTGGCAGCCGGACACAGAAAGGAGGTGCTCCCGAGGCGGCGGTGTCCAGGAGCTCGGCCACTCGCTCCAACAGCATGTCGCGGCCGCTCTCTTGAAGCCGGCACCATAACAGCTCTCGGCCCCACCGTGAACGCGGCCACAGAGTTCGCCTCGCTCCGCCGGGTGTGTAGCGTGGCCGTGGCGTGGCTTGAGGCTCGTCACGATCGCACTCTGCCACAGCGTGAGGGCAAGCTGACATCTGGCCGCCGCCCGCCCAGCGCCTTGCGGAGCGCGAGCTGCCTGAGGTGCAAGGTTGAGGTCGCCCTGGGCTGGCGGCACGGCGTGGGCAGGCCACGCCGCCCAGCGGTCGGCTCCGGCTGCCGGGTCGCTTGACATGGAACGACGAGGCGACGAAACGCGAGGCGGCGGAGGAAGGATTCCGGGCAAGACTCTACCGGGCGCGCCAAATGTCGGATTTCGGTTCCGGCAGACCCTTGAGGTTCGAACACTAGGGTGCGCGGAGATCTTTCCCCTACCAGCTCACGCGTTAATGGTTTTGCGAGGATCTAAACTAGGGCGATGAACAACGCAAGAGACACAAGGTTTATACTGGTTCGGGCCACCGTGGTGGTGTAATACCCTACTCCAAAGGTGTGGTGTGGTGGATTGCCTCAGGGCTGATGAAGAACAAGACAAAGGGAGAACAGCCTCGCGAGGGGCTGTTCTTGAGCTGGTGCGATGAACTGCTTGGTGAGTTCAGTCGCTTCTCTCTCTCTCTCTGGTTGATTCGTCGATCCCCTCTACCCGATGGGTGGCTAGTCCTATTTATAGGCGGAGGCCCTGGGCCTCTTCCCAAATAATGAGCGGGAAGGGCGCAGACAATTGGCCATTTTCAAGGGGAACATCTGGTACACTTATCCTGACTAAAGTTGGTCTTCGGCTGCCAAAGGCTCTGACGGTGACGCCGTCCTGGGCTCCACGATGACCTCCATCATGCCGTTCTTCTGGTCTTAGTCTTGTTGCACCGAAGCGGTAACCTTTGCTTGATGCCTTGGCCTGTGCTTGCCCCCTTTTGCACCGAAAGGGAAACAAGGACACTGCGCAGGCCGGCGCCCGCCTGATCCCCGATCGTCATGGCTTGCGTCACGGGGCACCCTCGTGAGGTACCCTGCCTTGATCTCTCCGCCTCCTTGCGAGCTTGCCTGAGGAGGCTGCTCCTGAGGAAGCTCCCTTTCGTCCGCCCCGCGAGGCTTGGCCCATCGCGAGGGTCTTGAGCTTGAGCTGATGAAGCTGGGCCACGCTGGGCCCCCACTTGAGCCACGCTGCAGCCGCAGTGAGCAAGTCTGGGTACCCCCGTTCCCAGAACGCCGACAACTAGGCAGCGGTAAAGACCATATTGAAGTACCTGAAAAGGACTAAAGAGATGTTCCTAGTTTATGGAGGTGAGGAAGAGCTCATCGTAAGGGGTTACGCCGATGCTAGTTTCAAAACCGACAGAGATGATTGTCGATCACAGTCCGGATTCGTGTACGTCATGAACGGAGGAGCAGTGAGCTGGATGAGTTCCAAGCAAGATACGGTGTCCGATTCTACCATAGAAGCCGAATACATTGCGTCTTGTGAAGCTGCGAAGGAAGGTGTTTGGATACGTAACTTTCTGGATGATCTTGGTATTTTCCCAGCCTCAGTAAAACCGTTGGGCCTTTATTGTGATAATTCTGGTGCCACCGCACAAGCCAAGGAGACGAGGAATCACCACAAGGTCAGACACATAGATCGGAAATATCACCTGATACAAAAGATCGTAAAGAATGGTGATGTAGAGTTATGCAAGATTCACACGGATGCAAATGTTGCAGATCCGTTAACTAAGCTGCTTCCACAACCCAAGCATGAGGGGCACGTTAGAGCTATGGGCATTCGATGTCTATTTGATTGACTCTAGTGCAAGTGGGAGACTGCAGGAGATATGCCCTAGAGGCAATCATGTATGATGATATTTCCTATGTGTTTATAAATAAAGATAGTCCTTGGACATTATCAATGATGTGTATCAGCAAGTACGTGACTTGTTTGTGGGACTATGCATTGTATGATAAGCGGTCCTAAAAGGTCCCTAGTCGAAAGGGCTGTGTGGACGCGCAGCCAACTAGACTAGCATATGACACGGTAGATGGCTTGGTCTCACTAGCCATGAAGCATTGGATGCTAACCGGATAATATGGGCTTGGAAAGGTCTGGTAGATTCGACATAGTCGGATCCGAGTCGAGATAAGGTCTGAGTTGGACAGACCCACCTATGAGACGCAGCGATATGTCATCTGTGAGTCTCTAGTACAACATACGCTCTATGTCCTAAGACCTGAGCTGGCACGTGTACTCGGGATGGTGACAGACTTGCTTTGGGCCGACCAAATGCTACTCCATTACTGGGTAGTTACAAAGGTAGGTTTCAGGCTTTTCCAGACCCATGCTGCGAGACATGGTCGAGCAAGATGGGATTTGCCCCTCGGACCAGGAGAGATATACTCTGGGCCCCTCATGTGATCCGACCAGGATAAGCATGGCCATGCGACAAGGATTATGAGATAATCCGGATAGTGGTCGGCATCCTTTGGAGCGAGAAAGAGGTCGGGCTAGCACAAGGATGACAGACTTCGCCTTGAGCTCGACAACATATATCGTGTGGTAAAAGGAATGGATGTGTGATGTACGGTTACGCCCTAACCAGCTTCATAGTCAGCTTGGTGTTGGCATGCCTTGCTAGAGGCCGCTACCAACTGTGCGGTTCGGAGGTGATTGAACTGCGACCAAGCGGCTTGAACCTAAGGGGTCGCGGCAAGGGAAGGAACCCTCACGAGGTCCAGATCCGGGGACATGGTCGGATGTGATCCGAGTTGTATCTGGATTGTGGCCGAGTAAACTTATGGGCTTTAGGGTCCGTGCGAGGCCCAAGTGTTGAGCCTGCGACGAACGCCTATATAAAGTGGAGGTGCCGCACACTCATGAGATTGATCGCTTCGGCGTTGTCACTAGGGTTTGCATGTGTTCCAAATAGACACCTCCACTCGCCGCCGGTTGTGTGATCGGGCCTAGCAGTCCGCCGCACAACGTTCCTCCTGCACGCGCGGATACCATTAGAGGCGGTGCACCTGCGCCGCTCCGACGAACTTGTACGTGGGATCGGACGATCCGCTGTCCTAGGGAGATAGGATGAGGAGGAGACGATCCACGCGGACGTGCTGCCCCAACTCTTCTTCCGCTACACGGCACTGCGCGTCTAGTGGTAACGAACTGTGATCCATCTCCCGTAGCATGTTCTTGGTTGTTCAAGGTAGGAAATTTTAAATTGCAATCGACGCACCCTACCGTAGAACCCAAACAAAGGGCCATTTTTAAGATATCGACCAAGCGGAGTGCATAAAAGACTGGCCTAATCATTTCGGCAAAGCGTTCAAATTCTTCATCATCCTTCTTCTTAGTTGATTTAGCTGGAAAGGGCATAGGTTTTTGAACCCATGGTTCTTTTTCCTTACCATGTTTTCTAGCAACAAAGTCCCTTTTTTCATATCTTTTATTCTTGGGTTGTGGGTTAGCTAGATCAACTGCTAGTTCTATTTCAACATCATTGTCTGGTTCTTTATTATTTGTTTTAGTGTCTTCATGAACCTCATCATTATCTTTTTCATTATCAGAAGGTGAGTGTTCATTACCAGATTGAGTTTCAGCATCAGAGATAGAGACTTCATTATCATTATCAGGAGGTTTTTCTACTTCACGTTCACTAGAGGCATGCAAACTCCTATCATTTTTCTTCTTTTTTTTATTTTTAGAAGGACTAGGTGCATCAGTGTTAACTCTTTGGGAGTCTTTTTTGATTCTTTTTGGGTGTCCCTCAGGATAAAGTGGTTCCTAAGTCATTCTACCTCCTCTAGTCATTACTCCAACAGCGTGATCATTGATATTATTGTTCATTTCATCAAGCAGTTCTCTTTGAGATTTAGCAACTTGTTCTAATTGAGTTTGAACCATAGAGGCATGTTTTCCTACACCTCTCACATCATTGGTAATTCTAAATAACAAGTCACTCAAGCGAGCAATCATATCGGAATTGTATTTCAATTGTTTCATAATATTTGCATTGAAGTGATCTTGCTTTCTAATGTAGCTATCAAACTCATAAAGGCATTGACAAGGATGCATATTGTAAGGCTTGTCATTGTCATTGAATTTCATTAAAGAATTTACCTCTACCACCTTAGGTGGTGGTGGTGTATCAAGCCCATGTATTTCTTCAATAGGACGTAAATTTTTGACATCCCCAGCTTTAATCCCTTTTTCCTTCATAGATTTCTTTGCCACTTGCATATCTTCAGGACTGAGATATATGATACCCCTCTTCTTCGGAGTAGGTTTAAGCGGTGGTTCGGGAAGAGTCCAATCATCATAATATTTCAATATGTTATTCAATAGTTCTTCTGCTTGTTCAACAGTTCGTTCCCTGAAAACACAACCATCACAACTATCTAGAAATCCCTAGAAGCATCGGTTAGTCCATTATAGAAGATATCAAGTATTTCATTTTTCTTAAGAGGATGATCAGGCAAAGCATTAAGCAATTGGAGAATCCTCCCCCAAGCTTGTGGGAGACTCTCTTCTTCAATTTGCACAAAGTTAAATATTTCTGTAAGGCAGCTTGTTTCTTATGAGCAGGAAAATATTTTTCAGAGAAGTAATAAATCATATCCTGGGGACTACGCACACAACCAGGAGCAAGAGTATTATACCAAGTCTTAGCATCACCCTTTAATGAGAACAAAAATAATTTGAGAATATAATAGTGGCGAATTTTCTCATCATGAGCAAAAAGAGTGGATATGTCGTTCAACTTAGTAAGATGTGCCACAATAGTTTCAGTTTCATAACCATGGAAAGGATCAGATTCAACCAAAGTAATTAACTCTGGATGGACAGAGAATTCATAATCCTTGTCATCTACAAAGATAGGTGAAGTAGCAAACTTAGGATCACATTTCGTTCTAGCATTCAAAGATTTTTCTTTCAGTTTGCATAATAATTTCTTAAGATCATCCCTGTCATTGCAAGCAAGAAAGTCTCTAGTTGTCTCCTCATCCATAACATAACCTTCCGGTACCTTTGGCAATTCATATCTACGAGAACTAGGTCTAATAGGTGTTTCAAGATTTTCAGTTTCATGCTCTTCATCAGTTTCAACAATTTCATCAGTTTCAACATTCTCAAAAGCTTTAGTTCTAGCAAGTTGTTCATCAAGAAATTCACCTAGTGGCACATTATCATCAAGCAAGGTCCTAGCATCATCATGAGTATCATTTATAGAAGAAGTAGCATCATCAATAACTTGCGACATATTAGGATTAATAGCATGTGGTGGTGCTGCAAGTCTACTTATAACGGAAAGGTGAATCAAGTGCAGAGCTAGATGGCAGTTCCTTACCTCCCCTTGTCTTGGAGGGAAAAATATTAGTCTTACCATCCTTTAGATTCTTCATAGTGATAATTTGATAATAATCCCAAGTGACTCAACAAATATAGCTATGCTCCCCGACAATGGCGCCAGAAAAAGGTCTTGATAACCCACAAGTATAGGGGATCGCAATAGTTTTAGAGGGTAGAGTATTCAACCCAAATTTATTGATTCGACACAAGGGGAGCCAAAGAATATTTGCAAGTATTAGCAGCTGAGTTGTCAATTCAACCACACCTGGAGATTAATTATCTGCAGCAAAGTGATCAGTAGTAAAGCAGTATGATAGTTTTGATAGTAGTAGCAACAGCAAAAGTAACGGTAATAGTGATAGCACTGATTTTGTCGCAAGTGCAATAGTAACAGTAGCAGTAGTAACTTAACAGGAACAATATAAGAGAAATTCATAGGCATTGGATTGGTGAATTCGTTGGATGATATTCATCATATAACAGCCATAACCTAGGGCGATACGGCACTAGCTCCGGTTCATAAATATAATGTAGGCATGTATTCCGTAAATAGTCACACGTGCTTATGGAAAGAACTTGCATGACATCTTTTGTCCTACGCTGCCGTGGCAGCGGGGTCCTATTGGAAACTAAGGGATATTAAGGCATCCTTTTAATAGAGAACTGGAACAAAGCATTAACACATAGTGAATACATGAACTCCTCAAATTACGGTCATCACCGGGAAGTGTCCTGACTTCTGTCACTCCGGGGTTGCCGGATCATAACACATAGTAGGTGACTATAACTTGCAAGATTGGATCTAGAACATAGATATAATGGTGATAACATAAACGGTTTAGATCTGAAATCATGGCACCAGGGACCAAAGTGACAAGCATTAAGCATGGCAAAGTCATAGCAACATCAATCTCAGAACATAATGGATACTAGGGATCAAGCCCTAACAAAACTAACTCGATTCCATGATGAATATCATCCAAATCCTCACCGACCAGCGAGCCTACGAAGGGATTACTCACTCCCGGTGGGGAGCATCATGGAATTGGCGATGGAGAAGGGTTGGTGATGACGAAGATCAAAGATCCCCCTCTCCGAAGCCCCGAACGGACTCCAGATCTGGCCTCCCGATGAAGAACAGGAGGTGCGGCAGCTCCATCTCGTGAAACGCGATAATTCTTCCTCCCTGGTTTTTCCTCCGAAAATGTGATTTTATAGTATCAGCGTTGAGGTCTGCGGGGCCACCAGGTGGGGACAACCCACCTGGGTGCGCCTGGACGGGGTGGGGGCGCCCTGGTGGGTTGTGCCCACCCAGGTGCCCCCCCTCCGATGGTTCTTGGCTCCAGAAATTATCTTTTATTGTATAAAAATTCCTCGCAAAGTTTCGTTCCAATC
Organism: Aegilops bicornis; assembly: GCA_021605145.1. Taxonomy (NCBI): domain Eukaryota; kingdom Viridiplantae; phylum Streptophyta; class Magnoliopsida; order Poales; family Poaceae; genus Aegilops; species Aegilops bicornis. The sequence goes on from JAHIAL010000104.1 coordinate 1,065,852, forward strand.
TGAGAACTTTTATTTCTGCACAAAAACAACACCATGGTAGTTCTGCTAAAAACAGCGTCAGTCCGGGTTCGTTTCAATCAAATCATGCAAATTAGAGTCCAAAACAAGAGGAAAAGTGTTAGAAAAAGTAGATACGACGGAGACGTATCAGGTGCCACGTTGGAGATCGCCGGAAAAGCGTTATATGCCACGGATGGATGTGTAGGTGGTCGGGATCGAATGCGGGTTCGATGCTGCGTCGGAAGGAGGCAGCGGCAGAAGCTGTGGTGATTGGATGAGATCACTGCAACGACGGCCGGTGACGGTGGCTACGGGGGCTCAACAGACTCGACATTTTAGCTCGCGTTCTAGCGATCTAAGGGGGTAGGCGGCATCGCGGCGATGCACTGAGCACGTTTTCGTGCTTGCCTGGCTCTGAAACAAACAGAGGCAACGATGGCGAGCATGGCGATGGCAAAGCGGATGGCTAGCAAAGCGGCAGCACATCAGGAGCAGCAGATCAAGGGGGAGGCAGAGGGGAAAGATGCGGAGCTCACAGTGAGCTTGGGAGGATGCTCGGGGAGGCTGATCGCGGATGGAGTGGAACAAATCTGGGCGGCGATGCACGACGACCGCAACAGAGGAAGGAGATGTGCGCGATGCGGGGACGGCTCCCCGACTTCTCTCTGGTGGCATAGGCGACGAAGATGAAGGCGTCGAAGGCCCTGGTTGCAGTGGTGCAGCTCGGGGTGGCCGGTGACCGCGTGTTCTACAGATGTGTGGTGGCGGCACTCACGGCCGCTTGCGAGTTGGAGAGAAGCAGCGCGAGGGAGAAAGTGCGGCGGGGCTAGGGTTCGCCAGGGGTTGCAAGGAGGGACTTGTAGGCACCAGCGAGGGAGGAGGGTGCCGCAGGATGGCCGATGCGTGGAGATCCGTGGCGCAGACGCACGGACGGCACCCACCGAGCCCCCGATGAACAGGGGTGGAAGACAACCATGCTGGTGGGCTGGGCTGCACTGTGCCCACTCGAAGCCCAGGCCACCAGGGATTTGTTTCCTTTTTTATACTTTTCTGTAATTTAGTTTTGTCTCTGTTTCCTATTTCTTTTAGTTACCAAATGATTTTTGTAAATGGTGAAAAGTGCCACATAAATACAAGGTGATATTTTGGGCTACCACAAAAAAGTTTGGGGGCTCTTTAGTTTCATTGGAATTTTACTTCAATATAAATGGATTAAATAGGTTGTTTTGGTCACTGTTTTAAATAGGTTCGGGGCAATCTAATGTTTCAAATAATATTGGTTTCTACATGACAGTTACTTAGTGATTATTTGCAACACAACGAACATTTTTGTTGGATAGTTTGAAGAAATGGAAATTTGACTTTCAATTTAAATTTGAATTTGGGTTTGACTTTAAGCAAGTGGCACTTAAGCTTGAAAAACATGATGACTTGGCAAGATTAGAGGGGAGATTACTGTAGCATGATTCTCGGGGTGTTACACTATCATGGGCGGCGATGGAGGCGAGGCGCTTCCACGACCACCGCACGCACAACACACTCTAGCTTGCAAGGCACCGACATGGCCGCCTCGCCACGGCGCGTTGACGCTCCTCCTCCGCTAACTTGCTTGGCTCCGGCAGCCAACGGCAAAGGGCCTCGCTAGAGCGTATCGATGCTTGTAACGGGCGGCGCCTGAGGCAGCTCCCATAGTGTCATGGCACGATGGTCAACCTGACCACGACCCGACATGCGAAGGCACCCGTATCGGCATGGATAGAGGGATCATAGAAGGGAAGATGAATATGACATGCAGCCCCGTGACGTCAGTGAGACTATAGCGTGATCCCGATCGGGGTAGGTCTTTTCCCAACATGCCAAAGTGGTCTAAACAGTTTTGGGGTCGAAATTGACCGGGATCAGTCAGTAGAGGGTACAAATTTCAGGGATTCGGAGGTGAGGGTTCATTTCTGATGAGCTCTACAAGCTTAAGGTTTAAAATAGACTTCACTCAGATAAGTTTGAATTGCTAGGGCTCTGCTCACCCGAGAAAATGCTTTTAACTCCAAAGGGAAGAAAATAACACATTCATGGACTCGAGGAAAACAATTCCAAGATTTGTGCAAATAAGCTTCACCTAATATATTTTTTCAAGAGAAAAAGGAATTCTTGCAAATGTTTGTCCGACTATCCTTCCAGCAGGATCGCCCATTGCGCGCGATATGAAAGTCAAACCATGTGCACAAAATGATGACACTTATTACTTACTCCCTAGTGACCTAAAACGTCTTGTATTTGTTTACAGAGGTAGTACCTTCCATACTGCAAACAGTAGGGCATTGTATCGACCGATCGATTATGGCCAGACCATGCGCCCCCCCCCCCCCCCACCCCAAATCGTACACGTTAGCATAAAGTTTTCATAAAAAGAACAATAGGCATTCCATCCATATCAAAATCATGCAAAATACTAGGATCCAACACATGGCATAGCAAGCATAAGTTTAGAATTGACAGAGGGGTTGGAGAGGTAGTTTAGTTCATCAGCAAGATCAAATCCCTCTAACAACAATTATAAAGATTTTCTTTAAACTAGGCATACTAGCAAAATAAATAGCACAACAACGTACATGGCAAGAAATTTCTAGGAAACATACTACTTGAAAGAGCATTTCAATATAAAACTAGTGCACAAAGAATCAATTCATTTCGATAAAAAAATGAATACGTCATAGTCAGTCAAAGTTCAGTCAATTTAAATAGGAAACTGAATCGGAAAACAAAAACTAGGCTAATCTAACGTGAAGGCATATTTGAGCAATATGCCTCCATCGAACCGTACGCTCCAGCAGGTTATAAAGTGCTGGGTCGATGACAGGTGACTCTGGCATATTTAAATGAGGGATATGTCTAGGGAGCGGTCGGCTACTCCCTAGCCGTCCCGAGCAGCCGGCCCAAAATGGAATTTTTTTGTCCCCTAGTTTATAAAGAGAAATAATTTACTCCCTAATCATATATTAGGAAAGGTATCATATAAACAGAAAAAGCATCCACGTGAACAGAACGTATTTAGTGCGAGTTTTAGAATTTAAAAAAAAAAGCTATATCTTTCGAACTGGCGTCGAAATTAAGATCCGTTTTCACTATTGGAATCCTCACGACGCGCTCCTCAAAACTAGATCCCTCATGGTTATGTTTTGATGTACTTTTTTGTGCGGAATTTAGTCTCTGTTTGGTGCAACTACCTAGCCGTCGGTGTGCAACTACCTGATAGTCCATGTGCAATGTTTTCCCTATGCGTGAACGTGCAGTTTTCACTTATGGCACCTCGAACCCAAACTACACCCTACCAGTGAGATATGCAACTTTGCCTGATGGTTGTGCCAACTGCCTAGTAGGCAATGTGCAAATTTTCCCATGTTCGTAGATGTCAATTTCCACCATTTCCTTCCTTCGCCATCTCCTTAGCAGTGGATGTGCAACTTTAGATGCTGCATCAGCCAACTTCTTAACTATCCGTGTGCAACTTTGTCCCGTACCCCATGGATATGTAGTTTTCACTGCTAGCAACCCATCCCAAACACCCCTGCTAGTGAGATGTGCAACTTTAGGAGGGCCTATGGGCAACTTTTCTCTACCCTCATGGATATGCAGTTTTTCACCAACAATTCTTGCGAGTGAGATGTGCAACTTCGTGTGTTGCCCTGGCCAACTGCCTAACAGACTATGTACAACTTCGTCTGTCGTCCTTGCCAATTGAAACTACACATCCATAAGTAGGGATGAAGAGTTGAACATCAACTACTAGGAAGCTGGCTGGAACAACAGACTAGGTTGCACATATCTTCGGTAGGGGTAGGTGGGGGCAGGGTGTGCAAGTGAAAACCATAAGTAGGGAGAGTGTGCACATTGATTACTAGGTAGTTGACCTAGTTGCACATCACAAAAAGTTGCTTTTGTCATGGCTAATCCTTATAGAAAGTTGGATCATGTAGGTCTAAAAAAATTGGTATCAAAAAAAGTTGCACAATGTAGTAAAAGATTTGCACCATATGGCACCAGAGTTGGCAGTAATTTTTTTTCAAAACATATATAAATAAGATATAGTTTCAAAGAGCTCGTCGCAAGAATTCCAATGGTGAAAACAGATCTGAATTCTGACATTCGATTGTGGAGTTATGGCTTTTTGAAATTTTGAAAATCCAATTAAATGCACCACATGTTGTGCTCCAGTGTCCTCCCTCATATACGTGGACCCATGTTGCATCCAGGTCTGATCCTTTGTCTTTTAGCTCCCACATGCAGACCCATCCCGATCAGCCGCTGTCCTCGCACACGCTTGTTGTCGTTTAGCGTGAGCGCTCGATTCAGCGAGATAGTGCGCACGCACTATGAAGCATTTAGGTATAAGCGAAGGGTTATTTCTACAGAAAAGTCAGTTTGTGCCACTTCCGAAGTTGCATATTCGAATCTGGCCACTCCAACTTGTATTTCAGTTTGTGCCACTAACGCACCATGGCATTGCAATAGGGCAGAGTGTATATCGTCACGCCGCCACCGATGAGGATGTCCCAGGCCAGAGACCATCGTCATGGAGGCGAAGTTGCCTCCGGCGGAGCATGCTAGGAGAAAGGCTGAGGTGCGGGAGCGCATCGGTGTGGTGGCCCTCTGCCCGAGCCATCAGCTTGGATAGTGGGCCAAAGCAACTCCCAGACACGATCAGAGCGGATGTTGTCAGGGCCATTAGCTTGTCTAAGACCCAATGTATCATCCTACACGAGAGAGTGCAGGCCCGTGTGAAGCATGCAGCGAGGAGCTTCCCCACATGATTGCCGGATCCCAGCGGCGTCTCAATGTAACTCACTGTTGAGGAACTTGTTAGGAAGCACATTGCCTTTGTCAAAGTAGAGGAGGTGGCCGCCCGCTGCGCTAGGGCGCTACAGCACACCGCAACCTCGAGAACTCGCGCTCCAGCCGTGTGATACGTCTCCAACGTATCTATACATTTTGATTGTTGCATGCTATTATATTATCCATCTTGGATGTTTTATATGCATTTATATGCTATTATGATTTTTGGGACTAACCTATTAATCTAGAGCCCAGTGCCAGTTTCTGTTTTTTTCCTTGTTTTTGAGTTTCGCAGAAAAGGAATATCAAACGGAGTCCAATTGACCTGAAGCTTTACGACGATTGTTTTTGGACCAAAAGAATCCCACAGAGTACCGGAGATGCACTAGAGGAGTCCCGAGGCCACCACAAGGGTGGGGGCGCGACCCGACCTTGTGGGCCCCTCGTGGACTCCCCTTGTTCTCGACGCCAACACCTCTTATGTATCCCCAAACCTCCAGAACAGAACTTAGATCAGGAGTTCCGCTGCTGCAAGCCTCTATAGCCACCAAAACCCAATCGGGACCTTGTTCCGGCACCCTGCCGGAGGGGGAATCCATCACCAGCGACCATCTTCATCATCCCGACGCTCTCCATGACGAGGAGGGAGTAGTTCACCCCCGAGGCTGAGGTTATGTACAAGTAGCTATGTGTTTGATCTCTCTCTCTCTCTCTCTCTCTCTCTCTCTCTCTCTCGCCAGCTTTGCTATTATAGTTGGATCTTATGATGTTTCTCCCCCTCTACCTTCTTGTAATGGATTGATTTTTCCCTTTGAAGTTATCTTATCGGATTGAGTCTATAAGTATTTGAGAACACTTGATGTGTGTCTTGCATGTGCTTATCTATGGTGACAATGGTATATTCATGTGATCCCCTTGATGTATGTTTTGGTGATCAACTTGCGGGTTCTGTGACCATGTGAACTTACGCATAGGGGTTGGCACACGTTTTTGTCTTGACTCTCCGGTAGAAACTTTGGGGCACTCTTTGAAGTTCTTTGTGTTGGTTTGAATAGATGAATCTGAGATTGTGTGATGCATATCGTATAATCAAACCCGCGGATACTTGTGGTGACATTGGAGTATCTAGGTGACATTAGGGTTTTGGTTGATGTGTGTCTTAAGGTGTTATTTTAGTACGAACTCTAGGGATGTTTGTGACACTTATAGGAAAAGACCAATATATCGATCAGAAAGAATAACTTAGAGGTGGTTTCGTACCCTACAATAATCTCTTCGTTTGTTCTCCGCTATTAGTGACTTTGGAGTGACTCTTTGTTGCATGTTGAGGGATTGCTATATGATTCAATTATGTTATCATAGTTGAGAGAACTTGCACTAGTGAAAGTATGAACCCTAGGCCTTGTTTCCAAGCATTGCAATACCGTTTTCGGTCACTTTTGTTACTTGTTACCTTGCTGTTTTTATATTTTTCAGATTACAAAAACCTATAGCTACCATCCATATTGCACTTGTATCACCATCTCTTCGCCGAACTAGTGCACCTATACAATTTACCATTGTAGTGGGTGTTTTGGGGACACAAGAGACTCTTTGTTATTTCGTTGTAGGGTTGTTTGAGAGAGACCATCTTCATCCCCTCGCCTCAAACGGATTGATAAACCTTAGATCATCCACTTGAGGAAATTTGCTACTATCCTAGAAAGCTCTACTGGGAGGCCCAACACGAGTCTACAAGAAGAAGGTTGCTTAGTAGACATCAAGCTCTTTTCTACGGCGTAGATTCTTGCAGAGCTTAGTGCTTGAAGGTATATCTTTAGATCTTGCAATAAAATCTTTTAGTTTCTTGTTTTATCATTAGTTTAGTCTATAAATGAAAACTACAAAAAATGGAATTGAGGTTATTGCATACACTTCATCTTTATAATGTCTTCCATGAAAATAAGGATTCCGATAATTGTGCTCAATTGCTAGAGGAAGAATGCAAAATAAAATGTTTGGCATACAATATTTGAATGATGAGCATGATTGCAATGTTGTCAGTATGAATTCTTTGAATATCCATGATGCTAATGATATGCAAAGCCACAAGCTTGGGGATGCTATGTTTGATGAAGATGATATTTTTTATCCCCCAAGTTTTGATGAGAATATTTATCATGATGATAGCGTGCCTCATATTTATGATGATTATATTGATGAAAGAGGATTTGGAAGAGTGTCAACTCTAGGTAATGATCCCACTATTTCGGAGGGTGTTGAATCTTATAATATTTATGAAAGTGGATTTGGAGAGGTCATGACTTTATTTAGTGATGAATCCACTATTTGGAAGAGGTTCCAATTGATTATGAGAACAAAGTTGCTATCTATGATGATTATTGTGATGACATGTATGCTATAAAGAATAATGATAACCATGAAACATGTCATCTTGATTTTAATTTTCAATTGGATTATGCCTCACATGATAGTCATTTTGTTGAGTTTGCTCCCACTACTATTCATGAGAACACATTTGCTTATGTGGTGAGTAGTAAAATTTCTATGTTTATGCATCATGAGAATAATGCTTTATGTGATGGTTATATTGTTGTATTCATTCATGATGCTACTAAAAATTATTACGGGTGAGGAACATATGAACATATGCTTCTACATATTGCAATAATATCAAGTTTCCTCTCTATGTGTTGAAAATCTTGAAGTTTTGCTTGCTTTACCTTCCTATGCTAGTTGATTCTTGTTCCCATGAATTATTTTCTCACAAAATCCCTATGCATAGGAAGTGGGTTAGACTTAAATGTGCTCGACATATGCTTCATGATGTTCTCTTTGCGTTTCAATTCTTATCTTTCATGTGAGCATCATTGAAATCATCATGCCTAGCTAAAAAGGCATTAAAGAAAAGCGCTTGTTGGGAGACAACCCAACACTATTACATAATATTTTTGTGTGTTCACATGATTAAGCTACTGTAGTAATCATGTTTTATAGCTTTAGTTTCAATAAAGTGCCAAGTAAAGCCTTTGGGATAGAGTGGATGATAGTTGATACATTTCTATCCAAAAACAGAAACTTTTGCGCCCAGTCACAGAATTGTTAAAAATCACTGGAGCGTCAAAAAATTCTGAATTTTTTATAGTATATTGATATACAAATTTCCCAGGTTTTCCTATTTTTCAGAATTTTTGGAGTTACAGAAGTATGACTTCAATTCAGATCTTTACAGACTGTTCTGTTTTTGACAAATTCTGTTTTCGATGCATAGTTTGCTTGTTTTCTAGTTTTTATGGCTTATATTGCTTAATGTAAATTGTAGAAATGACAGGGTACGGTAGGCATCATGTGAGAAAAATTATGAATCTTGTCTTGACTGTACCAAAGTGAATGATTTGTTTTATTATACTAACGGATCTCACGAGTTTTCTGTTAAGTTTTGTGTTGTGAAGTTTTCAAGTTTTGGGTGAAGTTTCGATGGAATACGGAATAAGGAGTGGCAAGAGCCTAAGCTTGGGGATGCCCAAGGCACCCCAAGGTAATATTCAAGGACAACCAAGAGCCTAAGCTTGGGGATGCCCCGGATGGCATCCTCTCTTTTGTCTTCGTTCATCGGTAACCTTACTTGGAGCTATATTTTTATTCACCACATGATATGTGTTTTTCTTGGAGCGTCATTTTATTTTATTAGTATTTTCTTGCTGTTGTTTAGAGTAATGTTTATCATCTTGTAGTTCAATAAAAAAAAGTCAAGTGTAGCCTTTACCATGCTTATTTTGCAAGTCCATATGTTGCTGTTTTAAAAACAGAAAGTTTTCGCTTATGTTTTGAATATTTGTGAATAGTCAGAACATGATAAAATCTTGAAATTTTTACACAATGAGTAACAACAAATTTTCTACAGTGTGGTAATATTTCAGAATTTTAGGAATTAGGGAAGTAAGATTCCTATTGCATTCTTTTTACAACCATTACTGCTTAGGCAGATTGCTGTTATGTTTGCATTGTTTGCATATGTTTGCTTGTTTAATGATTCTATTTGATGATAGGACTATTAAATATGCAAAGGCATTTAGTATGCAATGTCAAATAATAATTTTAGTGATTTGCTACAGTAGGGAATGATAAGTTTTGCATGGATTTATACTAACCTATCTCACGAATTCTTGTTGAGTTGTGTGTGGATGAAGTTTTTAAGATTTAGGGAAACTGCGATATGAAAGGAATTCAGGAGACACAAGACCTCAAGCTTGGGGATGCCCAAGGCATCCCTAATTAATTTTTCGAGAAGTCTCAAGCATCTAAGCTTGGGGATTCCCCGGTTGGCATCCCACCTTTCTTCTTCAACAACTATCGGTCAGTTTTGGTTGAGCCTAAGTTTTTGCTTCTTCACATGATATGTTCTATCCTTGCAATGTCATTTTATTTTGTTTTGCTTGTTGTTTGAATAAAATACCAGGATCTTGGATTCTTAAATGTTAGAGAGTCTTCACACAGTTACATAATTATTCGACTACTCATTGATCTTCACTTATATCTTTTGGAGTAGTTTGTCATTTGCTCTAGTGCTTCACCTATATCTTTATAAAGCATGACTGTGGTTTTATTTTGAAGAAATTCTTGAACTCTCATGCTTCATTTATATTATTTTGAGAGTCTCTCTAAACAGCGTGGTAATTTGCTTTGGTTATGAATTTAGTCCTAATATGATAGGCATCCAAGAGGGATATTGTTGGGGATATAACTATTTGTGTAAGCCGCCCAGGAGGGGCCGGGTTACGCAAAGGTGATTCATCATATGAAGCCCAAGATCAAGCATGAAGATGGCGGTTCAATAAAGGGTCTAAAGCCCACAGGCGACTTAAGGCCTATAGTGATAAACCGCCGTAATGGCATGACTTGTATTATAAGGCAGGATTAACTAGTCACCGAGCGGACCACTGTTTATGAGCCGGCGGGACTCTGTAAACCTTGAGCGTCAACCCGCAGTGTATATAAGGGGATGACCCATGGCTGGCTTAGGAGCAAGAACATCTAATTGAGAGCCAGGCATAGCGTATCTCGCTCCCTGGTCATTGAAACCCTAGCAATACCAACGCAACTAGACATAGGCTTTACCTTCATCGTAAGGGGCCGAACTAGTATAAAACCTCTCTCGTGTCCCTTGTCCCGTTAACCCCTTTTAAGCTTGCTAGTTGCGATGGCTCCACGACTAAGTCCTTGCAAGAGGACATCTGTCGTGACAATTCCACGACAGTTGGCGCCCACCGTGGGGCCAGCGCACGGTGGATTTGAGTTCTTGAAGGGCAACTTCAAGGGTTCAAAGGGAGGATCTGTTGTGGGCGGATGACCAAGAGTCGTCGCGGCAAGATCTACATCGACGACGAAATTTGGGGCCCAGCACGGCTCAATTGAGTCTGGTACGGGTCCCCTTCGGCGGAATCCACGTCTTCATCGGCCGGATTGGTGAGCCGGGCCCTGAGCCGGACAGCTGCACCGACATCGTCGAGACGGCTCAGCGCGTGAGACCCGCCCGGACTCAACCCGTCATGAAGCGTGCTTTCGTGGGTTGTATCCACGGAGAGGAATTTTTTGAAGGATCCGTAGATGGTGGTGAGACGGCCGTCCACTCAGATGGTGATTCGTCCACTGGTGAAATGGATTCGATGTATCAACCGCAAGATGGCGAGCTTGAAGGCGGTTCCGATGGCAGCAGATGTTCGGACCCCTTTGAGCTGCCGTGTTGGGTAGGGGTCTTCATGGCTGGTACTCAACCCGGCCAAAACTCTCTACGGCGGCAGCAATAACGTCCGGGTCGAGGGCTGGCAGGCGGGGAGGCCTGCTTGGCCCGCCGGCTCGAGTCTTGATTGACCTCATGGACAAGGTGGCGGCCACCGTTAACCGCCACGATTATTCCTGCAAGTCAAGATGAGCACGATGCGCGAGGTAGCGCACAGTGCGTGAGGAAATAGCTCGGGCCAAGGAGGCCTTAGCGGTAGCGACACCAGGTTGGCCCCCAGAGCAGGCGGCTTTGGATGCACGGGCACAACAGCTCCAGTCAGAGGCTTTCCAGCTTACGATGAGCTTGAACGCGTCTAACAAGGTGATGAGGAGGAGACACCAGAAAAATCAATCCCATTTGCCTTCGGTTTATGATCCTCGGAACCTTTTCTCCACACCCGGAGCCGGCCCTAGTAACCCGCCAGAGGCAAACCAGTTTATAACATCCGCGACGAGGGGACCGGTTCAGCCTCGGGTGATGGCACCTCCTCATGTGAACATGGCCCCGCCCCGCTACGTACCAACACCACCGGGTCATTTTTCTAACCCTATGGAGAACCTGATCGCAGCATCAGCACGTTTGGCGGCTCTCCCGGTGGACGGCGACGATCCGACACCGGTGGAGACGCGAAGGATCGAAGAACTCGTCTGCACGGCTCGCTCAAGCAAGAGGCTTATTCCTATAGTCGAGACAGGATTCATTCAACTCCTCGGCCAAGCCGGAGTCCGAGTTACAGCAGGCACATGGAGTCGGAGGCTTTGTCAAGCAACGCCCAACACCGTAATCAGCCGGCGGTTATAACCCGGTGCAGGACAGGATACGTCAGGAGGACGAGCGGGCGGCTCAACTAGCGGCTCATCAGGTGGCTCATCAAACCTTTCCGGACTATCCAACGACTTCTGTTGAGGCAGGGGTGGCCACTAGAACCGGTGGTGTTCCTTGTTTAGTGCCGGCTTTGCGTAATGTGCGTCTGCCCAAGGACTTCAAGGGACCCCGAAAGGTGCCAAACTTCATGGCCGACTTACTGCCCGAGGCGTGGATCAAAAGTTATGAGATGGCCATGGAGCTGTTGGAGGTTAGTGATGCGCCAATGGCTAAATATTTCACCATGATGTTGGATGGAACGGCCCGGACTTGGTTAAAGGGCCTGCCGCCTAATTCCGTTAGCTCATGGGCGGAGTTAAAGGCTCGGTTCATTCAGAACTTCAAAGACACTTGCAAGCAGTCTATGTCAATTGTGGACTGAACTAATTGTAAGCAAGAGGAGGGTGAGTCTACCACTCATTGGGTGTGCCGGGTCAAGGAGATAATACATTCGTCTAACAAGATGGATGCCGGCTCTGCAGTCTTAATGTTGGAGAAAAATTGCCGATTTGAACCGCTAAGACAGAAGCTGGGGCGCCTCAAGCGTGATTGTAATGATATGGGTCAGCTGATGGCGGCTCTAGTCAAATACGCCGATTCTGATAGTACCAAGGATCCCGCGTCTGATGAGGAAAAGACAGGGAAGGGAAAAGAAGAACGGCAATGGAAAGGGTCAAGAAAGATAACCCGCTAATCAAGGAAGCAATAAGCGTAAGGCCGATGGTAACCCGGAGTTTGTGGCCAACGCCAATGCACAGGTTAACAATCAGAGATGCAAGGGGAGGCCGCCCCCTCGATCTGGCGGGTCAGGTCCATCTCTTGAGCAGCTACTCAATGAACCTTGTCCGAGACACGTAAGATTCGGGAAAGGCCGACCACTCACTTATGGAAGGATTGCGCGATCATGAAGGCTTTCAAGAATTCCAACACGTTCGACGACAATCGTGGGTCGGTGGCGGCTTAGGTGCCGCCGGTTTTCATGGCCCCGGGCGGTTCAAATTCGGCTTTCAGGAAATCAAGGTGGCTATAATCGCCAGCAATGCCGTCAGAGGTCGGGGAGCAGCAGGTTAGGTTATCAAAGCAATCCAAAGCAGCTGAATAGTGGATAGTATCATGTGTTCACCACTAGCTTATGCAAGCGACACCAGAAGATTCATAAAAGGGTCGTGAACACTATTGAGCCGGCGGTTCCCCGTTATTTGAGGTGGTCAGAGCAGCCTATTGTGTGGAGCAGGGAAGATCACCCTCCCCGGGTTGACAATCCGGGTCAATTAGCCTTGGTGGTAGCGCCTCAAGTTGGTGGATATAAATTCACTAAGGTACTCGTGGATGGAGGTAGCAGCATCAACATCCTCTATTATGAGACCTTTCGACGTATGGGGTTGGCCCGACAAAAATTTAAAGACGTCCAACACCGTTTTCCATGGAGTGGTGCCTGGTAAGTCGGCATACCCTGTTGGCAAGATTGAGCTGGAGGTACCCTTTGGAGATGAATATGAATCTAGGGCTGATAAATTAACCTTTGAGGTGGTCAAGATCAAAAGCCCATATCACGCTCTGTTTGGACGGCCGGCTTATGCCAAGTTCATGGCGCGGCCGTGTTATGTTTATTTGCAGCTCAAGATGCCGGGTCACAAGGGCACCATTACATGCATGGGAGTCGAAGATAGCCCTGGAATGTGAGGAGGGCGATGAGGGCTTCTTACCGAGTCTGCTTGTAGCGGAGGAGCTGAAATTTTATCAAGATGACGTTGACCCGGCGGATATGACACCACTGAAGAAGCCAACCACAGAGCATGACCCGGTGATGAAGTTTAAGTCAGCCGATGAAACCAAGCTTGTTGATTTTACTCCAGGCGACTCATCTAAACAATTCAAAGATCGCTGCAATCTGGATCCTAAATAGGAAACCGCGCTCATCGAGTTCATCCGTGAGAATCGGGACATCTTTGCATGGAAACCTTCTGACATGCCGGATGTACCGAGAGAACTCGCTGAACACACTTTTAATATTGATCCGAAGTTTAAGCCGGTCAGGCAGTTTCTTCGGTGGTTCAACGAAGAGAGACGGAAAGCTATTGGTGAGGAGGTGGCCCGGCTCTTGGCGGGCGGGTTCATTGTTGAAGTTTTTCACCCATAGTGGTTGGCTAACCCGGTGCTTGTACTTAAAAAGAACGGCACCTGGCGGATGTGCGTGGATTACACGGGCTTAAATAAGGCCTGTCCGGCTGATCCTTTTGCTCTCCCCCCGTATTGATCAAACCATTGATGCTACAGCGGTTTGTGAGCGTTTGAGCTTTCTGGATGCTTACTCTAGTTATCATCATATCAAGATGGCAGTTAAGGATCAGGAGAAGACGGCCTTCATCACTCCGTTTGGAGCCTTCTGCTATGTGTCTATGCCGTTTGGGCTCAAGAGTGCCCAGGCGACTTATCAGCGGTGTACAGAACTTTCTTCACAATCAGATTGGGCGCAATGTTCACGCTTACGTAGATGATATAGTGGTGAAATCCAGAGAGAAGGAAACCTTGATAGATGATCTGAAAGAAACCTTTAACAATCTCTGGATTTACAAGATGATGCTTAACCCGGCCAAATGTGTGTTTGGCGTGCCAGCAGGCAAGCTTTTGGGTTTTCTGGTTTCTAACAGAGGCATTGAAGCTAATCCGGAGAAGATCAAGGCTATCACCTCTTTGGCTAAACCGGCGTGCATCAATGATGTTCAGCGACTGGCGGGTCGTATCGCCGCTTTGAGCCGGTTCATAAGCCGGTTAGGTGAGAAGGCCATACCGCATGTATCAGATGATGAACAAAATGCAGAGCTTTATGCAGGTGATCTTGCTAATGCTCCCTTTGAAGATTTAAAGAGGCAGTTGTTTGAACCACCGGTCCTTGTGGCTCCCATTGATAAAGAGATGCTGCTGTTATACGTGAGCGCTAACTCACGTGCTGTTAGTGTTGCAATTGTGGTGGGGTGCAAGGAGGCTGGCAAGGAGCATCCGGTTAAACGACCGGTTTACTACATCAGTGAGGTGCTCATTAAGTCTAAGCAAAGATATCCGCATTGGCAGAAGTTTGTTTATGGGGTGTTCATGGCAAGCCGGAAGCTTAAGCAATACTTCCAGGGTCACCCTATCACCGTGGTAAGTTCTGCTCCCTTAGGAGACATCATCCAGAATAGAGAGGCCACAGGACGAGTCGCCAAGTGGGCCATTGAGCTTGGGCCTCATGGTTTTGAAGTATGTGCCACGTCGCTATTAAGTCTCAAGCCCAGTGGACTTTATCAATGATTGGACAGAGCTGCAGACACACGAGGAGAAGCCGGATAACACGTATTGGACTATTCACTTTGATGGATCCGAGGCGGTTGGAAGGCTCGGGGGGCTGGAGTCGTTTAACTTCCCCTCGAGGTGACAAATTTTTGTTATGTGCTCAGCTCATGTTTCCTTGTACTAATAATGTAGCTGAATATGAGGCCTTACTCCATGGTCTTTGGATGGCCAAAGCGATGAATTTGAGCCGGTAAGGTGCTTGGCGACTCGGATCTCGTGGCTCAACAGTGTCGAACAAGTGGGACTCAAGGATCCCCTCATGGCGGCTTATAAATGCGTGAAGTTGGTGCTTTGTAGTGGGCACTTCAAGGGTTATCAAGTGGAGCACATTGATCGAAGGAAGAATGAGGCGGCTGATGCTTTAAGCCGGCTGGGATCTCAGCGTAAGCCGGTACCGCCTAACACCTTTTTGGATGTTTTGCATAATCCTTCTGTCAAGTTACCCACAGAGGAGGACTTAGCTGTTCCAGACCCAGAAGCGCAACTGGTGGCGGCTCTTCACGTTATCCTGGATTGGACAGTGCCATATTTGGCTTACATGACCCGGAGAGTTGCCGAGGATGAGACCTTGGCGAGACAAATCATCCGTGGTCTAAGTCCGTGACAATTGTTCATGGTGAGCTGCATCATCGCGGTGTCACCGGGGCATTTCAACGTTGTGTGTCACCTGCGAAGGTCGGGGAAATACTTGTGAGATCCATGAAGGCGATTGTGGTCATCATCTGCGGCTCAAAATCTCTTGTGGCCAAGGCTTTCCGTCATGGTTTTTATTGGTCGACGGCTCATGCCGATGCTTGAAGATCTGGTCGATAAATGTGATGATTGTCAAAAATTCTAACGACGAAGCTCATGTGCGGCTCAAGAATTGAGGATGATTCCAATTACTTGGCCGTTTGCGATGCAGGGGCTTGATATGGTCGGGCCTTTCAAAAGGTCTAAGGATAAAAAGACACACCTCCCGGTGGCGGTGGATAAATTTACAAAGTGGGTTGAGGCAGAGCGGTCAAGAGGTGTGATGCAGCCCACGGCGGTTCAGTTCATGAAAAGGTGATCTTTCGTTTTGGTTTTCCACACGATCATAGCGACAATGGCACTAACCTCTCCAAAGGAGCTATGGAAGAGTTCTGTCAATGAGAACATATCCGGCTTAATGTTTCGGCGGTAGCTCATCCTCAATCCAATGGTCAAGCTGAAAGAGCCAATCAGGAGATCTTAAAAGGTATAAAACCCGGCTCATGGTCCCCTTACGGCGGACACGGGTTGTTGGGTGGAGGAATTACCCTCTGTGATTTGGAGCATCAACACTACACCTAACAGATCTACGGGTTATACACCTTTCTTCATGGTGTACGGAGCAGAGGCGGTCCTGCCAAGTGACATCCGTCATGACTCACCCCGCGTGGTGGCTTACGTTGAAGCTGATAATGAACAAGCTCGTCAGGATGCACTTGACTTGTTGGATGAAGAGCGAGACTTGGCAATAGCCCGCTTCGGCGATTTACCCGGCAAGACACTGCGTCGCTACCACAACGGCGGGTTAGATCCAGAACCTTTCAGGAAGCCGATTTAGTGCTCCGGCTCATCCAGGATCAATCCGATATGCACAAGTTATCCCCCCTTGGGAAGGACCCTTTGTGGTCAGCAAGAACCTGAACAACGGGTCATATTACCTCATCGATGTTCGAGAGCACAAAGACTCATGTAAGTCGGAGGAGGAGACCCGTCGGCCGTGGAATATCGCTCATCTTCGGCCTTACTACACTTGAGCAACCGGCTCTCAGGATGTACATATTTTGAGATGTATATATTATGAAAGGCAATAAAGTAGGACCTCCGTCCTTTTCATCGTAAAATGTTTACATGTCTTCCTTATTATGTTGTTGAAACAACCAACAGGGATCGGATCATATTTGAATCCGGCTTTTCCTTTGGTACGACTTATGATCATATCTAATTCTAGCCATGATCACTTGGGGGCTTCCTGTTTAAACATAGGTCATATTCGAACCAAAGAGAATATAGCTGTCGATACCCTCTTGATCGGCATACTGCCAAACCCACTAGGGGGCTTCTTGATCATATCTGAATCATAGCTTATCCCCTTTGGGTCTCACGTGGATCGTATTTGAATTAGCGTCATTAAACAACCCTTATGGTCACTTGGGGGCTTCCTGTTCAAACATAGGTCGTATTCGAACCAAAGAGAACATACCCCAATCATGAGTTCATCACGTGATTGAGATAGAATCGCATCTTGGGCGCTACACTATGATCTTGAGGGAATTAAATTAAAGAAAGTATAAAAAGAAATAAAAAGATCATATATTGATCTTATGGAGAATAATGACTTCACATATAAAGTGTATGATGAATAAAAGTTGTTGAGAGTTGACAAACATAGTTTTGATCATTGTTGTAATTAATAGGAAGTAATAAAGAAAGAGAGGCTTCATATATAAATATACTATCTTGGACATCTTTTGTAATTGTGAGCACTCATTAGAACACGACATGCTAAAAAGTTGATGTTGGACAAGGAAGACAACATAATGGGTTATGTTTTCCTATATCCGAATAGAAGTTATAATGTCATGTATCCTCCAACATGTTCAAATTTTGTTTTTCTCTCTCATGCTAGAAAAATTCTTTGCACCAAGTAGAGATACTACTTGTGCTTCCAAACATCCCTTAAACCAGTTTTGCCATGAGAGTCATACCTACCTATGGATTGAGTAAGAACCTTCAAGTAAGTTGTCATCGGTGCAAGCAATAAAAATTGCTCTCTAAATATGTATGATCTATTAGTGTGAAGAAAATAAGCTTTATACGAACTTGTGATATGGAAGAAATAAAAGCAACGGATCGCATAATAAAGTTCTTTATCACTGGCGGCAATATAAAGTGACATTCTTTTGCATTAAGATTGTGTGCATCCAACCATAAAAGCGCATGACAACCTCTGCTTCCCTCTGCGAAGGGCCTATCTTTTACTTTTACCTTCTACCCTTATACAAGAGTCATGGTGATCATCACCTTTCCTTTTTATACCTTTTCTTTTGGCAAGCACTATGTGTTGGAGAGATCCGGATATATATATCACTCGGATGTAGGTTATCATAAACTATTATTGTTGACATTACCCTTGGGGTAAAAGGTTGGGAGGCGAAACTATAAGCCCCTATCTTTCTCTGTGTCCGACTGAAACTTTGAACCCATAAGTATCGCATGAGTGTTAGCAATTGTGAAATACTAAATGATAGTTGAGTATGTGGACTTGCTGAAAAGCTCTTATATTTACTCTTTCCGATGTTATGATAAATTGCAATTGTTTCAATGATTGAGATAATAGTTTGTTTGTTTTCAATAAAGTTTCTGACTCATACTTTACCTTGTGAATGAATTGTTACTTTAGCATAAGAAATTATATGACAATATATGTTGCTATCCGAAAGATAATCATGATGCCCACATGTCCGTATTTTATTTTATCGACACCTCTATCTCTAAACATGTGGACATATTTTTCGATTTGACTTTAAACTTGAGGACAAGCGAGGTCTAAGCTTGGGAGAGTTGATACGTCCATTTTGCATCATGCTTTCATATTGATATTTATTGCATTATGGGCTGTTATTACACATTATATCACAATACTTATGCCTTTTCTCTCTTATTTTATAAGGTTTACATGAAGAGGAGAATGCTTAGGCAGCTGGAATTACGGATCGAAAAGGAGCAAATATTAGAGACCTATGCACAACTCCAAAAGTCCCTGAAACTTCACGGAGAATTATTTTGGAATATATAAAAAATATTGGGCGAAGAAAGCACCAGATGGGGGCCAGCTGCCATCCACAAGGGTGGAGGGCGCGCCCTACCCCCTGGGTGCGCCCCCTACCTTGTGGGCCACCTGGCAGGCTCCCGGTGCCCATCTTTTGCTATATGGTGTGTTTTGACCTGGAAAAAATCAGAAGGAAGCAATTGGGACGAAGCGCCGCCGTCTCAAGGCGGAACTTGGCCAGAACCAATCTAGGGCTCTAGCGGAGCTGTTCAGCCGAGGAGGGGGAAATCGAAGCCATCGTCATCACCAACGATGCTCACATCGAGAGCGGGTCAATATCCATCAACATCTTCACCAGCACCATCTCCTCTCAAACCCTAGTTCATCTCTTTTATCCGATCTTTGTCTCAAAACCTCAGATTGGTACCTGTGGGTTGCTAGTAGTGTTGATTACTCCTTGTAGTTGATGCTAGTTGGTTTATTCAATTGCAAGATCATATGTTCAGATCTTAATGATAATTAATACTCCTCTGATTATGAACATGAATATGCTTTGTGAGTAGTTACGTTTGTTCCTGAGGACATGGGAGAAGTCTTGTTATAAGTAATCATGTGAATTTGGTATTCGTTCGATATTTTGATGAGATGTATGTTGTCTTTCCTCTAGTGGTGTTATGTGAACATCGACTACATGACACTTCTCCATGATTCGGGCCTAGGGGAAGGCATTGGGAAGTAATAAGTAGATGATGGGTTGCTAGAGTGACATAAGTTTAAACCCTACTTTATGTGTTGCTTCGTAAGGGGTTGATTTGGATCCATATGTTTCATGCTATGGTTAGATTTATCTTAATTCTTCTTCCGTAGTTGCGAATGCTTGCGAGAGGGGTTAATCGTAAGTGGGAGGCTTGTCCAAGGAAGGGCAGTGAGGAGTCTGGATTAAGGGGTCCTCGGATGGTCGAGCTATGTGACATGGGCCGGACTAATGGGCCGCTAAGATACAAGATAGAAGGCTTTCCTCCATGTTCGGATGGGACTCTCCTTGGCGTGGATAGCAAGCTTGGCGGCTAGTCGTATAGTTTCCTTTCTCTGTAAACCGACTTTGTACAACTCTGGCCCCCTCCGGTGTCTATATAAACCGGAGGGTTTAGTCCGTAGAGAAAATCACAATCATACAGGCTAGACATCTAGGGTTTAGCCATTACGATCTCGAGGTAGATCAACTCTTGTAACCCCTATACTCATCAAAGTCAATCAAGCAGGAAGTAGGGTATTACCTCCATTAAGAGGCCGAACACAGGTAAACATCGTGTCCCCCGCTTCCTGTTACCTTCGATCCACAGACACACAGTTCGGGACCCCCTACCCGAGATCGGCCGGTTTTGACACCGACATTGGTGCTTTCATTGAGAGTTCCTCTGTGTTGTTGATAGAAGGATAGATGGCTCGCCTTGTCGTCAACGACAAAATCACCTCTGGAAGGGCCCTAGTTCCTAGGCAGATCCTCCAGATCGGCAGTTTCACCATAGGCGCCCGCCCGGCCGTTCAGCCCAAGGCGGTCCCCCAGATTGCCAAAAATCATCTCCGCATCAACCCCGAAAGCGTCGATAAGATGGATCCGGCAGGCATCTCGTCTTTAAATGAACTGGTAGATCGCATCGCCTCCCTGGGGGTCACAATAGATTATGATCTGGTAGGCTTAAGCACGATCGAGGAGGAAATCAGGTCCCACACATCACCCACTGGTGACGATTCTTGGAAAAACAAGTTGAGGATACCGCTCCTCCTATGCAAAAAAAAACTATGTTCGGATCTCTGAGCCCTGTGAACGAGACACCCATCTTCGAGAAGAGAGCATCTGTGCTCCGAACATAGAACCAGGCGTTGAGCCTAAAAACCCCCAGGACACTCCGGATCCTGGGCCAGTGACCTCGGAAATTCTTCAAAGTCCGGATTCCACAGTGGGTCAGGGTTTGGATTTAAGCCCACCCGCCCACCACAAGAAATACTCTCCAAGCAATTCCGGTCCCCCGGACATATGCAACTTAATGTATGTATGGCAGCAACCTCGGGAAACAGTCCATCACTTTTGGGCTAGATTCCTCCTTGTTAAAAACAAGATCAAAGATTGTTGCGACGACGATGCGGTATCAGTCTTTTGCTGCAACTGTACGGACGAGGGGATCCTCAATGCCCTCAACCGACACCGCATACTGCACTTTGCAGATTTGGCACACATTGTACAGAAGTACTGGGCAATGGAAAGCGCCTGGAAAGCCCAGACAGCTCAGTGGGAACCACCGGCCTTTAAGCCACCCACAAGTCGGGCAAAAAGGATGCACCCTCACGGGGCACCTGATCATCACTCCACGGACAAGAAAATTAAGCCCTTAATGGGACATAGAGCTGTCCTTGATGAATGGCTCGACAAGCCTTGTCAGATACACACGATGCCGAATTCCGAACCAACACATAGCCTTCGGGCATGTTGGATACTCCGGCAGGTGGCTAAGAGCGGTGAGGCCATCCTCACCAACACCACCCCAGAGAAGTACTCCTCGGAGGATAACGATCTCGATGTATTTACGGTCTACGACACCTTTTCTTCCAATAATCGGCGCAAAAGGGCGCTCCGCGACCTCGCCAAAGTTAACCAAGTGGCCGCAATAAATCCTTGGAACAACATGGCGATAACTTTCAATGCTACTGACGAACCACGGGTTCGATCAGTCCGAGCACCAGCCGCTTTAGTTCTAAACCCAATTGTGGACGGCTTTCGGCTCACTAAAGTGCTCATGGACGGTGGCAGCGGATTGAACCTCATTTATGAGGACACGCTCGACAAAATGCAAATGGACAAGAGCTGCAGCAAGCAGAGCAGTACAACCTTCCGAGGCATTATTCCCAGTCAAGAAGCGCCATGTTCGGGAAAAATTAAACTTGATGTGGTATTCAACTGCTTCCGGAGAGCGGCAGGTCCGAAGAGTTAATCTTCCGGTGGCACCTTTCAACAGCCGGATATCACGCCTTTGTTGGGGCGAGATGCATTCACACGCTTTCAAGCCATACCTCATTACAGTTACATGAAGCTCAAAATGCCCGGGCACAACGGAGTTATCACTATCACCACTGATCCGGACATAGCACTCCATGCCGAAAACAAAAACGCATCCTTGGCCCTCGAGGCACTCTCCGAGGCCCTTGCGGCCGAGGAGCTCACTGCTCTGCGTTCCACAGTGGATAGAGATGATGTAATCCTCGATAAAAGGCCTAAATCCACTTCTTTCAAGCCAGCAGACGAAATAGTCAAATTCCAAGTCCACCCGACGGGTCCTAATAAAACATCATCCATTGGAGCACAGCTGGATCCGACGGTCGACGCCGCTCTAAGAGCATTCCTGCGTCAGAATTTGGACATCTTTTCCTGGCACCCTTCGGATATGCCAGGAATCCCACGCAGACTGGCCGAACACAGCCTCAACATGATAAAGGGGTTCAAGCCAGTCAAGCAAACGTTGCAGCGATTTTTCGAACCCAAGCGACAAGCTATGGGGGAGGAGCTAGCCAAACTACTTGAAGCCGGGTTTATTCGAGAGATAAAACACCCGGATTGGCTAGCAAACCTGGTCATGGTACCAAAGAAATCCTGGTGCCTTTGTGTCGATTTTGAAGACCTCAATAAAGCTTGCCCTAAGGACCCCTTCCCACTTCCCCGCATTGACCAGATCATTGATGCAACAGCAGGGCACGATTAACTGTGTTTCCTCGATGCATACTCCGGATACCATCAGATTAAGATGAAGGGATCCGATCAGGCCGCAACGGCATTCATTACGCCAGTCACGGGCCTTTACCTTCAACACTATGCTTTTCGGACTCAAAAACGCCGTCACCACTTATCAACGCATGATTCAAACATGCCTGGAAAAGCAAATTAGCAAGACGGTGGAAGCATACGTAGATGATGTAGTCATCAAAACTAAACATGTCGAATCATTGGTGGACGACTTATGTCTTACATTCGACAACCTTCGAACATATGACATACGGCTCAATACGAAAAAATGTGTTTTCGGCGTTCCGGCCGGAAAGCTACTCGGTTTCATTGTTTCCAATAGAGGAATCGAAGCAAACCCGGCCAAAATCCGAGCCTTGTCACAGTTGGCAATACCAACAGACCTAAAGCAGGTCCAAAAACTAGTTGGGTGTGTGGCAGCCTTGAGCCGCTTTATCTCTAGATTGGGAGAGAAGGCGCTGCCGCTATATCGCCTGCTTCGACTACCAACCACTTTGAGTGGACGGACGCGGCAACAGCCGGGTTGGAAGAAATAAAAACTCTGCTAGCAAACAACCCAATCCTTGCCGCACCTAACATCAGCGAACCTATGCTCTTGTATATATCTGCAACTCACCGGTGGTGGCGCGGTACTAAATGCGTTGAACAAGAGGAAGAGGGCATAAATTCCCTCCAAAAACCCGTATACTACGTATCGGCGGTTCTCACACCATGCAAATCCCGATACCCGCACTATCAAAAAATAGCATATGCGGTTTTATGGCATCTCGGAAGCTGCGACACTACTTTCAAGAGTGCTCGATCACGGTGGCCTCCGAGGTACCACTCAATGACATCATAAACAATCGAGACGCCACCGACGCATTGCAAAATGGGCCATCGAGCTCCTACCATTTGAAATAACGTACAAACCACGCCGAGCTATTAAATCTCAGGTGTTGGCCGACTTTGTCGCCGAATGGACGGAAGCCGAACTCCCTAAAGAGTACAAGATAGAAGGCCTTCCCCCGTGTCCTGATGGGACTCTCCTTTGCGTGGATGGCAAGCTTTGCGGCTTGTCGTGAAGATTCCTTTCTCTGTAAACCGACTCTGTACAACTCTGGCCCCCTCCGGTGTTTATATAAACCGGAGGGTTTAGTCCGTAGTGGCAATTATAATCATACAGGCTAGACATCTAGGGTTTAGCCATTACGATCTCGAGGTAGATCAACTATTTTAACCCCTATACTCATCAAATTCAATCAAGCAGGAAGTAGAGTATTACCTCCATTAAGAGGGCCCGAACCTGGGTAAACATCATGTCCCCCGCCTCCTGTTACCTTCGATCCACGGACGCACAGTTCGGGACCCCCTACCTGAGATCGGCCGGTTTTGACACGGCAATGACACCCAAGCACCGGTCCACCCACATATCAAATTATCAAATGTAACGAACGTGAATCATATGAGCACGATGAAAACTAAGCTTGACAAAGAATTCCATGTGTCCTCGGGGCGCTTTGCTTTATATAAGAGTTCGTTCGGGCTTGCTCTTTGCTACAAAAAGGATTGGGCCACCTTGCTGCACCTTAGTTACTTTTGTTACTCGTTACTCATTACGAACTATCTTATCACACAACTATCTGTTACCGATAATTTCAGTGCTTGCAGATAATACCTTGCTGAAAACCGCTTGTCATTTCCTTCTGCTCCTCGTTGGGTTCGACACTCTTACTTATCGAAAGGACTATGATAGATCCCCTATACTTGTGGGTCATCACTTATTTTTCATCAACATATTTTACTGATAGCATACGAACCCTCACTTAACATGATCACTAACTACCTTATATGTGTTGCAGGGAAACAATGGGAAGCACTGAGGTTTACAATCGAGGTTTGCACATGCATGGTCCTTTGTCTAATAGCACATTATCGTGCAATTGCAGGAACCATTCTAATATTTAGGTTTTTAACAATTTGGTCTTGCACATGTAGGTCCTATTTGTCAGGTTTTGACCCACTGTTCGACCCTTTTTGCATATGGGGAAATGAGTTGTCCATGAATATCGATCAAGTCAAGAAACTCGTAAAGATTGTTAGGATAAAGAAATTAGCGACAAAAACAACAAGATCTTTTGTCTCGCACAATGAAGAAGACATCGGTTCCTCTGAGGATGGTACTAACTATTATACCTTGCCTATTTTATTCGGGACAATTGGAATTTTGCCTAATTGGAACCTACCCACGGGTTTGCCCTTACTTACCTTTCGGTTTGCCCTTAGATTTGCCCCCGAGGTCGCCCGAATGCCCTTTGACCGTTTGACCAATACTTTAAAAAATCATAAGAAATTCATATGAACCCAGAAAAATGCAAATAAGATATCAAAATGTTCAGATAAACATTAACTTTATGTGCATGTCATTTGCATTCAAAAAAAGCACCATTTAAACTACCCGGGGTTATTAATGTTATTAACATTATTAAAAATAAGAAGGTATAAAAATACTTTTTTGAATGAATAAAAATTACATGAAAATGTAGGTGATGTTTTCTGAACATCCTGATATCTTATTTGCATTTTTCGGAGTTCATATCAACTTCTTATGAATGTTCAAACGACTTTGACCATTATTTTGAAACTTTATAACAAGTTGATATGAACTCAGAAAAATTAAGATAAGATATCAGGATGTTCAGAAAACATCACCTACATTTGCATGTAATTTTTATTCATGAAAAAAGTATTTTTATACATTTTTATTTTTAGTAATGTTAATAACACTAATAACCTCGGGTAGTTTAACCGGCGCTTTTGCCCTGAATGCAAATGATATGCACATAAACGTAATGTTTATGTGAACATTTTGATATCTTATTTGCATGTTTACGAGTTCATATGAATTTGTTATGAATTTTCAAAGTATTGGTCAAATGGTCAAAGGGCTTACGGGCGATCTCGGAGGCAAATCTAAGGGCAAAACTGAGCAGAGTCAAAAAGTAAGGGCAATCCCCATGGGTAGGTTCCAACTAGGGGCAAAAATGCATTTGTCCCTTTTATTCCTTTGTCCCATTTCCAATTTAGAGAAGATGTTTATGCATCCTTGTTTTCATCCTTTCCAAAGCAGTTCACTGATGATTACCTGTCAAACCACATGTATGGTCAGGAAGCGAGGAAGGTATTCATACAATATCCACGGTTCAATATTGAACTGTTCCTGGAGAGGAAAAGGGATGGGCGGTCAATCATCCACAGGCACTGGCCTAAAGTTGCAAAGACCTTCAACATCAATGAAGGCTCAATATTGGCCTTCCGCTTCAGCAGTTTTCCAGATGAGATTCATCTTTCTATGTACCGTCTATGATGCTAATTTCGATAGGTTTTAGTTGTTGCATGTGAAACTTGGTGCTGGTGCTATTGTGTAATGGCTTAGCTGAGCGCTGAATCTATATGATGTTGTTCTCTGATGTATTTCAACTATGAAATCCTGCATCCTTAATATGAAAATGAAATATATTGTGTGCTTAATATGAAATGTCAATTAGATTAATAAATGGATTATTAATAATAGGACATTTAGCCTGCTAATTGGGTTTTTCTATTGCAAACGGTTATTGAGAAAACACCGTGGGCGATTACCTCAGGCAACACACACGGTTTCTAGGAATAAACCGTGTTGGATCAATGGACAATCACACACGACTTCCTCTTGAAAACTCTTTGTGTTAGGTGACCTTGCACATATGTTTACCACATAAAAGTGTGTGTGATGGACAGGCTATGCCACACAATTTCTTCTATGCACCGTGTGTGATGCATTCCATAACGCAAACGGTAAAATTGTTAATATCGTCTGCAATGGCAATGCTATCATGAACAATTTAATGGGGAAAATTGTGTGTGATGCACATGCGAACGGAAACGTTTTTCTTGGGGTGACTGTGTGGGATGTATATATGAAAGGAAATGTACTTCTTGCATTGACTATGTGGGATGTATATACTAACGGAAACGTATTCCTTGGATTGACTGTGTGGAATGTACATACGAACGAAAACGTTTAGCCGGGACTGACTATGTTGGATGTACTTACGATCAAAAATGATTTGGCCTGTATAATTGTATTTTTTAGCACAATTGTACGTATAACCGTATGTGATCGCTCGCCCGTCGCACACGACCTCATTTTGGCGAGCGTGTGTGCCAGGAGGGCCTATCCCCGACGGTTTGTGAGTCATGTGGGAAGGACCCCCCCTATCGCACACACTCACTCGCTGACGGTTCAGAATGTCATCGTGGAAAGGGGTTAAAAACTGTTTGTATAGCACCTCGTTGTACCATTGTATGAGTCTGCTAGTGACTATGATGAGGAAACATTGGCTCTTATTACAAGTGAAGAACATGGTGGAGATGATTCTGATCATGAGACACAATACATTCTTCTTTGAAGATGTTGGCAGGTATGAAAGTTTAGTTGCTTCAACGTGTTTTGAGTGTGCAGTCACACAAGCTAAGAAAATCTGAGGCATAATTTGTTCCATACAAAGGGAGTTGTGAAGGTATGTTACATTCACGTCATCATAGATGGAGGGAGCTGCAACAACTTGGCTAGCATAGATATGGTGGAGAAGTTATCTCTCACCACAAGACCACATCCACATCCTTACTACATCCAATGGTTCAACAATAGTGGCAAGGTTACGGTAACACGTATTGTTCGTGTGCATTTTAGTATCTCTACATATCTTTGATTATGTTGATTGTGATGTGGTACCCATCTAAGCATGTGTCTTATTACTTGGTTGACCATGCCAATTTGATAAAAATTCTATACACCATGGTAGAAACAATCAGTATACTCTTGTTCATAAGAATAAACATATTACTTTGCTTCCTATGTCTCCTGATTTCATTTTGAAAAATGATATTAATAGAGCAAAACAGGAGAAAAATAAGAGTGAAAATCAGATTGTGGCAAAAGAATTTGAGAACAAATGAAGCCTAATAACAAACCATCTAGTGTTGCTTCTGAAATTAAATTGAAAAGTGCATGTTTACTTGCCACCAAATCTGGTATTGATGATCTAGATGTCAGCAAATCTGTTTGATATGCTTTTGTGCGCAAAGAGGCATTATTTTCATTCGAGGACGTGCCTTCCTCTTTGCCTCCTACCATCACTAACATTTGTAGGAGTTTGCTGATGTCTTTCCACAAGAGGTGCCACCGGGATTACCACCTATTCGAGTGATTGAGCATCAAATTGGCTTAATTCCCGGTGCATCGCTACCCAACCATGCGCCATACCGTACCAATCCAGAGAAGACGAAGAAGATTATGCATCAAGTACAGGAGCTACTCGATAAGGTTATATACGCGAATCTCTTAGTCCTTGTGTTGTTCCTATTATACTAGTGCCCAAAAAGGATGGTACATCGTGTATGTGTGTTGATTGTAGAGGCATTAATAATATCACTATTCATTATCGTCATCCTATTCCTAGGCTAGATGATATGCTTGATGAATTGAGTGGCTCTACAATATTCTCCAAAGTTGATTTGCGTAGTGGATACCATCAAATTCGTATGAAATTGGGAGATCAATGGAAAACAACATTTAAAACTAAGTTTGTATTATATGAGTGGTTAGTCATGCCTTTTGGGTTAACTAATGCACCTAGTACTTTCACGAGATCAGTGAACGAAGTTTTAAGGGCTTTCATTGGACGATTTGTGGTATTTTACTTTGATGATATACTAATTTATAGCAGATCTTTGGAGGAACATTTGGAACATTTACGTGTTGTTTTTGTTGCTCTACGTGATGCACGTTTTTTTGGTAACCATGGAAAGTGCACCATTTGCACCGACCGAGTATCTTTTCTTGGCTATGTTGTTACTCCACAGGGAATTGAAGTTGATAAAGCCAAGACTGAAGCTATTGAGAGTTGGCCGTAGCCCAAAACGGTCACACAAGTGAGGAATTTCCTTGGCATCGTTGGTTTCTATAGGCGTTTTGTGAGAGATTTCAGCACCATTGTTGCACCTCTCATTGAGCTTACAAAGAAGGATGTGCCTTTTCTTTGGGGTACCACACAGGAAGAAGCCTTCACGGTATTGAAAGGTAAGTTGACACATGCTCCTTTACTCCAACTTCCTCATTTTAATAAGACTTTTGAGCTTGAATGTGATGCTAGTGGAATTGGATTAGGAGGATTGTTGTTACAAGATGGCAAACTTGTTGCATACTTTTCTGAAAAATTGAGTGGGCCTAGTCTGAACTATTCTACTTATGATAAAGAATTATATGCTCTTGTTCGGACCTTAGAAACATGGCAACATTATTGAAAGTGCTAGTTATCGACTAGAGGTGGGTGAATAGGCGATTTTTACCAAAGTCTTCAAAACATGGAAGTTTCAAAGACAAACAATAGAAATGAACCTATTGATATGCAGTGGAAGGTAGACTACACTAAGCAAGCCATAGTCAAGTATTCAATGAAGTGAAAGCTCAAAGACTAATAGCAGCTAGGTAGTAAAGATCAGGATGGAAGATAGTATGAAGCCAAACAACGATAGTAGTCACACAGTGAAGTCAAACAGGAAACGTGAGCAGGCAATGACTTCACGAAGAAAAACTGTAAATAAAGAGAGGGAGAAGATAGAACCAGTTGCTTGGTGAGGACAAGGATTTGTTGGACCAGTTCCAGTTGATGTGACAACTGTACGTCTGGTTAGGGAGGCTGAGATTTAACTCAGAAGACCGTGTCTTCACCTTATTTCTCTTGAGCTAAGGACACCCAGTCCTCGCCCAATCACTCTGGTAAGTCTTCAAGGTAGACTTCCAAACCTTCACAGACTTCGTTCACCGGCGATCCACAATGACTCTTGGATGCTCAGAACGCGGCGCCTAACCGGCTGGAGGATTCACAGTCCTCAAGTGTAACAAGTCTTCAGGTCACGCAGACAGAAAGACTTCAGTGATGCCTAACACTCTTTGGCTCTGGGTGTTTGGGCTTTGTCCTTGCAAGGATTTCTCTCTCTCTCAAAAGCTTCGGAGGTGGGTTGCTCTCAAACGACAAAAGCCGTGCACTAACTCTGAGCAGCCACCAATTTATGGTGTAGGGGGTGGGCTATTTATAGCCACTAGGCAACCCGACCTGATTTGTCCAAATGACCACAGGTCACTAAGGAACCGACACGTGTTCCAACGGTCATATTTCAAACACACGCGGCTTGACTTGGGCTGCAAGTAAAGTCGACTCATCCAGCTCTGGATAAGATTTGCTCTCATTGTCTTCGCTCGAAGACATAGGATTTTAGTTGAGCATCACTTGATCACTCGACTTTGTTCATCGGGACCCCACTTAACAAAGACAGTGGTTCCTATGACTCAACAAAGAAGAAAGGGAAACAACGAAACAACTAAGTCTTCGCGCTCCATAGTCTTCACACGATGTCTTCTCATGTCATAGTCTTCAATGTGAATATCTTCACATACCACCATTGTCTTCAATGTCTTCATACATTTTTAGGGGTCATCTACGGTAGGTAAACCGAATCAATGAGGGACTACTACCTGTGTTATCCTGCAATTCTCTCAAACACATTAGTCCCTCAACCAGGTTTGTCGTCAATACTCCAAAACCAACTAGGGGTGGCACTAGATGCACTTACAATTATTTATGGCCCAAAGAATTTGTTATACATTCTGATCATGAATCTTTGAAACACAGTAAAAGTCAAGCAAAACTGAACCGTAGACATGCTAAATGGGTTGAATTCATTGAGAATTTTCCTTATGTCATAAAACACAAGAAGGGTAAAGAAATGTTGGGTTCTACGGTAGGGTGCGTCGACTGCAAACTAAAAATTCCTACGCGCAGAACATCCAGGAACATGCTACAGGAGATGGATCACAGTTCGTTACCACTAGACGCCAGCGATGCCGTGCAGTGGAAGAAGAGTTGGGGCAGCGCGTCTGCGTGGATCGCCTCCTCCTCGTTCGATCTCCCTCGAGCGGCGGTCGTCCGATCCCACGTCACGAGTTAGCCGAAGCGCGCAAGTGCACCGCCTCTAACGGTATCCGCGTGCGGGAGGAACGTCGTCGCGGCGGACTGCTAGGTCCGATCACAGTTGGCGGCGAGTGGAGGTGGCTATTCGCAACACATGCAAACCCTAGTCGCAGCCAAGCGATCAACTGCACGAGTGTGCCGCACCTCCACTTTATATAGGCGTCCGTCGCGGGCTCAACACTTGGGCCTCACACGGACCCTAAAGCTAAAGTCTATTCGGTCACGCGTTCCTAGTCCAGTTCGGATCACATCCGACCGGTCCTGAACTCGACCTCATAGGTTCCTTCCTTAAGCGCGCGACCCCTTAGGTTCAAGTCGGCTTGGTCACGATTCGGATCACCTCCGACCTGTATGCGGTTGGTAGCGGCCTCTAGCAAGGCGTGCGACCACCAAGCGAGCGATGAAGTCGGTTAAGCGAACACAGCCTGGCGTGTCACACTTACATTTCCCTTTGCCGCGACGATATATGTTGTCGGGCTCAAGGCGAGACTGTCATCCTTGTGCTAACCCGACCTCTTTCTCGTTCCGGTGATACCGACCACTATCCGGATTATCTCATAATCCTTGTCGCATGGCCATCTTTGTTCTGGTCGGATCACACGAGGGGCCCAGAGTATATCTCTCGATCGGAGGGGCAAATCCCATCGTGCTCGACCATGTCTCGCATGACATGGGATTGGACAAACCGAAACCTACCTTTGTAACTACCGATCCACGGAGTAGCGTTTGGTCGGCCCAAAGCAAGTCTATCACCATCTCGAGTACATGCGTCGGCTCAGGTCTTAGGACATAGAATGTATGTTGTACTAGAGACTCATAGATGACATATCGCTGCGTCTCATAGTTGGGTCTGCATCGACTCGGACCTTATCTCGACTCGGATCCGACTATGTCGAATCCGACCAGACCTTTCCAAGTCCATATTATCCGGTTAGCATCCAATGCTCCATGGCTAGTGAGATCAAGCCATCGGCCAGTGTCATATGCTAGTCTAGTCATTGCTTGGCGTCCACACAGCCCTTTCGACTAGGGACCTTTTAGGGACAGTCATCATACAATACATAGTCCCACAAACAAGTCACGTGCTTGCCGATACACATCATTGATAATGTCCAAGGACTATCTTTATTCATAAACACATAGGAAATATCATCATACATGATTGCCTCTAGGGCATATCTCCAACAGTCTCCCACTTGCACTAGAGTCAATCAAATAGACATCGAATGCCCATGGCTCTAACGTGCCCCTCATGCTTGGGTTGTGGAAGAGGCTTAGTCAACGGATCTGCAACATTTGCATCCGTGTGAATCTTGCATAACTCTACATCACCATTCTTCACGATCTTCGTGTCGGGTGATATTTCCGGTCTATGTGTCCGACCTTGTGGTGATTCCTCGGCTCCTTGGCTTGTGCGATGGCACCAGAATTATCACAATAAAGGTCCAACGGTTTCACCGAGGCTGGGAAAATACCAAGATCATCCGTAAAATGCGGATCCAAACACCTTCCTTTGCGGCTTCACAAGCCGCAATGTATTCGGCTTCGTGGTAGAATCGCCACCGTATCCTGCTTGGAACTCATCCAGTGCACTGCTCCTCCGTTCAGGACGTACATGAATCCGGACTGTGATCGACAATCATCTCTATTGGTTTGGAAACTAGCATCGACGTAACCCCTTACGACGAGCTCTTCCTCACCTCCATAAACTAGGAACATCTCTTTAGTCCTTTTCAGGTACTTCAAAATAGTCTTTACCGCTGCCCGGTGACTCTCACAGGTTGGCCTGGTATCTACTTGTTAGGCTTATTGCAAAAGCAACATCGGGCCTTGTACATATCATGGCATACATGATGGATCCGATTCTTTGAGGCATACGGAATCCTACTCATCCCGCTTCGCTCATCAGATGTCGAAGGACTCTGAGTCTCGCTTAGCCTTATACCATGTGAGAGCGGCAAGAACCCTTTCTTCGCCTCACTCATGTTGAACCGCTTCAACACTTTATCTATGTACGTGCTACGGCTTAAGCCGAGCAGCCTCCTCGATCTATCTCTATAGATCTTAATGCCTAAAATATAGACCGCCTCACCAAGGTCCTTCATCGAAAACTTGCCATTCAATGATCCCTCGACCGAAGTTTAACATCGAAACATCGTTCCCGATCGGTAGTATGTCGTCCACATACAAGATCAAAACACTATCGAGCTCCCACTTAACTTCTTGTATAAACAAGAGTCCTCTTCGCTTTTGATGAAACCGAGACCAAAGGATTTAACCCTCATCAAAACGAATGTTCCAACTCCGAGATGCTTGCTTCAACCCATAAATGGATCTCTTGAGCTTGCATACCTTACTAGTGCTAGTCGGATCGACAAAACCCTCGGGCTGTATCATATACACGTCCTCGGTTAAATTTCCGTGAAGGAAAGCCGCTTTTGACATCCATCCGCCATATCTCGTAATCGAAATATGCAGCTATAGCTAGTATGATCCTCATCGACTTCAAGATCGCTACCGGCGAGTAAGTCTCGTCAGTAGTCAATTCCTTGAACTTGTCCATAACCTTTAGCGACAAAGTCGAACTTTGTAGATCTGAACATTTCCATCCACATCGGTTTTCTTCTTAAAGACCCATTTGCAACCAATGGCGATTCGCCAGTGGCGGATCAACCAAGTCCTGCACTTGATTCTCATCCATGGACTTTAACTCGGATTTCATGGCCTCTAGCCATGCCTCGAATCTGGGCTCACCATCGCTTCCGCATACGTGGCCGGCTAAATGCCGCTTTCTAGCAACAATACATCGCGCACCTCGCGCAATCTTTCCGACCTCCGTGGTTCCGGTGCCGCTTCCACTCTGGGTTCCCCGATCGACTCGGTATGATTTCATCACCGGCCGAGCCGTCCCGAGTGGTCCTCGAATTTCTTCGAGTCGAACCGTCCTCCCATCGCCTCCCGGTGAAACTCTTTCTCAAGGAAAACCCCGTTCCAGCAACAAACACTTTGTTCTCTTCCCGATTGTAGAAGCTATATCCCAAGGTTTCCCTCGGGTATCCACGAATATGCATTTATCCGACTTGGGTGTAAGCTTGTCCGACATAAGTCGCTTGACAAATGCTTCACAACCCCAAATCTTTAGAAAAGACAAAGCGACTCTTCCCGGTCCACATCTCATGCGGTGTCTTGTCTACGGATTTTGATGGTACCCTATTAAGTGTGAAAGCTGCGCTTTCTAGAGCGTATCCCCAAAATGACAAGGGTAAATCCGATTTGCTCATCATAGACCGGACCATGTCCAACAAGGTCCTATTCCTCCGTTCGACACGCCGCTTTCTCGTAGGCGTGCAGGTGTGAGCCGAGGTACTATACCTCGACTTTTCGATGATCATCGAACTCTGGCTCATGTACTCACCTCCACGATCGGATCGCGAAGCTTTATAGTCTTACCGAGCTGATTCTCAACCTCGCTCAAACTCTTTGAACTTTTCAAAAGTCTCCGACTTGTGCCTCATCGTAAAGATATATCCATATCTACTCAAGTCGTCGGTAAAAGTCACGAAATCTTGATAGCCACCTCTCTGGCGGTTGTGCTCATTGGACCACACACATCATCGTGTATAAGCTCCAACATCTCGGGCAGCCTCTCGCAACTCTTTGCGAAAGGAGACTTAGTCATCTTGCCGAGCAAGCATGATTCACATGTCTCGAGCGACCGAAGTCGGACGAAGTTAGGAGCCCATCATCATGGAGCTTCTTCATGCGTTTGCACTAATGTGTCCAAGCCGGCAATGCCGTAAGTATGTCGGATTTATCTCATTTGGCTTATGCCTCTTGACATTCACGTTATAGACCGTTCCTGTTCTAGATTCAATATAAATAGCCCATCAACAATGGGTGCATAGCCGTGGAACATACCATTCAAAAATATCGAGCAACCATTGTCCTTTAAATTGAATTCATAACCTTGACTCATCAAACATGAGGCGTAAATAATGTTCAGACTAAGTGCGGGAATGTAATAACAATTATTCAATTCCATTATGAATCCGGAAGGAAGTCGGAGTCTGCATCGTGCCGACCTCCAACGCAGCAACTCTTGCTTTGTTGCCGACCACGATGTCAATCTCCCTTGTGCCACACGCCTAGTTCTTACCAGCCCCGCATCGAGTTGCAAATATGAACAACCGATCCGGTATCAAATACCCAAGAGCTACTAGGTATGTCGGCAAGGTAAATGTCTATAACATATGCAACAAGTGTACCTTTGCCCGAAGAAGCATTTCCGGCCTTCTTGCCATGCTCGCAAGCCACTTGCTCTGATTTCTCTTCCAAGTGACCGGTTTCCTTGCGAGTGAAAGCAAACGGTCTTGAGTCCGTCCAGACTTGGTAGCCAAGCAGAGGTTACCATCTCCGTGCCCTTTGCCTTAGCCTTTTTCTTGGACCAACTCTTCTTGAACTTAGCGATTTCTGCACCATCAACACTTGATGCGTGCCTTTCTTAATATCCTGCTCGCCACCTTGAGCATCCCATTTAATTCGGTGAGCTTCTTATCCATGCCATGCATATGATAGTTCGAGATGAACGTCCCATAGCTAAGGCGGAAGAGAACCCGTATCAAAGCATCAAGAGTCACTCATCCAAGAGCGGGAAGCCCAAACGATCCAAAGCTTGCACATATCCGATCATCTTGATCACATGTGGGCTCGATTGGATCACCTTCCTTCAGCTTGCAATCCATCAAGGATCGCCAGACGTTGAACCTTTCGGTCCTAGCACGTATGCGAAACATGCTCTTGAGACTCTCGATCATATCGTAAGCCTCAACATTTTCAAATGCTTTGTTGCAAATCGGGCTCCATACAAGCCAAAGATCGATACGGTGATCTCCGTTGATTCATCAACGAAGTTTACAGTAGGCATTTTTAGCTGTGGCACTAGCATTATCATCGTGTTCCTCTGAAGTGGATCCTCTAGAACATGTTCCTTTTATCGTGCTTGAGAACAATTCTCAGATTTCTATACCGGTGGTAAAGTTTGTTCCATTCAGTTTATCCTTTTCCGAATTGATTTCAATGCAAAGTTCGGTTGAGCAGGTGGTGCCATTGATCTACAAATGTAAAACATGCAATCACTAAGCAATGTGTTTATGTAGAGTAATTCTAGCCTAAATGAAATACTCCCATCAAGTCGGCATCCCTCCGCAAACTCTCGGTGATTCAGGATCCGACTAAGCGCATGCGACTAGTGAGCTTTAGCATCATCGCTAGCCAACATACCTATCCGGTAAGCAACTCCTTGCTAATCGTATCTCTATACGACTCCTGTCGTTCGGGAAGGTATCTCATACCCCGGCTCCCAGCCTTCTTTGCCACAAGGCCCAAAACCGTTTTGACAGCCTTGTCAAGTTAACTTGATGCAGTGCATGTCCGTGTCCGACACGAACCCTTGATTCAAGGACACCCAGCTGACACCCCAATTTTATGAGCCCACTACTAGACGTACTTGGCGTGCGAAGGTGCAACATCGGGATGGCAATTCGCTTGATATTCATGAGGGATCATTCTATCATTTTAACATGCATAGAAACAAAGAAGCATAACAATCACAAATATAACGATATTGTAAAATAGTATGGCTCCTTCATGGACGTTGTTCTAGGTCATCCGACTCGATGACCATCTCTGAACTCCATCTTGTTTGTCATGCCGAGACGCCAAGCCACCAACCTGATCTCTATTATCCAACTACTACAACTAGTAATGAATTTACATAGAGTCACAAGTCGACACGCAGGACGTTATACATTTTAATGACAGCACTTTGGCTCCTGCCGGCTGACAAACATGACACGCAGGCCACGTATAAATTACGCACATGCATCACATACACATGAGCCATACTATTCACATCAAACCTGCAAAACAAAGTTATGCATAGAATCGCATTCTACCGGTTTGTGTGTCGGGTACGAAAAACAAGGCGCTACGTTTTCGGAAATCACATATCACATCTGAACTCCGATCACGCCGAATTCTCTGATCTGACCGATCTTATCGATCATCGCGAATCCGATTCGGATTTACGTTTCACTGTTAACCCCGATGGCGGATGACCGACGGTAGGGGTAGATCGTGTCACGACCTCATCGATCCCGATTTACGAAAACATAGCCTCAACGATCCCCATGTGCAATTGACCACATCAACCGTGCACATAGCCGAAGCTTTTCAAGGACAATGATCTCATCTCGCCTCCACATATCTAATATGCATACGATCTGAATCCAAATCCTATAGCAGAGGCTCGATACCACCGCTGGCTTCTACGGTAGGGTGCGTCGATCGCAAATTAAAAATTCCTACGCGCAGAACATCCAGGAACATGCTACGGAGATGGATCACGATTCGTTACCACTAGACGCGATGCCGCAGCAATGAAGAAGAGTTGGGCGGCCTGGCGTCTGCGTGGATCGTCTCCTCGCGTTCGATCTCCCTCGAGCGGTCGGTCGTCCGATCCCACGCATTTAGTTCGCCGGAGCGCGCAAGTGCACCGCCTCTAACGGTATCCGCGCGTGCGGAGGAACGCGTCGTCGGCGGATCGCTAGGTCCGATCACACGATCGGCGGCAAGTGGAGGTGGCTATTCGCAACACATGCAAACCCTAGTCGCGGCCGAAGCGATCAATCGCCTGAGTGTGCCGCACCTCCACTTTATATAGGCGTCCGTCATGGGCTCAACACTTGGGCCTCGCCACGGACCCTAAAGCTCAAAGTCTATTCGGTCACGTTCCTAGTCCGATTCGGATCACATCCACCGGTGTCCTGAACCGACCTCATAGGTTCCTTCCCTTAAGCGCGCGACCCCTTAGGTTCAAGTCGGCTTGGTCACGATTCGGATCACCTCCGACCATGCGGTTAGTAGCGGCCTCTAGCAAGGCGTGCGACCACCAAGCGACGATGAAGTCGGGTTAAGCGAACTCAGCATAACGTGTCACACTTCCGCTCCCTTTGCCGCACGATATATGTTGCCGGGCTCAAGGCGGACTGTCATCCTTGTGCTAACCCGACCTCTTTCTCGTTCGGTGATACCGACCACTATCCGGATTATCTCATAATCCTTGTCGCATGGCCATCTTGTTCTGGTCGGATCGGGGCGAGGGCCCAGAGTATATCTCTCTGATCGGAGGGGCAAATCCCATCTTGCTCGACCATGTCTCGCAAAGATGGGATTGGACAAACCCGAAACCTACCTTTGTAACTACCGATCCACGGAGTAGCGTTTGGTCGGCCCAAAGCAAGTCTATCACCATCTCGAGTACATGCGTCACTCGGGTCTTAGGACATAGAACGATGTTGTACTAGAGACTCACAGATGACATATCATTGCGTCTCATAGTTGGGTCTGTCAGGCTTCGGACCTTATCTCGACTTCGGATCCGACTACGTCGAATCCGACCAGACCTTTCCAAGTCCATATTATCCGGTTAGCATCCAATGCTCCATGGCTAGTGAGACCAAGCCATCGACCGTGTCATATGCTAGTCTAGTCAGTTGCGCGTCCACACATCCCTTTCGACTAGGGACCTTTTAGGACAGTCATCATACAATGCATAGTCCCACAAACAAGTCCCGTACTTGCTGATACACATCATTGATAATATCCAAGGACTATCTTTATTCATAAACACATAAGAAATATCATCATACATGATTGCCTCTAGGGCATATCTCCAACAAGAAAATGTTATTGCCGATGCACTGTCTCGTCGCTATACTATGCTTTCACAACTTGACTTTAAAATATTAGGTTTGGAGACCATCAAAGATCAATATGCGCATGAAGCTGAATTTAAAGATGTATTGCAGAATTGTAAAGAAGGGAGAACATGGAACAAGTTCATCATTAATGATGGATTTGTGTTTCGTGCTAACAAGCTATGCATTCCAGCTAGCTCCGTTCGTCTTTTGTTGTTGCAGGAGGCGCATGGAGAAGGATTAATGGGACACTTTGGTGTCAAGAAGACGGAGGACGTACTTGCTACACATTTCTTTTGGCCAAAGATGAGATAAGGTGTTGAGCGTTTTGTTGATTGCTGCACTACATGTCAAAAGGCTAAGTCACGACTCAATCCTCATGGTTTATATATGCCTTTGCCTGTACCTGGTGTTCCATAGGAGGATATAGCTATGGACTTTGTTTTAGGTTTACCTCGAACAAAGAAGGGGAGGTATAGCATATTTGTTGTCGTGGATAGATTTTCAAAAATGGCACACTTTATACCATGTCATAAAAGTGATGGTGCTGCTAATGTTGCTGATTTGTTCTTTCGTGAAATTATTTTCTTGCATGGTGTGCCAAATACTATTGTTTCATATTGTGATACTAAGTTTCTTAGCCACTTTTGGAGATGTTTATGGGCTAAGTTGGGGACTAAACTAGTTTTTAGTACTAAATGTCATCCCCAAACTGATGGACAAACTGAAGTAGTCAATAGAACATTGTCTACTACGCTTAGGGTTGTTTTGAAGAATAACAAGAAAATGTGGGAAGAATGTTTGCCTCATATTGAATTTGCTTATAATCATTCACTGCATTCTACTACTAAGATGTGCCCTTTTTGAGATTGTGAATGGTTTCCTACCTCGTGCACCTATTGATGTGTTGCCTCTTCCATCTTCGGAGAAGCTTAATTTTGATGCTAAACATTGTGCTGAGTTGATCTTAAAATGCATGAGTTAACTAAGGAAAACATTGAGTGTATGAATGCTAAATATAAACTTCTTTGGAGATAAAGGTAGAAAACATGTTGTCTTTACTTTGGAGATCTTGTTTGGTTACATTTGCGTAAGGATGGGTTTCCTGATATGTGCAAACCAAAGCTAATGCCACGTGCTGATGGTCCTTTTAAGGTGTTAGATAAATAAATGATAATGCATACAAACTTGAGCTGCCTGCACATTTTGGGGTTAGTCCCACTTTTAACATTGCAGATTTGAAGCCTTATTTGGGTGAGGAAGATGAGCTTTCATCGGGGCGACTTCACTTCAAGAAGGGAGGATGATGAGGACATCAGTACCATTGTTACACCCACAACCCCTGCTGCCATACATACTGGACCAATTACTAGAGCTCACGTACGCCAATTAAATTACTAGGTACTTTCGTTTCTTGGTAATTATTCTAATGTTCATGAGAATATGATGTTGTCTAAATTGGATACATTTGTCTTGCTTACAAATGAAGGGCCTAGCTTGGACAGAAGGATGAACATTGGAGCAAGATCTAGCATGGAGATGATGGCATGCGCAAGGGGAACAAGAACGGAGTTACAAGTGCTGATTTCAGGACTTTGAAGCCGCCATAATGAGTGCATGAAGCCTTGGACGAAATATACAAGATGCCACTTCATAAATTTCGTCCAGAGGCTATTATAGTTGTTGCGTCACCTTATTATTGGGCCAGGCCCATGTAATTTCAAAATACTAAAGTATAGGCTATTTTTAGAGTCCGTATGTGTGGGGAAAACAGAGTTAGGGCTGGTTTCGGACCCCTCCTCCAAGGGGCCATGAAATTCCCCCCTCTTCCTCCATATATACAACTTTTAGGGCGTTGTTTAGACTTTGGGTTTTGTTTAGATTAAAAGTTCACCATAGCTGCAACTTCACGTACTTCGTTTGTTTTCAACGACCAGACCAAGACGCCACAGAACACCACTTGATCAATAAAGCTTTCCTCTTTATTCACAATATCCGAATTGCAATTTCAGTTTCTTGCTTGTTCTTCGTTTGCTTGCGAGAAATGCACCTTCGTGGTCGAGTTGATCGTGCTTTCTGGCGTAGTCAATAACCTCTCGGAGTTGGTTTATCGATTGCTAAGGCGCGACGTCCTCACATGTTTGTAGTCGAATCGTCAAAGTCTACTCCACCAAAAACAATAGCCACCATCTCATCGAAAGACGGGACACCCTCGCCTCTATCATGACCACAAATGATGTTCTTCGCGGTTGAGTCCAGTTGCGCGAACCTCTTGACATCAGCAGCGGTGACACCTTCACCGACTTTGGGAACGCCAGTCTTGACGACATACCAGAGGTCGTTGTCAATGGCTTCAAGATGCATGTGCATCTTATTCTTCCAGTAGGGGTAATCAGTGCCATCGAAGACAGGGCACGTAGTGGAGACCTTGATTATCCCTACAGTTGAAATAGCTAAACTCCAGATGGTTAAACCGGATCACATAGAACAAGGGAGCACCTGATACCAATTGAAAGTGCTAGGTATCGACTAGAGGGGGGTGAATGGGTGATTTTTATGAAAGTCTTCAAGACAGGCAATGTCTTCGAAGACGGACAACCAAATACAACCTACACAGTATGCAGCGGAAGATAAACTACACAAACCATGCTATAGTCAAGGAAATAGTACAGAGTAAACACAAAGACAGGTAGCAGCTAGGTAGAGTGGATCAGGATAGGAAGATAGCATGAAGCCAAATATGCAAATAGAGAGAATGTCTTCACACAGTGAAGTCAAACAAAGCAAGCAAGCAATGACTTCACGAAGCTAAACAGTAAGTAAAGGTGAAGTGATAGAACCAGTTGCTTGATGAAGACAAGGATTTGGTAGACCAGCTCCAGTTGTTGTGACAACTGTACATCTGGTTAG
Organism: Aegilops bicornis; assembly: GCA_021605145.1. Classification (NCBI taxonomy): domain Eukaryota; kingdom Viridiplantae; phylum Streptophyta; class Magnoliopsida; order Poales; family Poaceae; genus Aegilops; species Aegilops bicornis. Next base: position 1,106,959 of record JAHIAL010000104.1, read on the forward strand.
GGAGGCTGAGATTGAACTCAGAAGACCGCGTCTTCACCTTATTCCCCTTGAGATAAGGTCACTTAGTCCTCGCCCAATCACTCTGGTAAGTCTTCAAGGTAGACTTCCAAACCTTCACAGACTTCGTTCACTAGCGATCCGACGCCTAACCGACTGGAAGATCACAGTCTTCAAGTGTAATAAGTCTTCAGATCATGCGGACAGAAAGACTTCAGTGATGCCAAACACTCTTTAGGCTCACGGGTGTTTTGGGTTTTGTCCTCGCAAGGATTCTCTCTCAAAGGCTTGAGGTGGGTTGCTCTCAAGCGACAAAAAGTCGTGCACTAACTCTGAAAGCAGCCACCAATTTATGGTGTAGGGGTGGGCTATTTATAGCACAGCCAATTTATGGTGTAGGGGTGGGCTATTTATAGCACAGAGGCAACCCGACATGATATGTCCAAAATGACCACAGGTCACTAAGGAACCGGCAAACCGTGTCCAACGGTCGGTTTTCAAACCCACGCGACTGCTTTGCTTGGGCTACAAGTAAAGCTGACTCTCCAACTCTGGATAAGGTTTTCTCTCATTGTCTTCACTCGAAGACATGGGATTTGGGTTGAGCATCACTTCAGTTTTCTGACTTTGTTCACTTGGACCCACTTGATAGTTCGGTGGTTCCTATGACTCAAGAAAGAAGAAAATGAAACTCCGAAAGAAACTATGTCTTCGCACTCCATTGACTTCAAGTGAATGTCTTCACACGTCATTATCTTCGACATGAATATCTTCACGAACCACCATTGTCTTCAATGTCTTCATACATTTTTGGGGGTCATCTTCGATGGGTAAACTGAATCAATAGGGACTTCTACCTGTGTTCTCATGTGAATCTCACAAACACATTAGTCCCTCAACCACGTTTGTCGTCAATACTCCAAAACCAACTAGGGGTGGCACTAGATGCACATACAGAGTGGTCGGTAACTCCGGTGGTATCCTTCTAGGTGTGAAGGATACCACCTTTGAGGTAGGCTCCATGGACCATGGCGACTTCTATGTGAGCATGGAAGTTTGGGAGCGGGCGGCCAACTTCAAGTGGGAGGCGAATGTCGTCTATGGACCGGCGGACCATCGACGATCACTGGCCTTTCTTGAGGAGCTACGTACTAAGATTGGGTCCACCTCCCTCCCGGTCATCGTGGGTGGGGACTTGAACCTGCTTCGCTCGGCGTCTTACGAAAATAATACTCGAGTTGACTTCTCGGGTATGCAACATTTTAATGATTGGATCGCAGATCTTGGCCTCCGCGAATTAGATAGGGTGGGGGCTAGATATACCTGGACTAATAGACAGGTGGCCCCCACCCAGAGTGTCCTTGGCCGGGTATTTATGTCCCCTGAGTGGGAACTTCGCTTTCCCTTAGCCACGCTTCAGGCGATCAATCAGATCAGCTCCGATCACGTCCTTGTCTTGCTATCATTGTAGGATGAGCGTCCTCACCCCCACCTCGCTTCAGGTTTGAAACCTTTTGGCCCCACCAGCCGGGTTTCATCTCTGCGGTTAATGAGCATTGGGTGGCGGCCAAGGCCAAACCGCACAGAGCCATGTCTATCTTTGGATGAATGGCACCATCTCGCCAAACGCTCTAGACAATTCATGAAGGGTCGGGGTGCCAATGTGGGGAAGCGATCTTAGGGTCTAGAAGAGTATCCTACTTGCTGAGATCCATGCCCTAGACTTGTGTGCTGATGGCCTCGGCCTATCCTCTGACGAGTGGGCTCTACGATACAATCTTGAGGATACTCTGATGGACATTTACTCTAAGGAGGAAGCATATTGGCGTCGACGCGGCTCCATGAACTGGACTCTATTTGGTCGTCGTAGACGGTGCACCACCCCCCTTTTGTGGGATGGTGCATGGATGATCCAGGATCCGGACGAACTCAGGAGTCATGTGGACGCCTTTTCTAAGGCATTGTTCACCGAACGTCCTAGGGGAGGCATCGCGCTAGGGAACTCTATTTGGGCGGAGGATCAGCAGGTGTCTATTTGGATGGAGGACGAGAACAACGCCCTGCTGGCTCCCTTTGAGGAGGTGGAGGTGGAAACCTTCATTAAATCTATGAATCCAGATTCGGCTCCGGGCCCTGATGGATTACCAGTTCACTTCCTCCAAGTGTTCTGGCACACCATCAAGGGAGATATCCTCCTCGATTTTTCCCGAGGAACGTTAGACGTCTCACGCCTGAACTATGGGATCATTTCGCTTATCCTGAAGGTTCAGGGGGGCACACACATTAGAGAGTTTCGTCCGATCCGGTCATCAATGTGATCTTTCGGATTTTTGCCAAGGGGTACGCCACTAGGGCGGCCCTGATAGCCCCTCGGATACACCATCCTAATCAGACGACATTCATCAAGGGGCGGTATATTCTAGATGGAATCCCCGTCCTCCATGAGGTGCTCCATGAAGTTAAAAGGAGACACCTCCAAGCGGTGCTCTTCAAAATCGACTTCCATAAGGCATATGATACGGTCCACTGGTCCTTCCTTCGGGAAGTTATGTCGAAGCGAGGCTTCGACCCCCATTGGATTGCTCGTGTCATGCAGCTCGTATCAAGTGGACGCATGACAATCAACATCTATGGGGAGGTAGGCCCATACTTTCCGATGGCACAAGGGGTTCGATAGGGAGACCCGCTCTCCCCCTTCCTCTCCAACCTCGTGGTCGATGATCTAGCGTCGAGCTTGAACCTTGCCAAAAGGATCAGTCACATTAGGGGTATTTGTCCACACCTCATTGACGAGGGGGGGCTAACCCATCTGCAATATGCCAACGACACGATCCTGATGGTAGAAGGCTCGGACTAGGACACTACACATCTAAAGTTCCTCCTCCTATGTTTTCAAGAGATGTCGGATCGACCATAAACTTCATAAAGAGTGAAGTAATGGTGCTGGGCTATTCCGTTGAGGAGTCTCACCGCATAGCTAATCGACTTAATTGTCGACTTGGGTCCTTCCCGACAACCTACCCCGGCATGCCGATTAGTGATTCCCGGATCCAGGAGAAGGACCTCCGTCCTACAGTGGCCAAGGTTCAGCATAGGGTTGAGCCATTACAAGGACGGTGGCTTTTCGGCGGCTTACGAGGATTGTACTTATCAAGTCCTCCATGATTAGCCTACTGATGTACCTAATGGGATTCTATAGTTTGCACGAATCCCACCATTAGGATATTGCTAAGTACCAATCCCGGTTCTTTTGGGCGGGGAAGGGTGATAAGCAGAAGTACCACATGGTTAAGTGGTCTGAGATCTGCAAACCCAAAGACCAGGGGGGCTCGGGGTCATTCGTCCAAACAAATGAACATCACCCTCATGTCCAAGTGGCATTGGCGTATCGAGACCGGAGATAGAGGACTATGGCTCGACATTATTCACGCTAAATATTTGTGTGGTCAGCTACTCGCCTTTGCCCCCATGGCAGGCGGTTCACAGTTCTGGCAATCAATCCCCAAATGTTGTCGGTTATTCGGATAGGATCTTCAGTTAATGTTGGTTCGGGCACCAGCACCTTATTCTGGCTGGACCGGTGGTCTGGCAATAGGCATTTGCTGAACGATTCTACTCGCTCTATAGTACATGTACCCACCCTCAACTCACGGTTGGGGTGGCCCTGGCAGACCTTGGATGTGTGACGTTGAGACGTACCTTCGGTCCTCAGGAGCAGGTCCGGTGGGAGGAGCTGTTGGAGTGTATCGCCCTGCACTCGCCCTCCCTAGAGCCTAACGTCGTATCTTGGCATCTCGAGCCAAGTGGCTTGTTTTCCACTAAGTCTCTCTATAAGGCATTGTTGGCCACTCCAGGACCGCAGGAGCTGAATCTCCTTTGGGAGATTAAACTGCCAATGAAGATTCAGAGCTTCCTTTGGCAATGGGTGTGTGGCCGCCTACCCTCGGGTATGGGGGTGCTTAAACGCAATGGCCCTAGTGATGGGCAATGCCCTCTTTGCGACATGCCGGAGGATACCAACCACATCTTCTTCCGTTGTCCGGCCACAATCTTCCTTTGGAGTTGCTTTCGGCGGGAATTGGTGCCACAATAACCTCCCACATTTATTTCGCGAGGCCCTTAGTTCTCCTTGTGAGATCAGCCCATCCATGTGGGTTGCCATAGGCGCACTAGCATGGACATTATGGAATGTGCATAATAAACTTGTGATCGAGCATGTGATTCCTCAGCATGCGACTGATGCTATATACAAATTGTCTATATACAAATTGTGTGGCTTTCTGCAGCTCTGTCGACCACTTAGCAAGCGGCAACGTCGGGACTACATCGATGTGATCATTGTCGACCTTCATTCCTCTGCAGGATCCCTCACACCTTCGACTCCTCCACCGCCACCTAAGCCGGATTAGCTAGTCATTTATTTCTAGGGGTTTGTTGTGTTGTGCCCCTAGCCAGATTTGTTTTGTTTTTTATGGCACTTGCTTCTTTTCTTTGTCCTTGAACTTATGACGTTGTTGGATGCTTGGTGCGGTTGCTTTATAATATAAAGCGGTGGAAAACGTTTTTCATCATGAATATGCAGTTGGAAGAGTTTGACACGTCGAAAGATGCGCACTAGATTTTCCGGAACATCCTAGGCGCCTAACACTGATGTCATCCTACATATCCTTTTTTTTTTTTGTGAATGGTCATTCTACATATCACGACCCATGATTAGTTGCAGGCGCAGGGAGGGTTCATCCCGCTTCGCATATTAGACTATGGTCTGCCTCTCCATGCAAGTCTCCGTGCTCTCATCAGTAGCAGGCTTCTTGTCTGGCTGATCGCCTGATCTCGCTAGCCATTTCTTAAGATGTCATCTCTGGACGCAAATGATGTGTATCCGCAGGAAATACATTCGACCTGAAATATTGGGCAAAGTCCGTGAGACAGCTACAGCAGAAATGTGACAATTTCAAGCTTTATCAAACCCCTAAGCCTAAAAGCTGCTGCACTTTTTAAAATGCTGTGAACTAAACCATCTGCAGGTCGGCTCTAAACTTTAGAATGTTCAAAGAAATCTTTCAAGTAAATATAATAAAAAAAAGTTATTACTAAAGATATTTTACTGAATCCCAATAGGTTAACCAAATCACTGGCCAGCCCATACACTTTCATGGGCTTTCAAAGAGAGAAAGGTTCTGAAAAAAATGTAGTGTTACAAGGAAAACTTGTATGAATTAGATATATAGAAAATACTTACAAATACGCTTTTGATGACTATAACTAAAACATCTACCAGATTGCCTTGGTTGGCTACAAAGCACCTAGAAAGCAATTAGATTCTTTTGATTAATGACTGATTAAGGTATCGCTGGGTAGCTCAATGGTGGGCATACATGGTTGTTACATCTAGTACCTGAGTTCTAATTTCATCATCCACTTTAAGAATATGTTTCCTTTCCTGTTGGTCTATGTCTAATTACTGATTAGAAGGTTTACATGTAAGTGCACTCTTCCAATTCTGTTAGATACTTGCGACTATATGTATTACAATTACGTGATAGCATGATGACCTGATAGTTGTAAGAATGGTTGCAGCAAAAACTTCAGGCTTTATCATATTGCTATCTGGGGTTAGTTCGGAGACCATATCCCAATTGTTATTGCTTAACTGGAATGCATTCTGTCCAGCATAAAATTTACAGAAAAATTTAAATTAAATCTGCACACATGTATCTTATCTGCAGCCATTTTTTGTGAAAGTTTGTCCAACACACAATAATAGACTTAATTGAAATTGATGCACACTGTTCAACATAACATGTATCTCTATATAGGACCTAATACATCCACAATCCTTCATATGAGATCCAAAACACACATAATGCGGATAGATAATTTTCTAGATACATCTTTTTTGATTAACACGTAAATTTGTAACTATTTTCTCATATAAGATATATAAGATAGTAGCTTTACGAGAGACCCAATTGTTAGATGGACAACACTAGTTAGCAGCACCACACGGTGGTCTTCCATGCGGTGGTTTCCTCCCACTCTCTTACATGCAACTATGACACATAAGCATGACATCAGCGAAAGATTCTTTAAAATCCAAATTTTAAAAAAGTTTTATCTAACAAAACCATTAACCCAAATTTGCAACTATTTTCTCATATAAGATATATAAGAAGTAGCTTTACGAGAGGCCCAATTGTTAGATGGACAACACTAGTTAGCAGCACCACACGGTGGGCTTCCCATGCGATGGTTTCCTCCCACTCTCTTACATGCAACTATGACACATAAGCATGACATCAGCAAAAGATTCTTTAAAATCCACATTTTTAAAAAGTTTTATCTAACAAAACCGTTAACCCGGTTGATGATCCGCTTTCATCATTAGCTTCCGCGCGGTGAGCTCTTCAAAATGGATCCCATGTCGGCATATTTCTATAACTTTTGTTTCGTCTATACTTGTCAGATTACTATCACTTACTTGCATATTATTACCTACTTAGTTGTCAGATTGAATTAACTTTGTTGCCAGATTGTTGAACGCCGAAAAGATATCGACTAAAAGGTGCAGCACAAGGGTCCAGCGGCGCGGATCTGCCGCCGGGAGGTTGCACGGTGAGGAGCTGCTGCTAGGGCGGCATGGTGGAGCGACTTTGCTGTGAGGGTGCAGGAGCGCGCCGGAGGCCGCTCGATCTACTCCGTTCTCCGTGGCGCTGGGGGCTTAGTCACGGCTGGGAACCGAGGTGGTTCATGGCCTCGTGCGGCATTTCTCTAGTCCCTGTTGGCATGGTGCTCGAAAAGGATTGGTGTTCATGTTGCGTCCGGTGATCCAACTTTCGGTCGGCGGTTGGCAGATCCAGCAGCTGGTGCTGGTCGGTGGCCTTCGCAAGGTGCGGTTGGCTACTTCGACGATCGGTTTTTTCGACTGCGAGCTGGCTCAATGGTGGTGCTAGGTGGGCGCCACCATGAGATGATGTGCGGATGAGGTGGTGTTGGGTGCTTGGGTGAAAACCCTGCCTCGGTCGTGGCCGTGACTAGCGATGGGGGCGGTCGTGGCCGTCGCTTGCATTCTAGTAGGCATCGTTGTTTTGCTGCCATACCCCTCCCGTATGGATCGCTGCAGCTCCGGGGACAACCGTTGATCTTGTTTGATCGGGACGAGGATGGCGCCTTGGTGTTGTATTCCCCCATGGGGGCTTCGTCTTTGGAGCTGGGTACTGGCATGCGGGACCAGTGGAAGACGGGCGGTTCTAGTGTCGAGGCTTACGTGGCAACGATGATGAGGGAGCAATGTTGGAGACATGGTTATGGTTGAGGTAGTCGGCTCTTTTCGGCGTGTTCGCACGATTGCCTCGCCCGGTTTGTTGTTGCGGTTCGAAGGCTGCGGTGGCGGGTCCGGTGGCCTACGATAACGGGCAGCAGGTGGTTCGTTCGATGATCTTCTACAGCGCCAGTCATGCCTAGTTCTTCGTGGTTCTCCTTCAGAGTCGGAGCTGTGTTATGCAGTCGCAGTGGCGAGTTACGGCGCGGATCTTCATGCATCTTCACACAGCTTCTACAATGTGGGTTGGGTCGACGATCACCTAAGGCGAAGTTGGAGTCTTTTGCTCAGGGTTTATGGATGGCGATGACGCTTCTAGTGGAGGGATGATGACGATGACGCCTATATGTTGTCTCGACGAGGCCCCGTCGGAGTGGTGTGCGTGGTGTATCTTATGCGTGTCGCTCAGCGGTGGTGATGGCTTTTGCCCGGTTCTCCATAATTAACTGGGCAATCTGGTTTTCACTCGGGTTTCCCCAATTAACCGAACAACTCTTTTTCTTCCTAATGAATGCTGCCATTTGAAAGAAAAAAAGAACCTGCCCAGAGCTTCCCACTTCGCCAAGTGTAGTGACTTTGGGCCCATGGCCAATGTATCTTCCCCTGCCCACTTACCCCTTCATGGGTGGACCTATATATACCTTTCCCCTCACTCCAATCTAGGGCTAGCAAAGTAGAACTAGACATTAGAGCCTTGTGGGATTCCTCCATTGTGGAGATAACTCCTCTCATGGAGAAGAAGGCCTTCTCTTGAGGGGAAGACTCCATAGGAGTATCAAGACCTCCACTTGTGGAGAAGTCCGTTGAAGCATCAAGTTCTCCTTGTCCTCGGACTTGGGGAAGCACCCTAGCTTGTTGTTAGAGTTGTGTTGAATATTATTGTACAAGGTAGGTTACAGTTGGACTTGTAGTTGTATTGTGTAGATAGGATATGAAGTCGTGTCCAAGTAGGACACTTGTATCCTAGTCCTCTCATATATAGCGGGGGTAGACACACGATGTAACCTATGCCAACATAATAGCACAGCCTGTGAGGGGAGCAGTGGTGTGTGCTTGGCCTTCGGGCGGCCGAAGGTGCGGTATTGTAGCGGTGTCACGGGGAGGAGCGCCCGTAGTCAAGCCCCGGGGATGTAGCCATGATGGTGAACCTCGTTAACAAATCTTGGTGTCATGCTCATGTGATTGCTTGGTCCTCGGATGATCGACGGTATGCCTTGGATTTATTCTAACAAGTGGTATCAGAGCAAGGTTACGAGGAGGCTGCGGATCGTTGTTCTAGAGGAAGCGACGAAGGCCGTGGATGGTCATGGTGAGCGTGCTTGGGTTTGCACGATTTCAGGAGGACCTCGGCAACGTTTGGAGATCGCCGCGTATGAAGCGATCGGAAGCGGTGGCGACGGGATCACGCAAGTTTTCGACGGAATCGGCTACAGCTGGAGTCCACTAGATTTGACCGGGTCGATCGAAGTTGGCGACGCTCACGGATTGGCTGTAGTGGCACGCGGCGTGGCATCGCAAGGCCACATGCCCAGGTGGCGTGTGTAGGCATGACCCAAGCGAGGCATGGCCTAGGAGCCAGGCTTGGTGCTCGTGCGAGGTGGCAGTAGTGGGGCTGACGAGATGGCTCATCGCTGCACTGAGCCAGCGGCCGGGCGTTCTTGTCGCCGCAAGCGAGTCAAGGAGCTTCTGGCGGCGGCGTCGTTCGCTCAAATAGATGGCAAAGGGCACGTGATTTGTTTGTGAAAAAAGAGGTGCATAGCGAAGGCCGGTACTATCCATCGGAGGGAAAGATAGGGAAAGCTAATTGACCTAAAACCCTCTGAGCACGCGTGGTGGTGGAGTTTTGGATATTTCATTGATCTTCACCTTTGAAGTGCAGGAAGGCCGGGGTGGACTGTGGCTTTTATTTCTTTTGTACATGCTTGTGTACGAGGATGGTAGCGTGAGGGTCTGTGGTGCATGGCGAGGATGGCGATGTGCATATAAGGCTCGGAGGAGTCTGGAGCGCTTCGTGACAGGATCTTGTAAACACAGGGCGTCAAGGCAATGCACAGTTGTGCGAGGCGGACACGACGCAGGGTGGAGCATGTTTGCAGTCGGATAATTCGGCTGGGTCGGACTGGATTGTCTGATGGACTGACATGGATGTTGCTCAAAGCAGAAGACAGCGGTGATTTCAGCGACGACGACATAGGAGCATGATCTTTGATGGTGGTCGACTTCTACAGGCGTGGAAACACGTGGTGCGAGCTGAGGAGCTTGTGCAACCGGCGAGACTATGGCACATGGTTGATTCAAGGCAATGCACACATGAGAGCTTGAAGTCGACGGGGCGCGGGGTAGCATAGCGCAGCTACAGGGAGTCATGTTGAAGGTGGAGCTGGAGTCTAATGGAAGATTTCACTCTGTGCTGATGGAGGGGCTACGGTGTAAGATATCAGAGAATCAAAGCCTATTTCAGCGGGATAGCGAGAGACACGTGGATCGGACTAGGTACCAGTGGTCTGATGGAGACATGATACTCGGCATCGGTCGGTGATGATTAGTGGTTCTCTGCAGTGAGGGTTGTGGCAGTGTGGGCTAGCTACCCGGGAGACTCGACCGGGACAGCAGAGGCTCGACTGCTTGATAGCGGAGAGGCGTGCGGTAAGCACGGGACAACGATAGGCCAAGGCAACGCTGGTGGTCGGACAAAGCTATGCGAAGTCTTTGAAGCGGTGTTGTGATGTCAGTTCAAGTTGGTGACTGGATCTATCGGTGCCTGAAGATGGAAAGGAGTTGACCATGGAGAATCTGAGAAAGTGGCTCAGAGTCTGAAATTGTCAAAAGCTGAGAGAGTACATGGCCCTATATTCTGTTGTGTTCAGTGCACATGGCAAAGTGCGGATGACAAGGCAGAAGGAGGCGGAGTGCTATAGCGGTGGGACATGTCAGAGACAATCCGGAAGAAGGGTGAGACAACTGCGAATTTGACTCAGGGTGACACAGGGCGACGGTGAAATTCCTTCAAGTTTCGGACAGACGGTCAAGAAAGGGCGGGAGTTGAGTTCAGGTAACTCTTATATGTGGCGTCCAATATGTGAGTTGTTCATTTTCCACGCAGTCGATGATCGGTGTGTGATGGCGTTGAATGGATTCTTGGAAGTTGGGAGCACAACAGTAACGAGGAACTTAATTTTGCTTGAGTGTTATTTGTGAAGAAGGCGAGGAAGGGACTACTGATTGCGAAGTGGAGTCACATGGAGTCCGGGAGTAGCAAAGCAAGGCTCATGGTGTATCTGTTGATGCTCAAAAGTGGCACAATCGTAAAAGTTGCTTTAAGCTATGTCAATATTAATTCAAACTTATGATTGGAAGTTACCATGGGATGGCTTTCTTCGAGAAGATCTAGATGGATATGAAAGTGGTGTAAGACGGAGCTCGGATGCAAAAGTTATGGCAAGTTCGGAGATGCTCATTGTGACACCAGATTAAAGAATGGCTTGAAACCCAATTAAGATGGCTTCAAATGGAAAAAGTTTTAACATGAAAATTGTGCACCTCGTCGAAACGGTTGATTTTGAGATAAAAAAACGTCTCAATCGGAGGTCGTATGCAAAAGTTAGAGCCGAAAATGCGCGGTTGCATCAGGATGGCCAGACACTCCAGGAATGATCATCCAGGTTTTGGATTTCTCCGAGAATGGCCGGACACTCTGGGGATGTTAGTCCGGGTTTTGGATTTTTCTGCCGCAAGTTGCAAAAACCGTTTTGGAAAGTTGGATTCCGAGTTAGACCCAAACTAGGATTTTGAACGTGAATTCTAACCTTTCCTTGCCCGGGAAGTCCATCCGCCTCTTATATACCTAAGGGGTGACGACCGATTGAACAACAACACACAATCACAAACACATCTACAGCTTTTTCATCTATGTCTTGTCCTTCCCTCGTTCTTGCTCCCTCGTTCTTCGTCGTTCTTCGTGTTGGAGAGCTGCGAACCGCGAGGCTCTAGGGGCGGCTTGACCGACCTAGGGCAGCCCATAGCCCGCCGACTCTGACAGGGTCCCTCCCCGGAGTGTAGGGTTTCGGGTCCTCAAAAGCTCTCGGTCGACTTGCGAATCGCGCTTAGGTGAGACTCCTTCGGCGTGAGCTGCGGTGCACCACCCCGGCGTCGAAGGTACACGTGGGCGTGTTAGGTGTGCGAACACACTTTTGGCGACTCCAGGGGGATCAAGATCAATCATCATCATCCATCATGTCTGGCAACGACAAGATTCCCAAGCCCTCGGAAATCAACGCCGATAACATAATCAAGCCCAATTTTGAGGAGTTATTGGAGGAACATCGCCAAGCTTATGAGGAATACAAGAAGGCGCGTGAAGAGAAGGAGATGCAGGAGTTCCTTGCTAAGTTCAAGAAGGATCGCCAAGGCAATATCACTCCGGTTGGAGATATCAAGTTTCCTCCTCTTCATGATGAACAGGTTAGACCCTTTGTAAGTAATACCTTCTCTCCCGAGGTATGGGCTGAAATTGATAGTCGCATTACTGATAGCAATAATCTTTTATACCAAATGTTCTTGGAAAATAGTAATGCTAAAAATAGTATGCCTCAATCATCTAGTGGTAATATTGGTGTGCTCACATCAAGAAATCCCTAGTCCAACTTTACCTATTTCATGGTAGCCTCCGTCTGCGATGAATTTTATCCTAGCCCCACAAATCAAATTGTTCTTTGCACCCATTAATCCTATCATGAGTAATGCCAAGTTAGGTGGTGACACCGAACCACACCTTACCTATAAGAGCAAACACTGTTAGATCACTGCCGAATTATAATTCGGCATACATGCCACAATTCACACCTGCAACTACTAACCCTACTCGTATGCTACTGCCACAAGCTTCATCGTCCACTGTGGATGATGGTCTAGCTAATCTTAGAGAGGAGATGGCTAAGATGCTCTGAGAGAATTTTGGAGTTGAGTTACCAAGGAACCATATTTACCAAAAGCCATATCAAGAATACTTTGATGCAATTCAATGCCTTCCGGGATATAAAATTCCAGATTTTGTTAAGTTTAATGGAGAGGGCACAAAAACCATCTGGGAGCATGTTAGTCAAGACTTGGCACAATTAGGTGAGGCAAGTTCACGAGATGAGTGGAGAAATGCGTTATTTTCCTTTATCTTTAACGGTCTTTGCTTTCTCGTGGTTTTCTGCGTTACCACCGGTTCTATTACTACATGGTTTCACTTGGAACAAAAGTTTCAATGATCATTTTTATAGTGGTGATAATGAGCTTAAGTTGTCACATCTTACATCGGTTAGACAAAAGCATGATGAATCGGTCTCCGATTACGTCGAAGATTTAGAGATAGAAAAAACCGGTGCTATAGTTTGGTGATAACCGAGAGAGATTTGGCTGATCTTGTGCTTAGTGGTTTGAGAACTCACATTAGAGAAAGGCTAGAAGGACATGAGTTTTTAAATTCAACCAAGTCTTGCAAAGGGCTTTGGCTCAAGAAAGCCGAAGCAAAGATCTTAAAGAGGTGCATAGATATAAAACTGATCGTCCTAAGATGAATATGGTTGAGGATGATAGTGACCACTCGGATGATGAGGGTGATATTTATCTTTGCTGAATTTGTTTGGCCATCTAAGGCCAAACCATTTACTTGCAATGATTTAAAGCCGGTTCATAAGAATCGTGATGAAGAGATGAAATTTACTTTCAACATTGCTAAGTGTGATAGAATATTTGATACTTTATTGCAAGCGAAGATTATTAGAATATCTCATACTTTACCGTCGTTTGAAGAGCTAAAACGGCGTGCTTATTGCAAGTATCATAATTCTTTTTCTCATGATACTAATGATTGTAATGTATTTCGACGACAGATACAATCGGCCATTAATGACGGACGATTGAATTTTTCTGAGATGCAAGTTGAGAAGCATCATTTCCCAATGAACACCATGGATTTGGAGGGGAAGAAGATGTTAATTCAGCCCAGCAGAGCCGAATCAGCTACTAAGAATAATATTGTCATTGGTGGGCCCGGGAAAAATAAGGAGGAAGCGACAAGGTCTTGGGGAGACAAGTTGTGCTTGATAAGCAACCCGATGGCAAGGAGATAATCAAGATCACCATCAAGAATCCTACACTCGGGGTCAACCACAAGTGCAAGAGAACACTCATGTCAAATTTGTTAAGCCCCAGAGTCCAGAGGTTGGCAAGTGGAAGACGAATGAAGCTAAAGTGCAGCGCAAGAAAATCAAGCCAACTTTTGATATATTGTTGTCCAAGTATGCCAATCAAGCAGCCGTTCTAGCTCTAACCGGTCATCAAATTTGAAGCGCTCAAGGCCACCTCCTCGGGAAGACTTTCAGCATCATGCAAGGCCATATGGGTCGTGGGCACCGGGACCATGGATGGCGCCACCCCCCTATGCGCCATACTACATGGGAGGTTTCAATGGAGGATGGGGGCAGTCCCCAATGGCCCCTTATGCTTTTCATCCGGGGTGGGCAGAACCAAGGAGGCCCATTCATGAGAGGCTCTCTTATCCTACAAGAGGCCGTTTGAACAACGGTGTCAATCGGCCAATGCAAGATAATCATGGAAGGGTTGGCAAGCAAGTGTGGCGTGCTAAATCACCAAGTGCCGAAATTTCAGAGCCTAGCAAGCAAAAGGAGAAGAATGCTAGTGCTGAAACTATTATGATAGACACTAAAGAATTAACAATCAAAGAACCGATTATTGTTGATAATCCGGCTGATTCTAATAAAGATGTGGCTGCTGTCCAGCAGTGTCCCATGGCTAATGATCATGAAGGTAGCACAAGCAAGGCCAAGTCGAGGGATCCAAAATATACTCAGCCTAAGTGGTGTCCTTCCGTTCTGACCAAGGCACAAAAAAGGAGATTGCAGCGCATGAGGAGCCATGAGAAGGAGGAACAAGAAGCAGAGAGGCAAAGGGATGAATTGTTCAATGAAAGTTGTCCCATGGTACCCCCAAACAAGTGTGGAAGCCTAAGCAAAAGGAAAACATAGCAACTTCTGCATTGATCATAGCAACACCTACACTACCAACGGAGGACGATGCGGCTGCCATTACATCGTCCACTTCACCTATTTCTTCCTCTTCACTTGGAGATATTTCAGAGTCAGGGGACATGCTTGAGGATGGAGATGATATGCTTAATTATGAGTCTACACCGGTTCATGAAGGTATGGATATTAATATGGTGTATTACTTACCCGCTGAATTTCGTGCTGTAAATGAAGAAGGGGAAGTAGCTCAGTTGGATTTTGGTCCTAAAAATGCTATATTCGAGAAGCCAAAAGAACGGTGGCCTTGCTTGAAGCCATTGTTCCTTAAAGGTCATATTAATGGATCGCGGTTGCTAGAATGCTTGTTGATGGTGGTGCCGTGGTGAATCTTATGCCATATTCGGTCTTCAAAAATTGGGGCTGCATGATGAAGAGTTGATAAAGACCAACATGGTGCTCAATGGATTTGAAGGCAAAGAGAAAACTGAAGCCAAAGGTGTGATGTATGTGGAGCTCACGGTGGGAAGTAAAACTTTGGCTACCGCATTCTTTGTCGCTGAGGTGCAAGGTAACTACAATATGATATTAGGCCGCGATTGGGTTCATGCAAACCAATGCGTGCCATCTACTATGCATCAGTTTTTAATTCAGTGGGTTGATGATGAAGTAGAAGTCATTCATGCGGATAATTCGGCTTGTGTTGCTTCGGCCGATGCATCGGTGGATTGGCAACATCCCAATGTTACTTGCTTGACGGGGCGCGACTTATCAGAATTTGATTTTCTTAGCGCCACAAAAAGTGGTTTCGTGCCCGTTTCTTTGAAGCCGGTTGGCTATAATCGGCTCCAAGGTATGATGTATTTAAATGGATCATAACTCAGAGTGGTTACAAAAGCGTCTTGTAAAATATCGGTCGAATGAGAACGATATGTATGAGTCCATAGAAGAGTTGGATGATATGGATAAATTAGGACAAGGTTTTATATCTGCCGATCCATTAGAAGAAATAGATATAGGAGATGGTTCAATTCCTAGGCCGACATTTGTAAACGAAAATTTAAGAGCCGATCATAAAGCTAAGTTGATCGAAATTTGTTGAAAGAATATGTTTGTTGCTTTGCATGGGAATATCATGAGATGCCAGGTTTAAGCCGAGAGCTAGTGGAGCATCGGTTACCTATAAAGGCCGGTTTTAGACAATACAAGCAATCGGCCAGAAAGTTTAATCCAAAAACTTATGACCGGATCAAGGAAGAGATCGGTCGTTTGCTTAAAGCTAACTTTATTAGACCTTGCGGTATGCCGAGTGGATTTCTAACATTGTGCCAAGAGAGAAGAAAGGCTCACGGCAAGTTGAGGTGTGCATTGATTTCGTAGATTTGAATAGAGCTACACCTAAAGATGAGTATCCCATGCCAATAGCCGATATGCTTATTAATGATGCTTCTGGACATAAGGTCATTAGCTTTCTTGATGGTAATGCGGGGTATAATTAGATTTTTATGGCCAAAGAGGACATGTCCAAAACGGATTTTCGATGCCCCGGTTTCCTTGGTTTCTTTGAGTGGACGGTGGTAACCTTTGGATTAAAGAATGCAGCCGCCACGTATCAAAGGGCTATGAATTTAATTTTTCATGATTTACTTGGTGTTATACTTGAGGTCTATAGTGATGATATTGTTGTCAAATCGGATGCTTTTGAATCTCACTTAGCCAATTTGCGTTTGGCTTTTGAAAGAATGAAGAAATATGGGCTGAAAATGAATCCTTTGAAGTGTGCCTTTGGTGTATCGGTGGGAAGTTTCGGGTTTCGTTATTCATGAAGATGGCGTGGAAATTGAACCCAAAAGATAGAAGCTATCTGAAAGTAGAGGCTCCAACATGCAAGAGAGATATGCAAAAATTCCTTGGCAAGGTCAATTATTTGCGGAGGTTCATAGCCAATCTATCGAGGGAAGGTTGATGCATTTACTCCTATCCTTGATTTAAAGAATGATGTTGATTTTACTTGAGGCAAAACAGCAAGAGGCATTTGATATGATTAAGAAATATTTGTGCACTCCTCACGGTTATGAAAGCGCCCAGAACACGAGGAGCCATTTAGACTTTACATTGCAGCGGAGGAAGGTGTTATTGGTGCTGTTTTGACTCAAGAGACCGAAGGAAAGGAGCATATGCTATTACTTATTTGAGCCGACGCTTGTTGGACGCCGAGACAAGGTATACATTTATTGAGAAATTATGCTTATGCTTATATTATGCTTGCACAAAATTGAGACATTATCTAGTGCCTAGTACTTGCATTATAGCTTGTCAAACCGATGTCATCAAATACATGTTGCATAGGCCAATTCTTAGTGGTAGAATTGGCAAGTGGGCTTATGCTTTAATTGAATATGATTTGGCTTATGAATATCTGAAATCCATGAAAGGCCAAATTGTTGCTAATTTTATTGTTGGGCATCGGATTGATGACAAGCATGATATTGATATAAACCTTGTCTCATTAGTACCATGGAGATTATATTTTGATGGTTCAGTTTGTAGCAATGGCCAAGGTGTTGGTATTGTTTATATATCTCCTCGTGGTGCTGTTTTTGAAGCCTCGTGCCGCTTAGAATACGTTTGCACAAATAATCAAGCCAACTATGAAGCATTGTTATTCGGCTTAGAGATGTTGCTTGCCATAGGTGCTACACATATTGAGGCTTTTGGTGATTCGTTATTAGAAGTGCAACAAATATTCAAAGTCTTTCAATGTTTTGACGAATCACTTAATGTTTATCTTGATAAATGTCTAGATATAATTTATACTTTGGATTATTTTAGCATTGCTCATATATCTAGACATGACAAATGGAGAGAAAATGAGTTGGCACAACGAGCATCAGGCTATCATGTTGATCGTGGCATGTTTCATATTTCTCAAAGGCCGATGTCTAGTCTTGCCAACAAAAGGGAGGCCAAACCGGAGCCCACCGTTTCGGCCACTAATGAAATATTTAATGCAGGAGAAAATCAAGACTGGAGGAAGCCCATTATTGATCATTTGTCTGATCCTAGTAAAAGGGTGGACAAGAATATTCAGCGTATGGCTTTCAAATACACAATGAGAGATGATGGTCTCTATCGCCGATCGGTTGATGATGTTTTTTTAAAGTGCTTGGACGAGGACCAAGCGAGAGTTGCTATGGGAGAGGTCCATGAAGGTATTTGTGGCACTCATCAATCGGCTCCCAAGAAGAAATGGTTACTCTGACGTGCTTTGGGTTTTATTGGCCGACAATGGTTAATGATTGCTTCCTAAGGTACTATAAAGGATGTGAAGCTTGTCAAAAGTTTGGTGATATTCAGTTAGCTCCCGCTGCTATGTTACATCCTATTATCAAGCCGTGGCCTTTTAGAGGTTGGGGATTAGACTTTATTGGAGAGATTCATACTTCTTCAAACGGGCATCGGTTCGTGTTGGTGGCAACTAATTATTTCACTAAGTGGTCTGAAGCAATACCACTCAAAAATATGGCGCATACAGAGGTAATTCAATTCATAACTGAACATATTATTCATTCGGCATTCCTCAAACATTAACTACGGACCAATGTTCATCCTTTATGTCACATCAAGTCAGAGAATTTGCCGAATCATATAAGATAAAGTTGCTCAATTCCTCCCCATATTATGCCCAAGCCAATGGACAAAATTTGAGTCTAGTAATAAAATATTAATCAAGCTCATCAAGAAGAAGATTGAGGATAATCCAAGGAGATGGCATGAGCTATTGTCCGAAGCTTTGTGGTCACATAGGATCTCAAGGCATGGTGCTATAAAGGTGACTCCATATGAGCCCGTATATGGTCAGGAGGCCATTTTACAATGGAAGTAAATTTGAATGCTTTGAGAATAGCCAAACAAAATGATTTATCGGCGGTGGACTTCTATAACTTGATGATGGACAATATTGATGAAGTCGCCGATAAACGTTTGGCTGCTTTAAAGGCCATAGAAAGAGATAAGTTGAGGGCGGCAAGAGCTTACAATAAGAAGGTCAAGTTAAAGAATTTTCAAGTTGGTGATCTCGTGTGGAAGGTGATTCTACCGATTGGTTCAAAAGACAGAAAATTCGGGAAGTGGTCTCCAAGTTGGGACGGTCCTTTTAAGATTACAAGGGTAGTTCCCAGAAACTCATATTTGGTGAAATCCATACAAAAGAGCATCCGATCCGCATTCTTAAAGAAGCTGAACGTCGAACCCGCCAGAAGGTTACCAAGTTCCTCAAGGTGCAATGGTCGAATCATACTAAAGATGAAGCCACTTGGGAACGCGAAGATAACCTCCGAGCTGAATACCCCGACTGTTCCTTCTACCTCTTAATTCTCGGGGACGAGAATTTCTTTTAGAAGGAGAGTTGTAACACCCGGTGTAATGATGCCACAAGAATCTTTGAGATCAAGCTAATCATTTTGCTATAACGATTGCTTGGTCACTTTGATCAATATTCCATTTCAAATTCGATTGAATTCAATTTGAATTTATGTGTGAAATTCAAAAATGCTCAGACATGAAAACTAAAATGTTCATCATGTGGAACATATTCTTCTGGTAATATTGGTGGTGAACCAACATTTCTTTCGGCAAGAAGTGGGAAGAATCCCTCCCTTATGCAGAGTTCTCTTATAACAACAGCTATCAAGCCAGCTTGAAGATGGCACCCTTGAAGTGCTCTATGGGACGTAAGTGCGAATCCCTCCGAATTGGTCGGCGGGGAGCAGGCGTTCATTGGTCCGGACATTATTCAACAACACGAAGAAGCGAGGTTCGCATTGTCGGGATGATCTCAAAGCTGACCCGATCCGCCGGAAGAGCAACTATGACCCGGAAACACTAGGGTTCAACTTATCAACCTGGTGAACAAGCTTATCTGCGTGTCACTCCTTTGAGAGGCACTCATCGGTTCGAGTCAAGGGCAAGCTAGCTCCACGCTACATTGGTCCTTTCCGCATTACGGCCCGTCGTGGGTGGTGGCTTATCAACTTGAGTTGTCACCTCAGTTCTCTCATGTTCATGACGTCTTCCACGTGTCGCAACTTCGTCGATGCTTCAAGGATCCGGAACGTGAAGTGGATCCGGAAATGATTGAAGTTCAAGATGATCTCACATACAAAGAGCATCCGATCCGCATTCTTAAAGAAGCTGAACATCGAACCCACCAGAAGGTTACCAAGTTCCTCAAGGTGCAATGGTCGAATCATACTAAAGATGAAGCCACTTGGGAACGCGAAGATAACCTCCGGGCTGAATACCGACCTGTTCCTTCTACCTCTTAATTCTCGGAGCGAGAATTTCTTTTAGAGGAGGAGAGTTGTAACACCCGGTGTAATGATGCCACAAGAATCCACGAGATCAAGCTAATCATTTTGCTATAACGATTAGCTTGGTCACTTTGATCAATATTCCATTTCAAATTCGGTTGAATTCAATTTGAATTTATGTGTGAAATTCAAAATGCTCGGACATGAAAACTAAAATGTTCATCATGTGGAGCGTATTCTTACAGTAATATTGGTGGTGAACCAACATTTTTTGCAAAATGTCTAAGTGGCCTCAAATAGCTAAAAGCAGAAAAGCTTTAAAAAGAAAAAAGGAAAAGAAAAGGAGAAAGGTGGGAGAGCCCATGGCCTCCCTTGGGCTTCGGCCCATCCCGTGCCGAAGCCCGCTACCTCACGATCGGCTCTCACTACATGTTCAAGCCAGAAGCCCAGGGCGTGTGTCGCCGCCACTCCACCTCGCCCGTCGGCGAGGGGGATAAGGATCCACTCGGCGCCTCGGGCTCTCTTCCGCTTGCTACGCCCACCCGCTCCTTGCTTCGCTTCCCTCGTCCACTCTGCCTCTCCCACTCCCCTCCAGATCCACCTCGGCCACGCCTCACCAAGCGCCGCCGTTGCCATGGCTGCGCCATAGCCGCGGCCACCGGCCACCCCGCGCCTCGCCATCGAGCTCGAGGAGCACCGCAGGCCACGGATCGAGCCGTGCCCTTCCACCTCGGTCGTCGGCGACCTTCCTCCTCTCCGACGCTCCTGCTGCTCCTAATCTTTCAAGGGCCACCGTGCGTGCCGCTAGGTGAGCCCTAATCTCTGCTTCCCCTCATTTTAACCCCTTCACGCGCGCCGTAGCTAGCTCTTTGCCGGCTACCGAAACTCTGATGCGCGCCCAGCGAGCCGTGGCGCGTCAACCATGGCCCTTGTCACGCTACTTTGAGGCCTCCGTCGTGCTCTGGTGTTCCCAGGAGACCAATGCCAAGCTGCACGCCCCTTCCGTGCCCGTAAGCGCGATCCGGCGAGGTCCCGAAACGCCGCCACTGGCCTCCACTCGTTGCCGGCCTGCTTCTAAGCAGCTCCGGCTCCGGTGAGGCCTACGCACCTTTGACAGCCGGGCTTCCCCGTTCAAGCAGCGCCGCCAGCGCCGATGTGAACTTCCCTGTAAGCGAAACGGCGGCGGCGAACTCGGCGTCGCCTACATTTGCTTCATCGCCGCCGTCATTTTGGTCCATCTCCGGTCGTGCTAGTGCCACCGCTGGATGCGCCGTCTCGTGCGTGTTCGAACGCGGCCATCCGCGTCCAAGATGATGGCCTATGGCCATTTTCCGGTGGATCCCGAGCCGCGCCCATGCAGTAAAATGGCCGCCGGTGTTCTTTCCGGCCGCATTACCGACCTGGCGGCCGGTGGGTCCCGCCAGTGCGGCGACGGTCGCCCTAACGCCTCTGTTTGACAGCGTGACCACGGTCGGCGCGGGTACTATTCCCCGACCAGCGACTAATGGGGCCCATACCCCTAATTAGGTTAGTCGAAGCGTTTTTAAAAATAAACTTAATTAGTTAAACCTAATCGATCAGCGACATGTGGGGCCCGACTTCTAATTAGCCTCTGTTTAGTTAGTTTTAAACTGCTAGTCCACCTTTGTCTATGACGAATGTGGGACCCATTGAGTCGGTTTGACACTGGTCGGTAATCGTTATTTGCTAACGTCCACAGTGATGTCATCTTGACGTAGTATTTCTTTTCGATAATTTATTTAATTCCAGAAAATGTTTAAACCTTTAGAAATTCATAGTAATTAAACCGTAACTCCGATGAAAATGTTTTCTACATGAAAGTTGCTCAGAAAAATCCAACGAATCCGGATACGTGGTCCGTTTACCTGTCAGATGCCTCTAACTATCTAAACATGAAACATTCCCCCTCCAATCATCTGTCTGACACAGGTCCGGAACCAGGGATACCTTCCTGGTTGAATTCCCCCTTCACCTTTATCGTGTAGCCATACGTTAGGTCACACCCGGCACAACATATTGCCATGTTATGCTTTGTGATGCTATGCTTGCTTTATATTTATTGTGTCTTCCCCCTCTTCTCTCCGGTAGACCCCGAGACCGATGTCGCCCCTGTGATCGACTACGTCGACGACGACCCCTCCTTGCCAGAGCAACCAGGCAAGCCCCCCCTTTGATCATCCTTAAAGACGCCCATTCCATTCTCTCATGCTTACATTAGATTTTTTACTCATTATTGATTGCTCCTATTCGATGCATAGCTTTGCTTTTGTAACCCGCTCATTGTTACCTACACCTTATCCTAAAGCTGCTTAGTATAGGTTGGTTAGTGATCCATCATTGACCCCACCTTGTCCTTGTTGCCCTGCTTCATCATCGAAGACCCGATCAGCGGGATTGAAGACTGTGCCCCAAGACACCGCACATCACTTTGCCCTTAGTTGCTCGACACTCTTTGGGTTACTATCAAGTCTTGAGGTGAGACCTCTACAACGCCGATGTTAACCTCTGTAGTGTAACTATTCGATGCGTGGTCATCGAGGGTGATTCCGCCTTAACCACTTCCGATACGACTCTGACATGCAACCCCTCAAGTGTGAACCTCGGGGGTGGTTCCTCTTACGTTCACCTTGATGATTACATCGAGTGGAATTCACCGCGAGTGATTCCTCGGGTTTTCCCCTTGATGTTTGGACACACAGTTACTATGGTTACTATGACTTCACACTGAACCATGTTACTAAAGACGGGACGGCCCTGAGGGGTACCCGCGCGAGCTTAATTGCGAGTGATATGGAGGCAGGTTGACACGGAGGGTGCCGCAAGATAATTACGAGGCGTGGTGGCATTCCTAGCCCTTGCCGCCAAGTCCTCGAGGCAGGCAACGGGTCACATCTTTCTTGAGTCTACGCTTGTTACCGCGTTCCTAATCCACTCTGATTTGGATATTTGATCCGAGGGGCCTCGGCACGATAGCACTAACCATCACGTGGGCATAGTATGGGCATTACTGCGTCGTATGCATCGGTAGAAGCTTAATAGGCGTCGCGGCGGCGCTTGGCGCCGGGTTGGGCCGGTAAGCTCTGCCTTTTTAAGGAGGTAGCTAGGTTACGCTCTGACGCCCTGTAGCGTCTTGAGTTCGGGAGATGGCCCATGACCACAGGGGGCATAGGTTTAGTCCGTCGTCTTGACCTCTCTATCAAGCCTAGGAATTCGGGTTGCGGGCGTATTGTTTGGCCGAGGCGGGCATGACCGAGGAAAGTGTGTCCGTGGGAGTTAAGCGGCGTGGTGGGTAAGTTGGTGCACCTAGCGGTGAAGAAAACATCTATCGATAGCATGTCCTACGGTAACGGACACTTGGGAGTTGTATCCCGATCGATACAACTAGAACTGGATACTTGAGATGAGACATGGATATGAGAAATGGATAGTATGGCTCTGGGATTGCTCTCTTGCAGGGAGTCGAGAAAGGATCTCTGGCCAAGGTTGATAACACTACTACTACTTTACTTTATGCTACTCTACTCCCTCCTGTTGCTGCAAGATGGTGGTTTCGGAAGATGCTAGTCTTCGATAGGACTAGGTTCTCCCTCTATTACGGCATTTCTGCGATTCGATCCACATATCTGACCCATTTCATTGATATCGATGCATATGTAGTGTAGTTCCTTGCTTGCGAGTACTTTGGATGAGTACTCACGGTTGCTTTGCTCCCCTTTTCCCCTTTCTTCTTCTTTCGGTTGATGCAACCAGATGTTAGCCGAGCTCAGGGCGAGATGCCACCGCCGATGCACTGCTACTACGTGGAGACCGGCGACCGGGGAGTAGTTAGGAGGCTCCCAGGCAGGAGGCCTTGCCTTTTCGATCGTAGATGCTTTTTGTGCTAGCCTTCTTAAGGCATCCTTGTCTAACTTATGTCTATACTCAGATATTGTTGCTTCCGCTGACTCTTGTGTATTCGAGCTTATGTATTCGAGCCATCGAGGCCCCTGGCTTGTAATATAAAGCTTGTATTATTTTATTTTGTGTCAAGAGTTGTGTTGTGATATCTTCCCATGAGTCCTTGATCTTGATCGTACACATTTGCATGTATGATTAGTGTACGATTGAATCGGGGGCGTCACAGCACATTACTACCTCGAGCTCTCAATGGCAAATATTTAAAGAAGTACCACCCAAGTGTGTGGCAAGAAGCCTAGATAGGAAAACGGCCGATATATAACTATCGCCCTTAGCATAAACATGGCCGATATATAATTATCGCCCTTAGCATAAACATGGTCGATATATAATTATCGCCCTAAGCACATATAAATGGCCGATGGAGTGTTGACATCGTCCTTAGAACAAAACATGGTACAAGTTATTTTTCGGCACGCTAGCTTTGTAGAAAAGCGAGAGGCATGTCTTGGCGGCTCAAAAGTGGCACAATCGTAAAAAGTTGCTTTAAGCTATGTCAATATTAATTCAAACTTATGATTGGAAGTTACCATGGGGTGGCTTTCTTCGAGAAGATCAAGATCGATATGAAAGTGGTCTAAAACGGAGCTCGGATGCAAAAGTTATGGCAAGTTCAGAGATGCTCATGGTGACACCAGATTAAAGAATGGCTTGAAACCCAATTAAGATGGCTTCAAATGGAAAAGGTTTTAACATGAAAGTTGTGCGCCTCGTCGAAACAGTTGATTCTGATATAAAAAACGTCCCAATCGGATGTCGTATGCAAAAGTTAGAGCCGAAAATGTGCGGTTGCATCAGGATGGCCAGACACTCCGGGAATGATCATCCGGGTTTTGGATTTCTCCGAGAATGGCCGGATCCGGGGATGTTAGTCCGGGTTTTGGATTTTTCTGCCGGAAGTTGCAAACTGAACCGTTTTGGAAAGTTGAATTCCGAGTTAGACCCAAACTAGGGTTTTGAACGTGAATTCTAACCTTTCCTTGCCCGGGAAGTCCATCCGCCTCTTATATACCTAAGGGGTGACGGTCGATTGAACAACAACACACAATCGCAAACACATCTACAGCTTTTTCATCTACGTCTTGTCCTTCCCTCGTTTTTGCTCCCTCGTTCTTCGTCGTTCTTCGTGTTGGAGAGGCTGAATCATGAGGCTCTAGGCGGCTTGACCGAGCCTAGGGCAGACCATAGCGGCCAGCACTCCCGTGAGGTCCCTCCCGGGAGTGTAGGGTTTCGGGTCCTCAAAGCTCTGCTTGGTCGACTTGCGAATCGCGCTTCCGGTGAGACTCCTTCGACGTGAGCTGCGGTGCACCACCCCCGACGTCGAGGGTACACGTGGCGTGTTCGTGTGCGAACAGTATCTCAAGTCCAATGTATATGGAGGTTCGACGCATGGATGAATCCAAGGTGGTGAAGAATATTCCCAAGGTGGAGTTTGTTAGAGTTGTGTCGAATATTATTGTACAAGGTAGGTTACAGTAGGACTTGTAGTTGTATTGTGTAGATAGGATATGAAGTCGTGTCCAAGTAGGACACTTGTATCATAGGCCTCTCATATATAGCGGGGGTAGACACACGATGTAACCTATGCCAACATAATAGCACTGCAGAAGCCTGTGAGGGAGCAGTGGTGTGTCTTTGGCCTGCCCGGCCGGAGGTCTTGATATTATGGCGGTGTCATGGGGAGGAGGCGCGTGTAGTCAAGCCCCAGGGATGTAGCCATGATAGTGAACCTCGTTAACAAATCTCGGTGTCGTGCTCGTGTGATTGCTTGGTCCTCGGATGATCGACGGTATGCCTCGGATTTATTCTAACACTTGTTCCATCTCTCTCTAGTGGATGATTTGAATCAAGTATTTATCCTAATGTATCTTGTGTTGCAACATGTGTGTTGATTTGTGCTTCTTTCCCTTGTGATTCCGCTTTCGTTTTCCCTCGTGTTCTTCACGTCCTTCCTCAAATCCACCTCCAATTCATGAAGATCGAGCCACCCTAAGGTCTGCCCTACATCATTTGGTATCATGAGCAAGGTTGCCACGATTTGGAGCCCCCACACACACACACACATACTATTCTAGCCTATTTTGTTTCGTTCATGCCTAATTAGAAAAATCCCCACCCAAAAATAGCCATACCCAATTTCTTGTGATTTGCTTGGTTTTGATCCATGGATCTCTTGCAAAACTTGTTGATCGGCCTTCCATTGCATTCCTATGGCCCTTTTTTTTCCTTTACCCTATCAAAGACCGGAACTTCCGGACAATCTGGAACTTCCACCCCCTACCTCGGAACTTTTGGAATTTCTAGAGAGCACGCTAGAAATTTCAGCATCTTCACCGTTTTGGCCATAACTTTCACTACGGACTCCTATTTGAGTGTTCTTGGTCTTGTTTGGCCGAGAAAATTTTGGAGGAACTTCAACGACACCATACACCTCCACCAACCATCGTGATCGAGTCATCGCTTCATCACTCATGCATCACCGGAGTGACCATTTCGAACCATCTACATCAATAACCACCAAGTACATCATCGCCGACAACCAGTTCATCCTTTGACACCTTCAACCGGAAGCAGAGCTGGTCATCCCCGACTTCATGAAAGGTTAAAGCCCCGTTCAGAAGCTCTCTGGCTTCCCAAACTAGCCAGCTTCTTGGCTAGCCAGCCAGCCGCTAACCAGGTTCATACGGGAGCTGCGAAGCATTCGGCAGCAGCATCGCGCCGTCGGCATGGGCCAAAGAGGAAAGGCGCGGGCTGGTCTGACTATGGGGTCGCGCGGTCGCTGGTTCGCTCGAGAGGGCTTCTTCAGATCGAAATTGTACCCAGGCCACTTCGGAATGGCATTCTCCTGTAAATTCAACCAACTCCGGCTTCGTCATTTGCAGAACCTACGCTTCCACGACTCCATGAAATTGCACGCAAGGAGGGATGGCTTCGTGAAGCGGACTTCTTGGAGCTGCGGCATTCAGGCCGTCACAAACTTTGCCTTCCCTTGACATTACCTTTGTGAGCAATACCCTTTGCAATATCATTTGCAACAATTGAGCTTTAGGGAAGTCTCTAATTCCTAAATATAAGGGAACAAAATTCTATGTTTTGCAACAAAGAACATGAAACAATTCAATTAGCAAGCGACTATAACAACAAACAGGTGGGTGCAACTCAGCACATGCAAATGGAGATTTGAAAGCCCAGAGTTGCATCAATCAAGCAAGCATTCAAAAGGAGGATAGACTCCTGATAGCTAGGAATCATAACCTCAAGCCTCAACTGCAGTGGTTGTGGCACGAGTTGCGCATCAATTTGTCTATTCAGTGAAAATATGTTACACATGTATGGATCTTGGGGATTCTTTTGAGGTGCATAACAGCACATTATCTCTACTACTTAAAAAGAATGTAAGGTTCCCATTTCACCTTTCTTCCCACCATATTCGTCCAACCTTCCATGTACATGACAATCAATCACCTTAATTTACTTACCTTCTGAACCAATTCCACTTTAATTTACTTACCAAACTTCTAATCAAAATATAAGGTAATTCATGGTCAGAATTTGATGAATATTTATTTACACAATCGCATTATTATTGACAGGTAAATCACAAGCTAACGTACTAGAATATTTATATCCTATTGCAACGCACGGGCATTGTTCTAGTGATTTTTAAAACCCTTTGAACCCACCTTACAACAAGAACATTAATCATCCCTAAAAGCAAATAGTATTTGATTTAAATTAAAACGACCAGATGACACAAGTAATGTGGAAAGCACCACAGCATACAACCAGGAATAAAAATAGAGTAAGCGCTTCATAAACGCGGAGAAAGAACACGGAAATACCTGATAGCGATCTCCACGGCTGGCATGAATGATATCAAGTATGCCTACTTTCTTTTCCGTGCATCTTCTACACCGGGCCTCAGTCATCTAGTTAAAACAAACAGAAACACAAATTAAACTTTGGCTGAAAACTCGGTTACTGTACTGGATATTCTTCATTATCTGGCCCTGGCAGATTGTGAACTTAATGCATATGGTGCATAATACCTGCAGCTGCCTTGATTCTTCTGATTCAGATGCTATCTCTGCTGGTGTCAACCCAGCCTGAAATGATTAGGAAGCGAGTAATTCTAGAATTTAGAGAAAATACGCACTCAAAAGAGAGTAATCAAACTGAATCAAGAGAAAATTATAATGACAGCAAGAATTTATCGAAGTGGTCTCCTGGCTCAACAGGTGGTTTTCAGAAAAGAGGGGACATATCTAGTCTGAAACACTCACTAGGTGCAATTCTGGACAATTGTGCAAGTGCAACTGACTAGTATCCTTCACAATTTGAGGTTGAAAACTCAATTAGTAAGGGAAACAAAGAAAATAAATTCCCAGAAATAGTAACGATCTGAAGCTCTTCAATTTTTTCTAAACATTGCTCGAATAAATTTTAGACTAACTTCTGAAATATTAAGGACTTCTGATATTTACTAATGCAGGTGCTTGAACCAAATCAGTCCAGTACATGCCCCTGTTCAGATTTAATAGTTAAATGCTTTCAACTAAACAGAACCATTTCGGTCTCAGCAACCATGTCATATCGACTAGTAGATTATAAGAGTACTAACGCACCACAAAAACTAATCTAATCACTAATGTGAAGAGATGGAAAGTGGTCACTGTGAAGACCAAAATGAAAATAAGATGATTAGACCTTTAGTTCGTCAGGGGTCATCGTTAACAGAACCGGAGGATCAAGTGCCTTGTCCATTAGTCGCTTGCACAGTACAGAACTTTTCTGCATATCCAGAAAATCAATGATCTGTCAATTTCTCAAATAATAAGAATATACAAGTGTAGAACATGTGACTTAAAAATGGCTAAGGACGCATCATAAACTGCTGAATAGTACATATGACATTGTCATTATGGAATGGCAGTACTGTAATTATAACAACAATATAATAACAATAAAAGGCGCCATAGAATTACATTATACAGTTTCAAACTACTAAAATCTACCAGGTTTGTAGCGTGAAGAACTATGGTTAGCAGTAAAAACTTAGTTTGAGAAAAAATGCCTAGTCTCACCCAAATAAAAAAAGGTAGTTATAGAAAAGCCTAATATTGATGTAAGATCATTTATATCTTGGAAGGGTGAACAGGCAAAACAAAAGGCTCCTGCCATGAACTGTGCCTTGCCACACTTCCTTAGCATTGTTATAGTAGCAACTAGCAAGAGCACAGCTAATTCTGATTTGGGACTCTTGTTTCTGGGCTGTGATGGATGCAGCTGGCTAGGCTTCACCTCTTATTTATAGCTGAAAGCAACTAGGTCAGAAGCACCTCAGTAGCTTTCTTACATCCTAAGATATCTTGACTTGACCCACTGACATGTAGCCTAAGACACGGACTCGACTCACTAGCTTACAACCTAAGGAAAAGACTTGACTGATTGACTGACTGCTGCAAGTTCTTCCCCTAACCCTTGCAAATCAGACATGAATTGATTTGGACAATCCCAATCCTAGCACGCAGCTCATGGAATTTCACCCGCCCTAATGCTTTCGTTTTGGCGTTGACACTCCCATCCACCAAGCAATCCCGGATGAAATGGTACCGTACGTCGATATGTTTGCTGCATTAGTGGAAGACTTGAGTTCTTGGCCAGCGCCAAAGGCGGACTTGCTTGCCCACCATAGCTGATGCGGAGCATCCTCGACCATCCTCATGGGCGTCCGTCACCACCGCAAGTACGAAGAGGACCAATGGCGAGAGCTTCACGCCGTGCCATCGAAACCGAGGTTAACTCCTTCCTCTTGAACTGCATTCAATTCACACGAGTTGGGTCCTACCTCAAACGGAAGTGTTGTGCATTCTTAGGTACCAGGGAGAAACCCATGAAGAAGTTAGGAGGGAGACCCAAGCATACATGGAGAAGAAGAAGGAAGAAGGACGCGAAGGAACAGACCCTCTGGACACTCCGGGTGCCCGGACACGAGGCCGTGGGGTGGGCAAACCCCGAACACCGGGTGCCCAGCCCCTACAGCCAGGTCCTCATCATCGCCACTGGCGCCCGCCCTGCCCTGGTGCCCGAAACCATTTGGCCCCTGGTGCCGGGTCCCTCTCCGGCCACTTTGGCTTCGCCAGGTGCAGCCCTTTGGCCAGTGGCCAGGTCCCTCTTCAACCCTTGACCGCTTGCCAGTGCCCGACCCTTGGCCTCAGTGCAGGCTCCTCTCCAACCGCCAACCGCCCGCCGGGTGCCAGTCCCCTCAATCGGCCCTCTGCCGGTTCGGGTGCCCAGCCTCTTCCGCCCAGTGCAGGGCTCCATATCTTGCCGACCCTGTCCCCTTTTCCCCGGGTGCCCGGACTCCACCATTTTGCCTGCACGCAATTAAGGCTAAAAGACCCTTGTACCCCCCTCTTCCTCTTATTTCGTCCCTAGACTATAACTACCCATCACCTAGCTTGTTCTAGAGGTTAGCAAAGTATTTAATAGACACTAGAGCGCTTTGCTCCTTGTATCCCCTCCTCTTGGAGATCAAGACCCCTCTTTGGGAAGAATCCTTGTGGATTATGAAGGCCTCCTCTTGGAGAAGATCAACATCAAGACCTCATTTCCTTGGAGTGGGAAGAACTTTACCCTAGTGCTATTTTCCTTGAATTGTTCTTGTATGCTTGTGGATCTCATGTATGCTACTCTAGTGGATGTGTGATTTGGGTTTGTTTGAGTGATTTCCCCCTTGTGTTCTTGTGTGTTCATCACTTTTTCCCCTTCCAAGTGTGAAAGGATCCCCTCTAGGGTTTCACCCTACAACATCTTGGTATCATGAGCAAGGTTGATTCACATCTTGGAGTCCCTACCCCACATTTGCTAGCTTGATTTTGTTATTTTTTCGTCCTAATTAGAAAATCCCCACAAAAATAGCCCCAAAAAAATTTCTTGCAATTTGTTGGATCTTGTGAGATTTGGTTGTTTTGGTCCATGGATTTGTTGTTTGGCAAGTGGATCTAGCCCCTACACCTTCATCCCCACCCTTCCCACCACGAAATCCACCGAATTTGGCCATTACCCAAAAATTTCCGCCCAAATCCGAGACCCCCGGGCTGTTTGCCCCGACCACCTGCACCCACCTCCCACCCCCGGGCTGTTTGCCCCTGACCACCCTGGGCACCCGCACCTCCCACCCCCGGGTGCCCGCACCCCCCCCCCCCCCCCCCCCCGAATCAGCCCAACTACAACACCATTTTGGCCATAACTTTCACCTCCCAAGTCCCTTTTTTGTGTTCTTTCGCTTGTTTTGTAGCTCTTGACATCCCCCATCCACATATATCATTACCACCACCATTTGCCTCCATCAAAATTTTTCACCATAAAAGCAATTCCACCTTCCGCAATTGACCAATTTTGAGTTGCAGTTTCCGTTTCCTAAGGTGTTTCGGCTACTTGGGAACGGTTTGACATCGACGACACCGCTCTTCATCATTGCATCGACCTCGACATCGACAACGAGCACTTCATCCTCATACCAACCGTAAGCAAGGACGGTAACTTCGACGACACATAGTACATTTCCTTACCATTGCTTTGATAACCCGAGCCATTTTGCGTCACTTACCTATTGAGACTAGCGAGTTGAGAATTGCAGGGCCACGCTCTTTGTGCACCTTAGTGATACGCTCACTCCGCATAGCTACATTTAGCATGCAAATCATCTTGCTATCATCTTTTGTGCCATAAGTCTCTCCCGTGCATATCTTACATACTTGTCTCATATCATACTTGGCTCGAGCATCAAGCATAGTGAAAAAAAAAGCTTTTAAGCAGAAGAGGAGAAAAGAAAGAGCTTGTAAGCAATGGCATCGAGCCATTTTGCATCGCTACATCATCTTGGTCACTACATACTTAGCATATTTGGGATTGAAGACAGCACGTTTCTCTCATAGGTTGGTGCACAAGCGTATCTAGCCCATTTGAGCAATCGAGCTAGTGTCTCTCTTGCATTCAGACAACAAGAGCATTTCCCGTGGTCACACATCTTGAGCCCACTCCTTGGTTGTGTGGATCCCATCTATCTTTCGTGTGTGTGTTCCTAGTGATATTCTTGGGTTTGATCTATTTGCTTTACTTGCAATTTTGTGAACCTTCTCAACCTTATCGATATCTTGGCTAACATTTGCTTGAAATTTTGTGCCACTCATCCTAACCAAGCTCTTCCGTAAGCTTTACTTGTGTAGGTGTGAGAAACAAACCCAGTACCAATTCTATTGTTGTAGCACTACATTGAGCAACACTCGATACATCCACAATCTTTGGAAATGGTAACTTGGTAT
Source organism: Aegilops bicornis (assembly GCA_021605145.1). Lineage (NCBI taxonomy): Eukaryota > Viridiplantae > Streptophyta > Magnoliopsida > Poales > Poaceae > Aegilops > Aegilops bicornis. The sequence continues at coordinate 1,138,925 of JAHIAL010000104.1, forward strand.
TGTTCTCTCGTTTTCCTACTCACCTCCACTTGGTTATGATGGATAGGCCAACTACTTCGGCGAAACCCACTCTTCGAGGGTCAAGACGATGAACGGGACTACGTCACCAAGAAGCACTTCTTCGTCACCAACGAAGCTCTCCATCAAGAAAGTGAAGCTTTGGGTGATCGCATTGAGCAACTTCGCCACCGACCTTCACAATCGGAAGCAAGGAACCGCGACTACCTAGACGCCAAGCTCGCCAAACAAATGGAAGAATTCCGCACCATGATCGTGGAGCCGCGCGTCTTCCTCAACTTCTTCGCCAAGGCAGGCGTGCGCCACTCAAGTCGCCACTCGTCGGCATACTCTTCTTCAGATGTGAGTCCTCCTCGAGCTCCTTTTCCTCGCCGCGACTACACTCAAGATCGCCAAGCTCAAGAAAATCCAATTCCATGGCAATGGATTGCAAGACCGAGTTCGAGCACGTGAAAGGGCGAGACGCCACGCACAAGATGCCGAGGACCAAGAGCAACCTCCACAAGTGAAACGTCAAGAACCTCAAGACGGTGATGCAATCAAACCAAGCACAAGAGCGTAGTGAAGCACAACCACTTTCGAAGCACAACGCGCGACTCATGAGGCCACTAGAGCCGTCGACAAGCGCAACCGCCAAGTGCGTGAACAAGAAGAAGCACTCAGAGCAAACACGACAAGAAGAAGCCGCAGACGCGAAGAGCAACAAGAAAGGCGAAACTAAGCGCATATGCCTCGCCCTCCTCCACGTCAAGAGCGACACCAAGTGGAACAAGTCCTTGAAGACCCTCCTCCACGCCAAGAGCGACATCAAGAGGAACGAGCATTTGAGGACCTTCCTCCACGGCAAGAGCGACATCAAAACCGCCACTAGGATGAAGAACTCTGCTACTGACAAGCTCAAGTTCACCATGCCCAAGTTCTCTGGAAGCAATGATCCCGAAGAATATCTCTCATGGGCATTGAAGGTGGACAAGATATTCCGTCTTCACAACTACGATGAGGAAAAGAAGATCGCCATGGCCTCACTCGAGTTTCAAGACTACGTCCTCATTTGGTGGGAACAAGTGATCGGCGACGACATAAGCGCGAGGCGAACCACCCATCACAACTTGGGCGCAAATGAAGGATGTCATGAGAGCTCGCTTCATGCCTCTGAGACTACACCGTGATCTTTTCAAGTTGCAACTTCTTAAAGCAAGGCACGAAGACAGTGGAAGAATAATACCAAGAAATGGAGATTGCCATGATAAGAGCCAACGTCAAGGAAGATGACGAACAAACTATGTCACGATTCTTGAACGGCCTCAACCACCCCATCAAGCGGATTGCCGACTTCCAACCCTACTCCAACCTTCTCGAGCTAGTTCATCAAGCGACCAAGCACGAGCGACAAGTACAAGATGACTTCAAATACGCCAAGTACTCTTCCAAGACCTATGGATCCTACACTCAAGCTCCCACGACTTCGGCACCTCCTACCTCCACTAGAGCATCACCAAGTACCGGCGACAAGTCAAGTTCCACGCAAGTTACGCCTTCCTCGACTCGTCCTCCGACAAGCAACTACAAATCCAAAACTCCCTCATCTTTGGCGCCACCGGATGATCCCGTCAAGACAAGTTCTATCAAGTGCTTCACATGTGGTGGCCGAGGCCACAAGTCCTTCCAATGCACCAACAAGCGCACAATGATTTTCAACGATGATGGCACATACGACTCCATGAGGAGGCGAAGAAATGGAAGCCCTTGAGCACGTGGCCATGCACCGGTAGCGTAAATGAAGATGAAGATGATCAAGTCATTTGTGACAACGATTCAAGTCCCTCTCTCGTGGTCTCCAAGGTCTTGAAGCTTCAACACTACCAAGAAGAAGACCAACGTTGCCACATCTTCCACACCAAGGCCGGCATCAACGGGTGTTCCGTGAAGGTCATCATCGACGAAGGAAGTTGCCACAATTTGGCAAGTGAAGAGCTATGTTCCAAGCTACAATTGGTCAAGAAGAAGCATCCTCATCCCTACAAGGTCCAATGGCTTAGCGACTCCGGCACCATTCAAGTGGAGCACACCGTACAAGTTTCCTTCAAGAACGGCGCTTACGAGGACACCTTGGAGTGTGGTGTGGTTCCTATGTCTGTGTCTCATCTCCTCTTAGGGAGACCTTGGCAATTCGACCGCGGCGTCATCCACAACGGAAGAACAAACCACTATAGCTTCAAGATGAAGGGCAAGGAGTACGTGCTACGACCTATGTCACCAAGCCAAGTGATCGCCAACAAGCAAGCATCCACCCATCATGGAGAGACTAGTGAGAGACTCTCGAACCACCACAAAGAAAGTGAGCGCCACAAGCCCAAAATGAGTGACTCTTCGCCAAGAGAGAAGAACTTAGTCCTCCTAGCCACCAAAAGTGAGATGAGAGAAGTGTGTGAGAACCCATCGAGTGTCATACACTACGTCCTAGTGTGCAAAGATGAGGTGGCAAGGACTAACCCTTCTAACCCTATTCCTCTAGTGTTCTCTAACTTGCTCCAGGAATTCGCGGATGTCTTCTCCGATGAGCTACCTCCGGGTCTTCCTCCTATTCATGGCATCGAATACCGGATCGACCTCATCCCCAGCGCACCTCTTCCGAACAAGGCTCCATCTGGTACCGTACAAGAAGAAGAAACTAAGGAGATCCAACGGCAAGTCTGACAACTCATCGACAACGGCCATGTACGTGAAAGCTTAAGCCCTTGTGCCGTTAGGTTATTCTTGTGCCTAAGAAAGGCGGTAGTTTTACATGCGTGTTCGATTGTAGACCCATCAATGCTATCACTGTTCGCTATAGGCATCCCATACCACGCCTCGATGATATGCTTGATGAGCTTAGCGGAGCCACTATCTCAAAAATTGATCTTAAAAGTGGCTATTACCAAATCCGAATTCAAGAAGGTGATGAATGAAAAACCGCTTTCAAAACCAAATTTGGCTTGTATGAGTGGTTAGTTATGCCTATGGGTTTATCGGAAGCTCCCGGTACTTTCATGCGTGCTTCGCCCATACATTGGAGTGTTTGTTGTGGTCTACTTTGATGACATACTTGTGTTTAGCAAATCCATCAAAGATCATGTAAATCATCTTAGGGCCATTTTGCAAACTCTTCGAAAAGAACGTCTTTATGCCAATATGAAAAAAATGCACTTTTGGTGTTGACATGCTTGTTTTCTTGGGTTTTGTTGTTTCTTCAAAGGGTGTTCATGTTGATGAGTCTAAAATTGAAGCAATTAAAACTTGGCCACAACCCACTAATTTGCAACAAGTGCGTAGTTTCCTTGGTCTTGCGGGTTTTTATCGTCGCTTTGTGAAAGACTTTAGCACTATTGCCGCACCGTTGCATGCCTTGAGTAAGAAAAATGCACCCTTTGTTTGGGGACCTTTGCAATCTACCGCATTTGATGAGCTCAAATCTTTGCTTACACATGCTCCAATTCTTGCTTTGCCTAATTTTGACAAAACTTTTGAGGTTCATTGCGGTTCTAGTGGTAATGGAATTGGTGGAGTTTTGATGCAAGAAAGGCAACCCATTGCATATTTTAGTGAAAAACTTTCCGGTGCTCAACTTAACTATCCCATATATGACAAGCTTTAGTGCATGTGTTGCATGTTTGGGAGCATTATCTTCGCACACATGAATTTGTCATACATACCGATCACGAGACACTTAAGTGCCTTAAGGGTCAAACCAAGTTGAATAAACAGCATGCTAAATGGAGTGAATTTATTGAATCTTTCCCTTATGTGATCAAGTACATTAAGGGCAAATAAAATATTGTGGCGGATGCTCTTTCCCGCAAATGCATGTTAGTTACTCAACTTGAATCGAATGTTGTTGAATTTGAACATATCAAAGACTTGTATGAGCACGATGTTACTTTTGCTACTCCTTATGCTAAGTGTGTGACGAATACATCTTGGGAGCGATATTATATCAAAAATGGTTATCTAATGAGAGCTAACAAACTATGCATTCCTGAGTCTTCTCTTCGTTTGTTACTTTTGCAAGAGGCTCATGGAGGACTCATGGGACATTTTGGACGCGACAAGACTTTTGCCACGCTCTCCAAGAACTACTTTTGGTCCAAGATGTTCCGCGATGTCTCACGCTTCACCAACCGGTGCTCTACATGCCGCAAAGCTAAGTCACAATCTCAATCCCATGGTTTACATATGCCACTTCCTATTCCACATCAACCATGGGAAGATATTAGCATGGATTTTGTGCTTGGATTACCTAGGACTCAAAATGGCAAGGATTCTATATTTGTTGTTGTGGACCGAGTCTCTAAAATGGCACATTTCATCCCATGCAATAAGATAGACGATGCTTCACATGTTGCAATCTTTTTTGTAGGGAAATCTTGAGGTTACATGGAGTGCCAAAGACAATTGTGTCGGACCGCGACGTCAAGTTCCTTAGCTACTTTTGGAAGACGCTATGCGCCAAGCTCAGTATCAAGCTACTATTCTCAACGGCCTATCATCCTCAAATCGATGGCCAAACGGAAGTCACCAACCGGACGCTCTCCACTCTCCTACGCGTGTTGATCAAGAAGAACATCAAGGAGTGGGAGGAGTGCTTACCCATCGCCGAAATGCGCCTACAATGCGCCAAGACACTCTACTACCAAGCAAGTCCCCTCGAGGTTGTCTACGGCTTCAACCCTTTGTCGCCCTTGAACATCCTTCCACTACCGCTCCAAGAACGAGTGAACATGGACGCTAGCGCAAGAGCCACCTACCTCAAGAAGATGCATGAAGAAACAAGGTCCACGATCGAGCGTCAAGTACACAGCCTCGCCACCAAGCTCAACATCAACAAGTCACCGATGGTGTTCCAACCGGGCGATCTCGTATGGTTACACCTCCGCAAGGACCGCAAGTGCAAGCTACTTCCGAGAGCCAATGGACCCTTCAAGGTGCTCGCACGCTACAATGACAATGCCTACAAGATCGACATTCCACGTGACAAGTACAAAGTAAGCGACATCTTCAACGTCAAGGACTTGTCCAAGTACCATGGTGATGAAGATCACGATCCGCGGACACATCTCTCCGAGGAATTGATGAGGAGCATCCCTCGACCATCCCCATGGACGTCCCGTCACCACCGCAAGCACGAAGAGGACCAATGACGAGAGCTCGCGCACGTTCCATCGAAATCGAGGTTAACTCCTTCCTCTTCGAGCTCCATTCGAATTCACACAAGAGTTGGGTCTTACCTCAAACGGAAGTGTTGTGCATCCTTAGGTACCAAGGAGAAACCCATGAAGAAGTTAGGGGGGAGACCCAAGCACACATAGAGAAGAAGGAAGAAGGACGCGAAGAAACGGACCCTCTGGACACCCCAGGTGCCCAGACAAGAGGACCCCGGGTGCCCAGACACGAGGTCGTGGGGTGGGCAAACCCCCTTGGACCCCCCGGGTGCCCGGCCATTACGCCGCTGGGCGCCGGGTGCCAGTGCCCTGGCCCGGGTGCCGGGTCCTCTCCGTACTTGACCAGCCGCCGGGTGCGGGCTCCTCTCCAACCACCGCCGCCCGGTGCGGGCCCCTCAACCCCGGGTGCCGGTCCCCTCCAGTCGGCCTACGCCCTATCCGGTGCCAAGCCCTCTTAGCCCGGTTGCCCGGGCTCCATGCGCCTTGACCCACTGTTGATACGGGTGCGGGACCCTTTTCCGTGTGCGGACTCCCAGATTTCTGCAGCATGATTAGGGTTAAAAGACCCTTGTACCCCCCTCTTCCTCTTATTTCCTCCCTAGACTATAAGTACCCATCACCTAGCTTGCTCTAGAGGTTAGCAAAGTATATGATAGACATTAGAGAGCTTTGCTCCTTGTATCCCCTCCTCTTGGAGATCAAGACCCCTCTTTGGGAAGAATCTTTGTGGATTATCAAGGCCTCCTCTTGGAGAAGATCAACATCAAGACCTCGTCTCCTTGCGATTGGGAAGAACTTTACCCTAGTGCTATTTTCCTTGAATTGTTCTTGTATACTTGTGGATCTCATGTATGCTACTCTAGTGGATGTGTGATTTGGGTTTGTTTGAGTGATTTCCCCCTAATGTTCTTGTGTGTTCATCACTTTCCCCCCTCCAAGTGTGAGAAGGTCCCCTCTAGGGTTTCACCCTAGAACAATAGCTCAACTGCCTCAGCTTCTCCCCCATGAAGTTAACCAAGGAGCCGAGCCAACCAAAGTCCTTGTGTTGTGGCTGCAACCTCACAGGAGGACAAAGCCACTACTCGCTGCTTGAGCGACTCAAACTCACCAAACAACTACCAAGGAAGAACACCGTGCCACTCGTGCTCTTCCTGGTGCCAATATCACCGTCAAGGTCACTGTCTGATGCGGAGCATCCCTCACTCATCCCCACGGACGTGCCTACATCTCCCTCAACACCACCGGGACCCATGACAAGAGCCCGAGCTAAGGCTATTGAAGATAAGGTGAACTCGCTCCTCTCCGAACTTCCTATTTTTACCCATGAGACATGGCTACTACCTCATTTAGAAACTCTATGTGTAATCAGGTACATGGAGGTGAGCCAAGGATCTACGACTTACAGAGCCAAGACTGGCGAGGACCCCAAGTATGTCGAAGAGGAAGAAGAGATGCGAGAAGCTTCTGAGACACAGACGTCAAACCCTTCCGGACGTCCGGCGATTCCCGAGACACGGACGTCAAGCGCCCTCCGGACGTCCGAACTTCGTCACCGAACCAAACCTCTGAACGGCCGGAGCTGGCGGACGTCCGGGCGACATCCACGGCGAAACTACGGTCGGCCAAGCGGCCTCACAGACGTCCGGACCCTCCACAAGCCGGACGGCCAAGCCGAACAGACGGCAAAGCGCTTCAAAGAGAAGAATCGGCCAGACGTCCGAGCAGCGTCCGGACGGCCGGGACCCTCCAAGCCTCCGGACGTCCGGCGCTGATGCGGGCTGAAGCCCATGTACCCCTTCGTTTTGACTTCCATTTGCACTAAGACTATAAATAGGACCCTCCCATCTCCTAGTTAGGGTTAGCAAAGGATTAGCTCATATTTGTGTGAGAGCGTTGCTCATCCTCGGAGATCAGGACCTCTACGGAGAAGATTCCCAAGCGGATTCAAGACCCCCTTTTTGGGTGGACCCATCAAGACCTCCTCTCGGAGAAGAACGGCTACTCGTGTATCTTTACCTTTATTGTTCTTGAATCTTGTGCCACTCTATGTGTTCATCGATCTAGCACTTGTGTGATTGATCTCTTGTCGGTTGAGTGACTTCTCTCTCGTCTTCCCGTGTTTTCCCTCTTGGTCTTCCGTGTTCTTACGTGATTCACCGTAGGATCCGCTCCAACGTGAAAGATCGTCCACATAGGGTTTAAGCCTACATCATATGGTATCATGAGCCACGTTGATCACGTTCTTGGAGCCCCCTACACCGTGTTTTCTAGCTTGATTTTGTTTTTTCGTCCTAAAATTCGAAAATCCCCACCAAAAATAGCCCCAAATTTTTTGTGATTTGTTTGTGAGTTGAGATTTTGTTGGATTTGGTCCATGGATTTGTGTTGCTACGTGTGGATCTAGCTTTCCACCCTCCCCACCCTTTTCCATCCACCAAACTCCTCGATTTCGACCTGCAATCATCTTCTTCCCGAATTTTGCGAGGTCCTCTCCCGAGCCGATTTTAGCCCAAGCTCCGGACATCCAGGAAAAGGCCGGACGTCCGACTGAAGTCCGGACGATCAGTAAATTCTGACGTCCGTAAAACCCTGACGAAACTGAATTTTCAGTTCGACCAACACCACAACCCCACCTCCCTCCACATCTCCCAAACCCACATACACCAAAATCTTCCACGATTCCTCCGATGACGATTTTGACACATTTTGGTCCTTGAGATTTTGAGTTGTGGCTTCTGTATCCTTTTGTGTTTCAGCTATCTAGGTGCGGTTCGAAGTCATCATCACCACCGCTCATCTACATCGACCACGGTCATCGCCATGAGGGCACGGTAACTTGACGACATCTTTGTCATACCTTGCAATTGCATTGATAACCCACATTGCCTCATTTTGCGTAGCTTACCCATCGAGACTAGCCTTTGAGTATTGCCGCAACGTGACTTGTGCACATTTAGTGATCATACTCCATAGCATACATACCATACCATAGCGGTTGCATATTTTGGGATCCACTTGTGTGTCACAAAGGTTGTCATAGCATCTGTAATTGCTATCTTGGTTCGTGAAGTTTTGCATGAGAAAAGAGCTCAAAAGTGAAAGAGCCACCCAAGCTTTTAAGCAAAGAGAAAAGATAAGCAAAGAAATTATGCACAAGAACCATCGCATCATACTACATTAAGATTGTCATATTGGATCATCTTGGATCATTGCAATCAAATACCATACATATAGCATATTTGGGATAGAGATAGTTGCATTTTTGCCTAGTAGGTTGTGCACAAGTTTGCGTATCCGCCTATTGTGCAGTCGTGCTAGCGTCTCTCTAGTGTTGTGCAACAAGAGCATCTTCGTGATCCCACATTTTGCCTCATCCTTGGTTGCATAACCCCACATTATCTATTTGCGTGTGTGTTTCCGCGTACCATATCTTGCTTGGTCTACTTGTTGCATTTGCAAATTTGTGAATCATTTCCAACCTTATTGAGTCTCACTCACAATTGCATCAAATTTTGTGCCACCATCCTAACCGAGCTCCACCATAAGCTTTTATTTGTGTAGGTGTGAGAACCGACAAGAATCGGTACCAAGAGTGCTATTTCATTGTCCGCATTTGAGTGAACTTGATTCATTTTCAACATCGGTCAAAGGTAACATTGGTATAAGTTCTTTTCCGTTCTACCACTCACATCTTGATTGGAATGATGGATAGGCCAAGTTCTTCTACCAACCCACTCTTCATCGAGCAAGACGACGACATGTCCTCATACGTCACCAAGAGCCACCTCTTTGGTGCCTGACGAAGCGTTGCACCAAGAACGACAAGCAATGGCGATCGCGCCGACAACCTCGCCACCGACTTGCGACTCTCCGACCAACGTACAAGGGACTACTTAATGACAAGTTCGAGGCTCACAAGGAAGAGAATGATGCAAGAATGGGCCGAGATCCGCGCCTTGATGAGGAAGCGGCATCACTCCACTTCTTCATCCTCAAGACGGAGACGCTCGAGTCGACACTCGACGACACCTTCTACGACTCAAGTACACCGTCATCGAACACTCTTCGACGAGCAGCGCCAAGACCGTCATGCATCTAGCAACCCGCTACATGACAAGCACTCACAAGAGCAAGTTGATGATCAAGTTCCTCGTCCTCAATCAAACCAAGAGGCTTTTGCTCAAGCTCAAGAACGGCAACGTCTTCGTCGCCAACAAGAGGAAGAACGAGCACGTCTACACCAAGAACAACAAGACGCCAAGGCACAACGTCTTCAACAACAACAACGAGAAGCGCAAGCTCTTGAGGCGCAACGTGCCCTTCAAGAATCAAGTCGAGCTATTGCCAACCGCAATCGTGAGCGGCGCAATCAAGAGGAAGCCGCCGAGAAGAAATCCAAGAGAGGAACTACCAATCACGTTTACAACGTCAAGTTCCCCAAGCTCCTCCACAAACTCGTCAAGCTCCACTTCAACCTCAAGTTCAACAAGAGCAAGTTGATCATGGCCTTCCTCCACGCCAAGAGCAACATAAAGACGATTACAATCCACGTCAAGGGCGTCATCATCAACATCGCCAACAACACAATGAAGAGCGGCGCTTCTGGCGAGCTAAAATTCACCATGCCCAAGTTCAATGGAAGCAATGACCCGAAGACTACCTCTCATGGGCATTGAAGGTTGACAAAATCTTCCGGTTGCACAACTACGAGGAAGAGAAGAAAATCGCTATGGCATCACTTGAGTTCCAAGACTATGTGCTCATATGGTGGGAACAAATCATTGGCGACGCCAAGCAAGAGGTGAACCTCCAATCACCACTTGGGCTCAAATGAAGGATGTCATGCGAGCACGTTTTGTGCCAATCTACTACAACCGCAACCTCTTCAAGAAACTCCAACTACTCAAGCAAGGAACAAAGAGTGTTGAAGAATACTACAAGGAAATGGAGTTAGCCATGATTCGAGCCAATGTCAAGGAAGGCGATGAGCAAACAATGGCACGTTTCTTGAATGGACTCAATCACCCCATCAAGAAGATCATGAGCTTCCAACCATATTCCAACCTCATTGAGCTCGTACATCAAGCTACCAAGGCCGAGCATGAAGTGCAAGATGACTTCAAATGCGCCAAGTACTCATCCAAGACCCACGGCTTCTCCAACAACCAAGCTTCAACGACTCCTCCAACATCTACATCAACCAAACTTTCTTCAAGAAAGCGACGACAAATCAAGTTACAAGAAAACTTGGCAAGTTCAAGTCGTCCTCCTCCTACTACAAGCAACCTCAAACGGCGTGCTTCATCCTCTACTCCGATCGATGAATCCATCAAGACAAGTTCTTTCAAGTGTTTCACTTATGCGGCGAGGCCACAAGTCATCTGAATGCACCAACAAGCGCACCATGATCCTCAACGACGATGGCACATATGACTCCATGAGTGAAGAGGAGATGGAAGCTATTGAGCAAGTGGCCATGCACCGTAGTGAGCGAAGATGAAGATGACCAAGTCTTTTGTGATGAGGATTCGAGCCCCAGCGCTCGTTGTCTCCAAGGTCTTGACTCTCCAACATCAACAAGAAGAAGACCAGCGGTGCCACATCTTCCACACAAAGGCCGGCATCAATGGGAGGTCCGTCAAGGTCATCATCGATGGAGGTAGTTGCCACAACTTGGCAAGTGAAGAACTATGCTCCAAGCTACAATTGGTCAAGAGGAAGCACCCACACCCCTACAAGGTTCAATGGCTAAGTGACTCCGGCACTATACGAGTCGAGCATACGGTCCAAGTCTCTTTCAAAATTGGTGCTTACGAAGACACTTTGGAATGTGATGTGGTCCCTATGACCGTTTGCCACCTACTTCTAGGTCGACCATGGCAATTCGTGAGTGGTGTCATCCACAATGGGCGCACCAATCACTATAGCTTCAAGATGAAAGGGAAGGAATATGTGCTTTCGACCTATGTCTCCTAGTCATGTGATAGCCGACAAACAAGCCACCCATCATAGAGAAAAGAGTGAGAAAGTGATCCACCCAAAAGTGAGTGAGAGCCACAAGCCAAATTTGAGCGACTCTTCGCCTAGAGAGTAAAACCTCATTCTATTTGCCACCAAAAGTGAGATGAGAGATGTGTGTGAAAACCCATCTCTGGTGATGCACTTTGTCCTTGTGTGCAAGGATGGAGAACCAAACACTAACACCATTCACGAGCTACCTTTGGTGTTTCAATCTCTTTTGCGAGGAATTTCAAGATGTTTTCCCCGATGAGCTACCTCCGGTCTACCTCCTCTTGAGGCATTGAGCATCGAATCGACCTCATCCCGGGCGCCTCTACCAAACAAAGCTCCATACCGAGTCAATCCGGAAAAAATCAAGGAGATTCAATGACAAGTACAACAACTCATCGACAACGGCCATGTCACGTGAAAGCCTCACCCTTGTGCCGCTCCTAGGTTATTCTTGTGCCTAAACCCGATGGAAGTTTCCGCTTGTGTTCCGATTGTAGACCTATCAATGCTATTACCGTTCGATATAGGCATCCCATTCCTCGCTTAGATGACATGCTTGATGAACTTAGTGGAGCCAACTTTTTCTCAAAAATTGATCTTAAAAGTGGCTATTATCAAATCCGCATACAAGAGGGTGATGAATGGAAAGCTGCTTTCAAAACCAAATTTGGTTTATATGAGTGGTTAGTGATGCCTATGGGTCTTTCGGAAGCTCCGGTACTTTTAAAGGCCTTATGCATCATGTGCTTCGTCCTTACATTGGAGTCTTTGTTGTGGTTTTACTTTGACGATGTTCTTGTGTTTAGCAAAACCATGAAAGAGCACATCAATCATGTAAAATCTGTGTTGCAAACTCTTCGCATGAGAAAGCCTTTATGCAAACTTGAAAAAATGCACTTTTGGAGTTGACAAAGTGGTTTTCTTGGGTTTTGTTGTTTCCTCAAAGGGTGTCCATGTTGATGAATCTAAAATTGAAGCAATTAAAACTTGGCCCCAACCCACCAATTTGCAACAAGTGCGAAGTTTTCTCGGTCTTATGCGGGTTTCTATCGTCGCTTTGTGAAAGATTTTAGCACAATTGCCGCTCCCTTGCATGCTTTGAGCAAGAAGAATACTCCCTTTGTTTGGGGAACTTTGCAATCAACCGCTTTTGATGAGCTCAAGTCTTTGCTTACTCATGCTCCGATTCTTGCTTTGCCCAATTTTGACAAAACTTTTGAGGTTCATTGTGATGCAAGTGGTGCAGGAATTGGCGGAGTTTTGATGCAAGAAAAACGAGCCATTGCTTATTTTAGTGAAAAACTCTCCGGTGCTCAACTTAATTATCCCATCTATGACAAAGAATTGTATGCTTTAGTGCGTGTGCTACATGTTTGGGAACATTACCTTAGACCTCATGAGTTTGTCATCCATACCGATCATGAAGCGGCTTAAGTACCTCAAAGGTCAAACTAAATTAAACAAGCGTCATGCCAAATGGAGTGAATTCATTGAATCTTTTCCTTATGTGATCAAGTACATTAAGGGTAAAGAAAATGTTGTTGCCGACGCGCTTTCACGCATATGCATGCTTATCACTCAACTTGAGTTGAATGTTATTGGTTTTGAACATATAAAAGACTTGTATGAGCATGATCCATCTTTTGCTTCTCCTTATGCTAAGTGTTTGACGCATACGTCTTGGGAACAATATTACATCAAGGATGGTTATCTTATGAGAGCTAACAAACTTTGCATTCCCGAGTCTTCTCTTCGTTTTCTCCTTTTGCAAGAGGCTCATGGAGGCGGACTCATGGGACACTTTAGATGGCGACAAGACTTTCGCCACGCCGCCATGACAACTACTTTTGGCCCAAGATGTTCCACGACGTTCAACGCTTCACCAACCGATGCTTTATATGTCGCATAAGCTAAGTCTAAAGCTCAATCTCATGGTCTTTACATGCCCTTCCTATTCCATATCATACTTGGGAAGACATTAGCATGGATTTTATACTTGTTTTGCCTAGAACTCAAAATGGAAAGGACTCCGTGTTTGTTGTTGTGGATAGATTTTCTAAGATGGCACATTTCATTCCTTGCAACAAGATAGAGCGATGCTTCACATATTGCAAATCTCTTTTGTAGGGAAATCTTGCGACTCCATGGAGTACCAAAGACAATCGTCTCCGTCGTGACGTCAAGTTCTTGAGTTACTTTTGGAAGACCCTATCGCGCCAAGCTCGGAATCAAGCTATTGTTCTCATCCGCATACCACCCTCAAACCGACGGCCAAGCGGAGGTGACGAACCACACACTATCCACTCTACTTGTGTCTTGATCAAAAGAACATCAAGGAGTGGGAAGCATGTCTACCCATCGCCGAAATGCGCCTACAACCGTGCAAGACATTCGACTACCGGCAAGTCCCCTTCGAGGTCGTCTACGGTTTCAACCGTTGTCACCATTGAACATTCTACCTCTTCCTCTACAAGAGCGCACCAACATGGATCACGAGTGAGCAGGCAAGCTACATCAAAAGATACATGAGGATACAAGACATGCCATCGAACACCAAGTTCATCGCCTAACGACCAAGCTCAACATCAACAAGCAACCCATGGTCTTCAACATTGGTGACCTAGTATGGCTGCACCTTCGCAAGGACCGCTTCCCCAAAGAACGCAAGTCCAAGCTTCTCCTCGGCGAGCCGGACCTTTCAAGGTGCTAGCACGCTTCAACGACAACGCCTACAAGCTCGACCTACCTCGACACAAGTACAACGTGGCGACATCTTCAACGTCAAGGACCTTGCACCTTACCATGGAGATGATCCTCTTGATCCGAGGTCGGATCTCTCCCAAGGGGAGATGATGCGAGCATCCTCACTCATCCCCACGGACGTGCCTACATCTCCCTCAACACCACCGGGACCCATGACAAGAGCCCGAGCTAAGGCTATTGAAGATAAGGTGAACTCGCTCTCTCCGAACTTCCTATTTTACCCATGAGACATGGCTACTACCTCATTCAAACTCTATGTGTAATCAGTACATGGAGGTGAGCCAAGGATCTACGACTTGCAAGAGCCAAGGCGGCGAGGACCCCAAGTATGTCGAAGAGGAAGAAGAGATGCGGTGAAGCTTCTGAGACACAGACGTCAAACCCCTTCCGGACGTCCGGCGATTCCTCAGACACGGACGTCCGACGCCCTCGGACGTCCGGAACTTCGTCACCGAACCAAACCTACAGACGATCGGAGCTGGCCGGACGTCCGGGCGACATCCACCCGGCGAAACTACGGCCAAGCGACCTACAGACGTCCGGACCCTCTGAAAGCCGAGACGATCGGGCTACGGACGACCGACGCTCCTTCGGCAGAGAAGAATCGACGGACGTCCGAGCGTCCAGGACGGCCGGACCCTCATGAGCCTCCGGACGTCCACGCTGATCTTGTCAAGCCCATGTACCCCGCCGTTTTGACTTCCATTTGCACTAAGACTATAAATAGGACCCTCCCATCTCCTAGTTAGGGTTAGCAAAGGATTAGCTCATATTTGTGTGAGAGCGTTGCTCATCCACTTGGTTACTTCTCCTCGGAGATCAGGACCTCTACGGAGAAGATTCCCAAGCGGATTCAAGACCCCCTTTTAGGGTGGACCCATCAAGACCTCCTCTCGGAGAAGAACGGCTACTCGTGTATCTTTACCTTTATTGTTCTTGAATCTTGTGCCACTCTATGTGTTCATCGATCTAGCACTTGTGTGATTGATCTCTTGTCGGTTGAGTGACTTCTCTCTCGTCTTCCCCGTGTTTTCCCTCTTGGTCTTCCGCGTGTTCTTCGTGATTCACCGTAGGATCCGCTCCAACGTGAAAGATCGTCCACATAGGGTTTCGCCCTACATCACTGTCGCTATAACCAATCTTCCGCGTGTGGCGTAGACCTTAGTGGTTGGTGCCACCAACATAGCGAAGGATGAGCTTCACTACCATCATGTGCTGCTATGCAGGTTGCTCCATGAAGTGACGCACGAATGCGATGGCAAACGCCAGGTCCGGCCGTGTGTGGAGAAGGTAGCGGAGGCTGCTAACGATCCTCCTATACTCTGCGGCATCCACCTTTTCCGTCGTGCTCTCACGCCTCAGTTTGAGTCACTCCTCCATCGGAGTGTGAGCTGGGTTGCAGCCTTCCATTCCTCCAAGCTGAAGTATGTGTGAGGCATAGTGTGCCTGACATAGGCTAATGCCATCGCCATCTTGCTGGACTTCGATTCCGAGATAGAATGACAACAGTCCAAAGTCACTCTCTGGAATTTTGCTTTCATCTTGTCATTAAAGCTCTCCACTGGCCCCTTGGATGAACCAGTCATGATCAAATCATCTAACTCCAATGGGCAGGATTTCGTCTCCAGTGATGCACCGGTAGATCACGTGCTCATGCTCGCTCTGTTTGAAGCAAATTTCATTGAGCGTGCAGTCCAGTTTTGTATTCCATGCTCGTGGTGCCTACCTAAGGCCATAGAGGGCCTTACACAGCCGCAGACTTTTCCTTCTTCTCCGGCGATGATGAAACCAGACGGCTGCTTCATGTAGACCACCTCCTTCAATTCTCCATTAAATATGGTGGACGGGCCACCCTCACCTGGCGACCAAAGCAAGCAGCAGCGAAATCAGTGCCAGCTTCTTTGGGCGTAACCTCGTCACGACCAGCCGTGCTTTTTGCTTGATCACCTTGCCAGCTTCATTTTTTCTTCAATTTGTAGACCCATTTGAGGCCTATTGGTCGATGCCCATGTGGTAGATCGGCGAGCTCCCATGTCATGTTTTGCTGAATTGGGTCCATCTCCTCACGCATGGTTGGTTGCCATGCCTTGTCTCTCTCAGCTTCTGCAAACAAGCACGGCTACAAGTGTAGCTCAGCGTCAAGGTTGCGTGGTGCAAGTTCTGGCAGTAGTTCTCCTCCATTCAGATTCTTGACTGTGTGATAGCGAACTGGTGTGTCGCAGTGAGCAGCATCGAGTCGATCATCATCATTTGCTGGTGGTGTGACAAATTCTGGAGTTGCTGGAGCTGGTACGACAGGTGAAGTACTCCGTCCCATGTCCTGTTGACACAGGCTCAGCTCCCCCCTGCGCTGGACGCATAGTTGAGTGCCTTCACTCCATGACGACAGATGTACTGGACATCGAAGCCGCTGCCCGAGTGTGCACCGTCATCGGCTGCCGAATCCCAGCCACGTTCTTCGTTGAAGATGACGGGCATGCGGATGCGCCGCGTCACAGGGTCCAGCAGCTGGTACGCCTTCACACCTTCTTCATAGCCGATGAACACAACAGGGGAGCTGTGCTCGTCAAGCTTACACAGGTTCCCTGCTCCTTGACATACGCTAAGCACCCAAAGGTGCGAAGGTAGTGGACAGCCAGATTGCGGCCGTGCCATGAGTCGTAAGGCGTCATTCCAGCAAGGGATTTGGTGGGAGCACGGTTGAGCAGGAAGACAGCAGTGCTCACAGCCTCCCCCCCCCCAAAATTCAGCCAGCATGCTCCTCTGTTTCAGAGGAGCACATGCCATTGCCACCACTGTCTGGTTCCGCCGCTCGACGACACCATTCTGTTGCGGCGCTTAAGGTGCGGAGAAGTGGCGTTGGCTGCCTTCATCGGCAGAATAGGCAGCAAACTCCGTCGAGGTAAACTCGCCGCCATTGTTCGTGCAGAACACACGTAGTTTACATCCGCTCTGAGCTTCTGCCGCTACCTGAATTCTTTTGATGGATCATGTGCACCATTCTTGGCAGCCAGGAGCATCACCCACATGCAGCGAGTGGCATCGTCCACCAGCAGCAAGAAATAGCGCCGTCCTCCAGGTGTGGCGGTGAAACAGGACCACAGAGGTCACCATGGACCAATTCAAGTAGCTCATGCGCGTGGTACCTTGCTTGCCAAGGAAATGTGCCGCGACAATGCTTGGCGATGACACACATGTCATAAAGCTGCTCCACATGATCCAACCATGGCAGCCCACGTGTCATGCGAGGCATCCCATCTTCTCCAGCAGCGTCGAAATTGAGTTGTCCATATCTCTCACCAAGCGATGTCATCATGGCGTGCGAGAGAGACATATTGGCTGGGCCACCTAAAGATGTAGGAGGTAAAGGTGATTCCATGCGCCCAACCCAAACAAGGAGTCGACCTTGCTGGTCCAGATTGAAGCACACCTCTTCTGATCAGCACACATGAGTTGCTCCCATCGAGTGACCAATGCTGATGATCAAATTCTTCAGCCATGGGATGTAGTAGATGATGTTATGGATGCAACTTATCTCTATTGCATAGCCCATGGGGCGTATATATATTACATAAGGAAAGGAAACATAGCCTAATAGGACTCCTAGATGTAATACTCCTTAACACCCCCCCCCCCACCCCCTTTCAAATGCAAAGCGCATGCGATGATGTTATGGATGCAACTTATCTCTTTTGCATAGCCCATGGGGCGTATATATATTACATAAGAATAATACTCGTTAACCCACCCCCCCCCCCCCCCCCTTTCAAATGCAAAGCGCATGCGATGACATTGCATGTGAAGAAGTGTTAACACTAGAAAAAGAAAAATAATAATCCAAAATCCACGTCTTGAGAGTGTCGTCATAGCATGAAGAGTCTTCAAAATCTGTCCAGTCAAGCCAAAGGAGACAACGAGAAGATGGCGCATCGGAGAAAGACACCGCATCAAGAGAAGATGGATTGTCAAAAGATGGCACGTCAAGAGAATGAAGCATTGCGCAAAAAATCATAGCCCAAGATATAAGCATGGATTTCATACTTGGTTTGCCTAGGACTACAAATGGCAAAGACTCAATATTTGTCGTTGTGATCGCTTTTCTAAAATGGCACATTCCATTCCATGCAACAAGGTAGATGATGCTTCACATGTTGCAGATCTCTTTTGTAGAAAAAATCTGCATCTTCATGGAGTGCCAAAGACGATTGTCTCCCACCGCGACGTCAAGTTCTTGAGCTATTTTTGGAAGACCCTATGCGCCAAGCTCAGAATCAAGCTCGTGTTCTCTTCGACCTATACTCCTCAAACAGATGGCCAAACCGAGGTGGTCAACCGAACACTATCTACACATCTTCGCGTGCTCATCAAAAAGAATATCAAGGGAGGAGTGCTTGCCGCCGAGTTCGCCTACAACCCCGCACGACACTCAACTACAAACAGGTCTCCATTTGAAATGGTGTACGGCTTCCATCCTTTGTCCTCATTGGACATTCTCCCACTTCCATTCCAAGAGTGCACGAACATGGATGCAAGTGCCTGTGCCACATACATCAAGAAGATGCATGAAGACACAAGACTCACCATAGGCGTCAAGTGACCTGGCACGCCTCCAAGATCAACACCAACCACAAGCCCATGGTATTCAACCCTGGAGATCTCATATGGCTTCACCTTTGAAAGGATTCGCTTCCCCAGCGAACGCAAGTCCAAGCTCCTACCTCGAGCGGACAGTCCATTCAAGGTGTTACAACGCATCAACAACAATGCCAACAAGATCGACATACCACTCGACAAGCATTACGCGAGCGACACGTTCAACGTCGCCGACTTGGCCCCTTACCATGGTGATAAAGGTCACGATCCAAGAGCCGATCTTTCCCATGGGAGGGAGGGAGATGGTGCGAGCACTCTCACAGTCCTCCCCGTGGACACTACACCAACTCCCCAAGTACCAAGTGGACCTATGACAAGAGCTCGGCGCGCATCATTGAACATGAGATGAACTTCCGCTCGTATGTGACTTCCCTTTCCTTTCTCATGAGACATGGCTACTACCTCAAACGGAGACATTTTTGCGTGCTTAGGTATCAGCGAACATCCATGAAGAAGCTCGAAGCGAAGGACAAGTCCTCACGAAGTGGAGCAGCGACATTGCTCTGACGGACACTCGGCCAAGGCACAGATATCTGGCGCCCTAGACGAGGAAGATCCGAAGGAATCGTGACAGCGACTCTCTGACGCCTTGGGACATCCAGCCAAGTCCTGGACATATGTCACCCCATCCATGAGCTGGACATCCGGCAAGGTCCTGGAAATCCAGCCAAGAGACACCATAAGCCAAACCCTGTTTGCCCGGGCATCCGAAACCCCAATCTCGGGCCAGACATCCAGCCCCGAGCCGGACATCCGTAGCCTGTCTGCGACAGCTCGGGCCAAGGGCCATGTAACCCTTCTCTACCCCTTATCTAGTCCTAGACTATAAATAGACGACCCTCTTCCTTCCTAGGGTTAGCAAAGTATATTGCAATGTTCAAGAAAGCGTTTTTAGGCGTAGCTTAAGCGCTAGCGACGACTAAACGGCAACCGCCTAAGCGGAAGTTTTAGCGTTAAGCGAAAAAAGCGGATTTAGCGGCCGCTTTAGCGCTGAGCGCTGGCTAAGCGATCATTGGCGGCTTAAGCGTTCAAAAGCGAGGAATGGGCCACGGGCTGGAGGTAAAAGGGGGGTATAAAGGCCTGGCCCAATACTGGCCTGTTCAGCTAGGGTTTACTGTGTTAGAAGGGGAGGGGGGAGAAGAGAGCTCCAATGGCGGCTGCTCCTGTTCAGCATCCAACTCAGCTCCATGCATTCTTCCTCGTCCCTGGACTGGATCTGAACTACTGCTTGGGCTGGGCTGGGGCTGCTGTTTGGCTGCTGCTGCTGCTGCTGCTGTTTGGTTGCTGCTGTTGTTTGGTTGCTGCTGCTGCTTGCCTGCAGCTGCCATTTATCTTATATGCTCTAAGAAAATATTATGCGTTTATGCTTGCTGTGTGAACCACTGAACCTTATCCTCATGTGTTATTTGGCTATTTGTTGTGGTGTGTGAACCACTGAACCTCAACCTTATATGCTATTTCAGATTTTCAGTTAGCTATGTGCTATATTTCCTGTTTTCTTGTGCATATTATTCAAAAACAGCCAAATTCTGGCCAATTTAAAAAAAACGCTTAATCCCGGTTAAGCTGCGCTTAAGCGGCCATTGCTCTAAGTTGTGGCCTTCCGCGCCGCTTACGCTTACCGCTTTCTTGAACATTGGTATATTGAACTAAATTGAGAGAGCTTTGCTCTTTATACCTCCTAGAGGATCAAGCCCTCCTAAGGGAGAAGAATCCTCAAGATTACCAAGCCCTCCTAAGGCTTTGTTCGGTTACACCCTGCCCTAAGAGGATTGGAGGGGATTTGACTTGTAGAGGATTTAACCCACCTCAATCCCTGTCAAAACCCCTCCACAACCCTGTCAACCGAACATGGCCCGAGAAGGATCCCCATCATAGGATCACCAAGACCTCCCATGGGAGAAGGATCTCTTGAGAACATCAAGCCCCCATCTCCATAGGCTTGGAGTACAATGGAAGGAAACATAGCCTAATAGGACTCCTAGACCTAATACTAATACTCCTTAACAGTAGACGCCGCGGAGGGCCTTCTGTTCGCTGTTCTTGCCAGCAAAGATGATGGTACCGATGACCCTGATTTCGACGACAGAACCATCGCCATTTGATTGTGTCAGTGACCGTTCAGTCAATTTCAACGAAGATGTCGCTGAGGCCCGTCATATAATTTGTGGCGCCGGTGTCGAGGTACCAGCCCTCTATTCGCTCATCGTCGCTTCTTGTACCGAGGTAGGCTTTCGCCTTCAGCTCATCGATGTGAAGAGGAGGGTGCTCTGGAGCTGGAGTGGTGTTGTTCTGCACCACTATGACCTGGCTGTGGCTGGAACAATGTTGTCCTTACCACCATGGCTGGGGCTGGAGTGATGCTGTCTTGGACCTTCATGGCTGGGGCTGGAGTAATGCTGTCCTGCACCTCTGTTGCTGGGGCTGGAGTGGCGCAGACCTGCACCATGAGGAGTGAAGGCTCCTCATCGTCTTCCTCTGTTTGGGCCAGGAGAGCCGTGTTTCTCGTAGGCTGCCTTTGCCCCTTGGCCCCATGGCCATGGCGCCCCTAATTGTGGCATGTGTTATCGCGCAGGCCATCCCTGGGTGCCAGCGCGATCATCACCACTTTCTCCACCCCTCTTCCTTTGTGGTCGTCTTCGTCGCTGTCCACTGCCGTGCGCAGGCCAGGAGGAGCTGCTCCCTTGGCGCACCTTCATCTTCTCCAGCCACTGATAGTCGGTGAGAAGTCTGCCATGCTCGCGGGGAGGCTCCTGCGACTCGAGACGGTCTACCGCCGCCTTCGGCCAACCGGTGAGCTCTTCCAACACGACACGCTCAACGACAATCTCGTGCCTTCCAGCATCACGGTGGCACGGTCGTCTTGGTAGCGGTGAAGGGGAATGGCGCCGCGGTTGGGGTGTTGGGACTGCGGACAGCGCCCTGACCTGAAGTTGACATCTCTCAGTATACTTACCTTAACCAGCTCTGATGCCAATTGTTAGTAGCAACTAGCAAGAGCACAGGTAACTCTGATTTGGGACTCTTGTTTCTGGGCTATGATGGATGTAGCTGGCTAGGCTTCACCCCTTATTTATATCTGAAAGCAACTAGTACAGAACCACCTCAGTGGCTTTCTTACATCCTAAGAAATCTTGACTTGACCCACTGACTTGTATCCTAAGACACAGACTTAACTCACTAGCTTACAACCTAAGGAAAAGACTTTTACTCATTGACTGACTGCAGCAAGGATTACTCTAACAAGCATCATGGCCCATGTGCCATACACACATTTTTAAGCTATGCCAGCCACATTTGAGGCTCCATTTTAATTGGCCACAAGTTAGCCGTGTTAGCCAAAAAGTTTGGCGTGCTTAGGCATTCAGCCTGGTGGCAATTTATGTGGTGAACAAATCATCCATTACAAGTGTGGCAAGCTTTGGCAAGAAAATATATTTCTGAAACGAGGGCTAGGAAATCGTGCCCCGCTCAAATTATGGTAACAAATCAATCAAACTGAGGTAGTAAGCAAACAGCACGATAAAATGGGAAAAGGTTCTTAATTGATAGAGTGGCATGGTAGCACTGCAAAGATCAAGGAGATGCCAATTGTTTTTGTATTTATGCTTCACGAGGGTTTATCCAACGAAGTCTTTATAGAATGCATGTTTAGATATGTAACTTTGTAGAGGCTTCGAGAGCGCCCTTGTTGAGAGTCGAGCGAGAGAAGCGGGTCCCGGCCCGACCCCCAATCTTCCCCGGCGGCGATGCCGACTAGAGAAGAGAAGGGAGAGGAGCATGGAGGAGCTCTGTACATATTAGGTCTAGGTTGAGTCTTGCCCCTGTGGCATCTGGCGCTATGCCGAGGTGGAGCGTCCCGCCGCCGCGTTCGAGCGGTGGCTGGTGGTTAGCGGTGGCTGCAGTCCTGGCTGCACTGGTATGCCAGTTGCTGGTGAGGAGTGGGTTGCCGGCGACTCCACGAATAAGCTCGTTTGGTCCTCTGATCGGGAGGAGGCCCTCTGCTTCCAAGGTTGCCATGGTGGTGAAGGAGGAAGAGGGAAGATAGAGATCCAGTTTGGGTTCAAGCTCATCACCAACGGAGACCATGGATGGCCTATGGCTCCCGCTGTTGCGGTCGATGCCGGCCATCGCCGTCAAATCCTCTGACCGAATGGCGGACTTTCTTCTTCCTCCCGGCCAAGAGCCAGATGGGAGGCACTGCAGCTTCATCCTGGAGTTCATGGCGTGGTGCCATGGAGGGCTCGCCGCACCAAGTGGTGCCGTCCCCAGTGAAGACGAGTTAAGTTTCAGGCTGGAGATGCGAGGGACCCGATTGCTTTCTTCATCAATTTTCTGCGGTCCTCTTTGTAATAGTCAGGGACCAGTTAGTGTTCTGCCTTTTCGTTCAGGGTCCTGTTGTAAAATCGCTGTGTACTGTACTTCTTTCTACTCAATGCAGCTTCGGGGTCCTTCTGGACCCCTAGTTTGTTCAAAAAAAAATGGAACTTTGTAGTACAGGAAATGCAAATGTTATGGATGTGGTGAACGCAAGTGGTGGATGGAACGACCATGGCTTGATAACCTAGGGGCTAAGGTCAACAAAAGGTTAGCTCTACACAGTCTACGGTTGCTCGAACCATAGCAAGGTATGACAGTAAAAAAGAGAATAACAGAAAAGCATATAGATTTGAGACATGTAACGAACCAATAAAAACATAGGCGTCGTTACTTGTGAATTAATATAATACTACCTCTGTATCATAATATAAGACGTTTTTTGATACTGTGATAAAAAAATGTCTTATATTATGATGAGGGAATAGATTTCAAAAAAAAAGGGCAGCCCGGTGCATGTAGCTCCCGCTTGCGCGACCACTTTGGGTCTATTGTACGCAGCCTTTCCCTACATTTCTGTAAGAGGCTGTTTCCAGGACTTGAACCCGTGACCTCGTGGTCACAAGGCAGCAGCTTTACCACTGTGTCAAGGAATCAGAGGACAGTTCAAAATAAACAATAATCTTCAGTGGGACAAGATTCCAACTTGAATAACCTGAAATTTATTTATATTTTTTGTTTTCCAATATATAACCATCTTGGCTCTTAGGTGATATCAATATATGTTGAAGCATGCTTAGTGCCATGCTTGAGCACATATAAGATGCTCATGCACATTGATATGCATATCGATACCAGCAAACTATCAATGCTCATGGGCTGATCACAACTAATACTCGAGGTTCCATTATGCAGTATAACCTAATGAGTTAACATTACAATTATCCAAAGGCATATGATTTAAATGTTCCCAAGAACATAAGCCCAAAAGTGGTTATGGATAAAACCATACCTTGATATTGAACAATAATGTTCTCATTTTCTGGTTATACTTATGGTAGTCTGCATGAAGAGCTTCAAAGCGTTGATCTTTCTAAGGAGGCTACTATTGGAACAACCTCATTAGGTGCATAAGAATTTTCATTATCCTGGAAATAGAAGACCGTCACAAGGCAAATCATCTAAGTAAGGAAGGCAAGAGAACAGAACGAATCAAAGAACCTAGAAGGCTTCGGAAACATATATATCTTTTCATAAGGCAATATATATACAAATATGCACTACTTCCTCAACAATGAAGTGTAGACTAAAGCATGCACGTATGTTTAGCATGCCAAAATGAATCAAAGCAAGACGTGTGGAACTAACAGTTCATATTTTAACACAGATTACTTTGTTTTATGCCTAGCGCATCAGGTGTCTCAATCTAGTTAACCCAAGTTTCTAATCCATGACCATGTAATTTGTGAACGCCGCTGCTAAAAGGGACTAAAGGGCCTATATGATCCAACAATAACCATTTAAAGTAGAGGCTTGACTTACATTCAGAGTACCAACACGAAGGCTACTGAGGAGTGAGGACGTACCTGCCCCTTCGGTTTTAGTTGTATAGCTTAGCCGGACATGCTAGGTATTTATATGCAGTTACTAATATGCATAGTAAAAGAAGGAAGTCATACTGCA
Source organism: Aegilops bicornis (assembly GCA_021605145.1). Lineage (NCBI taxonomy): Eukaryota > Viridiplantae > Streptophyta > Magnoliopsida > Poales > Poaceae > Aegilops > Aegilops bicornis. Next base: position 1,163,569 of record JAHIAL010000104.1, read on the forward strand.
CAATTATTGACCAATGAAGATATAACAGAGTATAACATGACAGACTATTTACACTGCATGCTTCAGAGGCCAAGGCCTCAAACCTTGTTCAAACATGTACAATTTGTTCATCAGAGTAATTATCATGGGGGTGTAACAGGAGAATTGAGCAAAAAAGTACCCAAAGAAAGGAATTACGCTTGGGGACAAATTCAGATGGCAAGTACAACTTACATTTCTTGAATGAGGGAGTGCCAGAATAGTGTCTACAAATTTATCAAGCCACCAATCACGATACTGGTTACCAGTAATCACTTCATGTCTGACAAGGATGGCAAAATACTTCAGATTATCATTCACGGGTGCATCTTCTTTTCTGAATTGCTCAGATATGCCTGTAGAAGCATCTCTTGGAACATCTTTAGGCTTCAGAGGTCTCTTCCGCAAGCCTCGTCTTGATAATTTATCAGTGTTGTCACCAGGTATATCTTCAGGATCACGATCTGGAAGCCTCCCAATACGGTCTATTGTTTTCATAATAAGGAGATCAATCTGATGCTGCTTGTCATCCTCATAGTCCTTATCCGTTATTTTATACATCTTCTCCTCTCTGTGGTCATACACCTGTTGGACAATGAATCCAGGGTGTTCCTTTTTACTTGGCACCTGCTTGTGCTCAGGAATGAAATGGACCACACACATGTGCATAACTGACTCTGCTGGCACTTCATCAATATGAAAACTATAAAATAACTCCCTTGGGTCACCACCCTCTTTCTCGGCTTCTTCTGGTCTATAAAACCACTGAGCACTTACGGATAAGCTCCCATCAATTTCAATTATACCCTGTCGCAAGACAATAATATAATTTGCTATTGAGAAATAAATACTATAGCAAGTAGGCCAAGATAACGGAATTAAGTGAAATAAATAAGGAACATTAGAACAGGAACACATTCATGCAGCTCAAAATAGATGGGAACTTTGGCTCAGCAAGTACAAAAAATAGACAATGACTCCAGCCATAGAACGTAAGATAGGCTTCACAAGAAGCTGCTTGATAAAAATCATGGCATACACTGTTGAACTATGGAAACAACTTTACAAGTAAATAGTGCAGCCAGCCAGCGAGCCAACAACATGTCTAGAAGGCTAGAGGCCAAGAACCAAGGGCCTAGAGAAAAACTGAGCCTAGAAGGATGGAATCAAGGTTAACCTATCACTCTATCAGCAAGGAACGATTGCTCTACTATAATTAAGAAAAATAGTTCAGCAATCTATGCAAAACTGAACAATTTTATCACACACAATTTTCTGTCATTTCGTTATGCGGAAAACATCGTACATAATTTGTGTGTGTAAACTAAGTTGTGACCAGAAATATTTTATAAGACACATGCCAAAGTACTAATATCCTCAAGGGTCACAAGTCGTAACATTGGGTCCGTAGTCACATACCTTGATGATGCCGACATAGGGCTTGTCGTTCTCCAGATCAGGCGAGAACATCGCCGAATCCTCCTGCACAAGCCAGTGCCACCACAATCACCCACCGGAAAGCATAAAAGTTGAGTGCCTCCAAAACCCTAAAACCCCTAAAGCTCAAAGGAGGAGAAAAGTAGCAGGGTGGCAGCTTACGAGCTTGTAGATGTTGCCCTCGTATTCGAAGGAGGAGTAGTGCTTCCCCTCGCCAGGAACCTCCACGGGGTTGCCCAAGGGCACCGCATCCGAACCATTTCCGTCGTCCCCCTCCTCATCCGCTTCCGCCTTGTGGCCCAGCTCCCCGTCGCTGTTCTCAGCAGGGCGCGCGGGTTTGCGGGCCTGCGTCTCCTCCTCCTCGTTTCTCCTCATCTCTTGCTCTTCCTCCTCCGCGAGCTCCAGGTCCGCCTCGTCGTCATCGTCGTCGCGGTAGCGGCGCTGCTGCTTCTTGTGGCGCGAGGAGTCGGGGACTGTGGTTTTGGGCGCCTCGGGTGCAGCATTGTCGTCGTCGTCGTCATCGTCGCTGGTGTACTGCAGAGCAAACCGGCGGCGCCTTCCCATTTCTTGTGGCGACCGATTTGGGAGGTTGTGGCGGAGCAGGAGCAGGGTGGCAAAGGACTGGAGTTGCATCGAGTCTTATAAAAGGAAGCAAGGAAAATAATCCCCCTTCACGATTATACCGTACTGCTACTTACTCCCAAAAAGTGTACTTGCAACTTTATTAGAGGGTCAAACTATTTCAAAGTTTAACCAAGTTTATGTAAAAATATATCAATGTTTGTGAAACCAAATAAATATATGATGAAAATATATTTTATCATGAATCTAATATTACTAATTTGATGGCATAAATGTTGGTGTATTATTGTATAAACATAGTCAAATATCAAAAAGTTTGACTTTTCAACAAAGTTAGAAGTACACTTTTTAAAGGACGAAGGGAGTATTACTACTAGTAGAACGCTCGTACGTTGCTACAGGCAAAAGTCAAATACCCCTGCATTGCCATAAAAGAATGAAAATATGGACACACTGATCAAATACGGACATATTGATTGAGGTCTACACGGCACCACCGCTCTCATCCCGCATCTCCACCAAGTTCAGAGAATGGCGGCGGAACCATCGCTGGCCTTTAGGTCAGCCAGCTTCCACGCCAGCCACGGTGTCCAATTTCGGCCCAGGCTCCGACTTCTTCTGATGTACGATGTCGAATGCCTTGCTCTCCACCTTTTTCTAAAAAAAGAATTCCTTGCTCTCCCTTGAAAACACCATGACGACTACCATCGGACCCTGCCTTGCCTGCCGGCATGGTCGCCATCACAGACATCACCTTCCCTCCCAGCCCGCACTTGTCGACTACCTCTCCCGCGACCCGCTACACAACTACATGGCTCCTGCTTCCATGAAAATGCAATATAATTCATATTCACCAATAAGCAATAGAAGTAAGATTACTACATTAAATCCTAGTATAATGAACCAATTATGTCGAGATACATACAGAGCAACGCATAGATTAAAGTAAAATATAGCAATATAGTATACTTGGCACCGGGGTAAACCCAGATTAAACAATGTGGTAGATAGTTGTTTTCATGTGGGCATCTTCATCTGCCGTCAGTCTGGGCATGGCAAGTGGAGGAGATATCACAGGATGAATCTGATTGGGTGGATTTAATCTCTCGGAGTCCTTGCGTTGTCATGAGATAGTTGGCGCCGACGGTTGTCAATTGTCGCTATACATTGTCAATCGTTCTTTTTATCGCTTCCGGATTTTTCTTTTTCTTTGCTAGGCATAGCTTCGGTCTTGTATGACTTAGCTATTTGCTAGCGTGTTTCTTTTCGTGTGTGTGTGTTTGGGTTGGTTGTGTGCATCCTAGTTATGCAGAGGCCGGGTGTAACTCATTATAATTGTATCCCTCGATGCTATATTTTGAGTCAACAAAACCACCCTTTATAAAAAAAAGTTGTTTCACCTTAATGCTGACATAAGTAATATATCATACCTACTATTAAAGGGAGGTGATATTTTTGATTTCATCCCCCTTCGTTTGGTCCCGCTTCAATTAATTTCATGTACTCTATTTGGTTTCGTTACTTGCCACCCGTTTTGACCCAGCGAAGGAAGCCCACCTGGTTGCGCATTGTGGCCCAGGTTCGGAGAGCTGGCAAAAAATAAAATTGCCAATGGGAAGGTTCGATCTCGTAACCTGCCAACCGGCCACGCACAGTTTGTCCAACTGACCCAGCTAGCGATATGAGACGATTTTTCCCGTTGCAATGCACGGGCCTTTTTGCTAGTACAAAATAACAAAGCTAGTTCCAGCCAAAGCTTAATGCCTCGAAACCAAAGTTTAACTCCTAAGAGGAAATGTCTCCAAATCAAGCTAGCTGCTGCCAAACTTTGGAACCTGAAAAAATGGAGGGGAAAACAAAATCAGGTAAGGCAAGAGAAAGAAATTCACATAGGATAAAATTACCTCATTGCTCCAAACATATACACTACTCCTAAGAAATCTCCTTATTAGTTGTTTTATAGAATTAGCCCACTGATGGGATAAGATCCTAAATATAGTTATTTCTTACAACAATCTCTAGAAGATTAGTGTTACCCCAAATTTTGCCAAGAAACATATAAGTACACCGGAAGAAGAAGTGGTTATGTTTCATAGAACTAATTCATAGCAGTACAGGTCCGTTGATGTTATTTGCATCAAGAAAGTGGTAAAAGCACATGAGTTCGTTTCTTATCACATGAACACGAATTAGCTAAAGCCTGCCAATCAAGTCGAGTACGGAACATAGTGAGAGAACTACTGTGTGAGCTAAGGAAGCAGCATCGAGGATGGCACGCAAGGAAATATGCTTGTCACTTGTCAGTACATTCCCCTAATCTCACCAATTATACACTGCATGCTCATACACTTCTATTTTTGCGTCTTATATTATGTTTGATAGCTGAATTGATCCTGAATTACACAAAATTGAAAGTCAACTGTTTTGGATAGGTAGACAGCCATATAAAAGACGTGATGTTTAAATACTTTTGAAAACCATAACTTAAGAACTAACCACGTACACTTAGACATATTATATTACTTCAAGTATATGCAATAAACATACATGTTGAAAGAAAAAGGATCTATTTTAATACTCTAATACTCTATACATCAAGTTTATACCATCTCAGAACAAAACCAACATGTTAATTACTCTATTGACCAACATGACCCAAGCAGTTTAAACATTTGTCATATAACCCAAATTATCGGGGTTCTGGTCGTTGGGTTATCTGAAGTGTGGGTAACTTGTAGGGGTCAAAAGCATGGACATCGTTCCAATTTGAGGCACGATGCAAGTATTCAGGTCATGTATCCCGTTGTTTCTGCTTCTGCAATGAATATGTTAAGAGTTGAGTTACCTGTTAGGGAGAGACTCGGCTCTTAAGTGCAGCAGATGAAATCAGTGTATCCTCTTTCTGCTAACCCTCTGTATCTTTGAAATCTTCAAGCTCTTGTCATGGTGTTTGCTTCAAGGACATCAAACAAATCAGGTGAGATCCAACAAAAGAAAGGCAATTTAACAAATCCATTCAGAAATTGAGAGAATGTTAGCATTTTATTTATGTGATGACCGCCTCAACCAAAATCCATATATCTTGGGAGACGTAAGGCACCAATCAGAACCATATTAAAGCAGCGGACAGAGAGGTCCGAGAATAACAAATAAATGCAAGAACAGAAATAGGGGAAAGGAAAGGGAAAGTGAGGTGTATTGATGCCTCGACGAACACGCGACCTCGGCCCCTTAGCACCTATAGTGCAACACAGAGGAATGAGGAAGCAATTTGTAGCCTCAAGACTAATGGTGGTTTCTACATTGTTGAACCTTTAGATGCATTGGTAAGTGCATATATAATGAAATTGCAACAATACAAAGCTAAATAGATTCTTATAAAAGGATTAAATAATCAACTCAAGGCATGTCTGAAGATGAAACTTATTTACACAAGACCCATCGGAAGTAGCTTGTGACATGTAGTTATGAGCTAAAGTTAAGCATTCACTCATCAATGAAAAGCATCGAGCAGCATCAACTATAAAACAAACTACATTTTCCTAATAAGATGACAAAGGCATGAAATACCGAAGAAGCAATCATGAGAAATCTGAACCTTTCTCAGGTCGCCTTTTTGTAAGTACTAAGTAGGAGGTATTTTTGTCTATGTAACCCTGAGAGCACAGAACCTACCATGAGAAATCTGAACCTTCCACGGGTTGCCTTTGTGTAAACAGGAAAATTGAAATCCTTTGCCACACATCTGAACCTTCCAAGAAGCTGCTATCAGGGTTACACAAAGGCAACAAAAACTACTATGGAAATTTCATTAATAGCTAGAGATCTTGGTCCTGACAAGCAAAATACACAGTCATGTTTTTATATGACAAAAGAATCTGGCATTTTTTTACCTCGGTTTAATTAAACCTCCACCAGAGCAACAAATGATGCAGCCATCATTGCAAAAGCTTCACCGGTATCAAAAGTTGGACCACCCCATTGTTCGGGATATGGTACTCTTATCCCACTGTAGTAGAAGAAACATAGACGTTTATTACTAAACAGCAAGGTTGGTGCAAAGGGAACAGGCGTATCTTCAGAAAAACAGTGGCAGCAGCTGTCGAGGATACCTAGCGTGGCAGTTGCCTGTGTCCGCTGGCTAGCCATCCGGGCAGCCATGGTGTGTGTGATCGAGGCAGAGGCGGATCCGACAGTGGAGGTCGGCCAAAGATAGAGAGACAATCGGTGACGAGCATGAGTACGACAGAATGAGGCATCCCTGGCGAGCAGGGGCGAGGCCGACCGTGCAGAGAATCAAACCATAGTTAATTGCCCATATGTTGCAACGGGGCCACAAATATTCTCTTGTTGAAAAGTAACTGTTAAACATATATAACAAAATTTCCTCTTCTATAACTCAAGTTATATAGTTATCAGGTACACTCTAGTTATATAGTTATACAACTGTATATTATGTGTGTGACCGATTTCATCTTGGTTGACGAGCAAAAGTTTAGGAGTAGACGGCCCATAATATATACTTCAACACCAATCTCGACAAGGTGCAGAATATATATATACTTAATTTAAGATGCCATCTTTTCTATCCATGCCTACAAAAAAACCAATATTGTCAAAATGTGCAGTGGACAAACATAAATGAGACATAGAAGTTCCCAAAAATAAGACTGCAATAAGGACCTACGTAATCTAGTGCATGGCAAAATGAGATGAAAAAAAATCAGACACCATAACCTGAACAAACTACTGCTGTGCAGAGATCGACCTTTTATACGGAGACATGCCTCAGGCATGCAAATTTCTTCATGAAATACATGATGAGCATCCAGTTTAATTTGTTTCCATTTTCCTGTTACTTTTTTTGCTAGTGGATCAGTGTGGGATGTGAATGAGATAGCAATTTCATAAAATAAACATTGGTATAAAATGTAAGATCCAGATTTTTATGACTATCTAACAAGAAAAGCGCTACTCAGGAATGCATTTCGTCAAGCAGGTAACCATCTTCACAGAATGCTCACCGGAACACATCCTCGTCATAGCAGAATGGCACGGTCTACAGCACGAGAACCGCCCCCAGGCGGCCGGGGGCTGTCTCATCACACCTGGTCACTACCTGCGCCGCACTCGTGTCTCCCGCTCGCAGGAGCGCCGTCAACTGCGGCCATCGGCCACCACGTAGGAGGAGAGGAAGGCGGGGGCCTCTCCCGCTGGGGATCGACAGTGATGAGTACCTGGGTCTGAGACACATGGGGGCACGCGCAGAGAAGTTGTGGTTGAGGTGGGCGTCATGACCGGCGGCGCAAGGAGATACGCGAGCGGCGCCATGGGAGCCACGCAAGTGACATGGCAAGGCTGGGGCGCTCCTTGGCCGACGAAGGTGCGCGGGGAGAGATAGGAGAGTGGCGGCGAGTCCCCGGCCGCGGCAGGGTGCCCCTCTGGTATCGATGCAGTGCAGGCGGTGGTGGGAAGACGCGACCACGCCAGCTGTCATCCCGATGCCGTCGTGAAGGCACAACCAGATCGACCTCTTGCGCAGCCGGCCGCCGCTGCCCTCGTTCCTTTCGACGCCATCGCTCGTAGATAGAGATGTGAGAGGGGAAAGACTTCCATGGGAGAGAAGAGAGGATGCGCTAACCTGTGGAGCTCGCCGTCGCCTGCGTGACACATGCCGCCGTCGCATGGAAGTCAGGGGAACAAAAAAACCAGTCAAAATAAAACCAGATGAAAGTGGTGGGATGAAAATAAGCGCAGGCAATCCCTCTGCATTAACTTCCGTTAAAGTAGAGATTACAACATCTTGAGTTTAAATTGATGCCCAAAATAGTTTTAGGGCAGAAGAGAGAATTTTGGGCACATGAAAATTTTCTGTCGTAATACATGGTTTAAAAATGATACTTGAAAAGTTCAGCAGTACGGCATCTCTTTGCCTCACAGATCCCCTCCAACCCCCATGTCTCCTTCGCTAATCTCTCTCTCCCTCACCAATATCTCTCTCTCACTGGATCGAGTCATGCTTCCCTCTTGCAGCTGACCTCGACCAGTGACGATAGCGAGGGAGAGAATCGAGCAAGCAGACCGCAACACGCAACCGCGCAATGACAGAAAAGTGCAGCAACCTCAACTCGAGGCGGCGCTTGGCACCGATCGGGTTGAGCACTGCAGCCACGAACACCGCCCAATTGCTTCCCTATGCGCGGTTGGATCCAGCACGGACAACGGCGGGATCAACTCCTTATGCAGAGTACCCCATGGACATCACTATGGATTCTATACCAACCACTACAAAAAAAAGACACATCCGTGACATTTTGGGCCGAACGGAAATTTTTTCTGTCATGCTTATGACACTTCCATGACGATAATTGTGACAAAACCCGGTATTATCATAGATGTGGTGGGCTCCTACTTCTACGATAAAAAATCATGACGTGGAAAATGGGCTTTTCCTCACAGGCGGCCGGAGGCCTTGGTGCATGACATTCTTTGGGCCGTCCATGGCCGAAAAAACAATGGTAGAAGCGAGGGCAAGAAAAATATCGGCCGAGTTCCGATTCACGGTGGGTGGTCGAAATTTGAGTGATGTGCGTTTCTCTCGTACACGACGTCTGGCAGCGTGGGTGCGGCGTTGGGCTCTAATGAACCCAAGCGGGCGTTACGCCATCGAACGAAGCGATTGCTTCTGAGCTACCGTTCTTGAACCCGAAAGCGATCGATCGATCCACAGCTGTCGCGAACCCGGTATAGCGATTCGCCGCTCTGCCGCTAAGCGAAGCCGATCGAACTGTTGCATCTTGATGAGCGATGGCGTTGTTGGGGGTTGGATGAGCAGGTTCTGATGGGGTCGGATGAGCAGGACCCCATGGTAGTAGAGGCCATTGCATTTGGATGAAACAGGACCCCGTGGTAGTAGAGGCCGTTGCCGCTGGATGAACAGGACCCTGATCGAGCCGATTGGGGTGGATGAACGGGACCCCGTGGAGGGCTAGATGAACAACAGCCGATGGAGGGCTGGTTGAACAATAGACGGTGGAGATTTGAATGAAACGATGGTCCGTGGAGGGTGGTTGAGCGATTACCCGTGAAGAGAGGGCTGGTTGAGCGATGGCCGGTGGAGGTTGGATGAACAGGACCCCGTGGATGAGCGATAGCTAGTGGAGGCGGGGAGGGAGGCGCCGTGGATGAACGATCGCGGTGGAGGTGGAGGAGGTCGACGGTGGATGAATAGTAGCCGTGGAGGTTGGGCGAGGCGGTGAGCCGGTGGATGAGCGATGGCAGTGGAGTCCCATTTCATGATGCGCCGCACCCTCTTGATGAATAGGACCCCGTTTGATAGTAGGAGGTTGAAGAGAAGTCGGTTTCCTCCGTTTGCGGTACGCCACACCCCTCCCGATCAACAGGACCCTGTTTCGACCGTAGGAGGTCGAAGAGAAGTCCGTTTCCTCTGTTTTGCGGTACACCACTGATACGTCTCCAACGTATCTATAATTTTTGATTACTCCATGCTAGATTATCTATTGTTTTGGACTATTTTGGGCTTTATTTTCCACTTTTATATTACTTTTGGGACTAACCTATTAGGAGGCCCGGCCCAGATTGCTTTGTTTTTTGCCTATTTCGATTGTTTGAAGAAAAGGAATATCAAGCAGTCAAAGACACGAAACTCCTGGAACCTGTTTTGGACCAAAGAAGCCCATGGAGTCTAGGAAGCTCACCGGGAGTCCGGGCTGCCCACGAGGGTGAAGGCGCGCCCTACCTCGTGGCCGCCCATCAGTCCCCGACGTCCTCCTGCACCCATATATACTCGTACCCTAAACCTTCCGAGCGGAGATTAGATCGGAAGTTCCGCCGCCCAAGCCTCTCTGTAGCCACGAGAAATCAACCTAGGCCCTCTCCCGTGAGTTGCCGGAGGGGGCCATCATCACCGATGACCATGGAGGAGTATCCCGGAGGGGTGTTCATCATCATGAAGGCCAAGGACCAGAGGGTGGAGGCCATGGAGGAGGAAGCACAAGGGGAAGAACCTCTCCTCCTCTCTTCCGGTGGCGCCGGAGTGCCATCGGGAGGAATCATCGCCACGGTGATCGTCTTCATCAACATCACCATCATCATCACCATCCTCATCTCTTTTTCGCGGTCCACTCTCCTGCACTCCGATGTAATCCCCTACTTGAACATGGTGCTTTATGACACATATTATGTTCCTATGATGTGTTGCCATCCTATGATGTTTTGAGTAGATATCTTTTGTCTTTGGGTTGATTGATGATCTAGATTGGTATGAGTTGTATGTTTTACTTTGGTGCTGTCCTATGGTGCCCTCCGTGTCGGCATAGCGTGAGGGATTCCATTGTAGGGTGTTGCAATACGTTCATGATTAAACTTATAGTGGGTTGGTGAGTGGTGAAACACAAACCCAGTAAGAGGGATTGTTGCATTATGGGAATAAAGAGGACTTGATATGTTAATGCTATGGTTGGGTTTTACCTTAATGATATTTAGTAGTTGTGGATGCTTGCTAGAGTTCCAATCATAAGTGCATATGATCCAAGTAGAGAAAGTATGTTGGCTTATGCCTCTCCCTCATATGAAGCTGCAATAGTGATTACGGTCTTGTTAACAATTGCCTAGGACAATTAGCACCGATCCACCATTATTCCACACTCGCTATTTATATTATTTAGTAATATATTCTAACTTTATGATAACAGCACCTACTTTTATGTTTTAGCTCTCGATATCATACAAAGTTATCCTCTTCATACCCACAACGTAGTTTTATTTCTCGTTCCTAGTTGGAAGCAAGCGTTGATTACGTGGGAGAGTCGTGTCGATGCGAGATAGGGCTTGAGAGAATATTGATCTTACCTTTAGCTCCTTGTGGGTTCGACACTCCATACTTATCACTTCCACCTTTGGAAAGTGCTACGATGATTCCTTGCACTTGGGGATTATCAAGCTCTTTTACTGGCGCCGGTCTTAGGGAGCAATAAGCGTGGGGTTGATATTCTCGTGTGTGCTTGTTTGCTTTCTTCACTAAGTAGATTTTGTTTTTCCTTTTTGTTTACATTTAGTTGTGGGTGAAACATACAAAAAATGAAAATACAAAAAAATTATTACTTGCCTCTCATGCCTAAAAAGTTTTTCAAAAGAGAAGTGATTGGAAGGTTTTGCATTGAAGAAGTGAGGTCGACCTTGAGCACTTGTGCTCATGCTCACTGAAACAATGTAGAATTTTCATGGAAGTTTCTCTGTAAATAATTATCCTTGTATATATTCCTTGTATTATAAAAATAATGTGCCAAGCCTTGGTTTTAGGATGATTAGATTGCTTGTTTGCTTTGTGCAAAATAAAAACAGAAACTTTGGCCGTAGTGCGTGAATTTTCATTTTTTACTGGAAAGTCAAATGGGTCTGAAACTTTTTGCACATTACTTCTGTACAAATTTTCAAATTTAGTTTATAATTTTAGGAGTTACAGAAGTTTGGCAAACTTCCATATTACTACAGACTTTTCTGTTTTTAACAGATTCTATTTTGCGTGTGTTGTTTGCTTATTTCGATGAATCTATGAGAAGTATCGGAGGGTATGAACCATAGAGAAGTTGGAATACAGTATATTTAACATCAATACAAATAAAGAATGAGTTATAGTACCTAAAGGTAGTGATTTGCTTTATTACACTAACGGATCTCACAAGTTTTTGTTAAAGTTTTGTGTGGATGAAGTGTCCGAAGGTCGAGGAGCTATCAATATGAGAAGAATAAAGAGAGGCAAGAGTTCAAGCTTGGGGATGCCCAAGGCACCCCAAGTAAATATTTCAAAGTATACCCAAGCATCTAAGCTTGGGGATGGCCCGGTTGGCATCCCATCTTTCTTCTCCAACAATTATTGGTATACCTTGGTTTTTGTTTTGTTCACATGATTTGTGTCCTTTGTGTTTTTCCTTTTCTTCAAGAACCATGCTAGCATGAGATAGCCTTCATTGATTTCTAGAATACTTCATGTGCTTCACTTAGATCTTTTAAGTATGATCTTATAGAATTACTCTCTGTGCTTCACTTAAATCTTTTGAGTATGGTTTTATAGAATGCTTAATATGCTTCACTTATACATTTTGAGCTTGGATATTGGTCAGTTGTAGAATGCTCCATGAACTTCACTTATACCTTTTGGAGTATAAAAAATACTATCATTCAAAGTGGGTTTGGAAGAGTGTCAACTTTAGGAATTAGTGATCCCACTATTTTGGAGGATATAGAATCTTAGTGTGATATTTATGAAAGTGGATTTGGAAGAGTGTCAACTTTAGTTAGTAATGATTCCACTATTTCGGAAGAGGTTCCAATTGAGTATGAGAACAAAGTTTTTATTCATGATGCCTCTGAAAATTATTATGAGGGAGGAATACATGCTTGTAGGAGTTGCAATAATATTAAGTTTCCTCCTATGTGCTTAAAGTTTTGAAGTTATACTTGTTTTGCCTTCCTATGCTAGTTGATTGTTGTTCTTATAATTTGTGTGCTCACGAAATCCCTAGGCATAGGAAGTAGGTTATATTTAATTGTGCTAGTCATATTCTTCAAGATGCTCTCTTTGTGCTTCGATTCTTGTCTATTATGTGAGCATCATTGAAATCATCATGCCTAGCTAAAAGGCATTAAAGAAAAGCGCTTGTTGGGAGACAACCCAATATTTACCCTTACTGTTTTTGTGTGTTTACATGATTAAGCTATTGTAGTAATAATGTTTTATATCTTTTGTTTCAATAAAGTGCCAAGTAAGACCTTTGGGAAGACTCGGGTGAAAGTTAATGTGATCTTGCTGTAAAAAACAGAAACTTTGCGCTCACGAGAATAGATGTCATCTTTTACAGAAGAGTGCTTTTGAGTTGATTCTTTTTGCAGAAGATTAATAGACAAATTCCTCACGTCCACAAATTTATTTCATAATTTTTGGAGTAGCATAAGTATGGTTATTGTTTAGATCATTACAGATTGTTCTGTTTCTGACAGATTCTGTTTTCATTGCATAGTTTGCTTGTTTTCTAGTTTCTGTGACTTATATTTCTCAATATAAATTGTAGAAATGATATGGTATAGTAGGCGTTGTGTGAGAACAATTATGAACCTTGTCTTTGACAGTACCCAAGTGCATGGTTTACTCTTTATCATACTAACCTATCTCACGAAGTTTGGATGAGTTTTGTGTGATTGAAGTTTTCAAGTTTTGGGTAAGATATCGATATGAGGAGAATAAGGAGTGGAAGGACCCTAAGCTTGGGGATGCCCGAGGCACCCCAAGGTAATATTCAAGGAAGACTCAAGCGCCTAAGCTTGGGGATGCCCCGGAAGGCACTCCCTCTTTCGTCTTCAAAACTATCGGTACACCTTACTCGGAGCTATATTTTTATTCGTGTTTTACTTGGAGCGTCATTTTCTTTTGTTAGTATTAGCTAGCTTCTATTTAGAATAGTGTTTTGCATCTTTATTTTCAATAAAAATTTCAAGGATAGCCTTTACCATGCTTATTTTGCTAGTATACATGTTGCTGTTTGGAAACAGAAAGTTTACCGCTGTTGCAAAAATTCCCTAGAAAAGTCAGAGAGTGGTATAATGTTGAATATTTTTGCATAATGAGCTCTGATGAATATACTACAGTGGTAATTTTCTCTCATAATTTTTGGAGTTATGGAAGTATTGATACTCTTGCATTCTTCTGAGCTGTCTTTGTTTTGACAGATTGCTGTTATGTTTGCATTGTTTGCATATGTTTGCTTGTTTAATGATTCTATTTGAGGATAGGAGTATTAAATATGCAGAGGCATTTAGTATGCAATGTTGGATAATAATTCTAGTGTTTTGTTACAGTATAAAATGATAAGGTTTTGCATTGGTTTATATTAACCTATCTCACGAGTTCTTGTTGAGTTGTTGTGAATGAAGCTTTTGATAAAAAGAGAAACCGTGATATGAGATGAATTAAGGAGACACAAAAGTTCAAGCTTGGGGATGCCCGTGGCACCCCAAGATAAATATTTCAAGAAGTCTCAAGCTTCTAAGCTTGGGGATGCCCCGCTAGGCATCCCACCTTTCTTCTTTAACAACTATCGGTTAGTATCGGTTGAGCCTAAGTTTTTGCTTCTTCACATGAGTTGTGCTATCTTTGCAATGTCATTTCTACTTGTTGTTTGAATAAAATCATTGGATCCGAAATTTTGAATAGAAAAGGAACCCTCCATGGCTAGTTAATTATTTGCCTACTCGGTGTCTTTCACTCATATCTTTTTGGAGTAGTTTGTCATTTACCCTTGCGCTTCATGTATATCCTATGAGTAAATGGGGAATGAATTGAATGTCATAAATCTGAATTTTTATATGTTTCATATGCTTATAACATGGTTAGTGATGACTTCACACATAGAAAGTATGAGGTATAAAAGTTGTTGAGAATTGGCAAGCGTAGTTTTGGTCATCGTTGCAATTAATAGGAAGTAATAAGGAAAGAGAGGTTCACATAAAAATATATTATCTTGGACATCTTTTATGATTGTGAAGCACTCATTAAGTATGACATGATAAAAGAGTTGACGTTGGACAAGGAAGACAACGTAGTGGTTTATGTTTTCCGACATCTCAGTTAAAGTATATTGTCATTGACCTTACAACCATGTTGAGCTTGCCTTTCCCCATCATGCTAGCCAAATTCCTCGCACCAAGTAGAGATACTACTTGTGCTTCCAAATACCCTTAAAACCCTGTTTTGCCATAAGAGTCCACCATACCTACCTATGGATTGAGTAAGATCCTTCAAGTAAGTTGTCATCGGTGCAAGCAATAAAAATCGCTCTCTAAATATGTATGACTTATTAGTGCAGAGAAAATAAGCTTTGTACGAACTTGTTGTGGAAGTAATAAAAGCGACGGACTGCATAATAAAGGTCCACATGCAAGGGGCAATATAAAGTGACGTTCTTGTGCATTAAGATTTTGTGCATCAACCCTAAACGCAAGATGACAACCTCTGCTTCCCTCTGCGAAGGGCCTATCTTTTACTTCATGTTTTTACTTTATGCTTGAGTCGAGGTGATCCTCACCTTTCCCTTTTTCATTTTATCCTTTGGCAAGCTCCTCGTGTTTGAAAGATCATGATATATATATATATATATATATATATATATATATATATATATATATATATATATATATATATATATATATATATATATATATATATATATATCAATTGGATGTAAGTTAGCATGGGCTATTATTGTTGACATCACCTAAAGGTGAATACGTTGGGAGGCGACACAATAAGCCCCTATCTTTCTCGGTGTCTAAATTTGAAACTCCATAACTGCAAGTATTGCGTGAGTGTTAGCAATTGTAGAAGACTATATGATAGTTGAGTATGTGTACTTGCTGAAAAGCTCTATTCTTGACTCTTTCTGATGTTATGATAAATTGCAATTGCTTCAATGACTGAGATTATAGTTTGTTAGTTCTCAATGAAGTTTCTGAACCATGCTTGACATTGTGAATAGATTGTTACTTGATCATGAAAAGCTTTATGAGATGAGCTATTGTTATGATATGTATTGATGCTAGAAAAAGTGATTGGAATTATGATTGATCAAACTTAAGCACTTACTAGCATTCCACATCAAAAATTATCTTTTATCATTTACCTACTCGAGACGAAGCAGGAATTAAGCTTAGGGATGCCCGATACGTCTCCAACGTATCTATAATTTTGATTGCTCCATGCTAGATTATCTACTGTTTTGGACTATTTTGGGCTTTATTTTCCACTTTTATATTACTTTTGGGACTAATCTATTAACCGGAGGCCCAAATTAAAATTGCTGTTTTTTGCCTATTTCGGTGTTTGAAGAAAAGGAATATCAAAGCAGTCCAAAAGACACGAAACTCCACGGAACCTGTTTTGGACCAAAAGAAGCCCATGGAGTAGGAAGCTCACTAGTCCGGGCTGCCCACGAGGGTGGGGTGCGCCCACCCCCCTGGGGCGCGCCCCCTACCTCATGGCCAGCCCGTAAGTCCCCCGACGTCCTCCCTGCACCCATATATACTCTCGTACCCTAAAACTTCCAGAACGGAGATTAGATCGGAAGTTCCGCCGCCGCAAGCCTCTGTAGCCACGAGAAATCAACCTAGGCCCTCTCCAGCAGGCTGCCGGAGGAGGCCATCATCACCGATGACCATGGAGGAGTATCCCGGAGGGGTGTTCATCATCATGAAGGCCAAGGACCAGAGGGTGGAGGCCATGGAGGAGGAAGCACAAGGGGGAGAAGCTCTCCTCCTCTCTTCCGAGTGGCGCCCAGTGCCATCGGGAGGAATCATCGCCACGGTGATCGTCTTCATCAACATCACCATCATCATCACCATCCTCATCTCTTTTACGGTCCACTCTCCGCACCCCGCTGTAATCCCCTACTTGAACATGGTGCTTTATGCCACATATTATGATCCAATGATGTGTTGCCATCCTATGATGTTTTGAGTAGATATCTTTTGTCTTTGGGTTGATTGATGATCTAGATTGGTATGAGTTGTATGTTTTACTTTGGTGCTGTCCTATGGTGCCCTCAGTGTCGCGCAAGCGTGAGGGATTCCCGCTGTAGGGTGTTGCAATACGTTCATGATTCGCTTATAGTGGGTTGGTGAGTGACTGAAACACAAACCCGAGTAAGAGGGATTGTTGCGTATGGGAATAAAGAGGACTTGATATGTTAATGCTATGGTTGGGTTTTACCTTAATGATCTTTAGTAGTTGCGGATGCTTGCTAGAGTTCTAATCATAAGTGCATATGATCCAAGTAGAGAAAGTATGTTAGCTTATGCCTCTCCCTCATATGAAACTGCAATAGTGATTACCGGTCTTGTTAACAATTGCCTAGGACAATTCCTTTTGCCGATCCACCATTATTCCACACTCGCTATTTATATTATTTAGTAATATATTCTAACTTTATGATAACAGCACCTACTTTTATGTTTTAGCTCTCCGATATCATACAAATTTATCCTCTTCATACCCACAACATAGTTTTATTTCTCGTTCCTAGTTGGAAGCAAACGTTGATTGCACGTGAGAATTAAATGTCGATGGCGAGATAGGGCTTGAGAGAATATTGATCTTACCTTTAGCTCCTTGTGGGTTCGACACTCCATACTTATCACTTCCACCTTTGGAAAGTGCTACGATGATTCCTTGCACTTGGGGATTATCAACCACACCCCTCCCGGTGAACAGGATCTTGTTTCGACCGTAGGCGGTCGAACACAAGGCCGTTTCCTCCGTTCTGCGGTACGCCAGGCCTCATTTCTGCTGTTTCGTCCAAGCCGGTTGGCTCCCGATGAACACAACGCATTCTGTTGCCTCCCGATGAACACGGCGATGCAGTTTCTCCGTTCCGACCCAGCGGTTGGCTGCCGATGAAACAGACGGCGTTCTTTGCCTCTCCATGTACCACGAGCCACGACCGTGACGTGTCTTGGCGGTAGGGTTCGAGACCCGCCGTATGCACGTGCGTGGTCGTGTTACTTTCTTGCACCACGGCATGCGTGCGTGTACATGCTACATCCGCACCTCTACTATGACACGTGCCCTTCCTTACTCGGCGACGGTTCATCGCTGCAGCCTGCAGGCCGACCGATCGTATGTACGTACACGTTCGCGACCAGAATGACAATGCTACGTACACTTCGACCAGGTGGGTCCTGCCTGTCAGGGAGGATAAGGAGGCACTTCCTTGCGTACAGAGATGTAGCTGGTGGGTTCCAACAGTCAGGGAGGAAATGTTTTTTTCACGAAATACGATGGCCCTTCCTGTGAGTCCCTGCTGTCAGGTGGAGGAATCACTATTTTGCGCGTAATAAGGAGGCACTTCCTTGCTGCGGCCATGGACCCAGCTGTCAGCCTCTCCACGTACAGTACTCTTCCGATGGAAGTCGTTCCTTGACCACACTGACCACGCCACGCCTAGAGCACCAAGGCGGTGGACGATGGTGAGGCCTAGGAGGGGGACGACGCGAAGCCGGGGAGACGCGGCAGTGGATGCCCACGCGGAGAGGAGTATGAGGGTTGACTGGTTCGGCTGCGGTGTGAGGCTGTCGTCGCCGCAGAATAACAGGGGGTGTGGGTGAGCAGAGGGATGGACTGGCCAGTGGTGGGAGTAGTAGGGGGCGGTGAGGCCTCCGAGGTAGCACAACCGGCCACGGGAGGCAGGAGCAGGCGACATGACCGGCGCTGGTTTAGGCGGCTAGAGCAAGAAGACCAGAGGTTGAAGAAGCACTACGGCCGTTGGATGGACATCGTACGACCACTGGAGCTAGAATTGTTCATATTGACTCAGTTGACAAAGCCCTCCGTCCCCGTCAACTTAGTAGGCCCACAAGTCAGCCTCCCACTATGGTGGGTCCCTGCTAGCAGGGAGAGTATTCATTTTTTTGTGTTGACCACGTCGCACCGAGCGCATCCAAGGTGGTGGACAACGGCGAGGCCCCGGACAGCAACGAGCCGGAGATGGGAAGACGCGGGAGTGGAGTCGCAGACGGAGAGGTGTACGAGGGTTAACTGGTGCTAGTGCGGCGTGGTTCGGGAGTCGGTGGAGAAGAACTGGAGGGGTGGAGGGATGGCCTGGCCAACGGTGGGGTGGCGCTTCCACGGTGAGCGTGTTAAGCAGAGCTGCTAGCAGCAGGAGGCGGGAGTAGGTGGTCTTGGCGGCGCTGGAGGAAGAATACGAGAGATTGAAGATGGATGCCGGTCATTGGATGTAAATCCAATGGCTATCTATGTCAGAATAATTTGTTGACTAAGTTGACAATGACTTGCGTTGGCTTCGACCTATTGGCCCACATTTCAGCCTCCAAAATGTGGCACATATTCAACCCATTTTTTTAGAATTTACAGTCCATTTGATCTCTTTTAAGGATTACAGTTCATTTGCTGGGCTGGGTGAACAAATAATGTAGCATTCATGCGGCCCTTTTTTTTAAACTATAGCCCATTTTCACTTTCTCAAAATACACGCAATTCTTTGGATCGATCAAGAAATAATGTAGCGTCCATGCAACTCATTTATTTTTTTCTTAAAAATTTACAGCCCATTTACACTTTCTCGAAATACACGATTTTGCTGGGCTAGTTCTAATTATAATGTTGGGTTGGGCGCAACAATGTTATCAAAAATAAATAGGGGCTGAGCATTTTGTTATAAATATATTTAAATAATAAGTGTTTTATTATTACATTAGTCCTTAAATCTTACCAAGCTTTTGTACACAATCATCGGGATTTTCGTTGCCTTAATGTAAAAAAATCCAGGATTTTACTGTTAAAAAATTATTTTTATAAGTTAATAAGACGTGGGATATTGTTTTCTTATATATGTAAGTATCTGTTAAATATATGATGACAAGAACAATAATATATAATAACATATAAAATAATATAAATATATATAATATAGTTAGAAGGGAAACATAAGTTGGACCTGCCGTTCCTATTTTTATATAAAAAAATAGAATTGACCTCTGCGTTTTCTTCAAAAAACACATAAATTGGGCTGCAGATGTTTAAAGAAAAATAAAACCTAGGATGGGAGGTCCATAGGCCGGTCGATACATGACGACCCTCCAAAAAATACAAACCGGCATGTCGTGGGCTGCGCATGTTAAAAAAGTAAGCCTAGATGGGGCAGCCCACAACCCAGCTGATACTTGCTGGCCCACTGATAATAAATGATACCTGCCACCTCCCGGCTTCGTTGTAAATTTATCTCCTTTAATAACTACATTGAAGCACCTAAAAAATGTAACTATGTTGACAAACCCGTGGGCTAGCGTCAATATAGCATTAGGAGGAAGTATTTTTCAATGAGGCACTTGCTTGCGTCTGACCATAGACACAGTGGGTCCATTGTCGCCTCTCCACGTCTGATCCTCTCCAGATTCCTCTCATTTGTTCAAGATGTTCTAGCAGTGAACAACGGCATCAGCGGCAAGCGCACAAAGGTGGAGGACGAGAATGAACCACTGGAGTCGGCGAAGGCATACTAGATGCAGTGCCTTATTTTTACCGAAACTACTGAACTAGCCCAGTGGCCAAGTGACACTACCCGACCGCTATTCCACCCGGGTTCGATTCCACCTGATGTAGTGAAAATATCTTCAAATTTTTTGCCTCTGCCATTATTGACATGTGGGTCCCCATTATCATCTACGCACACCACATCCAACACTTGCCAAAACTTCATCCCTCGTTTTCTCTGTTTTTCGCACACTCGACATTGTGTGGGCATTTTGAAAATAGCATATCTTTTTGACTGTGCATCATATGAAGATGTGCTATGCATGAATATTGATCAGCATGATGTTAACTGACTGGTAGTTAAATTTTTGACCATGAATAAAACTTCCAACATGATGATATCCCTATTTGAAAGGGGCGTGTTAATATAAATGCTCTGCCTCTGAAACTTGCAGTTTCTTCTCTGAGAATCACATTGTCTGCACTTTTATATGAAACTACATTTTTTAAGTGCTAAAAATAGATATCTAGAATTCATAAAATAATTTATATGCTCAATACTGCAAATCTGAAATTCAAAAGACATTCATATCTGAAAGTACTCTCAAAATACACAACACAAAACACAATTCACAACCTGCAAAACTGACAACCCTAAACTCCTCCTGGCAATTCACAACCTGCCCGACTATTGGGTTAGGGGGCGATCCCTCCTATTCCTCGGCAGCAGATAGCCGCCCAGTGAGACAATGTGAACGGCGAGGGAGAGGATGGCGGGGAAGCGTTGTCGGGCCAACTGCTTTTCTCCTCTTGCAGTTGGGTTCAGTCGACGAAGACTCCACCGGCTCGCTCTAGCACATCACCCTCACAAACGGCACCTTGCAGATGCTCGATCCTTCAATCTCTGGTGGATGCTCCATCTGGGATCGATACTCCCACCACCGCTCCCTCACGATCGGATTCGGTGAATCTTTGCTCCATGGCCTAGAGGAGCAGCTCTATGTACTCCTGCGTGACTCCCTTTGGGAGTATCGCCGCCTTTTCGCTCTGTTGCAGATATTTGGCCATGGATGTCGCTGTCGCCGCTAGTTGGTCCCTGTTGTCAAATCAAGACTGTATCTCCAACATCCTAGCTAGTTTCACAGGGTCACCGTCTGCGATCCTCACGTATCGGTTGTACTCCTCCATCAATCTACTTCTCCACAGTGGCGCTGGTTTTTGAATGGAAGAGTAGAGGAGCGACACTGGTTTTGGATTAGAACGGGAGAGGAGCGGCACTGCTTTTGGATTGGAACAGGAGAGGAGGGGTGGTGGTTTTGAAATGGAAGAGGAGAGGAGCGGCGCTAGATTTAGATTGGAACAAGAGAGGAGTAGCGGCGGTTTAAGAGGAGAGGAGCGGCGCTGGTCTTGGAAGTGTTTTTTTCTTTTGCGTATTTTGGGTCAAAGTTTGACCACGTACTGTATTTAACAAGCAAAATGTGAATGCATGTCACCAAAAATTGTATCGTTTGGTTCATATTTGAATGTACTCTCAAATGATAACATTTTTGCAACGTATAACATACATCTTTTTGTGAAAATCATGGTAAATTATTATCAAGAATAAAAGGGAGACTAGTTAATGTGGGGTCGCTTTCTTAATTGAAGGGTAAATTGATTTTGATTTTGATCCAGCCACAGCGCTCCGGCCCTCTCATCCAATCCTAAATCGCTGTCAAGACGCTCCTCTCCCTCTTCTCCATTGCAAAACCACATCCTCTCCTCTCCATCATCCACCGTCTCGCCTCTCCCTCTTCTCCATTGCAAAACCACCCCCTCTCCTCTCCATATTCTCCATTGCAAAACCATCGTCTCGCCTCTCCCTATTCTCCATTGCAAGACCACCATCTCACCTCTCCCTCTTCTCCATTGCAAAACCACCCCCTCGAGGCGAAAGTCAGGCAGAGGTGGTGGGCGTACAGGTCGAAGGTCGAACGTCCAGAGGATAACGAATCGATCGAGTACGATGTGCCATTCGTGAGGGTGCAGAGCCAGCCGGAGCCACAGGAGTATTCGTTCTCCCACCGCAAGAGGCTGGATGGCGCAAAGTCGCTTCCCCGCCGTTCTCCATGGTTCCCTCGACGCTCGCCTTATTTCAACGGCTCCGGTAGGGTTTAAGGTAAGCTTCGCACTAACCTAATCTTCCATCTGCTCATGCTTACAATCAGTGTGACGGCTAATGAAAATCATGCTTACAATCAGTCTCCGAGTACTACGCCAATCACCCTAAAATAGCTCTGGACCAAAAGCAAAGTTGTGACACTATGTACAAATAAAGAAAAATAGATTAGTGCTTCTTTCAGAAAAGAGGACTCCCTAGAAAAGTGCCGATTATAAGCTACTAGTGTTTGGTTAGAGGATTTCTTTGCCGAGAAAGATCCGTCCACGAGAGCGCCACACATCCCACTGGTGGTGGCGGATGCCAATGCTTGCATGGAGCATGGTTGGTGTCGGTAATTTTTACTTGGCACACCTCGCACTCTGCATATATGTTGGTTCCATCCGTCTATTTGTGCAGTTCCACCAAAATGCAGCTAAATAATCCTGTTTGCACAGATAATAAAAAAGCGTGATTACATTATAGTGGCACTAGTTGATGAAACATACACAAATAAATAGAAGAAAATATTGCGATAGTATCATAGTATGCTCATTTGTGCAGTTCACCTAAAATGAAGCAATGTCCCATGAGCTAGCAAATTTCTTCTTCAAAGAGTTGCAATAAAATTGAGCAACATCAAGGTTGGTCGTGTAGCTCGTGGAATGTTCAACTATAATTTGGATATCATTTGTGCAGTTCAACTAAGATCAAGCGTGAAATGTATATCTCTATTTGCACAAAAAGGTGGAAAGGAGGGCGACTAACAAGTGATGAAACATACATCAAATGAAAAGAATCATGTTCCTTATCTTAATGGCGATCCTAAAAGGACGAGTAATTTCTAAAGCGTGACATGCTAGATATTAGTGTGGGCATTAGGATTAACTATGATAACCGTTAAATGCGACATTACTTTAATGGTGGCATTGCTTCATTTTACCAGCAACATTACATTAACAGCTGCTAAAGAGTTGATATTTGGGCACGAGAGAGTAGGCGGACCAGGTCAGTTGCATTTCTAACGAAAAGAAACAACTTATCTTAATGGGAAATTTAGCAGGACATGAAAAACAGTGCCATTGATTCATATTACTGGAGGCATTACATTGAAACAACATTGGTTTAACGTGTCCTTAGTTTTAACAGTGCGACCTCTACATTTTACCAGTGGCATTACATAAGAGGGGCTCGGGCAACAAACATCGTAATGTGATATCCGGTTGGTCCCATTTTTGTTCTGTATAGCCACCTTATACTGTGTGAGGCTAGAAAATCTAGTGCTGGACATACTATGTTGACTTGTCCCCCAGTCCCCACTTTCTTTCCTTTTTCAACAAATAGATCAGTTTGTACTGTGTTTCCCTTTATTTCCCTATTAGACCAAGAGACCAGTTGGATAGCCAGTCTCTGCTACTTTTCGCCCCCATTATTTCCTCTTTTGACCAAGTCCTAGATTCAGGCAACAAATCTTCCCCCACCCCCACCCCTTTCTTCCCTCTTTGAACCAAGTAGTACTAGATTCATTTGCATGAACTAGTTTTACCTCTTAACAATAAAAGTTTAGGTGGCTTTCTAACACCGATCGATCCTATCTACGTGGGGGCCCGAGAAATAGTAAAAGATACAAATGCGACGTCGAGGCTGAGGAAAGTAGAGCAAGGCCGGTTTCGAAGGATGTTATACCTGAGGGTCGCCGGGATGTTGCTAGGTGGACGGCGGGAGGCCAGATTTACCCACACTACGACAGCGAGGAAGAAGGGGTCGGAGGCCCTCCCTAGTCGGTGCTGCGTGGGAGAGAACTGCAAGGCACGCTGATCGGGACGCGCTGGCAGTGGGTAAGAGCCGTCGCAAAGGACGACCGCATGAACATTGCACCTTCTCACCTTCCCCGGCGGAGAGGATCCGGCTGGATCTGTGACTAGCAGTGAGCAGAGAGAGAGAGAGAGAGAGAGAGAGAGAGAGAGAGAGAGAGAGAGAGAGAGAGAGAGAGAGAGAGAGAGAGAGAGAGAGAGAGAGAGAGGCCACCGCTGTCATGTTTACATCTGGAGAGAACGAGACGGTGTGAAGAGAGCAACAGTAGCAAGCAAGCGCAGAGGCTCCTGCCTATATAGTGGAGTAGTTTTCTTTTATCTACCGGAGCCAGCTTGACCTCGTCGATGACTGTCGAGAAGTCTTTATGCACGCGCCCCGGAGGCGCAGTTGTCGTCATTTTGAACTGAAGCACCGGATTAACATATAACACGAAAAATTCCCACATGACAAGAAACCATTACCTCACTACCCCAAGGAGACAACATGAATCCCAACGGACAAAAAACTAGACGAGGATCAAAACTCAAATTAAAGAAAAACTCGTAGAAAAGGGGTCCATCGATAGATGTCCTGATTAACATAGCCGGCTTGACCTAGATGGCAGCCGAGTAGTCTTCGTGCACGTGCCCCCAATGACCAGCGCCTTAGGGGAACTCAGTTGTCACCGTTTAACCCTCGCAGTGATCCGAAGCACATGACACCTAATATTGCGAGATGACAAGAAACCTTTTTTTAGATTTCGCATCAGAACTACAACCCTGTACAACACAGCCTGCACGATATGTAGACGATAGCCAATCCAGCCGTCTGCTGGAGTCTGGTCTCATGCATGGACGAATTGATCTTCCGTGTCATGCAGGGATCGTCCAGGCACCGATGTCTATACAACACTGCTCCAGTACTATCGCTCATCTCTCTCTTCTGTTAACTCAGCCGACTGTGGGGCCGGGGAGTGTGCCTATGGTCGGTTCTCAATTGCGGTCCCACATGTGTGTGCAAACGCAATATGATGCGAGTTTCATTCGGAGAGCGGCGTGCCAGACCGACCGACCGACCGTCTGGGGTGTGAGGCAACGCGACGGGAGTGCTGTATACATATGTACCGCCGTTTTCTTGAGGCTTTGCTCCATGGTGCAATCCATGGATACAAAATTATATTTAAAAGTCGAGGGAGGGGCTTTTGCCACGCGGTAGGCGGGGCAGTTCCACCTAGTTGGTTCGACAGAGAGGCGAGAAGATGAGGGAGTAGGCTGCTGCAAACGTAGGGCTGTGCGATTTGATGGCTAGTTACTACTGGACAGGTGGGGCCCTGTGATTTGACTTGCCATTATCATTTTAACCGCAGCGCTATAACCGGCGTGAGTCTCCCGATTCCTGACCACCTCCATGGTATACAGGTGCCTCTCCCAATGCTCCACCATGTAGAGCATGGTTAATAGTATAGCCACTTGGCTATATAAACATGCCATGTCATCAAAAGTTAGTATTATTTATTAGTCATACAATAGGGTTGGCTATAAGGTTACAACCTTTTCTCACTTTCTCTCTATCTCTCTCCTTGTATTAAATGCTGTTGTCTAGGAGCACATGTAGAGGCTGGATCTTGCATGAGAGCCCACCCTCCACTTTTCCTTGCCTCTCTCCTCCACATATGCAAAAATGCCATGTAAGCGGGGTTATAGCCCACTATTGTACTTGCTCGTCATGCAGTGCTAAGCACCTGCCACATAGGCATAAAGTTTGATGTTGCAAGTTAATTAAGAAGAGAGAGACTAGTTTGTCAACCCAGAAGAAAGCAGTAGCTAAGCGCATGTACCTAGATGAAAAGACAATTTTGAGTCTATAGCTAATTAAATGAAGCAAGCTTAGCAGCAAAAAACTAAGCACATATGCATTGGGGACTTGAGTTGCTAAGCCATTTAATGCCCTTAGCACCTCATCTAAGCACCATTTCATTGGAAGAGGTCACTCCTTAGCAAATGCAATAAATATTACAAAGAAAGAGATAGAGAGAAGTAAAAAATACTCTTATTGACAACCTTATAGCTAACCTTGTTGTATGAGTGACTAAGTGATGACTATGTATGACATGTCAACATCAGATAGCCTAACACACCTGGACGGAGGAAGTAGTTTCATGCATGCGAAGTAGGCAATATAAATGCTCATTTATAGCTGTCTGAAATCTCCAAGGGCGCGACTGCGCAAGCGAGGCGATGGTCGTGGTAGGCGGGACCATGATACGGGCTGCTGACAGCCCTTGGATCTGAGATCGAACGGTCGCATGCTAAGTTGCTGAAACTTTACAGAATAACCCTCCGGGATAGGATATTCACCCATAGGTCTAGAATCACACCGTGCAACCGTTCGATCTCTGATCCAAGGGCCCTCGGAAGCCCGTATCATGGGAACATGGAAAGCTTCGTATCACCTGTAATTTTCAAGACGCTTGACGTGCGAAAACGCAGATGCATGAAGACATTTAATTGGGCGTCTAGTAGACATGACATCTAATTGGGCCCCCATAGTACTGTGCATGAATCCATCTATCCACCGGGCAAGCCACTACCCTGCCGTTCGCATGCCCCACTCAGCATTTTTACAATCGGAAAACCACTAGCAGTTCGCTCCTTCTCGTCCCCGGCCGTCCTTCAACATTACCGCAGTTCGGTCCTAGTCGCCCCGTCCATTTACATTACAGCAGTTCCACTAATCCTAACCCTCCTCCCAAATCCATGGCGTCCCGAATCTCCATGATCGGCGGTGAGTACAAGGTTAGAACCATCACCGGCGATGAGTTTGACGTCATCTGCACCCGTTCTTCCGCGACGATGAAAGGATGCCTTGCTCGCTTCAGACGCCTGTTCGAAAAGTCAAAGGGTGATGACATTGGTACAGTCGGTGCTATACACACGGTTTTTAACCCCTTTCCGCCACGGTATTTGGAACCATCGCTAAGTGAGTGTGGGCGATAGGGCGTCCTTCCCACACGACCCAGAAACTGTCAGGGGTATGGAGCCATGATCAAGAGGCCTTGCAAAATGTAATCGTGTGCAATGCAACACACACTAAATTCTTTCGCACGTGTGGGACCGGTGATTAAACGTTTCTAGTGACGCAGTGAAACCAAACAGTGTGTCGTAATGAACCGTTTGGGAAACAGTATGTAAGGCACACGGGCCAACATATGAAGTGTGTGCGATATGTGCCCCATCGCACACGTGTTTTCTGCGGAACCCGTCTGCCAGGCAAGATTCCATCACACACGTTTCCCAACAATTACCATGTGCGATAATGTTCTATCACAAACAGTTAAGGAGCCCCTTCGCACACATACAAGTGTTGCAGACCGTTTGTGATTTGTTGTGTATCGCCAACGCGTGCTTTTCGTTTGGGATCCCACACGTTTCCTGAAAAAATTACGACTGTGATTGTATTTTACATTGGGCGCGGTTTACTCCGAGCTCTCATGTGCGATACCGTGATATCACAAACGGTTCCGGAGACCCGACACACACGTAGTAGCGCTGCAAATCATTTGCGGTCTGATGTGTATCACTGACGGTTCAGCTATGATTGACGTATGCTTTTCGATGTGGATCGCACACACTCATTTAGTTAAACCGTGTGTGGACCAATTGCCAGGTTAAAACAAAAATATCCCATCTTGAATCGGCATGCAAAAAGCAAGTTCACCACAATATTCAATTGAACAAATAGTGTCCATAGGAAGAACATTCATCAAATTTCACAACAATTGCAATTGAACATATGGTAGCTAAATTCCAATGATTTGTCCGCACATATATGCATTACATAATTAATCATAGTGTACGAAATACGAAGACCTCATCAGATGGAAAACAATGGATCCATGTGTATATGTTTAGCAGCTAACTCTTACTCAATGTTTCAGGAGAACGCATGCTGAAATCTTCATTATCGGTGGTGGGATTGATGTAGTGATTCGTGAAGAAGTCACGATAAATCTCCGAACCATCGACAATTCACCGGTAGGGAGCGATTCAGGGTCCTCGGTTCTAAGATGAGTCAGTAGTATTTTTAAGATCAGAATGTGCCATATGAGTGGAGTAGAAGATATTAATTAAGATAGACTTACTGGTACTAATTCGCGAGGATCATCACAACTATCAGCAGATTTGCAGATGGAGATCATGTGTCTACAAACATAGTACCCACAAAGGTTGGTCCCTGCTTGTTGCCGAGGACACTGAAATTTTTTGTACAGGATTAGTCATGTATTTGTCCTGTTAGGAACAACCAAACCGGTGTTAGATGTATTATTTTTTCTTTGGACAAAAATAGAAACAGGTTTATTTAGAGGCTTGAACATTTGACTAGCGTAAGAAAAGGTATTTGCAGACTATTGGATAAATTTTCCAAAAATAACGGATTTCGGTGTGTTACCGGAGAAACGATCTCGTGTTGCAGAGGTAGTTCCCTCTTGAACAGGTTCCATGGTTTAATTTTCCACAATGCGAGCACACTGCAAATGAAGATGAATTTTGACAACATCAATTATTGAACCAGATATCAATGCAAATTAATTTCAACATCATAGAATTCAATACCTATCCATGAATTGCTAAAGATGCGTCAGATCTTGAGCATTTGTTGACTCTCTGAGAGAATCCATGTAGTAAACTGTGTTCTTGTTTGGAACAATGAATACCAATATCCAGTGATTGCTACATATTAGGAAAGCCTGAACTTACGAATTATGTCGAAATCTGAAAGACAATCAGTGTATGCGTGGTTGTTTACTTGACTTACCGTTCATGATATGGCCAGAGAAATGATTCTGCATGGGACGTGTTTTCGAAGAGACGGACAACCGTGTTAATGGCCCAGTCCCGCAGGTCCTTACCATCTAATGTTGTGCCATTTGCTAATGCAGGATCTATGAAATACACACTCTCCCTTTTTCTTCTCTGCGTGTTCAATCCCCTGAGAGGAATAAAATGCAGTTAGATGTTTATCATTTACAACCTTGTATGGAGAAGTTGATCAGAGTTTGTTAAGTACTTACAAAATCAGGCATCTAACAAGAGTGGCATCGAGCTCGTTGAAGTTGAAGAAGAGATGTATGTCCTCGAAACTCACATTCATGGAACCATCATCGTGTCGGAAATGATCTCTGTTGTAGTGGACTAGCAAACCATGATGACCTTCTGACATTACATCCATGCAATATTCATGTAACTTGCGGCAACTGGAGCTGCACTCATCAAAGTATTCGCCAACAAGAAATGGCTGGCCATGGACGTAATTGCGTGATTCAAGGACGGCTGGTTTACTTTTAGCAAGCAACAACTCTACTTCTTCATCATTCATGCCGTCAGAAATAATATTACTCCCCGATTCAAAAAACATGTTGTTAATTTGGTTCTGGGCGGTGAGTGCTTTAAGTAAGAGGCAATCATTCTCTTTCCTCTTCGCTCTCCCACCGCGCTTCCTCTCGGGTGCAGCCTTTTTGGACGCTTCCTTCTTGGCACTTGAAGCATCTTTGGCAGAACGTCTGGTTGGCTGCAAGGTAGACTGCCGAGCAGATGGTGAAGCTTCGACGGACTACTTAGTAGACAGTATTTTAATCACAGGAAAATTAGATGGAGTCCGGACATCATCAAAATCGATGTGTGTCCGTGGCATGCTCTCACGGCCCCATGGGAAGTTGGCATAAGTTTTGATGATCGTTCCTTCCAAACCGGAGCATCTCACATGAAGGATCATGGTTTCCAAAAGGAGATGTGTCAATTCAAACTCCAGTGGCCGGTGACTTCATCGTTTGGCCTCATAAAAGTTTCCATGGTACGCAATCACCATTATACCACGGGTTTGATGTTCTGGCGCATTTTAGGTATCGTTAGCTATATTTAAGACATTTTTTGAGTTTAACGTTCATTTTGTGCATAAAGCATTTGATCTGGGAGCATCCAACGGTGCAGACGCACGATCCATGGGTTTGGGTTCTGGCCAATCATAAAGCACGACTCAGATCGTGGGCGGGATTTGGTCAGCACACGGCTTTCATCAACGAACCGTGTGCTATTCGCAAACCAGATTGCATAATTTTGTTCGCACATACTGTAGTGAGATCAATTGAGTGTGCTACCTCTATGATATAATAATAATAACAAAAAATAGTTCATATTCATTGCCTAAGTCGACAAAGATATCAAAGGTCAACATATTAATGGTTCTTACATCAATGTAAAACCGGGCATAATCGACAAATTCAAGACACGCGACAGTTCTAAATTGAACGAATTAAGTTGCAGGGTAGGCATAAAGACTAGTATTACAGCTTGATTCCCATGTACATGGGGAACTGGGATCATTACGTTGAGAGAGAATGAACTTGGGGTTTCTGATGATTTTACGCTGCTCTGTTGCATGGGTGCATGATCCCTTGGCTGGCAACTCAGTAAATTCATCGTACTCGTCCTCATCGGCAACATCCTCGACACCCAGTACCCTCCTTTTCCCATGCATCACTACATGGCAGTTCTTATGCAAGGGTCTTCCATAAAAGAAGATCCGGGTAGCATCGCCGGGCAAGAATGAACGCGTCCGTGTGATATTCCATCATTGCCACCTGCTAACACGTGTCTTCCTCATACTCATCAATCCTTACATGACCAAGAGGGATCCATGCACACCTGAATAATGCCACCTTAACTTTCACATAGTCAAGCTCCCAAATCTCTTTGATGGTTAAATAGTATACCCTTTTATCGCCTTCTTCTCTGACCATGCATTCTATTCGAATAGCGATGTTCTGATATGAGGTCTTCTGATCACGTTCCTTAGTGTAGAACGGGTATCCATTTATGTCATATGCTTGGTACGTCAACACCGTAGGTGATGGTTTTTGTGCCAACCGCGTAGCAATGTCATCGATGGATCCTTGTGCCAAACGATTCTTCAGCCATTCAGCGTAATTCTTAGTGTGCTCCTTCATCTGCACATCTAATGAAGGCACCATTGGTAAGAAGCTTTGGCATATCTCCGTCAAGTGTTCTTCGGCATAAGCGCTGAGAACTTGGTCATAAGCGATACCATCAAATGGGCTTTCTTTGCCAATTACGTAGTGCGAGCCATTTGCGTGCCCGGCAAGAGGCGGCTTACCTTTCACCTTCCCTCGTGGCGAGAGGGCAAACCTATAGGTCTTTGTTTCATGTATTGATTGTAAAACTCAACCACCTTCTCCGTGGTATA
Source organism: Aegilops bicornis (assembly GCA_021605145.1). Lineage (NCBI taxonomy): Eukaryota > Viridiplantae > Streptophyta > Magnoliopsida > Poales > Poaceae > Aegilops > Aegilops bicornis. The sequence continues at coordinate 1,194,855 of JAHIAL010000104.1, forward strand.
ACCTTGTAGGATGCTTGCCTCTGGATGGTTTCGGTTCCAACAAAAGCGCTTTCAAGATTCCCATGAACCGCTTGAAGGGATACATGTTGCGAAAAACACAGGACCACAATACTTTATCTCATCGACAAGGTGCACAGTGAGATAGACCATGACTTCAAAAAATGACGGTGGGAAAAACATCTCTAGGTTGGACAATATTCTTGCAATATCATCTTGCATATGATCCAACTCTTCAGGATCTACAACTTTCTGCCATAGTTGGTTGAAGAAATCATAGAGCTCAATGAGTGTGTTTCTTATATCTTGTACATTAGATTCTTGATGGCCACCAGGAGGATTTGTGTCAACATTATGTGGCAATCATGTGACTTCATGTGTCCCAACTTCATTTTACCTGAGCTCACATCCACGAGACTTCTGATGTTTGCGGAGTAGGAAGAGGGTGTCTTAACTAACAACAAATAGGTGAAGAACTGTGTTGCTTCTTTTATACTGAAATTGTAACTCTGGCGAGCTTTGATGAATTTGTCATCATCTTCTGCTTCACTTTTGCGGTTTGATTGATCAGCAAGCATATCGAGCCGTGAAGTGTCACCATCCTTTCTTTTACCTTTAATCTTGAGCAGAGTACCAAGGATGCTTTCACATACGTTCTTCTCTACGCACATGACATCAATGCAGTGACGTACATGTAGAATCTCCCAGTAAGTTAATTTCCAATACGCCGATTTCTTCTTAAACACTTGACCCTTGGGTGTTTGTTTCACCGTCAAAGAGTGGTTCTTGCCAAGCATAACATTAATTTGTTTAGCCATGTTGTGGACCACCTCCCCGTCATAGGGTCTTGGGCCCACACCTACCTCTGCCGTACCGCTTTCATCTTTCGGTATGGGTGAGTTTTCTGTAAGAACCTACGATGACGCAAATACACGGTTTTGTGCGACTTGGGAAGTCTTCTATTAGCTGTCCTGTCCATGCATGTGACACACCCTACATCTCCCTTTGTTTTCTGCCCCGATGTGTTGCCTAATGCGGGCATATCTTGAATGGTGTGCACCAAAGATCGCATGTAGATCGAAAATCTCCTTTCCAGAAGCATCATAACATTTTACAACAGCGCATCTATCCACACTGCCGCCAGTTCTTCTACCAAAGAGCTGAAAGTAAATGTCGATGTCATTTCCAGGTTGCTTGCCTTGGATAATCATTGACATCATAATGTATTTTTCTTCATACACAACCAAGGAGCTAGGTTATATATGCACGTAAGCACCGCCATGTGTTGTGATTGGTGCTCATATCGCCAATAGGATTCATCCCGTCAGTACACTCCCCGAGCCTTATAATTCTAGGATCCTTGGCAAAGTCTTCAAACTTGTTATCGATTAATTCCCACTGAGCCCCATCTTTCGGGTGCCTCATAAACTTGTCCGCTATTGGCTCATCGTGATGCCACCGCAGCCTCTTTGCTCTCTAAGGTTTGCAAACAAACGCCTCAACCTTGGAATTAAAGGCAAGTACCAAACAAACTTGAACGGGATTCCTGTCTTGATCTCGTCGTCCAATTTGTACTTGTCCTTTGCTCTCCTACGCTTGTATCGTGCATGCTTGCATGTGGGACATGCACGCAAATCTTTGTACTCACCACGGTACAATATACAATCATTCACACAAGCGTGTATCTTTTGTACTTCAAGTTCCAATGGTCAAACAATTTTCTTCGCTTCATTCATGCTTCTGGGGAGCACATTATCTTCTGGAAGAACTTCTTTGAAAAGACCTAACATCTCTGTGAAGCCCTTGTTTGATAGACCGTTTGCTGCTTTAAATCTGAGAAGCGCCAGGGTGGCACTCAACCTGGAATATTTCTTTTTGCAACATGTATACAATTCTTTCTTGGAGTCCGCATCAATGGTTGGCAGATCCTTGTACCCAATCATATCCTTTTTTGGGCCCTCAAAATCTGCAATCATAGCAGCAAAATCTGGCATATCAAGATCGTCGCCATCTACGTCGACGTCTTGGTTTTCCAGCATGCGTTTGACTTCCGGTGTTCCATTGGTAGCTTGACGCCTCTGCCCTAATGTTAGATTCAACATCCATGTGACACTGATCGGGGTTTGGCATCTCCCAGCCCTGGGTATCTCCATCCATGACCTCCTCTTCACCGTGTCTGGTCCAACGTGTATATCCATCCATGAATCCCCGAGAGACTAAGTGCCACTGGACATCTCCAACTACATGTGACTCTGTATTGGCACAATCAGCACATGGACACCGGATGTAATCCGCATCACCAATTCTCCTCTTTGTACTTTCAGCCAAATTCATGAACTTTGTCACACCACTGATAAATTCTGCAGTTTTCTGATTATTCATCCATTGAGATCGTTCCATCTGCACCACACGTATGGTAACTAAAAACAAAACAACAACATTAATACACGGATTAAGTATTGCCCAAAGATGCGTGCATAAATCACAAGGTTTTATTTTCATAATTACTGAGGGCGCTCCATATTGTTAACCAGACGTGCAATGACAAAAATTAATGGCCAGTCAATTTACACGCAAAGTACTAGTACATCACTACCCTTAGGAATTGAATACCTTAATTAAGCCACTCACGAAAAGAATACCTTAATTAATTAGCCGCGCGGCAACCTCCACCCAGCAGACATGGAAGCGCGATGCGGCGGCACATCGAGACAGCAGGGTCGAGGAGCAAAGCTTAGTGCGACTGCCGCCTGAAGTTCGACCTCCACTATCCCGCCATCGACCGCGATGGATGTGCTCAAATCACGCCGCGGCCGACCTTGATGGTTGAGCTCCTCCTATCTCCCGCCGCAGACCGAGGATTGACCTCCTATGACGCCACCACCGCCCACCGACCGAGGATTGACCTCTTCTTCGGTAGCCGCTGCCTAGGCCGCCGCCGCCATCTCTATATGTAGACCAGTTGTTTTTTTTACGGATATCTGTAGAGCGGCTGTTTACACGGTATCACTGTAACTCAATTATATGTACAGGGTAGTACATCGCATACGGTTATGCAACGGCAACCATGTCTCACCTACGTTGTCTTCTCACATGGTTTGGTGCGGAAATCGTGTGTGACATTGTAATACCTAACACAAATGACATGTATAAACAGTGTGCCGTATACAACATATAGTGCCATAAGTAGTTCCCGACCATTAGCTTATCACCACAGTTTCCCCATTTCCTCCAAATCCCCAGATAGCCTCCAAATTTCCTCGCGTGGCGCTGACATTGGGGGAATGTGGACGAGTGGTGCTGATGGTTTCAGTACGGCTGCTCCTGCTCGTATCGCCACCGAGCACTTGCCTAAGGTCATCAGAAGGTAGGTGTACTACGGATCCGAATCGTCCTGTCAGGTTCCAATCTATCTCGATATTTTTTAGCATGTCCAAAGTAGCTCCTTGCTGAATCCGTCCTGAATGAACCTCCACCCCCAGGAAAGCGATCTGCCGCCGGATCCGGAGCATGACTCCAGACTCCCGCAACACGAGTTCCACTCTGAGTTTTGTGCCACCGAGAAGTACCAAAAGCTGAGTTGTGTTAGGACCCCGATTCTAAGTCACATCGATCTAGCCTGTAACACCTCATATCACTTTGCGGCCTCACACACGGTATTCCCACGGGTGTCACCTTACCATGGCCCGGGACCGTTTGCGCCTTTTGGCTCACGTATATGATAGCGTCACTAGCATCCATATGACAGATAACCCGGGCCGACATGACTAGTCGTGAACCCGAAGTGGCACTAACTTACGGGGAAATGCATACATGAATCAACATCGAGCATGTCGATTGAACGCGTCGAATCCGGGCTGTAACCTGGGCTAACAGGACTCCGGGAACCCGGTATGTGAGCTAAGCGAGGACTCCGGATGTCACCGCGTGACATTTCCCGAAGGGATGGAACCACGAGCAAGTGAATCACATGCCGGCCAGTCAAGTGTTCGGAAGCGGTAGTCTTTGGGCTAGCGGGACTCCTGTGAACCGGCAGAAGCGGACTACTATGGCTCATGGAAGCACAAGACTACATTTCCCCATAAGAGAGGCTACCAAGGATAAACAACTAGGTTGTCGGATCCCACACATACCAAGCATTTCAATCATACACACAATATGCTCGATATGTGTAAATACAACATGGCATCACAACATAACTCTACGACTCAAGTATTTATTCATTAGGCTCCGAGGAGCCAAGTATTACAAACATGGGTCTCATGACCCCAACATACAGAGCATACAAGCAACAAGCACATGCGGAAGCTTAACTTGTTGGAGTACAGACAACTACAAATGAAGAAGGCTGAGAAGCCTGACTATCTACAAGACCCTGCCGAGGGCACAAGATCGAAGCTGAGGTAACAAGCTAAACGCCGAAGTCCACGCAGAACTAATAGCGAGACTGACGTCTCTCTGCAAAAACATAAAACAGGCAAACGTGAGTACAAATGTACCCAGCAAGACTTACATCAGATATAACTACATATGCATCGATATCAACAAAGGGGGTAGTGGAGTTTAACTGCAACAAGCCAGCTTTGACTCAGTGGCTAACCTAAACCATGACTGCAAGTAACTCTTTTGAGGTGGCGCACACGAGTCCACATATTCACCATATCAATACACCACTATGGATCCGCTCCCGTCTCCCTACGAGAAGGCCATCCATAGCACTCACGCTTATCTTGCGAGTTTTAGAGTATCCACTTTCACTTGTCTATGAACTGTATAGGCAACCCAGAAGTCCTTTACCGCGGACACGCCTATTCGAGATGATGTTAACCCTGCAGGGGTGTACTTCTTCACACACGCTCTCACCACTTATCGCCGTTTACTCGACATCTGCTCGGCAACCTTCAAGCGGAAGCCCAGCAAGGGTGTCGGCCACAACCTACCTAAACGCTCAAGTCTCTAGTCCTGGTTTATCGCCTATTCAGGTTCCATCCGCAGGGAGTCCGGCCGAGGTTTCCACATATGACGCTGAACGATGTGTACAGGGTTTCGAGACACCAAATGGCGCCCGGCATGCCCGGCCACGTGCCTACCACATCACAGCCCACCCCTCGGGTCAGCGCTGCGCACGGCCTCCAGCATACTACAAACACCAGAAACTACTTGCAACTCCTGGACAGAGGACAAGGGTGGTTAAGAAGCCGAGAGAGTCAATTAAGGATCCCAATGTGTGGTACTAGCTGATCATGGATCACAAACATATAACTCAGCTCCTAAGGACTGCCTCAATGAAACAACCCACCATGTACTCCTACATGGCCTCTCATCGATACCTTTACCAAATCGTGTTCACACACTTAGCTCTCAATAGTAATACATGTTCACACACCTCCAATTCATCCCCGATGAATCAAACCTGACTCAACTCTAAGCAAGAGTGTGCATGACAAACAAGCATGAATGAGTAGGCACATCAGGCTCAAACAACTCCTACTCATGCTAGTGGGTTTCATCTATTTATCGTGGCAATGACAGTCATGCAGAGGAAAAGCGGTTCAACTACCGCATGATGTATAACATTGAATCGTTGTTGTCCTATTGCAGTAAAAAGAGAGCAGGAGCGAGAGAGTGGGATTGTATCGGAATGAACAAGGGTTTTGCTTGCACAGCACTTACAAGATAATATATTTCTCCATCGGTGTCATCGAATAATCGTCGGAACCACGTTTACTGAGAGGGGACAAACACCGGCAACAGAGAAAGAAACACAATCAATGCAATGCACAATATGATGCATAATCATGACATGGTAAAATGAGTGTGTTGGGCTAATGCAACTACAACCAAATGGGTTTGAGCTATTTTGAACCAAAGATTCAAAGTTCAAACTCATTTGTGATCTTAAATAGTGCTTTATCATGTTTTGCACTAAACAGCAAGTTAACTTGTTTAAACATAAACGGAACGAGTACAGATGGATAGATTGGATTTTTCTGATAATTTTTCATATATAACTTATTTCATTCTGAGGTACGGTTGAATATCTATGATTTTTGGAAGTTAGCACTATTTTCTGGAATTTCCTGCATAAACTTAAATCCAGAAAATGCTTTACTGCGTCAGCATGACATAGGTGTGACGTCAGCAGGTCAACTGGGTCGGCCAGGTCAAACCTGACCTATGGGACCCATACGTCAGTGTCTCAGGCTGGTTTGGGTGGATGACAGGTGGGACCGGTCAACGTTGACTTGACCAAAGTCAAAGCTGACACGTGGGGTCCACACAGATTAGCACTAATCTAAACAGGAAGTTAGACTAAACTAATTGGGCTCGGGGACCCACATGTCATCGACACAGGCACTAACTAAACGAGTTTAGCGCCTAAGCTAATGGCGCCACGTCAGCTGCCGGCGTTTAACCGCCGGCGACCTCAGATCGCGGCGGCGTCCGCGTCGGGATTGCGCTACAGGCCATGGTTTGGGAAGTGGTTGGGTTCTATGGAGAGTCAATGAGCTGCGTCTATGGGTGGTGGAGCTGGACCAGATGGTCACTGGAATCGACGCCCGGCGACGAGGTTTGCGGCGGCCGTGGTTCGGTGGTGCTCGAGTTCATCGCTAGGGTGTTCGAGAGGAGGAGCTGGTGGTGGCTACGGGTGCGTGAAGACACGCGAGCATGGTGGTGTGCTCAGCTTCGAGCGAGATTGGCTCTAGCCATGACGGCGACGGGGCACGGCAGCGACGGGCTGCGGCCGCGGTGGCAGGGGGCTAGAGGAGGGATTCGACGGTAGGGAGAGAAGGGTTGGGAGCAGGATCTCACAGCGATGCCGAAGAGGGGGTCAGCGAGCTCGGGGAGGTCCTGGCGGCGCCGAATCGACCGGAGACAGGCTCGGGTACCCGAGGTTGAAGACGAAGGCAAAGACGGCGTTCGGCAGCGTTTGGAGTCGCGTGAGTCAACAGTGAGGCGTAGGCGACGGTGGCGGAGCCCCTAGGCATGTCAGAGAGGTGAGGGAGGCCTGTGGCACGGCAGCAGCGGGCGGCAACGACGGCTCTCTGTCTCGCTTGGGAACGAGAGGTAGAGAAGGGGAGGAGGTCCAGGAAGAGAGGGGAAAGTGAGAGGGGATCGAGGGGGTCGCGTGGCGACGTCCAGGGCGAGGGGGAGCAGCTGCGTGGCTAGCAGGAGGTGGCCGCGGCTCGGCTATGCGCGCGCCACGCGCAACGCCAGTAGGAGCGAGGAAGACGACGCGCGAGGGGCTGGGCTGGGCCTAGCAGGCCGGCTATCTACTGGGCCGCTAGTGGGCTGCCAAGTAAGGCTGGGTGAGTTCTTTCTCTTTCTCTTTTTATTTGTTTCTGTTTTCTATTATTCTGTACTTTTAGGGCTTTAATAAAAATAACAGAACAATCTCAAAATTCATGAAACTGCTCAAGGCTACTGTTTGGAATAATTCCAACAGTAAACATTTCAGTTCATGAATATTTGGACATTTAAATTATTATATAGCATTTAAATGCCCGAATGCAAATAGCATACGATTTAATTCAGTGACCTTAAGATGACCTAGAAAATTGTGAACCAATTTTGTCAGAGGTTCTAACCCAAGACAAAAATGATGCACATTTTAGAAGGGCATTTCAGGTTCACTGAAAATGATTTTAGTAAACCCTAGTTGGTTTCAGAGGGGTGCTGGGGGTTCTGTCATCCCCATTTCAACTTTCTGTGAAAAGTAAACATGATGCACACATGAAGGGCTAGCCTAGTGCATACCAGAACTAGGGATGTGACAACTCACCCCTACTAAACAAGAATCTCGTCCCGAGATTCAGGCGTAGGGTAAGACGACAGGAGGACACCAGCTAACACCATCTTCACGATCCAGATGTCTTTCTTGAGGATGTTGATTCATTGCATCACCTTGATCTCCACGTCTTGCTTTGAGAACTACATCCAACATGACAACGAGTAGAAAGGGAGAATTTTAGAAGAATCGATCTTCCTAAGGTTCGAGCAGCTTAGGACCATCTTAATGGTCACAAGATCAATTCACGGAATGAGACATAGTAACACCTCTGGAGCTGAGAGGCAAAACATGCATCAAGAGGGACGGAAGAAACAATTGGACGAGGGTTTCAAGGTAGCGAGGAAAAATTGCCATGATTCCATAACGGGGCACCCTGGGAGGGGTGACTTGTAGAAATGTCCCCTTAAGTGGCAAAAGAATTACTTTTGATTCAGAGATCATTGAAACTCTTTATACCAACCTAAGGCAATTCACAAACGATCGTTTGACGGAGTTCGAGAGAACGACATACTCGGGCTAGAATGGATGATGTGGACTACCTTGTTGAAGACAACACGATGGATGATTTGCTTATCATCGGAAATGGATGGGACCCATGGTAGGACCACTTCTGAAGATGATCCTGAACAACAATTGCTGAGAAGGGCAGTCCAAGGGAGATTGGCACAAGGCGGTGCAAGCTGGGAACAAAATGCAAATGTTGGGAGTTTTTCAACCATCATATCTACCTGAGATTCAGATCTGGTTGGTAACAGGATATTTCATACATCATGTATGGAAAAGAAATTTTGCAACACAAACCGACGGGATGATGTTGTAAAATTCTCAGGAAATGAACTACGATAGCAAGCTCCAAAACATGAGCTGATTCTGCTACATACATGTGAACATGATGTCCAAGACAAGCATGATCACGTAGAAGTCTTACAACAAAACACTACCGAGTTCAGGTGGGGAACCATCATCGAGGATATCGAGGTCCTTGTATAAGTCTTGCTCTTAAGAAGGAGCTTCTTTTCCTTGAACAAATCAATCAGTGGCTTGGTGTGCTAGGGGATACATATGGAGTGGAGGTAATTAATCTACCAAACCATAGAATACATTCACACATGCATAACTGTCTTGGGATGGTACCAGAGAAAACAAAAACAATCTTTCTCGAACTCACGGTGGCAACTTGCACCAAATGCACATGAATTCGAGGAAGTCACTTCTTCCATCCAAGCATAAGCTTCATGAACGGAACACGAAGGCATTGCTTACAAAGTTTCCAACACTAGGTTGATGTTCAACATGAATCATGGGGAGACAAAATGTTGCGATGGGCTCAACATGACAACTCATCGGAATTTCAATATCTTGGACTTCCACCATCATGTGAACACGGTGATAGCATTGGTCAGACCAAAAGATGTAATGGTGTATGCTCGAGGGATCAACCATGAGTAAGACAACATTACGAACATCCTTGGTTCTGATTTGACTTAACGATAGCCCATCAAGTCAAAGTTTTGGCAAGGCAATAGATCCAACAACTGATCACGAGGACCAATCGATGGAGATATCATCTTTCTTCAACACACACACACACACACAAAGATATCCCTTAACATGAACTAAGTCAGACAAGCTTTTATCTTCCAACTCTCCAAGTTGTTGTTTGGCTTAACCAACTAGCTCAGGGGTATCCAACACAGATTCTTGGAGAATGGGTGGTTTGGAGGAAAACCCGGCATGATCACGAACTCAACATTGCCGTCCGGTGACAACCAGTAATACTTTCGAGAAGATATTCTAACATCACGAACCAACCGATATGTTACTAAGCTCGAGAACAATCTTGCTTTTCGAGCAAGACGATATGAACAAATAAGCAAGGGATTGAATAATCCTAACTCATTGGTCGAAGAGTGCACCGGAAATAAGGACTAGGTAGCACAATCTATCTTAGAATGATGAGTCAATAACCAACACGCTAAGAATGAGAATATTGTCCATTTACTACCAAGCAACTAGTTGCTAGGAGTATTGATTTCACACATCATGGTTCACTTGTCGGTATTCCGGTTGCAACAACACGGAACCGAGGAGAGAATGATGATGGCGAGAAGTATCACTGCATCAAGAATTCATAAGAGTTGGTGCAATTATCATGACATTCCTGACATCAAGAGGGCAATACTTCAGGGTAGAACAGAATCAAAAGCTGGATTGGCATTTGATCTGCGGAATACAACTGCTTTGACCCAATTCTAGATATGGATGAGGTACTGGTGTTTGTTTCTCCTAGTCATTCTGGAATAGAATGGCTTGACGAACCACAAGAGTAATAGGCATCGATAACACGAGTGCACGACTACTCCTGACTACAAATTGATAGACGGAGATTGGGATACAACTAAAGAGGGACAACTCAAAGGAACATATGTTTTTCTGAGTTGTGGATGCATAGATTAGTATGTCGAGCGAAGCTCAACATTTCTTCCGGATAACCCATGCGGAAAGGGGTAGAACTGGCAGATTCACAATATAGAATGGAGAACTCATCAAGAGCACTCTGGTCGTGACCTTTTGGTTTAAAAGAACTCCTGCCAATAATGGTTCATGGTAATTGGAAGAAGGATGTACCACGAACCTCGAGGACTATCGCAAAGGTTACTAATATCCTAAAGGAACTAGCAACACTATCAACATGAGGTAAGTAGGGTGAATCTCGGGTTCAAGAACCCAGGAATAGAATACCTACTACTAAATGGCATCACGGGATGCTTTTGAGAATGGTGGCGAGAATCATCACACCGGAACACAAAACATGGCTAGATTACTAGGTGACTCCTAAAACACCTAGGGTCATAATAATAGCTCCAACATATATGTCGAGGCAACAGAGTACCTCAACTCACCGATTAGTGCGATTAATCTGGCCCAAATGGACATCAGGAACATGGAAAGGATTTGCAAAGGCATCAGACTGTTTAGAAACCTGGGATGACTCGGACAGCATAATGTCTTTAAATACTCAGAAAAAGATTTGAAACATTCACGAGGATTTGCATAGTCACTTAACAACATAATATCAAGGTTCTGGTTCAACTGACAACATACTAAAAGTAGTAGAAACTGAACTGAGGCCTGGAACCAACAATCCTAAGATTCTACGGATTAGCAACACGTGATCCTGATAGAAAGATGAGAAGCCTAGTTCTTAAACCCCGTGAAAAGAAGAGGTTGACTCAGATCAGAAGGGCATAAGGTAAAGGAGTAAAAAGAGCCTTACGTTCCCTTCCACAACCAATTCCCTTATATAACTAAAGCATTTCTAGACTCAACTTCAACCAGTTTGGCTTGGTAATCCTCTGAGCAATCAGGCTCTGATACCAACGCTGTCAGGACCCTGATTCTAGGTCACATCGATCTAGCCTGTAACACCTCATATCACTTTGCGGCCTCACGCACGGTATTCCCACGGGTGTCGCCTTACCATGGCCCGAGACCGTTTGCGCATTTTGGCTCACGTATATGATAACGTCGCTAGCATCCATATGATAGAGAACCCGGGCTGACATGACTAGTCGTGAACCCAAAGTGGCACTAACTTACGGGACACGCATACATGAATCAACATCAAGCATGTTTCACGCCAGCTGCGGCGAATCCGGGCTGTAACCTTTGGGCTAACAGACTCCGGGAACCCGGCAGTGTAGCGAGCTAGGCAGGACTCGGATGTCACCGCGTGTGAGTTCCCGAAGGACAGACACGTGAACAGTGAATCACATGCCGGCCAGTCAAGTGTTCTCGAGCAAAGTCTTTGGGCTAGCAGGACTCCGGTGAACCGGGCTGTAGCGGACTACTATGGCTCATGGAAGCAGAAGACTATATTTCCCCATAAGAGAGGCTACCAAGGATAAACAACTAGGTTGTTGGATCCCACACATACCAAGCATTTCAATCATACACACAATATGCTCGATATGTGTAAATACAACATGGCATCACAACATAACTCTACGACTCAAGTATTTATTCATTAGGCTCCGAGGAGCCAAGTATTACAAACATGGGTCTCATGACCCCAACATACAGAGCATACAAGCAACAAGCACATGTGGAAGCTTAACTTGTCGAAAGTACGCATAACTACAAATGAAGAAGGCTGAGAAGCCCGACTATCTACAAGACTCGCCGAGGGCACAAGATCGTAGCCGAGGTAACAAGCTAAACGTCAAGTCCACGCTGAACTACTAGTGAGACCCAGCGTCTCTCTGCAGAAACATAAAATAGGCAAACGTGAGTACAAATGTACCCAGCAAGACTTACATCAGAAATAACCATATATGCATTGGTATCAACAAAGGGGGTAGTGGAGTTTAACTGCAGCAAGCCAGGTTTGACTCAGTGGCTAACCTAAACTATGGCTGCAAGTAACTCTTTTGAGGTGGCACACACGAGTCCATATATTCACCATATCAATACACCACTATGGATCCGCTCCCGTCTCCCTACGAGAAGGCCATCCATAGCACTCACGCTTATGTTGCGAGTTTTAGAGTATCCACTTTCACTTGTCTATGAACTGTATAGGTAACCCAGAAGTCCTTTACCACGGACACGGCTATTCGAATAGATGATGTTAACCCTGCAGGGGTGTACTTCTTCACACACGCTCTCACCACTTATCGCCGTTTACAAGACATGTACTCGGCAACCTTCAAGTGGAAGCCCAATGAGGGTGCCGCCACGACCTACCTAAACACTCAAGTCTCTAGTCCGGGTTTATCGCCTATTCAGGTTCCATCCATGAGAGTCGGCCGAGGTTTCCACATACGGCCCCGAATGATGTGTCTGAGGTTTGAGACACCAAACAGGCGCCCGGCATGCCCGGCTACATGCCTACCGCATCACAGCCCACCCCTCGGGTCAGCGCTGCGCACGGCCTCCAGCATACTACAAACACCAGGTACTACTTGCAACTCCTGGACAGAGGACAAGGGTGGTTAAGAAGCCGAGAGAGTCAATTAAGGATACCAATGTGTGGTAGTAGCTAATCATGGATCACAAACACAGAACTTAGCTCCTAAGGACGGCCTCAATGAAACAACCCACCATGTACTCCTACATGGCCTCTCATCGATACCTTTACCAAATCGTGTTCACACACTTAGCTCTCAACAGTAATACATGTTCACACACCTCCAATTCATCCCCGATGAATCGGACTGACTCAACTCTAAGCAGTAGCAGGCATGTCAAACGAGCATGAATGAGTAGGCACATCAGGGCTCAAACAACTCCTACTCATGCTAGTGGGTTTCATCTATTTACTGTGGCAATGACAGGTCATGCAGAGGAAAAGGGGTTCAACTACCACAACATGTAACAGTTGAATCGTTGTTGTCCTAATGCAGTAAAAGAGAGCAGGAGCGAGAGAGTGGGATTGTATCGGAATGAACAAGGGGGTTTTGCTTGCCTGGCACTTCTGAAGATAATATAGTTCTCCATCGGTGTCATCGAATAATCGTAGGAACCACGTTTATTGAGAGGGGACAAACACCGGCAACAGAGAAAGAAACACAATCAATGCAATGCACAATATGATGCATGATCATGACATGGTAAAATGAGTGTGTTGGGCTAATGCAACTACAACCAGATGGGTTTGAGCTATATTGAACCAAAGATTAAAAGTTCAAACTCATTTGTGATCTTAAATAGTGCTTTATCATGTTTTGCACTAAACAGCAAGTTAACTTGTTTAGACATGCATGAAACAAGTACAGATGGATAGATTGGATTTTTCTGATAATTTTTCATATATAACTTATTTCATTCTGAGCTACGGTTGAATTTCTATGATTTTTAGAGTTTAGCACTATTTTCTGGAATTTCCTGCATAAACTTAAATCCAGAAAATGCTTTACTGCGTCAGCATGACATAGGTGTGATGTCAGCAGGTTAACTGGGTCGGCCAGCTCAAACATGACCTGTGGGACCCATACGTCAGTGTCTCAGGTTGGTTTGGGTGGATGACAGGTGGGACCGGTCAATGTTGACTTGACGAAAGTCAAAGCTGACACGTGGGGTCCACACAGATTAGCACTAATCTAAACAGGAAGTTAGACTAAACTAATTGGGCTCGGGGATCCACATGTCATCGACACAGGCACTAACTAAACGAGTTTAGCGCCTAAGCTAATGGTGCCACGTTAGCTGCCGGTGTTTAACCGTCGGCGACCTCAGATCGCGGCGGCGTCCGCGTCGGGATTGGCGCCTGAGCCACGGTTTGGGCGTGGTTGGGTTCTATGGAGAGCTGAGCTGAGCGTCTGTGGGTGGTGGAGTTGGACCAGATGGTCGCCGGAATTGACGCCGGCGACGAGGTCTGCGGCGGCCGTGGTTCGGCCGTGCTCGAGTTCCTCGCTAGGGTGTTCGGGAGGAGGAGCTGGTGGTGGCTACGGGTGTGCGAAGACACGCTGAGCACAGTGGTGTGCTCAGCTTCGAGCGAAATTGGCTCTAGCCACGACGGCGATGGGCTGCGGCCACGGTGACAGGGGGGCTAGAGGAGGGATTCGACAGCGGGGAGAGAAGGGTTGGGAGCAGGAGCTCACAACGATGCCGAAGAGGGGGTCAGCAAGCTCGGGAGGTCTCAAGCGGCGCGAATCGACCATCAAGACGGCTCGGTACCCGAGGTTGAAGACGGCTAAGCGACGGCGCTCATGGCGCTTTGGAGTCAGCGTGAGTCAACAAGTGAGGCGAGGCGACGGTGGCGGAGCCCCCGGGCACATGTCGAGAGGTGAGGGGAGGCTCAGGCACGGCATGGCCAGCGGGCGGCGACGACGGCTCTGTCTCGCTTGGGAACGAGAGGTAGAGAAGGGAGGAGGTCCAGAAGAGAGGGAAAGTGAGAGGGATCGAGGGGGTCGTGGCGGCGCCCAGGCGAGGAGCAGCTGCATGGCTAGCGAGGAGGCGGTCGGCTCGGCTATGCGCCACACGCCGAACGCCAGAGCGCGAGGAAGACGACGCCAGCGAGGGGTTTGGGCCTAGCGAGCCAGCTATCTCATCGGGCCGCTAGTGGGATGCTGTAAGGCCGAGTGAGTTCTCTCTCTCTCTTTTTATTTGTTTCATTTTCTATTATTCTCGTACTTTTAGGGCTTTAATAAAAATACCAGAACAATCTCAAAATTCATGAAACTGCTCAAGGCTACTGTTTGGAATAATTCCAACAGTAAAGATTTTAGTTCTTGAATATTTGGACCTTTAAATTATTATATAGAATTTAAATGCCCGAATGCAAATAGCATATGATTTAATTCAGTGACCTTAAGATGACCTAGAAAATTGTGAACCAATTTTGTCAGAGGTTCTAACCCAAGACAAAAATGATGGACATTTTAGAAGGGCATTTCAGGTTCATTGAAAATGATTTTAGTAAACCCTAGTTGGTTTCAGAGGGGTGCTGGGGGTTCTGTCATCCCCATTTCAACTTTCTGTGAAAAGTAAACATGATGCACACATGAAGGGCTAGCCTGGTGCATACCGTAACTAGGGATGTGACAAGTTGTGTGCACGGGCACACTCCCCGGCGATGTATGCATGGAGGGATTCAACATTGGCAGGCGGTTTCTCATTTGCCCCTTAGAGGTTAGTACTAAGTTCATCATTTTACTTGAGTTAATGCCACCGCTCATCCTGAATACTATTTAACATTGACAGGGATATGAGGCTTGTCACTTTTTTAACTGGCTGGATGAAGAATGGCATGGCAGGGCTCAGAGTGTTATCACCAAGCTCGCAGAAGATAACGTAAAGTCAAGAAGAAAGCGGCTGATCTGGAATGTACAATCAAGACGATGAAGCAAGAAATAATCAATCACGAACATGATGAAAGCAAGAGACAAGAAGGAACTAGCATGTGTAGTTGTGGTTGTCGCATTGGCCATGTTCTATGCGCTGTTTGCAATGATGATTAGGGGTTTTGTTTGACAAGATTGTTGCTAAAGCACATCTAGATGTGCTCTAAGTAATGCACATCTAGGTCCTATGCCATTGATGTTACGCGAAGATTCGTGCAGATATTTTCCTTTGTCTTTTTTTCTTTTTCTTTGTAGTTTGATTATTACTAGATTTATCAATAAGAAGAGCTCAATGTATTGCTTGCCAATTGTCCTACTCCGTTCGTACCGGTACCGGTGCATAATTCCAAAACTCGTTCCTTGTTTTTGTCCTGAAAAAAGAAACCAGCCAAATAGCCAATAGGAGTCCTATGCAACCTCGGAAATTTGGGGCAACTGGGTACAAATAATTGCGGTTGACTATATCAGCGGTTAGATAATACGTCAAACCCCGCTTCAATTGGCAGTTCCTCTTCTCTGCATACCCCGCTTAAGTGTCCACCATCTTCATCGTCCCCGGCAGGCCGTGCTACACACTGGCACACACTCTGCAGCCATGTCGAGCGACAGCGAGGACGACAGTTTGGCCAGCAGTCTGGCGCCCGATGATAGGTCAACATCGGAATCATCCCGCTCGTCTTCCATGAGTCCGGTGTCGACCCCAGACCTCGATTATATCCGTGTCATGGAAGGGACGCCGCCTCCGGAGTCGTCAGATGACAACCAGATGCTACCTCTTGAGGATACGTTGGTTTTCCCTTGAAGAGGAAAGGGTGATGCAGCAAAGTAGCGTAAGTATTTCCCTCAGTTTTTGAGAACCAAGGTATCAATCCAGCAGGAGACTACACGCAAATCGCCTAGTACCTGCACAAACAATGAAGAACCTTGCAACCAATGCGATAAAGGGGTTGTCAATCCCTTCACGGCCACTTGCAAAAGTGAGATATGATAAAGATAATAAGATAAATATTTTTGGTATTTTTGTTGTATAGATTGGAAAATAAAGTTGCAAAATAAATAGTAAACTAGAATTATAGATCGGAAACTTATATAATGTAAAGTAGACCAGGGGCCATAGGTTTCACTAGTGGCTTCTCTCAAGATAGCATATATTACGGTGGGTGAACAAATTACTGCCGAGCAATTGATAGAAAAGCGCATAGTTAGGAGAATATCTAGGCATGATCATGAACATAGGCATCATGTCCGTGTCAAGTAGACCGAAACGATTCTGCATCTACTACTATTACTCCACACATCAACCGCCATCCAGCATGCATCTAGAGTATCAAGTTCATAAGAACAGAGTAACGCATTAGGCAAGATGACATGATGTAGAGGGATAAACTCAAGCAATATGATATAAACCCCATCTTTTTATCCTCGATGGCAACAATACAATACGTGTCAGTTCCCTTTACATCATTGGGATCGAGCACCGCAAGATTGAACCCAAAGCTAAGCACTTCTCCCATTGCAAGAAAGATCAATCTAGTAGGCCAAACTAAACCGATAATTCGAAGAGATTTGCAAAGATATCAAATCATGCATATAAGAATTCAGAGAAGAATCAAATATTGTTCATAGATAATCTTGATCATAAACCCACAATTCATCGGATCTCGGCAAACACACTGCGAAAAGTATTACATCGAATAGATCTCCAAGAACATCGAGGAGAACTTTGTATTGAGAACCAAAGAGAGAGAAGAAGCCATCTAGCTAATAACTATGGACCCGAATGTCTGTGGTAAACTACTCACACATCATCGGAGAGGCTATGGTGTTGATGTAGAAGCCCTCCGTGATCGAATCCCCCTCCGGCAGATTGCTGCAAAAGGCCCCAAGGTGGGATCTCACGAGTATAGAAGGTTGCGGCGGTGGAAAAGTGGTTTCGTGGTTCTCTCCGATGTTTTCTGGATATAAGAGTACATATAGGTGAAAGAAGTAGGTCGGTGGAGCTACGAGGGGCCCACGAGGGTGTGGGGCGCGCCTACCCCCCTGGGCGCACCCTCTTGCCTTGTGGCCACCTCGTTGCGTCTCTGACTTCCACTCCAAGTCTCCTGGATTGCGTTTGTTCTAAGAAAGATCCTCGCGAAGGTTTAGTTCCGTTTGGATTCCGTTTGATATTCCTTTTCTATGAAACACTGAAATAGGCAAAAAAAACAACAATTTGCACTAGGTCTTCGGTTAATAGGTTAGTCCCAAAAATAATATAAAAGAGTATATTTAAGCCCATTAAACATCCAAAATGGATAATATAATAGCATGGAACAATCAAAAATTATAGATACGTTGGAGACGTATCAAGCATCCCCAAGCTTAATTCCTGCTCGTCCTCGAGTAGGTAAATGATAAAAACAGAATTTTTGTTGTGGAATGCTACCTAGCATAATTTTCAATCTAATTCTCTTTATTGTGGCATGAACGTTTAGATCCAAAAGATTCTAGACAAAAATTTAGTATTGACATAGAAATAATAATACTTCAAGTATGCTAACCAAGCAATTATGTCTTATCAAAATAACATAGCCAAAAAAAGCTTATCCCTACAAAATCATATAGTTTGGCCATGCTTCATTTTCGTCACACAAAATGCTCCCATCATACACAACCCCGATAACAAGCCAAGCAATTGTTTCATACTTAGCCTTTTCAAACTCTTTCAACTTTCACGCAATATATGAGCGCGAGCCATGGACATAGCACTATGGGTGGAATAGAATATGATGATGGAGGTTGTGTGAGAAGACAAAAAAGGAGAAAGTCTCACATTGACGCGGCTAATCAACGGGCTATGGAGATGCCCATCAATTGATGTCAATGCAAGGAGTAGGGATTGCCATGCAACGGATGCACTAGAGCTATAAATATATGAAAGCTCAACAAAAGAAACTAAGTGGGTGTCCATCCAACTTGCTTGCTCACGAAGACCTAGGGCATTTTGAGGAAGCCCATCATTGGAATATACAAGCCAAGTTCTATAATGAAAAATTCTCACTAGTATATGAAAGTGACAAAATAAGAGACTCTCTATCATGAAGATCATGGTGCTACTTTGAAGCACAAGTGTGGAAAAAGGATAGTAACATTGCCCCTTCTCTCCTTTTCTCTCATTTTTTTATTTGGGCCTTCTCTTTTTTTATGGCCTCTTTTTTTTATTTGGGCTTCTTTGGCCTCTTTTTTTTGTCCGGAATCTCATCCCGACTTGTGGGGGGAATTATTGTCTCCATCATCCTTTCCTCACATGGGACAATGCTCTAATAATGAAAATCATCACACTTTTATTTACTAACAACTCAAGAATTACAACTCGATACTTAGAACAAAATATGACTCTATGTGAATGCCTCCGGCGGTGTACCGAGATGTGCAATGAATCAAGAGTGACATGTATGAAAGAATTACGAAGGGTGGCCTTGCCACAAATACGATGTCAACTACATGATCATGCAAAGCAATATGACAATGATGGAGCGTGTCATAATAAACGGAATGATGGAAAGTTGCATGGCAATATATCTCGGAATGGCTATGGAAATGCCATAATAGGCAGGTATGGTGGCTGTTTTGAGGAAGATATAAGGAGACTTATGTGTGATAGAGCGTATCATATCACTGGGTTTGGATGCACCGGCGAAGTTTGCACCAACTCTCGAGGTGATAAAGGGCAATGCACGGTACCGAAGAGGCTAGCAACGATGGAAGGGTGAGAGTGCGTATAATCCATGGACTCAACATTAGTCATAAAGAACTCACATACTTACTACAAAAATCTAAAGTCATCAAAACCAAGCACTACACGCATGCTCCTAGGGGGATAGATTGGTAGGAAAAGACCATCGCTCGTCCCCGACCGCCACTCGTAAGGAAAGCAATCAAAGAACACCTCATGCTTCAAATTTGTCACACAATGTTTACCATATGTGCATGCTATGGGACTTGCAAACCTCAACACAAGTATTTCTCAATTCCACAATTACTCAACTAGCATTACTCTAATATTACCATCTTTATATCTCAAAACAACTATCAAGTATCAAACTTCTCATAGTATTTAATGCACTCTATATGAATGTTTTTATTATACCCATCTTGGATGCCTATCATATTAGGACTAATTTTATAGCCAAAGCGAATTGCCATGATGTTCTAAAAGACTCTCAAAATAATATAAGTGAAGCATGAGAGATCAATAATTTTTGTAAAACAAAACCACCACCGTGCTCTAAAAAGGTATAAGTGAAGCACTAGAGCAAAATTATCTAGCTCAAAAGATATAAGTGAAGCACATAGAGTATTCTAATAAATTCCAATTCATGTGTGTCTCTCCAAAAGGTGTGTACAGCAAGGATGATTGTGGTAAACAAAAAATCAAAGACTCAAATCATACAATATGCTCAAAGCAAAACACAAATAAAGTGGTGAATAAAAATATAGCCTCAAGTAAAGTTACCGATAGACGAAGACGAAAGAGGGGATGCCTTCCGGGGCATCCCCAAGCTTTGGCTTTTGATTGTCCTTGAATTTCACATTGGTGTGCCTTGGGCATCCCCAAGCTTAGGATCTTGCCACTCCTTGTTCCAAAATCAATCAAATCTTTACCCAAAAACATGAAAACTTCACAACACAAATCTTAAACAGAAAATCTCATGAGCTCCGTTAGTGTAAGAAAACAATCCACCACTTTAAGGTACTGTAATGAACTCATCCTTTATTATATTGGTGTTAAACCTACTGCATTCCAACTTCTCTATGGTTCATACCCCCCGATACTAGCCATAGATTCATCAAAATAAGCAAACAACACACGAAAAACAGAATCTGTCAAAAATAGAACAGTCTGTAGTAATCTGTATCAAACGTATACTTATGGAAATCCAAAAATTCTGAAATAAATTGGTGGACGTGAGGAATTTATCTATTAATCATCTGCAACAAGAATCAACCAAAAAACACTCTCCAGTAAAAAAATGGCAGCGAATCTCGTGAGTGCTAAAGTTTCTGTTTTTTACAGCAAGATCACAAAGACTTCACCCAAGTCTTCCCAAAGGTTCTACTTGGCACAAACACTAATTAAAACATAAAACCACATCTAAACAGAGGCTAGATGAATTATTTATTACTAAACAGGAACAAAAAGCAAGGAACAAAAATAAAATTTGATTGCCTCCCAACAAGCGCTATCGTTTAACACCCCTAGCTAGGCATAAAAACAAGAATAGATCTAGGTATTGTCATCTTTGGTATGCAATCCATAAGTGGCTCTCATAATAGATTCATAATGTAATTTAATTTTCTTCCTAGGAAAGTGTTTCATGCCTTTCCTTAATGGAAATTGGAATCTAATATTTCCTTCTTTCATATCAATAATTGCACCAATTGTTCGAAGGAAAGGTCTACCAAGAATAATAGGACATGTAGGATTGCAATCTATATCAAGAACAATGAAATCTACGGGCACATAATTCCTATTTGCAACAATAATAACATCATTAATCCTTCCCATAGGTTTCTTAATGGTGGAATCCACAAGATGCAAATTTAAAGAACAATCATGAAATTCACGAAAACCTAACACATCACACAAAGTTTTTGGAATCGTGGAAACACTAGCACCCAAATCACATCAGGCATAGCATTCATGATCTTAAATCTTAATTTTAATAGTAGGTTCCCACTCATCATAAAGTTTTATAGGGATATAAACTTCTAATTCAAGTTTTTCTTCATAAGATTGCATTAAAGCATCAACGATATGTTTACTAAAAGCTTTGTTTTGATCATACGCATGAGGAGAATTTAACACGGATTGCAACAAGGAAATACAATCTATCAAAGAAAAATTATCATAATTAAATTCCTTGAAATCCAAAATAGTGGGTTCATTGCTATGTAAAGTTTTGACCTCTTCAATCCCACTTTTACCAATTTTTGCATCAAGACCTAAAAACTCCGAATCATTGGGACGCCTTTTAACTAAAGTTGACTCATCTCCAGTCCCATCTTTATCAAGATTCATATTGGAAAAAAGATTTAATAGGAGACACATCAATCACTTTTAGATCTTCATCATCATTATCATGAAAACTAGAAGAACATGCTTTCACAAAGTAATATTTTTTAGCACGCATCCTAGCGGTTCTTTCTTTGCACTCATCAATGGAAATTCTCATGGCTTTGAGGGAATCATTGATGTCATGCTTAGGTGGAATAGATCCAAGTTTCAAAGAATCAACATCAAGAGAAATTCTATCCACGTTCCTAGCCAACTCATCAATCTTAGGCAATTTTTCTTAAAGCAAAGCATTGAAATTCTTTTGCGAATTCATAAATTCTTTAACACCAGTCTCAAAATCAGAGGGCATCTTATTAAAATTTCCATAAGAGTTGTTGTGGGAATTACCATAATTATTAGAGGAATTACTAGGGAACGACCTAAAATTAAAGTTTCCTCTATACGTGTTGTTACCAAAATTGTTCCTACCAACAAAATTCACATCCATAGATTCATTATTATTCTCAATCAAAGTGGACAAAGGCATATCATTAGGATCAGAAGAAACACTCTTATTAGCAAACAATTTCATAAGTTCATCCATCTTTCCACTCAAAACATTAATCTCTTCAATCGCATGAACCTTTTTACTAATAGATCTTTTGGTGTGCCATTGAGAATAATTAACCATAATATTATCTAGGAGTTTAGTAGCTTCTCCTAAAGTGATTTGCATAAAAGTGCCTCCCGCGGCCGAATCTAAAAGATTTCTAGAAGCAAAATTCAATCCGGCATGATTTTTTTGTATAATCATCCATAAATTCAAACCATGTGTAGGGTAGTTACGTATCATTAATTTCATCCTCTCCCAAGCTTGTGCAACATGCTCATGCTCAAGTTGCTTAAAATTCATAATATCATTTCTAAGAGAGATGATCTTAGCGGGAGGAAAATACTTAGAGATAAAAGCATCTTTGCACTTATTCCATGAATCAATACTATTTTTAGGAAAAGAAGAGAACCAAGTTTTAGCACGATCTCTAAGCAAAAACGGAAATAGCTTCAATTTAACAATATCATTATCCACATCTTTCTTCTTTT
Organism: Aegilops bicornis; assembly: GCA_021605145.1. NCBI lineage: Eukaryota > Viridiplantae > Streptophyta > Magnoliopsida > Poales > Poaceae > Aegilops > Aegilops bicornis. The sequence continues at coordinate 1,217,626 of JAHIAL010000104.1, forward strand.
GCATATCGCACAAATCAACAAAGTTGTTTATATGGGTAGCAACATCTTCACTAGGAAGGCCAGAAAATTGATCTTTCATGACAAGATTCAACAAAGCAGCATTAATTTCGCAAGATTCAGCATCGGTAATAGGAGCAATCGGAGTGCTAATAAAATCATTGTTGTTGGTATTGGAAAAGTCACATAATTTAGTATTATCTTGAGCCATCATGACAAACAATCAATCCAACACACAAGCACACAAGAAGCGAGCGAAAAGAGACGAACGAAAAAGGGAAAATAAAATGGCAAAGGTGAAGTGGGGGAGAGGAAAACGAGAGGCAAATGGCAAATAATGTAATGCGAGGGATAAGAGTTTGTGATGGGTACTTGGTATGTCTTGACTTGAGCGTAGATCTCCCCGCAAGAACGCGCCAGAAATCCTTCTTGCTACCTCTTGAGCACGCATTGGTTTTCCCTTGAAGAGGAAAGGGTGATGTAGCAAAGTAGCGTAAGTATTTCCCTCAGTTTTTGAGAACCAAGGTATCAATCCAGTAGGAGACTACACGCAAATCGCCTAGTACCTGCACAAACAATCAAGAACCTTGCAACCAATGCGATAAAGGGTTGTCAATCCCTTCACGGCCACTTGCAAAAGTGAGATCTGATAAACATAATAAGATAAATATTTTTGGTATTTTTGTTGTATAGATTGGAAAATAAAGTTGCAAAATAAATAGTAAACTAGAATTATAGATCGGAAACTTATATAATGTAAAGTAGACCCGGGGGCCATAGGTTTCACTAGTGGCTTCTCTCAAGATAGCATATATTATAGTGGGTGAACAAATTACTGCCGAGCAATTGATAGAAAAGCGCATAGTTAGGAGAATATCTAGGCATGATCATGAACATAGGCATCACGTCCGTGTCAAGTAGACCGAAACGATTCTGCATCTACTACTATTACTCCACACATCGACCGCTATCCAAAGCATGCATCTAGAGTATTAAGTTCATAAGAACAGAGTAACGCATTAGGCAAGATGACATGATGTAGAGGGATAAACTCAAGCAATATGATATAAACCCCATCTTTTTATCCTCGATGGCAACAATAAAATACGATATACATTTCCCTTTACATCGATCGAAAGCACCGCAAGATTGAACCAAAAGTTATGCACTTCTCCCATTGCAAGAAAGACCAATCTAATAGGCCAAACTAAACCGATAATTCGAAGAGACTTGCAAAGATATCAAATCATGCATATAAGAATTCAGAGAAGAATCAAATATTGTTCATAGATAATCTTGATCATAAACCCACAATTCATCGGATCTCGGAAAACACACTACAAAAAGTATTACATCGAATAGATCTCCAAGAACATCGAGGAGAACTTTGTATTGAGAACCAAAGAAAGAGAAGAAGCCATCTAGCTAATAAGTATGGACCCGAAGGTCTGGGGTAAACTACTCACACATCATCGGAGAGGCTATGGTGTTGATGTAGAAGCCCTCCGTGATCGAATCCCCCTCCGGTAGATCGCCAGAAAAGGCCCCAAGATGGGATCTCACGGTAGAGAAGGTTGCGGCGATGGAAAAGTTGTTTCATGGCTCTCTACGATGTTTCCAGGGTATAAGAGTATATATAGGCGAAAGAAGTAGGTCGGTGGAGCTACGAGGGGCCCACGAGGGTGGGGGGCGCGCCTACCCCCCTGGGCACGCCCTCCTGCCTCGTGGCCGCCTCGTTGCGTCTCTGACTTCCACTCCAAGTCTCCTAGATTGCGTTTGTTCCAAGAAAGATCCTCGTGAAGGTTTCGTTCCGCTTGGATTCCGTTTGATATTCCTTTTCTGCGAAACACTGAAATAGGCAAAAAAAAAACAACAATTTGCACCGGGCCTTCGGTTAAGAGGTTAGTCCCAAAAATAATATAAAAGAGTATATTAAAGCCCATTAAACATCCAAAACAGATAATATAATAGCATGGAACAATAAAAAATTATAGATACTTTGGAGACGTATCACCAGACGGACGAGGAACCGTCGGAGGACGAAGAAGAGGATGACGATGATGATGAGGGGGAATGGTCAAACGAGGAGGAGGATGATGACATGAATGACGATGATGACGGCGGCGGCGATGAAAAGTTAACGGTCGTGACAAGAAGCGTCCTCGCCAAGACGATGTCATGGGCCATCCAACAACAAAAAGAAGAAGAATAAGCACTAAATTAAGCAATATGTATATATCTCTGTTTCCGTTCGCTCATATTAATTTGTTATCTCTGTTTATCCTGTCAATCTCATCGCAGACGGTTAGTAATACATATTCGACAGAGATCTTCTACATTATCGCCCACAGGTTGGTTTGTTGAACTGTGTGCCCTGACGAGCACACAATTCACAAAAAAGACCGTATGGGCTGTCTATAATGATCGCACACAATTCTGATTACCGACCTATTTGCCCGGTATCACACACATCTAGTTATGACGAATTGTTTGTGTTCACTTCGATCATCTCAAACGGTTCATCGGATCAAACTGTATGTCGTATATCGCACACACCTTGATCTGGCTGCCCGTTTCTGTTGTTCTGTCTCATCGCAAACGGTTCATATGGATCAACCATATGCCCAGCATCTTGCGCATACGCAACTAAAATCTAAACTGTGTTTGATGTATCATTCATCGTAAATGTTTTGCGTCTTTTTTGATGGTTTTTGTACATCACCATTTGCGATTAATGCATCGCACACAGTTTCGTCAAAGGGTCTCTGATCGTAGTGTCGCGTTAGCAGCAACCTACAGTAGTGTGAGTGGGTCACTTGGCTAGATGTTGAGTACACCACAGTCCTGGGAAAAGAGAAGAATCTAAAGGAGGAACAGAAGAAGAAGCCCTCCGTGATCCAGGTTTGCGTGCATAACTTGTGCTTGGTCTACCACATATGCCATGCCGATGTTGAGTGCGAGGATTTTAAGAACTTCCTCGGGGGCGGCAAAGTCAAATTCGTTTCTGTAGACTTTATGAATACAAAGAAGTCCTGGGTCAGATAGGCCTCGTTGTAGGCGAGCCCTTCGACCTCCAGAGGAATGTGCTGGTGTCCTCCCGTCAGCCTTCAATGCTGACCCTGGCAGCAGCCATGGTTGATCCTTCGTACGGTAAACTGACGAAACCTCCGCCCAAGTTTCATCGTGCATGGCAGTGGAATGTACTAGATATAGACCACATCAATTACGTTGCAATGGATGCCTACCTTTGTTTCAATATCTACAAGGGTTGGATGAAGAGCGAGAGCCAAGTGTGCGGTTCAAGCAAAGAAGTATCGGCCAAGAGGAAGAGGGACAAGGACGAAGTCGAGCACGTGGAAAAGGAGTCCGAGTAAGGTGGCAGTGTCGTTGCTCATGGTGGTTGTAATGCACTGTCTACCGGATTAGTTGCTTAGTTTAATTTCAGGGTGCATAGTTTTATTTGAGGGGTGTGTTGTGCTGAGCCCCCAGCAGAACTTGTCGGCGTACTAGGAACGAGGGTTTCCAGACTTGCCTGCCTGCGGCCCACGTCGTGGCTCCACCAGTGGTCTGGTACGGCCTAGTTTTGACAAAAACATCTCAAGACCCTCGCGAGGCGGACAACACCAAGACCTCCCAGGGGCGGCCTCGCTAGGCTGGCTCCTGAGGAGCAGAGATATCTATGCAAGGGGCTCCTCGCAAGGTTCACATGACGTGAGCCATGACAACCAAGGCCAGGCGAGTGCCAGCGGGCGCAGTGTACCAGTTTCCTCTTTGGTGCTAAAGAGGCAGGCACAGACGAGGAGTCCCGAGGTATCAAACAAAGGTTTCCATATCGGTGCAACGAGACCAAGACCAGCAGGACGGCAGGACAGAGGTCATCGCGGAGCCCACGACAGCATCACCACCAGAGCCTTTGGCAGGCGAAGACCACCTTTTGTCAGGATAGCTTGTACTAGTTGTCTCCCTTTGAAATTGGCCATTGTGGGATCCCTTCCCGCCTAACATTTGGGAAGAGGGCCGGGGCCTCTATAGAGAGGACTAGCCACCACCATAGGAAGGAGAGGTCATTCAGATCATCCTCATACCCACCAGCTCATAGAGCTCAAGAACACCTCTCCTTCGGAGGCTGTTTACCCAGTGTACCAGTTCATCCTTAGCCCTCGAGGCAATCCACCACCACCACACCGAGTAGGATATTACACCGCAACGGTGGTCTCAACCAAAGATAAATCTCGTGTCTCGTGTTCTTTGGGTTCGCCGAGCTAGGCCGTGAGATCGTTGAGCGAGCGAGCTAGGAGAGAGAATCCTTCGTGCACACCCCAAAGTTCGAACCTCACAAGGGTTTGCCGAACCCGAGAATCCGACATTTGGCGCGCCGGTAGGTGCGCCAAGCTTTCTTCTCCATCGATCGACCTGCCAACGCCATGCGGTTCCGATGTCCGACGATCCGAGAACCCACGCCGACCACTGGGTCATGGCTCTGCCCGCACCGCCGTCCGCTCAAGAAGACCTCAACTCCAGCTCAGCGGCCTCGCGTGCCGCCTAGCACCCGCGACGCAGTAGCGTCTTGACCCGGCGCCCACCGCCGCGGTTGCCGCAAGACGCACGTGCGCAGCCGCGCGATCCTCAGGTTACGCTGCGGCAACGGCACCACACACCCAACGGGAGCAGGCGAACATGCGAGCCGAACTCATCGTGGCGCGGGAGTTGCTGCGATGCAGGTTGGCGGAGAGCGGCCGTGATGCACTGCTGGAACGGGTCGCTGAACTGCTGGACGCCGCCTACAGGGGTACACCACCCTTCTGCTCCTTAGCCACGCCCCAGGTTGTGGCAGAAGCGCGCGCAAGGCCCCGGCGAGCTTGTGCGCCCCCGGGGCATCAGGTGGATCCGACAAAGACCAACACAGCCTCGCACGGGCCGCTTTACCACGCATCAAGGCCGCCACTAGGAGGGACAAGTGCCGGCGGCCCGCTGCAAGAACGCGCCGGGATGCCACCCAACGGCCACCAGGGCCAAATGCCACGACTGGCGGCTCAAGGCGCGGGGCACCTGGGTGGCGGTTCCGGCGAGGCGATCGCGGACGCCTACATGCCCCGCATGGTGAACCTGGAGTACCTGCCGGGGGAAGGCCCTGACCCGTTCCCTGGACCAGGATGAGCAGCTAGAGAGCCCGAGGCGCGGGCCTTCCACGATCCGCCCAGAGGCTTCACCGACCCCTTCAACGACGACGACGGCAGGGTACAACTGATATCTCAGGAGCAAGCTTACGCTAACCCCGAACTGCAGGAGAACCAGGCGGCAAGAGGGCTGAGACCCTGTGGCAAGAGGCCCTGCCCCAGAGGGGAGTGGTGCTCTAGGGGCTGCGCGGGAGAGGCCCGGAGCCAGGCCCTCCCCCATGCCGCATGGAGCAAGGTGCTGCACGGAGGTAGGTCCTCTACTGGGGAAGTGCTGGTGAGCCCTTCTCCCCCGGCAGAGGGCCCATGGTCGTCGAGGGCGCCGCCAGCGTCCTCTTTGCCCCTTGGTCTTGTCCTAGTTTCCGGAAACCCTAATGGTGGTCGAGGGTGGCGTAGGGCGGGGCTCTCACCTGGCGATATGAAGTAAGGCTCGCGCTTGTGAAGGTCTCCGCTCGTGACACTCTCACGTAATAATGAGTGGGGCTGTACAAGCCCCGGAGTCTCCGGAGTGCCGCCCTCGGGCCGGGGCTCCTACCACGCCCTAGTAGAAGCACCATGCTCAAGGCCGGCCACGACACTGTCCCCCAATGACTATGCTCACAGCCAGTGAAAGCACTTAGCTCTGCGTTGGTGGGAAGACAAGAAGACGCGGAGCATGGTGCTTCTACTATTCGCTTTTGTCCCCTTTTCTGTAGCTCAATTTGCCACCTTTTGGAGTTGAACTCGGAATCTCATTTTCGTTGTCAAGTTTGGGGGGAGTCTTCTTTGATCGAGTAAATTTCCTGCAATTTGGTTGCGTGCTTTATTTCGAGGTTTGCGCCTGCTACCCCTTCCCTTGCGAGCGCCTCGCGAGCAGGGGCTGGGCGTGGTATGTACACAATGACCGTACTCAGGCGAGCCCGGGTGGCGGCGACCCCCCAAGGACCAAGAACGTAATCGCCGCAGGACCATCGCGCGCACACCGTGCCTTATCCTGGCACTCGCTTCTTGCGAGGCCTTCTCAGGTGGACTAGTAGGCTCCTCGGGGAATCTAAACCTTGTGAGACCCCGAAGGGCCCCTCTCAGGAGCAAGGCGCATCGACAACCACAAAACTAGTTCAAGGCTGCCGGGACCAGGTAAATCACAGCAGCAGAGCCTGCTGAGGGGTTCATGAGCTTGCAAAAGCGCGTTCAAGTTAGCCTAAAATAGAACGATAATTTACTTACACGAGGGGCTCCCACTCCAAAATGCTCTTACGCCTCGCGATGCCGTGTCCAAGTCTTTACGTGCAGGTTCAAGCATGGGAGCTCGGGCTCAATTGGACATGTCGCTTGCAGCATCGCCCTGGTCGCTCTCGTACGTGCTGATGACGCTGTCGTTGGCGTAGTCCTCACTGTCATCAACCGCGCCGTCTTCGTCCGACGCGACCACCACCGTGTCGTCCTCGGTGGCGAAGGCCCTGACGAGAGCGTCCACATTATCGTCCACCCAGCGCGCCAGGTTGTCCCGGATGGCCCCGGGCACTGGGGTGATGGCGGCATCAAAGTTAAAGTGGGGGTCGATGTTCTGGAGATGACTGAAGACGAGGGAGAACGCGCGCCCGAGGAGGCCTCGGCTTCTTTCCTCGACAAGCTCACCGGCCCTCCCGGCTCGGTCCTTGAAGTGCATCACGACGTCGGTAAAGAAGCGGAGATGGCTAGCATAGTCTTCGACATGGGGATGAGGGGCGCGCTCTTTGCAGATGATGCCCAGCGCCTGGTTGGCACTCACCCTGAGGTCTTGAAGCATGGGGGCATGCTCAAGGCTGCGGCGTCTGCCGACGACACGCCTCCTCCTCCGCCTCGCTCCACGAGACGCGCGCCATCAACCTCGCCATCGAGAGAGAGAAGATTAGCATGAGCGGAGGCCAAGTCGGCCTGGACAGAGATCAAGGCCGCCCTAGCGGCCTTGTCACGCTGCTCCGCTTCATCCAGCCTTGACCTGAGGGTGGTGGTTCTGCCTCGGCCTTCGCCTTCGTAGCTTCAGCTTCAGGTCATGTGTATTGGCAAGATCTGCACGAGCCTTCGCCACCCTACAGTCAACCTCCTCCTGGATCCCGGCTTCGCGCGCGCTAACGGCGTCTTTAGCCTGGGCCACCTGGCGCTCCCTCATCTCCAACCGTTCAAGCTCACGGCAGCGCTCCGAGGCCTCTAGCATCAGCGCTTCCTCGCGCTTCAAGATCTCCTTCTCTTCATAAGGCGCTCCCCTCATCGACGCCAATACAGCCTTGCGCGCCTCAACCTGCTGCTCAAGGACGACGTTTAGGGCCTGGAGCTCCCGTCCACGCTCCTCGGCGGCCTCGCGGCGGCGATCAGCCTCCCTGGCCTCCTCCAAGGCCCGGGCGCTGGCCTCGCGCGAGGCCGCAAGGGACGACTCGGCCTTTGCACTGGCACGCTCACGCTGAAGACGCCCAAGGTTGATCCACTGCTCCGCCACCGAGGCCCTCCGTCTTGAGTAGGCGTCAACATCGACAAGCTCTTCCCCGAGCCGGCTCAACGCGCCCATCGCTTCCTGAAAGAGCTCGTGGTGGACAGCACCGCGCCCGCGCACAAGCTCAAACGCGTGGCCGGGTTCTTCCTCTGCACCAAGGACCGTTGAGGAAGCTTGAGGCGGCTCACCTGCTCCTAGCAGGGGGCTGGAGGCCGGCGCCTTCCCCGCCACCTTCCGGGCCTCAGCGGAGGCCTTGCAGGGCGGAGCCGCGTTGCTCGAGGACAAGGCCAGGCCTAAGGTCGCCCAGCCGCGGGTGATGACCAGAGGAGGGGCCCTCGGCATGCTTTAAGCACCCCAGGAAGGACCACGGAGAAGGGACGACAAGAGCGCAGGGTCTAGACGCCTGGTCAGCGCATCCACCTCCCCAACAGGTCTCGCAACACACGTGGCAGGCTGGCAGGAAGCACTTAGTGTTAGTGGAGGGCCCGGAGCAGGCGAAGGTCGCTCCTCGGGAGATTTCGCCGCCATAGCAGAAGGGACCCTAAGGAATTGCGGTCAACAGGAGATGCAGCACTCATGAAATTACGAAGATAAGGTACTCACTCGTCTATGGCAATGTACTTCCTCTGCTTCAATGGCTGGGAGGCATCACCGCTGTAGCTTGGAGACCCCTTCCTCTTACGGAGCGCTTCGAAGTTCAATCGGAGTCGGCGAAGCCACAGGGTACGGCCACCAAGTGCAGTGCTGGGTGGTGTGGCTCCTGGGGAGGCGACCTCAGGAGTGTTGGGCTGCATCAATTTCTCAGCTTCCGCTTCGTGACGGATCGCCAGAGCCTCGGGGGCTTCCACCTCAGGAGCATCGAACTGCGTCAGCCCCCCGGCCACGTACTCAGGACCGCTCTCTCAAGCCCCAGGGGCCGTCACTTCAGGAGCCCCAAGCAACACCGGTTCTTCAGCAGCCGCGTCGCCAGCGTTCGAAAGCGGCCGCCCCCCTACGCCCACTTCTGGGGTGAGCGCCGCGCTGGCGGCGGGCAAGGGAACCACGAAGAAAGGGCTCTCGCGAGGCCCCTCAAGGCCGACCGGGCGCAGTCCCCACTTGTCGAAGGGGGGCATTGCCTTGTGAACTCCACCTTGTTCGAGCAGCAGTATAAGAGGCAGCCGTCCTCCGGCAGATCGGCTGGCGTCGGGTCACCCGTCAAGAACTCAAGATAGTCCACTACGCCTCGGGAGGAAGCTCAGGTGCGTGGAGTCTTATGGGGTCCATGCTGTCGAAGAGGGTCCACATCGATCGAGAGTGGCGCTGGAGCGTAGCGATGCAGCGCCGGATGAACTCCTTTACCACCACGGGCGCTGTCACCCCAAGATCCTTCAACCTGGTCGGCCGACGCCAAATGGGGGTGAGACGCGGGTCAACGAGCCTCTCGTGCCCCCAGCCGGAGCTGGGAGCAGCTGGTGCCATCAGGAGCAAGAGCCGGGGGCTGAGCACGCCGGCATCCACAAACACCCACCGCTTCTGGAATCCGCTCACAGCCAGCGAAAGCTCGAAGTCAATCCCCAAGCCGGCCATCGCCGCCACGGCTTGGAAGCTCAAGCATCATGAGCGCTGCCGGGCATCAGTCAGATGCAGTTAGAAGAAATGGTGAAGTAAGGCCACGGAGGGAACAATGCCCACCATGGCCTCGCAGATAAAGGCGAAGACGACTAGAAGAATTATGGACTGGGGATCCAGGTGCAACGCCAGGACTTGGTAGTGAGAAAGCACAGCGTTGAAGAAGGCGGAGAAAGGGGAATCAGGCCAGCCCAGAGGGCGTGAAGATGGATGGGGATTGATACGTCCATTTTGCATCATGTTTTTATATCGATATTTATTGCATTATGGGCTGTTATTACACATTATGTCACAATACTTATGCCTATTCTCTCTTATTTTACAAGGTTTACACGAAGAGAGAGAATGCCGGCAGCTGGAATTCTGGGCTGGAAAAGGAGCAAATATTAGAGACCTATTCCGCACAACTCCAAAAGTCCTAAAACTCCACGAATGCCGGGGTTGGAATATATTAAAAATATTGGGCGAAGAAAGCACCAGAGGGGGGCCACCCACCATCCACGAGGGTGGGAGGCGCGCCCCTGCCTCGTGGGCCCCCTGGTAGGCTTCCGGTGCCCATCTTTGGCTATATGAAGTCTTTCGCCCGGGAAAAATCAGAAGGAAGTTTTCGGGACGAAGCGCCGCTGTCTCTAGGCGGAACCTTAGCAGAACCAATCTAGGGCTCCGGCGGAGCTGTTCTGCCGGGGAAACATCCCTCCGGGAGGGGGAAATCATCACCATCGATCCACTCATTGGGAGGGGGTCAATCTCCATCAACATCTTCACCAGCACCATCTCCACTCAAACCCTAGTTCATCTCTTGTATCCAATCTTTGTCTCAAAACCTTAGATTGGTACCTATGGGTTGCTAGTAGTGTTGATTACTCCTTGTAGTTGATGCTAGTTGGTTTATTCGGTGGAAGATCATATGTTAAGATCCTTTATGCATAATAATACCCCTCTGATTATGAACATGAATATTATTTGTGAGTAGTTACGTTTGTTCCTGAGGACATGGGAGAAGTCTTGCTATAATAGTCATGTGAACTTGGTATTCGTTCGACATTTTGATGAGATGTATGTTGTCTTTCCTCTAGTGGTGTTATGTGAACGTTGACTAACATGACACTTCACCATTATTTGGGCCTAGGGGAAGGCATTGGGAAGTAATAAGTAGATGATGGGTTACTAGAGTGACGGAAGCTTAAACCCTAGTTTATGCGTTGCTTAAATAAGGGCTGATTTGGATCCATATGTTTCATGCTATGGTTAGGTTTACCTTAATACTTCTTTTTGTAGTTGCGGATGCTTGCAATATGGGTTAATCATAAGTGGGATGCTTGTCGAAGGAAGGGCAGTACCCAAGCACCAGTCCACCCACATATCAAATTATCAAAGTAACGAACGCGAATCATTTGAGCGTGACGAAAACTAGCTTGACGATAATTCCCATGTGTCCTCGGGAGCGTTTTCCTTTATATAAGAGTTTATCCAGGCTTGTCCTTTGCTACAAAAAGGATTGGGCCACCTTGCTGCACCTTGTTTACTTTAGTTACTTGTTACCCGTTACAAATTACTTATCACAAAACTATTCACATCGATAATTTTAGTGCTTGCAGAGAATACCTTACTGAAAACCGCTTGTCATTTCCTTCTGCTCCTCGTTGGGTTCGACACTCTTACTTATCGAAAGGACTATGATAGATCCCCTATACTTGTGGGTCATCAAGACTCTTTTCTGGCTGTCGGCGTTCTGGGAACGGGGGTGAGGGAGTCCCAGATTAGGGGGTGTCCGGATAGCCGGACTATGACCTTTGGCCGGACTCCTGGACTACGAAGATACAAGATTGAAGACTTCGTCCCTTGTCCGGATGGGACTTTCCTTGGCGTGGAAGGCAAACTTGGCGATACGGATATGTAGATCTCCTACCATTGTAACCGACTCTGTGTAACCCTAACCCTCTTGGTGTCTATATAAACCGGAGGGTTTTAGTCCGTGGGACGAACAACAATCATACCATAGGCTAGCTTTTAGGGTTTAGCCTCTCGATCTCGTGGTAGATCTACTCTTGTACTACCCATATCATCAATATTAATCAAGCGGTGAGCAGTGGTTTTACCTTTATCGAGAGGGCCCGAACTCGATAAAAACATCGTGTCCCTTGTCTCCTGTTACCATCCGCCTAGACGCACGCCGGGACCCCCTACCCGAGATCCGCCAGCTTTGACACCGACATTGGTGCTTTCATTGAGAGTTCCTACGTATGCGTCATCTTTAGGCCCGATGGCTCCTCCGATCATCAACAACGATGCGCTCAGGTGAGACTTTTCTCCCGGACAGATCTTCAGATTCGCGGTTTTGCTGCTGGCCAATTCGGCTTGGCCATCTGGAGCAGATTGAAAGCTACGCCCACAGCCACCGTGTCAAATTTGGAAGTCTGAACTACACGGCCGACGTCCATGGAGACTTGATCTTCGACGGGTTCGAGCCATTAAGCTGCGCCGCCTGTCGCCGAGGGCATGATCTAGCTTTTGCCGAGCAGTGTCACGGAGGTCAAGCTAGTGTCCGCTCCGACCCTTAGCTCGGAGCCGACTGCGCCTATTGAGGACGGGTGGCAGGACACAGCCTCGGGGGCTGCAATCTATACGGCGATCGAGCCGAACACCATACCTGTCCTTTGCGAAGCTAGTGACTCCAAGGTGCCGGACTCCGAGCCTCCCGCGCCCCCGCCAATCGAATCCGATTGGGCGCCGATCATGGAATTCACTGCCGCGTACATCTTTCAGCACACGCCCTTTGGCGACATCCTGAATTCACTAAAGTCTCTCTCTTTATCGGAGAGCCCTGGCGGATTATGGTCGGGAAGGTTGGGATGCGACGACGAAGAAATTCAAAGCCCACCCACCACCCACTTCGTAGCCATTGTCGATGATTTAACCGACATGCTCGACTTCGACTCCGAAGACATTGACGGTATGGACGATGATGTAGGGGAGGAACATGAACCAGCACCTATAGGGCACTGGAGAACCACCTCATCTCACGATGTATACATGGTGGACACACCTAAAGGAAGCGACGACGAGGAACAACGGGACGCTACGAAGGATCATTCCCACGAAGCGGGCCAAACGGCGACGTAAGCGCCGCTCAAAGTCCCGCCTCGACAAAGACAATAGCCATCCAGACCCAGCCATAGAGCAGGGCGAACCGGGGGACGGCGAACATGCTATCGAGCAACCGTCCGAACAGGACAACCTGGATAAACAACCCGTCCCCGGCGAAGATAACAGTCCGGACGATCTCACGCCGGAGAAGTTCTTGGAGCGAAAGACCTCCACAAAAGGCTCGTCGCCATCAGACGTAGCCTGAAAAGTAGAAGCGGAAGCTCAAAACAGCGGAAGATGCACTCGAGAATCAGATGGAGCAAAGTACTCAACATCATGAGACAAATACGGGCGACATACGAACAACAAAGAGCTACCCAAAGCGAAAACTACTGCCCGAATTTGACGAGGAGGCCATAGAGCCCCCGCGATCAAAAATAAGGAGGCCGCCTTGGCCGGATGGACGACCATCGGCAAATGAGAGCGGGCAAACGGTGCCGCGACATTATTAAGCCGGGCACGCCGATCCGCACAAGGATTCGCATCAAAAGGAGGGCCACCAGATCTATCTATGGGCCCGTAAAGCAAGCTCTAGTAAGCAATGCAACACATCAAATATCCGAACATCACGGCACACCCAGATATAGGGGTGCCGACACTATGTTTCACCGATGAGGTGCTGGATCATGAATTTCCAACGGATTCAAGCCCGTGAACATAGAGGCATCTGACGGAACAACAGACCACGGAGTTCGGATTGAGGATTACATCCTCCATATACACATGGCTAGAGGAGATGATCTCCACGCCATAAAATACCTATCCCTCAAGCTCAAAGGGCCAGCCCGGCATTGGCTTAAAAGCCTTCCCGAAAGCACCATTGGAAGTTGGGAAGAGCTCGAGGATGCTTTTCGGGCAAATTTTCAAGGGACATATGTCCGACCTCCGGATGCAGACAATTTAAGTCACATAACTCAACAACCCGGAGAGTCAGCCCGGAAATTCTGGAACAGATTCCTTGCTAAAAAGAATCAAATAGTCGACTGTCCGAACGCCGAAGCCTTAGCAGCTTTCAAACACAACGTCCAAGACGAATGGCTCGCCAGGCACCTCGGCCAAGAAAAACCAAGAACAATGGCCGCATTAACAAGCCTCATGACCCGCTTTTGCGGGAGAGGATAGCTGGCTGGCAAGATGCAAGACTAAGCGACCCAAGTACATCCGAAGTCGAGGATGGAACGGAAACCGCGACGCAGCAAGGACCAGCGCCGGACAAAGGGAAACAGCCCGAAGAGCATGGCAGTCAACGCCGGATTCAAAAGCTCTCGGCAGAATCATAAAAAAATGCCCCTTAAGGATAACAGGGACGAGCTATCTAACTTAAACAAAATCTTGGACAAGATATGCCAAATCCACAGTACTCCCGGGAAGCCTGCAAACCATACCCACAGAGGTTGTTGGGTCTTCAAGCAGTCCGTCAAACTCAACGCCGAACACAAGGGGCTCGACACACCAAGCGAGGACGATGACGAACCCCTACAAGCGAAAGCACCGGAAAACAAAAGAATTTCCCACAAGAAATCAAAACAGTAAACTCACTTCACGTGACAAAGGGGAAAAATAGAGCGGCGCCCATAGAGGCACGCGCCATATGGCCTATCCCAGAGGAGTCCCGCCACTGGTTGTTAAAACCAATCACCTTCACCATCGAGATTACTCTAGAAGTATCACGGAATGCAGGTTGGACTGCCTTTGATATTAGATCCGATAATTGGCGGACTCCAATTTACTCAAGTCCTAATGGACGGCGGCGATGACCTAAACCTGCTATATCAGGACACAATCCGCAAATGGGGATAGACCCAACCAAATTTCGCCACAGCAACACTTCCTTTCAAGGGTAATGCCGGCCCATATGCCCATTGTACGGGCTCCCTACGGCTAGAAGTTGTGTTCGCTCACCCGACAACTTCCGCCGCGAAAAGTTAACCTTCCAACTCGCCCCATTTACAAGTAGCTATCAAGCACTATTGGGACGCGAAGCTTTCGCCTGCTTTAACGCAATACCGCATTATGCATGTCTTACACTTAAAATGCCCGGTCCACGCGGCATCATCTCGTTAAAGGGAAACATCGAGGGTTCCTCGAGTCCGGAAAATTGTGCGGTTGCCTTGGCAGCCACACAATAGACCGGCTTCACCAATACAAGCACTTAGACAGTCGTCGCCTTGGGCATCTTTGACGCGCCGACGAGTCCGCGTAAACATACAAGGGCTTACTAGACGCATACCCCCGTACAAGGGGCTCTGCGCATGCACAACAAGAGACAAAAAAGCTCAGTTTTATTCATTTTTGAATTGTACTTCGCTTATTTAATATAACGTACATTTTTCGCACGATCTTTTTCAACTAAGTTCCTCTCTTTTACAGATGTACACTGTGCTACACCCGGCCCAGGATACAAAGACAACGGAGACACAAAGCGCAGACATGCGGTAGGGACCCGTTGTAAGGATTCTTTTCAGATTAAGACCCTGCTAAACCTTTTTTCTTGTCTCTTGTTGATACACATCCCCGGTTTCTTGCTATAACCGAGGAGGAGGTGGCGTTTGGCATAGGCCACGCCGAAATTTCTTGCGCTGCACTGGACACCAGGCTTATTACCAAGGGCGTTATTCGCCCGTTTTCATAAAGACCGAATACCTTAGGGAGTGTTCGGCATCTCGAGTTAGGGCCTTATATGCATCAGCTCCGAATCATGTCTTTGGTCAAATGTTGGGTTTGCCCGGCTCACGTGTTTTGCTGCCTTACGCCCGCTCTATCGGCTAATGCGCACCGTGAGAACTATCGCAATTGTGCCCCGGTTCGCCAAAGCGGGCACCTCAAAGAGAGAAAGCCGAAAACTGACCGTCATGATATAGCATGAGACTGGTCAACCACTCGATGACCACCGAATCTTTAGAATTCCTCCGCATTGACGAAGGGTCGCTTCGGTCAGTACATACGCCTGAATTCGGGTGAGCGGTGCCCCTGTGGGCTATATAGTAGCCCCACCGTCGAACTCCTATGGCTAAGTGAAAGTGATAAAGCATTATAGTCCGGTTGCCTAGTTTGCTACGCTTATTACCTCCTTTGTAGGACCAAGACGTTGATCAAGTTTGAAAAGGCGCTTTACGCAAACACCCCGCATTATATGCATGGGGGCTGAAGCCAAAGACCGCCATCTTTCGTGTTATATACACATATACATTAACGCATCGCACAGAGGTATTTTAATTCTTGAAGGCACAAGTATAAAAAGCTTTTATATTTCATCAAACATTGTTTCACAATAATACATGTTATTCAACATAATATCCTTCGAAAGCATCGCGTCTCTATTAAACGAAAGCGCCTGCAGAACTTCCCGAAAATAGTGCTTAATTGTGTACTGGCTTCGTCTCAATCTTGGGATGCAACATCGGTGGCCTTCATCTCCGCCCGGTATGTCTTGACACGGGCAAGAGCCATCCACACACCCTCTATGCATCTTGACCGCCTCATTGCTTTGATATGCGGCACCGCACTAAGGAACTGCTGCACCAAGCCAAAATAACTCTTGGCTCGGGCCTTTTCGCCACAAATGAGTCAATGGACATCCTTCATGGCAAGTCCTATTAATCTATTCAGCTCTGCCCATTCGCCGCACGATCCGCTAATGGAAGTGGACGCCTGGATTACGGAATTGCGACCAAAAAGCTCTTCCATCTCATGATCCTTTTGATCTCCTCAAGTGTTCGGCCGCATCCCTGGCCGCCGCCAAGTCCAGAGCAAGCATCCTCCGCACTCCACAGCCAGTCCAACTGAGCATACTTAGGATCCGTGAACTTCCTCCGCAGCAGAAAGGGCTTTCCAGCCGCGATATCTCCGGCCTGACGTAGCTCCTCCTTCATAGCTCTCATCGCAGAGCGAGCACCCTTGGCCTCGGTGGTGGCCTTCTTCAGGTCCTCTTGCTCCACTCGACCTTCTTTTTCAAGAAGCTCGCAGCGGTCGGTAGCATTCTTCAACTTCACGGCCATTTCGGCCATTTCCTTCTTGCTTCGGCAGTGAGCAGCCTGTTCGGCTAGCTCTTGGCCGCCTTTAAGGCAGCCGCATCACTTTTTTCGCCTGCTCCTTGGCTCGGGCAAGCTCCGCCGAAGGTTCTCCATGGCAGCGGCACCATCTGCATCAAGCATACATGTTGTAAGGCACGGGCATCAAGCTCCCTTACCAGGTGTCCGCGGAGAAACTGCATACCTTGTGACTCGTCAAGCCGCTTATTGACAAGCGCGATGTCGGCATCCGCCACATCAAGTTGCCGCTTTAGTTCGGCAAATACATCAGTCCGGCTAGCCACCGGAGGCTCCGCCACCTACATAGGAAGGGCGACATATTATAGTTGATTATGATCCTCAGACGCTGTCATTTTTGACAACGCATCGAGTCTCGTGGGCTACTACCTACACATGGCGATCTTATATATGCGGAACCGTCAAAAGGTACATCATTGCACGCACCTCAAAACCCGTCGGTAAACTCCTGGCGGCCTCAGACAACCCGCTTTCATGAATCGAAATTTTTTCAATCACCGTGCTCCATCAATGCACGGTGATCCTCTAAGATAGACGCCGCCCGAGCAGATCCTTCAACTCCTTCGACCGTGCACCGTGGAGGTGCCGGACTGCGTCTGATGGCCTTTTTCAAGGCCGGACACGAGGGCTTCTGGGGGCCCTGCGACCGCCCTCCGCCCCTGCCGGGTTCGGAGAGACCCTCCGCGACGACACCTCAGGATCGTCCGCCTCGCTAGGCGGTACGGCAGGGGGATACATTCCGCTCTCCATCATCTCCGGACGAAGATCCCCTGAAGACGAGTTCTGCTGAGAAGGGCTAAGATCCGAACTACAAGGTAAAATTTCGGTCATCTTCAGAAATAAAACAGGGATGTCTCTTATTTTAAAACTCCCCTCTATACTTATGGCTCGCTGGAGGGCTGATCTCCTTGGGGAAATAGTGCGTCGGCATCTCCCGGCGCAGGACCCTCTGGCCGAAAGTTTCTTCCCCGCTTTGAGGCCTTGGTCTCCGAATCTTCGTGAGGCGGTCCTCTTCTCCCCTTGGATGGAGGGATTCTCGATCCCTCCTTTCTTGATAACCTCCTTCGCGGAGGCAGTAGCTTCCTTGTTCCCCTTCGCCTTTCTTCCAAAGGCGCAGCCTCCAAAGATCCTGGTTAACACGGGATCCGGCGTGGTCTCGGGGAGGGCGGACACTGATCAGCTTTTGCTTTCGCTATCCACTCCTGTTTAAGGGACAACTCTTCTAAGGGCAAGTTTACGACAAATATACGGATAGCGTGTCCGGGTACAGGACTACTAACTTGAGTATCCGGGCGATTGCAGCTCAGAACTACGTCCTCGGACAAATCCGGACACATTGCATGTGATCCGAAGAACAGATTGTACATCTCCGCGGGCGTTGCGCCCATAAAATGTTGGAGAGCTCGTGGTACCTCCGGATTGAACTCCCACAAAGTGAGGGGGGCGACGCTTGCGAGGGCAGGATGCATTTAATCAAGATGACCTGCGCTACTACGACCAGATTGATCTCTCTCTAGGAGGTCTCGAATCGGCCACCTGCAACAAGGGCACGTCCTTGGACGGCCCCAGTCAAGCCCTTTATTGACCCATGACGCCAACCGCGGTGGAGGACCCGGCGAAAGGCAGTGTGGCGCCACCCATTTGGTGCCCCCGGGAGTGGTGATATAAAACCACTCTTTGTTGCCATAGGCCGAGCTCCTCTTGAAAAGAGCCCTCGGGCCATGAAGCTTCGGCATTCTTGCTTATAATAGCCCTCCACACTCTCTGTTGCCCTTGATCATCTTCGCTCCACCTTGAAGGTCTTGAGCCACAATCCAGTGAGGGCTATTATGAGGAAGGCTTCAATACACGATTTACTTAACGATGAGATGTGGAGGATGGACTCGGATCCAAGTCGTGAAATTCCAGCCCGTAATAAAACATGAGCCCTCCCGAAGGGGTCCGCTGGGAAGCCTAGCCTCGAAGGAAGTGAGACGCGAACACCATGCTTTCACGGGCTTGGGAGTGGGAATAACCTGCCCTTGGGCAGGCAGCCTATGCGTTTCTTTCGCCGTTAGATACACTGCATCTCTTAGCTTTAGGACGCCTTCTTCCGTGACGGAGGAAGGCATCCACCGCCTTGAAGGTCGAGCGGACATCATCGAAGGTCCGCGCTGAATCTGGAGCTTTGGGTGTTGGAACCGAGGCGAGGGGCGGATTCGATTGAGATTGAGAAAAAGGAGCGGGGCCTTGGTCTGTTTATAAAGAGGTTGAATACTGTGAGCCCTTCCCGTGACCGTTCGGACTTGCCTTCGATAGAGGGCGTGCTAACGGCACGATCGGGTTACCACGCCAGATTAATGAGAATCCGGAATAAGGGGACACGATCTCTGCTTTGACAAGACGTGCCAATGAAACCGCCTCGCTAAACGCTACCGAGGCGGGACAAAAAACAATTCGAATAAAGGCTTGGCCGTGGTGTGATATCACTGCGGAATACGTCACAGATTGAACTTGTGTACATATTATTCTCTCTACGGTGGTATGTGGAACTTATTTTGCGTAGCCGGACACTATCCTTGTGTTCAAAATCTTCTATAAAGAATTGAGGAGGAACCCTCCTTGCAATGCCGAAGACAATATATGCGTGTTTTAATCGTTGTCATTGAAGCCTGGTTGGGGATACCGAGGAGTCCCAGATTAGGGGGTGTCCGGATAGCCGGACTATGACCTTTGGCCGGACTCCTGGACTATGAAGATACAAGATTGAAGACTTAGTCCCGTGTCCGGATGGGACTTTCCTTGGCGTGGAAGGCCAGCTTGGCGATATGGATATGTAGATCTCCTACCATTGTAACCGACTCTGTGTAACCCTAACCCTCTTCGGTGTCTATATAAACCGGAGGGTTTTAGTCCAGAGGGACGAACAACAATCATACCATAGGCTAGCTTTTAGGGTTTAGCCTCTCTGGTCTCGTGGTAGATCTACTCTTGTACTACCCATATCATCAATATTAATCAAGCAGGAGTAGGGTTTTACCTCCATCGAGAGGGCCCGAACCTGGGTAAAAACATCGTGTCCCTTGTCTCCTGTTACCATCCGCCTAGACGCATAGTTCGGGACCCCCTACCCGAGATCCGCCGGTTTTGACACCGACAGGGGGTCCCCAGACTTGCCTGCCTGTGGCCCAGGGCGTGGATCCACAAGCGGGCCCGTATGGCCCATCTTCACCAACAAGCACTCGAGACCCTCGTGAGGGGCCAAACCTCGCGAGGCGGACGACACAAGACCTCCTCGGGAGCGGCCTCACCAGGCTGGCTTGCGAGGGGCGGAGAGTTCAAGGCAAGGCAAACCTCGCGAGGTTCTCATGACGTGAGCCATGACGACCAAGGCCAGGCGGGCGCTAGCGCGCACAGTGTCCTTGCTTCCTCTTTGGTGCTAAGGAGGCAAGCGCAGGCGAGGAGTACCGAGGCGTCAAGCAAAGGTTTCCATATCTGTGCAACGAGACCAGGACTAGCAGACCGGCAGGACGGAGGTCATCGTGGAGCCCAAGACGGTGACACCACCAGAGCCTTTGGCAGGCGAAGACTAGTTTTGTCAGGATAGCTTGTACTAGCTGTCCCCTTTCAAATTGGCTGCCAGGCATCCCTTCCCACTCAATATTTGGGAAGAGGACCAGGGCCTCTATAAATAGGACTAGTCACCACAGTAGGAAGGGGATCGGGTCCTCACCCACCAGAACTCATCTTGAGCGATCCTCACCCACACACCAGCTGACCAAGCACAAGAACACCTCTCCTCAGGAGGTTGTTCTTCCGTTGTAATGTTCATCCTCAGCCCAAGAGGCAATCCACCACCACCACACTGGAGTAGGGTATTACACCACAATGGTGGCCCGAACCAGTATAAATCTTGTGTCCTCGTGTTCTTTGGGATCTGCGAGCTAGTCCGTGAGTTCGTGGAGTGTGAGAGCGTGGAAGAGGAGAGATCTTCGTGCGTACCCCAGTGTTCGAACCTCAAGGGTTTTGCCGGAACCCTAAATCCGACATTTGGCACGCCGGGTAGGGGGTGCGTCGGAGCCTCTCTTCCGTCAGTTGGTCCACCGACGCTCTGCAGTTCCGATGTCCGGCGACCCAAGAACCAACATCGACTGCTGGGCAGCTTGGCCAGCCCGGACGGAGTCGTTCACCCAAGAAGATCTCAACCCCGCGCTCCAGGTGGCACGAGCGCCACCTAACGCTGCAGGGCGCGGGCGGTGCAGCCAGGCGCCGCCCGCCTTACTCATGACAGCGCGAAGCTCTTGCAAGGCCGCAAGCCACGCTGCAGCCGATGACGCCACACACCCGCGGGAGCGAAGCGAACATGCGGCTGCACTCCACCGGCGCTGAGAGCTGTTACGGTGCCCGTCGATGGAGAGCGGCGGGATGCACTTCTGGCAACGTCGCCGAAGCATCGGGCCTTGGCCGCAGGAAGCGCCGCCTTCCGCTACCAGCTCACGCCCCAGGTAGCGGCCGGATCCCACGGCAGGCCTCGTCGTGCCCGCATGCCCCCGAGTGCGCCCGCGGGTCTCATCGACATCAGCACGACCCACGGCGCCGGCCGCACCATCGCACCCGCACCACCCTCGATGGGTGCGGGCACGAGCGTTGCCGCACACGGCCCCAGTGGGGCACTACCCTACCATCCTCAGGACGTCGTGACGGGCCGGGCGACATAGAGCGTGGGGCACTTCGGCAAGGTCATTGGGGCAACGGCCTCGGAGGCCTACGTTCCCCGCATGATGAACCAGGAGTACACGCCAGAAGACGACCCCGGCTCATTCCTTGAGCCAGGCTGGGAAGAGGAGGCGCTAGGAGCGGAGGCCTTCCAGGAGCCGTGTCACATCCCTAGAGTTTGCTTGTAACTAGTGGCATTGCATCCATGCATCATGTTTAAGTTTCATGAAGTTGAAATGGGGATTGATCCAAACCCTAGCACCAAAATTAAATCAAATAGGGTCAACTATAAAATCTTTTCAATAAACCCAAAATGTTCCTAAGAAAAGTTCATGATTTTGGTTAAAGGTGAAAACCTCTGCCAAAAATGATGCACATATTTCTAGGCCATTCGGATTTTTGAATTAAGTCTTATTGTATTTGACTTTGGGCATTTAAATACTATAAATAATTTAAATGTTCAAATAATGTTGGAACTATTTTTGGGCCACTGAAATAATTTAGCAAGTGTCCATGAATATTTTCAGGATTTTAGGAAATGCCTTGGTATTTTTCCTCAGCTCAAAACAGAGGCAAATAATTAGAAAACAGTAATTTAAATAGAAAACAGAGAAGGAGGGAGTACTACTTACCTGCCCAGAGAGAAGCCAGCCCACCATCAGAAGCAGCCTCACGGGCAAAGCCAGCCCGCCCACCTGTGGGCAAGACTGTCTTCTTCCTCTTGTCAGAGGAGAAGTACCAAGTGTTCTTGGCCAAGCGTAGCCGCCGCCAGCCTCCTCCGCCCCGCCTGCCTCCTCGATCTTCCGGACGTCGACACGCGCCCCGACCCTCTCACTCTTCCCCGAGGCCCTCCTCCCTCTCGCTTCCTCTCTCTCTGAACCCGGAAGGCTGCTGCCGCCACGACGCGGCGCAACCACGGCCACCGCCTTCCTCGCCTCCTACATGCCCGTGGCTCCGCCACCTCGCCACGCCTCTGCCCGAGCCACGCGGCACCAGACGCCTCGAACGCCCGTCACCGTGGTCGTCTTATACCTCCTGCAGCCGAGATCGCCAAGAATCGCATTCGCCTCCACCTGGCCCCCCGAGCCCGCTGAGACCGCCGCACGAATCCCTGTGACCTCCCGATTCTTTCCCCTTGCTCGCCCTCTCCGTTTCCATCCCCTAGCCCTGTCTTCCACCACTGCCGAAGCTCGCCGCCGCCGTGCCTCATCGCCGCCTGGCCATACCGCCGCCACCCACGTCGAAGTTATGCCCCGTGCTCAAGACTCTCCTGTGGAGCCGGGCGCCCCACCTGCTCGACCTGCCGAGCCCCCTAGCGCCAACCCCGACCTCGCCTCAACTCCGGCCATCGCCACGAGCCTCGCTTCCCGAAGCTCGGGCCGTCTCAAATTTCGCTCCAACCGCAAAGACGCGGGCACTCCCAGCTTTTACGCCGATACCTCCGCCGTCCTTTTGGTCGCCGAACAGAAACCCGCACCCTCCGCCGTCCTGGCCTCGCCTCGGGCCGCCGAGTCGCCATGGTTTGATCCCACGACCATTGACTGGTGGGCCTGGTTGCCACTGGGTCATCGACGCGTGGGCCCCTGTGCCACTAACTAAACTAGGTTAGTATTAGTTTAACGCTAACTAATATCGCTTAGTTAAACTAACTATCGACATCGCAGGGCCCACAGGTCAGCTTTTGACACTGACCAGCCCTGTTGACCACTGACGTCACACCTATGTCATGCTGACGCAATAACTTATTTTCTGGATTTATTCTTATATAGGAAATTCTAGAAAATAGTGCTAACTTCTAAAAATCATAGAAAATCAACCGTAGCTCAGAATGAAATAATTTATATATGAAAAATTATTAGAAAAATGCAATCTACCCATCTGTACCATTTTCATGCATGTTAGAACCACTTTTGTTCATTGTTTAGTTCAAATCAATTAAGTGGCATTTGAATAATCACATATGGAGTTTGAATTTGAATCTTGTATTCAAACCAACTTCATTTAAACTGTTGCTAGTTGCATTAGCTCAAATCACAGCATATTGCCATGACATTATCATACATCATATTTGTTGCATTGCATTGATTATGTCCCACTTTGTTTGCCGGTGTTTGTCCCCTCTCAGTAGACGACGTACCAACGATGAGTTCGATGACACCGATGAAGAACTATATTATCTTCGAAGTGCTGTGCAAGCAAAACCCCTGGTTCATGCCGATACAATCCTACTCTCTCGCTCCTGCTCTCTTTTTACTGCATTAGGACAACAATGATTCATCTCATACTTGTTGCGGTAGCTGAACCCCTTTATCCTCTCGTGATGACTCCGTCATTCCACAAGAATAGATGAAACCCACTAGCATGAGTAGGAGTATTTTGAGCCCTGTTGTGCCTACTCATTCATGCTTGTTTGTCATGCCTCTACTGCTTAGAGTTGAGTCGTGCCGATTCATCGGGATGAATCGGAGGTGTGTGAACATGTCCTACTGTTGAGAGCTAAGTGTGTGAACACGATTTGGTAAAGGTAGCGGTGAGAGGCCATGTAGGAGTACATGGTGGGTTGTCCCATAGCAGCCGTCCTTAGGAACTGAGTTCTGTGTTTGTGATCCATGAAACAGTTACTACCACACATTGGGTTCCGGTAACTCGACCCCTCTCGGCTTATTAATCGCCTCGATCTTTGTCCAGGAGTTGCAACTAGTTTCTGGTGTTTGTAGGATATGTGTTGGGGGTCGTGCGTAGTGCTGACCCTGTGGTGGGCTATGTTGCGGTAGATACACCGTGGCATGGTGTACCGGCGCCTGCTTGGTGTCTCGGGAACCTCGCCACATCGTTTGGGGCCGTGAGCGACACCCCGGCCGGATCTCCTCATGGATGGAACCCGAATAGGCGATAAACCCGACTAGAGACTTGTGTGGTTAGTCGTCGTGGCCGACTCCCTCGCCAAAGCTTCCGCTTGAAGGTTGCCGAGATACACGGCGTGTACATGGTGGTAAGTGGCGAGAGCGTGTGAAGAAGTACACTTCCCGGTCAATATGATCTATTCAATAGCCGTGTCCGGAAAAGGACTTCGATGCTCATACAGTTCATAGACAAGTGAAAGTGGATACTCTAAAACTCGCAAGATAAGCGTGAGTGCTATGGATGGCGTTCTCGTAGGTACACGGGAGCGGATCCATAGTGGTGTATTGGTATTGTGAATATGTGGACTCGTGTGCGCCACCTCAAAAGAGTTACTGGCAGTCGTAGTTAGGATAGCCACCGAGTCAAAGCTGGCTTGCTGCAGTCAAACTCGACCACCCCCTTTGTTGATACCGATGCATATGTAGTTAGTTCTGATGTAATTCTTGCTGGGTACATTTGTACTCACGTTTGCTTATTTTATGTTTTGCAGAGAGACGTCAGTCTCGTTAGTAGTTCCGCGTGGACTTCAACGTTTAGCTAGTTACCTCAGCTACGATCTTGTGCCCCGGCAGGATCTGGTAGATAGTCAGGCTTCTAAGCCTTTTCATTTATAGTTGTCTGTACTCAGACATGTTAAGCTTCCGCCTATGCTTTGACTTGTATGCTCTGAATGTTGGGTCATGAGACCCATGTTTGTAATATCTCGCGCCTCGGAGCCTAATGAATAAATATCTGAGTCGTAGAGTTATGTTGTGATGCCATGTTGTATTTACACATATTGAGCATATTGTGTGTATGTTTGAAATGCTTGGTATGTGTGGGATCCGACAATCTAGTTGTTTATCCTTGGTAGCCTCTCATATGGGGAATGTAGTCTAGTGCTTCCTGAGCGATAGTAGTCCGCTACAGCCCGGTTCACCGAGTCCCGCTAGCCCAAAGACTACCGCTCTAGACACTTGACCTGGCATGTGTTTCACTTCGCCTCGTGTCTATCCTTCGGGAAATGTCACGCGGTGACATCCGAGTCCCGCCTAGCCTGCTATAGCCCGGTTCTCGGAGTCCTGTTAGCCAGATTACGCCCGGATTCACACGTCACGATCGACATGCTCGATGTGATTCATGTATGCCTGTCCCCATGGGTTAGTGCCGCTTTGGGTTCACGACTAGCCATGTCGGCCCCGGGTTCTCTGTCATATGGATGCTAGCGACACTGTCATATACATGAGCCAAAGGCTAAACGGTCCCGGCCATGGTAAGGCGACACCTGTGGGAATACCGTGCATGAGGCCGCAAAGTGATATGAGGTGTTACCGGCTGGATCGATGTGACTTGGAATCGGGTCCCGACAGCTTTGGTATCGTGAGCCCGACCGCCAGAGGATTACCAAGCCAAACCGGTCGAAGTTGTGTCTAGAAATGCTTTAGTTATGTAAGGGAATTGATTGTGGAAGGGAACGTAAGGCTCTTTTACTCCTTATACCTCATGGCCTTCCGATGTGAGTCAACCTCTTCTCTTCTACGGGATTAAGAACTAGGCCTTCTCATCTATCTATCAGATGACGTGTTACTAATCCATAGACTTATAGAATTGATAGTTTCAAATCTCAGCTTTAGTTTTTACTACTTCCGTATGTTCATAGCTGGCCTCGTAACCTTGATATTGTGATGTTGAGTGGTCATGCCACTATTTGCGTGATGTCTCAAATCATTTTGAGCATTTACACCAAGTTATGTCAGTCTGACTCATCGCAGGTCTCTAAATAGTCCGATGCATTTGCAAATCCTTTCTTTCCGCTCCCGATGTCCTTTTGGTCGAATAAGCACACTAATTAGTATGTTGAGGTACTCCGCTGCCTCGGCATATATGTTGGAGCTATTATTATGAACCTAGGTGTTTTAGGGAGTCACCTAGTAAACTAGCCATGTTTTGTGTTCCCGGTGTGATGATTCTGGCCACCATTCTCGAAAGCATCCCGTGATGCAATTCAGTTAGTAGGTATTCTACTCCTGGGTTCGTGACCCAAGAATCACCCTACTTACCTCGTGTTGATAGTGTTGCTCGTACCTTTAGGATATTAGCAACTTTGCGATAGTCCTCGAGGTCCGTGGTATTTCCTTCTTCCAAATACTATGAACCGCTTATGGCAGAAGTTCCTCGCTGAACCGAAGGATCACAATCAGAGTACTCTTGAGGAGTTCTCCATCTTTAATTGTGTATCTGACAGTTCTACCCATTCCGCATGGGTTATCCGGAATAAATGTTGAGCTTCGCCAGAAATACTAATCTATGCATCCATAACTCAGAAAAAAAACATATGTTCCTTTGAGTTGTCCCTCTTTAGTTGTATTCCGACCCTCGCCTATCAATTGATAGTCAGGAGTAATTGTGCATTCGTGTTCATCGATGCCTATTACTCATGAGGTCCGTCAAGCCATTCTATTCCGGAATGACTAGGAGAAACAAACTCCAAAGACCTCATCCATATCCGTGATTGGGTCAAAGCAGCTTGTGTTCCGCAGATCAAAATGCTAATCTAGCTCTTGTTCTGTTCTACCCTGGAGTATTACCATATTTATATCAAGAATATCATGGAAATTGCACACCATTCTATGAACTCTTGATACAGTGATACTTCTCACCCTCAATATTAATTTCTCGGCTCCCGTGTTGTTGTAACCGGAATGCCGACAAGTGAATTGTGGTGTGTGAAATCGATACTCCTAGCAACCTCGTTGCTTGGTAGTAAATGGACAATATTCTCATTCTTAGCGTGTTGGTTATTGAATCATCATCCTAAGATTGATCGTGCTACCTAGTCCTTATTTCTGGTGCACTCTTCGATCAATGAGTTAGGATTGTGTCCATCCCTCACTCTTTTGATCATATCATCTTGCCTTGAAAAGCAAGATTGTTCTCGAGCTTAGAGACATATCGGTGGTTCGTGATGTTCCGAATATCTTCTCGGAAGTATTACCAGGTTGTCACCTGACCGCTACGTTGAGTTCGTGATCATGCTGGTTTTCTCCAAACCACCCATTCTCCAAGAATCTGTGTTGGATACCCCTGAGCTAGTTGGTTGAGCCAAACAACAACTTGGAGAGTTGGAAGATAAAAGCTTGTCTGACTTAGTTCATTTTAAGGGATATCCTTTTGTGTGTGTGTTGAAGAAAGATGATACCTCCATCGATTGGTCCTCGTGATCAGTTGTTGGACCTATTGCCTTGACAAAACTTTGACTTGAGTATGGGCTATCGTCAAGTCAAACCAGAGCCAACGATGTTCGTAATGTTGTCTTTACTTGTGGTTGATCCCTCGAGCATACATCATTACATCTTTTGGTCCGACCAATGCTATTACCGTGTTCACATGATGGTGGAAGTCCAAAGGATATGGAAATTCCGATGAGTTGCTGTTGAGCCCATCGCAGATTCTCTCCCCATGAGTCATGTTGAACATCAACCTAGTATTGGAAACTTTTATAAGCATTTTCTTCATGACCGTTTGTGAAGCATATGTTTGGATGAAAGAAGTGACTTTCCCTAACTCATGTGCATCTGATGCAAATTGCCGCCGTGAGTTCGAGAAAGATTGTTTTTGATTCCTTTGGAATCATCCCAAGTCATTCATGCATGTGCGAAGTACTCTATGGTTTGATAGGTTGGCCGCCTCCATTCTATATGTATTCTTAGCACACCAAGCCACTGATCGACTTGTTCAAGGAAGAGAAGTCTATGCTTGGGCTCTAATCCATGGACTTGCGTAAAGACTTCGATATCCTCGGTGATGGTTCCCACCTGAACTCGGTAGTGTTTCATTATAAGACTACTACGTGGTGATGCTTGTCTGGGACAACATGCTCACATGTATGTACCAGAACCAGCTCATGTTTTGGAGCTTGCTATCGTAGTTCATATCCCGAGAATCTCGCAACGTCATCTCGTCGATTTGTGTTGCAACCTTTCTTTTCGGACATGCTAAGTCTGAAGTATCCTATCACCAATCCGATCTGAATCTCAGACAGATATGATGGTTGGAACATTCCCAACAGTTGCGTCTTGTTCCCAGCTTGCACCGTCATTGTGCCAATCTTCCATGGGCTGCCCTTCTCAGTAGTTGCTGTCCAAGATCATCTTTGAAAGTGGACTTGTCATGGGTTCCATCCATTTCCGGTGATAGAAAAAGTCATTCATTGTGTTGTCTTCAACAAGGTAGTCCACGTCATCCATTCTAGTCCGAGTATGTCATTCTTTCGAACTCCTTCAAATGATCGATTGTGATTGCCTTAGGCTGGTATAAAGAGTCTCAATGATCTCGATATCAAAAGTAATTCTTTACGCCACTTAAGGAATATTTCTCTTGGTCACCTTCCTTAAGACGCCTCGTTATGGTATCATGGCAACTCAACTCCTCGCCACGTGGACATCCGCTCACCACCTTCTTAAGTGTGGAATTGTGCCTACGTAGTGAATCTTCGCCATCTATTACACCCCATCCCTCCGGATGTATGTTTCATGTCTCACCGAGAAATGTTGCTATGTCTCATTCCGTGAGTTAATCCTTGAGTTGTTCGATCCCTGAGAAGATTGATTTTTCTAAAATTCTCCCTTTCCTCTCGTTGTCATATTGGATGAAGTTCTCAAAGCAAGATGTCAAGATCAAGATGATGATCGAATCAATGTTCTTACAAAGTGCAAGTTGGATCATGAGGATCAAGTTAGCTTTGTATCCCTCCGCCTCCTTACCTCACGCCTTGAATCTCGGACGAGATTCTTGTTTAGTGGGGTGAGTTGTCACATCCCTAGAGTTTGCTTGTAACTAGTGGCATTGCATCCATGCATCATGTTTAAGTTTCATGAAGTTGAAATGGGGATTGATCCAAACCCTAGCACCAAAATTAAATCAAATAGGGTCAACTATAAAATCTTTTCAATAAACCCAAAATGTTCCTAAGAAAAGTTCATGATTATTGTTAAAGGTGAAAACCTCTGCCAAAAATGATGCACATATTTCTAGGCCATTCTGGATTTTTGAATTAGATCTTATTGTATTTGACTTTGGGCATTTAAATACTATAAATAATTTAAATGTTCAAATAATGTTGGAACTATTTTTGGGCCACTGAAATAATTTAGCAAGTGTCCATGAATATTTTCAGGATTTTAGGAAATGCCTTGGTATTTTTCCTAAGCTCAAAACAGAGGCAAATAATTAGAAAACAGTAATTTAAATAGAAAAACAGAGAAGGAGGGAGTACTGCACATTTACCTGCCCAGAGAGAAGCCAGCCCACCACTCAGAGCCAATTTCGGGCAAAGCCACCGGCCCACTGTGGGCAAAGATCGTCTTCTTCCTCTTGCTGTGAGGAGAAGCAGCTGCGTGCCCGGCAGCATAGCGAGCCGCGCCAGCCTCCCCGCCTGCCTGGCCTCCCGATCTTCCCGGACGCCGACACGCCACGCCGACCCCTCTCACTCTTCCCCGAGGCCCTCTCCTCTCGCTCCCTCTCTCTCTCGCTCGAACCCGAAGGCGTTGCCGCCGGGCCGAGGTGCGCAACCGCAGCCACCGCCTCGCCTCGCCTCCTACATGCCCAGAAGCTCCGCCACCCTCGCCACGCCTCTACCGAGCCACGCCGGCACCGTGACGCCCGAACGCTGTCACTGTGGTCGTCTTCTACCTCGGGCAGCCGAGATCGCCGGCGATCAGACCTCGCCTCCGGCCCCGTCCCCCGAGCCCGCCGAGACCGCCGCATCGAATCCCCTGTGAGCTCCCGATTCTTTCCCTTGCTCGCCTCTCTGCTTTCCATCCCCTAGCCCCATCTTCCACCACGGCCAAGTCTCGCCGCTGTGCCTCATCGCCAAGGCCACAAATGCCGCCACCCACGTCTGAAGCTTTGCCCTGCTCAAGACTCTCGTGAGCCGGGCCACCTGCTCGACCTGGCCAGGCCTCTAGCGCCAACCCCGACTCGCCTGAACTCCGGCCATCGCCACAGCCTCGCTCCGCGAAGCCAGGCTGCCTCAAATTTCTGCTCCAACGCATGTAAAGACGCGGGCGCCCTACCACTGCCGATATTCTCCGCCGCCCCTTTTGGTCGCCGGAACAGAAACCCGCACCTCCGCTGGTCCTCGCCTCACGCGTCGAGTCGCCATTGGTTTGACCTCGTTGACCATTGACCGGTGGGCCCGGTTGACCCCCTAGGTCATCGACGCGTGGGCCCTGTGCCACTAACTAAACTAGGTTAGTATTAGTTTAACGCTAACTAATATCGCTTAGTTAAACTAATTCATCGACGCTACAGGCCCACAGGTAAGTTTGACCTGGACCAGCCGCGTTGACCACTGACGTCACACCTATGTCATGCTGATGCAATAACTTATTTTCTGGATTTATTCTTATATAGGAAATTCCATAAAATAGTGATAACTTCTAAAAATCATAGAAAATCAACCGTAGCTCAGAATGAAATAATTTATATATGAAAAATTATCAGAAAAATGCAATCTATCCATCTGTACCATTTTCATGCATGTTAGAACCACTTTTGTTCACTGTTTAGGTCAAATCAATTAAATGACATTTGAATAATCACATATGGAGTTTGAATTTGAATCTTGTATTCAAACCAACTTCATTTAAACTGTTGCTAGTTGCATTAGCTCAAATCACAGCATATTGCCATGACATTATCATACATCATATTTGTTGCATTGCATTGATTGTGTCTCTCTTTGTTTGCCGGTGTTTGTCCCCTCTCAGTAGACGACGTACCGACGATGAGTTCGATGACACCGATGAAGAACTATATTATCTTGAGAAGTGCTGTGCAAGCAAAACCCCTTATTCATGCCGATACAATCCTACTCTCTCGCCTGCTCTCTTTACTGCATTAGGACAACAACGATTCATCTGTTACTTGCTGCGGTAGCTGAACCCTTTATCCTCTCGCATGACCTGTCATTCCACAATAAATAGATGAAACCCACTAGCATGAGTAGGAGTTGTCTGAGCCTCACTGTGCCTACTCATTCATGCTTTTTTGTCATGCCTGCCATCGCTTAGATTTGAGTCGTCAGATTCATCGGGATGAATCGGAGGTGTGTGAACATGTCCCATCGTTGAGAGCTAAGTGTGTGAACACGATTTGGTAAAGGTAGCGGTGAGAGGCCATGTAGGAGTACATGGTGGGTTGTCTCATTGCAGCCGCCCTCGTGAACTGAGTTCTGTGTTTGTGATCCATGAAACAGTTACTACCACACATTGGGTTCCTGCATTTCGACCCCTCTCGGCTTATTAATCGCCTCGATCTCTGGCCCGTGAGTTCCAACTAGTTTCTCGTGTTTGTAGGATATGTGTTGGGGCCGTATGTAGCACTAACTCCTGTGGGTGGGCTATGTTATGTAGATACACCGTGGCACGGTGTACCGTGCCCGCTTGGTGTCTCGGGAACCCTGCTCACATCGCTTTGGGGCCGTGGCGACATCCCGCCGGATTCTCCTTGCGGATGGAACACGAATAGGCGATAAACCCGGACTAGAGACTTGTGTGGTTAGTCGTGTCGTGGCCGACTCCTGCCAAAGCTTCCGTTGAAGGTTGCCGAGATAAACGACGGTACATGGTGGTAAGTGGTGAGAGCGTGTGTGAAGAAGTACACCCCGCAGGTTAATATGATCTATTCGAATAGCCGTGGTATGCACGCGGAAAAGGACTTCGTTGCACAGCATACGGTTCATAGGCAAGTGAAAGTGGATACTCTAAAACTCGCAAGATAAGCGTGGAGTGCTATGGATGGCGTTCTCGTGAGGTAGACGGGAGCGGATCCATAGTGGTGTATTGGTATGGTGAATATGTGGACTCGTAAAGCGCCACCTCAAAAGAGTTACATCGCAGTCGTAGTTAGGATAGCCACCGAGTCAAAGCTGGCTTGCCGCAATCAAACTCCACCACCCCTTTGTTGATACCGATGCATATGTAGTTAGTTCGATGTAAGTCTTGCTTTGGGTACATTTGTACCCACGCTTGGTTATTTTATGTTTTGCGATGCACGCCGCCTCGTTAGTAGTTCGCGTGGACTTCGACGCTTAGCTTGTTACCTCGCCTACGATCTTGTGCCCGGCAGGATCTCGGTAGATAGTCGCTTCTAAGCCTTTTCATTTATAGTTGTCTGTACTCGAGACATGTTAAGCTTCCTTTGTGCTTTGACTTGTATGTTTCAATGTTGGGTCATGAGACCCATGTTTGTAATATCTCGCTCCTGAAGCCTAATGAATAAATATCCGAGTCAGAGAGTTATGTTGTGATGCCATGTTGTATTTACACATATTGAGCATATTGTGTGTATGTTTGAAATGCTTGGTATGTGTGGGATCCACAATCTAGTTGTTTATCCTTGGTAGCCTCTTATATGGGGAAATGTAGTCTAGTGCTTCCTGAGCGATAGTAGTCCTCACATGTTCTTGTTCACCGAGTCCTCGCTAGCCCAAAGACTACTGCTCTAGACACTTGACTGGCCGGCATGTGTTTCACTTCGCTCCGTGGTTCCGTTCTTCGGGAAATGTCACGCGGTGACATCCGAGTCCTCGCCTAGCTACATGTACTGGTTCCCTGAGTCCTCATAGCCCAGCTACAGTTCCTGATTCACACGCCGAATCGACATGCTCGATGTGATTCATGTATGCCTGTCCCCATGGGTTAGTGCCACTTTGGGTTCACGACTAGCCATGTCGGCCCGGTTCTCTATCATATGGATGCTAGCGACACCGTCATATACGTGAGCCAAAAGGCTTAAATGGTCCCGGCCATGGTAAGGCGACACCCGTGGGAGTACTGCGTGAGGCCGCAAAGTGATATGAGGTGTTACCGGGCTGGATCGATGTGACTTGGAATCGGGTCCGGACAAGTCACCGAGAGCCCCGCCAACCACGCCGTCGGCTAAACAGCCACCGGGTACCACTAATCTCCTGTGAGCTGGCTTACGCTAACCATGAATCACAAGTGAATCAGTCACAAAGCACCAGCGACGGTTTCTGCACGGTGGTACCTGGCCCCACTGTGAGAGGCTCATTGGGGGCTGCGTGGGGAGCCAGAGCAAGGCCCCTCCAGCGTCACATGGAGCAAGGCTTTGCCCGGAGGTAGGCCCTCTCCCGGGAGGCGCCGGCGAGCCCTTCCCCGACAGAGGACCCGTGGTCGCCGAGGGCGCCGCTGGCGTCCCCTTTGCCCCCTTTGGTGCCGTCCTGGTTTCCGGTTGTCCTAACGATGGTAGAGGGTGGTGCAAGGCGGGGCCCGCGTCTGGCAAAAAGAAGTAATGCTCAAGCCTGTGAAGGACTCCGCACGTGACACTCTCACGTAATAATGAGTGGGTCAGACACGCCGGAAGCCTCAGCAGTGCCGCCCCTCGGGCCTCGGGGCTCCCTCCCACGTCCTAGTGGCAGCACTTAGCTCCACGCTGGTGAGAAGACTCAAAGACAAGAAGACTATACTAGGCTCCGGACACGGTCATTTGCTTTTAAACCTCTTTTCTGTAGCCCTGCTTTCTGGCTTTGGATTTAAGTTGGAGTTGAGTTTTCGTTGATGCGCGCGGGGGGTGCCTTTTATCATTCGTGCTATTTCTTGCAATCTGGTTCTTGCCTTATTTCGGATCCCGCACTTACTGCCTCCCCCTCGTGAGCCCCTCGCGAGCGGGGCTGGACACAACACACGCCAAGACCACACGCAGTGTCGTACACGGTGGGCGCATGCCTCTCGCGAGGCCCTCTCAGATGGATCTAAGGCCCTCAGGGCTCCTCAGAACTCACGACCCATGAGCCGCCTCGAACCTGCCTGTGTTAAGGTAAATCACAACAAAGAACTCGCTAGACTTAGACTCATGAGCTCATGAAGGCACATATTCAACTCGGCTTAAAAGAATAAGGGCAGTAATTTGTTTACATGAGGGGCTTCCCCTCCCAAAATGCTCTTACAACCTTTGGGGCTGCACCCGAGCTTTTGCGTGCAGGATAAACAGCAGGGAAACACGGAATCAATCGGACATTTCGCTTGCCGCGTCCCCCGGGTCGCCTTCAGATGCGACGCTTGCGTCGCTATCACCATCGCCGGCATCACCATCACCTTCAACGGCGCCGCCATCACCATCGTCAACCACGTCGCCTTCGTCCACCGCGACCACCACTGCGTCGTCCTCGGATGTGAAGGCCCTGACCAGCGCGTCCATGTTGTCTTCCACCCACTATGCCAGGTCGCCCCGGATGGCCTCCGGAACTGGGGCAATGGTGGTGTCAAAGTCAAAATTGGGATAGGTATTCTGGAGATGGCTGAAGACGCGGGAGAACGCTACCGAAAAGGTGCTACGGCTCCTCTCTTCAACAAGGGCGAGCTCTCTCGGAACAGTTCTCCAGGCGCGTGACCACCTCGGTGAAGAAGCGGAGGTGACTAGCATAGTCGTCCGCATGGGGATGAGGGGCATTTTCATCGCAGATGTGTCCCAGTGCAATGTTGGCCCGATTCCTGAGGCCCTGGAGCATGGGGGCGTTCACGCGCTCCAAGTTCGGGCCAGTCAAGCACTTCCTCCCTATTCTCGCCACGCTGACGGACTCGACGTCGTCAACCCGCTGTCAAGAGGGAGCAGCTCATGCTGGCGGAGGCTAGTTTAGCCTGTCTTGAGAGACAGGGCGGCTGCGCGGCCTCCTCACGCCGCCTCCGCCACCTTAGACTCAAGGGCGTTAGCCCCACCGCAGCCTCGGCTTGAACGCGCTTCAGGTCAAGTCAAACCTGCCAACAAGATCTGCACTAGCCTCGGCCATGCGACGGCCGACCTTCCACCGACCCGGCCTCACAAGCACCAACAAAGATCCTCCACTTGGGCGACTTGGCGCTCCCTCGTCTCCAACCACTCAAGATCAAGGCCGCGCTTCATAGCTTGTAGCGCCAGCGCTTCCTCATTCTTCAGGATCTCTTCCTCCTCGGCAGGCGTCCCCCGCATCGATGCAAGGGCAGCTTGGCGCGCCTCCACCTGCTGCTCCAAGGAGGTGCTCCAGGCTTGGAGCTCCCACCAGCGCCCTCCGTGATCTCGCCATGGCGGTCAGCTTCCCTGCTTCTTCCAAGGCTCGGGAGCAGACTCATGAGGTTGCGAGGGATGCCTCGCCTTCGTGATCATCAAGCTCACGCCGGTGGCGCCCGAGGTTGATGGCCACCTTCAGCTTGTGCTGCTCCTCCAACAACCGAAGACCCTCGGCCACAAGGCGTGCGTCTACGTCCGTGAGTTCTTCACCGAGCCGGTTCATCGCGCCCATCGCATCCCGAAAGAGCTCGTGGTGGACGACACTCCGCTCGTGCGCCGATCTAAGCATGTTGTCGACTCCGTCCTCCACCGCATGGGACGCGGATAGGGCCGGGGACGGCTCGACCCCTTTCAGCATGGGGCTGGGGGCTGGCGCCCGCCCGGCTGCCGGCCAAGCCTCGTGAGGGGCCCGAATGAGTAGAGACCCACCGCTTGAAGAGGATCCCAGGATCGAAGCCAACTAGCCGTCGTCCATGATCAGAGGAGGGGCCCTTGGTACGCGGGCTGAGCTCCAAGAAAGGCCGCAAGGGGGAGACGGCAAAGGCACGAGCTCAAGGCGCCCCGCCGGCAGGCTTTCTCCTCCGGTGGACCTCAAGGCCAGGCGTGCAGGTGCTTGGGGCGCCTGTCAAGGGCGGGGAGACGGCGAGGGAGGATGCCCCTCGAGAGGCCCCGCGGCCTTGGCGGAAGGGACCCTGTGAAACCACCGTCAGGAAGGGAAGCGACGCACAAGGAATGACAGATATAAGGTACTTACTCATCGATGGCAATATACTTCCTCCGCTTCAACGACCCGAAGGCGCCACTGCTGCAGCTTGGGGATCCCTTCCTCTTGCGGAGCTCCTCAAAGTTCACGCGGAGCCGACCGAAGTGTTGGACGTGGCGACCATTGCGGGGCGAAACTGGAGAAGCACCCAAGGAGACCACCTCAGGAGCGCCAAGCTGAGGGAAGCTATCGGGCTCCGCCTCGCGACGACCTGCCGAGGCCTCAGGAGCTTCAACCTCAGGAGTAGCGGACCGCATCGCCCCTTCAGCTGCCGCCCTAGCATAGGGATCAGGGGTTCCCGAGGATGACGCCTCGGGAGCCTCAGGCGGCATCGACACCTCGGCACTCGTGCCCTCGGCCTCCGACGGTGCTTACCCCCCAGCGTCCACTCTTGGGGCAAGGTCGGGGCTGGTG
Organism: Aegilops bicornis; assembly: GCA_021605145.1. Lineage (NCBI taxonomy): Eukaryota > Viridiplantae > Streptophyta > Magnoliopsida > Poales > Poaceae > Aegilops > Aegilops bicornis. Next base: position 1,253,872 of record JAHIAL010000104.1, read on the forward strand.
GCAAGGAGAGAAACCACGATGATGGGGTTCTCGCGGGGCCCCACAAGGCCGACTAGACGCGGCCCCCACTCATCGAAAGAGGGCATCTACTCCGCAAATTCCACCTTGTTCAAGCAGCGGTACAGAAGACAACTCTTCCCTGGCATGTCGTCGGGCAACGGGATGCCCGTCAGGACCGCGAGCACCATTCACCGTGACTCAAGAGGGAGCCCGGACTCCTAAAGTCTCATGTGATCATTGCTGTTGAGCAAGGCCCACATCGATCGAGAATGTCGCTGAAGCGGAGCAACTCAGCGCCGGATGAACTCCTTCACCACCATAGGCGCAGTCACGCCACGGTCTTTCAGCCTCTTCAGCCTGAGCCAGACGGAGGCAAGGCGCGGATCGGCGAGCCTTTGGTGGCACCAACCGGAGTTGGGAATGGCGGGCGCAGACGGAGAAGAGAGCAGGGGGCTGAGCACTCCGACATCAACAAATACCCACCATGTCCGAAACTCGCTCGTGGATGTGGAAGCTCAAAGTCAATCCCCGCGCCAGCTGTCGCCGCCACGGCCTGGAAGCTCAGGCATCCCGAGCTCTGCCGGGGATCAATCAGGTGCAACGAGAACAAGTGGCGGAGAAGGGCCATGGAAGGAGCAATGCCCACCATGGCCTCGCAAACAAAGGCGAAGACAGCGAGAAGGGTCACAGATTGGGGATCAGGGTGCAGCATGTGGATCTGATAATGGGCAAGCACAGCGTTGAAGAAGGCGGAGAAAGGAGGAACCAGGCCAGCCCAGAGGGCGTTGATGAAGAATGGGACCTTGGTGGCCGTCCTGTCGACACGAGCTCGAGACGCGGGCCAGGCCACCGTCCTTCCCCATTCATTGAAGCTAGAGGCGAGCATGGAGCGCACCTTGTCCACGGCTTCTTGGTTGAGCACCAGCGACCTGCCGACGGCAGGCTCAACGGCTGGACGTGGTTCGGCGGAGGACAGGGGCTTCTCCCCTTTCTCCGTTTGATCCGGTGCCATGGCGATGGGAGGACTGAGCTCAGATCAGATTGGAGGAAGGGGCTGAGCTCCGAGGAAGCGGAAGAATTGGGGGAGTGCGCCGCAGCGATGGGAGGGAAACCGTGTAGACCGTGGTGGCCGCCTACTCGCCTAGCCAGGCGGGTATCAAGGCTACGTGGGGAAGCGGAGACGCCCACGTCCAATCAACCGCCACGCGTCGACCAAGGCCGCAGGCTGTTGGGGCCCGTGGCGCTTCGCACTTGCCCTTTAGCTTTGCCTTGAAGCCAAGTCCGAGCGCGCCTTGGGCCCAGGGGCTACTGTCGGCATTCTGGGAATGGGGGTCCCCTGACTTGCCTGCTTGCGTCCCACGGCGTGGCTCCACAAGTGAGCCCGTACGGCCCATCTTCACCAACAAGCAATCAAGACCCTCGCGAGGGGCCAAGCCTCGCGAGGCGGACGACACAAGACCTCCTTGGGAGCAGCCTCAATAGGCTGGCTCGCGAGGGGTGGAGAGGTCAAGGCAAACCTCGCGAGGTTCTCATGACGTGAGCCATGACGACCAAGGCCAGGTGGGCGCCAGCGCGCACAGTGTCCTTGCTTCCTCTTTGGTGCTAAGGAGGCAAGCGCAGGCGAGGAGTACCGAGGCGTCAAGCAAAGGTTTCCATATCGGTGCAACAAGACCAGGACCGGCAGAACGGCAGGACGGAGGTCATCGTGGAGCCCAAGACGGCGTCACCACCAGAGCCTTTGGCAGGCGAAGACTACATTTGTCAGGATAGCTTGTACTAGTTGTCCCCTTTCAAATTGTTCGTTGTGGCATCCCTTCCCGCTCAATATTTGGGAAGAGGACCAGGGCCTCTATAAATAGGACTAGTCACAACAGTAGGAGGCATCGGATCCTCACCCACCAGAACTCATCTTGAGCGATCCTCACCCACACACCAGCTCACCAAGCACAAGAAAACCTCTCCTCAGGAGGCTGTTCTTCCCTTGTACTGTTCATCCTCAGCCCAAGAGGCAATCCACCACCACCACACCGAGTAGGGTATTACACCACAACGGTGGCCCGAACCAAAGATAAATCTTGTGTCCTCGTGTTCTTTGGGTTCATGAGCTAGTCCGTGAGATTGTGGAGTGTGAGAGCGTGAGAGGAGAGATCTTCGTGCACCCCAAGAGTTTGAACATCAAGGGTTTTGCCGTAACCCTAACCGACACCAGGCGCCAAGCCGGGGGTGAAGCGCCTTTGGTAAGGAAAAAATTTATATAGTGTGCTGAAATTTCATCATTACTTGTTACTATGGAAAGTAATCCTTTGAGGGTCTTGTTCGGGGTATCTTCACCCCGACCAATAGAGCAAAAGAGTTGCTCCTCAACCCATCGAACCTATCAAAATGTTTACTTTGAAATTCCTTCTGCATGATAGAGAAACCGCTAGCTAATCCTTTTACAGAGATGGAACATTACATCCCGATTTGCGCCTAATCTATGTGGATGAAGTTTGTGGATTATTTAAGCTTGCGGTATGCCCGAGGATGTTATCAAGAAGAAGGTCTTCCCTTTATCTTTGAAGGGAAAGGCATTGACATGGTTTAGGCTATGCGATGATATTGGATCATGGAACTACAACCGATTGAAATTGGAATTTCATCAGAAGTTTTATCCTATGCATCTGGTTCATCGTGATCGTAATTATATATATAATTTTTGGACTCGCGAAGGAGAAAGCATCGCTCAAGCTTGGGAAGGCTTAAGTCAATGTTATATTCATGCCCCAATCATGAGCTCTCAAGAGAAATTATTACTCAAAAATTTTATGCTCGGCTTTCTCTCAATAATCGCTCCATGCTCGATACTTCTTGTACTGGTTCTTTTATGATGAAGACTATTGAATTTAGATGGGATTTGTTGGAATGAATTAAACACAACTTTGAAGATTGGGATCTCGACGAAGGCAAGGAGTCAGGTATGACACCCAAGTTTGATTGTGTTAAATCTTTTATGGATACTGATGATTTTCGTGAATTTAGCACTAAATATGGACTTGACTCTTAGATAGTAGCTTCTTTCTGTGAATCATTTGCTACTCATGTTGATCTTCCTAAGGAGAAGTGGTTTAAATATCATCCTCCCATTGAAATAAAAGTAGTTGAACCTATTAAAGTTGAAGAAAAGACTATTACTTGTAATGTTGATCCTATTGTTCCTACCGCTTATATTGAGAAACCACCTTTCCCTGTTAGAATAAAGGATCATGCTAAAGCTTCAACTGTGGTTCATAAGAGTAATACTAGGACTACCTACACCCCCTGAGCAGATTAAAGTTGAACCTAGTATTGCTATGGTTAAAGATCTCTTGGTCGATAATATTGATGGGCATGTTATTTACTTCTGTGATGAAGCTGCTAGAATTGCTAAACCTGATACCAAAGATAAACATAGACCTGTTGTAGGCATGCCTGTTATCTCTATTAAAATAGGAGATCATTGTTACCATGGCTTATGTGATATGGGTGCTAGTGTCAGTGCAATACCTTACACCTTATATGAAGAAATTATGCATGATATTGCACCTGCTGAGATAGAAGATATTAATGTTACTATTAAGCTTGCCAATAGAGATACTATCTCACCGGTTGGGATTGTTAGAGATGTTGAAGTCTTGTGTGGGAAAATTAAATATCCTACTGATTTTCTTGTTCTTGCTTCCCCACGAGATAACTTTTGTCCCATTATATTTGGTAGGCCCTTCTTGAATATCAAGTAATGCTAAGATAGACTGCAAAAGGATATTGTTTACATTGGTTTAGGGATATGTATCATGATTTTAATTTCGCCAAATTTCAGAGACAACCCCATGATAAAGAATTGCCTAGTAAAGATGAAATTATTGGTCTTGCTTCTATTGCCGTGCCTCCTAATGATCCTTTAGAACAATATTTGCTAGACCATGAAAATGATATGTTTATGAATGAAAGAAGGGAAATAGATGAAGTATTCTTTAAACAGGACCTATTTTGAAACACAATTTTCCCTGTTGAAATTCTAGGGATCCTCCTCCACCCAAGGGTGATCCTGTTTGAGCTTAAACCATTACCCGATACTCTTAAATATGCTTATCTTAATGAAAAGAAGATATATCCTGTTATTATTAGTGCTAACCTTTCAGAAAGGTGAAGAAGAGAAGTTACTGAAAACTCTGAAGAAGCACCGTGCCGCTATTGGATATACTCTTGATGATCTTAAGGGCATTAGTCCCACTCTATGCCAACACAAAATTAAATTGGAGAAAGACGCTAAACAGGTTGTTGTTAAATCTTAAGATGAAAGAAGTGGTAAGAAAAGAAATACTAAAGCTTCTGGAGGCAGGTATAATTTATCCCGTTGTTGATAGTCAGTGGGTAAGTCCTGTCCATTGTGTCCCTAAGAAGGGACGACATCGTTGTTCCTAATGATAAAGATGAATTGATCCCACAAAGAATTGTTACAGGTTATAAAATGGTAATTGATTTCCGCAAACTAAATAAAGCTACTAAAAAGGATCATTACGCTTTACCTTTTATTGATCAAATGCTAGAAAGATTATCCAAACATACACATTTTTGCTTTCTAAACGGTTATTCTGGTTTCTCTCAAATACCTGTGTCAAAAGAGGATCAAGAAAAGACCACCTTTACTTGCCCTTTCAGTGCGTTTGCTTATAGACGCATGCCTTTTGGTTTATGCAATGCACCTGCTACCTTTCAAAGTTGTATGACTGCTATATTCTCTGACTTTTGTGAAAATATTGTGGAGGTTTTCATGGATGATTTTTCCGTATATGGAACTTCTTTTGATGATTGCTTAAGCAACCTTGATCGAGTTTTGCAGAGATGTGAGGAAACTAATCTTGTCTTGAATTGGGAGAAGTGCCACCTTATGGTTAATGAAGGTATTGTCTTGGGGCATAAAAATTTCTGAAAAGAGGTATTGAAGTTGATAAAGCTAAAGTTGATGCTATTGAAAAGATGTCGTGTCCTAAGGACATTAAAGGTATAAGAAGTTTCCTTGGTCATGCCGGTTTTTATAGGAGGTTCATTAAGGTCTTTTTCAAAATTTCTAGGCCTCGACTAATCTCTTACAAAAATATGTTCCTTTGTCTTTGATGATGATTGTGTAGAAGCATTTGAAATACTTAAGAAAGCCTTGATTTCTCGCACCCATTGTTCAACCACCGACTAGAATTTACCCTTTGAAATTATGTGTGATGCTAGTGATTATGTCAGTAGGTGCTGTTCTAGGACAAAGAGTTGATAAGAAATTAAATGTTATCCAATATGCTAGTAAAACTCTACACAAAGTGCTCCGTGAGAAATTATGCTACTACTGAAAAATAATTTTTAGCAGTTGTATTTGCTTGTGATAAGTTCGCATCAGATATATTTTGATTCTAAAGTAACTATTCACACTGATCATGCTGCTATTAAATACCTTATGGAAAAGAAAGATGCTAAACCTAGACTTATTAGATGGGGTTCTCCTACTACAAGAATTTGATTTACATATCATTGATAGAAAGGGAGCTGAGAACCCCTGCTGCGCATAACTTGTCTAGGTTAGAGAATGTTCTTGATGACCCACTACCTATTGATGATAGCTTTCCTGATGAACAATTAGATGTCATAAATGTTTCTCGTACTGCTCCATGGTATGCTGATTATGCTAATTACATTGTTGCCATGTTTATACCACCTAGTTTCACATACCAGCAAAAGAAAGAGTTTTTCTATGATTTAAGACATTACTTCTGGGATGACCCACACCTTTATAAAGAAGGAGTAGATGGTGTTATTACACGTTGTGTACCTGAGCATGAATACGAACAGATCCTTCGCAAGTGTCACTCCGAAGCTTATGGAGGACACCACGCTGGAGATAGAACTGGACATAAGGTATTGCAATCTGGTTTTATTGGCCTACTCTTTTCAAAGATGCCCGTAAGTTTGTCTTGTCTTGTGATGAATGTCAAAGAATTGGTAATATTAGTAGACGTCAAGAAATGCCTATGAACTATTCACTTGTTATTGAACCATTTGATGTTTGGGGCTTTGATTATATGGGACCATTTCCTTCCTCTAATGGGTACACACATATTTTAGTTGATGTTGATTACGTTACTAAGTGGGTAGAAGCTATTCCAACTAGTAGTGCTGATCATAACACCTCTATTAATATGCTTAAAGAAGTTATTTTCCCGAGGTTTGGAGTCCCTAGATATTTAATGACTGATGGTGGTTCACATTTTATTCATGGTGCTTTTCGTAAAATGCTTGCTAAGTATGACGTTAATCATAGAATTGCATCTCTATACCATCCACAATCTAGTGGTCAAGTAGAACTAAGCAATAGGGAGGTTAAATTAATTTTGCAAAAGACTGCTATAGATCCAGAAAGAATTTGTCCAAAAAACTTGATGATGCATTATGGGCCTATAGAACTGCATATAAAAATCCTATGGGTATGTCTCCGTATAAAATGGTTTATGGAAAAGCATGTCACTTACCTCTCGAACTAGAGCATAAGGCATATTGGGCCATTAAAGAGCTCAGTTATGATTTCAAACTTGTCAAAGCGAAGAGACTATTTGACATTATCTCACTTGATGAATGGAGAACCAGGCCTATGAGAATGCCAAACTGTTTAAATAAAAAGTTAAAAGATGGCATGACAAAAGGATACAAAAGCGTGAGTTTAATGTAGGTGATTATGTTTTGCTATACAACTCTCGTTTAAGATTTTTTGCAGGAAACTTCTATCTAAATGGGAAGGTCCTTACGTTATCGAGGAGGTCTATCGTTCTGGTGCCATAAAAAACAACAATGTCGAAGGCACAAATCCGAAGGTGGTGAACGATCAAAGAATCAAACACTATATCTCAGGTAATCCCATAAATGTTGAAACTAATGTTATTGAAACCGTAACCCTGAGGAATACATAAGGGACACTTTCGAACGCTTTCGCACTCTAAAAGGAATAGGTATGTGGTACGGCAGTAAACCGACTCCAAAACAGTTCTGATAGCAATTTTTCTCCGTTTTGGAATATTTAAGAAAATAGGAAAATAAGAAGTAGTCCGAAGAGGACACGAGGCATCCACGAGGGTGGAGGGCGCGCCCTACCCCCCTGGGTGCGCCCCCTGCCTCGTGGGCACCTCGTGTGTCCTCCGGACTCCGTTTTCTTGCACGATACTTCTTTTGGTCGGTAAAAATTCACTATATAATCTCCCGAAGATTTTGACCCTCGTATCACGCAAATATCCTCTGCTTTTGTTTCGAGCTGTTTTTCTGACAGAGCTAGATCACCATGACGTCTTCAAGCGCCCCCAAGGATAAATTCTTCAAGAAGGTCATCAACCCCTACCTCGCGGAGGTGCTGCAATACCCTCAAACCATTGAGATGCGTGAGGGGGTGCTGCACATTCGCGGTGTTCATGGACCAAGGAGGACCGGAAGCGTGGAGACAAGACTCGAAGCAATGAAGCAACAAGTTTTCAAGTGCCAGGGGATGGTGGAACACGGACTCGACGCCACCCACATGATGATCGCGGAGTTCACCAACAACCACAAGCTGGATGCCAAGAACATTGGGGAGACCATCTTCAAGCTTCACGAGAAAATCGAGCATCTCCAAGCCCAGATCTATGACCTGCAAAACCAAAACTGTGAGTATGAATATATATTCAAGAGGATGAGTTTGGCTGCAGATTTGAGGATCCCGGAGACTCGATCATCCTTCTATGATGGTGAGCCTATGCCTTGGAAGATGGACGGCAAGCCTACATCATCAACAACTCCAACATCACCACCTCCCAAGAAGGAGACATAAACACATGGGTATGGGCACTCCCCTTGGCAACTGCCAAGCTTGGGGGAGGTTCCCCGGTGTTGTATCACCATCACACTCCTATCTTTATTGTTTTTCTTAGTTCGATCCTTTTGGTAATATCTTGATCTAGTAGAATAAAGTTTTAGTATGATCTAGTTTTGAGTTTTGCTTTATGATCCTTCTATGTAATAGAGTCCGTGAGCTATATATAATAAAGATTAGTTTTGAGTCAAGGGCTTGACTATCTTGCTATGATCTTGAGGGAATAAAAATAAAAGAGAAGAGAAAGAATAAAAGAATTAAAGAGATCATGTTGATCTTATGGAGAGTAATGACTTCACATATAAAGAGTATGATGAATAAAAGTTGTTGAGAGTTGACAAACATAGTTTTGGTCATCGTTGCAATTAATAAGAAGTAATCAAGAAAGAGAGGTTTTCACATATAAATATACTATCTTGGACATCTTTTATGATTGTGAGCACTCATTAAAATATGACATGCTAAAAAGTTGATGTTGGACAAGGAAGACAACGTAATGAGTTATGTTTTCTTATATCCGAAATAAAGTATATTGTCATGGATGATCCAACATGTTGAGCTTGCCTTTCCCCCTCATGCTAGCCAAATTCTGTGCACCAAGTAGAGATACTACTTGTGCTTCCGAATATCCTTAAACCCGGTTTTGCCATGAGAGTCCACCATATCTACCTATGGATTGAGTAAGATCCTTCAAGTAAGTTGTCATTGTTGCATGCAATAAAAATTGCTCTTTAAATATGTATGATCTATTAGTGTGGAGAAAATAAGCTTTATACGATCTTGTGATATGGAAGCAATAAAAGCGATAGACTGCATAATATAAAGGTCCCTATGACAAGTGGCAATATAAAGTGACGTTCTTTTGCATTAAGATTTCGTGCATCCAATCATAAAAGCACGTGACAACCTCTGCTTCCCTCTGTGAAGGGTCTATCTTTTATTCTTGTCTTATACCTTATACAAGAGTCACGGTGATCTTCACCTTTCCTTTTTACATTTTATCCTTTGGCAAGCACATTGTGTTGGATGATCCAATTGGATGTAAGTTATCATAAACTATTATTGTTGACATTACCCTTGAGGTAAAAGGTTGGGAGGCAACACTATAAGCCCCTATCTTTCTTTGTGTCTGATTAAAACTCCATACCCATAAGTATTGCATGAGTGTTAGCAATTGTGAAAGACTAAATGATACTTGAGTATGTGGACTTGCTAAAAAGCTCTTATATTGACTCTTTACGATGTTATGATAAATTGCAATTGTTTCAATGACCGAGATCATAGTTTGTTAGTTTTCATTGAAGTTTCTGATTCATACTTGGCATTGTGAATAGATTGTTACTTTAGCATAAGAAATCATATGCCAATACACACACACACACACACACACACACACACACATATATATATATATATATATATATATACATCTGGCCTATTCTGTTTCGCGTAACAGAATATTATTCTGTTACCCTACTTGAACTGATGGTTTCAGGCGTTTGTACTGATGATTTTCATCTCGTCGAACTGATTGCCTTTTCGTCGAAATGGGGCATGTAATATATCGTTGGAAAGCTCTTGACATCTGCATTATAAATATATAGAAATTTTTTGCAAAATCATCACGGTTTAAGAGCAGTTTTGAAAAAGCCGTTTTTTTTTAAAAACCGAAAATGCGAATCGTATTTTGGAATCAATTTTCAAATGGTTTGTCGGAATTGAGCAAATAAGATGGGTTGGAAAGCTGGTAAAAATCCGCATCTTCCATATATCTATTTTTTTTCAAATTCTATACAATTTAAAAGTAACTTGAAAAACAGTGAAATATAGTGTGAAACGTATTTTCGCCTTTTTTGCAAATGATTTGTCGGATTGACGCAAATGATACGGCATTGGAAAGCTATGGAAAATGCGCAACTTTTTCGTATTGAATTTTTTTTCTAATTCCTTACGGTTTAAAAATGAATTCGAATACGGTCAAATTTTATTTTGAACATGATTTTTTTTAAAGTTTGTCGAAATGGGGCAAATAATATACCGTTGGATAGCTATCGAAAATGCAAAACTTAGTCATGTTGAACTTTTTCTCAAATTTGCAACCGTCGAAGAGTAATCTGGAATACGGTGAGACACATCATGCTGTTTTTTTGTTAGAAAAAACAGAGTACTTGTACGGATCTACGTGTGCGTTTGTACTGATATATTTTTCATAGAGTAATTTAGAAAGATTCTAGAAAAAGAGTACTTTAACAGATCTCCGTATGGATTTGTACTGAGCGTGTTTTCACAGACTAGACTTTACTCTGTTTTTTCTATATGGTTTTCCTCGTAACTTTTCAACGGTTCACGGTACATAATCTTGTACTTGCATGGTTTATATCGTTGAACTGAATGATATTTTTTACAAAAATAAAATGTTGTGTGTTTATTTTCTTTTTTTGAACTCAACTTTGTTTTCTGATGATGTTCTGGACTTCTCTTATTTTTACCACTTGAACTTTTACCTGTTTGAATATCCATGGTTTTCTTTAGCATTTTCCAAAGCCTATGTAGGACCTCGTGTTTCTGTACTTATATGCCAGTAATAATAGAACTTTTCCCATACATTTTTTGTCCATTTGTGGACATCAACCAAAATAGGTAGGAGAAAGCACTATCGAACTTATCATTGTTTTCCACCAAACTATGTATGTGTTCTTCTTTTCCAAGAACTGATCCTGTAATACATACTGAATGGCCACACATGTATGATATAATGAACTATAGGGCCTTAAAAGTGTAATGACAGTACATCTATAAAGCTCCACAAGATAACATGAAACCTCTGCCAAATGAAATATACAAAATATTGACAAAAATTCACACTCTTGCACAAAGGGCATACTTCCGAACATGCTCGACGACACCCACTGAACTTGCGCAACTGACTGGTGGAAGCAAGCATCAACTTTGAAGTATGCAAAGGCATCTTGTTTTTCAAGAAAAACAGCAGGAGCGCATCCGCATAGTTATTCATCTCCATATCAATAATACTTTGCCACCAAAAATCCAACAACCTTTTTCCTGAAAATACAGCACGGTTTTGGAATGCATCAGCACATGCTGGCATTTTGAGTTTTCGGAAGCAATCAAACTTGCTAATTAGTACTCGGTGTACTTACTGGGACCACACATATCCTAAAATTTCAATCATGTACTTACGGGTACAGATCAGATTTGCCACTTGGGAAATTATGCTCTCCAAAACATACTAAATTCTCCTTTCAACCGATTTCAGTTTACATGTGCAGCATGAAAGGAAAACATAATTGACTTTGAATAGCACTCAAGCAAAAACTTTGTAGGGTGTTCAGCGGTATATTATTCAACATAATAAATTGAACGTTCAACATTTACTATCACCGCACTAGAACTGAACTTCAGATAGAAAATAGAGGTAACAACATCTATGGACCGAGGAAAGTATACACAGTGAAATAACATTTACCAGTACTAGCCTTGCGAAAACAAGAGCTCGAATGCCAAACAAGGAGTTTCTGTGTTAGGTTTGAACTGATGACCTACCTGTAAGTAAACCAAGGATCTCATAATATTTTATTCTGTGCATCATGCCCGGATGTACATAATAGAGTAGTACAACACCTTAGCTTCATTTTAACAAAAGAGAAACATGAAAAGAAAACACGTTAAGTTGTTGTAGGCATTTCAGTAAACACCATGAGGGCAATAAAATAACAATAATAGAGAACATGGTATTTCTTTCCTTTTTGTTCTGCAACTTCTCTGAAATAAAAACCCTCTCCACGTTCATTTTGGATCATTTTTTCCCGAACTCTCAGATTCCAGACTTACCGGATGTTCTGGGTTCTTTTATGAACTTTTTTATTAAATTTTTTTGAACTTGAAACAAATATATACAATACACACATGTACCTACACAAGAATGTACATCTATACTGTCTAGAACAATAAATTAATCAAAAGAAAGCTAATTTATGAAGGAAACAATTCCTGAAATTTGGTTTGAGCTTGGTTTGTTGAGATTTTTGAAGTCCTGCAGCAGTAATACCTGAACTTGCATTACACACTCTTTATTCAGTTGAGAGCGTCTCATATTTTGTAGAATATGCTACATGTAAAGAGGAAGGGGGAAGGCCAGACCTCGTCGTTGCGTCGTTGAACGGCCTCGGCTGTCGGCAGTGAACGGACTATGGTGCCGGCGGTGAACAGCCTGTCCGCTGCGGGAGTGGGGGGATCGGGCTCGGCCTGCAGAAGCAGGAGGCGGTGACCTGCAGAAGGAAGAGGCTGCGACCTGACGGCAGAAGAGAATTGAAGAAATAAATATTGGGGTCTGCTCATATATCCACAAATTCAGACACCAAAACTAAAAGAAAATAATAGAACAGAAATAAGAGAACGTTAAATTTGGCGTCTCAGTTTTTAGCATCACTTTACCTTTTGTTTTTTCACTCCTATCTAATCTTCAACAAATTCTCTAGTGGACTATCATTCTTTTCAAAAGTAATCAACATGAATGATCTCCACCAGTTACCAATTTACTCAAACCATTCACACTCATATGAGCTTTCCATTCAAGATTTCCTGTCCTATCTTCTTCTAAACAATTTGAGAACTTGAACCACATTTTATTTGGAAGCTATACTGAAATCCTAGAACATATACAGCAAGTAGCTTTCGAACAAAACATAATTGAAAGTTGCAAGCATTTGAATAGGAGGAAGTCCAACTCAGCTGCAAGCATAAGGTCAACCAGAGCATCAGAATAAGTACACTCAGCTACAAGCATAAGGTCAACCAGAGCAAACTACACTGTTGCAAATCTGTACAGTCAAGTAGTTATTTTACTTCTAATAATTTATTGAACTGAAAAGTAAAATATGGAACTAAACTGAATGTGCCATCGCACATCAGCAGCAGCTGACCAATAGCGACACACATCAGCAGCAGCAGTACTGGTGGCAAGAGCCAACACACGCATTAGCAGCAATAGCACCACGTCTAAATGCCAGAAAGCAGCATTAGTTGGGGCGACACACAAGGATTCAGCAACCGTACACCATCAAGGGTGCCGATGCTTCTGTGGCTGCAGCAGCCGCATGTCAGAGAAGATCTATTAGAGAGAAAAATCCCAGCCCAAATTTATCACTGCAATCCACTTGTATTCACACACCTTTTTTCTAGTAGAAGAATTAAGCTGGTGTTAGCTGGCAGAGAGAAGCAGGAGGAAGAAAGACAACCAATTGGAGGAACATGCCCTTCGGCGAGAAGGCGGACAGGAGTACGCTCACCTTCGACCGTAGGGTGGAACTGACGCACACGCCATCGAGGACCTGCCCACTCGTGCGAGATCGAACTTAACCAGTTTGTGATGCCAAGGCCGAATCGTCGCTCGTGTCTTGGATGAAGGCACTCACTCATTCCTGCAAAATTGAATCGTAGACACTTTAATGCTAACTACAAAAAAAACATGGAATCGACACTGAAGTACTAGTATGTCTGGACAAGAAGCTCAAAATTGTAGCTGCACACGCACTAAACTTACAGATTTTTTTACTTTTAACTTATTTTAGGTGATATATCTAACCTTACAGGATTTTAAAACATGGACTGACTACAAAAAAAATACAAGGGGTACGGCAAAAGTCTCATCCAGCCCCAACAAAATTCTGTACACGTGCTATACATGTTTAGGTAAACGGAGATGCCAGCTTCCTCTTTTTAGGTACTACTAGCTCCCAGCAAAATTCAATAAAGGAAGGCAGATAGGTCTAGCTACTCTATTCTGAAGCTCACGTTCACACATGAGAGAGGGATGGAAACGGAACAGCAGCAACAGCAGTGAAGATACTGTTGCTCCTTCCTCATCCATAGCCTGCTCCTGCTAATTCTAACCCTTCTCGCGTAGTCGTGTTGCTCGGCCTGTTCGTCACAACAAGCGAGCGCCGACAGCGAGGGGCGCCTTTTTGCATGTACTTCATAGACCACGGTAGGAAGATTATGTACTTTGTCAACTTCACAACCCATGACTAGTATCTGCTTTTTCCCCTGAACTATTCTGAACTAACAACACACAGCAGATCACTCTGTCTATATATCCCCGTCTCCTTGTCTGAGCTTCAGTTTAGAACATAGTTCCTGGACTTACTAATTAGTATAACATGTTCTGACGCCGGCGCACAATGTGTACGGAGTAGCTCTATTCTTTCTGTGTGAATGTTTAAGAGGAAAATCAACCTTGAATTGCAGGAGAGAAGAGAAGTCTATGGCCGCGGGGATGCCCCTTCGGCACCGACATCCAGCAGGGGAGCCTCCCATGGTAGTAACACACATTGATCTTTTTTGATTATTCATGAACTGATGATAAAATCCGTAGTGAACTGTGACACCTAGTTCATGTTTTCTTTTTTGTACAGGGCATGATTGGAACTAGTACTAAGTAAGCAGTATAGGGATTAGTAGAGCAGTGTATGTTAATCTCAATGCTCTTTGAACTTGTCACGTTGCTTACCTCTGCATGTTTCAATAAATCCAGAAAACGTATGTGGCAAAGGAGAGTCGTTGAACGACCACGAGTGTTGACGGTGAACGGCCAGTGGTGCCAGTGGTCAACGCCCTATGCGCCACGCTGATGGCCGGAGACGAAGGCCTGCCGGAGGCCAGGGGACTGCCAGCTCGGGGACAGGAGGCCCGGCTGTTCGAAGGACGATGCGCGGCAGTTTGACTTAGCGCCGGAGGAGAACCTGGTGGAGCATCTCGAAGGCGGTGCTGCGCCTCCACCACGATGATGTGCAGCGACGACGACGTGGGGACAGGCAGTAGCGCTTCTGGTGGTAGATGGCGCGCTGAGGGAGGGGGCGGGGTGGTGGCGCGCTGGGAGAGAGGGCCGGCAGCGGCGCGCAGGGGTAGAGGGGGCCGGCGGGAGCGTGCGGGGGGAGGGGCTGGCGGCGGCGCGCTGGGGGGAGGGCCGGGCGGCGGCGCGCTTGTGGAGAAGGCCGGCCGGCGGCGCGCTGGGGAGAAGCCGGCTGGCGGCGCGCTTGGCGAGGAGGTCGGACGGAGGCGCGCTGTGAAGGAGGCCGGCCGGCGGCGCGCTGGGGAGGAGACCGGCTCTGGGGAGGGAGGCGGCCGGAGCTGGGGAGGGAGGCAGCCTGAGCGAAGGAAGGAGGTCGCTGGAGTTGCGGGGGACGGCGTCCGACGGTGGAAGGTGGAGGTGAATCGGGAGCTGCGGGGTGGGGAGTGGATAAGAGGTTTTCTTTTTTGGTTGGTTTTCTTTGTTTCTGATGGAGGGCGCTGTATATAGGGACGGGAGTAATATATACGTTCTATGTAGTATCTATCATATCGGAGAGTATGTACACGTAGTATGTAGTATATAAGAATGTTTAGGTAGTATATATACTACTTTTTTGGTAGTATGTATCATATTTTTGAAGATACTTTATTTCACGTACAAATATGTACGTATTTCACAAATACAATAAAATTATGAGCTCCCTTGCCATTTTTTATATAAATCACTTGGAAGTATCTTAGATATAGTATATAAACATACTAAAAATAATAAACTAGAGTATATACTACCACATGAGAGCATATTATAAATGTGTGTAGCTACACCCTGTCTTTTGATGCATTTTCCATATATATATATATATATATATATATATATATATATATATATATATATATATATATATATATATATATGCTGTTATAAGAATAATCATGATGCCCTCATGTCCGTATTTTGTTTCATCGACACCTCTATCTCTAATCGTGTGGACATATTTTTCGATATGGGCTTCCACTTGAGGACAAGCAAGGTCTAAGCTTGGGGGAGTTGATACGTCCATTTTGCATCATGTTTTTATATCGATATTTATTGCATTATGGGCTGTTATTACACATTATGTCACAATACTTATGCCTATTCTCTCTTATTTTACAAGGTTTACACGAAGAGGGAGAATGCTTGAAATTTAGAATTCTGAATTTGGAAAAAGAGCATATATTATAGACCTATTCCGCACAACTCCAAAAGTCCTGAAACTCCACGAAAATCGGGTTTGGAATATATTAAAAATATTGGGCGAAGAAAGCACCAGAGGGAGGCCACCCACCATCCACGAGGGTGGGGTCACGCCCCCTGCCTCGTGGGCCCCCTGGTAGGCTTCCGGTGCCCATATTTGGCTATATGAAGTCTTCGCTGGAAAAATCGAAGGAAGTTTTCGGGACGGCGTCGCCTCAAGGCGGAACCTTGGCGGAACTAATCTAGGGCTCCCATGAGCTGTTCTGTAGGGAAACATCCTCCTGGAGGGGGAAATCATCACCATCGATCCTCTCATCGGGAGGGGTCAATCTCCATCAACATCTTCACCGGCACCATCTCCTCTCAAACCCTAGTTCATCTCTTGTATCCAATCTTTGTCTCAAAACCTCGATTGGTACCTGGGTTGCTAGTAGTGTTGATTACTCCTTGTAGTCGATGATAGTTGGTTTATTCTTGGAAGATCATATGTTCGGATCCTTTATGCATATTAATACCCCTCCGATTATGAACATGAATATGATTTGTGAGTGAGTTACGTTTGTTCCCGAGGACATGGGAGAAGTCTTGCTATAAGTAGTCATGTGAATTTGGTATTCGTTCGACATTTTGATGAGATGTATGTTGTCTTTCCTCTAGTCGTGTTATGTGAACGTCGACTACATGACACTTCACCATTATTTGGGCCTAGGCGAAGGCATTGGGAAGTAATATGGAGATGATGAGTTTCTAGAGTGACAGAAGCTTAAACCCTAGTTTATGCGTTGCTTCGTAAGGGGCTGATTTGGATCCATATGTTTCATGCTATGGTTAGGTTTAACTTAATACTTCTTTTGTAGTTCCGGATGCTTGCAATAGGGGTTAATCATAAGCGGGATGCTTGTCCAAGGAAGGGCAGTACCCAAGCACCGGTCAACCCACATATCAAATTATCAAAGTAACGAACGCGAATCATTTGAGCGTGATTAAAACTAGCTTGACGATAATTCCCATGTGTCCTCGGGAGCGTTTTACTTTATATAAGAGTTTGTCGTGCTTGTCCTTTGCTACAAAAAAGGATTGGGCCACCTTGCTGCACCTTGTTTACTTTAGTTACTTGTTACTCGTTACAAATTACCTTATCACAAAACTATCTGTTACCGATAATTTCAGTGCTTGCAGAGAATACCTTACTAAAAACCACTTGTCATTTCCTTCTGCTCCTCGTTGGGTTCGACACTCTTACTTATCGAGAGGACTACAATAGATCACCTATACTTGTGGGTCATCAGGCTCTCGATGGGTCATCCCCACAATCACGGCGCGAGATGCGCCAAGCCACCGCCTTCCCCACTTATTGGAGTCGGCGGCGAGCGCTCGGTGAACCTTGTCCAGCGCCTCCTGGTTAAGCACCATCGACCGCTCGACGACGGGCTCTAAGGCCGGCGGTGCTTCGCCTAATGCTTGGGGCTTCTTCTTTCCCTTCTTCTTCCAGCTTGGAGCCATGGCGATGGAGAGGGTTGGATCCTGATCGGGTTGGAGGAGGAGACCGCTGTTTTTTGGAAGACGGGAAAGTTGGGGGAGCGGCCGCCAAAGAATGAAGGTGGAGCTGCAGGACCATGCCGCCGCCTAGCCAGCGGATATCAAGGCAAGATGGGGAAATGGAGGCGCCCACGACCGTCAATCGCCATGCATCGACCAAGGTCAAGTGGCGGTTGGGGCCCATGCAGACCAAGACTTGCCTTTGGCTTCAGCCAAGCTAAGTCCGAGCGCACCTTGGGCGGGCTACTGTCGGCGTCACGGGAACTGGGTTACTTGCATGCTCTGCGCCCACTACAAGGCTCCACCAAATGCCCCAGACGGCCCACCGACAACAACAACTCAAGACCCTCGTGAGGGGCCAAGCCTCGCGAGGCGGACGACACCAAGACCTCCCAGGGGGCGGCCTCGCTAGGCTGGCTCCTGAGGAGCGGAGATATCTAAGCAAGGGGCTCCTCACGAGGTTCACATGACGTGAGCCGTGACGCACTCAAAGGCTGAGCGGGCGCCAATGTGGCGAGCAGTACCGCTTCCTCTTTGGTGCTAAAGAGGCGGTGCGCAGACGAGGAGTCCCGAGGCATCGCATAAAGGTTTCCATATCGGTGCAACGAGACCAAGACCAAGCAGGACGAGAGGACAAAGGTCATCATGAGCCCACTAGCTGGCCACACCAGAGCCTTTGGCGGCGAAGACCACCTTTTGTCGGGATAGCTTGTACTAGTTGTCTCCCTTGAAATTGGCCGTTGTGGGATCCCTTCCCGCCTAACATTTGGGAAGAGGACCAGGGCCTCCATAGAGAGGACTAGCCACCATCATAGGAAGGAGAGGTCATTCAGATCATCCTCACACCCACCAGCTCATAGAGCTCAAGAACACCTCTCCTCCGGAGGCTGTTTACCCATTGTACTAGTTCATCCTTAGCCCTCGAGGCAATCCACCACCACCCACACTGGAGTAGGGTATTACACCGCAACGGTGGCCCAAATCAGTATAAATCTCTGTGTCTCGTGTTCTTTGGGTTCGTCGAGCTAGGCTGTGAGATCGTTGAGCGAGCGATCTAGGGAGAGAGAATCCTTCGTGCGGACCCCAGAGTTCGAACCTCACAAGGGTTTGCCGGAACCCAGAATCCGACAGAACTATGTTATGTTCCTTCTCATCACTTTAACTATTCAGTACGTACATACTAGTATTTCTTATAGTTCATCTTGTAGTTGGTAGTACTACCACTCGTTTCTTCACATTATATACATACAATATATATGGCCAACATCATATAGCCAGCAGTTTAGTTGTCAAAGAATTTCAGGGTGCTTAGTTTTATTTAAGGGGTGTGTTGTGCTGGACACCATTATTGCGACTCAAATCTCTTTTGTCATGTTATAATGACATAAATACCTATGGACCAACATGCCAGCTCTCCCTCACTACAGTACAATAAAGTGTGGGGCCTACTTGATCCCAACAACGTTCTTATTTTCCTGTAAAATTATTTGCTTGGTTACTCCTGACAAGCGGGGCCACACTTATCATTGTGAGATAGAGAGATCGACATGTGGGTCTAGGCTTATTTTTGTCATATAACATGGTCAACGGGTTTGACGTGAAAATAACAATGTCTAATGACATTTTTGAGCAAACATCTAACAGAACGATAGCATTTTTGAGATATCTAATTGCATTTTTGAGCAAGCATCTCACAGATCCATGGCATTTTTGAGTAGTTGTAACTTCTAATGGCAAAACTGAATAGTGAGACACAACTAGTGGCATAAATTATAAAAACCCAAGAATTCTTTAATAGAATTTAGCACCCCATCTAAGCACGGACTAGCTTTTTTAATAGTATTATATGCATAATTTGGCGACGAGCGCTCTCTCTATGTACCACCTTTTTTCTTTAATTTCATTTTGTTAGGTTTGCTCCATGGTGCAATCCATCAATACTACTACTGTACAAAAGTATACATTTAAAAGGCTAGAGTGTGGGGCAGTCTCACTTGGTCGGTTTCACGAGAGGCGAGGGCCTTTGTGATTTGATGGCTCATTACTGCTGGAAGGCGGGGCCTTGTGATTTGATTTGCTTTCGTATAAATGTTGCTTAGGCGACACGAGGAGGAGCAAAGAACCGTGCAATATACTCAAGTTTTCCACTGGAGTACTAGTATGACAGAGGAGCACGAAACACAGCAGCCCAGTGCGACATGGTGATAAAAATGATATAATTTGCTAGTCATCGATCCCACGGCACCGCTCATTGTTAGCATTGTTCTATTCATGCCTCGCAGAGAACGTGACACGTGCGGCAAAACACCCAAAGCAAAAGAAGAAACACATGAGCAAAAGAAGAAGGAAGATTACCCCCCCCCCCACAAGAAGGAAGACACACACACAAGTCTGGGGCGCTGCTCTCTACTACATGAAGGGTTGTCAGTCAGAGTCGTGAATCGCTTCTTCATCGCCCACGACCTCCATGTCCTAGCGCATCTCCTCCATCATCTTCTTCATTCTGGCCCATGACGCTGATTTCTCGACGCGAGCCTTCATCATCTGCTCCTTGGCCACATTACGTACCTTTGACGGCAATGGGTGCTCGATGCGGAGCTTCGCCAACTCCTCCTTCGCTCCATGACGAGGGCCTCAGAGCATCTTCATCGAGGAACTACTCTTCTCATGCAGCTTCTTCCACCGGGCGTTCTCCTCCTTCAAGAAAGTCGAGCTCGCGGGCGTAGCTTCGCCTTGTCCTCCTGAAGTTGCAGGATTTCACCGATCGCCTTCTTATCCAAGGCAATGCTCTTCTTCAGCAACATCACCAAGACGTCGGTCAACTCCCCCTGCTCATTGAGCTCAGCGGGCATGTCATCGAGGCTCTCCTTCAAGCAGCTCCACCAAGCCGCCAATGAAATCCTCCTTCTTATTGAGCTGATCGGGCATGTCGCCGAGGGATAACTTGACTCTAGCACCGCCAGCCTGCATGTTTGCCTCCATGCTGCTAGGGCGCTCCCCTGGAGCACTCGCCTCGTGGCTAGGGCGCCTCGGGAGCCCTCGCCGTCTGTGAGAGATCTTTCGAGGTCATTGCTGTGCGTTGAGCCCTCTTTTTTCCACGGCCTTGGTTGCCGCCTCCCTTGGTACGAGTAGTTCTCACCTAGAGCTCTACACACCGGCCATGGCAAGGAGCAGAATGTATTTAACAAGAAAGACTTATGGGGAGGAAGAGGTAGAGTGATTTTCGGCTAGGTACTAGTTCCCCTTTTTATAACCTAGTAATAGCACTAGTACTAAAACTTGCATAGTGGGAACATGTTCAGGTTTGATACTACTAGGTGTGAGCAGGTTTGCACTTAATTATACTATACACTTTGGAATGTGATAGGAACAAGCTAAAGATTAATTGATGGTTTTGATTTCGAGGCTCGAGACGGCTCCCGATGAGTTTCCTGGAACACAAATTTCAAGTACTACTGCTCAAATGCGGTCGCAGAAGTCAAGAATGTAACTGATCGTACATGTCAGACCAAGCCGATGCGTGTCGCGGGTTCGACCGACCGTCTATTGGTGCGACCGACCGTAAGTATTACGCGATGGAGACTTCTGGTTGTGGCTTCGGGTGATTGTCGCGACCAAGCATTCAAAAACTAGTGATAAATCAATTACCATCTTTTTCCAAATGACCAAGTATTTTCACAGGAATACAATACATATTGATGGAGTGATTGTCACGGTTGCAAACTGCCATGGCGCCGCAAGTTCACTGCAGCAGCAACCGAGTAGTTCACTGCATCGCTGGCGGGGAAGGAGGGTAGCTCACCTTGCCTACGGTGCATGCCCAATGGCCAAGGCAAATGTCCCGTGATTTGGCTTCTCCCATCGCCCATTCAACAGCTTGCACCGGTTGTTCATGCCAATCCGCAGGCATGCGCGTTCTTTCCTCCGTTTGACTCCTGCAATATGATCTCTGCCATTAGCCCTAGCTTGAAATCAACGCGATGCTGCCAGATGCCGACATCCCTCAGCATCTCTCCCCTGAGATCAACTTGCGCCTCCGCCTTGTGCTGCGCTAGGCGCAACTCCTTCAAACTTCGCTCCAATCGATGTGACGCTTCCTCGATCCGATTTGCCCTTGCTGCCCACCACCTGAAACGCAGCCCTGGCATGTCCTCCGGCGCCACTGATATGTGATTCGAGAGCAATGGATCCCCTCTAAAAGACATGTGGGTTTCGGCTCAAAAGGCGGGGAGTCTTTGCGGGGCGCAGCCGAGAGCAGCTCCCATGGGACCCAGGATCTAAGGGATTATCCATGGCGTAGATCTCGTGGGCGAGGCAGGGAGGTGAGCCTAGGCTCTGGGAGAGCCCTACGAGGCTAGGATAAAGATAGTACTACTCCACTCCGTCCATATTTAAATACAAAGGCCACCAACAAGAGCCTGTGCAAAAATGATCATGGTGCTGCGTCATTCCTGGTTTATTGGCCCCTTTTTCTGTGCCACTTTTTATGACATGCATAAATATTATGTTACATAAAAATATGGTCAAAAATTGGCACAAAATACGAAGGAGACCAATGGAAGTAGCAACCCATGATTTAACTACTCGCATGCACGCAGTGGAGTAGTAATGTCTTTCTCAACTACTTCCTCCCTCACGTCCACTCAATTTGCATGCGCTATATTAATTGACCATCAATGAAGTGAAGGACTTTACACGCGTCAAATTATCAAATGGTGTGGATCATCATACAAAAATGCTTCCCACCGTGTACCAAGCGTGTGTATGCGAGGAATGAGTGCGTCGTGCACATCTTCGCTTTGTGCATGTAATCGCCAAGCAGCGTGAGAGAGGACGAGTACATTCTTCTGGAACTAGCAGCACATCACTGTGATCAATCCACACAAGGAGGTCACGTCAACGCCTCCACATGTGCTACGTGGGTTCATGAACTGAAAAAGGGAGAGACACTATGTAGCATGCCATTGGAATTCTAATTTACGTGTTTTTGCAGATACTGGAGGTACTAGTAAGGTACATGTGCATTGCACGCATCAGATTTGGCAACCAAATTATGAGTAAATTCCACACTATAGCATGTAAGCTTTGTGTCATATATGCATGATGTAGACGTTTGCTTAATTCTTATAGTTCATCTCATTCAAAATCAATTAGTTTTTATAAAAAGTTAATCTATTTTATGATTCATGGAATTGTGCGTTGTAAAGCATAAAGTAAAAACAAAGAATGGCAATTCAACTAGAAAAAAAAGTTTGGGCAGTTATGATCACGGAAGATTCTAGAACAAAGGAGAAGCACTTGTGTTTTGAGGTTTGTACATTATGCTTAAGTTCAACCATGGAGTCTTCTAGATTGTACATGTGGCAGAATCTAGTGGGGGGCTGGAAGATGGTGTGAGGGGCCAAGTGGAACACTACAACAAACATACACATCCGTGACATTTTGGGCTGAACGAATTTTTTCTGTCATGCTTATGGCACTTCTATGACGATAATTGTGACCAAACCCGGTATCATCATAGATGTGGTGGGCTCCTACTTCTATGACAAAAAATCATGGCAGAAAATGGGCTTTTCATCCTGGGTGGGCCGGAGACGCAGCCGCATGACATTCTTTGGGCCGTCCATGACGGAAAAAACCATGGTAGAAGCGAGGGCGAGGAAAATATCGGGGAGTTCTCGGTTACGGTGGGTGGTCGAGGCTGAGCGATGCACGTTTCTCTCGTACATGTACACGTGTGGGTGCGAAGCGTTGGGCTCTAACTGATCCCGAGCGAGGCATTTGCCTACTGAACCCGAGTGAGTGTACTGCAGGCTACGCGTTACTGAACTCGAGTGATCGATCGATCTGGCTGTTAACTGAACCCGATCGATCGATTCCTTCGCCATCTTTACCGCTAATCAAGCCGACGAACTCTTGCCTCTTGATGAACAAGCGAGCGTTGTTGGGGGGTTGGATGAACAGTTCCGATGGGGGTTGGATGAACAGGACCCCATGGTAGTAGAGGCCATTGCCCATTTGGATGAAGCAGGACCCCGATCGGGGGCGGTTGGGGGTGGATGAACAGGACCCCATGGAGGGCTAGATGAATAGGACCCCGTGGAGGGCTGGTTGAATAGTAGCCGGTGGAGGGCTGGATGATCAGTAGCCCATGGAGGGGTGGTTGAACAGGACCCCTTGGAGATGGCTGGTTGAACAGTAGCCGGTGGAGGCTGGATGAATAGGACCCCGTGGTGAATAGTAGCTTGTGGAGGCTGGAGGAAGTCGATGGTGGATGAACAGTAGCAGGTGGAGGCTGGAGGAAGTCGACGGTGGATGAACAGTAGCCCATGGAGGCTGGAGTGAGGTAGTAGACGGTGGATGAACAGTAGCCCGTGGAGTCCCGTTTTGCGGTATGCCACACCCCTCTCGATGAACAAGCCCCCCGTTTCGACCGTATAGGCGCTCCAACACAAGTCTGTTTCCTCCATTTTGCGATACGCCATACCCCTCACGATCAACAACACCCTGTTTCGACCGTAGGAGCTCAAACACAAGTTCGTTTCCTTTGTTTTACGATACGCCAGACCCTTCCCAATGAACAGGACCCTGTTTTGACCATACGCGGTCGAACACAAGGCCGTTTTCCTCCGTTTTGCGACGCTGCACCCCATTCCGTTTATTCCGGTCCAAGCCAAGAGGGCTCCCATTTAACACGACCCATTCCAACCCAGTCAGTTGCTTCCCAGTGAATAGGACGCGTTCCGACCCAGTCACTTGGCTCCCGGTGAACATGAGCTATTTCCTCCATTCCGACCCAGCCGGTTAACTACCGATGAACAGGACGCCATTGCTGCCCTCCGCTGCCTCTCCATGTACATGAGCCCTGGCTGTACGTATGCGTGAGTAGGCATTCGAGACCCACCAGATGTACGTATGCATATTACGCAGGTACACAATATAGACGGGACTGCCTGAACAGCTAACGCTCCTGACTGGGCCACGGTCCATCGTGGCAGAAAGACCGATGGACCAGTATGTACGTACACGTTTGCGACCAGAATGACAACGCTATGTAGCTTCGACCGGGTGGGTCCTGGCTGTCAGGGAGGATAAGGAGGCACTTCCTTGTGTGCGAAAATGTAGCTGGTGGGTCCAACCTGAAAGGGGGAGGATTCTTTTTTTTTCCGCGTAATATGGAGGCACTTGCTTGCATGCGAAGATGTAGCTGGTGGGTCCATCTGTCAGCCTCACCGCGTACAGTCCTCTTTTGATGGCTGTCATTCGTTGACCACGTTGACCACGCCGCACGGACAGCACCAGGCGGTGGACGAAGGTGAGGCAGGGAACAACGCGGAGCCTGGGAACATGCGAAGGGTAGTACGAGGGTTGACTGGTTTATCTGCGGTGTGAGGCTGCCGTGTGCCATGAGAATAACGAGGGTGTGGGTGAGTAGAGGATGGCACAGCCAGCGGTGGGAGTAGTAGGGGCGGTGAGGCCTCCATGGCAAAGCACAACCAGCCACGAGAGGCAGAAGCACGCGGTGGTTTGGACGGCTGGAGCAAGAAAATCAGAGGTTGAAGAAGCAGGACGACTGTTGGATGTTAATAATCCAACAATCACTGGTGATAGAATCGTTTGTTGACTAAGTTGACAAATCCTCCGTATGCGTCAACTTAGTAGGGCCACAAGTCAGCCTCCAAATCTAGTGGGCCCCAGCTGTCATGGGGACCACTTGTTATTTTTTGCTTAATAAGGAGGCACTTCCTTCCGTGCCAATATATAGCTGGTGGGTCCCAGCTGTCATTGGGAGTATTCATTCTTTTTGGCGTAATAAGGAGGTACTTGCTTGCGTGCGGCCATGGGCCATGTGGGTCCCAACTGTCAGCCTCTCCATGTACATCCCTCTTCCGATGTTGTCATTTGTTAACAACGTTGACCACGCTGCGTCTTAGAACACCCAGCGTGATGGACGATCATGAGACCTGTGAAGAGAGTGACCTGAGGGAGGCGAAGCCACAACAGTGGAGGGATGTGGGTGAGTAGAGGGATGGCCTGGCTGCCAATAGAGTTCTCTGGGAGGCTGTTTAACTAGTGTCGTGCTAGTCCCTTTAGTTTTAGGGGGAGGTATTTGATGGCGTGGAGATCATCACCGCGAGCCATGTGAATTTGGAGAAGAAAGTCTTCAATCCATACAGCGAGATCCGTCGTTCCATCGTATGCTTCAATGTTTATGGGTTTAAACCATACGAAAGCTGGTGTTGCATTACCTCACCGTAAAGCACAAGGTGTGCAAAGCGCCTCAGTCGGGCAACGTCACGATGGAGTTTGGATGGCATCTGTATTCGGTTTTCAGCCCGAGTGTGTTTATGCTTATCGCGCCAAGCTTGATGGCCGTCGTCTCTCGTTGGAGCACGTCCCCTTGATCCGTAGATTGATCTGGTCTGGCCAGCTCTATTTCCCAGGTCCTGACGTAAGTCCTAGGTGTAGCCCGGAGCCGCTACCTCTTTGCCTCGATGGTGAGGTGGCGCGGGCTGGTGTTTGGCATAAGCAGCCGACGTGTCTCGTCCACGTGGTGGTCGGTCTGGTTTGTCAGCGTGATTATATCTTGACAGAATTGGCTCAAGGGCCTCGTCATCGAATTGTGGCAATAGCCGACGCTTCAGATAGCTCTTTGTTGGGTGCTTGAGGCCGTATTCTTCGGCAGCCAGGACCTGGGTCCATCTGTCATTGAGCGTATCCTGTTCAGCTTGAAGCTATTGCTATTTCATTTTTAGGCTCCTCGCAGTGGCGATTAGCTGTCGCTTAAAGCGCTCTTGCTCAAGGGGTTCCTCCGCACGATGAAATCATCGCTGCCGAGGTCGACATCTTCCTCGGAGACCCGGTAGAGATAGTTACTATCCTCCAATCATCATTCTCGGCAGGTTCATCGGGGTTGACTTGTCCATCCTCCCATTCATCCTGACCGGATGCAGGTTCGACGGGGTGTTCGGCATCATCTGGAGTGTCATTGTCTCCGGTGCCGGTGTTGCTTTCTTTTTCCCACCGCGATCATGAACGGCACCGCTGATGTCGATGCTTTGGTGGTACCTCGACGGGCTTGTCCTTGATCGGGTCCTGATTTCCATCGTCGTCCTCTTTGGGCGTATCCACCATGTACACGTCGTATGTAGAAGTGGCAGTCCAACGCCCGGTGATAGGCGGGTTTTGGCCTGGTTCGGCTCTGGTATCGTCGTCCATACCATCGATGTCTTCGCAGGCGTAGTGGAGCATGTCAGTTAGGTCCTCGATGGTGGCTATTAAGTGGGTGGTGGGTGGGACGTAAAATTCCCTTTTCGGCCCCTAGTTTGGGCCTGGGCGTAGTTCGCCGGCAACGGTGATGGCGCGAGATCGAATTAAGTCCAGGGCTTCGCTTAGAAGCGAAAACCGGACGGGTGGTTGGTGATCTATGGAGCTGGGTCTGATGACCGCTGCTTGGCTATGCCTGATGGATGCAGACCTCAGGGGTTCAGAGTTAATATCCGGAGGTGAGTTCGGCTTTCTGACGACAGGGAGAACCTTGTTCGATTTCAGATCTGCCGATAATATCACCGCCTTTGGGTCTCCCGCCTGGAGCTCTGTAGTAGGAGAGGGTCCGGTGGGGTTCATGCTCCGTATTCGAACAAGGTGATCTCGCCTGGATCTAGGGCCGAGGCAGAAAGATAGTTGATCCTTGAACGGAGCCTATTAATGGATCCGGCGAGTTTCCTTTTGCGTAAGAGGAACAATGGTTGAGGCCGTGAACCCTTCGAAGATCAAATATCCTCGGATATCAGCGACATAGTTCAGGCTTCCAAACCTGTTCTGATGACCAGGGGCGTAGCTATCGATCTGTTCAAGGTGACCAGTTGAATCGATACGCAGAGCGAAGCCGCCAAACACAAAAGTTGACCGGGGAGGAAATTTTCCTCGGAAACAACATCGTTGTTGAAGATCGAACGAGGCATCGAACCTTCCATCGACGACACGTTGGAACTCTCAATGAAAGCACCAATGTCGGTGTCAAAACCCGGCCTCTCGGTAGGGGGTCCCAACTGTAAGGCCCGAGGATCGAGGGTAACAGGAGACAAAGGGGACACGATATTTACCAGGTTCGGGCCCTCTTAATGGAAGGTAAAACCCTACTTCCTCGCTGATTGACTTTGATGAGTATATGGGTTACAAGAGTTGATCTACCTCGAGATCGTAATGGCTAAACCCTAGCTGTCCAGCCTATGTAAATTCTGATAGCCTCTATGGACTAAACCCTCCGATTTATATACACACCAGAGGGGTCTAGGGTTACATAGAGTCGGTTTATGGAAGGAAGGAAACTACATATCTGGACACCAGTCTTGCCGTCCACGCATAGGAGAGTCATGTCCAGACACGGGGGAAGGCCTTCTGCCTTGTATCTTCATGGCCCATCAGTCCGGCCCATATCAGACAGCCCGGACACCTGAGGACCCCCTAATCCAGGACTCCCTTAGTGGGAGTAGTAGGGAGCAGTGAGGCCTGCGTGGCAGCACAGCCGGCCACGGGAGGCGGGAGCAGGCGGTCCCGCTGGCGCTGGATTTGGCGGCTAGAGCAAGAACATCAGAGGCTGAAGAAGCACAACGGCGTTGGATTGACATCCAATGGTTCTGTCTGCTAGAATTGTTTGTTGACGTATATAATAAGTAAAAAAATCTTGCATACATGTCAACTTAATAGGCCCACAGGTCAGATCATTCACTATTTTTTTTAATAATTTACAGCTTATTGCAACTTCTTATGCAATTTATTGCAGTCCTTTTTGTTGGCCAGGGCCAGGGTTAGAAATTTAAATGAAATTTCGCATATTTCTGTGGGGTCCAAACTATTTTTAATACCGAAATGTCGAGCCAGATTTAAAGTACTTTGAAGATATATTTAAATTAGGTTAAAGCCCAGTGAAATTGGAATATGAAAGTGTGAAAAAAATTAGAAATTATAAAGTAATTGCCAATTTGTCGTCTATTTTTTATATTTACAGCCCATTTTATATTAATTTCAAGATTTGCAGCCGTCTTGAAGGAGTTGCAGCCCATCAGGGCGTAGAAAATAAGTAGGCCTTGATTGGGTATTCTTCAGAAAAAACAAATTGGGCTCATTTTCACAAAGAAAAAATAGCTGGGCTGGTCATGTGGTGAACATAAAATATGAGCCTGGGCTAGACGGGCCACAACCCAGTTGAAACCCTGCTCCATCTCAACAAAAACAAAAAAATATCGCTCGAGCAGCCACGTCCCTGTGTGTCACCCGATCTTGTGTTGTTCTCTTGTCTCTATTGATCAGATATCACGCCGACAATGTCATGGGTCCCAGATGTCAGGAAACCACTAGGAGGAAGCATTTTCCTTTTCTATACGCTGACAATGGAGTATATATAACAAAAAATGAGGAACTTCCTTGCGTACGGCCAGGGACATGGTGGGCCCCTACTGTCATCCTCTCCATGTATAGTCCTCTCCCAATTCCTCTTGTTTGTTGACCATGTTGACAATGCAAGTGGGCGGCGCCGCAACGAGCGCACCAAAGCACGCGGAGGACGATGATGAGGCCTCGGACGTCGGTGTTAACAATTTAGGAGATGGTGGGGAGCAGCATATGTCTTGTTGGCGCTTGACCGACCATGGGAGGTGGAAGCGGCTGACCCCGCGGCGCGGGTTTGGTTTTGCCAATTTGGAGGAAGACAGGACTGAAGAAACATGACAGACTGAAAAGCAGTAGGATTACTTAACAACCTTAAGTGAAACCACCAGGGCAACTTAAGAAACATAGTTGAAAGTGGTATGAGTACTTATACAAGTTCAACCGTTCAAACCACGCCTCGAACAGTGCTACTTTGCATACAGTTAACCATGGGTGAGGCCACCAAGCCCCAGGAGAAGGCCCAGGCACCACCCCGCGCATCCACAACCTTCTGAAAGCGGCTTCATCTCACAATGTGGTCAATAAACAGGATATTCTCTTTAGAGCCATGGAAAAGCATGAACATAACCTTCTGTCCTATTCTCCAAGATGGGCGGGCCTTCATTATTTGAGACCACCCATGAATAAGTATCTTTTCATCTCCAAGGGGAATGGAGTAGGTCGACATAAACATCATGTTGTGACCAGCGCAAGTCTAACCCTACCATGGTCAGGCATCTATATAGGAACAATAGAATCAAGGCGCTTACATTTCAAGAAGATCACAAATCAGAAAACTGTCTATAAGCAAGAGTTTATGAACAACATATATAACAGAAAACAACTCATACCATAAGTTTCTCGACACAGTTGGACCTGTTCAACGTGTGCAGCAGTGGCACACATATCCCATGCGGCCTTCCACTACTAGGGAAAACCCTAGTAGTAGCGCTTGAAATATGCATAGCAGCAGTGCTGGGTCCAAAGGTTATCAAGCATCAAGGCCACAACTGAAAGTTATAGCAAAGAGCGCTGGTATGGGCAAGACTCATCGGTAAGTATTGTTAGCGATTATCCTTCGACCATTGCCATCGATAACTATCTCAGAAGCGCTTTGTTCAGATGAAGCGGCCGCTAAGCCAAAGACTTCTAGTAGGTGCTTTCCGGCCATCGCTAATATTCCTGCTTTCACAGATTTGCACCCCCTCTACGTGTTCGTGATGTATTTATATAGGCTCTATACAATAGTTTCATCAGATCATACTAAACATACACTATTGGCATCATATCATAGACATACAGTAGTCTCGTCATACCATCATCATCGTCATTCAACACAAATATCATCACATCTCGAAAATAGCGATACACGAGTGATCATGTCATGTCTCGAATAAGTGCAACTGCATGGTCATGGCACACACACAAGTTTCATCATCTCTATCTAAAGCATGATGTAGAAGAGAAGAGCAATCATCATGAGCAAGAGCGCGACTATGTCGTACCGGCGGTCCCGTCCTTGCTCATGCTGGAGTGTCCACCTCAAGTAACTACTTTCCGCTTTGGCTCTAGTGTCGAACCCTGTGGCTAGCACCCGGGTACCTGTACACCTGGGCCTGAGCGTCTGGCCAGTGGTCGTAGACTCCTGGAACCCTCTCAACGTACACAGCATAGCAGTCATTCTCCATCTCTGATCTATGTACCTGCATCATCAGTTGATGAATTGAACGATAATATGCAACATAATATACTTAAGAAAACAAAGAGGCATAATTAGCAAAATACAAGCAACCAAGAGAAAACATAAATGACGAAGTTCCTCATACCCAAACTAATTAACTAGAGCGATCTACGCTAGTTCAGGACCACGGTTTAGTTACATCACATAGTTTTGCCGTGCATAAATTTGAAGTTTTGCCATAGAAAGATAGTAGTGACACACTGTCATCGACAATCAGTCCTCCATGTCGGCAGTCCAACCTTCATAGTCAGGGAGGATGCACCCGAGCTCCTTGAAAGGCTTCAGGTCCAGACGCTGAGCGAGGAGCAGTGCTTGGACATCTTGCTGCGTGATTGGCCCATGGTAGAACATCCCTGTTGGTTCGGGGACCTGCTTCATGATCACTTGGGCAAGTTCACACTGCACGTGATAAAACTCAGCTCTGATTCAATGATCCGGTGTCTTTCCTATGCTTGTGGCCCAACTGACAATCTCGGCATCGTTGGTAGTAGCGACATGTGAAGGCGTTGATTATCGCTTCTCAGTATCGGCAGTGTGATGCATGAGGTAGAATCCATCAGCCATATCTTGGTGTGCGATTGTCGGATGCAAGCAGGTCGGTCTTGTAACCGAAAGCTAGCCCGCGACCCCTGTACTTTTTCACCTTGATATATCTACCAGACAGGCTGAAGGTTAACAAGGCACTATCAAGAACACTCTTTATGTGCTTGTAATCCTTTTTCCTGAGGTTCTTCGATGAGTCAAAGTACATAGCATGGGAGTATTCCGTGTACAGAATGATGAGGGCGACGCCCCTCAACGCGCAAATTAAGTACACCTCAAATTAGCCTCCATGCTTGCAAAGGAATGATTAACACTTACGAAAGGATATGCATTATATGACTTATGTGGGATGATAAGGCAAGAGAATCGCTTCCTTGTCCTTATTAGCAATCATGAAGTCGTCGAGGTACTTGCTCGCATAGTCACAGTGCTCTTTGCAAACTGCCAAGAAGCTCTCGTGCATATAGTACGGGTCCGCGATGCAGATATATTGTATGTTCTTGATCCTGATGAAGTAGTTGTGATACAACGCATACATGCGGATGAAATGGAAATCTAGCTTGGTCATGTGGTACATGTCATAGATGTAGTCAAATCGTAGGATGAACTTATTCGCGGGCCATCTCTCGACTTACAACTTCCCACCCGGTACCTGAGCTGCGTAAGGCGAGTATCCTGATTCTTCCGAGATGAGAAGGATTTTCTCTTTGGCCAGCACATCTTCATGGAGTCTCTTTAGATCATTGTCCAGTATGTGCTCTAGCACTTTCGCAGGTAGGATTGATTTGCCGATGACATGGAAATGCTTCGCACCTTCGATAGGTATTCTGCTCACCACCCGGGCTTCAGAGGTGGCCGGTCGCTTGAAGCGCCCGTGCCTTTAGGGCCTTTCCTGTCCGGTCTCCTTCTTTGCTTCTTGGTGGGTGGCTGTAGTGAGCCCACCATACCTTCCCTAACCACCACCCCTAGTGTCATCGGGCTTATCAATGGACGACCATCGAGGGGTTGCTGGGTACAGGCGGCATCTGGAGGCGTCTCTTGCGAGGATCACTTGAAGAGAGACTTTTTGCATTCCGCCTTAGGACGATCCGGCTCCGGCAAATCAAGCAGCATCAAGTCATCATCTCCATGCTCATAGCCTGAGTCTTCATGGTCCTGAGCCATCAATCCTCCATCATCATATGCGGTATTGAAATACTTGTCTTGGTCATCATCATCCTCCTCCATGTCATCATCAACATTTGCTTCTTTGACAACGGGGCCGACATGATCTAGCACTAATGGAGGCTCTCCCTTGCGTCGTCTGCTATCACCCACCACGACAGGTGCATGTAATTTGGTAGGTGGGGTGGTGTTCATACCTTCTTGAGAAGGTGGTGTTGGTGTGATATCAAGCGCCGAGATCGAAGAAGAGACTTACGTCTTCATGGCAAGAACCAGCTCTTGCATGCGCCAATCCTCTTAGGGGTCTCATCACATCGACCGGGTACCGGCGAGGCAAATCCTCGAAGCCCGCTAAGAAACTGGCCACGTTAACCTTGAAGACGCCATCGGGTATCTCTCGGTTATGGAACATGCGGTCCTTCGGCTTCACGATCGTTGCCTTTCCCACAACCACCTTCTGGCCCTTGATGTCATAGAGTAGGGTGCACGAGGTGTCGTCGGCCTTCGAAGGGACATGTCTGCAACGTCAAACATCCGAAAGGCAACTGAAATGGAAGACTATAGACATGCTGGTGAAAAGGGTATGACGCGTAATTACCGTGAGGGCGTCGAGCTCAGCTAGCGATGAAGGCCCGCCGAGCATGCAAGAGACGGAGGTCGAGATGCTATGAACAGGGGCGGGACCTTTTGCGGTTGCTTGAGCAGGTGCTGGTGCTGTGGTGTTCGCCGAATTGCTCCCGACAAAAGCCGAAGGGAAAGTCCTCCCGCCGTGCATTTGGATTGTTCTTCGACCAATCAAAAAGTGCCGGAATCAAGTTTACCACCGTCGCTGATCGCTACATTGACGGCCCCGAGCAACTCTTCTTTGGTATCAGCTTTGGTCTTATTGACCGCAATTGCGACCTTCTCGTCGATGGTTTGCTGAGTGACGACCGACCGTCTCTTCCTTCTTTCCTCTGGCTCCTCGTGGTAGCACGTCTTCCACGAGGTGCCATCTCCGACGCCATGCACACGTCCATAGGACGGCGACTTATCCACTGGGACCTTTTTCAGTATGTTCAGGGCCCGGTTGAATGGGGTGTCCCACTTGGGCCTCGCCGACGACTGTGATGACTCATCACTTTCGGTTGCCTTTTGGTGCTGCTCTTTCTTTAAAAGGATTGTGGATGGTTTACTAATGTGACAAAACTTGTAGTCGAATTGATTGGAAGCTAATATGATAATGTGGTAATATAACAATTACCAGAAGTCTCACGAACTCCCTTGTGTTCGGGTCCGGGAAAAGATCTTTTTGACTTTGTCCCACTTGTACCGGGCCCTGATCTAGTCATGCTCGTGCGGGTCGGTGAACTCCGCCAAGGGGTTTGGGATTCCGTGACTTTCACGTTCAGCGTCCTCCTTGGCCTATACGTGCCTCTTCCCCTCATAACCACGACTTCTGAGGCGGTGGGGAGGCGTGTTCCTGGCCTGGAACGCCTTCATTTTCTTCGACCTTGCCTTGACTTCTTCTTTGCCGCAATTCTCCTTGAATTTTGCAAAGTCCTCTTCCGTTATTGACGGATTATCAGCATGAATCTTAGACCATGGTTCATCCTTCGCAATCGCTTTTTCACGCGAACTTTCCAGGAGGACAAGTCGTTGGTGAACGTCACCATCGCCTTGTCGTTTATCTTTGTCATGGCGATGTTGTCCCACGGCTCTTTATATTTTCCTTCATTCCGGTCGGGGAATAGGAACCTATTGTGCAACTTCTTTAGGAGCATGTGCTCCATATGTGGTATCTGCTTCAACCTCTCGTCGTTGATGTTGGCAGTTTCCCTGAGGATACATCCAAGTTGATTGCCCCAGCACGAGTGTGCTTCCTCCGGCACCGTTGGCTCTCACTTCTTGGGGTGCATCTCCGTGACCACAATTTGTCAGATGCCAAGCTCGTTTGGTCTTCGTTTCCTCTTCTTCTTCGTACTTTTATCGGCCACGACAACATCGTTGCCACGGTCTCGAGGTGGTGTAGGTGCGGTGCTAGTGTCGCTTGCGGCGTCGATTGTCGCTAGTTGGTGCCACTGCCGCCACCATGCAACCCCATCTGGTGTTTGTCCAGGTAATCGAAATAGTGATTTGCTGCCCCGATGGGGTTTGCAAGGCGAGCAGAACCCTTGACTTCAGCGTCGGTAGACATGTTTCCTATTCAACAATTGTAAATAAAAGATATAATGAAGAGAAAAAAGGGGCCTATATTTGGTCGGAATGTTGATTCATTCCCTTCCCAAGAATCCGGGTACTCTATATGTCCTCGTTTCTAGCACAAGTCATGCCGAAAATCATGGAAATTTTCGGCATGACCTTTGCTAAAAAGTGGACATATGGAGCGCCTAAATTTGCCAGAACAGAAATGAATCAATATTCCGGCAAAACATAGGCCACTCAAATATTTTTCGACAATTGGCACAAGTTCATATAACCGATTTTATGCTATCTCAAGAGAACATGGCAACATCATATGACAGATTTCCAGGACTTAGCAAATTAACAAGTGTTAAAAACAGCAACATTGTATAGGCTATATGCTCCTAAAACATCATCCAGGGTTTTATTTGCTACTAGTTTTTATTTGCTACAGTTTTTAGTTTTTATTTGTGACTGTTTTTTTCCTAAATGATCTCTCTCTCTCTCTCTCTCTCTCTCTCTCTCTCTCTGCTACTGACCCTAATTAATTAACTATTGCATTAGCTACAACCCTAAACAAATTTTCCCTAGCTAAATTTTTTCCCTAGCTATATTTGTACTGCCCTAATTAGCTACTGTTTTTTATATTTTGCTACTGTTTTTATAGCTAATTTATGTACCTACAAAAACTAATTAGCTACTGTTTATTATAAATTTTAGCTACTGTTTTTTATTTATAGGTATTTTATATACCGTAAACTAAATTTCCCTAAACAAAATTGCCCTAAACTAAATTGCTAAATTGCACTAAACTAAATTTACTAAATTGAATTGCCCTAAACAAAATCGCCCTAACTAAATTGCTAAATTACACTAAACTAAATTTGCTAAATTGCCCTAAACTAAATTGCACTTTCTCTTTCTCTCTCTCTCTCTCTCTCTCTCTCTCTCTCTCGGCTACATCTCCTAGCTAGGGTTCATACGTCCAACACTTAGCTAGGCTAAATTCAAATTAGAGAGAGAGAGAGAGAGGAGGGCAAGGGAGAGGAGAGGGAGAGGCTTACGGGGCGGGGGAGAGGGCAGAGGCGTCGAGGTCGAGGGCGGTGGAGATGGCGGCGGCATCGAGGTCGAGGGCGGTGGCGGCTAGGTCGAGCGCGGGCGCAAGGGCGACGGCTGGCAAGGTCGAGGGCGGCTTAGGGCTTACTGCCGACGAGGTCGAGGGAGGCACATAAAATAGGGGCCGGCGAGGCTCGAGGGCGGGGGCAGGGGCGATGGCCGGCGGCGGCGAGGTCGAGGGCGTCGACGCGGGCGCAGGGGCGACAGGTGGAGATGGGGGGAATGAGACTTGGTGAAATTTTGAGCCCGCGCGGCAGGGGGTTAACTGAAAATAGCGGTAGCCCTGGTTTGGAAACAAGCTCTATAGCTAACTTAGCTATAGCGATGTTCCTAAACAAGCGCTACTGCTAACTGTTCCAATTTTTATTTTTTAATTATAAAATACTTAGCTATAGCGCTCGTCTGCAGAAAAGCGCTACTGCTATTTTTCTTTTCTTTTTATTATTTTCCTTTTCTAGCTTTTAGTTTTTTCTTTTATTATTTTCCGTTTCTTTTCTGTTTATTTTCCTTTATCTTTTGTATTGCTTTCTCCCCTTTGTTTTTGTTTTTTGTTTTTCTCCCGACGATGGCGTCTCCCTCTCCCACACTGCGCGAATATCACCGGAACCATGCATGTGGTGGTAACATATCGCTCGATTGATAACTTGATTTACTTAAGTGCATACACAAAATAGATACATATATAAAAATGATGGTTTCGTCAGCGCGGATTTATCGCTTCACATTGAGCCTCTTCCTTTCTTGTTCGTTGCCGAGTAATTGAGCCCCTCCTTGTCACATTTCCGGAGCCATGTAGTACGATCTTTCTTAGGTAATGTAGTATTGATTCTTCTTTTCACGTGTGCGTCATCGTCATCATCATCTTCCCTCACCGGGTTGCCGTATTGGTCGTAGTCTTCCTCGTTGGCGACTCCATCCATTCCGATGATGCACCTTTTGGATCTCCTCATGACAACACGGCTGGGATTGGCCGGGTCGGTTATGAAGAAGCATTGTGTCACGTGCTTAGCGTGTACCCATGGCTCATTTTTGGCAATGACGTTAACGTTCATGTGCTCTTCGCGTCGGGTATAGGCATGGTGGTGAAATACTTGTTTTCTCTTATGATGTCCTTGGCCCATCTGACACGAAACATCGTCGCATCGTGCATTCCAGCATAGTCAAGCTCCTAGATCTCTTTGACCCTTCCGTAGAATCTTTTAGTTGAGCGTTGGCGTCGGTCACGCATTCAATTGTCACCCCGGAGTTGTGGTAATCACTGTCCATGTCTTTGGCCTCCATGTAGAACGTGTACCCATTGATATCGTAGGACTGATAGGTCGCGAGCTTGGGCGGGGGGCCATGTGTTAAGACGTGTATGAGCAATCCGGCCGAACTGCCCTCTTCCGAGGGATTTTCAAGAACTTGCTCTTTGAACCAACACAAGAAAGTGGCGTTGTGCTCTACAGTAACTTCGTCGTCTGTCTTGAGCATCCCCTTATCACAGTACTTATTTGTGATGCTTTCTTTGTGCCGTGCCACATAATCATCTACCACATCAAGGTGTTGTAGCACTACTAAGTTAGCCCTGTCAAAGTCGTTCCGTTGATCCGAGTAGTCCACGTGCAATTCCCTCCGCCGTTGGTGTGACCATCTCCTTTGAGCTTCCCATCGTGCTTCTTGACGGGCAAACCAACAACAGGTCTCCGACGCCTATATAATTCTCGCAAAAGGAGATGCACCTCATCGCCGAGATACCCTTGGACGATGCTCCCATCGGGACGGGACATGTTACGAACGACTCCTTTGATGACCCCATTCATCCTCTCGAATGACATCACGCTGTGAAGGAATGTTGGCTAGAGGTCGATGATGTTGTCCACGATGTGGACACACAAATGCACCATGACGTCAAAGAAAGCGGGCGTGAAGTACATATCAAGCTCACATAGTATGACAACGATCTCTTCCTGTAGCCTTCGGGACTGCTTCACGCTTATGGACTTTCGAGAGATAACGTCAAGAAGTTGCAGAGACCAGCAAGCGTGTCACGAACGTGCTTCTCCATTATCCCTCTAATGGCAACCGGGAGTATCTACGTCATCATCACATGACAGTCATGAGACTTCATCCCGCTGAACCTTTTCTTCTTGGGGTCTAGAAATTTGATTATCTTCCCACAAAGAATCGGAATCGACTTTTGATTCCCATAAGGCACTTGATGAATTGATCGATCTCCTTCGCACTTAAGGTGAAGCAAGAAGGGGGGCAATAATTCTCCTCCTTCTTGTTGAATTTTCTGCCCCTTTCCCCCTCCTCCGTCTCCGTCTCCGTCTCCTCCGTCAACTTTTTACGGTGGAGATCTTTCCTGATCTTCCAAGTCTTTCCTTGCCTTCGGCCCATCCTTGGTCTTCTCCGGTATCTTGATCAGTGTGCCAAGCAAGCTCCCGAGGACATTCTTCGTGATATGCATTTGATCAAGGCAATGAGGCGTGTCATGATTGGGCCCGTACTCCAAGTCCCAGAAAACACACCTCGTTTTCCATACCTTCAGTAGTGGCTCCGGCGCCTTTTTCATCTTTCCCGGCGCGGGGCACTGTTCCCAGTTTTTCAATAGCTCATTGATTTCAGCGCCGCTCCTCTTACATGGAGGTCCTCGATGCTCAGCAAACCCATTGAATAGATCTCCACGGGTCATCTTTCTCGAGCCATCTACGATGCCCCATGTACACGATTTTCCCAGACCCACCATCTTTCGTTGATGTAATCTGCTGAGACGTTGTATCATCCATGCACTTCGTGCATCCACAGTATCCGTGGCACACTTGGCCTGAGGTGTACCTGTAACCGAGATAGTCGTGCACCGTCGTCATCAGCGCGGTTCTCATATAGAAATACTCTCCTTTGCTGGCGTCCCATGTCCATGCCGGAGTTTTCCATAATGTGTCTAGCTCCTCTTGCGTAAGCCCCATATACAAAGTTAATATTATTCCCGGTTGTTTCGACCCTTGAATCAGCATGCTCATGTGTATGTACTTTGTCTTCATGCACTTCCATGGGGGGAGGTTGTACATCCATACAAAGACGGGCCATGTGCTGTGGTTGGTGTTCTGGTTTCCAAATGGATTCATGCCGTCGGTACTCGCACCAAGCACGATGTTCCTTGAATCTTCTGTAGCAAATCCATATACGACATTGAATGCTCTCCACTGGCTACCATCTACGAGGTGTCCTAGCTTCGAATCATCTCCATCGTCAGGCTTCTTCCTCTCCGCGTGCCAGCGCATGAGCTTTGCTTCCTTAATTAGGATCTACGAAATACCGCTGCAGACGGGGAGTGATTAGAAAGTACCATACAACTTTCTGAGGATCTTTCTTTCCTGCCTTCTTGCATCGAGAAGCATTGCATAGTAGACAGCTAGTTTGTTCCGCGTGCTTCCCCCGATAAATGATGCTATCATTCATGCATGCATGGTACCTAATGTGCGGCAAATCAAAAGGGAAAACGATTTTCTTGGCCTCCTCGACACTAGTAGGACATAGGTTCCCCTCGGGAAGAACTTTATTATGTAGATACTTCAAATGCTCATCGAGGCTTTTGTCTGTCCATTGGTTTTTGGCCTTCGTCTTTAGAAGTTCAAGCGTGTAATTCAAGCGGGTCACCTCGAGATCGCAACCGTCATACAATGGAGTCTTCTCCTGGTCCTTAACTGCCATCTTGATCTGATGATAACCAGAGTATGCCTCCAAAAAACTCAAACGCTCACAACCCGCCGTAGCATCGGTGATCTGATCAATACGGGGGAGAGAAAAAGGGTCAGCCAGACATGCCTTGTTAAGGTATGTGTAATCCACACACATACGCCTAAGTACCAGCACCGGGTTAGCCAACCACTCAGGATGAAAAACTTCAACAATAAACCCAACGCCAAGAGTCAGCCACTTCTTCACCAATGGCCTTGCGCCTCTCTTCATTAAAACAACGAAGGAATTGCTTGACCGGTTTAAACTTTGGATCAACATTGAGAGTGTGCTTAGGAGTTCCCTCGGTACACCTGGCATCTCTGAAGGTTTCCATGCAAAGATGTCCCGGTTCTCATGGATGAACTCGATGAGCATGCTTTCCTATTTCGGATCCATATTAGCGCTGATACTGAATTGCTTGGATGAGTCGCCAGGAACAAAGTCAACCAACTTAGTGTCACTGCCGATTTAAACTTCAACAAGGGGTCATGCTCTATGGTCAGCTTCTTCAAAGGTGTCATATCTGCCGGGTCAACATTATCTTTGTAAAACTTCAACTCCTCCGTTGCACAAACAAACTCAGCATAAGCAGCATCACCCTCTTCACACTCCAAGGCTATGTTCCTGTTCCCGTGTACTGTGATGGTACCCTTATGACCCGGCATCTTAAGCTGCAGATAAACATAACAAGGTCTTGCCATAAACTTAGCATAAGCTGGCCGCCCAAACAAGGCGTGATAAGGGCTCTTGATCTTGACCACCTCAAAAGTCAATGTCTCAGCTCTATAATCGTGATCATCACCGAAAGCCACTTCCAAAGCTATCTTGCCAACTGGGTACGCCGACTTACTAGGCACCACGCCATGAAAAACAGTAGAAGACGGCTTAGGATATTTGTCAGTCAAATTCATACGACGGAAAGTATAGTAAAGGATATTGATGCTGCTGCCTCCATCCATGAGCACCTTAGTAAACTTGTACCCTCCAAATGGAGGCGCAACCACCAAAGCCAACTGACCTGGGTTATCAACCCGGGGTGGGTGATTCTCACGGCTCCATACAATAGGATGTTCAGACCATCGCAAGTAACGAGGAACAGTCGGCTTAACTGCGTTCACTACCCTTTTATGAACCTTCTGGTCTTGTTTGCATAATGTGGTAAACACATGATACTGACCACTATTCAGTTGCTTCAGATTACTCTGATAACCAGACTGCTGCTGTTGATTCCCTTGACCAGATTGCTGATTAAAACCACCTTGACTGCCTTGGCCTTAAAAACCAGAGCTTGAGCCGCCACCTCCAAAGCTGTGTCCGTGATAGTCGGATCCTCGAGCCACCATTCAGGCCATGACTATTCTGGAAGAAAATGGAGTTTCCATACTCCCTCATGATGAAGCAATCCTTCCACAGACACTACAAAAAAGGGACAAATGCATTTTTGCCCCTAGTTGGAACCTACCCACGGTTTTTGCCCTTACTTTTTGACTCTGCTCAGTTTTGCCCTTAGATTTTCCTCCGAAGTCGCACGAATACCCTTTGACCGTTTGACCAATACTTTGAAAATTCATAACAAATTGATATGAACTCAAAAAAATGCAAATAAGATATCCAAATGTTCAGATAAACATTACCTTTATGTGTATGTCATTTGCATCCAAGAAAAAAGTACCGTTTAAACTACCTAAGTTTGTTTATGTTTTTAACATTATTAGAAATAAAAATGTATAAATAATACTTTTTTCAGGAATAAAAATTACATGCAAATGTAGGTGACGTTTTCTAAACATCCTGATATCTTATTTGCATTTTTCTGAGTTCATATCAACTTGTTATGAAGTTTCAAAATAATGGTCAAAGTTGTTTGAACATTCATAAAAAGTTGCTATGAACTCAGAAAAATGCGAACATGATATCAGGACGTTCAGAAAACATCACCTACATTTGCATGTAATTTTTATTCTTGAAAAAAGTATTTTTATACCCTTTTTATTTTTAATAATGCTAATAACATTAATAACCTCTAGTAGTTTAAACGATACTTTTGTCCTTAATGCAAATGATATGAACATAAAGGTAATGTTTGTCTGAACATTTTGATATCTTATTTTCATTTTTCCGAGTTCATATGAATTTGTTATGAATTTTCAAAGTATTGGTCAAACGGTCAAAGGGCATCCGGGTGACCTCGGGGGCAAATCTAAGGGCAAAACTGAGCAGAGTCGAAAAGTAAGGGCAAAACCCATGGGTAGGTTCCAATTAGGGGCAAAAATGCGATTGTCCCTACAAAAATATACACTTCCGTGATGATACGTGTTTGTCATAGTAGGTCGCGTTTTTGTGTCATGCATGTACATCCATGACAAATTTATGACAGAATCAAGATAGTCATACACTGCGGCCGTCAGAGAAGTGTTCCATGACATTACCAAAATTATCATCACGTAGTGTCCACTTCCATGACGATAAATCGCGGCGTCCGCGAAGTGCTTTAAGTCAAGGGTGACCGACACGTGGCATCCACCGTGAACGGAACGCCGTTAAGCTATCAGTCGGGTTTTGATCCGATAACCCGTTATCAGTACCGACCAATGGGGATTTTCCACGTGTAAAATCATCATTGGCTAGAGGAAACACGTGTCGGCTCATCGCTGGGGATGATATCATCCACTCATTGGACAAGAGGCGCCTATGATAGGTTGGATACGTGGCACGGCCCAACAAAGGCCCATTCCGGTGAAAAAAGGCGGCCCAAGTAGAAAAAATTAGCGAGGCCCGGCCCATATAAGGCTTACTTGTGTCAGGTCCATTTAAGCCCACGACCCATACAAGATGTGCCAATTCGCCCGTTAAAGATTTGGCACCACCGCAAGCCCATCGCCGGCCGAGCTCGTTAACGTACTCGCTATATATTTGGGCCCCAATATCGCCCGATGAGATTTCGGTTTCGTTAACGGCCCATTTAATGGATGGGCCAATTTTCGTGATGTACATCTTCGCCTTTTAGCGACCCATTTAAATGTTGGGCTAATTTCCGTCCAGGTGTCTTTCAACTTATCGACGCCCATAAATCTGATGGGCCATTTGTAGTCGGACACGAGTTTCGCCTTTTAGCGGCCCATTTAAGTGTTGGGCCAATTTTTGGCCAGTGTCACTTTCATTCGCTGACGGCCCATAAATCGGGCTTGGGCCATTTGTAGTCGGACCTGAGTTTTGGCCTTTTAGCGACCCATTTAAGAGTTGGGCCAATTCCGCCCTGTGGCGCCTTTTCGCCCGTTAACGGACCATAAATGAGTTGGGCCATTTGTAGTCGGACCTTAGTTTTGGCCTCTTAACGGCCCATGCCCTTCATGGTCCAATACCAGCCCTTTTTTTTCTCTTCGCCTGCTAAAGGCCCACAACACGCTTGGGCCGTTTACTATTTAATTTACCCGATTCGCCTCTTAGCGGCCCATGCTCTTCATGGTCTAGTACAAGCCCATTGCCTCTTTCGACTCGCTAAAGGCTCACAGATAGTTGGGCCATATGTAGCCCAAACTTAGTAATGTACTCATTAACGGCCCGTGAAATAAATTGGGGCCACCGTCATGCCGCTTCGATGTCGGGCCTCGTTAATCGACCCGGGAGGTAAGAGGGCGGACCATTAACTTTCGGCCTAGTAACGGCCCATTAACTTAATGGGCCCACTAAAGTTCGTTATGTCTTTCGGCCAAATTAGATAATTTGGGC
The DNA here is from genome assembly GCA_021605145.1 of Aegilops bicornis. Taxonomy (NCBI): domain Eukaryota; kingdom Viridiplantae; phylum Streptophyta; class Magnoliopsida; order Poales; family Poaceae; genus Aegilops; species Aegilops bicornis. Next base: position 1,296,961 of record JAHIAL010000104.1, read on the forward strand.
CCATTACGACGAGCAAAGGTACGACATACGAGGAATAACGCTGCACATCCAAAGATATATTACAGAAATTACATCCACCGGGCAATCAAAGATTGATGCCAAAGGTAATAAATGAGCGTAACCTAACCATCTACAACGCCACAATCGCAACCTCAAAGATGATGACGCCATAAGCATGTGGGCAAGTTCTTGCCGCTTTTGCTACACCGCCTCTAAAAACATTGATCGCTTGTTGTGTCGCATTTACTCGCACCTCCTCGATTCATCCACCATTTCCATCATTGCTTCAAATGCCATTAATTGGTTCTACAAACATACATTTATTCCGTTGCATTCGAGACAGAGGATACTTTGAGCAATTCGAGATGGCGATTGAGGAGTCCCGGACTAGGAGGTGTCCTGGATAGCTTGACCATCGTTACTACCGGACTCCAAAACTATGAAGATACAAGATTGAAGACTTCGTCCCGTGTCCTGGATGGGACTTTCCTTGGCGTGGAAGGCAAGCTTGGCGATACACGACATGTAGATCTCCTACCATTGTAACCGACTCTGTAACCCTAACCTATCCGGTGTCTATATAAACCGGAGGGTTTTAGTCCCAGAGGACTAACAACAATCATACCATAGGCTAGCTTCTAAGGTTTAGCCTCCTTGATCTCGTGGTAGATCTACTCTTGTACTACCCATATCATCAATCTTAATCAAGGTGAGTAGGGTATTACCTCCATCGAGAGGGCCCAACTCGGTAAAAACATCGTGTCCCTTGTCTCCCGTTACCATCCGCCTAGATGCACCGCTCAGACCCCCTACCCGAGATCCGCCGGTTTTGACACCGACATTGGTGCTTTCATTGAGAGTTCCTTTCCAGGTTGCCTCCATCGTAGGATGCCTTGTCTCGCCTTTTAAAGATTTACACTATCGCTTAAAGGCGAGCCTTGGCCATCGCCGCACTCTTCGCTAGGCGGTTTTCTTATGACCGCTTAGTTCGGCCGCTGGCCGACGGTTTAATTCTCTCGAGTCATCGAAACCAATCTCCATGTTAGTTCGAACTTGCCTGTCAGCTTAGATCCGATCGAGGTCTCCTCCATAAACGAGCTCTTGGATCGCATCGCCGCATACAGGAGTCGCCATGACACGACCGGATCGGGCCTAAACTGATCTCGAGAGAGATCAACTCTCCCGTGCTACCCATCATGTTGCTGTGATAGAGGAGCAATGCGGCGATTCTTCTTCTACCTTAAGGACTAGCTACGTCCGGATTCCCGATCCCTCCATGCCGGATTCCCGCGGAGGGACGGATGTCGATCAAGCCCTGAACCTAAAGTCAGGCGGCGGGCCGGACTCATTGGATAGCACTCAAAAATCCAAATTTCTGAGTTCGGAAACTTCTCAGCCCTTGAGTCCTAAATTGGACGGGGTTCCGGATTTAGTGCCACCCGCCCACCCAAACATTGGCGATCTCTCTCGAATTCGGCAAGAGCCTGCTGAAAGAGTACATCAATATCGGGCGATTCCTCCTCGTTATGAACAGGATAAAGGATCACGAGAGGAGGACGCAATCCCAATTTTTGTAATAATTGCACGGACAAGGAAATCCTAAATGCCATAAGTCGTCGCTAAATCACACGCTTTGGTCGACTTGGTGACCATAGTACAAAAGTACTGTATGGCGGAGAGCGCCTGGAAACCGAAGTAAATTTTGGGATAATTCGCCCCGAATACATCCCTAGTCCGGAACAAAAGGGTGCATCATTATCAAGCACCCGGGTTGAATACCAAAACCAAAACTCCCTAAAGGGTACGGAACTGCATCGAGCGTTGCCATGCAAACGGACTCGCAAAATTCATAGCACGTAGGGCGCCACTCCAACTCATAGCCTTCGAGCATGTTGGATACTACCAGTGGCCAAAAGTGACGAAGAGCTTCTAGCTTCAGAATCCCAGCCCAGCAACACCAGTACGGTGTTAACAGTCTTCGAGACTTTCGCATCAAATAACATGCGAAAACGACAACTCCGCAACCTTGCCGAAGTCTACCAAGTAGAAACAATAAATCCATGGAGTGACACGGCTATTACCTTCAATGCCAGTGACGAACCTAAATTCCGAACTGCCCGGCACCAAAGCCGCATTGGTTCTCAGCCGATAGTAAGACGGCTTTCGCCTTACTAAGGTACTCATGGATGGCGGCAATGACTAAACCTCATCTATGAGGAAACCTCCGAAAAATGGAAATAGACTGAACCGCATTGAGCGAAGCAAGACAACCTTTAGAGGAATAATCCCCAGCTGGGAAGCATGCTGCACAGGAAAAATCACGCTGGACGTAGTGTTCGGCTCGCCGGACAATTACAGGTCCGAGGAGGTCACATTTATTAGGACGAGAGGCATTATTAGGACGGAGAGGCATTCACAATTTTCCAAGCTATACCCCATTATGGGTACATGAAGCTTAAAATGCCCGGTCCCAACGGAATCATCACTCTCGCTAGTGATCCGAACATAGCACTCCTACCAAAATAAGACAGCCAAGCACTAGCCCTCGAGGCACTATCCAAGCCCTAGCGGCCGAGGAACTCACCGCGATAATGTGCTCCACGGTGAACAGGACGACATGATACTTGATAAAAGATCCAAGTCCACCTCTTTTAAACCAGCCGATGAAATAGTCAAATTCCAAGTCCACCTAACGGACTTCTCAAAGACGGCCTCCATCGGGGCACAATTAAACCCCGATGTAGACGCCAGACTACGAGAATTTCTACAAGAAAATCGACATCTTTGCCCGCACCCTTCAGATATGCCAGAATCCCACGTTAATGGCCGAGCACAGCCTTAAATATCCTAAAAGGATTCAAGCTACCAAACAGTTTCTTCGCGCTTTCCGAACCCAAGAGATGTGCCATGGGAGAGGAGCTAGACAAACTTTTGGAGGCCGGATTCATCAGAGATATAAAACATCGGATCGGCTAGCGAACCCGGTGATGGTACCAAAGAAGGATAAATCCTCATGCGCCTATGTGTTTATTTCAAAGACCTTAATAAGGCTTGCCCAAAGGATCCCTTTACCCTCCCTCGAATTGATCAAATCATTGACGCCACAAAGCAGGACACGACTCATTGTGCTTCCTCGACGCTGCACTGCTACCACCAAATCAAGATGGCGGAGCTGCACTAAGCCGCAACAGCATTCATCACTCCATACGGCCCGCTCGCTTCAACACAATGCCCTTTGGGCTCAAAAACGCCGCGCAACATATCAGCAAGATGATCCGAGCATATGTCCGCAAACCAGATCGGCAAAACAGTTGGAAGCATATGTAGATGACGTGGTCGCCAAAACCAAACACGCCGAAACTCTAGTAGAGGACTTGAGCTCACATTTGACAATCTTCAAATATGACATCAAGCTCAATCCCAAAAATGCTGCTTTCATGCGTTTCTAGCCGAAAGCTCCCCGGCTTCATTGTGTCCCAGAGAGGAATTGAAGCAAACCCAGCCAAGATTCGAGCTCTGTCACAATTGGATACTCCAAAAGACCTCAAACAAATACAAAATCGACGGGATGCGAGCGGCTCTAAGCCGCTTTATCCGCCGCTTAGTAGAAAAGGCATTACCTCTTTACCGCCTCCTCACGCCGCCGAACACTTCGAGTGGATTTGACAGCCGCCACGGCCGGACTCGAAGAAATAAAAGGCCATTTTGGCAACAAATCCGGTCTGGCCGCGCCTAACGTGGGCGAACCAATGCTATTATATATCGCCGCAACACATCAAGTTGTCGGTAGCGGTGCTCGTTGTCGAACGAGAAAACGACGGACACCGGTTCACTGCTCAAAACCGGTTTATTATGTGTCCACCGTCCTAACTCCATGCAAGTCCTGCACTACACTATCAAAAGATAGCATATGCGGTGTTCATGGCATCCCGAAAGCTGCGACACTACTTTCAAGAGTGTTCGATAACGGTAGCCTCCGGCACCTCTTAACGACATTATAAACAACCGCGACGCAACGGGCCGGATTAAGCTAAATGGGCCATAGAGCTCCTTCCATTCGACATAACTTATAAGCCACGCACGAGCTATTAAGTCGCAGGTTTTGGCCGACTTCGCGGGTCGAATGGACCAAGCCAACTTCCCTAAACAAGACGGCGCGATACTCCAATTGGATCATGCACTTTGACGGCTCCAAAATGTTGGTCAGGCTGGGTCAAGGCGTCATCCCGACGCCCCCAACCGGGACACAGTTCAATACGCCCTTCGATAATGTATACGGACTCCAACAACACAGCCAATATGAGGCCCATACGCACGGCCTCCCGGATGGCAGTCTCCATGGGCATTCAACGCCTAGAGGTGCGCGGGGATTCAAACCTCGCAATATCTCAAATAAACGGAGACTTCACGCCAAAGATCCAAAATGGCAGCATACCGCAATGCGGTCCTAAAAATGTCAAGACGGTTCAAGGGCTCAATTTCATCATATAGCCCGGATAACAACCAAAGTGGCGGATATATTGGCACGCATCGGTGCAAAACGCGATGCCGCCCCACCCAATATCTTTTTGGAACGGCTGTTCAAGCCATCCGCATTATGGGAAGGGGAGTCCGCAATAATAATCCGGACCCAACCGCACCGCCGACGCTGAACACTGACACAACCGGAGGCTCCGCCCCGAGATAACACCCTTTGCTCACGAAATAATGGCGGTTATCGCTTCGTGGATCGAACCATTCCTAGCCTACCTAACTAGGCGTGAACTCCCAAGACCAAAATGAGGCTCGCTGCATAGTACGGCACTCTAATGCCTATAAAGTCCATGAGGAGAGCTTTATAAGTAAAGCACTACCGTAGTCCTTCAAAGGTGTATCTCCGAAGAGGAAGGGCGAAACCTCCTGCTGAAATTCATGCTTTAACTGGGCGGGCACCACGCCGCAGCCCGGCCCTTGTAGGCAAGGCCTTCCAGACATGATTTTATTGGGCCGACGTCTGGCAGATGCAAGCAGACTTAGTCCACCATGCGTCAAGGTTGCCAGCTTTTTGCTAACCAAAGCCACATGCCACCCACCGCCTTAAAACTATACCCATCACCGGCCGTCAGGGTCCTGGGGCTTGACATGGTTGGACCCCTTAAGGAGGAACCCACAAGCAAAAGTACCTATTGGTCATGGTGGACAAATTCACCAAATGGATAGAGGCCAAACCAGTTAAAACGGCCGAATCCGGACCAAAGGATAGACTTCATATCGGGGATAGTGCAATCGTTACGGTGTCCCCACAAGATTATCACCGACAATGGCACCAACTTCACGGCCGATGAGGTCAAATCATGGTGCAAAAACATGGGCATCAAGCTCGACACGCCTCAGTCTATCACCCTCAAACCAACGGCCAAGTCGAACGGGCCAACGGTCTAATCATGAGCGGCATTAAACCCGCATTTCAGTGCGGTCCTCAAGGAATCTAACACGACCTTTGGGTCGAGGAGCTCGACTCCGTACTGCAGGGGTTGCGGACCACGCCAATCGTACTACGGATTTACACCATTCTTCATGGTGTACGGGCGCAGAGGCGCCTTGCCTGCGACATAATACATGACTCACCTCGCGTACGCATGTATGAAGAAAGAGAAGCCGAGCTCGATTGGCAGGACAGTTTGGACGCATTGGAGGAGGAGCGCGACGTGGCAAAAAAAAGCTCGCTCCACATTCTATCAACAAAGCAGCTCAAGATATCAAAGCGTGGAAGCACGGGCCAAAGCTTATAACGCTGGCGAACTAGTTCTACGCTCACGGACAAGAAAAAAGGACAAACTCAAGCCCAAATGGGAAGGTCCCTTCATCATCGACCAGGTCCTCGATCAAGCGAGCATACCGTCCGCCGAAAGCATCGGATAACCGACTCGAGCCGAACCCATGGAACGCAGCCCGCCTCACGAAGATTCTCGCCCTAAGGCCCGGACTCCAAGTTCGCCTCCTTCCGCCGTCCGCATTCTTTATTTTTGCTTTTTTGCTGTCTTTTATTTCTCTCCTTCCTCCTTCTTCTTCTTGTAGCCTTTAGAGGCTCGTTTGCGCTTTTTTCCGCACACACTTGACGCGCTATCCGCGCTCATTATACCTGGGGGCTTCTTTAACAGAAGCTTATTTATGCGGGCTTCATGCCCAACACATGCGTTAAACTTCCGCATGTACCTTTTATTCACCATTATATGCATCGATATGACTTAAGTTTTCGCCAAGTTGGGTTGCTCGGCTCACATGCTCCCTCGCTCCCCGATTGTTCGCTAGGTGGTAAAGGGAGCACCTCTCACGATTGTTACCGCCGGGTCACCCGGATGTGTACCTCAGACCGGGTGAAGCTGAAAGCTAGCGTTCTTAAGGGAATATTCGGTCGGTGAATTGAAAGATGATTTTTAACTTTTTACCCATCTGCCCCCAGAAGATTTTCTGCTTTCATAGCAGCTTTGACATGCACTTTAGGGCATGCATCCCAACGAAAGGAACCCTTAACTGAACTATTCTCCCTGGAAGATGTTTCTTACTACCCATGTAATTTAACATAACTAGTTGGGCACTTGTCCGACAAAGAATAATGACCCCTCGCCTTTGTCTCCATGCATACCACGGTTCTTATATAACCACGGTTAAGAGTTCGGACACACTCCGGACTATTGTCCGGAGGTCGAAGCTTAAAAGGTCCGCTTCGACAAACGATCTACAATTCGGCTAGAAGACATTTTTTTCATGTCATATTTTTACATAGTCAATTCGACTCATTGTATTCCTCCTCAATGCCATCTAATAGGCTATCTAATTTACAATCTTGTTTGGGAATACTTGGCGGCCAATTCTACTTGGCCGCAGACACTGCTTACAGGATCTCCATCCCATTCGCCCCCTTGTGTCCGACCTCGGCCATGTGGTTTGGGTCGATAACCGTGGTACCGCGTCTTCACCATGGCCCAGGCCTCCTCGCACCTTGACGGCAAAAGCCGATATCTTCCATAACCGGAAGCGCCGGGCCGTGCTCTTAAAGCCGCCTCCGCCCAGCTCCCCAATGCCTTCAGCGGGGAGATAGATGGCCTGACAAGGCTTGCCGTTGCCTCTCATCACCGGGCCGGACTAGATTCGTGCAGGTACTGGACGCATTCGGGAAGAAGATCACCCGAAGAATTGGGCATCTCCTCCTCCGGACGACACAGTGAGCAAACCTACATACATGTTTATGTTAGTCGCCTTCCTCGCCAACTCTTTCAAAGTTCGCTCAAGCACTTACTGAAAATGCCGCGACGAAGCCGCTCGATTCTCCTTTACTTGAGTCAGATAATCTGGGCACGAACGTCCTTCGCCTCACCCAGCTTGGTGTTGGCGTCTTGGAGGTTATTCTTCTCCCGCCAGACCTCGTAAGCATGTTTCTCGCCGCCTTTAATCGGCGTAGAGCTGTTGCTTGTCCGAATCTAGTCCGCGCCATCTGCAACGCTTTTTGTCGGCTTTACACACCCGCTGCACTTTATAAATTATTTATTTTTAAAGCATATATTACCGTAGGGGTCTCGTGGCTCCCCCTCAGAAGCGGCTAGTGCGGCCTCAAGACGGGCCCTGCACTCTTCAAGCTCCGAGATACGTCGGGTATTCTTTTCAGAAGATCTCAAGATAACAAATGATCCTTAAATCGCTTATTCTAACTATTTTAAGTCTCGGGGCCACTTGGCATATATAATCATCAAATTTTCTTGCCCGTATGTCCTTTACATACCGCTCGCGGGTTCGCTAGACCATCTTGAGCGGCACGGAGGTGCGTGATCTCCCGAATCAAAGGCATTCAAGGCCTCGGAGAAACAGCGCCACGAAGAATCGCCCAATGGCGCTGTGGTCAAGGCGCTCTCCACCGGAGTTGGTGGCGGACAGCCTGTCGGCATCCTCTCGTCGGAGGAGCATCCAACGCACGCCTCGTGCTTTCAAATTTCTCCCGACCCGGCTTTGAAGCTTGTCCGGTAAAGGTTCGATCGGCAACCTCTCCGGACTCACTCACCGCGAAGCCTTATTCCTGAAAAGGTATCGGCGTTAGTACGCCTTTCCGTGAATGAATCTCAGGAGTATGGTGACATGCCATACCGCTGCAAGGAGTTTCGATCCGGACCGCACTTCTTTTAGCCCAAGGGCCGCCGCCTTTGTTGGCCAGCCGCCAGCTCGGCTTCCTCGCTCAAGGTACCCCCGCGAAGCACCATTGGTATACGGTGATCAAAAATAAGCATGGATGGGTCGTTATCGTGGTTTTGGGATCTCGGTCTCATTTACCCGTGGAGGCCGGAAGTATTCCGGTAATCAACAGTAATGGCGACTCAACGCATTGTCGATGCTAAGTTGGTGGAATACCCTGGCCGAAAGCAACTCCACCTTTATATCCGGATCCTCTTCGAGGTCGACGAGGGACCGCTCCGGGTCCTCGGGTTGTGGGGCGGGCTGTGTATCTTCTCCATATCCGGTAGCCTTCTCTTGCAAAACCATGAAATGAGATATTTAACTACGGAACATGGATCGGACAGGTCACAAAGATGTTTGCTTACCCAGCAGGATTATTCAAGAAAACTCCTTCAAGGTTGACACGGAGGAAATCCTCCTCCTCTCCTTTGTACATGGCGTACAAGATCTTCACCATTCGGTGACCCGATCCGGCCCTTTGCGGCCATGGCGGGTGGCATCGCCTCCCGCTGAAGTCCCACATGGGTGGTCCTCACTGTATTGAAGCGGCCGACTCCTCATAATGTGATTGCCATGACTCCTGTCATGGTCAATCCGGCATGAGCCAAGAATCTTATTCGGCTCATCAAATAACGGACATCCCTGGCCATCTTCTCTCCGAGTTCGAGGGCGCCAAATTAGGCGCTTCTTCAGAGGAGCATTCTTTGAACTCCCGGAAGGCCGATCCGAACAGATCCGGCGGCGGGACGTCCTCCATGTAAAACCATTCAAGGCCGCCTCCGGACGCTTTTGGGGGTTCCGGATAGGTATCCGGTCCCGCGATGCGCCATAGCTCGCTCCGCCCACTTGATATATTGACCCCTCATGAGAACGGGGTACTAGGCGTAATATTCTCTTCCACAGTCGAAATGAGCCTCGACGCCAAGAATAGTTACTTGAGGGCCCGCCACGAAGCCCGCGATGTGCAGGATGGAGGCGGGGAGTAAGGTGGTGCAATTGGAGGTCAGAGAACTCCAAGAGCCCCCGGAGAAAGCGGATGGATGGAAATACGAGGCCTCTTACTAGATAAGAGATGAAGCATACCCGCTCTCCTTTAGAGGGATCGTGACGCCTCCGCTTGCTTTCCGCCTCTGTAGGTGGCAAGTCCCGTCGAACCTAACCAAGAAGGCCGGGGAGAAATCCCTTGGTTTGGAGTATAACTAGCTCGCTATAAGGGAGCATCTCTCCCAATTTCCTGGCTGAGAGTGGGAGCGCGAGAAGAGGAGCCGCCGACCTGTCCATGATGGAATGGGCTTTGGTCGAGGCGCCTGATGAAAGCTTGCAAAGGAGGGATGGTGTGACTCAGATCTAGATCCTTGCCCTTTGTAGGCGGCTCATTTATGCTGACTAGGGGGTAATTGTAAAAATACCTCGGCTGTTCGCATTCATCCAAATACGTGGAAGATGGCCATTATTGGGCATAGAAGCCGAGCGCCTTGACATTTATCGAAGGCCGGACACTATTCGACAAGTATATGGAATTTGGAGAAGAACCCGCCGCAATGCCGAAGACATTCAACTCACGGACTCATCGTCATTGAAGCCTGGTTCGGGGCTACCGAGGAGTCCCCACTAGGGGGTGTCTGGATAGCCGGACTATCGTCATGGCCGGACTCCAAAACTATGAAGATACAAGATTGAAGACTTCGTCCCGTGTCCGGATGGGACTTTCCTTGGCGTGGAAGGCAAGCTTGGCGATACGCATATGTAGATCTCCTACCATTGTAACCGACTCTGTGTAACCCTAACCTATCCGGTGTCTATATAAACCGGAGGGTTTTAGCCCGTAGGAAGAACAACAATCATACCATAGGCTAGCTTCTAAGGTTTAGCCTCCTTGATCTCGTGGTAGATCTACTCTTGTACTACCCATATCATCAATATTAATCAAGCTGTGAGTAGGGTATTACCTCCATCGAGAGGGCCCGAACTCCGGTAAAACATCGTGTCCCTTGTCTCCTGTTACCATCCGCCTAGACGACAGCTCGGGACCCCTACTCGAGATCCGCCGTTTTGACAACCGACAACGATTTTAAGGCTTGTATTATTGATAATGGAGAGTGTCTCACCAATCGTGATCATAACATAAATTAGGACGGAACCAAACAGATTAATCATGAGTTATTGCCATATTACTCGCCTAGATTTACCGAAAGAAACAATGGGGTTGTCTTGCCGCTTTTCAAGAACTCCGCATAAATTAACACACTAGCATTGCTATCATTGGCTAATTCAGATAATAGGAAAGAAACATTGACACAATGAACGTTTGGGCAACTAGCCTACACCAAATTAACACAATATGGCACAGCTATCATCAGCCAGGTAAGGTAATACGAAAGCAACATTGAACCAATGAATGAATGGGCAACCAGAGAAGCACTACAATTCAGTAATGTGCGTGATATGAGATAGTACATTCATGCAGCTCAAGACGCAAAACTACTGTGCAGTTTTCCTTACAAAAATCAACATTGGTGCCTTTTAACATTTTGCTACAACTAATTTTAGATCAGATAAATGTTAGATTCACGCCGATTAACAAAATACATGCTGATGTAAAATATAGTGATATACAACAGTACTTACATCAGCACCTTTGAGCACAGAGAATTCCCGCAAGAAATTTTCCTCGAATATTTATCCCAATGGAGGAAGTCTTGTATCGCTTAACCTTATTTTCTAAAAAAGAGAGATGGGTAAGAAACATGCGTAAAATATGATCAGAATGCTATAAAATTTCATGATGCGAGGATACACACACACTTCTTAGAATGGAGTTGACATTCTTTTCTTTGGCCGGATCGAGCGGACTAGTTCTTTGGCCACTTTGGAATCGCTTTATTATTAGTCGGAGTTGGGTTTCTCTCGTCGGAGCAAGATTCATGAAAAATGGAGTTGGTTTATTATCTCCTGGCATTTGGATCTTTTGCAAAGACCTGGTTTGTAACCCTTCAGATTCTAACATAGCCGCTTCTCCCTTGCATGCCTTATATAGAAGAATGGTGATTCAAATATAAAACATGCTACAAACAGAGATGGAATAGGTAATCAAGAATAGAAAGGCATGACATATTGACATGTATTCACTCCATCCAGAAATAAATGGATGGGTCTAGGCGATTTCAGTTCTAGATACATCTAGTTTTATCCATTTCGCGACATATTTAATCCATTTTGAGGGAGTATGATGTAAGAGCTAGGGATACGATGAGACAACACACAGATAAAAAAACACCGAGAAACCCACTGCAATCCACCAAAGTATTCAAACCCACCGATATGAGATAGTACACTCATGCATCTCGTGATGCAAAACTACTGTGCGCTTTTCCTTGCAAAAATCACATTGTGGCCTTTAATCATACATTTTGCTACAACTAAATTTAGATCGGAGCAAAGGTTGGATTCACGCCGATTAACAAAATACATGCTGTTGTAAAAATATAGTGATATACAACAGGTGCTTACATCTACATTGGAGCACAGAGAATTCCTGCAAGAATCTTTCCTCATAAACGATACCATTGTAGAAAATCTTCTATCTGTTAAGCTTATTTTCTAAAAGAGAGATGGGTAAGAAACATGTAGAAAATATGATCAGCATGCTATAAAATTTCATGATGCAAGGATACGCACACGCTTCTTAGAGTTGAGTTGACATATTTTTTCTGGACTGGAGCGGACTAGTTCTTTGGCCAACCGGAATCGCTTATTATCGATGAGGGAGTTGGGTTTCTCAGGCCGAGCAGTATCTATAAAAACCGAGTTGGTTTATTATCTCCTGGCGTTTGGATCTTTTGCAAAGGCCTTGTTTGTAACCCTTCGATTCTAACATAGTCGTTTTCCCTTGCATGCCTTGTATAGAAGAATGGTTCTTTAATTATAAAACATGCAGCAGAGAGATGGAATAGGTAATCAAGAATAGAAAGGCATGACATATTGACATGTATTCCCTCCATCAGGAAAAAAAATGGATGGGTCTAGGCGTATTTCAGTTCTAGATACATCCTTTTATCCATTTCGACAACATGTAATCCGGACCGAGGGAGTATGGGTGTAAGAGCTAGGGGATACGACAGACAACACACAAAAAAACACTAGTTGAATGTAAAACTGTATGCTAGCGGAATACGTACAGAAATAACTAAGGCAACATACACGTGTATGATTGGGAAAATAAGAGGGCATTGCAACAGAGCACTAGAACAGCACTTCAATGTAAAAAAAACATGGTATGTAGATAGATGAAGTACATACTGATGAATAACAATGCATAAGATATTTAGAAGCATGATGTCCAAATTAAGCAGATGGCATTGCGATAGAGTAGAATGACAGTACTTGAATTTGGAAATATGTTATCATGAATGGAATAGGTACTAAAAAACAGGAAGGCATGACATATTTACATGCATGATCAGCATGCTAAGCACATGGCATTGCAAATGTAGTAGATACACTCCAGGACATTATATGCATGTTGTACCCATATAAACAGGCCAAGTTAGAGCAAGGACCTTGTGGGGTGAAGAGGATTCATCATCTTTCCGCAAGTCTTCTCAAGAACCGCTTTACATGTTCCATCATATTCGGTATCATTGACATCAAGTTTATTGGCCTTTACATTGCTCCGTGAGGTTCTTGTGGATATATCGCAGTGTGCAATTATATTTGACATGCATGGAAGACAACTAGTAGTTAGATTTATGTAATGAGTGCTCAGAGGAGACGACATAAATAGTAGGACAAGTTAACTAGCGTTAACAGGTCTCATAAACTAACGGGAGAACGCAGATGAAAGCTACGTAATATGTATCGCTTGTACTCTAGATTAACTAGATGGCACACAAAAGTATTAAAGAACAACATAGGTAATACTAGAAGTGGTATAATACTATAATCACCACTGTGGGATAGCATTGGCTGATGGATGATAACTATGGAACAAAGTGTTACCTAAAGAACAAGTATCTTAGCCGATCTATGGAACAGCGTTAACTCCTGAACAAGACCCGTAAGAGATCAAGATGAATATACGGTGAAATGTGATGATCTATTTTCCATGCTTAGATGAATAACAAAGCCATAAATGTTGCACACAAGTAAGATGAGGGTACAACCTATCCGCTACCATCCATAGGAGTGAGCATCATGTGTTGATTTGTCGATGGCCCGCAGCTTGTTGTGGGTGTGCATGTCGGGCACGCCGTGATTCGGCGTAGGAACTGTTGAGTGGGGACTATAGATCCCTTCTGGTGTATGCTTCCCTTGTTGGAGCAGCTGCGATGAGTCCGAAGACGGTGTGTCTGAAGATGCAGATAACGCATAATGTTAAGAATGACATATCTCTTTGATGTGAAGAAATACAGTAAGAGATCAACAGCAAGGTACGAGAGTGGTCACATGTCTGTTGATTGAAGACTAAATTGGGGTCACACGATTTTATTTTATTTTGGTACTGTCCGATCTACGCCGGATGGTCTGGCCGTCTTGTGCCTCGCTGGCCGATTAATGCTCGTAATCTTCCCAAGAGCCAAGAACTAACCAGCAGAAAGGGGCCTCAGATCCGCCCGTCCGTGGGCCCCGGCCAAAACCCCGCCTCCGCCTCCAATCAAGATCTGTTGTGGTTGCGCCGCCCGCCAATCCACAAAGACTCCTCATCATCCAGATCCGGGCGGCGGTACTCTTCAACCCATCGCAACTCTAAAAGATAGCCATCTAAGCCGCTCAAGGGCGAACTTGCGGCCCCGCACTTACGTTAGACACACCAGCCAACCGCAGCTTAGGGAGCTTCCGCCGAGGGGTGCTGCTTCCATTGCAAATCGACCGCCCAAAATAAAAATTCGCATAACTAATGCCTAAATAAAGTGATTTGAGATGAGGGTGCGACCTATCCGGCGGTAAGGTGAAGTAGGCAGGTCCAGTCGCTGAGTCGGTGAGGCTGTGGCGGGTTGCGTGGCAACCGCGGCGTGGAAAGAGCTAGGGATGAAAATGGAGTGGAAACTTTCCGCTTTTCCCGGAGAAAAATGGAAACGGAGAGGAAATATGAAACGAAAATGGAAATTTGCAAAACGGAAGTGGAAATGGAATTTTTATGCGGAAATGGAAACAAAACGGGAACGGTGTTTTTCCGGTGGAACATGCATGGAAATGGAACTTTCCGCTTCCGTGAATATGGAATTTCTATTTTTACTATAGACCAATAGCTGCTGGCAGCCCAACCACCAAAGAGAACACAATGACAGAATTAGTAGAATGGATCTAAGGCCCAACTTCTACTACCACACATGTACTCAGTTTGATCCTATACGCAATTGTCCGCTACTACTACAATACTACGCTAAGTTGCTAACATAATGATATTATTTTGTAGCCATGTTAACAACTCATTAAATTTGTTTGTTTTTGTGTGCATTTCTCTATGATTCGAGGGGGTTTTACGTTCCGATCAATGCCTATTTCTACTCGGTGATCCGCTTTGTGTTCGCCCGCGGTCCGCTTTCGATAATATCTGGCTTCCATATTCATTTCGGGTTTACGTATTCGTTTCCCGCCTCTGCAAAAAATATGAAAACAAATATGATAGCATTCTGCCCGTCATCTGCTCTTCCGCTTTCATATCCCTAGAAAGAGCGATGTCGCTGACGGTCAATCTCGGCTACCGGCAGCGCCAGACTGGACGGATCCAAAGTTGGAGCCGCTCCGGTCTGCGTGGAACAATGGCGAGGGTGAATTGCTCCCAGACGATTCCACGGCCGTCATTGCCGAGGTGGGCAGCACCAAAGAAGACGAGTAAGAGGCACATGGCCCAAGGCACGATGGCAAATGGACAACGCCTCCGGCATTAGGAGAAGGGCGGCCGTGAAATTGGTGCGGTGGGGGCGCCATGGAGGTGGGGGGCCTGAGGTTTCGTGGCTCGGGAGAAGGAGCTTCCCGGGGAGAAAGGTGATTTGAGCGCCCACGAGGTATGAATGGGGGCGGGCGGGGGCAATTGGGAGGGAGTGGAACCATGTCTTAAGGACGCATTTGTCTCCTAAATGTGAGGGGAGTTACACAGTTCTACCCTTGCCTATAGGCTTCTCGGCTTGGGTCCGTGTCTTGAGGGTCGGGGATAGTAGAGTAACTTTGCTTCTCCCCAAATAGTGGGCGGGGAGCGATTTCGGGCGCAGGAGGGTGTTTTTGAACTATAGTGGGCGCGACGATTTCGGCGAGAGAGCGTGTTTTGAAATAGTGTCTTGTGAAAGCTATTTCCAGGCGAGGAGAGCGTGTTTTGCCGGCCATGGTTTATGAATTATTCGGCACATGTCATTTCGGCCGAGGAGAAGACGCACTTGGATGAAGTTACGAACCTACCCTCGATGAACAACGGGCCAATTGATGCGTGTCCCGCATAGGACGGTAATTTTGCGTCTCCCATTTATTTGCTCTCGTTTAATTCCAATTTGAAAGAGAGGATGTTTAACGGTTCGTTCAAATTTTGGGAGAACGACATCCACGCCTACCTTTACCAAGTCGATTCGGATCAAATTTTGAAATATTAGCTTGCCAATTCTTTTTAGATGGAGAGATGATGCTCGGGAGTAATGTGTTTTGTACATGCTCGCTAGCGATTTACTATATGACAAATAGTTGACCCACTCAAAAACGCGAATCAAACCCAAAATGAAATATCTCGATTCAATGAAATAGCTCGCTCAAAGAGGGTCAAAATAGTGAACTAAATCCAAAATTGAACACCTCAATCGAGTAGCATGTTGTACAAGATTATAGTACTCCATGAACATGTTGAAAGTCAAATCAATGAACTTGTTTGATATACGCATATATCCGCTCATGTGTGGATTGCGTATAACATGTTCTCCAATTTAAGTATTTAAATGCAAGTTTATATCGAAAACATGGTTTATATCACTTTGATGCATAAAATGCGACCTCCCCTCCCTTGACTCCTGTTCTCTCTCTCTCTCTCTCTAGCCGACAATCTTCAATTGGTCGCCATGCGCATCCAAACCACATAAAAACCTTGTTGGTCCCTCTCCCTTTCTCTCCATCTCTCTCTCTCTCTTTCTCTCTCTCTCTCTCTCTCTCTCTCTCTCTCTCTCTCTCTATGTTTGTGTGTGTGGGGTCTTTCTATTTAGCATGCATATATACACAATCTATAGCTCTCTCTTCAAGACACTATGTGTATGATACTCTAGCTAGTCCAAGCTAGATATCTTGGGTGCACTCATCGTACACACACAAATTCCTTGGCTTCTTGCCCAAGAATCTCTCACGCACCACTATGTCGCCCCTGAGCTCTTCTCCCCCTCTCTCAAACTCTCCATCCACAGGTCACACATATACACATGCATATCTCACTGCTTTTCGATAGGCCCATCTAAAACTCTATCTCTCCCCCCTGCTCTCTCTCCATCTCACACAAGCACACACACAATCTCATGCCCAACTAGCCAAGTATGATGGTCTCTCACTTGAATTGTAGGCACACGCAAATTCCCCTATATGTATGTGACTAGCTAATCTTAGTCTCCATCACAAACATGTGCATGGTCTATCTCGATTTCTCTCTGGGCATCTTTCTATCACAAGACGCACTCCTCGATCTCCCACCCATATAGTCCCTCACGATCTCGACGGGATCTCTCTATCACAAACACACCCTCTCGCCTCCCCATGCGCCCATGCCATCCATGTGTCCCTCTCGACCTTTTGTTCCTTGTTGGCGAGACCTCTATTGGACATGTGCTAAAGGTGTCTCTCTCCGTTGCAAACAATCACACACTAGCTATCTTCGTGTATCTCCTCGCCTTGCTTTTCCATCTCGGAGATGCGTGCGTATATGTTTGCATAAGAAACGAAAAAACACACACTCTCTCTAATTTATCGTTTGTTGTCACTTTCTCTTTCACACACATACTCTTTTTGCACACTTACTCATTCTCCTTCACACGCACTTGATCTCTGCTCGACCAGAGGCACTCTCCTCGGTCCATAGCATATAGATTTATTGAAAAGTCAAACATCACAAAGTTTGACCATGTACGTGGAAAAAGAATTACATCTAGTACGGCAAACATATACCATTAGATTCACCGTGAGATGTAGTTTTGTATGATGTATCTTTTGGTATTGTAGATATAAATAACATTTGCATAAACCTGATCAAAGTTTCCAAAGTTTGACTTCTAAAAATTTACATGCATCGCATTATCGAGCCGGATGGAATATCTCTTTCCCCTCTCGCCTATCTAACGCACCACTCAGCCTTATCGGGGCTCCTCAATCACAAAACTTTATTGGTCAGTTTGGTTGCGTGACCTAACCCTCATGCCTTGATGGTCGGTATCGCTTGGTGTGGACGTGAGATGTAATATTTCATTGCCAGCTTGTGTAGCAAATAAGCGTTTGGTTCATGCTCCGGCCGCAAAAGCATCAACGTCCCATCAATCAATCCATGCATCAATTATTTAATGCTAATATCCATCCATGTTGTCGTTAGCCTCGTAATACGAACGGTATCAGCACGGGCCAGCGTTCAAATCGGTCGCTCGCCAAAGCACGGTGTTGTCTCGAGTTCAGCCAGCTAATTAAAGTGCAAGGGAACCCGTGCCAAAGGCTTCTTTTTCACGAGGTAGCAAACCAAACAAGCGTGCATGAAATCCAGCCACAACCCCAAAATGCCGTGCAAAAGATGCTCAGACGCAAGCCAAACCGCCTTATATCTCCCCTCGGGTTCATACACATACACATGTCTTCAGCCAGCGCTATACATATAGACCTATCCAACACTCTCCGCCCTTGTTCTCTCTCCATGTGACACACGCACCCCCCTAAGTACCATAATCCCTCAATCCATCATAGGCGCAAGCACTCCCCCCTCCTAAGTATGATTATCTCTTACTAGCCATCATGAACACACGTATTGTCTCCTTCCATCCATACGCCTATCTTGATATCTCTCTGGGCATCTTCTATCGCGCTACACACACCTTGTCACTGATCTCCCACCCATGTAGTCCCATCACTATCTCCAGGATCTCTCTATGACAAACATACACTCTCTCCTCCCCATGTCCCGTGCATTTTTTCCATCGCCTCTCTCGACCTCTCTCCCTTGTTTGTCGACCCCTCTTGACCACGCATGCTAGGACTTGTTTCTCGGTTCCAAACAACCACACACTATCTCCTCACCTTTGCCTACGCTTGTCGAAGATGCATGTGTGATATGTTTTGCATAAGACACGCACGCCTTTTCTCTATTTCTTTTATCGTGTGTTGTCCATGTCTCTTTCACACACGACACACACTTTTTTCACTCTCTCTCTCTCTTGTTAGGGACTTCACACGTCCATAAGCATATGGATAAATACTTTTGAAAAGTCAAACCTCGTAAAAGTTTGACCAGGTGCTATGTGGAGAAAAACATTTACATCCTGAACGATCATTAGATTCATAAACAAAATGTACTTACTTCATACTATCATTTATCTTTGGGTATTGTAGATATAAGTAATTTCTTTATAAACTTGGTCAAAGTTTCAAAAGTTTGACTTAATAAAATGTTGGAACCACATTATCGAATCTGAGGGAGTAGCTCTTTCTCTCTCTCTCTCTCTCTCGCTATCTCTCACGGCCTCCCTCTCACTCTCGAACTCTCTATACTCCACGGATTATACGCTCACTATGTCGTACAGATAGCTCTCAGATATTGTTTAGTCAATTACATGCTGCCTTGTCACCTCGTGTTCTCTATCTTCGTGTCTTTGGCCCATGTGGCAAAGTGGGTGAAAATAAGCAACTAGAGGCCCATATGACACGCGGTGAAGTAAACAAAGTTGAAACCACTGCAGCACCCCACACGCTAGTAAATTGAGGGCGATTGAGGACAAACTTTACAAGGGAAGGACGCACGCACAATTCACCACTAATCACAAGTGGCATGCATGTAAGGACGACTTCACAAGACACCCAAAGACACAACACACACCAAAGACATTGTACATTCCCAAGGCCACCTGCCGGTTGAGATGGACGGCGAGGCAGCCTAACAAGCGGAGGCGGCTCGAGCTTAAAACCGCATCCGCGAGCCTCGACTTCATCAAGAGCCTTCCCCGACGACATGTCGCCATTAACATCGGCCTTCCTCCCCACCAAATCTGCCAGGCAGACCGCCTCGCTTCCCCGGGCGATGGCGCTCTTCCAGCGCCAAGGTCCCCTCAACCTCACCGCCGATACCAACCTTCATGACGGGATTGCAAACGATGGGTCAGAAGTCTCCAAGATCCTTCTTCATCGCACTTCGCTGCGCCAAATGCAATGCCTTGACATCCTGCATGTTCAAGATCAACCTGCAAGGTCCAACCTAAGTTCGACCAGGTGGTTCTTATCCCCTCGCTTCTAGATCAGTTTCGGGAGGAGCTCACCTTGAAGTCGGACGATTTGTCGCCTTTCGTCCGTCTGCGCGCCAGCGCCACGCCAACGCTTGCGCCACTGCAGCGCCAGCTTCAGCTCCTCGCTATCTTCCCCAGATTAATGCCGCTACCGCTTCTTTCTTTCTCCTCAACTCATAGCAATTACCGACCTCTTCGACGTTGTCATCTCGAAGAAGGCTATGGAGCACCTCGCCTTCCGCAAATTGCATCAAGGCTACGCAGTACCTTTCGCCTTCGGAGTAGATCCATCGGGTTCATTAGGCCTCCACATCACCTCGACGCATCTCCGATGGATTTATGTGTCCCGGTCGGCCTCAAGAACAAGACATCAATTGGGAAGAGATCACCCCAGCTGCTCCACGTTATGGTCATTGAGAATGCTACTTTTCCTTGAGAGATTGCTTGTATCGGATCTAGAAGGTCCAACAAAAATCAAGGTCATTGACGCTACCAAAATTGACATGCTAGTACCTGGCTCGCCAAATTCTCCTAACTCTTTATTGGATCCGTAATCGCTCGTGCACATCACTCATCTTCTTCTCCATCTTCTTGAAATTCACATTTTAAATTTCTTCTTGATGTATTTACTACCGCCTTTCCGTAAAATGATTCTACAAGCTTGACCCAAAATTATGCGCATGCGAAGATCTTAGCACTAAAATCTATCAGCTCCAACTGGACTGTTGTTGGATTCTACATGCTTTTCCATGCACCCTTAGAGAAGCTACCCATCGAGGTGTAACTTCTTTCCTATAAGTAAAGGTAATCACAACGTAGGTTTCATTTTTTTCCGTAATTTTCCCAAATTACGATGACAAGTGTAGTGTTCAAAACGGCATCTACGCACTTCAATCTAAAAGAAATGTTTTAGTATTTTTTCTCACGTGATCACTGTGATCGCTTTTATGTTGTACTACTATAGCAGCCTAGGCTAGCCTTTTCATAGTGAAAGTAACTTAGACTACTCCCCAAAGAATCTCCTATGGTTACCCTAAGAGCAAGTACTACGTCTCCGTTCCGGTTTACTCCTTCCAATTTTGTAGTATCAAAATTTGACCATAGATTTAATCGACAAATGTTAATGCATGTCACTAAGAACTATATCGTTGGATTCAGATTTGAACATAATTTCAAATGGTGTAATTTTTAGTGACATGCATTGGCATTTTCTTAGGTAAATCTATGGTCAAAATTTTATACAAATACTTATAGAGTCTGGTGTCTTAAAATTTTGTCTTACATTTGTTTAGATATTTATGTATCTAAACACTAAATGTAACTAGATACATCCGTATTTAGACAAATTTAAGACAAAGAAATTTTGGGACTGAGGAGTACAAAAGGCTATGTAGGTCAAAAACATGTGCCAAATTCACTTGTGATGCATTTTACATCGATGTCTCTCCTCCATTGCTCACTCCGGTGTCCCTATAATCTGGATCACTCCTACTTTGGTTCGGTGCTACAAATTAACTCACGCGAATGAAAAAAACACTCAAGTGGGAGAGAGAGAGAGAGATCTGAGGCAATAAAAAAACACTTGTTTGGGAGAGTGAGAGGCCGTGTGTAGTTGGTTTGATTGATTTGTTTATACATGTGGGTCTCAAGATGCACAAATGGGTGCCAACTTTCATCACATCGGCGAAGTAGAGCGTGCCAAAAATCTTTTGATTTGACATCGATGACATAATGTGTAAGCATACTTTTGCAAAATATGGCATCTGGCCACATAGTGGAAGGCAAACAATGCCCAAGCTCTTCAAGTGTGCTCCTAGTTAAAATGAGAGGAAAACAAGAAAGAGAGAGAGAGAGAGAGAGAGAGAGAGAGAGCGAAATGGCAGAGTAGAGAGAGAGAGAGAGAGAGAGAGAGATAGAGAGAGTGGAAAATATCACTAGCCAGCCCAACCCTATCAGTATGAGCGTAACGTGATATTGGTACCTCTTGGATGACACGACAATCTTATGCAAATTTAGCTATTGCTCTAATATGTTCTCTTCTTTTATGCAGATAAAAAAGACCTTAAAGTGAAAAATGTCGGCTGCATCTATAACAATCTCATCGAATGCCTTGACCTCCATCTAGGCTACAGTAAATTGATTTGATTCGACTACATGAGGCAAAGCACATCTCGAAGATTAAATTGGCTGTGTTCTTTGTTCCGGGAGGCAAGTGTGCTCTGGAAGGTAATGAGGCTTTACGCTCTTCTACGCAGTAGCAATGAATGGCGTGGTTTGATCACCAACAAGTAAGCCGCTCTCAAGCTTCAAATGACAAAGTTCTCCGCAGTAAGCTTTAATTTGTTTTTGAAACATCAAGCGGCCAGAGACTCTAAAACTTATTTGCCCATTAGTGACTCTTGTCGCGGCTATGGATTTTAGTTTCTCCGTACGATAATGCTGCATCCTACCTAAAGTAAATCCAAAGTTCTTACATAA